>JARDYH010000004.1:161279016-162529016 GCA_029215795.1 Anniella stebbinsi | reverse complement strand
TCCTAGGTGTAGAACTTGGCATTTATTCCTATTAAATTTCATTCTGTTGTTTTCAACCTAGTGCTCCAGCTTATCAAGGTCACTTTGAAATTTGTTTCTGTCTTCCTGGGTATTAGCTATCCCCCCAACTTTTGTGTCATCTGCAAATTTGACAAGCATTCCCTGCACCTCCTCATCCAAGTCATTAATAAAAATGTTGAAAAGCACTGGTCCCAGGACTGAGCCTTGTGGTACCCCACTCGTTACCTCCCCACAGTTTGAGAAGATACCATTTATAAGCACTCTTTGCGTCCGATTCTGTAGCCAACTGTAGATCCACCTAATAGTTGTTCCATCTAGCCCACTTTTAGCTAGTTTGCTGATCAGAATGTCATGGGGTACTTTGTCAAAAGCTTTGCTGTAGTCAACATATATTATGTCCACAGCATTCCCACAGTCCATAAGGGAGGTTACCTGATCAAAGAATGAGATCAGATTAGTCTGGCAGGATTTGTTCTTGACAAATCCATGCTGGCTTCTAGTAATCACTGCATTGTTTTCAAGGTCTTTACATAGTGAGAAGGCTTGTTTGTTCAGAGCAGGGATGGGCCGAAGATAGATCTCCAGATGTTTTGAACTTCAACCCTCAAAATGGCCAATGATCAGGAATGTTGGGAGTTGAAGTCCAAAATCTGGAGATTTTTTTCCTGCCCACCTCTGATTGAGAAGCCTTCTGGGTGTCTTCTCTACCACACAGCCCAACTGAGAAGAACTGAATTTTAAACCTTGAACAACCTGACTTGTGTAAATTAAATATTCAAAAATTATAAGGGACGTAAGAATTTCTGTGTTTGTTGTGTGGCCACATTATCTCATTAAAAAACATGTTAAAGGGGTTGTCCTTAACTGTGTTATTTTGTTCTTTGTATTGTATTATTCCAGTTATGTACTATTAAATATCTATTAAATGTTTTGTTGATTCATAATATAAATGTGCTCATTTGGTTCAATTCCTTCTGAGTCTGCTTCCGTACAGGTCCTTCTTCTTTGAATCTTAAGCAAAGTAAGGAACTATTGCAGAGGCACTCCACCTGTGTTAGGTATTATTAAATTTATTCTGAATGAGAAAATCTTCGAAGAACTTTAAAATTTGCTTACTGCAATGTAGTAAACAAATTTGTTTGGATATTTAGCTAGGTTAAAATTATAATGCAGTTGGGCAATTGAGAATTCACCATGTTAACCCCCAGTTCTGTTGATACCAAATAACTCTAACACATGTTTGTAAATTTTCATGTGTTATGATTAACAAGAATCAGATCATTAATTTATCACAACTAGACTAAAATCCCTTGTAACAGCAGAAACACCAGTGCCATTATTTTATATTTAACGTCCAATTAATTAAAGTTTCTCACTAGATTCAATGTAATAATATTATCTTAAAAGTTTGCAAACTGAATGGGAAAGCCTGTGCAAATGAAAGAGTTCACTGTCTCAGCTTTAGGGAAGGTTTGTGTACCGACCTTATAATAAAGTTTAACATCTATACCTTCAAAAGTTGGTATGAACACAATGAAGAAAAAAAAATCTAATTAAAGCAAATTAGCTTAATGTGCAATGCAGGATAAGACAGATTACTTCTTAAAATCCAAGAAGATAATAGCACCCATATGGGATATGTTTTTGGCATTTTTCATATAAATTGGACAGTTTTACAGGATAAATATGGTACAAAAGTCCTTACAGGCAATTATGTCTTTCCAATGCTGGTGGCTGACATCATAAAAGTATAATTTTAATTGCTATTAATTGCATTAAGTCTACTCTTATTGAATACTTAATGCCATCTCTGACAGTAGTACTAATTTATATACTTTAATGAAGCTTTCATACCAGAAATTTGGAATTATATGAACACTTACACAATGTTAAAAGCTTCACATTTTACTGGTTAGAAAGCTTGGGTTATAAAGGCATCTTATTCTATAAATGTTCATTTTCCTTGTCATAATAAGAGATTAACATGAGTGTTTCTGCAAGATACATGTTTTGGAATGTAATTTATGTTTCAGAATCTATTTTACTTTTCAGACATTACAGTACTGGCTTCTGACAGGCTGCAGGCAATAAGGAAAAGTGAATTGCATTGGGGTGTAGTTAAAATGAAGACTTCAAATCATAGCCTTTCATGTAACTATTATTTTTTGTGATGATACCTTTAACATATGGTCAAATGCCTTATTAAAGGAGGGTTGCTGGTGCTGCAATGTTATGCTACACATTTGTCTACCACAAAAGAAAAGTAGTTAAAGTAAAAGCAGTTGAAATATATAGTAACAGAAGTAAAATAAGTTTTTAACAGAAGAGAAATCATGTCCAAAGACTTGCTGTTGTCGCCTTTGCTCACAGTCATTGTAATTTCACCAATGCTACTAGTTACTCTAGTTTCTGCTGTTACTGTGATTTGCATTATTAAAAGATGAGAAATTAATTCATCTCAATCAGGGCTAGTTTCAATATTTGTGAATTAGTAAGCATCCTGGTTACACTAATGGAAAAAATACATCCATTATTACCTTCTAATTTGTTTTCAGGTTATTTTTTTTTCTAAAGCTACATAGTCTCTTTAGAGTGGTCAAGGCACTATACATGAAATAAATTATTGAATGGGGTGGGAATCTGCTTTAAAGAACTCCCAGACCTTTTGTAAATTTGAGTCTGCTGCCAGAGCTCAGCAAATGTTAATGAACAAAAGGGTTTAAAATAAAAATAAAAAAGCAAACATGCCATTCATTATTCCTGTGAGCTACCAAAGCTCTTTATAATTAAGGTGATGCCCCTTATGGATCTTGTGATGATGCAGAATGTTTTTCAGTAGTTTTCAATGAGAGAGATTTCAATGTTGACACAATTTCAAAGGCATATCAGTGTCAGATGTAGCTGCTAGATGAAAGTTACCAATTTCACTCCAGTTTCTACAGATCATCACATAAATCACACAGAAATGCTTTCCCCTTTTAAGACACCAATTTTTCACTGTTCTAGTTTTCGAAGTCCAAAAGAAGGATAGGAAAAATATAGGGCCGTGCACAGACCCTCCGATCCGGATCCTGATCTGTCAGATCCGACTCAGATCAGATTGGCCTGATCTGATCCGACTTGGATCCGGAACTGATCCGGATCTGGTCACAACACTCCCTCCCACTCCCCCCCCCACTCTCCCTGCTTACTGATGCCTCCTCCGTGTCATCCTGCCTCTCCTCACTGTGGGCCGCTGCATTTCCCGCTCATGTTGGGTGACGTCATCACTCGACATGAGCGGGAAATGCAGTGGCCCACAGCGAGGAGAGAGGACGATGGGGGACGACGCGGAGGAGGCAGCAGGTAAGCAGGGAGAGTGGGGGGAGGGGAGGGAGAATGGGAGGGAGGGAGTGCTATGACTGAATCAGAATTGGATCCGGATCACGGATCCGATCCGGGCCTGATCCAATCCGGTTCGGATCCGGGAGGCCTGGATCAGCCTGATCCACTCCGGATTCAGGATCCGGATCCGTGCTCAGCCCTAAAAAGATACACTCAGAATTTAACAGTTTTGGTAGGTGACATGCAGTGAAAACACATTGAGTTCAATTGAGGCATCAACCAACTCATACTTAAAGAAGCTTAAGTATTTGATTTATGATTTAGTACAATGTCTGACTTGACAAGTGATAGTTTGTGTGTGATTAGCCAGGAAGCCAGAATCAGAAATCATAGTTTGACAGGGGTTTGCAAGCCATGATTTGACAGCAAGTTTGAATTGTTAAACCATCATTAGGGTCATTGCCTATCCTTGAGTCCATTTTTCCAGGATACTAGAAATGAAAGCAGACAAGCTGGTCTGAGGCACAGTTTGCCTTGGAGGTTAAACCACTGTTTGGGGTTTAAACTATGGTTAGCACAAAGCATGGTAAAAACATGATGCCTGAACTGTGCTGATAGCTGTTGTTCTCCATAAGAGGTCTTGGCCCAGAATAAAAAGTATCACCCTGCCTCTTGAGCTATCTGCATCATTCCATTCCTCAGTATATTCACACAAGCATGTTCAGCTGTGATCTCCCTTTAAAAGTTCTCCTCCTGAGTGAAGGAGATGTAGATATACCTGGCAAACCCCCTGGCATGGAGAGGTGGGAATAGCTACCATCACTATTCCCCCACTGCCAGAATAGACAGCTCTGGCATGGAGTATTTTACTTACGCCTTATGCAAATATGGGTCATGTTGAAATTATTTCCTTTGCTCCTCCAGCTACAATGAAGAAGGAGTGTGGACTGTGCACCTGAGACCGCTACAAAAATACCGTGAAAGAAAGTCGAGGGACTTGCAGCGGTCATTCTGAAGGGAGATATGAAAAAGGGAGTTGGGCTTGAACGACAGCTTACATTCTTGATTATTATAGCAAGAACGAAGGAGAGAGTGGCTCTTGGAGTTAGGTCTGCTGATGGCAGTAGGAAGGGGTGATGAAGCCAAATGATGTAGCGTGAGCAGATTGAATCACCTCTGAGCAGCCAACTGATTGCAGCAGTATCAGCAGGAAAAGAAAAGTGACGATGATGTCAATGGCCTTCTGAAAAGCAGCTCTAAGTTTTTGTAGCTGTTGGTTTCAGGCAGGCCAAAATCTAACGTGTCACAAACAAAATTACTCAGTTTTATAGTTCAACTGCAGTAATCTTGATCACGTTCAGTCTGATGTAGTTCCAATCGGATTATGTTGTGCAGTGCACACACACCATTTCTTGAGGGTCAAATTATCCACTGCTCAATATGCAGAAGACTGGCGATAATAAGCAGAGAACTAGAATACTCTGACCCTGTGAGGTCATCCATGTTAAAACTGAACCCCCTTTTCTTGATAGTGGCTGTCTCCCTTCTGAACTGTTATGTCTAGTGTCTTATGATATGGAGAGTTCTCACACCATCATCGTATGTCTCATTGTGATAGGGAGGCTTTATATGGTAAACAGGAATAGATGTTTCTGCTTTATGTTATTCACAACATTTGCATGTGCCCATGCATAGTGTGAGATGTCCAAAGTTAATTTTTTTTTATGCATAAACAGTTAAACTCAAAAAGGACAGGTTACTTACCTGTAACTGTTGTTCTTCGAGTGGTCATCTGTGCAGTCACACATATGGGCTTCTGTGCCTGCGCAGAGGCTCGTTCGGGAAAACTTCCATAGCTATTAGTTAATTTTAGGCGGGAACCCTTCCCCCACTGCTGAGTGCGCATGTGTGGGAGGGTTCCCGCCCAGTACCTCAGTTCTTCTGAGACCCCCAATACGAGGTTCAGGCTGAAGCAATACATTTTGATCACCCAAGTCGGCCTAAGGATGAGGCCTCAACAACCATCCAGAGGGGATGGCGGGTGGGTTGTGTGACTGCACAGATGACCACTCGAAGAACAACAGTTTCAGGTAAGCAACCTGTCCTTCGTGGTCTCTTTGCATCACACATATGGGCGATTAGCAAGCTCACTTACCCAGATCGGGAGGTTGGCTCTTATGTGAAGATAGACGATAGTACGGCTCTACCGAAGGCACAGTCCGCTTGAGACCTGACGTCCAGACGATAATGCTGGGCGAAGGTGAGAGGTGTGGACCAGGTAGCTGTTCGGCAGATTTTTGGGATAGATATGCCACGATGAAAAGCTGAAGACGTGGCTTTTGCACGGGTGGAATGTGCTCTAATTGGAGCTGGAAGCTCGATTTTTGCTAGTTTGTATGCCAACGTGATACATTGAACCAGCCATGCTGCTAGGCGTTGTGATGACACAGGTTGTCCTTTTTTGGCGGTGCCATAGCACACAAACAATCATTTGGTCATGCGAAAGCTCTCCGTGCGGGCTTTATAAAAGGCCAGGGCACGGTGCACATCTAGCGTGTGGAGCGGTCTCTCCAGGGCTGTCACTGGAGATGGAAAGAACGCCAGAAGAATGATGTCCTGATTGATGTGAAACGCTGAGACGACTTCCGGGAGAAAATGGAAGTCGGGTCGGAGAACCACCTTGTCCCGATGGAAATTGAGGTAAGGCTCATCAATTCGCAATGCAGCTAGTTCGCTTGCTCTACGAGCTGACATTATGGCGACCAAGAAAAGGACCTTCATGGTAAGGAGCCTGAGGTCGGTTTTTGCCAAGGGTTCGAACGGCTTCGCGATTAAGGCGTGGAGAACAACTGATAAGCTCCAAGGTGGGTGGAGAGGTTGCCTAGGTGGGGCAAGATTCGAGAGGCCCTTGAGGAAATGTTTAATCAAACAATGGGAGAAAACTGTTGACCCTTCAACATGGTCATGTGAGGCTGAAATAGCTGCCAGGTAAACTTTAAGTGAGGATCACTGCAGACCTCTGTTAACTAACTGGAGTAAAAAGGACATTATCTGCTGGACTGAACAGGTGGTGGGGGAGAAACCATTCTGTGAGGCAAAGGTGGCAAAGGCCTTCCATTTCCTAGCATATAATAATAATAATAATAATAATAATAATAATAATAATAGATATATTTATTTATTACCCGCCTCTCCCTCCGGATCGAGGCGGAGAACAACATCATCATAAAACACACAAAACTGATTAAAATTACATAAAACCAATATATCATTAAAATACCAATAAAACACCAATAAAACACTTAAAATTCATCTGAATAGGCCTGCCGGAAGAGCTCAGTCTTTATAGATCGTTTAAATTCCTGAAGACTGGTAAGTTCATGGATCTCTCCCGGCAGGTCTTTCCATAATCTGGGAGCAGCAGAAGAGAAGGTCCTCTGGGTAACAGTTGTCAGTTTAGTTTTTGTTGACTGTAATAAATTCTTCCCAGAGGACCTAAGCGTGTGGGGCGGATTGTATGGGAGAAGGCGATCCCGCAGGTATCCTGGACCCAAACCATATAGGGCTTTAAAGGTAATGACCAACACTTTGTACTTCGCCCGGAAACTAACTGGCAGCCAGTGGAGAGATTTCAAAGCTGGTGTAATATGGTCACCCCTAGGTGTACCAGTGACCAACCTGGCTGCCATATTTTGAACTAGTTGAAGTTTCCGGACTAGGCACAGAGGTAGCCCTATGTACAGCGCATTGCAGAAGTCGAGTCTCGAAGTTACCAGCGCGTGCACTACCATCTTTAGGTCTTCCAACTCTAGGAAGAGGCGCAGCTGGCGTATCAGCCGAAGCTGATAGTAGGCACTCCTGGCCGTCGCATCTATCTGGGATGTCATTTGGAGCGACGGATGCAGGAGCACCCCCAAGCTGCGAACACAGTCTTTCAGGGAGAGTGCAACCCCATCCAGAACTGGTTGACACACCTCCAACCCCAGGTTGTGGCCCTTGACAGTAAGCACCTCCGTCTTGTATTAATGATATGTTGTAATTGTAATCTAATTACATCTCCTCCCTGGGCGACCAGCCAAGAAGGGCAGGGATCGAGAGGGCAAGTCGTCGTCCTCACTCGTCCAAGCAGCTTGTCCACGTCCTCGGTACTCACCAACTGAAACTGATCCAGTGTAATTCTACTTGCGGAGTTGCTGGACACTCAATTGTCAGCCTCTGCTACAACGACGACATCTAAGTCGGCTCTTATCCGAGAGATTTTATCTGTGAAATGGTCGTTAAAAGCATCACAGCGAACTACCGAAGGCTCTAAAATCGGGTTCAGGGGAGAAGGTGCCTGAGTTAGACCCCTCACCACCCTGAACAGTTCTGCTGGACGTGAATTCGCAGACACAATGCGTGCAGAGAAGAAAACTTTCTTCGCTGCGCGTATTGCCACCCCATAGGAACAAAGATGTTCTCTATGCCGTGTCTTGTCGGATAGAAGTCGAGTTTTCCGCCATCGGCGCTCCAGTCATCGTCCTTTCCGCTTCAACTCCCTGAGGTCTTCCGTATACCAGGGCGCCCTGTTAGAAGCGGGTCGGAGAGGACGTTTGGGGGCGATCGTGTCGATAGCCCTAGTTAGGTCTCGATTCCATCTATCGACCAGGGCTTCTACAGGATCGTCGACGATACCAGCCATAAAACCCTCCAAGGCTTTCTGAAATCCAGAAGGATCCATCAGCCTTCGAGGGTGGACCATCTTAATAGGTCCACCACCCCTGCAGGGGCGGGTGGTAGCCGTGATACTAACCCTAACCAGAAAATGGTCTGTCCATGACAACACGGAGGTATTTGTTACCTCCGCCCATAGATCCCTCTGTTCGGAACTGAAAACAGCATCGAGAGTGTGACCTGCTGAATGTGTTTGTCATGGATGCCATGAACTCCCGAGCTCCACCTGACAAACCGGCCTCGAATGGAATGTTGAAGTCGCCCAGGACCAAAAGCCTGGGCGAATCCAACACCAGCTCCAAGACCAGTTCCGTGAGCTCGGCCAGGGAGTCTGATAGGCAGTGGGGTGGCCGGTACACTAAGAGAATCCCTAGTCTATCCCTGGTCTTCAGACACAGGTACACACACTCTATGTGATTCAGTTCACGAACAGGAAGTCTGGTCAGGTTAAGATTATCCCTATAGACCACAGCTACTCCACCCCACCCCCCCGCCCACTTTCCCTCACCTGCTCACTAACACAGTACCCAGCTGGGAGGGCCTGTGCCCATGTCGGTCCACTGTCATCTCCCATATGAGATGCGTGTAGACGGTTTGAGGACCGCTACTAAAATGTCCTGGACTCTTGAGTCTAGAAAGGTGATGTCAGCCTCCAGGCTGTGAGGTGGATGGAGTCCAGATCCAGGTGGGTTACCTGGCCGTGTGCCTGGTACAGGAGATCCCTTTGGTTCTGGAACTGGTGATACTGGCCGCGCGACATGTTCAGAAGGGGGGCGAATCACCCTTGTCTGGGCCATCAGGGGGTAAAAATGATGCAAGTTGTTTGTTCCGACCTGACCTTGGCTAGGATCTGTGGGATGAGGGGAATCGGAAGAAAGATGAAAAACAGGTGTCCTGTCCAGCGTCTTAGGAACGCATCCCCTTGTGACTGTGGGGCGAAACCTGCCCTGCTGCAAAACCGATCGCATTTGGCATTCTCTGCCATTGCAAACAGATCGAAGGTAGGGTGACCCCACAGGCTGCAGACTGACTGGAGTGCCTGGGGGTGGATTTGCCACTCGTGGGCGAGGGAGGAGTGTCTGCTGAGCCGATTGGCAAGGTGATTGTGACGGCCTGCAATGTGAATTGCCGTCAAGGTGATCCGTCGGCAAATACACCAGTCCAGGATGTGTATGGTTAGCTTTGCCAGGGCTGGGGATTTTGTGCCTCCCTGTTTGTTGATATAATAAACCACGGTGGTATTGTCCGTAGTTATCTGGACGTGGCAGTTGTGCAAATGGTGTATGAAGGATCTTAGTGCTTTCTGTACTGCTAACAGTTCGAGAAGGTTGATATGCGCTTTTTGTTCCCTGACAGACCAGGAGCCTTGCACCTGAAGGGAATCGCAGTGAGCTCCCCATCCCACTAGGGACGCATCCGTGGTCACTATCTTGGTTGGTGGTCGAGGTAGGAATGGAACTCCCTGTAAGAGGTTGGGGAGGTGAGTCCACCAATGAATCGACCGTATGACCACTGGTGGCACCCAAAGAGAAGTACGCTTGGCGTTTAACTGCGGATGGAATGCTCTGGTAAACCATAGTTGAAGTCGGCGCATCCAAAGGCAGGCGAATGGGGTGACCATTGTCGTTGCTGCCATGTGGCCTAATAGGCATTGGATTCAGATTGCTGCCAGCTGTGGCTGATGTACGGTGTGAGTGGCTAGTGACTTCAGGGCGAGAGCCCTGTCTCCTGGAAGATAGGCCTTTCCTCTCGGAGCGTTGAGGACCGAGCCGATAAATTTGAGAGTTCTTTTTGGCTCGAGTGACGACTTCTTCAGATTTATGAGGAGGCCGAGATGGTTGAGAAGCTGTAGGACATAGTCGACATCCTCACTTAGTTGGTTGCGTGAGTGAGCGACGAGGAGCCAGTCGTCCAAGTATGGATGGACTTGGATCCCCTGTCTTCTGAGGAAGGTGCACACCACCACCATGCATTTGGTGAAGACTCGGGGTGCTGTTGAGAGGCCGAATGGTAGGCCCCTGAACTGGAAAGGTTGGTGGCCAATTGCGAAGCGTAGAAATCGTTGACTTGCCTCGTGGATATCTATGTGAAAATACGCATCCTGTAGGTCGATGGAAGCGAACCAGGCATCCTTCATTAGGAGGGGAAGGATTGTGGCGATTGATGCCATGCGGAATTTCTTGGGAGTGATGAAAGCATTGACTTCTCTGAGGTCCAAAATAGGGCGGTATCCTCCATCTGGCTTTGGGATGGTGAAGTATCTGGAGTAGAATCCCTGGTATTTCTGGGAAGGCGGAACCGGTACGATGGTGCCTTTTTCCAAGAGAGTCTTGACCTCTGCTAGCAGAGGGGTGGATGGTTGAGTTGTCTGAAAAATCCCAGATGGTGGTAGGGTGTCAAACTCTATGTAGTAACTGTCCCTTATAATGGAAAGGACCCAGGTGTCTGATGTGATGCTTTCCCACATTGATAAGAATGGGGTGAGACGATTTCCAAACATTGTGATGGTAAGTGGGGTGGAATCAAAGATGCCGTCTATGCCCAAAGTCACTCCTCTTTTGCTGCGAATGGAACTTGGAGGACAGAAAAGGCTGTTTCTTAGCCTGTTGGGAGGGTTGCTGTTGTTGGGGCTGTTGTCTGGTAAACGGTCGATCTGACTGGTATCTGCCCGTGTTGGAAAAGGGCTGGCGGGACCAACACTTTGTCTTGGAGTGTTGTGGATACGTTGAGAGGCCCATCTTTTTGGCTGTGGTTTTTGCCTTCTGGACGGTGTCCATAGCATCGTCTGTGGTGGTATGAAACAGACTGGTGCCTTCAAAGGGGAGTTTATCAATACGCATACGTGCCTCCTGTGATAGGCCGGCCGAGTGGAGCCAAGCGTGTCTGCGTAAGGCAATAGAGATGACCATAAGTTTAGTGCCACAGTCAGTTTGATGGCATGCTGTATGCAGTTCCTGTTTAGCTAGGCATACTGCCTCTGTCTGGAAAACACGGGCGAGTTCTCCTTGATCGCCCTTGAGATGGTTACAGAGAGAACCCATCTTTTCCCAAAGGAAGAGGTGATATCGTGCCATAGTCGCCTGATAGTTAGAAACCTTTAAACTAAGTGCCGCTGTAGAGTACATCTGTCGACCCATCAAATCTAACTTTCTTCCCTCTTTATCTGCAGGAGTGGAGTGTGTTTTCTGCGACCGTCCCTGTGAGGATTCCACTATAACCGGGTTCAGTGGAGGGTGAGTAACAAGGAACTGTGTGTCCTTATCCAGAATTTTGTACATATTCTCCAGGCGCTTGGAAGTGGGTGCCAGAGAAGCTGGGGTTTTCCAAGCCTGCTGTACAGTTTGAAGGAGAGTTGGGACGAACGGTATGGCTATTGTAGAGACAGATTCAGTCTGGAGGACATCGTAGATAGTGTCCATTACTTGCTGATAAGGTTGATGTGTCTCGAGTCCTAAGGACTTGGTCATACGTTGAATCAGGTCCATGAAGGAGTCGTAGTCATCCGATGGGGATACAGGCTCCTGAGATGCTACTAGGGAGTCCAGCGAAGCTGTGTGCCTGTCCCTCGAGGTCGAAGAGGAAGAATCAGAATGGTAACCATCCGAGTCAGACTCAGAGTGGTGGACGTCTTGTTGGCCAATGGAGCGTGGCGATGGAGAGCACCTGTGCTCTGACAGAGGAGGAGATGGTGTCGGTTGGCGTGCTTGTTGTGTCCAATACTCTGTAGACGGCACGAGTCTTTCCGTCTGGCGGGATGTTGTGTGTTTGCGAGGCGGATGCCCGGAGAGTAATCCCTCTATTGCCCCATACTCCTCTGCATATGATGTTCGGCCGAGCTCGGAATGAGGTGACCTTGATGCACGAGAGTGCGTCTCCCAGTCAGAAGCTGGAGAACGAGAGTGATATGAGACTTCTCGCTGTCGTGAGCGTTCTCTGTAGTGAGCTTGTGCTGATCTCTCCTGATGAGGAGAGGATAATGTTGGCGGCAGCGTTGTTGTTTGTCCTGGTTGCAGGTAGGACTTTGGAGAACCTCGCGTCTCCGGCTCCGAAAACGATGTCAGACGTCGTCTCGGTGTCGAGCGTGGAACCGCGTCGGCGTCGACTGTCGGTGTTGAGAGTTGGCGTTGAGCGATGAGGCTCCGAACCCTGCCTCGATGTGGATGAAGATGACGTCCTCCATGTCGATGGGGATAGAATCCTCTGTATCGGGGATGCCCCCAACACCGTCCTTGGTGAGTCTCGATGTCGGCATCGGTGTTGATCTCGATGTCGAGAGAGACCTCAGCTCGGTGTCGAGTCTCGGTTTCGAGGTTCCAGTTGGTTTGTCGATGTCGATTCTCCTCTTTTTCTTTTTCTTTTCTCGGCCTTCAAGCGGTTTTGGCTTTTGGCCTGTTTTAGATAGGGACTTTCCCACCGCAGTTGCAAGAGATGGACCCAGTAAATTGGGTGACTCTCTTTGAGCTCTACCATGTTGGGAGTTTGCCGGAGATGCTGGTACCGAGAGGATGACCAGGTCGCGGGCCAAAGTAGCCGAAGGGGACCCCATGGCCGGGGATTCGGTTGCTGCTAAGGCTTTGGACCAAAGCTCTGATCTCAGCTTGTCAGCCCGGTGTTTTCGGGTTTGCTTTGAGAAAGCTTGACAACTGGAGCACGCCGCGACCTTATGGCTTTCGCCCAGGCAAAAGAGGCAAAGATTGTACCCGTCTGATGGCGGAAGCTTGCTATCGCAACGGGAGTACTTTTTGAAGGGGGCCCGGAGGGCCATAAGAAACACCCGAAGGTAAATCTTATGAGATCCAAAGACTGAACAATGTTTTCTTTGATTTTCTACAGAAGTCCGAAGACAATGTTCCCGACGATGCAGCCGCGATGGCGGTCAAAGAAGAACTGAGGTACTGGGCAGGAACACTCCCACGCATGCGCACTTGGCAGTGGGGGAAGGGTTCCCGCCTAAAATTAACTAATAGCTATGGAAATTTTCCCGATCGAGCCTCCGCGCAGGCGCAGAAGCCCATATGTGTGATGCACAGAGACCACGAAGAAGAATGATAATGTTTCATTGATACCAATAGAATGCAAATTACTTAAATTTTTAAAAAACTGGTTTCTGATTCAGAAGTTCATCAGATGAGTGTTTTCAAAATAGACCTTTAATCTGACTTTTTTAAAAAATTGGAATGTGCCGCGATCTCCTGCTGTGTGCAGGAAAAGCGGCCTGATAAAAAGAACTTCTGAATGGGCTGCATGGTCTTTGTTTACTTCCTCTTTCCCCTCCAGGAAGAATGAGGAAGTAATAAGGGACAAAAGTGGGGGCGGAGAAGCGACGGTGAGGGAACAGGATTTCCTCCCATGTGATGACACTTTCAGTTTCCTCTTTTCAATTCTGTATATATTTCATATAATATCTGCTTCTTTTTAAACTTTTTAAAAATTGTTTAATGGTCTTGATGATATTTTCAGAACAGGGTCATTATTATAACTGAAATTCTTGTCTTAGATTGTGCTAGGAAATTGCTTTAAAGGTATTCTTACATGCATCACTTCTGTTCTGATCAAAGTTATAGATACAAAGTGAATTTATTATGGATTATTCAGATAAAAAAATCTCTTTGTATATAGTCATTCAAGTGAAAACAAATACAATTCATTTTTATCACCTGTACTTTTAAGCCAAGATTGCAACAAATCCTTCAGGGCTTGAAGATGAATGGTTTGTCAGGAATAAATACATCTTAAAACCTTCTATGAAAAAAAATCATTATGAACAAAATTGAACATGAAACACTTCAATCTAAGTTTAAGCAGCATTAAAATGTGTTTAGAGACAAGTGGCTCAATTTTGATACAACACAATCCTCTGACTTCTTAAAAAACGCTTCTCTGACACTCGATTATTAGATATATTGTATTAGATATATATTGTAATGTTGATAATTTCTTCCTTTTTTCCTTTTCCTCTAGTATGAGGTGATTTTCACATGAATTATTGTGCTTAACAATGGATTGCCAGTTAAGTTTGACAGTTTTAAAGAAGAATCAGAAAGAAAGCCAGACTTCTCAATGTCAAGATTGTTTCCTTCATTGACACCCAGCTTTTAGGCTTGGTCCAGCATAAAAATTAACAAAGGTAAGGTTGTTGGTATTAGGCTGTGTGCTTCTCCTTTTCGCCCACCCCTTCTCTCTCTAATTCCCTATACTGAATTCTCAGTTCAGCATTATGTACAACTGTCACCGACCCAGATTAAAATGAACCCAGCGACACACTTTACTTTGAGTACCCTGGTTTACTTTTACAGCCTGCTTCTGATTTCTTCATCCCAGTTTATTTGTGTATTTGCACAGATTTTCTGCTTGAAAAAGAAATATCTCCATTGTTTTATCCAATTACCCTCAACATTCACTGTTGACAGCAACACAATCTCTGTTCCTATGACTCATCAATGGCCTTGAACCACAGTCTGCAAAAGCACTGAATTCCAAAATGTTCCAACATTCCGGTATGAAGATAGTTTTATATATTACCTTGTTCACTTTAGTGCTAGGATAGGAGGAGTGACAGTTAACTTTTCCTACCCACTTTTCCTACCCACACACATTTACTTTAGAAATAGCCCTTCAGTATTTACAAAAGACAAGGAGGAAGGAATTTAAATGGCAGAAAAAGAAATAATTCAGCCTACATACTTCCAAAGTAGGCCTCTCTGGAGCACAACTCAGTTTATCAGTGAAAGTTCTTAGATATATTTCCACTAATCAATATGAATTCTTAGAGATATTTCTGTTGTTGACTCCAAATGTGGGGAAACTATGTAAAGCCCATTTTTCCCCCTATAGACACTTTGCCAGCCAGGCCAGCCACACTAAAATTCTGCAAACGCATGTGAACAGCAGACCCAAATCCTTAAGACCATGGCTAATATATATTGGTATTAATTGTATGAAACTATTGTGGTTGCATTACAATAGGTTTGCACGGAAAATTCAATCCCTTTACACATTTTTTTAAAAAACCATACTGGCCCTGTTCAGGAGACTCCTTAAACCATGGCTTTAATCACAGTGAATAAGACAAAAAGCCGTATTCACTGAGAAATAATAATAATAATAATAATAATAATAATAATAATATATTTATTTATTTCTTACCCGCCTCTCCCTCTGGATCAAGGTGGGGGTACAACACCAAATACAAAACGCCATAAAAAGCCATGGCATGAATGAAGATGGCTTTTCATTTTACTAGTAATCATATATACTGTTTCTAACTTTACTAATGCAAGTTGTACTAACAGTATCTGTAATCATTCACATGATTATGTGGGCAGTGTTCCCAACTGAATGAATGAGATTTACACACACACACACTGTATGAAAATTGCAACCCCTATGTTTACTTGGCCTCAGTATGTTTGCCTATCAGTTATATTTTATGTGAAAGGAAAAGAAAGAGGAAGAAGTTAAGCTGGAGACAGAATAGTCCCCAGGGGATCTGACAGAAAGTGAATAGCACAGGGGAGCTGATGGAGGATCAGAACAGAGAGCTGAAAACTAGGAAAGGATTAAAGGGACACCAAGAAGCTTTGTAAGGATCAGAGTGAAATGGGGTGTGGGTATGGAAGAGAAAGCATGAGTTTGGCATGAAAACATACCAAACCATTATATTCTCAGGAAACATGCCCAAAGCTATAAAACCATAAAAAAAATGAAAGAGAATCTAGGTCAGAAAATGTTGAAGTTTTGTCTGAAATCTCTTAAGTGAAAGCAAATGCTGAGCTCTGTAAGGCATACTTCTGTACCCAAAAGGCCTCTTATCAGTGGGTGAACTCCGTTCATCCTTAACACACCTCATTGAATTTTTGACTGCTCTGAAATATAGCATGGGTATCTAGAATATATATATATTTTAGAAAAGCTCATTATATTGGGGGGGGGGCGGGGGGAGAGAAATCACACTGGCTGTATTCCACGGTACATCAATATATTTTTCAAGTAAACAGAAAAAGGCCATGAGCAATTTTTGAGGGATGCACGTCCATCCCAATGGATGCAAATCAGTAGGTCAAGGAAAGAGACAAAGAAGACTATTGATACATTGAAAACGTTTTTCAAAAAATAATAATTAAATCATCTCATCCATTCAATAGTGGTGATTGCTGCCTCCCCACAAATAGGGATGTTACAATCTCATCCACTGTGCTACACCATTTCCACCACACTACTCTGTAGCTCCACCCACCTATCCAGATCTTCTATCTACTCCAGCAATGTAAGTCCTGATAGATACATATCCAGTCAGTGTTCCTGAAGATGTTAGAGACAAATAACATTGGAATGCTGTTGACCTCATGCCCTGCTTGTAAGTTCTCCAGAGGCATTTGACGGTCATTACAGGAAGCAGAATGTTGGACTAGATAGAGACCAGAGACTTATCCAAGCCTACATACTGAAAACAAGATTGAGGTGGGAGCTGAGCCACATACACCTAACCACTCCCTTGTCCCCACATTTGCTGCTGCAACACAACAGTCATTTCACAGAAGGAAGTAGAATGAGGCCAAGAAATAACTTGTCCAAAGCCACAAACTGAATACAAGGAAAAGGTACTCTGGTAAATGAGTATGTAATGTTATGTATTGTAATATGATTATTACTACTATGTATTATTTCTATAGCATGTTTAGTGCTTTTTGCAATTCTTATTACATTTATCATCAAACTGTGAGATAGGTTAGCCTAAGATCATTACTTTTCCAAGGTCATCCTGAACTTCATAGTTTCATCCGGGTGAAATGGAGGCATGACCTCAAGAAGGAAATGTCAATCAGATAAGGTGAAAGGGGAGGTTAGAAAAATAGGTTAGGAAATTATCAGTACAAGGGTTATTTTCTAACTGTTTATCCATACTGAGAGAGAGAGAGAGAGAGAGAGAGAGAGAGAGAGAGAGAGAACAAATAGAGGCCCATCAATGTAACATACTGGAAGAGTTGTAAAAAAGAGTTGTAGCCAGAATTAAGCAAGTGTGGTATAATTTTAATTACATTTGGCATTTTATTTTTAAATTGTATGTTTTGATTTATTTTTAACTGTTGCTATCCTTCCTGAGACTTTGAGGCAAATAGAAATGAGACTAAATAAATAAAAATAGTAAGCAGTAGGCCACGAATTTGTGTCATGTATTACAGAAATTAGAAGATCATGTAAATGTATTTAACATCTGACACAACTTCAAATAGTGACAACTCTTTGCCATTGTAACATGGGTATTACAGAAAGAAAATACAATAGACAACCTTTTGCATTTTTATTGTATTTCCTTGTCCTGGTTTTGTTATAACTCGCTACGCTACGTCCTATATGTTAATTGGCCCTAATATACTGCGTTTGTCCACTACGAACCAGCCACATTTATTTATTGAGCACGTGCATTTTTAGTGACATCCCTTATGGTTAATAAATTCTGTAATTGCCTTTTCTGATTTGTAGCCAAGAGCAATTAAGAAAATAAAGTTGACTTGCTACTGCTTGTAGCTGGAGAGAGTTTGTGATGAAGTTACTGCATGTTAACAAGCAATATTTTAAAAAGCCCATTTAGTAACAGCCTTTAGTCAGGTTTTAATTGACCAATATGGATTATTTTGTTAAGACTTCTCACCGAAGTTGAGAGGCGAGTATAGTGGCAGACACTTTAGACAAGAGGCATCTTAGGCAGTAGTGAAATGTCTGTATCCATGACAATACAAGGATTGATTGCTTCATTCTACAAGTACCTGCATTCAATTAAGCAATACACTAAGATCAAATCCATAGCAATTAGTGTCATAGCATGTGACTAAAGAAATATTGCATATTTGTAGGAGTCCTGGGAGCTCTTCCTTTATACTGTATATTATTCCTTCCTCATGTGTTTACTCTGGAAGATTATATTCATGATTGCCTTGGTGTCAGATTAGTGTCATTTTGTAGTTAGATAGTGGACTGTCACCCTTTGACCAGTCTGTCTCTCTAATAAGCTCTTCACCATTTTACCATAGCTGCAACTCTTTGAAGCACCAATATAGTGCCTCAATGACTCATTCTCTCTCTTGTTTGAAAGTGGAATTTTGCCCCAAAGAGTTGCATTATAGCATGTTTCATTCCATTAAGTTTATTGCATTGTTTCATCTGTTCTGCTCTCAGCTTTTTGGACAAATTAATTTTTACTGCCAGTGAGGTACTGCACTAGAAAATGTGAGTTCAAATTCATTGTGACCTTGGATCACTACCTTTCAGTCTAGCCTACCTCCCAAGGCTCATGAGAAGATAAAATGGGCTAATTCCTATATATGCTATACTGATTTCCTTACAAATGTGATAGAAGGATAAACAGACAGAGAGATCTACATCAAGTTTCATCGTGTAATGTAATATTTATCAATTCTCCTTTTGACAGTAGATCCAAATTGGACATATGAGAAAATTTATTTTCCCAGTGTGATCATCTGCTGCATGCCAGAAATACAATTCTGATGGACAATTTACTTGGATACAATCTTTATTTCTTAGCCAAAGCCATCACTAATTTAGATACAACTATTTTGGTTGCTCTGCCAAACTATAGTCAGCTATGCCAAGGCAAATTATTCATCCTCAAAGGTGATCCCAGGCCAATGTACATGAAATTATTAGAGAAATATAATAGCCATAAACATTAAACAAAGACTTCAAAAACAAACTAGCAACTATCTAAAATCTACTTAGATGATACATTTAATTCTATTTTAAAAATTAAAAATCCAAATTCTCCTTAAAATTCCTGGAAAACAGAAACAATTTCATTTGGCACTTAAAAGAATATGGAGTTATTTCCAATCTCATCTCCCTCAGGAGGGCATTATGAAATCAGGGCATCTCCAAAGAGAAGACTTTTTGCAGATGCATAGTGCACTTCTCCAAGTGATGGTATACCATGAAGGGCCTCTGAAGACTTCAGTGCAGTTAGTTGCTACTTCAGCTACTTGGGCACCAAGCTGTTTAGGGCTTTAAAGGTGATCACTAGTACCTTTAATTGAACTCGCAAGGGAACTAATATAATGATTTAAAATTTGGTGTAATGTGGCTTCACCTAGGTCAAGGAGACCAACACGTTTCTTTCCCAACAGAAGTAATCCACCATGAAAACCCAAACTGTTTCAGCACCAAAGCTGGCCTAAATGTGAGCTGAAATAGATAAAGTGCCTGGAGTTGGACTGCTACCCCCTCCGAAGCATCTAAGCTATAATTATATATTTTATTTCTTGGGTAATCTAGACCACTGGCTATACATCCATGGATCACTGAGCATGCCAGTTTTCCAAATACATCAGAAAATGAAATTATTAAGCCATGTGCATAATCTTCTTCATCATAAGGGGGTGGCATGGCATGGTGCTGTGGGCAAGAACTTGCTGCTCCTCACCAGGCTTTTTGTTGGTGGATTTGCCTTACAGAAAGCTTTGGGTGCTGGCTGAGTACCTGAAAGATTGCCTCTCCTACATGGACCTGACCATATATGGAGAACATCTTCAGAGGTTTCTCCTTAAACTTCACTTTAATACTTTTGAGAGGTAGTGGCTACTGGGCAGAAGATCTTCTCAGGTGCCACCTTTGAAACAGTCTTTCCAGGCTGGTGCCAACTTGCATATCTTTTCAGTGCCAGGCAAAGGCATTATTTTTCCAGGCTTTCTAATACTTTGAGCCAATCTGCACTACTGCTTTCAAACAGTTTAACATGGTTTAAAACAGTTTATAACAGTTTTGAGAACTGTTGGTGCCCAGGACACGTTCCATATACAGTTTTCAAAACGTTTTCAAAGTGTTTTATCCTGCATGTGTAGATAGGCTGTTTGTTTGAAACTGGTTTGATTCTTCTCCTGCTATTTTATGCTTTTACTGTTCTGCTTGGATTTTTGCTGTTGTTGTTGTTGATAATGATGATGATGATGATGATGTTGATGATACCTGTACTTGATTCTATTGTATTTCTACTTTATTAGCTGCCCTGGGAGCAGCAGTGCTGAAGTGAGAAGGGTGGACATTTTCTAAATAAAAATGCAGAGGCTGAAGAAGAATGAAATAAAAGCTAGATTACAACCTTTTGCACGTTTAGAAAGAAAAAAGTCTTACAACTCCCAGTATTCCCCAGCCAGCGTGGTTGGTTGGGAATTGTAGGACATTTTTGGGTCCAAATATTTATAGAATTGCAACCGTATGGATTTAGCAGTAATGAGAATAATTTTAATGGCAATTGCCAGCACAAGATAACAAAGCTGCATTAGAGCAGATATTTGACTAGAGCAAGGATGACAATAGAAATAATGCTTCCACGTCCAATATAATGCTTTATATTACCCAAGTGATGCAGCATGCCTGATACTAGCAAGATAGGGCTGTGCTGATCTTTTTTACAGCCCTCTCCCCAAAGGGTGACAAAGGGTGACAAAGGGTGACAAAGAGGTAATAATAATAATAATAATAATAATATATTTATTTATTACCCGCCTCTCCCTCCGGATCGAGGCGGGGAACAACATCAAGCATAAAATATACAAATTGATTAAACCCATCATTAAAATACCAGTAAAACACCAATAAAACACTTAAAATTCATCTGGGTAGGCCTGCCAGATCAGTCTTTATAGCTCTTTTAAATTCTTGAAGACTAGTGAGTTGGCGGATCTCTCCCGGCAGGTCATTCCACAATCTGGGAGCGGCAGAAGAGAAGGTCCTCTGAGTAACGGTTGTCAACCTAGTTTTTGTTGTAAATTCTTCCCAGAGGACCTGAGCGTGTGGGGCAGATTGTATGGGAGAAGGCGATCCTGCAGGTAACCTGGACCCAAACCATGTAGGGCTTTAAAGGTAATAACCAACACTTTGTACTTCGCCTGGAAACTAATTGGCAGCCACTGGAGAGATTTCAAAGTTGGTGTCATATGGTCACCCCTAGATGTACCAGTGACCAACCTGGTCTAACATGTAGAACTGTCCCAAACTGTTGGTCTAGTGCAACATTTCTATAATAGTTGGTACAAACTACTTTCCCTTGAGGCATTTTTCTGTTTTAGTGCTACATTGTTAAAACAGCCATGGAGAAAGCCACTCTCTAGACATAGCCTTAGTGTAAGTCTTGCTGTTAAGAATGCCTAGTTGGTTTTCCATATTGTTTTCCATATTGTTAAAATTGCTCTCTTTCCTAATATTGGGAGGAATATGCTAAGAAAAAAATGGAACAGTTTTAGATCAAAGTTTTGACATTATGATATCTACAATAGTGAGAAAAATAATGAAGAACCTTGCTAATTACTTTGCTAATTGAATTTATCTGCTATATGCATGTACTTGGGAGGAAGTCCCCTTGACCTTAATAGGAGCTAGTTCTGAGTAAGCATGCATAAAATGACACTGTTAAATATTTTTTAAAAGATAAAATATGTTGGTTAATTCTTTTGGCATTCACAGTCTAAACAAAATCTAAAAGAAATAGCAAACAAAAGTATATCCTTTTTCTGTTTTAGTTTCATCTTGCTTCACTAGACTTTAAAAATGATTGTTAAAGAGAGCTACCTATTACTAGAAATTAAAACAATTCCAGTGGACAAAACATACAATGATATTTTTCAGACAATATCCTAATGTCCACAAGTTGTTTTAAAAGCTGAATAAAATCACCTGCCATAAATTCTACCTTTCACTGTTTAAAAGGATGAGCCACGCTACCTGTGGTCACTTAGAAGAAAGATTCATACAGTGTATGAAATCTGAAATATCTTCCACTTGTATTTTCACCTGCCAGAGAGTGTCAACATACAGAGACTAATAAACAATATACAGGTAAGAGCTGAAGTGACCTGCTGTATGTTTATTCTTCAGCATATCAGTTGTTATCACACTAAGAGGCTGGATCAAAGAATGTGTCAAATCTTTAACCTACCAAATTAAATTTCATCCATTTGTGACCTTAAGACTTTCTAGCAGAAACTGTGTATACAGAGCAGATGATCAGGATAAAAGTGGAGGGGGAAACTTCTGGAAATAGACTTAAAACTTTAGCTCCCTATGGCTTAACCTTAAAGACAATATATCTGCTTAACATCAAGCAGTTTTCAGAACTCTCCTTGAATTTTTTTCCTTTTTCTGTGATTCATGCTACACCCTTTATCTGCTCACACTATGTACCTTTTAATGTTCACATTGTAAAGTCACTTTCTAATATAGCAAAAGGCACATTAACTAATAAGTGACATGAAAATAAGCCACTTAAAAGAATCCATGTCTGTCTTCAGACTGTGCATTTGTAGACCACAGAATGAAACAAATCTGCCAATCATGCCCCCCACATAGCAAGGTATGGGCGAGAGAATAGTCAAAGCCGTTGTGAAAATATTTTAAGGCACCAGTAAAACTAATAAGCATCTAGCAATAACTGGGAGAAATGTTTTGCCTCATTATCATTCTTAAATGTTTGCAGTTTGCATGACTGAGTGCGAGCCAAAGTAACAGAATCCTAAATGTGTGGCTGCTGTTGAAAAACAGCAACGGTGTGCATAGTTCTCCTCCATAATGTCCTGTAGAACTGTTGTGTCCTATGATCACAGCATTTAACTTTCCCATGCCCTCCCCCGAGCCATCAAAGGCGCAGAGCAGAAAATGTGTGGAGACAGAATACTATAATATCAAGACACAACTAAGTTCTAATCTACTAAATGTTCAAGAAGAAGAAGGGTAACATCTAATTTGGCCCTGTGTGTGTGGTGATCTATGAATTTTCCAGGTGTTTTAGTACCAATTCCCAATGCTTCATAGGTGAGGTGGCTGGTGACTGGAGATAGGGCTTTTTTGGTTGTGGCACTCCAACTTCAGAATGTGCTCGAAGGGCAATTTGCTTATCATTGACCTTATGCTCTTTTTTGAGTCCGGGTGAAAATCTTCTAATTTGTCAAGCCTTTTTAGATTTTAATTAATTATTTTGTTATCTGCTCTATATTTATTGCTTGTCGTTGTTTTTGTTTTATATAAGCTGCTCTGAGAAAATCTTCAAATAAATAATTTATTATTACATTTATATCCTACCTTTTTACCTCTTGCAAGGAACTCAAGACAGCTTACATGGTCCTCCTTCTCCTCCTCCTCCTCTCTATTTTATTCTCACAACAGCTCTGTGAAGTAGATTAGGCTGAGAGCCAGTGACTGGCCCAGAGTTACCCAGTGAGCTTTATGGCCGAATGGGGACTAGAGCCAGAATGTCCTGAGTCCCAGTCCAGCACTCTAACTACTACACCACACTGGCTCTCTAAATACATTCAAAACATACATATATACTCTGCTACTGACTGCATTCACACAATATGCTAATCCATGCTGGATTGTTGGCTTAACCAACACACACTGGGTTAGCGTGTCATGCGAACCTAGACTGGTTTATCACGGTGGCTTGTTTTTCTCTAACAAGCCACCCTGATAACCCATGGTCTGTTGTAGGGGTTGATTTACCCACAATGCGTTGGCAAGCCATCCGAACCTGGACACGCCAACCCATCATGGGTGAAGGGCATTGGGCAGTGAGCTGCTTAGCAAGAGCATCAGACACCCCAGCTGCTCTTACCGAGTGCAACTGCAATCGTGGCCAAGCTGCTACTAGTGCCCCTTTCCTTTGCCAAGCACAGCCTCTCCAACTGTGCTGAAAGTGAGATGCCAGGCGGATCGAGGAAGAAGGGGAGGGAAACAATCCACACACTGTGTGTGGTGTGTCCAATCATCTGTCAGGTACACGGGCCACACACTGTAGGTTGTTTACAAAAGTACCCATGGTGTATAGCATGTCACTCATTGTGGGTTAGTGTGTCGTGCGAATGTGTCCACTGAGTATTAGCAGATCTATAACACTTTATTTCCTGCTCCTGGGAACAAGGATTGTTGATTCAGTTTAACAGTGTTTAATCAATCCTGCAAAGAACAATTCCTGACTATGTAAACATATCCTAAGTACACACAATGTGCCAGCATTCTAATACTTGTCACAGTCTCATTTAACTTGAATATTTTAATTTTCATACGTTTACCATGTATGTTTTCTTATATCTATGCGTATTCCCTGACCTGTATCTAATTCATGATTTCTAGCTGAGACTCAGTCATATGTTGACAATAATCAATAGTGCATGAAGTATTCGAGCAACTTCACATAGATAAGATGCAAACACATCTGTATTCAGAATTTGTCATCAGTACACCAATCTTTTGGCAGACATAGTGGAAAGAAAAGCTATGATATTGTGCTTTGCAGACACATTAGTGACAAGAAAGACACAATAAGCAATTTCCTCAAGTTGAATGGATCTCAAATAGATGTTCTAGACAGATTCATCAGACTCAGACAAGCAAACAATGCAAACATAGCTGCAGTGGATTGTCCACAACTCACAGCTGTGAACAGAACAGCATGAAACATACTATTACTGTACTGGTGGATCTATTTTATTTAGTCAAAAACAATATATTCCAAAGATTATTCAGCTAATCCCTATGCAACAGAGGAATTTGTTTGATTTTTTTAATCTAGTGTGCCCAGTGAACATAAAATCTGTCTTGGTTGTGTGAGATACGTGGTTTCAAATTTAGCTTTGCTATGGATTCATTTTGTAGTGGGGAGCAGTTCTCTTTTTTTACCTCCAGTTTCCCATCTGCATGGGATTAATATTGATCTACCTGTCCAGAGTTGTTGTGAGGCAAAATATCATAAGAATGAAATGCACTTTAGAGATATTCAGAGATATAAATACATTTTTTACAGAAATGATATATAGTAGCAGTAGCTGTTTTGCAGTTAACAGAATTTATTCTTCACACTTAGAGGCTCTGCATAATTTGCATAATTAAAATGAGAGAAATATACAAAAATATGCTAAAATGTGATGGTTTGGTAAAAAAATCACAAAGATCTATTCATATATATATATATATATATATATATGAAAGCATTTATTTGTAGAAAATAGTGAGCAATCTGTATGTACTCAATTTATTGCATGTATGTGTAGTTAAAGGAATGCATATGTGTATTTTGCAGATATATCGCATGATCATTACAGAATGATTTTCTTGCAGGCAGAAGTTTGCTCTGCCTTGGTATCTCTCAAGGCTGAAGCAGTTGTGGCAACTTCTAGTTTCTGCTGCCCAATGGCTCCATGGATTTTATAGGCACAGCATCCTCATGGTACCACCAATGGTAGCCCCCCACTGAGACCTTCTGTCCATCTGCTCCATAGAGGCAATAAGCAGAATTATTTGCTACACCAGCTACTAGAGGACACAAGAGGCTCTCATTCTGTTTTCTAGAATGGGGTGAGTGTGATGGCTAGAAGGATGGGAGGCCACATTCCTTCCCTACCTATCGTCTGTCCATCCCCACTCCCTAATTCATTTTTGGGGTTGCCATGCATTTAACCATGTTACAGATATAACTAGGCATTTTCATTGGATTCCCCTCTCTAAAAAAAGGATTGCCACATTGTATGTTCAACTAAAATCGAACAAACTACAATCAGAATACAGATCTATTTATGGAAAAAAATAAGTTGCATTCAGAAAGAAAATCAATCAAAGGCACCAAGCTGTTCCCAATGTTATTTAATATCTATATGAATCTGTTAGGAGCAGTTACCAGGAAATTTGGGGTCAGGGGTCACCAGTATGCTGATGACAAATAGCTCTATTTCTTTATGACAGGCCATGTAGGTTCTGAACCAGTGCCTGGATGCAGTTATGGCTTGGATAAGGGCCAATAAATTGAAGCTGAATCCTAATAAGAGACCCTGTGGGTTAGCAGTTCCCAGGTCCAGACATTGGGGTGTTTGCCTGTTCTGGATGGGGTTGCATTCCCTCTGAAGGAGCAGGTCCATAATTTGGGGGTGCTCTTGGGTCCATTTTTGACATTGGAGGCCCAGATGGTCTTGGTGGCCTGGAGTGCCCATTACCAAGTTTGGTTACCATGCCAGGTACCCCCATTCCTGGATAGGGATAGCCTAATCATGGTGGTCCATGCACTGGTAACCTTATGATAAGATGATTCCAATGTTGTCTATGTGGGGCTTCTCTCGTGCATGGTTCAGAAGCTGCAGATAGTGCTCACTGGGACACCTAGCTTTGCTCACATAACGCCAGGGTTAAAACAACAGCACTGGCTGCCTATTAGCTACTGAGCCACGTACAAGGATATGTTATTGACATATAAAGCCCTAAACAATTTGGGACCAGGATACCTGGCAGACCGCCTTCCTTTATACATACCCAAACAATATTTAAGATCAGCAGAGGAGGCCTTGCTAGTAATTCCAAAACAAACAGGATGTCGCCATGAAGCACCCGGATGGCAGACCTTCTCTGTAGTGGTACCCACTATCAGGAAACCCCTCCCTTGTGTAGTTCAGGAGGCAAAAAATGTGAAATCTTTAAAATGCCTCCAGCTTGCTTACCGAAGCTTTACCTGGGCTGAAAGTAAATTAAGTATGCTGCTCCATTGCAAGTATATGAGTGGAAATAAAGAGACAAGACATGTAAGTATGGCATAAAATTGGGCCACATTTGTTCAAATTATACCTGCAAAGGACTAACTGGGCTGTCAGCTAAACTCAGCCAGCAACTAGCCGGGCTGCTATTGGGTGAAAACATTCCAATCCTATTGCGTCATGTCTGCTGATCACCACAGACAGGACTGCCCCTTTTGGGGAGGTGAGGCCTTCCCATGTCACCCCCTATGAATACAGCGGGACTATTAGTTCCTGTGACTGTGTCACTCTGCTTCTGTTCTGGAGGGGGTTCAGAGGAGAGCAATGAGGATGATCAGGGGTCTGGAAACAAAGTCCTATGAGGAGAGACTGAAAGAACCAGGTATGTTTAGCCTGGAAAAGAGAAGACTGAGGGGAGACATGATAGCACTCTTCAAGTACTTGAAAGGTTGTCACACAGAGGATCTCTTCTCGATCATCCGAGTGCAGGACACGGAATAATGGACTTAAGTTACAGGAAGCCAGATTCCAGCTGGACATCAGGAAAAACTTCCTGATTGTTAGAGCAGTACGACAATGGAACCAATTACCTAGGGAGATCATGGGCTCTTCCAGACTAGAGACCTTCAAGACGCAGCTGAACAGCCATTTTTCAGGTATGCTTTAAGGTGGATTCCTGCACTGAGCAGGGAGGGGTTGGACTCGATGGCCTTATAGGATCCTTCCAACTCGTCTATTCTATGATCATTATTTGTTCAGCTGCAGCTGCCGTCTCCCTCTGCTTCCAGTGCTTCACACTCTTATTTCTGCAGGAAAGCCTCCTCTTCCGTCCCACATACACACAAGCAAGAAAATCACACACACTACAGGGTGAAAAGCCTAGTATTTCTGAATGACAGCAATGCACTCTGTCGAAAGAGCGAAACACTGGTAAATGAATGAAGGGACAAGGGACACTAGTATTTCTGAATGAATGTTAATGGCAATCTGTTAAAGGGGCGAAACCCTGTCATCGAGTGATTGAGAATGACTTAAACGGAGGCTAGTATTTATGAATGAAAAAGGCTAATGCGATCTGGTGAAGGGACAAAAAAGGAAGCCTGTTTCCAAAAGCGCTCTGGGCATGTTTACTCAGAAGCAGGGCCATACAGAGTGGGGACCAGTGGGGCCAGTTGGCCCGGGGCCCACGAATTTGAGGGGGAACTCTGACGAGGAGGTTCCCCCCAGCTTATGCTGCTGCTTCCGGAAACAGCGCGGAAGCCATCCATCGTGAATGCCACGGTCAGACTACAAGCTCCAGAGGGCCATGCTGCATGCGGGGCGGGGATATATGTACCTTGAGGTGTTGTAGAACAGGTTTAATATGAAGGTGTTATGTAGAATGGACATGTTGGTGGGCACGTGCCCTTGGGACGACCATGTTGTCCTCCTTTTTTGAAATGGGGGGCACACACTTCCCATCTGGCCTGGTCATATTACCAGCTCTGCATGGCCCTGCTCAGAAGTACGTTTCCCTCCCCCAGTAAAAAGTAAGTCTTGGAGAGCTAAGATGGAGCTCCAGATGGCACTTTGGCCAAGAATGAGATGACATTAGGGTGGCGCCATCTTCTGTTTGGGGTGGGCAACAGCCCCTGGTATCCTGAAGAGAACTGGGTGGGAGGTCATCTACCCCACCATCCAATTTCAGTTCTCCACCCTGAGGCTAAAGTACCATCAGTATGCAAATGACATGCAGCCCTACCCTCATTTCCATATACTCCATCCAAGTAAACAGTGGAAAAACTGGGGTCTGGAAGCAGTTTTGGGATGGGTGAGGGCAAACATGCTGAAACAATCCATACAAGCTTGTGGGTTGGGAAATCTGTTCATATTTATGGGAGTTTGATATAGGTTCTGAATGGATTTGTACTTGCTAAAAGACCAGGCAGCTGTCTATACGTCTTCAAAGCCCCGTGGTGGCTGCGAATTGGTGCTGCGTTGGTTATACGCTGCAGCCACTGCATGGCTTTTTCCTGAAGCTGCACATTAGAAAAGTTGGGGACTTACCCCAACTTTTCCCATTAATGCGAGGTCACCACGGCACTTCTGTCCTGTGACATTGTTCCAGCGCTGAGCCAGGGTGTTCTGGGGAGGATGGTGACTGGTGATTGGTTGCTGGAAGCTGGGGAGAGGGCCAGTGGCAGGCTGCCTCCTGGTGTGAGGATTTCCCTCTCCAAAGCTGCAACAGTGATACCACGGAGTTTTGGGGGAGGGATTGGTGAAGTCGCAGCATGAAGACAGGGCCCAAATTTGTAGCTTGGATACATGATTCCTATGGAAATGCAGATGGTGCTGGTGGCTTAGTGAGTCTTTTATTAGTTTAGGATGATTTATCAGCTGTGACTACATCTAGAGAAACCGAAACTTGCTGCACTTATAGAAATCTGGTTACATCCAGATAGACAATGTAATGTGCTCTACTTTTAAGGCAATTAGGAAGGTTCAGCTGGTACATAATACAGCTCCCTGGATTGCTTGTTTGGGTCAAATGGTAGGACCATATAACATGTATACTGTAACAGCCAGTTCAGTTACCTATTTGTTTCCAGGGCCAAATTAAAGTGTTGATGGGGACGTTTAAAATCCCAAATTATTAGGGATCCAGTTATTTGAAAGACTGCCTGCACCCATATGAATCTGCCCTGGTCTTAAGATTGGTCTCAGATACCCTGCTTGACCATCAAGATGTATTAGGTTGGCAGGCACTAGAGACAGGGCATTTTTGGTGGGGCCTTATGGTTTTTGAACTCACTCACTAGGTGATATGAATCAGTCCTACTTAAATGAACCTGGAAGACCTTCTAGTTGTTGCTTTCCCAATGCTCTATTTTAACTTGGCAAGGAGCACCTTTTATCAGCTTAGGCTGATATACCAACTGCGCCCTTATCTGGACAGAGGTAGCCTAGCTACACTTATCCACGCTCTGACTTCTTATCTGGACTACTGCAATGCGTTATACATGGGGCTGCCTTTGAAAAAGGTCCAGAAACTTCAACTGGTACAAAATAGGGCAGCCAGACTGTTAACAGGGACTGGCCAATGAGACCATATTACACCAGTCCTTTTCCAATTTCACTGGCTGCCAGTCTAAGTCCGGACCCAATTCAAAGTGCTGGTATTAACATTCAAAGCCCTAAACGGCTTGGGGCCATGTTATCTGAAAAAACGCCTCCTCCCATATGTGCTTGCCTAGACCCTAAAATCATCTTTAGGGGTCCTTCTCTGTGAGCCTCTGCCAAAGGAAGTGAGGCAGGTGGCAACTAGGAGGAGGGCCTTCTCTGCTGTGGCACCCTGGCTGCAGAATGAGCTCTCTAGAGAGGTTTGCCTAGCACCTACATTAAACTCCTTTCGATGCCAGGTAAAGACCTTCTTATTTTCACAATATTTTCACAGTTTATTATCATAGTCTTTTAACTCTGCTGTTTTAAATCTCTATTTTAAATTTGTATTTTAAATCTGCATTGCTGCATGTTTTTGTTTTTGTTTTACCCTGGTTGTGTTTGTATATTGCATTTTTATACTGTGTATTTATACTGTTTTGTTGATGGTTTTAATTCTTGTGAACCGTCCAGGGAGCTTTGGCTATTGGGCGGTATATAAATGTAATAAATAAATAAATAAATAAATAAACTGCTACTATGTTAATGTTTTAATGTTGTAATCAATGTTTTAGCAGAGACTGTAGTTTTATATGTATTTGTTTATGTTTTAGGGTGTTTTCAGTAGGGGGGGGAAATGCATTTCCTTACTGTCACTTTGCTTCCTGCTTCTGTTCCACAATAGGGACTGGCAGAATCACACGGGAAAGGAAGAGGAACCAGGCAGCAGCTACAGGGCCCTTACAGCACAACCTTTCCTGCATATGGCAGGAAATAGCACCAATTATCCTTATAGCCAAGAAGAATAGGATTTTCCCGGTCTTATTTTGTAGCGAGAAAAACAACAGAAGGAACGGGAGACGCACAGGAGCTGCACTGTCAAAATGACACGTGAAGATCCATGAGTGGCCAGTCACGAGAGTGCTATAAAACGCTTGTCGAAAGCTGCTTTTAGAATGATATGAGTCAACTTAGGAAGGTTAGCCCTGAACAATGGCAGCCAAATATTGAAATAAATAAATAAATAAATAAATAAATAAATAAATAACATGTCTCCACAGACGTTTAGAATCAGAAATAAACTGCGGAGTTGACGTTATTAATAATCAGATAGCGCTACAAATTCTATTTCACTTTCTGTTGCCTTCCTAAATATCAGCTTTCTTTGTTTAAAAACACCACAATTTCCCTAGGCAAATGGCGTTTCTATGCTCAGTTGACACTTAGCTTTTCTTGACCAGAGGCTGCTCACTGTGTCAAATGTGCACAGTTTTTGCAATATATTAAATGTTTCAAAGGAATAAAACATGTCGACTTATTGTACTTTGGGATAAGTTGTTCTTTTTCCTCATCCTTGTAGTCCAGATGTTTCTAAAATCTTCCTAAGCCATTTTGAAAATGTGTTACGTTGTCAGATGAAATATTAAACTGGAAAAAGGCACATAGTTTATTCAAAACTGGTGATGCCGCTTTGAGCAATTTGTAATATTTGTCAGTTTCAAAAAAGAAAAGAAAAAAGAATAGTATCCCTCAAAAATACTAATGCTAACTAAATGAAAAGAATACTAGTGAAATACAGGAAAATGCACAAATTACAGCTTCATTTCTGTCTCTTTCTTAAAATGAACGTCAACGATAAGCCAAATTGTGTGGCAGATGCACCCTGCTGACAATGTTTAGGAAATAATGACTAATAATAACAATTAATGTATACATCCTGCCATTGAACGTGGTTTAGCTCACTCGTTTTTGACATTTAAAACCCACACTTTTGATTATTTAGGGTTGGTGAAAGAAAAGCAGCTAAACATGAATGAATATCCCTACCACAACAACACTAACTGATCACATCAAACCTACATCACCTTTAATCCCTTTCCCAAAAACTCTTTATGCTAATAAAAAGATTCTGACTCAACTCTGCATCTCCTTAATGCTGAAAACCCACATGTCCACATTGCCTGAATGTTTCTCCAGTGAGAAAATGGGAATCCAGTATTGAGAAAGAGAGGGAGAGGGAGAGAGAGAATGTACAGGAGTAACGGTTCAGAAAAAGATCTGCTTAATTCTTGAAGATACTATGCAGATGAGATGAACACAGCCATATTAACAGCATAAATTATAGGAATGATGGCTTAACTGTTAGCCCTTTTTGCAGTCCATGATCCAGATTAACACATGTCATGTACAACAAACTACACATTTAGTTTGATGTATACTGCACAGGGACAAAACTAGGCATAGTGGTTCTGGTTAACATATGAGGATAGGAATTCCTTTCTTCATAAAGGGAGTTTCACAGCTGGTCTACCATTAGGCAAAGGGACATGGCCTTTCCAGGCAGCAGATGCTGGGAGTGAGGAAAGACAGTAAGGTGTTGGAGATCAGAGCGGTGTGCCGTATAGCCTGTCTCGCACCACCTAAGCTAGTTTGCTACCCTATTGTCAATGCTGAAGTAAGATTCAACTGCAGATGCAGTTGGCTTCTACATGTAGAATTTTTGGAGGGATCTGGGAAATATCTCATGCAGCAAAATTTTTTGCAATTTCTCTGACTTTTACCACACTATAAAAAGCTTTGAAGAATGAATTAGACACTGCCCAAGCTCATTCTTTCCCTATCACTGTACAGCTATATCTGATTGTGTACGTTGACTTATTCATGCACAACAGCTGAATCATACACACAGAAGATGTATCTTGAATTTGGTCTTTTGGCCCATGGGCCATTGAATTAATTGTATATTTGCACTTCCTGAGCAGTTTTTCTGTGGTTACTAATCTAATTCTACATTAGCTAGAACAGTGTGCATCAGGCTAATTATAAGGCAAAGTCTATGGCTTTTGGAGAGGGGCTCTTATGTAACTTATGGACCTTTGGACTCTAGGGTTGCTCTGTTAATTGCTTAATACTACACTATTAGACTAATTAAGGTAATGATTTTTATTTCATCCAGTGAACATATTGCTATGGTGCACGTGCGTGGTATTTCAGCTCCAAGTTGACAAAAGATTTAGGTATCTTCCATAAATTTCCATCTTTGATATGTAGCCAGGTGTCGTAAAATAAAGAGTCATATATGGGCTTTCAAAAATAATGTATTGTAATTTAATTTCTCTTTAGGGTGGGCAAACATTTGCACACACACACACACACACACACACACACACACACACACACACAATGTTAAGACTAGAATGATCAACAGATCCTGTAATTCAAGAAGGAATGTGTGTTCAGGTTGAGAAATGTCTGCTGGCATGGTTTTCATTTCCCATTTCCCCCCACGGTGCTGAACTCCATGCCCCTTATCAGTGAGGAATGTAACCTCTGTGCTGGCACAATGTAAGTCCAGAACAATGGAATGAACTTGATTTTACTGGTTTGTCTTTCCCTTGGAAGCAAGTTTATTTTGTATTTCCTTTGAAGGTAGGGATAATACGATAGGTGGAGAAAAAAGCCTAGGTAGTAATTAGATAAGATAGTGCTATTAACCACTTTGAAAAAACAATATATCCTGTAAAAGAAACAGAAAGTCACCACACACTTATCACAATTTGGAATCTCCCATCAGAACTTTTAGCACACTGAGCCATTAATCTGCCTTTGTCTATTACTGTCATCAAATCCCACATCTTAAAAATAATACTACCCTACTGGACCTACATTCATTTGACTCAAAGAAATGAATTTATACTGTTACATGTTAATAAACCAATGTCAACACAGTCATATGACTTAGATATCCTTGTATTGTTAAGACATCATGAGTGCTCATCACTTTTGTAAATTACTGTCATTCATAATAATGATAAATGTTGTTAGTCTGCTGATCTATGGGAATATTTCATTTTCCTAGCTTTAACGCAGACAGAAATTAAGGTTCAACTTTACTTAACCATTATAACAATATTATATAAACATATGAATGAAGGCTCTGTGGGGAGTCCTTTTCTTTTCTTTTCTTTTCACTCTCTTACAGAAAAGTAAACTGCACAATTCACTGGGATTTGACCTTAATTATTCCTGTACTTTGTGACCCACTCTCATGCTAAAACAGTCATAAAGAAAAAAGCTAGCCATGCACAAAGATAACAATCGGTCATTAACTTGTGCATGTGATGTTGGCTGCAGTCCACAGAGACTGGATTCAAAACCCATTATGCACAGTTATGTCCAGAGTTCAGTGCAATATGGAAAGCAGACAAAATAAACTCTAGACAGCATCATCTTTACATCTGAGCTTACAATGTTCTGTCTGCATTTTGGCATCCATTTCAGGACGTCTCAGTTTATATAAGGTTTAGGTGGATTTAGTAGTGTAAACAGAAGAAGAAAGGGTGGCTTCCATGAACACTACAATTTAAAATATAAATAATTTAGAAGACAATTTTTCATTTGCCCTTTAAAAGGAGCTGATAATGATTTATTTAAGGTATGGTCTTATGACTAAAATGCAAACACCACATTCGTTTATACAGTTTAGTCTTAGATTGATAAAACAAAGATACCATTTTCCAGCTAAAGCAACCCTAATGTATCAGTCAATCTGTAGAATTTCACATGGTGTGAAGCTGTCTTATTTCCAGCCCACTAGACATATTTCAACATGTTATATTATTATTGCATCTAGTGCGAATGTGGGCGTTTGGTTGTACATTTTTCTGAAAAACAATATTGCTAATGTTTTCAGAGAATCAGAAAGCATACAACAATCACTTAACCTATGTTTTTCACTAGTGGACCAGTTGCTAACAGATTCTCAATCAAAACATAATGCAGTTGTATTATACCCAAGGACCATCTCTAAAAATCACTATGACCTTGACATAGCATTCCATGTCTCTACTATGGTTTTTTATCAACAGGGCAGAAGCCAAGAGGGAAGTGAGACTTTTTTCTTTTGTCTACAGATGGAATAAAAACCATTCTAACTCATTGCCGGCAGTGGAAGGGAAACATTCAGATGTGCTCTTGAGTGCATCTAAATAGTTCCTGGGGATCGGGACATGGCTGGGAGCTGGTAAGGTTAAGATCCCTTAGATCCTCACCACCCCATTCCCACCCACTGAAATACCACCAAATAGCCATTTTCCTCCCTTCACAAGACTGACGTTCCAACATTGTAGAGGAAGCCACTGGGACAAGCCAAAATGAGGAGTCCAAAATTGTGGCCCTCCAGATGGCCAGGCCTACAACTCCCATCAACCCTAGCCCACATGGTGAGGGATGATAGGAGTTGTAGGCCAAAACATCTAGAGGGCCAGAGGTTACCCACCACTAGTTTATGGCCACAGAGGGGTTTTCTCCACACAATCCTATGGCCCCTGGGACACTGGCTAGGACTGCTCTCTTAACTGATTTTGTAACTTAAAGGCTAACTCTGGTCGAAGTTGAAATAGTGATTATTATGGAACAAACTTTATTTGGCAAATTAGCTAAATTTCTAAGTTCCCTGTTCAATCACTGTTCTATTTTCAGTAAAAGAAAGAAATAATGATAACTGTTTCATTAAAATATTAGAGATCAGTTATATATTTTACATTTTTTTCTGTTTCAATATGACTTAGAGCCATTTTAATATCATGTAGAAAGCAACTCAATTCAGGTGGTAAATGGTGGTGGTATCATTTATTTTAGTCCTCCCCCCCCCCCCCCCGGTAAAAAGATTCCTGTTTTTAGTGAATTACCATATGAGGGGGAAGACTGGGGATAGGTGATATTTCCCAACCCAACCAAACTTAGAGGCCTAAAAAAAATTAACCATTTTCCTCTCAACTTTTCCCAAACCCAATTCTGAGCTTGATTCAGAGTTTGCACAACCCCCAACGATATCATTGAGAGCACAACAACCCCCTGAAAGTCGGACACATCTGCCTGTTGTCCATCTATTGACCTGTCTGGCTGCACTCCTCAAAGTCCCTCACCTATTACATTTTCTTGCTGCTTAGGCAGTGGCAGGGGTATATAGGAATGTCACTCTTACCCATTCCTTCTCTGTTGCTTTGTATGCTACTATGATGACTGTGTAGGCTGACCATATGAAAAGGAGGACAGGGCTCATGTAACTTTAACAGTTGTAGAGAAAAGGCAGTGTCATTTGTATGTAATTAGGTCCTGGTGAAATTCCCTCTTCATCACAACAGTTAAAGTTGCAGACACTATACTAGAGTGACCATATACAAAAGAAGGCAGGGCCCCTGCAACTTTAACTGTTGTGATGAAGAGGGAATTTCACCAGGAACTAATTGCATATAAATGACACTGCCTGAAATTCCCTTTTCTCTACAATTGTTAAAGTTACATGAGCCCTGTCCTCCTTTTCATATGGTCAGCCTATGACTATTTTCAGTGCTCCTTGTGTTTGGCTTATAGTCACTGTGCCAAGAATCAGAGAGGGAAGGAGGGGAGAGAAGAGGTGTCCCTCCATTCCCTTGATGCTTCTGCTGTTGCTAGAGTAGCGAGAAAAATAAAGGATAGGAGAGGGTTTGGAGAGGGGTGGGGGTGTATGTAGGGAAGGAGAAAACACTTTAGTTCCTCTCCAGCCTTGATTAAAATCTGAGCTGGAGAAGAATAACCAGGGATTGTACTACTTGTCTCACATTGAGATGAACATTGCAAACTTGCCAGATTCAATTTCTGAGATATGCTTGGATAATTTTTAGGAGAGAGGACTACATTAACAGTGTAATCTTGTGAATGTTTACTCAGAAGTAAATCCCATTTTATTCAATAACCTTAGTCCCTAGTAAGTATGCATAGGACTGCAGCCCACATTTACCTCCCTGAATGTAAATGTACTATACTGAGGGAAGGTTTTTGTTTTTTTTTAAATGTGAGGGAGCATTACAAATGTAACTCCCACAAGCTGCCAAAAGTAATAAACTCCAAGATCTCCGCTGCCTCAATTCTACTACTTCATTTTGCATACTGTGTAGAAAGGCTCACAGAAATAGCATTTTCAACTTGTTTCCTGTCAGGAAATCTAAACTTGGATATTTTAAGCATTCATTCATATCCATTCTCATTTCCTTTCTTCCCTCATTTTGAATAACTTTGATGCTACCCTAAGCTTGTTGCTTCAACTGATCATGACTAGAAGTCTGTGGTAGGTATGGGAAGAAGAGGAAAAGGGGAAATTAGTGATGGTGCACAGAATCCCTTTTTGCCTGGGTGCCCCATCATATCTGCTTCTTTTTCAGGCAAGTATTGTAATAAGCAGAGCGGCAAATAAAATGCCTTTTCAGAACAGAATTATGTCAATTGCTCTGAATTTGTTGATAGAATGGATTGCCATTCAATTGATCAATCATTCAAACAATCAAATGATATCCTTATATTTAGTTGACTCTCTTTTGATTGGTTGTCCATAGTATAGTATAGATATTGATTGTAATGGTGTAGATATTAAAACATAATGTAACAGACAAATCTTTACAGCTGAGCAGGGTTTGCAATATGCCTATTTTCTCCTGTATAGAATATTTTGGCATACAGCTTCCCGGACAATTGGAAAAGTTAATCAAACTAAATTACAGACCTTTTTATAGGCTAATTGGGAACACAATAAATGGACCAAACTTAGTTGTCTTGGTCAGGAAAATTGGATCAGTAACAATGGAGATGTTACCTATACTGTCTTTTCCAGATCCTTCCAATTCATCTCAGAAAAGTACTTGGATAAGTGGCAAAAATTGTTAATGGGAACAAAAAATCTTGCCAGTAATACATAGTACTATTTAAACACAGTAAATATGGAGGCTTGGGGATTCCACATGTGGAGCTTTATTATGCAGCATATCAACACATGTGAAGCTTTATTATGCAGCATATAAACTCAGACAGCTGATGCAATTTCTGGATATCTACTCAGAGCTCTTGGACACATTATTAGAGATGGGAAGGAAAACCAAAGAAGAAATGTTAGAGGATATGTACATTGTTAAGATGGCATAAATGGATAACTAAGCTTATTCCAGTTTCACTGCCAAGTATACTCTTTTTATGGCACCCTTTGTTTCATAACGAAGATTAATTTAAGCATTTTGAAGGCTGGAAAGAGAAAGGGCTGTATAGATGAATGGATTTATATGACAGATTCATTCCCAAAATGGGAGACCATTTAAAAACCCAATTGCAAAATATTAGTCAGTTGTTTCCAACTAAATCAAGTTCATTTTACCAATATCCCAATTATGAGTTCAAATAGTATGCTCCAAATCTCAATTTGAATCTTTATTAATGCAAGGGAAATAATGACCAAGTTGGCTGTTCTTATATGATGAACTTTAAGATTAAGCAACTCAGGAAAAGCATTATGAGAACGATAGCACAAAAAGTCAATGTTAAAAGATCAAGGGCATGATCTACCCAAAGTTAAGCACATTTAAGTTCCATTGATTTCAACTAGGAAATTAAGCATGCACATAACTCTTTGCCACTGAAATCAATGGAACCTATGGTTCAATCCTATCTATCTCTAGTAATTGTGTATCTGGGTAATTGTGTGTAATGTTGCAATCTTAAATATGCTTGTCTTTGTCTGAATCATGCCGCTAATACGTTTTGTATATTGGGGGGTGTACCAAGAGCAGCAACATGGAAGAGTTTATAAGAAGCCTTGGAAAAGTTTGGTAAGTTTGGAAATTTATCTAATCATACGTAATTATTATAGAAAGAGTGAGTTTTGGAAAAAATTGTCACTTATTCTTGTCAAGTTTAAATTGCCCTATTCGTTTCCCATTGCCATTAATCCCATAATAATATTATTCAAATCCCTATGCAAATGTTTATCTAACAACTCAATCTTCAAAGTATTGCAACGGTGAAACTCAGGTTATGCAGTAGAGGGCTTTAAGGACTGGTCTTTTTTTAAAAAGCTTTGATAAATGTTATATTTTCAAGAACTTTTCACACCTTGAGGAGGTTTCATTTAGATAGGACTTTACTCTTGTCCATGAATGTGAATTATATTACATTCTTTAGCAAGGGAAGAGATTAAAGACTAGTGTAATATGTTCAACAGAAATGTGAAAAGATGTGAAAATTTGGAATTGTAAATTATTGGAGGGTATCTTGCATTAAAGGGTATATTTGAATATACTCTTTCTTTGATCATCTATATCTAAGAGCTAAGAAAGGTGCCTCATTTATCTCTAGAGTTGCAGTAACATAACCACTGTTCAGATTTGGATGCAGTGTGCAATTTAATTTGGAATTGCATGAAATATATCACCCTATCAGTAACTCTTCATAGGTTATTGTAATGCTTCTTCACAAATACTTCAACTAAGATACAACGTCACTTTAGGTGAGCCTAGTGTTCCCTTCCCCATCTTTGACCAGCAGATTCATATGCCAAATCACAAACTGCTTTTAAAATGTGCCTGTATTTTAGAAATGGTTTGCCATGTGCTATGGGGCTAGCTATTTGAGAAAATCATCCAACCCCCCTGAAGACATGAAACACGTTGCACTGGAAGAATTCCTGGATCCTGACCACTTTATATAAAGTTCTAGTGTGGAAAGCAGACCGTGTCAACAGAAGTACTTCACAAGAAACTGCTTTTGAGCAGGTGTAGAGTAGAAGGGCATTCAAGCGCTTGCATAACATTTTACAAGCTGCTAAAGCAGCCTCAAGGAGTGTAGTAACGGTCGGTCTCTTATATCTAGCAGAGCTTGTCCAAAATAGGCCCATTTGCATTACACAAGGTACATACTACATATAATCATGTAGATCTTTCCAGCAGACACAAGAAGGAATATGGTTGAGCTGCAAATAACTTTTTCAATGCTCTTGTATGTGGGTGAAAAGACACAATATTTAATCGGGTTCACTACATTTTTAAAAAAGAAATCCCATAGTTTTTGTATCAAATACATCTCCTAATGCCACATGACCACTGAAAGGCAACAGAACCATGTAAATGTGATTTTATCTATCCTTCTGAAAGGAATGCAAATGAAATGGATTTGAGATTATGTAGTTTAGATCTCAATTGTTATCTAAAAAGCTCCATAAACATTCTGAAAAAAATCTGCAAACTGTATAATAAACAAAGGAGATCTGAAATATATAGTGAATGCACATTTTAAACTGAACTTGTTTAATGCCAAAATTAGTTAATTCACTGCTGTGTTTTGTTAAAATATTATTAATGCTTCAGATAACTAAGCTTAATAGGGCAAAAAGAAATGCTATTATATATGTACAACTAGTACTAAATGTAGACTGGAATCAGAACCCCACTGAATTGTAATGATCAGTCATTTCAAAGAAAGTCCTTTAACTTGTAACAGATAATGAGTGGATAAAGAAAAGGGAACAATGTTAATCATAAACATTATTTTTTTAAAAGGCAAAATTCATCTCTTGATTGCATGGATGCAATCTCAATTCATTCTTTTATGTCTATCATTGCTTTCCATAGAACAGGAAAGTTCTATTTTATTTTCAAATTTGGTAGTAAAATAGATTAAAAATGTAGGAACGTAGTCAGCCACTTCTCAACCACACAATAACACATTAGAAAAGATGAAAGATTATCAAAATCTCACAGACCACATGCCATTATACCATTCTCTTTGTTGTAGAAGAATCTCTTGGAATCAAGAAATTACTCTCAGGGTCGGCCCTACCATGAAACGGTAGGAAGTGAGCGCAGCAAGCGACGGAGGATGGGAAAAGTGGTGCTTGCCCCCTCCAAAGAGTCTGCTGCTGCTTGGTCCTGCTGGTCACCTGTATGGCTTGCTCACTCCGCCTCACCACGTGCCACCTCACCACACGCCACCTTGCCGGGTGCCACCTCGCCTCGTCACTTTGCCAGCTTACTTTCCCTAGTGCGAGTCCTCAAGCTGCTTGTAAGGTCTTTCTGCTTTCATGATGCGCACTGCACCTGTGTGAGATTGGGCAATTGAGAGAAGTTCCAGGATCTCTGCCAGATGCACAGAAGTCGTGGAGGTTCCAGGATACTTTGCCAGGTGTGCAGCCTTGCAGGCAGCATGCAGGCTTGTGCTAGGGGAAGTAAGTGGGCTGGCTGGCAACGTGGGGTGAGAGCAAGCAGCTGTTTCTTGGAGGGGAAGAGAAGGCCGGGGGAGGAAGAGGAGGAAACCACGGGGGAGGATGGGGAGGCCGTGAGGGGGGAGATAGCAGCACGGCGGGTCCCACTTCAGGCATTGACCTGCCTTAGGCTGGGCCTGACTATTCTATAACATAAACTGATAAATTATCATGCCACCCAAACGGAATAAATGAATAAACATTCAGTATTATTTGGCACAATTGTATGGCAGACCACCTAGAAAAGACTAAGTATCTTAACAACTAGATTAGATATTAAGCTGAGTTCAATTTGGCAACACAAACTGGTAAGGGAAGTACTATAAAATCACTCCTACATAATCACTCCATCACAGCAGAGGTGTCTTTTCCAGGCTAGGGCAGGTCAGTTCTGCCATCTGGCGGGATGAGCAAGACTGCTTTAGGCGACTGATCTTGGACTACTATGAAAGGATTGCAAATTGTCAATTATTCGCTTTATTATCATATTTCTACCATCTTGGCATACACCATCGGATTTTCTGCCTGGGACACCAAAATGCCATGGCCCATTTCTGCTTATAGGACTGCAGAAGTTCAAAGGTCTTTTCACTGCTGGGCTTGGAAAGAAGCTGGGGCCCTCCAGGTGCAGCAACATGCTAGCAAAGGTATTTGGAAATGCTGCAAAAAAGATTCAGCCTTTTGCAGCAGCGGTAAAGGCACCTAGATTACAGTGAAATTGTAAGCAATTTCAGGAGGAAGGACACATGGCTTGTGTACTGTACTACTACTGTAACAACCTAACTCTTGAAATTATGTACAGCATATGCTGACCATATGAAAAGGAGGACAGGGCTCATGTAACTTTAACAGTTGTAGAGAAAAGGGAATTTCAGCCAGTGTCATTTATAGGCAATTAGTTCCTAGTGAAATTCCCTCTTCATCACAACAGTTAAAGGTGCAGACACTATACTAGAATGACCATATACAAAAGAAGGCAGGGCCCTTGCAACTTTAACAGTTATGATGAAGAGGGAATTTCACCAGGAACTAATTGCATACAAATGATACCAGCTGAAATTCCCTTTTCTCTACAACTGTTAAAGTTACATGAGCCCTGTCCTCCTTTTCATATGGTCAGCCTAGTACAGCAGCTTACTTGCTTAGATGCCAACAGTCTTCAAACTACAATAAGTGTTGAGAATTTCAAAGCACAATCCTAACAGCAAGGAGCCCTGACAACAGAAAACTCCATTCTACTCAAAGCCCTGCCAAGCTCTTGCCAGAAGGCGGGAGGAATGGTGCAGGTATTTTTATTTTTATTTTGCCTCTCTGTCATTAAAAAAGGGAAAATCAGTTGGACTTCCCCTCTGTGCTGGGGGTGTGGTCTGGGGCTGGGAGGGCTTTGGATCTCTTGGATTCTCAGCCACTCCCTCCCTGCCCACTGTCACATAGCTGACACACTCATTACCCCCCCCATGAGGTTGAAGTTCCAATCTTGTAGAGGGAGCCACTGTAGAAACCTCTGCAGTAGCTGGGAGGAGCCAGGAGGGGTTCTGACATCAGGAAAAGAAAAATCTGAGGTCGAAGCTCTGTGTAATCCTATGGCCCCTGGGATACTGTCCAGGGACCGTAGGATTACTCTCTAATCCATTATTTTCAGTAGCATTATATATGCTTGCAGTTTTGGGGCTGTGGAGCACAGTTCTATGGCAGTTTACTCAGAAGTAAATCCTACTGAGTTCAGTGAGACTTAGGCCCTTTCTACACCATAGGGGTGTAGAGGGAAGGAGGTCGATCCCAGAAGTAACTAATACACACCATCGGCGCACAGGAAGGGTGATCCCAGAAGTACCTAATACACACCATCGATACACAGGGATCAGCTTGGGGCCATCCCAGGCAAACAGCCTGATGTGGAAAGGGCCTTATTCCCACTCGAGTGTACTAGATTTCACTCTAGTAGGCATGAGGTAATTATTAGATTGGATGTTTGAGGAAGACTATTTTAAATAGCTTATCCTCTCCCTCTTCCAGTGTTATCATACTTCCTTCTATTATATGGTATGGGCTTGAACCTATGGGCTTTTTTACATTAAGCTTTTAATCCGCCACTCATTAAAGCTTCTGCTTATGGATTTTTTGTGGAATTAAGAACAGCTCTTTTACGGATTTTTCTTGGTTCCCCCCCCCCCCCCCCTTGACCTTTCTATCTGTTCTATTAGATGCTGTGGTATAAGGGAATTGCACAAATACACGTGGGTTTCATGTCTCAATTCACAGATATACAAGACATTCCTTGTTACAAAAATTATGCGCTAAAAGGGTTGCAAAGATTGGGATAACCCTGGAGGATGACGATGTCATGTAAAGCACCTGCAAACTACTGTGAGTGTGGAATCATAAGCACATAATTAACACTTCATGTAGAAAGGCTCTAGGTCCAAGCAAAATATAATAGAATTTATGAACTTTGTCAGATACAGCATCAGTCTTCACCTAATACAATCTACCTAGTTCCTCCATATAAAAGAAATGATTATGCGATATTAGAACTGTTGTGTTTAGGGCTGTTGCTTCTACCACATCTGCAAACTCTTTCCTACATTAAAGATACAATTTGAAAACATAACCCCTTTATTAAAAATAAGTGCACAAGCATTCAAATTCTTTACAAGAAAGTCATGAAAGTGGCTTTCTTCCTCTAAGATGGCTTTGATTTTATCTCTTTGTCTTTTTAATTGGAAAAATGAAGAAGACATATAATTTCTTTTTTTTAGTGTTGGTCCCCTTTTATTTACTGAGTATAATAGTAGCCAAATCATAATTTATTTTCTCATTCAACTGCCATCTATAACAATAATTTAAAACCAGCTAATAAACATTAGGGTTTGTTAGAACTGCTACCGATTAAATCTTAAGTGTCTAAAATGTACAAATATAAAGAGAATGTAATTAGAGCTATTTAAAGAACCCATTTTTAACTTAGATTAACCATACTTTCCATTTGCCTCAGATAAACACTCATAAATGAAAACCATTGCTAAGCAAGAAGCAATTACTTCAGTTTAAAATATTAATACATGCTTCCTTTTAAAAAGCCTTGGAAAATCACTTATGTACTGTACAATGCAATCTCAGTTCATATGGAGGAAGAAAACAGGATAGAATTCTTAGACCTAAGCAAGCTTCAGTCATCGTTGAGGTTAAGTTTGTTCATAATCATTTGGAAGCCCATTAAATTCATTCCACTGATTATCGGAGCTCGCAAAATAATCTTTACAAAATAAAACAAAATTGGGCATTTAAGGTATATTAACAGAAAGAAAAGAGCACTTCATGAAATAGTTCATGAAATAGCGACGTTTCACAATGTTAATTCTCAGCAATAATTGAGACAAGCTAAAAACGCAGACTAATGGCTGGCATATGGCAGGCTAAAGCTAGAAGGGAAATGACTACAGACATCTAGCCTATTCCTAACCACATGGTACTGAAACATTAGAAAAGCCTACAAAAATCCTGCTTGTGTGATTTTATTTTTCTAGCCTCTGCTAAATAGCTATGCTTATTAACACACTACTATATTGTGAATCGGATGTGAAGAAAACTCTACTGTGTTCTAATTATTTCAGTTCAGAAAAATATTCCAAGCATTCGAACTTTTGGCCCATAGTTATCCTAAGGAAGAAACCTAGGAGATGTGGAGACCCCACAGTCCCATATGAAGTAGTTGAATTGCACAGGAATGTCTTAATGAGGAATATTTCAAGATTCCCTGTTGGTGCTAGTGAGACAGTACTGATTTGTGTTGAGTACTGAGTGAAATAGGACAGGGAAAAGAGGAAAGTAGTATATCGTGAGATCTAGCAACTTGAGATTTCAGTTTGTCTTGAATTTCCCTAACCAGATGCATTTTGTTGCAGCAGACAGATTGATTTTTGAAGTGGGTTCAATGTGTGCAGAGCTGGCAATGTGCATGCAGAGTTGGTTTGTGGCCAATAGCTATACCACACCAGGGCATATTGTGTTAAGATACATCTATATTTTTGCAGTAAATTTTAAATTATGTTGTTTCACTTATATCCCACTCTACTTCCAAGAAACTGGACTTACATATAGTTTCCCAGGTGCGTTCTAATCCAGGAAGTGCACTGGGCAAAACCTCCTTAGTTTCAGCAGTAGAAGAGCATCAAGTGCCTTCAGATTATTATTTGGGCATCACTTCCTACCTAATACCATTATTCTTTTCAAAAGGTGGACAAAATCAGCCTAACTTCTGTAAAAGAGGATCAGATTCTGTTTAGTTTAGTACCTACATCAGTCTAAAATACAGAGAAGAGCCCAATTCGAGCACTATACCCACTTACCTAAATCTGCAATTGCGGAGAAGTGCCTTGGCATATACTCCCACTCTTGACAGCTCACATAGCACTTTGAACACCCCAAGTGCCCGGGTGGGGTTCAAGATCATGTGGAACCTACACACATACATCTCTGGTCTCCCCTTTGCAGATGTCTGCACTGTATGTGTGGTCACCTCATGGGGAGAGATTTGCCATGCAGGATGTTGTAGGGTGGAGCTACGCTGTACGGCCCTGTTCTGTGACTGGGTGTTCAGGTAAGTGGGTACAATAACACCAAAATAGGGTTACTGAAAGACTGCAGCTGTGTTTTATTAATGGAGGTCTGCAGTGATTTGAAAGACATGCAGAGCTGGCAAGAAAAGAGTGTGCTTTCCTTATGAAGTCAATGCCTTTCCCAGTCCACATTGCTTTCAGGAAAAGTTACCTGTGGCCCCAAAAGTTATAAGAGTTAGGAGATGTTATGCATGTGATTGTGAAATGATTGAACTCACCTGAGGAGAGGGAGGGGAGACTTTGTACATCCCTGTTTCAAGACTGTGCTGTAGCCTGCAGTTGTAGAGGAGGCTTAGCAATTCTTTGTCTTGGAACTTGATATATCTTGCAGTTGGAGGGATGATCACTACAGTAGACACTGGTACATAAGTATGCCTCTCAGATCTAACAAGAAGTGTTTGTTTCTGGCTGATGATCCTTCTATGGTTTCAAATTCCAAGTAAAGTTTGTTAAATTCCTTTCTGCCCAGCCTCACACCACATCCTTGAAGGGGCTTTGGCCTCAGAGCTTTGGCTATCTTTAAAAAATGGCTGAGCCTCATAGAGCAGCCACTCAGAAAAATATGCTGCAGCCTGCTATGTGAAGCACCAGATTGCTTGCAAAATATCAAATGGATCAAAGCCAGTGATCTATTTGAGAGTAAGCACTTCAGGGAGGTATGTAATTGTAAATAATCTCTTTGCTGTTCATGTGAGCATAGTCTTCTCACATGTACAAAGCAGCACAAGAATTTATCAAGGCAAGGAGGGACAACCTCAAAGTAGTTTGCCTTTCTTTCTCCCACAAAAGAACTGAGCTGATTTGGACATGGCCTGAGGCATTTCCTCATGTAATAAACTACATATGTTGACATCTAGAAATGCTGCCTGGTCACTAAGCACCCCATGGATCTTCTATTCAAGGTTTATTTAGTGTGATTTGTGTACCAGGAACTCTAGGTTGTCTCTTCCATAAAAAGCTAGGCAAATGGGGCAACAACAAAGAGTGGGTTATTTCTCTGGCTTGTTGTGGGGTGGAGACAAGCCAGAGTTCCTGGTTCGCATGTCAGACTAAACTAGGGGCACTGAACCGCTTTCAGCCTGGGTGCTGAATTACATTTCCCAGACGCTCTCAGAAGCTGCATTCTGGCCTTTAGAAAATAGCCAAGCCTCATCCAGCAGCCACTCAGAAAAAAATGAGCTGCAGCCTGCTATGCGAAGCACTGGATTGGTTGCAAAAGATCAAATGGATCAAATGGAACAAAAGCCAAGGGGCAGGGCCAACCTACCAGAAATACCAGCATATTTTAGCTTAAAGCTCTTACTGCCAGTAACTAAGCTGTAGGAGAAGAATTTCAACCTTTTAGAATGGGAAAAAACTGCACTGAATCTGAGAAACCACCAAGTGATTAGTGGTTGGGGAAAGAGGAAGGAGACAAGGGCCTTCTTCCACGGCTTCTCTTCCATGTTGTGACAGTGTCGGCAGGCAGCATGCCATGAAATTGAGCTCTTTGCGTCCCTCTACACGCAAAGAGGGCGACGGCAGGCTTTCCAGATGCCGCCGCGCCTGCCAAGCGGCATTTAAGGTAAGTTTATTTAATCTTTCCTGGGGTGGAGAAGTAAGGCGGGTGGTCGGAGACGGGAAGGGTTTTTTTTACATTTTATTTTTCATTTATTTTACTTTAAATGTAGGGTGGAGAAGTAGGGCGGGTGGTCGGTGGCGGGATGTTTTTTTTTTAACGTTTGTAAATTTATTTATTGTACTTTAAACATCAGGTGATGAAGAAGGGGGGTTGTTTTATTTTTTATTTTATGGTGAGAAGAAAGAGAGGTCTGTGAAGGGGCGGAGGTGGTCCAGCGAGCTTATGGATTGCTGGACAACCCCCTTCCCTGCTCAGCCCATGGCGACCAATCAGTGGTCACCATAGACTGGGCAGGCCTCCGAGAAGCTCCGGAGCAACAGCGACAGGCGGTAAAAGCCGTCGTTGCATCACTCAATCCTAAAAAAGTCGGACTAAATGCCTGACTTTTTTAATGTGGAGCTTTGGGGCTTTGCCCCTAGAGGGCTTCAGATTGGCGGCAGCATCATGTAATTCAACTGCCGCCATTCCGAAGCCATTGCGACAGGTACTGTCTGTTTAGAGGCACCCATGGTCATTTGGGGAGTTCAAGAGGGCCAGATTGAGAGCCCCTGTGCTAAACAGATCACACACAGAAGGTCCATGGGTTGTTTAGTTGCCCCTGCTCATAAGCAGAAATGATTGAGCAACATGCACAAGCACACTGCTCATAAACAATAAGCCAAGGCTCCCTTGCATCCCTGGATTATTACAACGTGTGAACTGGGCCAATGAATCCATTGTGGAAAACTACTAATGGAAGTGGAGTTCATTTAATATCACCAAAGTTCCAGAATGATCATGGAAATCAATGTTAGCATGATTGGCTCCTGAGGTAGGTGGTATGACGCCTGCTTGTAACATACACTGCATTTTAGTTACGTAATGGTATCCAATGCATCTGTTTCCACTGAACACTTAGCCAGCATTGCTAAATGAAGGTGAAATCCTTAGGTTGTACTTTTAGAAGAACTCAATATTTGAAATGAAACTAATTACAGGAACTTTCTGAAAATGTTTCATTGTCACTTGTACTATTGTGAAACACCATGATCTATGAAATAAAGTCCTTTTTCAGTCAGAGTGGATGGAAGTTAGGACAAATTCTTAACTGGTAAATGCTTAACATCTGAAATATTTATTTAAATATTTCTTGTAAACTTCCCTTCATTCAACAGATTCTGGGGCAGTGAGTAAGAACATAAAAACATAAGAGCCCTGAGGCTGGATCACATCAAGGGTCCATCTCCAACACTCTATTCACACAGCAGCCAACCAGCTGTTGATCAGAGACCCACAATCAGGACACAACAACCTCCCACCTATGTTCCCCAGCAACTGTTGTATATAGGCTTATAAATATAATTATTTATATCCTACAACAACATGCAACAAAACTATAATAGTAACAATACAGTGAGAAAGTAATTAGAAACATTCTGTAGGTGAAAGCATTTCTCAAATTGAAATACTTGGGTAAAAGTCTTAATCTGAAATTAAAAGAAATGGAACACGGGAGCCAGAGACACCTCTTTAGTGATGTCACTCCACAACTGGGGTATCATGACTGAAAAAGTCCTCTTATTGTTACAAAGTGTACATACAATAAGATTTCCGCAGAAGTTTTAAAACATATTCAGGCTGGTACACAAAGAGTTGCTCCTTCAAATGTTTGGATCCCTGGCTGTTAATATATTAACTTCCAAATCCTACATAATATTGCTATTTTATATTTATAGTGAATTTTAAGTGAAAGGTATTTAGCAATCTTATAATGCAAATTATATGGTTTATGTAATTATAACAAAACTGCAAAGTAGTAGTAACATTCTATTTGTAAAATATAACTGGGTGATAAATTAAAGTCCTTACAGGTATACCATGTATATATTACATTCCTAATAATGTATAGCGTGGTTACATTTGCTACCTTGTGTTTATATTTACCACATTATCTTCTATAGAAAGAAACACTTTCAGTTTACTTTCAGTCTTTAGTCAAAGTTTTAAATGCCATACAGAATTGCCAGCTGTGCGGTACAGAACAGGGCTCTTCATTATTTTCATAGGATAGAGTAAATAAAAACATATAAGGACACACAAATCTTGAGTACTGTGCATAGAATATGAGTAAGGCTGCACTATAAAAGTAACAGGTAATTAAAGCACAGTAAACAAGAAAATTTTATTTCAAGAAGAGCCATTAAAAAACAAAGTTGAATCACAATGGTTTGAAATATGAGTCAGAGTTTGTATGCACAAGATGTGTTACTTCTTAATGTGCAGTCTCAGGCAAGGATACAAAACTGAATTTACAATAGCAAACTAATAACATTCACCATACTAATTTTAACTTGCTTCATCCTTAATCGCCCTTCTCCATTTGTTTAAACTGATTCTGTTCCAGAAAGGTGACAGAGAGCCTATCTACACACACACAGGATAAAACACTTTGAAAACATTTTGAAAACTGTATATGGTGTGTGTCCTGGGCCCCAAAAATTCTCAAAACTGTTATAAACCGTTTTAAACTGTTTTAAAGCTGTAGTGTAGATAGGCTCAGAATCAGAGCTATTTTATTATTTGTTTTTATTTAATATGTTTCCTAGCAACTTTTCAAGACCATGTTCTTCCCAGGGTAGCTTACAATATAAAATGTAAAATTCAGTATCAAACAAACTATAAAATATTTTAAATTTAAACAAATTTAAAACCAGTTAGAACAAAATATGATATCGAATACCGTACAGAAGCAAATAAGAACATAAGAAGAGCAGTGTTGGATGACCTAAGCTTCTGAGCAATTTTCTTGGAGAACAAATGGTCCGTAAGGTATTTAGGTTGCAATCCTATAAACACTTACCTGGGAATAAGGCCCACTGAGGTCAATGGGGCTGACTTCTGAGTAGACATGTATTGCACTGCAATTTATGTATTTATAATGGGATTTTATCCCATCTTTACATTAAGTTAAACAAATATATAGTAAAAGTGGGCTGGTTCGCACAATTGCTGCAGCCCACCATGGCTTTAATAAGCCATGGTGGATAAGGTACAGTGGGCTGTAGCAATCGTGTGAACAAGCCCACTCTTTGTCATGGTTTATATTTATTTTGTAATATTGATATTACAAAATCTATGTATTTGTTTAACTTAATGTAAGCTAATGTATCTTGGTTGTGGTACATGCTGACTGGCCATTGTGAATCTACAAGCCATGGCGGCTTATCATGACATCCAACCCAGTGAGAGTGGATTGTTGATGTGGTTAACAAACCACCCCCAAAATAAAAGCAGTCCATGGGCTGTGGGAAATTTATTAACAATGGCAACAACCCAGCACCACTGGGTTCATACATCGTGAAAAGCCACGATGACCACCTGTTGCAGCTTGAATATTCACAATGGCCTTCATTAGGGTGACCGGATAAAATCCAGGTCAGGGCTCATGTAACTTTAACAGTTGTAGAGAAAAGGGAATTTCAGCCAGTGTCCTTTGTATGCAATTAGTTCCTGGTGAAATTCCCTCTTCATCACAACAATTAAAGGTGCAGGGGCCCTGCCTTCTTTTGTATATGGTCACTCTAGTATAGTGCCTGCAACTTTAACAGTTGTGATGAAGAGGGAATTTCACCAGGAACTAATTGCATACAAATGACTCTGACTGAAATTCCCTTTTCTCTACAACTGTTAAAGTTACACGAGCCCTGACCTGGATTTTATCTGGTCACCCTAGCCTTCATCACACATCACAACCTACCATGGAACCACAGTGGGCTGGAGTGATCGTGTGAACCAGGTCAGAATTAATAAACAAAAGAAGCTACTTAGGGCTCAAAGAAAAGATGTGCCCAAATAAGTTTCTGTAACTTACATTGTAAAATTAGAGGTGGAGAAAAGATAATAAAATGGTACAAAGCTAGTGAGACAGTTCACAGGTGATGAGAAAGGGTGAGGCATGATAGACAGATTAGGCCGGCCGGCCAGAAAGTGTGAAAAATGAGTAGGCAGGCAGGCAGGCAGGCAGGCAAAGCAGTTTAGGAGAAAGGCAGATTAGTAAACTATCTTCACAAGTACAGAGACACAGTACACTGACAAGGCAATCCTATATATGTCTACTCAAAAGAAACTCCTTTTGGGTTCCATGAAGCTTACTTGCAAGCTTAGGCTAACCATATGAAAAGGAGGACAGGGCTCATGTAACTTTAACAGTTGTAGAGCAAAGGGAATTTCAGCCAGTGTCATTTGAATGCAATTAGTTCCTGGTGAAAGTCCCTATTCATCACAACAGTTAAAGTTGCAGGAGCTATACTAGAATGACCATATACAAAAGAGGGCAGGGCCCCTGCAACTTTAACTGTTGTGATGAAGAGGGAATTTCACCAGGGACTAATTGCATACAAATGACACTGGCTGAAATTCCCTTTGCTCTACAACTGTTAAAGTTACATGAGCCCTGTCCTCCTTTTCATAAGGTCAGCCTATGCAAGCTACTATGACCTAAGTTAATAGGTCTTTGAATCAGGGGAGATGGTAACAGTGACAGTGGATGGCATTCTGCTTGCGCCCTCTTAGCTTTTTGCAAGTGTCTAAATAAAGTGATCACAAAAAGTGTGAGCCTTTGGGAGAGCTCCATTTGAATACTTGCAAAGGTTAAATCCCTTTTAAGGTGTGCAGCAGGATGCATGCGTATCTCTATTGAAGAGTTATGGGGTCTTCGTATTATTTGTTTTGTAAAAGAGGAATTAGTGGAACCAAAAGGCACTCTTGCAAGGCTACAGATTTCTTATTCTGTAGCATATCTGCACCCTTTAGGGGTGCAGAAAAAGATCTTGCATCCCTAGTGTGCTTCCAGCTTAGTCTCAGCTGTCTCTCTTTCTCAGTGGCTCTGTTTCCATTTGTCCCAAATCCAAAAAATGTCTGTTCCTTCTTAGATCATCTTAGATCAGACCTTCACATTTAAGCTGTGAGGGCTTGGTGGTGGTGTCACCTTCTCTAAACCCTGATGATTCTTTCATTCAAACCCAGGGAGATTGCCAACCACTAACTCACATTAAGGAAACATCAATCAGTCATCCTGAGCTATTAACAGGTGATCTCTCTAACAAAGGAAGGCCATGTCAGTAGCCATAACAATGTGTTTAGCTGGACAGGGCTCTGAAAATACAGTAGCACTTATGGTCTTGTAGTCTGGGACAAAGCCAGGTTTTTGAATTCAATATGACTGCACTAGGAAGCAAGAGACTTCCCGCCCCCCCCCCCCCCCCATGTCTAAAGAATGTAAACTGAAATAGTTCTGAGGTAGCCTAAGAGTCCACTCCCAGGCTGCCAGCTGCTTTACAATGATGCAGCTTTCACAGCCTCGGAACAGCTTTTATCTGTCATCATTTCAGTCAATAGGCACATCCCTGCCCCCCCCCCCAACATAACCTGGCAAATGCCCCAAATTGAATCCCCAGTTACAACGACAAAGGTCAGTCAGTAAAAATAGAAAAACCACAGTGGGTGTTTGTGTTTCCTTCAGTATGGGAATCAGAGTTTTCAGCCTGCCTATTAATATATTTTCTGCCACAAGGTACAATCCTCACTGACATTGGCTGTTGTTCTCTGACTTTGTCTATGAGATTCTGTTGAGAGAAGAAGAGGGTACTTGAAAAGCTTGTTTTGTAAATATAAATGTATTAAGTAAAACCGTTTTAGGGTAGCTGACCTGATTATTCTTTTAGGAGCTGCAGGAGAGTTATATCATTCATCTAGCATGGACAAGAGAACCACAGAGATAGTGTGATCAGCCAAGGGCAAAACAATGCTTTGCTTCACTGAACAAAGATCTGTCTACTCAAGGATCTCCTGCTAGTTGAGCAGTATTGTCAGTAACTTAAAAGGAAAACCATCCATCAGTCATTTTGTCAGATAATGAAGGTTGACAAGAGATGTGAAATGGGGCAGAAATCGGATATAAGGATACCAACAGAGGTACAGGCCAGGATCAAAAACTCCATGTGTGAGGGCAGCCCCTTCCCTGAAGGTTGGCAGCACTCTGAAGCAGCACCCATGAAGTGCAGGGATGGCTCCTAGAAGGAAAAAATGTCCATCTCTGCATCCCAGCCACAAAGTCTACAAACATAAATATGCTGCACTCTTGCAATTCAATATTGGGCTTCTTTAAATGAGCGATTTATAGCACACTTGTGACTGGTCACTCACGGAAGTTCGTGGGACAATCAAGAGCCTCCTGCATATCTCCTGCTCCGTTTCCCAGTTAATCTGTTCTAAAATAAACCTCAGAAAACCCAATTTTTCTGAAATATGTAGGGATTTGTCAGGATTTCCTGCTGTGTACAGTTGAAGTTGTGCTATAATACACCCACTAGAGGGTGCTGTCCCATTGAACTATATGAGCTGGGAGGTTTTAAATTACAGGCCATGTGGTCGCTGCCGTCTTGGTATTAGTGTAATTCAGTTTGTTTCAAATGCGGAAGAGAAGCAGGAAGCAAAGTGATGGTAAGGAAACACAATGTCCCGTGTCTGAAAGTCCTCATTATCTTTGAATTAAACAATACAGGAGGGCAGGAAATGTGCTACTTCAGATTTCTCAATTGTAAATATTTGTACAGACAGATACAATGTAAATTGTAAATTTTGTTTTTAAATATAGGCTACCACTTTATAGTGGTATTGAAGTGCACCGGTAACTGTTGGGGCACAATCCACATTCCATATACTGCTTTCATAGTGTTATATCCTACTTTTTATTCCATATTCATAATGATTTGACATGAGGTGTATATCTGGCCCAGGCTAAAGAATACTTTCCCACTTATAGCTCCAGATATTTATTCTCCACATTCTAAATGAATTTGAGACTTCTGTAAATATTACATTAACTAGGATACAGCACTGGATATGCTGACATTAGCCACAAGTGCATCAGAATTATTGAGTTTGGGAATAAGGAATCACTGTAAAACAAGGAGAATGTTGAACTTGGGTTAATTAGTGGGCTTCTACCATGTAAAAATAAACCTGAAACTTTTCTTTAAAAGCCTCATGTGTATTGAGGCTAACATCTTTAATTCTGAATAACCCAAACTGTCAGTTTTATTATTCTGTGTATTAGACATCTCTTAAAATTAAAAACATTCATCAGAAAACTGCTGTCTTTGCCAAAGAAAATATTACCCAGTCTTCAATTTAAATATTTAATTATTTAATTTGCAATCTGTGTCATGTAAAATATCTGTACGTAGCATACTTGGTCCCTATATCACAGTGCATTGGTACATGTATCACAGTCTTCAGATAGTTAATTATAGAAGAATGCATTAAAATTCCAGAAAAGTAACATGGAATCTACATAAAACTATAAGAGCTTGTAGAAATTTTCAAGCGGTGTAATATAATATATTGATAATCAGCTACTTTATCTAACGGACTACTGGTGGACAAAATATAACAAAGGTATGGTATGTTTGGCAGGTGGGTGGGAAGAGATTTCAATGGCCACTTAACACTGTAAGTAGTTTTGCTGGTATTAAGGAGATTCCACCACTAAAAGCTGTCTTCGCTGTAGAGCCCCTGTTTGTTGTTTTAACCTCATTTGACCCCAGAATTCATGGTGCTAGCTGTTTGAGGGTTGGGATTGTTAACAGAGGAGGAGGAGATAGATTTCCATATGTAGACGTGCTAGTGGGACTATGTACTTAACTATCTATATAAGCCCAATCCTAACATTCTTTTCCATTCTCCCAATATTCCATCACAGTCTAGCTCAAACAAGGCAGAGAACCCAGGGGTGAAATAGACTTTATTCTCATGCAGCATGGTGGCTGAGAGACTGAGGCCTTTATCACACTTACCATTTCCCCCCTGGATTGCTTCTGCAGGTTTCCCCTCAGTTTCCTATGCGAATCTAGTGTTTTGAAACACACGTGGTCAGTTTTGCTCTGATACCTCAGCTTAGCCTGTTGAACTTGCCTGAAACGGACTTTGCTGTTGAGGGATTAATCAAAACAGAAACTAAAACCTGCGACCTCAGGGCGAGAGAGCAGCAGGAGGGAAACGACGTCATGCGAACCCAGCGCTGAAGAAGTGGAGCAAAGCCGAGGTGGGTGTGCTTAAAACTGCCCGTGTGATAACAAGTTGAGCTTCTTGCTTTGAATATTGCCTTTGCCATGAAGTCACTTGGTGGTTTCAGGCAAACCTCTATCTTTCAGCCTCAGTTGCTCTTTCTTCAATATGAGAATAATAAGGGCCAAAGTAGAAGTTATGTTATTCACAATTGTATGAGTGGCTTTTAACAATCCATTATAAGTGTGCTCCCCCATATCCAGACTGGGACTTAGTGTGAAGTGTAAACGGGTTGTAATGCTTTGCCTTTTATTGTGCCCAATCCGGAATGAACCCACTCTGCCTGCTATTTTCAAGGGTGAGTAAATGGAAGTTCCCTCCCCTGATGCAAATAGCAGGCATAATGGGCTCATTCAGAATTGGGACCACATTGCAGGGGCAGTGGGGGAAGCTCCAATTGGAGCTAATGAAACCTTCCTTCTCAATTCATATAGCAGGGGCAGGGCTTCTGAACCAGACCAGGACTGCAGGAGGAGCCACTGACATAACCTCAATCCAAATCAGATCACCCAGAGCGGCAATTTACTTTTATGAACCATAGAATAGTTGAGTTAGAAGGGGCCCATAAGGCCTTCGAGCTCAACCCCTTGCTTAATGCAGGAATCCACATTACAACATAGCTGACAGATGGCTGTCCAGCTGTGTCTTGAATGACTCTAGGTAATTGGTTTCATTGTTGTCTTGCCTAACCTGGCCCCAATACTGACTTACCTTACAGGGTTGTTATAAGGATTACAACTAAATAACGCATGCAAAGTTTTTGAACACTTGAAAGCACTTCCACATGTTGTCGTACTGCAATCCCCAGCATGCAACCAACTCTTGGCTGGTTGGAGCTGGTGGAAGTAGGGGTTCAACAACAAGGTTCTACAGTCCTGCACTGTACAACGGCTAAATAATATTACTGTTACCAGATAACACCAAAGGCAGGTTTATTCCCCAGCCAATGGTTTCCCTGAGTGTCCCCTTTTCCATATAAGTGAATGGATACCATTAATTCACAGCAAGTATGTTCAGGAAATAGATGTTGGAAAGTCAATATTTTCAAGATGGAGTCCGTCCCCCTGCAACACACCTCAAAGACAAAGAGATGAAGGGGAAGCATAGCATTTCCAATATCTGTATCCATAACCCAGCAGTTGGCTTGGGCAGGGATAAATGACGGATGAGTGATTTTCCCCACCCTAAATGAACTCCTTGATGGAGATTGAAAATAAATCCTCTACAATTCTAAATTGCCAACAGGAGGTGGGTGGGGAGGAGGCAATGTTTTCCAGACTTGTTCCATCCCTCCCTGTAATTGTGTAGCACCCCACCACTTTCCATTTTGCCACTCTCTCCATTCAGCCCAGGATCCATATGTATTGATGCTTCCTCCAGTGACCAAAGAAAAACATATAGGCTGTATAAAGAGAAGCAGATTGTGGAACAGATGTAATAGGAATAAGAAATGCCAAGGAATTAGGAAAAGGGAGGTACAGTTAACCAGGAATTGACAAACTTCAGTCTTCTGATAGCTCCTTTGTTTTTTTATTAGAATCTTGAAATCCACCAACCAGAGTCAGGTGCAAAAGACTTTGAATTAAAGCATTCTCAACCTGTTTTGAGTACCAGACCTGAATCGAGTTACTTCCATACAAAAATGCACTCCTGGTTACTCGCTTTTTTATTTCAGCAGTTTAATTTAGGGTGTGGGGTTGGGGAGCCATTTTGTTTGACTTCCAAACAATTGGAAGTCAAAAATTGTTGCTAAATATTGCAGATTGTGCAGAGGTCTAGCAGTTGACCCAATCCATTTTCTGCCCACCTCCGGAGTAAAAAATGGTGGATTCAGGGATGAAGAATAGAGCGTACAAAGGCTGTAAGGAAAGTGAGCAAGCAGGAATAACCACACCACCCAAACAACAACCACACCACCCAAAACATTTCATGGGTCTTTCTCCAGTCAATTAATAGATGTACTAAATTAAATTAACCAAATATGATTTTGCTCTGTTCTGGATAGGGTGATCACAATCTAAAGATCTTTAGGACTTGCAGTAGCAACAGAAGACCATGGCAATGATAGACATTACAGTGCCTAATGTATATTTCACAGATTTCCATGTGGGGATCCCCATGGGGTAGGGTATATGTTTTATATGAGCCAGATTACATTAGTTAGATGGGGTGTGTATAACAAGTAAAGCATAAACCTGCTACCAAAATATCCTACACAAGGTAAGAGTGCATTGAGTTAAAATGCATCCTTATTTTTGGAACTCTGTGTCATTATGTCAAACTGTTCATATAAATATCTGTCTGGTAATGTATTTGTGTTCAAGATACTTGACCAGTCATATATAAGTCTTATATTACATTTGTTTAAAACAAAGAATAGTGCTTGTAAAATAATCCACATTGCACAATAATAGCACAAAACTACTTGAACTATTTTGCAAGAATAAAGTGACTTTAATTCCAGACATTTAAAGGAACACAGTCAACCTCACCCTTAGGTAGTAAAGTTGAATTTCCTAACATTTTAAATTGAATTAGTTTGTTAAGTGGTTCAAATTACACAGGTGTGTGCTCATGTGCGGAACTACGAATTCTTTAGCTATGAGTAGAGAATTAAACCTCTCCTGGAGACACTCCCTCTCTTTTATTTCTGACAATACTGAATGTCGTCACCTATTGAGTAGATAAATGTGGGAAAGAAAAGCCCCTTTCTGTTTAAAGTAAGTGGAGGAGAAAAATGATCTGAAAAGCAGGGTTTTTCTACAAAGTGACACCAAGGATGAAAAATAAATTCTATGTGGTAGAATGGGTGAAGCAGTAAAAATTGTGCAATAATGTCTAGTTTCTCCTTTCTTCCATTCACTTTGCAGTGGCAATAAGATCCTGTTTTTTATGTAAGCAGACCGAGGTTTTGAGAGACTCAGTAATATATAGGGAAGCATCTAAAACTATGTGAAACATCTGAATGTACTCATATAGAGGAACAGGGTCAAGATTGAAAAATGATTTTAGAGAAAATATAGGATATAAAGAACAAAAGTATCTTATAAGGTCTGAATAAAATCCAAACTGATCCTACCATTCTTTTGGTGTCCACCCATGCATCACTAAATACTTCCTTGTGTGGGCTGCTCCTGTAGCAATCAGTACAGATTTTGGGTGGGAGGATGGGTGAGGATGCATCTATTACAGGGCAAATGAATTTTCCTTCCCACGCTATTGCTTCTCTACATTTTTTTTTTTTTATAGAAGAAAGAATTGTGTGTTATAAACCTCATATGCTACATTCTTCTGTTTGGCTTCTCAAGGGTTTAGAATATGCACATGATGTCCCTGTCTTGGCTATATGCATTTAATAAAACACTACACAAGAAAGATGACATCATGTTAAAAACAAATTCCCCTTGTTTTTAATGCAAGCCAAAGGAGAAAAGAAGTAATTTACAGCACAATCCTATAATGTCTACTTAGATTTCAGTCTTATTGAGTTCAGTGAGACTTACTCCCAGGTAAATGTTTTATTTGTATATTTCGCTATTTCTGTTTGGCTTATTATTATTATTTTGAAGCCTTCCAAATCTGAGTGCAAGCCATCTCAGTCCCCAAATAGAACAATCTCTTTACATACTTGTTAAAGTTGAACTAATGTTTATCACCCACGCCTAAGAAACAGACTTATTAGTAGAAAAAGGGCATATGCTGATGTTTTCCATTTCAGTAAGTGGCCTAAAGTGATATTCATCATGACAAAACTCCTGAACACTTCATTTGAATTCAACATTCAAGCAGGCTTGTTTTTTGGTAATAGATCTGAACAGGTTGAAGGCTAGATCTGATAATACAACAGACAATATATAGATTCACTTAAACATCTAGACATTTGACACAGCTAGCCACAGCCAGGGTAATGACATTTTTAAGGATTCGGTAGAAAATATATGAAAAACGATATCTGTCTTTGCTTATCACCAAATTAAAAAAGGTGACAGCATCTTTGTTTAAACCATTTTCAAGTAATACCACAGTACTTGGTTCATAATTATGGAAGTGAAGTTCCCTCCTATGTTCCTTAGAGAAGTGGAAGGAGGAAGGCGCTTAGGTCCCAGCAGGAACAGAGCTAATCCCTTCTCCTGTCTGCTCTCCTCAATGGCTATGATAAGCATGTATGGTCTGTTTGCAGCTGCTTCGTAGGCTTTAGCTATTTTTTCTTTCTTTTGGGGAAGAGCGGTTGGCTTTTTGTTCCATATGTGTAAAATCCCTCTTTGCAGGTGGGAGGGGGAAATAACGGGACGAGACAACTGTATATGGTATCAAATTCGGGCCACATTTATTGAAGATCTGCAAAGGGAAACTGGGCGGGCTCTAAACTACGGCAGCAACTAGCTAGGCGTTTTATGTCAGGTGAAGCATTCGATGTCTGGTGAGTGGCGTCAGATGATTGCCACACCCAGGCCATACCCCTTTTGGGGAGGGTAGACCGACCCATGCCACTCACCCCTGGGCTTCATAACACCAGTTGGAGAGATGAGAGTCGGCCTAACAGGTGGCCTTATCCCCCCACTGAGGCCGCGGAACCCTCAATGGAAGGCCTCAGGTATCACCTGTCACCAGACAACAGTGCCGCAGAATGATCACCATCCCTTTCCTCTAAGCATGCCCGCCCTAACAGCCTAAGCCAAATGTGACCAAATTAACCAAGATCAGGATATTATAATTCCTAAGACACTCTCTCCCCACTTACAGTGTGAAGTAGGCGGAAAGACACATAGCCCAGGCCAAGCAGACCATGTGCCAAAAATTCCTACTCGGCCCCCAATAGGGCAACCAGTTAAACCCAAACTGCATACAGGGAGGGAGGGAGGGAGCTGCGCTTTGAAGAGCCTGGAAGGCTGGACGCAGCTGCCTTAAATACGCGCAGCCCCCCAGCCCCCAGCACAGTGGCGCCAAAAATGCTCCGATGGGGAGAGAGCATGTCTCTACTCCCCTCCACCTGCAATTACCTCCCCGCGGCCAGTGCCAGGATGCGGGGGAAGGGCGTTTATGCAGAGATTCTACTCTTTTCTCTGTGACCACATAGATATCCTAAAGTAGCACTGTCATCACACTTCCTCTGCTACATGCTGATACAAGTTCCATCTATACCCTTCCCTATGTTCCAACTTCTTTTCCACGTTAGTTTGCCATCAGGGCTGTCCTAAGATATTTTTCTGCCTGAGGTGTAGGATGAGGGTTAGTCTCCAATAGAGGACTTGGGCTGGTGAAGCTGGGCACATGTGAACCGGTGCCCAGTGAGGCTGGCTGCTTAAGCACAGCCCCTACCCAACAATTACCCACCCCCTCACTGCTGGACTGGTGGTTGAATCCTGATTCAAGACCGGCCATGAGACAGTGTCCTCCACCTCTACCTTCAGGAGTGCAGGTCAGGTCGTCCAACCCTGTACCATCATTCCCCACCCACAACACCTGTCGCCTGAAGCATCACTTCACTCTGCCTCATGATAGTGCTGGCCACGTGTGCCATGGCAATGGCCTCAATGGAGAGAAACAGGCAGGGGACACATTGGCCAAGTAGGATATGACACTTTGAAAACGTTTTGAAAACTGTCTATGGAGTGTGTCCTGGGCCCCAACAGTTGTTACTACTGTTATAAACCGTTTTAAAGCAGTAGTATAGATTCTGCCATTGCCTCCTTCTTTCTCCTTTCTCTAAAGCCAATTCCTGGTTTCAAGGATGGGATGTTCCTTTTTTTTTTTTACACTTGCCTTGCTAACTTAAGAGCCTGGTGTGGGAGTGGAAGAAAGCAATGAATCCCTTACATCCACTTCTCCTTCCCCAAAGCCAGCTCTTTTTTGAGGGAGATGCAGTACCCCCTCTTTCCTTCCCCTCTCCTACAGCTATGCTGGGGTGAGTGGGAGGTAGCATGCAGGCCCAGCATTAGCAATTCCCATATCAGGGCATCTGCTGGGGCCCCAGTGTCAGTACTAACACTTGGCCCAGGTCTCCATACTGAAAAGCTGGGTCTACGAGTCTCCATTTTAATTTTCCAGAATCCCCTAGAGTAATACTATGTGGGGTGGTCTAGATTTGTGGGCAATTGCTGATGGCCCAGGCCTTCCACATTGAAAAACTGATTCTACAAGTCCCCATTTTAATTTCTCACAACCCCCTGTAGTAACACTATGTTAGGAGGTCTGGAGCATTGTGGGAAATTAAAGTGGAAGTTCCCAGCAATCCTTGGAATGCTGATCTTGCTATGACCATTGCCAGGTAAACCTGAGGGGTCATTTACATAAGAATAGCCCCTCAGAGAGTAGCTATCCCAAGGTCTCCTCAAACTTGAAGCACACCTTGGCTGTGTGTTTTAATCATATAATAGAATAGTAGAGTTGGAAGGGGTCTATAAGGCCATCGAGTCCAACCCCCTGCTCAATTCAGGAATCCACCTTAAAGCATACCTGAAAAATGGCTGTCTAGCTGCACCTTGAATGTCTGTAGTGTGGGAGGGCCCATGACCTCCCTAGGTTCCATTGTTGTACTGCTCTAACAGTCAGGAAGTTTTTCCTGATATTCAGCCGGAATCTGGCTTCTTGTTACCTGAGCCCATTATTCCATGTCCTGCAGTCTGGGATTATTGGGAAGAGATCCTGGTCCTCCCCTGCGACAACCTTTCAAGTATTTGAATAGTGCTATCATGTCTCCCCTCAGTCTTCTCTTCTCAAGGCTAAACATGCCCAGTTCTTTCAGTCTCTCCTCATAGGGCTTTGTTTCCAGACCTCTGATCATCCTCATTTCCCTCCTCTGAACCCCCTCCAGCTTGGCTGCATCCTTCTTGAAGTGTGGTGCCCAGAACTGGATGCAGTACTCAAGATGAGGCCTAACCAATGCAGAATAGAAGGGACCCATTACCTCACATGATTTGGGATTTTGTGTCATCTGCAAATATGATCTAAATCATTAATACAAAAGTTGAAGACCACTGGGCCCAGGACTGAGCCCTGTGGTACTCTACTTGTCACCTCCTCCCAGTTTGAGAAAATACCATTGATAAACACTTTTTGAGTCAATTCTGTAGCCAACTGTGCATCCACAGTTGCTTCATCTAGCCCACTTTTAGCTAGTTTGCTAATCAGAATGTCATGGGGCATTTTGTCAAAACCTTTGCTGAAGTCAAGATATATTATGTCCACAGCATTCCCACAGTCCACAAGGGAGATTACCCAATCAAAAAATGAGAGCAAATTAATCTGGCAGGATTTGTTCCTGACAAATCCATGCTGGATTCCAGTAACCGTTGCATTGTTTTCAAGGTGCTCTAAAATTTTCCCAGGGTTGGATGTCAGACTAACTGGTCTGTAGTTCCCTGGTTCCACCTTTTTGCCCTTTTTGAAGATAGGGACAACATTAGCCTTCTTCCCATCATCTGGCACTTCACCTGTCTTCCATATTGCCACAAAGATAATTTTCTCTTATTCTCCTAAAGCAATTGTTTCTCTTGTCTCTCTTATTTACTGTGTGACCCTAGTGGTGAAGCTTGATGGTAGGTTAAATTAAAATAATAGCTGAAATGAGTTGGGAGAGTTCAATGAGGATTGGAGCCATGGCATACAGGAAGGTGTTTTAAAAAATAAAAAAATAAAAAAATAAACCCTCTTTCCTTGTGCATCCTGGTCCTGATAAAATTGCCCTATGAAGGAGTTATTTACCCCAGAAGGGAAGCTGTCACTAGCATGAATAACAGCTTCCCTCCCAGGGTAAATAACACTTATTGGGATGGAGTCGATGGGGCAGAATTTTCACCAAGACCATTTCACAGGAAGAAAGAGTTTAAAAAACCCTGCCAGTCCCAATGCTGATTGTCAGTTTATTTTTAAATTTAATTTAATCTGACAATACAAGCATTTAATGAATTGTCTAGTTTGTATGTGAGAGAACGTGGACAGTGAGTACTACACATACAGAAAATAAAAAGTAGAGATTGGTGATAGGTGAAGAAACGTAGCAGAGAGAAGAAGGACATTCTTGCTTCATTGCTTTCCCCTCGTGTTTGGCCTGGTGTGTCCATTTGCCTGTTGGTTCAGTGAATATGATGGACTGAGCAATACAGGATACTAGCACCGGAGGTGGTTGCTGCAGGAGTCTTTAGCCCTAGGACATACTGAGGCAATGTTACCTCACAACAGTGGCAGCATCAGCTTTTTCTGTCAGCAGCTTCAAAGGTGGACTCTTCAAATGAGTCAAAATGGGGAGAAGGAAAAAAGAGGGCAAAGGGGAGATTATAAATTTCAGACAAGCATAGAAGATCTTGCCTGGGTGGCAGGACACACCACTATTGCTCATCTGTAGTGTTATCCATATACTGGGGTTCAGTTTTTTCCCTTTCAAGGATTTTATCCACTCTGTGGTTGTTGATAGCAATGCTTGGTAATAGGAAATGAGTGCAACTGAATGCAAGATATTGTCTTGTTCCTGTTCCTCTGGTTTAGTGTCACTGCGTGCACGAAAAAAAATGAATTGACCCAACCAGATTGCTGATAAGGGCTACCATTTATGAAACATCAAATCTGCTGCCACAGCGCTGAATTAAAGATGTGACCTTAAAAATATCTACTTCCAGTTTTCCTCTTTGTAAATCTAATCAAGGGCAGGCTATTTTGCTCCCACTCCCTGACAGGAATAGGATAATGTCACTTTTCAAATAAATTCTTACTTATTTGTAACATCTTTTGATGGGTTTATCTACTGCCAACCAATAATGGATAACTTTCCAGGCAAAGTCAGTCATGTCAGACCTTTAAATGAGAATATCATTGTAGGGAGTCTGCTACACAGGCAGGGACCTGTAGCCTTGAAAGGGAGCTCTTTTAATTTTTAAAAATTGTGTCTTCTATCCACAGCTGGAATGGATAAGATTCACTTTTCATTTTCTTTTGATTTTAAAAAGTGTAGTTCATGTATGTAGAAGGTTATTACTCTAATAGGCAGGTGTTCTCAAAATGGGTTGAAATCCAGGCATTGATCATAGAGAGTTTAAATATATTAAAGCAAATGTACCAATTTTCTGTACAGAATGCAATACAGCAATGGTTTAAAAACTTGTATACTAGAGTAATTCTGAAGATATTATTCTATTTACTCACTAAAATACTTTAAATACATCTTGTTGAACAAAATACAGTAAATAATAAATACTGCTATTTATTATTTACTGCAAACCTTTCAATTTTAAGAATATAAAAACTTTTAAAGTTACACGGAATTACCAAGCAAAATGGTGAATTCTCAATTACAGATAAGTCATTGTTACTCATAATTTGAATTTTGATTAAAATGTCTAAACTTGAATATTTTGTTACCAATTTTTTTTACTGGCTAACAGCACAACAGGGGGCGACATCCCCAGCCCCATAAATAATGCTAAGAATCTATTCAGGTCTCAAGTGCAACACTACTGTTGTTAAAATTTGTATTAAGACATACAGCTTAAAATCATGGGAACATATTTTGATCAGTGTGTTGCCTTCCTTTATGGTGCTCTGTCATACTAGGTCAAGAAATTGCCTTGTTCTTTGGAGCCACGGAATCTGCTAGCTGCTTCAAATAAAGCCAACGAATGGGTGTGAACTGCAGCAAGAAACCAGGGTGGGCAAGCCATGGCTCGTGACTGCATGTGGCTTCCTGTTACATCCCCCATTATTCCTGTGCCCCTCAAAACATTTTGTGTAAACAAGCTAAATTTAACTATAGTAACACTCTACAGCATTATAGCTATTTCAGCAGTTTAGTAATGTGTATGTGTGTGTGTGTGTGTGTGTGTGTGTGTGAAAAATGCCCCCTGGGCCTCTAGACATTGCCCGCACCTGCCTTAGTCCAAAGCCACTTGAATACAACTTCACCTGTACTTATTTTTAGAAAGATACCATACATCTTTAGTGTTCTCTCTCCTGAAACTGATCCAACAAATGTTACCTCAAATTTCCTGGTGCTTGGAAAATGGGGTACGGAAGAAGGATTAAACAACAGTAAAAGTAAATAACAGTATTACTTTTAATATAAGCCCTTGGAGCATTTGAATTTCCAAGCAATTCTGTAAGGGTGTGATCTATAATAAAGAAGGTTAGGACTGAAATACAATATGCAACACATTTAACGCTGTAAAGAGTTTTAAAGAAGTTTGAATGGATACCAATTCTTTTCCCCAGTCACACCCATGAAATATGTCTACAGAATTTAGTGATTATAATGGATTGTCAGGAGATATCAGTGTAGTACCTTAAGTAATATATTGAGATATTACTTAGGCATATAGGAAGCTGCCTTTTATGAAGTCAGACTATTAAGGCATTTTTACACAAGGCATTTATCGTGTGCTCATGATTGTTCACTCACAGAAGTTTGTGGGACCTTTTCACAACATTGTCAACCTCCGTTACCTCTCTCATGTTTTTAGGTTTATTCCCCATTTTATAAATCACCGAAAATGCAGTAAAAAACCTGCCCCTGTTAAAAAAAAACCCATAAAAGAGATGGTGTAATTCAAGAAATCTTGCAGTGCCATCTACTGCTGTTTAAAGGAAACATATGGACCACAAAGGAAACGGGAAAAACAAAGATGTGGCGTGGGGGGAAGAATGTGTAATGTGCCCATTGTAAATCCACAAAGACGCTGGAAGACGAAGCCCCAGTAAGGCAGCAGGATGTTTTCTTAATGTAAAGAATCCCTTAATCCATTGCTGACACGGCTTGCAGTATCTGTCCAGGTTTTTAGGCAGGATCCTTACCTAATCCTATGACAGGGATTGAACCAGAGACCATCTGCATGCAAAATGTATACTCTAGTGTTGAGTTGCAGCCCTTCCCCACACTTATTTAGTGAGTTATTTGACTGTTATTAGAGGATTTAAATAACTCACCTGTTCAAGATTGGCATCCCATGTATAAGAAACATAGGAAGCTGCCTTATAATTTCCTGTTTGTCCATCTAGTCCAGTGTTGTCTGCTCTGACTGGCAGAACCTCTTTAGGGTGGGGGTCAATTGCATCATCTATTACCTGACCCTTCAAACCAGAAATGCAAAGGATGGAGCAGAAACCTCTGTGTGTAAAGCATGCAATCTTACCACTTAGCCACAGTCCCTCCCCAAAACCACTTAATAGTCATGGTCCTAATATACCAAATACATTTTTAAAATAATAAAACAAAACTCTTTTAATTTTGAAATATTTTAGACTCTGTCATTCAAAAATATAGATTAAACTGTACAATGAAACTGGAAATACTTCTCCATGAACTATGCTGTCCTCTGCTGCTTCAATGTAGACATGTTAAATCAAAACAATTTTATGTTATTGTCTGAGAGAATATTTTTCATTTGCAACATTTAATCTGATCATCTCACGAACAATTGGGGAAGAAACAAAATGGACCGCATCTTCTTGAATAAGAGAACGGAGGAGAAAGGCAAGAATTCTATTTACATTAATATTTTGCAACACCCTGGAGGTCTGTATTAGAGATAACTTTGGACACAAAGCCGCTGATCTCAGTATGAAAAGTTAACAGAGGGAGCAGGAGACCGGCAGAGCAAGCTGCAGAGGGAGGAAAGTGTGACAGGATCAGGAGGAAAGTCAAGATGAAAGGGACATAATTAAAATGAACAATTAGTTCTGGTTCAGAGCTAGACCCCTAGTGGAAAATATGCTGGATTTCTGCTAGAATTATAAGGTAGCAAAACCAATCCAAATAATAAATGTACTTTCCCAACTTACTGCCAGCTTGATTTTAGCTACACTATTGTGAATATTTGATCTCATCCATAGAAGTAGTATTTTCCTGTTACATTTCTAGCTCATGTATTTAAATATGGAAACTGACAATATTTTAAACTTACTGATCCTTCAAAAATGAGGTTATCAAAAATGCGGTTTCTGGCAATGTTGCCTTAATGGAAACAGAATTGTTGGGATGGGCATGATATGGAATGCAAAAATAAAAAGAGGGAGGATTAAGGAAGAGGGGGTTTTCAGAAAGACCTATGAAAATAAAGGGAAGGGAGGAAGAGCATGGTACAGAATGCAGAGAGGAAAAGGGCATTAGCAGAGAATGTGTTAAACACCAAGTTGTAACAAAAATATTTCTCTGCTCTTGATCGGTGTGAGCCTGAGTGAGATTTCACTTGTTCATTCCTGGAGCAGTATGCAACAGAACGCTTATGCCTCTGCCTATTCCATTCCTCAAGTGGTGGGTCCCTCCGATTCTGTTGCACAAGCATGATCCAGGGATGCATTGCTTACATAAAGGAGATTTAGTGCTTCCCAGATGCACAAAGAATTTGGAGAGAAGCAAAAATAGGTTTTTTTTGTTTTGGTTTTGAAGAAGTGGGGAAAGTTGGTGGGCTTCTTTAGATTAAGGGGAAATTGTGTTTCCTTACCAGGGCTTTGCTTCCTGCTTCTCTTGTGCAATCATAATGGGGTTTTATTACATGCTGGAGAGGGGCGACCACATGGTCTATAATGAAAATTTCCCCTCCTCTTTCTGTTCGTAGCCCTGAATGGGACAGCACCCTCTAGTGGGTGATTTGTAACACAACTTCCCCTGTACGTTGTAGGAAATCCAAGATATTTCAGCAGAATTGGGATATCGTTGTTGTTATTATTATTGTTGTTGTTGTTGTTGTTTGAAACAGAATTACTGGGGGAAATGAGTGGGAGACATGCAGGGGGGTTGCTGATGTTGTCAAAAGGACCTGCAAACGTCCGTGAGTGGCCAGTCACAAGTGTGCCATATTTCACTCATGTGAGGAAGCCCAGTGTTTGTTTTTGTTGCTGTTAAAGCAAGTGGAGGCTGGTGTGGTGGCTCTGATGTCAGTGGGGCTCTGAATCCATTCTGGATTTCAGTCAGAATCAGCCAGAATTCTAAATGAGCTATCCAAGGTGCTGAAACCTATCCCAAGAAACCTCGGATTTGTTGCAGATCACAAGCTGAATATGAACCAACAGTGTGATGTGGCTGCAAAAAAAAAAGAAAAGCAAATGCTATTTTGGGCTGCATTGATAGAAGTATAGCTTCCAAATTGCGTAAGGTACTGGTTCCTCTCTATTCGGCACTGGCTAGGCTCCATCTTAAGTATTGCGTCCAGTTCTGGGCACCACACTTCAAGAAGGATACAGACAATCTAGAGCGTGTTCAGACGAGGGCAATGAGGATGATGAGGGGTCTGGAAACAAAGCCCTATGAGGAGAGACTGAAAGAACTGGCGTGTTTAGCCTGGAGAAGAGAAGACTGAGGGGAGACATGATAGCACTCTTCAAATACTTGAAAGGTTGTCACACGGAGGACAGGCAGGATCTCTTCTCAATCAACGCAGAATGCAGGACACGGAATAATGGGCTGAAGAGTTGTACGACAATGGAACCAATTACCTAGGGAGGTTGTGTTCTCTCCCACATTAGAGGCATTCAAGAGGCAGCTGGACAACCATCTGTCAGGGATGCTTTCAGGTGGATTTCTGCATTAAGCAGGGTGTTGTACTCGATGGCCTTATAGGCCCTCTTCCATCTCTACTATTCTATGATTCTATGATTCTATTATTGAGACCTTGAAAAGCTCTGTTAGAGTTCTGGCTGGCTCTGAATCCAGAATGGGGTTACAGCCCCACCGAAATCAGAGCCACCAGCCTCCATTGGCTAAACCTAGTGAAATCTCCCAATGGCTGTATGAGTGGATAATAGCACATTCCTAGGCTGTCACAAAGGACTTAACTGAAATGGAAGGGAAATGTGGGTGTTATTGCTGAAGTAAAATATATGAAGAATTCTCAGCGAAAGCACTCAGTTTTTTCAGGAACTTTCACATATCTGTATTCATAACACATAATACAATCTCCGACTATGTGTGTAACGAAAGAAACAGCTAAGTAAGCCTTAATTAGTTGTCTAACACAGTTGCCTATATTGAGTTTAATATGCCATAGCTGTTAAATGCTGGAGAATCCTGTAAGCAAAACAACGTATGATTGTGAACCTACAGTTTTCTATATCTTTTACCGACAAAATATGTTTAATACAGCAATACAAAATAGTGTGTATATTCTTCACAGCATCAAAGCATAATGACAAAGCTACTCTTTGCTTGTGCATTTCATAACTCCTTATAGGTTTGGATATTGATTTGGGGAATGTGAACTTGGTAAGTTCTTATTGAAATAGAAACTGAATTAAATCCTCCCCATACCTAGAGAACAATGCATCCTTGCATTTAATAACTTGGTGAAGGGACCCTAACTGGTAATATAGGCTGCAATCTTATACCCGAAAGGACTCAATGGAGGAAAGGGTTGGATATAAACGTAACAAACAAATACATAAAAAGTTCCTTCTGGCAGCTCCAAACTCCAAAGCAACTTGTCTATGCAGAAAGGCTGAACAATATAGAACTCTAGACCTGGATAAGTGGCAGCCTAGGAATGTGTTAACTTCCTCTACTGATAAGTGTTAGGTATGTAGGAGTGATATTTAATTTATTTATTTCAATCTTGCTTTTTTATAATTCAAAAAGGCTAACGCAAAACCCAACCAATAAAATATACAAAACATTAGTATCAGCATTCTAAAACCTAAGGTGCACCAGGGAAAATTCACAAACCTAGCTTATTATCTCTCTATGAAAGCCTGTCTAAGAAAAAAAGTTTTCACTTTCTTTCAGAAGACTTGCAGAAGGATGCCTTGAAGACAAGCTCAAAGATAGAAATGGTTCTATAGGTAGTTCAGGGAACATTTTCCATTCCATAAATAAAAGACAGCACAGAAATAATGTAATGTGTGCTTCTGAGAAAACTTAATGTGGACTGGAGGCTAACCATGATGCTAAAGGAAAATTGCTGCCCCTGTTCCATGTATTGAGGGATGAAGTCATTTTAAACCATCTTTTTAGTCCAAATGGAATTAAAGATGGAGTTCAACTGTCAGTTCATGAAAATGTAATACCTATTCTTTCCCGCTATGTAACTTATATCTATTATCATTTGCTTTGTGTGTCTCTCCTTAAGTGTACATACAATGTGAGAGAAAAGAGCATGAATATCATGATCCCAATATCAGCGCAAATGCAGTGATACCATGTGCCACATGATCAGCTAAAAGTCAGCTGAACATAAACTGCCTTATACTGAGTCACGGTATAGGTCTATCTAGCCAGGTTTTTACTCTAGGGATGGATGACTCTGTCAATCTCAATCTCATCAAAGTTCCCATTTTTCCACTGCCAGCCTTGATCTGACTCAGGTCCATATTGGACTGCAAGCCTTTTTTCCTTGCATGGAAATACCTATGTTTTTCTGTGCACATTTTTCAAAATGTTGACATTATTTGTATGCATTTCTTGAGCATTCACATTTTAATTCGTATGATTATTTGTATTCATTTCTTGAGCATGTATGTTTTAATACACATTTTTCCATTGAGAACATTATTTTTTGCACATTTTGCAAATGTACACATTCTTTGCATGCACATTTCAAATTTGGTACTCCTCCCTTCCCGAAACTCACTGCAAGCCTTGGAAATATATATAGATTCCATCAGTGATATATGTTCTGTGTTTCATCTCAGGACATGTGAATTGGGTTTTCTCCTATTAAAATGTGGACCAGTCAGTTTCTCACTCTCCCTAGCCTTAAAACAATTGGGAAAAAGTCTCCAAATTCTCATGCAGAGGCTTTCTTCTTTGCCCTGAAATCTGAGATCCTTTTAACTGGAATGGCAGGCACTGAACTGGAACTTTGTGCATTTAGAGGATGTGCTGAACCACTAACTAAGCTAACTTTAAAAGGGTTGGGACTACCTGCTTCCTCAGGAAGGCACTGCTCACTGTACTAAACAGATTGGCCAGTCTCTCCTAGCTAGATGTTAAAAGCCAAGTAGGGAAAAGGTTGTGGTAGACCAGACTTCATCAGGTATCTTGTCTGTATCCTGGTGGTGAAATAACATTTCTTTGTTGCCATCACTGCTACAGAAAAGTTTCTATGTTGCATTTGGGCACTTCCATGATGAGTCTTCTGCTCAGCATCAGGCCTGCTGCTTCATCACTTGTTAACTCCCTAGAAAACTAGGGAGAGGCACAGCTCTAGCAAGGAGCAGACAGTGCCAGGCTGGAAGCTATTTTGTCAACTGTCCAAGGCATCTCCCTATTTGAGAGGCTGATTAGATTTCAGTAAAAAAAATCTAGCAATATTTGAGAGAAAACATCCTCAGGAGATCTGGAAATCAGTTGGATCCATTGGCCCTTGTGGTCAAATCTACCCAATCTAAACTTGCCAAAATATTCATGGCCCAGTCCAGTGCATGTCTTCTTAGAAGTAGGCCCCATTTGATGTCAACTGAACTTACTCCAAGGTATAGGTTGCAGTTTTAGGTTGCAGTCCTTTGCACACTTTTCTAGCAGTCAGCCCCATTGAATTCAATGGGGCTTACTCCGAGTAGACCTACATAGGACTATGCTGTTAGTCTCTGAAAAATTAGCTGCCTTGAATCTCCTCTTTTGGGTTGAGAGGCGGTATATAATTGTTTAAAATAAATAAATATCTAATGTTTTAACTGCTAATTTATGTTTCAACACATTCAATATTTACAACAAGACCATTCACAATAAAGAGGTCTAAGGATAGTTTTAAATGTTAGTTAGTGATCAGACATAGAGTGTCAGCAGATGAGCATTTTATAGAATGCCCGTTACTGGGCACTCAAAGATTTTCATGATGATGGACGCCTTCTATGAGCTTCCAGCTCCTTCTGGACATTTCCCCATCTTTTTAAAAAAAAGACCCCGAAAAATTCATTTTTTTCTCCTACAGCGAAATTTGCTGCCATTTCCTGCTGTGTGCAGGGAAAGCAGGGCAATAAAAATGCCCACTGAATGGGACACATGGTCTTTATTTACTTCCTCTTTCTTCAGCATGTGAAGAAAGAGGAAGTTGCTCGGCCCTATTGTGGAACAGTAGCACGAGGCAAAGTGACGGGAGGGAAACACGATTTCTCCCATGTCTGAAGAAGCTAATAGTGACTTCTACAGCTTTTTTACAAGCTAAAGGACTATTCTCATGAATTTTTGTGCAGTGCCCTTGCACTGGAAATCTAATTTTGTTTCAGATTTACAGCTTACCAACGAGAGTCCTTAAATGGCTTTACTTTGTTGCATTTGCTAAACAGGCTCTTGGCAGTGGTGCATGTCCTTAACACAGAAATGTGTCATTTTACATGTGGTCACAACCCAAAATATACTGCAAAGTAATGAGGAGAGAGGACAGAGAATCTGTATGCGGCCTCAAAGGGAAGTTTATTGCAGCAGTCTATTAGAGAATGAACAGCGTAGCATTTGAAGTGTGCTGACTAGTCAAAGTACTTTTTGGATACTACTTCTATACATTTCAAGTTACCAGATTTCATTCACGCTTGCTCAGGGGAGCATTCTTTCCATCATAAGAAAGGACATCCAGCATAAGTCAGCCCCCAAGAGGAATGTCAAACATAATACTAGAAACAAAGCAAAAACCGAAGAGAATAAAAAGTGAGCCCAATAAAAATTGTAGATGAAATGAAATATGGCAACCTATGTCTGAGTGACACAGGGTTTATGAGAAAAGTAACATCTTATAATAAAAGTACAGTTAATAAAAACCAGAAGTGATAATGTAGATTTTAGGGCAACAGATTTTTGTTTTAGAAGCTGCATTTGGATTTTTATTTCAGATGCTTTTTAAACTGTAGTGTAGATACAGTACAATTATTAAAGTGTCTTGGGATACTCTTACCTCTCAAACAGGTTTCGTATATATATTTTTATTTCTTTATTATTTAGCACAGTTATATCCCAACTTTCTGGTGAAGAAACATCACTCAGGGTGGCTGCAAATGCATATCCATTCGCATAAGCATAGATATTGTATCTGACAATTTGCCGCTTTATCTGTTGTAAACAAAGGCAAATAGATGTGAAAACATTGAGCTGAATAAAATAAAAAAATCATTGGGGCACTTTGGACTATTTACTAATTCATTTCCACATACTGTTGACATATGTTTTAAAATTAAAAGCAGCAGATTCATCTTTTCTTTCACCTGAAAACCGCATCACTTTCAGATCTACTTGGCAATGCAAGCCTAAAGCAATATCTGTGGGAGGAAAATGCTGCAGGGATCTCCTACAGCACATTGCTCTGTACAATGTAGCATTTACACAAAAATGGTATCACTAGATGAAAATGTAGACAACACAGACCTTAACTCTAAATTTTGAAACAACAAATTTCTCACTGCAATGAATTCTCCAATGTTTTACACTTATTACTTTATTTGTAGTGAGAATGGATTAGAAACCAATACAGAGTACATTTTGTACTAGGAGCTGTAGGAACACATAATAGGTGATGATTTCTTCTCAAAATAGTCACCAATGTGCAACAATGCTAAAGAATCGTAGTAAGTTGCACCACTATCTGTCTTTGATTTTTAACAACTGAAAGCAGCCCTTCATTAATGTATTTGAAAAGAATGGTTTATTTTCTTGATATTTTGAATTAAGCTTCTTAATATTTTACACATAAAACACCATAGAAAACTTTCAGAATTACAATGAATTTCTTTTAATAGGACAGCGAGATGCTTAGAACATACGCTACATCTACAAAGGTCCCTTGTACATGCAAAGTTTAAATGTACTCCAATTCACACAAGGGCACTCCCATGCACTGAAGTGTTGGGGATGGTTCATCAATGGGTAATAATGAACATGTTAGGAACATGTGTGCACATGTATCAGAGCACCTATGGAGGACTGGCTTGCAAAAAGGAATACTGTATATTCTTTTAATTATCAAAAATAACAGTATTAGGTTTTCTCCTCGTTTCTCCTTAAATAGTTGGTCTGAATTTATAGTGCTTACAGATAGGATTTTGGGCTTAGTAAGCATGTGAATATGAATTTCATAGGCAGAACTGTAATTCAATGCAATGACAATCAGGTGCTAATCACCTTTGTAACTTAGGCAACCATGGAATAGTGATAAGCAGCTAGAGGGAGAGCTCTATTGAACTCTGGTGGAAAAGAGAATGGGAAGGCATAATTTGAGAAAGTCAAGCAGGGTGACCATATGAAAAGGGCAGGGCTCCTGTATCTTTAACAGGTGTGATGGAGAGGGAATTTCACCAGGTGCTGAATGCATAGAAATAGCACCTGCTGAAATTCCCTTTTCATCACAACTGTTGAAGATACAGGATCCCTGCCCTCCTTTTCATATGGTCACCCTAAAATCAAGGCCAGGAAACTGATGGGTCAGTGATGGAATGAGAGTGGAAAATAGTAGATTTGGGCAGAACATGAGTCAAGATGGTACAAGGATGGAACCTGCCAGGTCAGGGGTGGAGCCAATGCAGAATAGGTTACCAGAGCAATGTTTAAAAGCCCACAGTCATATAAATGGGGCTGGCGTCCACGTTGGTCTTTTCCACAGAATCAGCACCTCACGTAGGACATGGAATGTGGGCCAGCTTTGAAATTGATTAGCTTTTTGACTCTGATACTGGTTAACTTCCCACAGAGTTAGCGATGGGATAGAAAACACTACATACATCACATGTCTCCCCCAGGGCCAAAGACATGGAAGGAAGGGTTTTAGTATCATGGGTGAAGCAGTAGTTTGCCACGGAGCACCTAGATGAGTCTTCTCCTTGGCCCAGTCTAACCCTTTTTTATGTCAGCATGATAAAACCACACAGGTGCCTAAAGATTAATGCAGTTTTCATCATTACAGTTGTTCAGAGCACCATCTGGCTCAGTTTTATTGGATATGTTTCAGTGGTTGTAGTCTGAGGATGTGAAAAGGAGGTGCTTGGCCAAGTCTGGTCGACCACTTATGTGCTTCACCCTTGCCCATCATGGCTTATTACATCTAATAGGATGGTGATGTCTGGCTGTGTCCAGGAGGATGTCAACTCCTCCTCCTCCGAGAGAGAGAGAGAGAGAGAGAGAGAGAGAAGTGCCAGCCACTTTAAAGGCCACTCCTGAAAAAGCCTAACATGGACTCAGAAGATGTTAAAAACTATAGGCCAGGTGCTAATATCCCCTTTCTAGGCAAAGTGTTTGAGAAGGTGATTGCTGACGAACTCCAGGCACTCTTGAATGAAACTGGTTATTGAGCAATTGAGCTTCAGGCCTGGTCATCCTGTGGGAGAGTGGAGCCCTGTTGATTCTCTTGTATCTCTCAGCAGCTTTTGTAATCATTGACCATGGTATCTTTCTGGATAGACTATCTGGGCTGGGACAGGCTATCTGGACTGCAGTGATTCCACTCCTATATGGATGGCTAATTCCAGAAGGTGGTGCTTGGGAATTATTGCTCCGTCCCTTAGCAGTTATGCCATGGGGTGCACATGACTCTATTTTATCCCCCCCCCCCCCCCCGTGCTGTTTACCATCTACATGAAACTGCTCGGGTAGGTTATCCGGAGATATGGCAGGCGTGATGAATGTATGGGACTCCAGATATTGTTGGACTACAGTTCCAGTAATCTTTTACCATTGGTCATGGTGGCTGGAGACGATGGGAGTTGAGGACCACATGCTCCCAACTCCTGGTTTATGTCTTTTCCTGGGAAAATAAATTGCAAAATTATGCCCATAGTCTCTATCACTAAAGACAGAAAAACTAGCTTTGTAAATCAGTTGCAAATGTGTCTGATTGTGTATTGAATTGCAATATTAACTTCCTAGAGTTTACTGTCACTGAGCTGAAAACGGATAAAAATTGGGCTTGTTGTCCTTGGCCCAACCCACATGGTTACGGGCCTTTAAACATGCCCCCCCCCCCCATGGGATAAACCCTCAGCATTTAGGAAGCTTTTAAAATGACCCATGACACCATTTATTTTGGGATTGGAAAAGAAATAACCTGGTATTTCCTGAAAATTAATAGGATACATAAATAGGATACATACATTTATTTTATTTTTATTGGGCAATGTACTGCCTAGTTAAGTAAGCTTATTATACTCAGTAAATTTGAGCAAATCTCTAGTTCAATTACTGTTTTCTAAATGTACTCAAGCCAAGGTTTAATACTGAACAGAGGTGACAGGATGAAACAGGTAATGGTATATATTTTTTATCTTATTCAATACACTTGACACCAAAGTGTACACTATAAAGAATGCAATTCGATGAAAAATGTAATACGTGAATATCCATTACTAATATAACAAGTTATTTATCAAGAACACTCAAATGAATATCAATTTCATTTATTTGGAATAACCATAAAGGTTGGAGTCGCTTAAATGTAAGTAAACTGAACAATTGAATATATGAAAAATAACTGGCTTATGTTCACTTTTATTTGTGGTTCATTACTGTAAAATGCTGTCAAATGTAAAGGCCATGTGAATGTAAATTTCCTGCTTTACAAAGGTTCTATGTAAAGTAGATGAAATGACAAATATCGAAAGAGGAAAATTTATACGATTTGAGTTCTTTCCCAGCTGACATATTCAATTCTGGTATTTGTTTTAGTAAATATATATATCTAGTACAGCACATGAAGGAAACGTCAGATTTCAGAGCAAACAAGATGCAGATTAAGAATGCCATTCTGGAGTCATAACTGGACAAACTACAACCTCAAGGGATGAATCTCAGTTTCTGAGTGGATCCATTAGTCATCAGTCTGCTATGATAGCCCTAGTGATTCTATCCAAGATGGAAAAGCTGGTATAATATGCATAGCCTTAGGAAACTAAAATACTAAAAGGCTGAATGTAAAGCCATGGGGATAATTATTGAAGGAGCATGTAGATGGGAAGATGAATTCTTACTAACTTTCAAAAGTAAAGATAGGTGGATTACCAGTGAAGCTGTCTCCTGGATCTTGGGGAGAAGCATTATAGATATTATTGTTTTTCCAACTTTCCTCCAGAGGGTTGTAAATGCAGTCAGAATGGACACAGTATGGCAACAGCAAGGGATTACTGACTGTGTCTAGGTTAGTAAAGATAGTGCCACAGGGTCAATATGAGATATGGTTTTGGAAGGGAAATAACCAAAATTATGAGTAAAGCCCAAATAACTGTAAACCAGTGTGTTCAACTGCTTACAGGTTTAGTGAGACATATTCTATTCATTTGTAAAATATATCTTATAGGTCCACTAGATTGTAGGCAACAGTTGTCCATTGTAGAAAGTACATTAGTATTTAGAACAGACAAATCATGATAGCAATAAAAACATTGATGGTATTGGAAAGACAGGGCACAATTCAGGCCATGAGAACAATTCAGTTAAGTACGACTGGCTTTAGCTGAGAAAGTTCAGCGTTGTCTGTCCAGTTAATGAATAGTAAAAATGTAAATGAAAAGAGAGGTGTGATTGTTGGGACACAATACCTAATGTCAATGTTTACTGGGATTGCTTCCCCCCCCCCCCCCATTTTGTACATTTGGAGTTAAAATTTAACAAATTGCATGCGAAAATATAATGCACTTAACTGTTTTGGGCAGACAAATACAATGTGGAGATACTGTTATGAGTTTCACATTAGTCTAAATAACCTTTGAAGGATCCTTTACAGCCCAGTACCTATGATTACAAAGATGCAGAGCTCTAAGGGACCACTGAAAGGTTATTTAGATCAATCGGAAACCCATATCACTATTTACACAAAATATTTGGCTGTACACAAGGTTAAGAGTATTACACTTTTTTCGGCAATTTGTTAAATTTCAACTTCATATCTGTGATGCACAAAGACCACGAAGAAGAAAGACAGGTTGCTTAACTATGACTATAGGTCTTCGAGTGGTCATCTGTGCATTCACACAACTCACCCACCCTCATTGATGTCAATCTTGATATCAATATTGGTGCCAAGGCACCACCCATTTCCAAGGCTGCAATAGGCAGTCTCAAGGAATTGAGGGAAGAGACGAGAGCACATTAGACACATGTGTACTGGAATGGCAGGGGAGGGTTTCCACCAAAAATTCCTCAGCCACAGAAATTTCCTGAACAGGACCTTGCACAGGCCATATGTGTGAATGCATAGATGACCACTTGAAGAACTACAACGACAGGTAAGCAACCTGCCTTTCTTCATCGTGGTTTTTGTGCATCACAGATATGGGTGATTAGCATGCTGACTTACCGGTGGTGAGTTGATGTCCTACTGCATAGCCAAAGGAGCAGTCTGCTAAGGTCTGCACATCAAGTCTGTAATGGCTGATGAAGGTCAATGGTTTTGACCATGTTACCACTCTGCAGATCTCAGGAAGGAAGACTCCTTTCCCAAATGCTGTGGCACAAGTCGAGTGAGCTTGAATTGGACTGGAACCATCAAGGACAGCCAGTTCATATGCCAGCTTGATAGTGTGAATCACTGAGGATGATAGCCTCTCTAATGACACTGGTAGTCCTTGCTGCTTGCCACCGTAGCACACAAATCAGTGAGAGGATTGATGAAAGGCCCAGTCCTTGATTGATAGAAAGCCAATGCACTTGGAATGTCCAGGGTATGAACAGTAGACTCAGTCAGAGTCGAAAGAGTCGAAAGAGATCGAAAGAAAGATGGGAGTACTGATTCAAATGGAATTCAGACACCATCTTGGGCAGGAACACAAACATAAGGATGGAGCACCACCTTATGATGGAAAGTCATATAAGGTGAGACCACATGCAATGCACACCGTTTGCTGGACCAGCAAGCTGATGTAACAGCCACCAGAAAGGTAGTTTCCAAGACAGGAGATGGAAACCTTTTACCACAAGCATTTCAAATGGCTTATCAGTGCCTCCTGAACAACTGACAAAGGCCAGATCTACACCAAGTAGGATATGACACTTTGAAAAAGGTTTGAAAACTGTCTATGGAATGTGTCCTGGGCCCCAACAGTTGTCACTACTGTTAAAAACTGTTTTAAAGCAGTAGTGTTGATCCTGCCAAAGTCCAAATGTGGGTGAGTTGGTATGGTCCAAATTTAGGACTTGAATGGGGAGGAAGCAGTCTCTGAAGCTTCCAAAGGTGGGGGCAAAGGGAGCAGGGTCCTTTGACATTAGTGCCATAGCAGACTAATCCACTGACAGCTCTACAAGTTCAAGGGCTTTCCTCCACAAAACAGCTTTTAGCTTGTCAGAGCTATACTTATTACCTGTTTTATAAAGGTTTGAGACTAAGTGCAGGCCTCCAATTTATATCCTTCTCCTAGGCAGAAAAGAAACAAGAAGAGCATGTCTATAGGAGGCAGTTTACTGCCACAACAGACATACTCTTGAAATGGGGCCCTCAGCACCATACAACCATAGGCAGTGGAGATCACAAACACAAGAGAAACAAATAAAACTCAGAACAGTAATGGGAGGGGGGGAATCCTGAGAGGGGTGAAAGACAAAGTAGAAGGAAAAAAAACACTTCAGCAGTTGTATGCAACAGCAAACAACAAGAGAAGATCTCTACAAGGCTACTAGAACAGCGGTCGAAAGAAAACTGAGGGAATACATGGGAACCTATTAGCGCTGGTGGGAGAGGGTTTCTGCCAGAAATTCCTCAGCTATAGAAGCTTCTAGAATGGGGCTCCATGAAGGCACAGAGCCTATATGTGTGATGCACAGAGATCACAAAGAAGAATTATTAGAATCCAGTTCCCCTGAAATTCACTCCACATGCTCCCTACTTCATGGGAAGCAAAAGGTGTGAGGGATGAGATATGGTCCAGCCCTAGTATTTTCTAAACCTGCTTTCCCTTTAAATAATTAGGTAAAATAGAATAATAATTTATTTATTTTTATTTTTTATTGGTATACCGCCCCATAGCCGAAGCTGTCTGGGCGGTTTACATAAGATTAAAACAATTATAAACAATATACAAAAATTAAACAGCAAAAACATACAATATACACACAGTATACACATATTTTATTTAATAATGTTTAGAAGTCTTGGGTTGAAAGTCCAAAGGAATCCTCCCCCCCGCAAATGTGGAACTGTGTTTGACTGCATCAAATCAATTGCCTTCTAGCCTGTGCCCTCTGGCTCAAGAATTTCTCCACCCAAAGAGTTTTGGCTTCATTGTTTTATAAAGCACAGAGAATATTCTTGCTCTGTATGCTACTCCTCTAGCCCCACATAGGTTTTCCATCTTTTATGGACTTTGAATTATTATTGTTCACTTCTTCCTCTGGTATATCTATTCTGACACCTTTTCCCCTGCTCGCTAGCAGCAACCTGTTCCTTCTGGCGGTTTGCTTCTCTAGCTGCCATGTCTTTCTGGTGCTGAAAGTTTTTATAAAAAAACCTTCCCAGATGCCAGTAGGATGCCTGTTAGCTTTTACTTAAAACAAGGAATCTGCTTCTGTATGAACCCTTTAGCTGACAGACATTAATGCAATTCTGTGACAGACTTGGGCATTGTAGAGGATTCAAAAAGATCCTGAAATAGTAACTGCCAATAGTAACAATTTATGATTATTAATAACTATTTTTTTTCATTTATCCACAACAATGCATGAGCTTTTGGCCTTCTCTATTGGGACGCAGGGACACTGTGTAATGGAGTAAGACCAATTCATACTTTGTTAATCAAAGCATTACGAAACTTTCATCATATAAAATCTGGATTTTACACAAATCACAAACTAATTATTGTGAGATTCAATCGAATTTTCTATTCTAATTACAATAGGCTGTTGTCAAACCATTGCTGTGATCAAGACAAACCATTGCTCTGCTTTGCTGGTATGAAATTGTTTTGAAAAATTAAACAGAATATTTTTAATATCAGCGATGAGGCCTGTCATGTTTAGGAAAAAAACATCTGTAGGCCTTCAATTAGTCATCAAATGCCAATTTTGAGTAGCTCTTGCCTCGGTCTGGACTACTGCTTTAATTTTGGCTTTCCCATTAAATGATTTTCTGATTTATTTTACACAGCATTGCTTGAGCACAGTTTACTATACTTTTAGTTTTATTTAGTTTTATTTTATTATATTTAGTTTTATTTATTCTATTTTTAGCTGAATAACAAAAAGTTATGAGTATATTACATTATTATGATTAATTTAAATCAAAGCACATGGTGGTAAATCACATGCTTTGAAAGTTCTGGGTTAATCCATGGCATTATGGGTTAAAAGGGTCAGGTAGTAAATGATGTGAAAGACCCCTGCCTGAGACCCTAGACAGCTGCTGCAAGTCAGAGTAGACAATACTGGGCTAGTGAAGACCTTTTTATTCTCCCAGCATTTTAACAGCTAAATTAATTCAATTTTAACCCTTGCTGTTTAAAATTTGTATTTTAATCTGTATTAATCTTTGCTGCTTGGTTTTATCCTGGGTGTGTTTTTATATTATATGTTATTTTGTGTTTTTAGATTGTGGTTTGTTTTATATTTCTTAAAATGATTTCATGGTTTTAATTTTTGTGACCTGCCCAGAGAGCTTTGGCTATAGGGTGGTATAAAAAGTGCAATAAATAAATAAATAAAATAAATAATCTGACCTGGTACAAGGCAGCTTCCCATGTTCCCATATTAACAATGTACACATAAACACTGCAAGCGTATTTTTTCTGCGTTTTTTTTATTGATGTGTATTGTTAAAACACCACCATAACCCAATTTTGACAGCCATTTTCAGATATTCTTCATGTGGCCAATCAAAGTATATAAGTGTCTGTGCTGTTGTACTGGCATTATGAGCCAGTTTGGTTGGCTACATTGCATGCATGCAGCCATTTTGAATATCCAAGCTGTGGCAGTGACTTGTCCTGTCATCCAAATGTGGGCGGTGGTACTTGTGCATGAGAGATGGCTTTCTCTGTTGGGGCACCCCAGCTGTGGAATGCCCTCCCTTTGGAGGCCCAACTGGTGCCGGAACTGGTTTCATCTCGGTGCCAAATTAAAATGTGGACTTTTTTTTTTCAAAGCCTTTGATGGCTAAATTCACCAAGCCTGCACATAATTTAAATTGTTTTAATTTAGGGTGACCATATGAAAAGGAGGACAGGGCTGTATCGTTAACAGTTGTGTAGAAAAGGGAATTTCAGCAGGTATCATTTGAATACATGCAGCACCTGGTGAAATTCCCTTTTCATCACAACAGTCAAAGCTGCAGGAGCCCCGCCATCTTTTATATTTGGCCACTATAGTACACTAGAATTAATGTTAGAAATTTGCTCAGTTAAAGCTGTATAAAACAGAAGTAGTACACAGAACAGAACAAACCTATGAAGAAAACAGAAAAAGGCAAATCCTCCTATCCTTCAAAAACTTCCTTGTGTGGCTGAATGGGACTGGTAAACAGCATTTCCTGTTATTGATCATTGCAAAGTGATTGATGTCCAAAACTACACTGCAAGAACTCTAATGTATAGTTAAGATTACATCCGTCTTCCACAACCTGGTGTCCTCAGATGTGATAGACTTTGATTCTCATTATGCCCAACCAGCTTAAAAAGGTCATGCTAGTTTAGAGTGTACCAGATTGGGGAAATCAGAATTAAATGAATGGCCAGTTTTGCCAAACCTAATTCCTTGCCTAACTTTGCCAAGCCTAATTTCCAAGATTAGATGGATCATTGATGTAATTCCGTATCAAAAGTTCTAAACTTTCTCCTATTCAATACTGAGCCAGGTTTAAGGTTTTGCTGCTAGTGTTTAAATCCCTTAAAGGACTTGGGATCAGGATACTTGTGAGAGGGCCTTCTCATTTATCAACCAGCTCAGTCACTGAGGTCATGGGATGGGTTTCTCTTGGTGGTTCCGCATGGACCTATGGACCGATTTGAGTCCACCCAGAGAAGAGCCTTCAGTATGGTCAATCCTCTGGAGGTCTCGCACACACAACATTGTGTTGTTTTCAGCACTTGCTGAAAACATATTTATTTCAAGAAATCCTCATTGATTGATACACCACAGTTTTTATTGGTGTTCTGTGTTTTAAAAACTCCTAATATGGTGTCCCATTCTTTTTATCTTTTATTGTTCACTTCTCCAGAACCTGTTCAGATGTGTACTAGTATATAAATGTTATAAATAAATAAAATATTTATCTAAGCTAAACTGAGATCCTAATTTAAGCTCCTCCCACCCCCATGCTAAAAATCTCAAAATCTTACCAATTAGGGATTGAGAGCCTATCTACACACACAGGATAAAACACTTTGAAAACGTTTTGAAAACTGTATATGGAGTGTGTCCTGGGCCCCAACAGTACTCAAAACTGTTATAAACCATTTTAAACCATTTTAAAGAAGTAGTGTAGATAGGCTGAGTGTCTCACTATAAGGACATTAAGGTGACTACATTAACTAATTTTTCTTCCATAGAACTTAGTGTGTCTTTCTTTGAATTGACCAGTTGTGATCAGAAAAGTGTAGCAGAGTTATGAATAGCACCCTAATTTGCCATAGAGAATCAGATAGACATAGATACTTAGCATAACTTTATATATTTACTTTTTTTCTCTGACCTTCAGAGTTATTGATCTACAGAGATCAACTCACTTCACTTTTATTAAAATGCATTATTTCTATTACTTCTACTTAATTTATACTTCTATTTCTTTGAAGAACCATGACTTCCTTTATGTGCTAAGTCCAAAGAGAAACGAAACACAGAATGGTGAAGTATGTGAACTACAAAGAGAATATTCAGGACAGGTTTCTTTCTTTCGGTTAATACTTTTAAAGTTGTTTAATCATTGTCTGTTAAAAGTTTCAGTTTGCTAATTTTCATTGCACAATTCTATGGATAAAGTGCTGCTAATCAGCACAGCCTGACATGTAATGGGTTGTGTTGCAGTTTTCAATATGTTTTATGGTAAAAGTAACAGTGATCAAGAAATTAACACCATTAATTAATTAATTAATTAATGACAATGTTACAAATCAGGATGATAGATCACAGAACTGTTAAAAAGTCCAATATTTTGCAGCAGGTTTTCTAGTCATATGGGCGAGGGGAGCATTGGTATTTTCAGGCAACAGTGGGCAAGCAGAGGCTGTGATTCACTGCATGGCTGGCACTAGTTCTTCCCATGTTTATAAGTGCATGTGATATTTAGAAGTCCTCTCCAAGGTTTTTTATCCATCCTAGAATACCAGAATTTAGGGTAGTTCAAACTTAAATTTTCCTTAGGTTATTTTTCTGTACACAAACTAGACCTAGGCCCTTTCCGCACCAGCCATTTTTCCTGTGGCTGCCCCTGCCTGCTCGTGGAGAGTACACATGATGCACAGGGCATTCCGTGAGCAAGCAGGGGCCAGCCCTCCATTTTCCCGGGAGTTCAGGGCACGCAATTATCCTGATTCATTCCCTGCTCCCGGGAGTGTAGCGACAGTGATTTCACTGTCCACCATCCCCAGGTTGGCGGGGAGGAGGGGTGCGATTGTGCAGGTTTAAAAAAACAAACACTAATCTGACCTTTTGCGCATGAGCACACCTCCGTGGATCTTTAAAAAAATGGCTGGCACGACTTGTGGTGGCCCTCTAGAAGCCCGGGCCGTCACATTGTGATGCAGACTCAGTGTGCTGGACCCGGAAGTAAGTACTTCTGGGTTTCCCCGCTTACCGCCCTCTCCGCCCCTATGGTGCGGAAAGGGCCTTAGTCAAGCCTCACTCTTTCTTGTTCCTAAAAATCTCACAGTGCAACATGGAGCTTCTTAAAGAAATTGCTTGTTCTCACCCCAGTAACACTTCAATGAAAGTGGGGTAGCTCTGTAGTGAACAGTTGAGATTGTCTCTCTGCTGCCCCTAAACATGGGGGAAGCTATGTACTTGTTCATTAAAGTAGCATGCTTTCGTTTTTATTTCTTTAGCTGTGGAGCATGGCCCAAATGACTGTGCTTCCAGAACAGACCTGTTCGGATGTCTTTTCTCCCATTGCCATTTAATTACTGGTTTGATGAATTTTACTTGTTCTCAAATCATTAAGTAACACACCTTCAAACGTAATAGTAATGTAAAATTGCTTGGGGCTGGGTAAAACCTAAATGCGCAAAAGTCTTAGGCACATTTTACAAAACCTCTGGATTGTAGCCAAACACCAAGCATCATTGTGTATGTACAAACTGAATCACTGGATTCTCTGGATCACAGCCTTTGCTAATTCAGGAAACAGTTTAAGAAAGTAAGGTAGATGTTATGCTTCTCAGCTGTTGTGAACTGAGATCTGATCTTAAGAAGAAAAAAACCTATACATAAAACCATAAAATTAAATACACTCAGGTATGGCTATGCTGAATGCTTTGGCTGAACCAAATTCCTGATGTTTCAGGGAGATTGGGGGAACCCTCCCAAAGGTCAGGAAGCGGTGATACAATGGGGGCAAACATTCTGGTGGTGAGGTGGTCAGCAATTTTAGAGTAGAGTTTTGTTCACTGGATAAATATATTTTACAACTGTTAAAAGATTAGTGATAAATATAGCTGTTGAAATACTACTCCCATTGAAATACTACACAATGTTCCTCGAAAACAGCTGTAATTCATTCTCACAAAGAATTCATGATAACTACATATTCTACTGATCACCCCTAACCACTCTAAAGACTCATGAAATATACAAATGATCACTGTTTCACTCAAGTGACGATAGCAGAGCTTTGCTTACAAATATATTCTAAATAAGAACAGATGGATATTTCCAAGTGAGCTTAAATAAAGTATTTTGTAAAAGTAAAAATAACCCTTATTCTTCTGTACCAGCCATTTTACCCATATGGGGATTTTACACATATGAAAATGTATAATTAGCAAGTCAGGAACTTCACCTCCATAAGCCTAATAATCAGTCATGATACCTGCCCTATGATAAAATAACACTATTTGGTGCTTTAAAGTACATAATCTCAATGTACACTTACAGCATGTCAGAAATTTCAAATTATTGCTTTTTCATTGTAATATTTTCCATGGAAGTATCTGTTTCCAACTTAGAAAGTATAAAACAATTTACTACAGTCTGGTAACACTAACAGGAGTGGAGTAAATAAAAGTATTCCAAAGAATCGTATCTTTACTGTTCCAAAATGGCAACTCTTCCATGACTTTCTTTTGTGGGAGAACCCAGTCAAGAGCACAGAGAGAGAGAGAGAGAGAGAATGTCCAGAGTAAATTAAGGACTGACACCATGCCAAAAATCAATCGCAGACAGCAGTGTACTAACACTGAACTCAAGATAGCAAGCTGTGGTCTAACAATCTTATGAAGGATTCTTATTACACAAAGTCACTTTGGCTAATAGAGCTATGAGCATGCATCCAATTCTTGCAATTCTGAGCACTTCAGACTGGTAATTAGCCAAAGCTGGATCGAGTTGCATTAGCAGAACAGACAAATTGAATCATTTTTGTCTATGCAATAGTGTATAGAAGAGAAAACAAGAGCCAAATCTGCAGATCATAATTCTTGGATTTAGGCCAGTTCAGTCTCATTGAAATTAATGAGACAAACAATTTAATCCTAAATTTATTTAATTGGAAATAGATCCATTGATTTCCAAAACATCACTAATTTCCATAGAGAGAAAAATGAAATGAGACCATTGTACTAGTCTCCAGCCTCTCATTCCTACAGTGGGATGGATCAAGTATTCCAAAGAGATTGATGATGCAGTGTTGTAATCATAGGGCCTTCTTACTTGAATCATTGGAGTACTAGTGTAAAGCTCAGGAACTGGACTAGAGTTGCCAAATTGGCAACCCAGTTATCCTTTCTACATTTTCATCTCCTGAAATTTGGGGAATCTGGCCAATGAGGGCTCCACGTCTTGATTTGTGGGAGAAGGAGAGGCAGGGTTGAGGACAGGGGATGGTTAGCTCAACAATGCATAATTGTGTTGCTGCCAACATTCCAGCAGCACCTTGTGTGAGCATAGGACATTGATGTTAGCAGTCTGTGTAGGGTGCTGTTGGTCAGTCAGCAGCTGCACATCAGGACAGTGCTGTCCCTGTCACAATCCTTACTTCCATTCCTCCCCAATAAGGAAGTGGGGGGTTCCTTCTCCTCAATCACCACTGAACTGAGGTGGCCCAACGACTCCCCCTTACACCGCACCAGCTGCAACTCCTGCTGCATTGGGGGCTTAAAGGCAAAAGGTATCATAGGGTTGTTCATCTGGCACTCTTCACTCAGATGGAAGCAAACAATAGCAAAATGGCAAAAACTCTACTTGGTTTAAAAGGAACTTTGCAGAACTTCTTCTGAAAGTTTGAGCTTTTTACATTTAAAATGTAAATTTATGTTTATATTTACATTTACATTTAAAATAAAGGCTTAACGATAAAGTGGCCTCATATCATCATAAAGAACCTTCCTTTGAAACCAGAACAGATGCAAATCCTATTAGAAATTCTGGTTTAATCCAAGCCAGCCAGTAACAATGACCATGCAATAACTTGTGTCAAGCTCAGTCTAAGGGACAAGTCACACAACCACAGTAAATATAATAAATGTGGTCTGACTTTGTGGTTGTTATATTTGTGTGTCTGTATTTTTGAGATGAGAGTATAATCACCACTCACCTCCTGTTCACTGTCTGTAACATGCCTAAATAGGTGGGAAAGCAGATGCCAGAAAAGAATTTGAATTGTTTGTTGAGCCTGATAGGTGTTTATCTGGTTCTTACACTCTTTAAAAATAAAGCACTAAACATGGATTCACAAATACATACACTAGTGTAATGTGCAAATTCCAAAATCTTGGTGTGCAGGAGAGCCCAGAATAGCGTAACACTTCAGCCTATAATTACTTAACAATTCTGAGACATGTTACCAAACAAAGATTTTCTATGAAACACGAGCATAGAAACATTTCAGCATTGTGTCTCCTTTCTGGATGTTATGTTTGTTTAGGGTCATAGTTATGTAAAATCTGTAAGTGAAGCAAAAAGATGGAGGGTCAAACTACATATTACATTAAAGAAGTAGCTAGGAGCCAATGGAGACATTATTTATAAGCCCAGTAGCCACGTTGGGGTACAGTGGGGGCATGTTTATTGGTAAAAAAAAAATTGCTGGAGAAGGAAGTATTAAATCTCCACTCTCCATATGAGGGTCCTAATAAAAATCAGACTCTCAAACTGTAACAAAACAAAACAAAACAAAAATAGAAAAAAAACCCTATAGCTATTTGTTTTGGGTGATATTCAGTGCTGCGGCTCTGCTTATACAATTGACTTAGCCTAAGCAATCGCTAGCACAACGACAATAGTGTATGCTAGCGCAATGGTTTTTTTTAAGGGTCATCTAGCACAATGCCAACAGCGTATGCTGGCGTGATGGTATTATGCTAGAGGTTGCTTACACTAGCATTATGTCAATGGTGTTCCTGGAGCGGCAACACTGGATGCTGCCCTATGTCTTCAATGTAATATGTGAAGTTTGACTCTGACATATAATGAAACATGATGAATGGGACTAAGACAACAAAGTCTATCCACTTTGAGAGGACATATTTTAAATTTCTAAAGGCTAAATTTTCACTTCATGTTATGTATGTACCCAGTCTCATTAGAAAATAAAAGCAAAGTATTATCACAAAAATTGTTGTAAAAATGTATTAGAACAAGAATCCTGGTTTGTGCAAATGAAAATATCCTTTACATCTTGAAGTTATAGAACTTCAAAGGAAGTTCTACATCATCCAAAAGAATTTGCTTTTAAATATTGCTGCATACAATTACAACTTTGAAGTCTGATATTACTGTACTACTACTGTTGAAGTCAGAACAGAAGAGGTGCCATTTTGAGAAACCAGCAATACTCTCTAATTCTAGTGTAATGAAAAATTGAGTATTTAGACAATTTGTCATGTTGAGGAATTTCCAAGTAAGAGTTATGAGTGACCGTGTCACTATTTCAGAAATATCATTTAATAAATGTTATTGTTCCAGTCAAAGGCCATGACAAATACATACCAAAATAAACCAATACAATAAAGCAAAGTTTAACACTTCATATTTAAGAAATAGCAAATTTATGACACCTAAGCTATGTAAGCACATGACATACTAACCAAAGATGTTGCACTTCAGCTGCTTAGTAGGACCAAGTCTGCACCAATTACATTTACCGACATCTATTGCAGTATGAATTATCAAATAAGAAAATAAATGGATCAGAGCAACTGGAAATCACACAATACTTATATCATGGCCTTCTTGTAGGATCATTAGAAGTATATCTATCAGTATTTGGTTGTTAACTTAAAATATTCTGAAACCTGATAAGCCATGTGTGTATAAACCAGATATATTTTTATTTCTTAAGAACCATTACATATTAGGCAATTTTCTTGGAAGTGTTGTTTATAAAGTGGCACAACAGAAGTAAATCCTTTCACAACTGGAATTTTAACCAATCAGTTTCGGTCCACAAAGACAAATTGCTACATGTTATGTATGAAGCCCAATGCTCTATAGACTAAGGCAGGCCCCAGTAGGGATGTCAGACAAATCCACAACAGATTCAAATGAAATCAGATTTATATGAATTTGACTTGTGCTTTTTCCTGAAGACTGGTGAACCAGTTATTTATTTTTGGGAGGGATTTGCTCAAATGCACATTGTCAAAGAGGAACAATATTCTCATGCATTCTTAAAATAATAGATAAATCAGATTCCCTCAATAACTGGACGACAGAATGAAAGATGCCTGACAATCAGCAAAACACAGATGTAACAGATTTAACAAAATCCATACATTCCTAGGCCCAAGCCAGAGCACAACTGTTATTTTTCCCAGGACGTATATGATGTTTGTCTCAGCAAACAGATTTCTGTGCTTCCCTTATACTATTTCTACTAAAATCCCATGACTGAGAACTGCCAGTGTTTGCCCTTCCATAGTTTGGAAGTTCATAATCATTTTGTGATTGTGGAGTAGCTCTGCAAAGCAACAGCTCTACTGATGGATAATTCAACTATTAGATTGGGTGTCCCAGTGATATTAGTTAGTAACACTGAATTGGAGGCTGATGAAGCATAGCATGGATTGTTTCTAATTGTTAGTAACATTAGTTAGTAACTCTGAATTGCAGGTTGTTCCTCAAGCCAGCCCAGGGCACAATACAAAACATTCTGCATGCTGTTCTGAAGAGCAGGTCTCAACATATGGATCCTCCAAGGCTAGCAACTTGGACTTCTCCAATATAATGCTTGCAATCTTATCTCTGTCACTACGGGCCGATCTACATACGAGGTTTTTGACGTTTTATAAGGGTTATGAAAACTCTTTGGGCCACATGACGCACTCCCTATAACGTTGCATATCTGAGGTTTTTTAAAACTCACTTCAGTTATATACAATGGTTTCACTTTTAATAAATCGTTTTAAGTAAAATAATGTGTCCTTCCTTACCATTTGTGATTCATGGGGGGCAGTGCTTCCTTTACTGGTGCCCAAATGCTTAGCAGTTGATTGGTGGGGAAGAAAGAGGAAGTGGACCAGTGAACTACAACACCCACAATTCTTAGCCCTATACTTGCTAGGGAATGACAGAGGAACTAAGAAGGAAGTGGGTAACTGAACTACAACCCCCACAATGCCTTGCCCTAAACTCATTGAAAAACAAAAGAGAAAGAGACAGGGCAGAACAGTGTGTGACCGCACACACCGCTTTAAAGATGGAAGACTGTTCTCCTGTAACGTGAGTACTCAGTAATGTGGCCTAAGTTGTTTTAGAATGCACCTATTTGGAACGTTTTAAAATACTTTTTAAAACGTTCCAAAGGACTGTGTAGATCGGCCCTACATCAGTCACGCAAACTGTCAGTTCCCTGTGAGCTCCTGCATGAGAGAGCAGAAGATGTTTCTTTGGGCTACTCCAAGCAGCCATCCAGGGACTTCCCCTTTAAGGGACTTTTATCTCATATTTTCGGGGCAAAGCTCATCAGTCCCTGCTCTGGAACATCAGTGCTCACTTGAACTTTGGCTTTGTTAAAGCAATTTCTGTACTCCTTTGCTGCTCTCCTAGGTTTTGGAGAACCAACCTGTGACTTTGGCCTAATCTACACCAAGCAGGATATAGCACTATGAAAGTAGTATGAAAGTGGTTATTTATTTATTTATTACATTTATATACTGCCCTATAGCCGAAGCTCTCTGGGCGGTTTACAAAAATTAAAAGATTGAACATTAAAAAGTCAATAAATGTTTTTTAAAACCATATAATATAAAACAGCTGATATTTAAAACATTTTAAACTTTTAGGCCTGGCCAAAAATTCAGTTAAAAACCTCAACTTAAGCTGTTAAAATGGAGAGGGGGGTAAGAAATAAAATTATTATTATTATTATTATTATTATTATTATTAAAATGCCTGAGAGAAAAGAAAAGTTTTGACCTGGCGCCGAAAAAATAACAGTGTTGGTGCCAGGCAGACCTCATCGGGAGATCATTCCATAATTGGGGGGCCACCACAGGGAAGCCCTCTCCCTTGTTGCCGTACTCCGAGCTTCCCTCAGAGTAGGCACCCGGAGGAGGACCTTAGATGTTGAGCGTAGTGCATAAGAGGCAGGAGCCACACTACTGCTTTATAGTGGTATTGAAGTGCACTGACAACTGTTGGGGGCCCATGACACATGCCATATACCACTTTCATTCCTCTTTTATAGTGCTATATCCTACTTGGTGTGGCTCCTGCCTCTTATATACCACTTTCATATCACTTTCATAGTGCTATATCTTGCTTGGTATAGATCTGGCCTTGCTGTTACCTGGTAACCATTACCTTCTGTCTGTTGTACATTGTGTATTTGATGCTATGTGATTACATTGTACTTGTAGGCAACTTGTAGCTTATTGTATATGTAAAGGCCTTCCTTTGTCATTTATTCATGGCTTTATTCACATCTTAAACATTGCTAATTTCTTATATAAGCAAATCACTGTATTCCCAATTATGTATAATAGCTATACTGATCTTCAACCCTGGAATTCCACCATGCATAGAAGTCAAGGAGGTAAATCATTTGAATGTTTCGAGCTCTTTCAGGCTGGAAACATTGTTAGAACAAGCACCGTATGCAAAAGATACAACCCACAGAGTTTGTATAGGTCAAGGATATTTAGCACAGCAGTACATGTAATGAGGAGTTGAAATCAATGGGACTTAACTTGTTTAACCATTGCTTTCAAAGAGATGCAACTAACTCTCAAGAGATGTGACCATAATGTTTCCATCAGCTAATTCCGCGAAGGTATCTCATTATTTTTGGTTATGCCTGCACCTTAATATCAATGACTGTACGATGAATGTTCAGGTAACAATTAGCAATATCACTCTAGAGAGCAGCATAGGTCATCCAAAGTCTCAAATATTCCTACAAACAGAGCTGATAATTTGGGATTTACAGAAGGCTTTACGATATAATACTTTATTAATGATATAGTAACATTGTTATGCACAAATATAAACTACGTGACTTGCAATTGACATGGTTTTGCTCACTGTAACTGTATGTATTGTTTATGTTCTTTGAATACATGTTACATTATGGCAGATGTGCATAAGTGTTGCTTCTGTGACAGGAATGTGGGACCTCCAGCCCATGGGCCTAATCTGACTGGAAGAGATTCCGCATCTGGCCTCTCTGGGTTCCTCCAAGCAGTTGGGCTTGGTATAAATATAATTTTAAAACACTTATATGAACAGAGTAGAATATGGCAGATTCCCCCCACCCTGGGTAGGTGGGGAACCCAACAGCAACCTTGGAAGAGGGTTGGGGCAAGAGGAAAGGAGATGAGGTGAGGTGAAAGGTGAGAGATGGATCTGCTGTATCCACAAGCCTCTCTGTTACCTCTCCCACCCACGACAGCAAGGTATATCAGTTGGACAGGCCTCTACCTGTCTAGCTGAAAATTCTTCTTAAGGTGGAATGGGAGATGAAAACTAACTCATTGTTCCACCCTCCCTGCCTGGCTCTTGCCAGCAGGGTTTTGGATGAGTGGAGGGCTCTGATCTCGGAGCCCTGCATCTAAAGAGCAGCAGCCCTTTGGGATTGCATTCCACATGTCCAAACTACCAGTAAGTCCAGCTTAACTACAAAAGAATCTTAAATGAAAAATGCATAAATAAAACAAAACTTCTATTTTTTCTGTCAAATTTCTCAGCATGTAAATACAATCTATGCCAAAGTAATATATATCTGTACAACAGTGTATATCTATAGATGACTGTATGCTTAATACTTTTGACATTTTCATATTATTTATTGACATTTGGCTTTCCATATTATAGAAAAGAGGCAAATAACACAATTGCAACTCCCTAGTCAATGAAAGCACATGGAACATTTCCACTGACACCACAACTACTTATCTAACACTATTTAGTCTGTAAAGTGGATTAACTAAAGGAAATCAATCTGCAAAATGACCCGATTTGCAGCTTTCAGATTAATGGACAAATCAGAATTTATCTATCCACCAGATTTCGCACTTCTTTGAATGATGTAATGCAGTTTTCACAGTTTAAATTATGAAAATACACATTTAAATAAGTACTCTGAAAGAATACTTTAGAGGATTTACAAAAAAAACAACACAGACAGATGAGAAAACAGAATGGAATTATGGGTAAAAACATGCAAAACTGATACAGACCAGAAAAAGACAGATTTATTCACTGTACTTGAAATACCTCATTGAACAAAATGGCAAAACAAAAATGGCACAATAGCAAAGTATGATATTCTTGACTGAACTATCACGGTTTCTATTAATATTATAAAAGAACAAATGTTTCTTTTTCTTTCATTTACCAAGCATTACTTTTAGATGTAACTGGTAAGATAGTCATGATATACTAAAGAATCCAACTTCCAATTGCATTTGCTTTGTTGCTGCTAATTGCCTGACACCTGATATTGAAACAAGGCTGTGAAGCTGCCAGTAGCAGAAACTCAGAGCATCATTAGATGGGAGGAGGGGGGAATCGCGTTTCCCTACCGTTGCTTTCCTCCCGTTTCTGTCCCACAATACTTCCTCTTTCTTTACACAGGGAAGAAAAAAGAAGTGAACAATCACCACGTGGTCCATTCAGTGGGTGTCTTTATCCCGCTGCTTCTCCTGCACACAGCAGGAAATGGCAGCACATTTTGCTACAGCCAAAAAGTCAGATTTTCTAGGTCACATTTTGTGATGGGAAAACGAGCAGAAGAGGTGGGAGACGTACGGGAGGTGGACGTTATCCTCAAAAATACCTGCAAAAAACTGAGTGGCCAGTAACGAGCATCTGATGATGCTCTCAGTGACACTAAAGCTATTTTTTAAAGGCGAGGAAGATATTCACAGGTTCTGAAAATGACTATTAACAGTGCTACCACTTAAGGGTATATTTTAAAGCATTGTCAAAAAGCAGAAACCTAGATTGTGGATAGATACATTTTGATATTTAGATAAATCACAAAATGCAATATTTAAGTCTTCCAGTTTTTTTATTATTGAATGACATTCTCCACATTTTGGGAGTTTTCCTCCAAAATCAAACAGCAACTTGTGTGTGAATGTGCATGTTCAGAATTGTGGCAGGGAGAGAAAGGGTTAAATCCTCCTTCCCTACCCACCGTGTTCTTGATCCTGATTGGGACCCTAGTGCCGGCTATTTTTTTTTTTTTTAAAAGAGGGCACATTAAATTGAGCAACACTTTTGATATATCATTTTGTTTTAGGATTTTTTATGCAGTTTTAATAATATGTGTCATGTTTTAATCAGTTTTATGTATTTTATCATGTTGTTGTTCCCCGCCTCGATCCAGATGGAGAGGCGGGTAAGAAATAAATTGTATTATTATTATTATTGTTGTTATTATTATTATTATGTAGTTTGGATCTTAGACATCTTAACAAAACATAGGTAAGAAGACAGAAGCCCTGTACAGGGGTCCGTGTGCAGCATGTGAAAGGGTTAAACTGAGGAAAAGATGCGTGCACACATGCAAGCATCACTCCCATCCCACATGACCAGCTGCTCTTAGTGATTCTTGCATGTTTACGGTTCATGGTTTCAGGGAGCTTTGTAAGCGCATCCAGCCAAATATCCCTACAAACCACTGTTAGATCTTTGTGCCAAACATACAAAGGTCTCTGATAGCAGCCACGTGCACAGAGATGTTGGGGGCAGGTCTTTCGTACATGGACATATCCCTTCCCAGTTTAACCCTTCATGTATTGCAAACAAATCCCTACACAAAGCTAGTTTCTTCAGCATGCACAGCTATACTTATCTCTTATGTAAAGATTAGCGAGGCCTTTTCATATCTTTTTTCTACATTAGATATGATTGCAGCCTTATGATGAACAGCTGTAAACACCATTAAAACAAATTAATGGATTTTGCTGTGTCTTAAGGCCTGCATTTTCAGAGCACTCACCCCACAATTTACCCAAGCCTGTTTCTCCCAAACAGTAACAGTCTGAATATTATAGGAAACATGGGCAAGGTATTATTAGTAGTTCACATGTTTATTGAAAATTTCTTTCATCTGAAATTTCTCTGCACAAACCATTGGCAGCATTTGTATAACTGCAATATATATCTGCTTATTTACAGCCAAAGAAATATGAACACAGCCAGATTTGCTAGATCTTAAGATTTGCTAGAACCTATTTTAGTCTGTTCAGAATGTGCATTCATTCCCCCCTCCCCCGAGTTTTCTTCCCTGCCCCAAGAGTCAGTTCAGCAGCCTGTGGTCACTGAAATTCAGTCTTCATTGGACTGGTGTTTTTTTTGGGGGGGGGGCATCCTTAGCATGGGTTTCCCCCCATACCATTTTTTTAAATATTTCTGCAGGCCCTGGAGTTTTCCTGAGCCTGCTGATACCTCTCTCTTGTGCACAGGGGTGCTATTTTTGCTACGTAAGCACTGATACTGACCTTTGAACATGGGAAATATAGGAAATTTGATTCAAGACATAAAGGAATGTGCACTTTTTTTGAGAGAGAGAGTACAAATGCTTTTTAAATTGATGGTCAGTGTATGCTACAAAACAGTTTTTAATGGTTTGCAAGCGTGCAAATATGCTTTACAATGAAAATGGAATATGCTTAAAAATGTGATTAACATTTCCACTTTTTCAGGAAGAAGGATGGACTGCAATTTAAGAATGTCAAAGTGCCTATAATTATTTATTGATGATATGGCATTAACTGAGACCAGTAAATCTTCTCTCCAAAGATAAGCAACAGTGGAAGAAACAAAATAATTCTAAGACTGATGCATATGCTGTTGTTCCATGGACAATGACATTTTTGTTAAGCACCACTCAGTTGAATTAAATTTAAAGAACCTCTAAGATCTCATTCACTGCTTATTGATTCCCAGTGTCTTGATGTGTGATACAACGAGCTTTCCAGGGTATACGTGTGAGATTATTGATTCAAATATGAACAGAAGCACATCTATACGTTATTCTATCTAGTTTGAAAAAAATAAAATAAAATGTTTCCATGGGATACAATAGCTTAGTTTTTTTTCACCTAAAGTTATCCTAGTTACTAAACAGCAAGAAATAAAGTATTAAGAAAAGACCCTAAGATAAAATTGTCAAGAGTCAGTTTCCTGTTACTGAGACAGTGCCCTGGTTCTTGCGATCAGGGTGGGAGTAATAAATAATGGTGGCTTATTTCCCCTGTTCATGTGTTGGGGGAGTTGCATAATTACCCTCACTGGTATGGCTTGCCATGTTGTGTGAACCTGGTGAGCATGGCTTTGACACTTTACATTTTAAGTGTAAGAGCTTTAGATCGGGGATTGTGTGGTCCTCCAGATGTTTTGTCCTACAACTCCCATCAGACCGACCAAGCATAGGCAATGGTGAAGGATGATGGGAGTTGTAGGACAAAACATCTGGAAGGCCACAAGTCCCCTACCCCCAGTTTAGACATGATTAATCATTGGCAATTGAAAAGAAAATATGAGATTTGTTGCATGTGATGGGATGGATTTTACAGCTTGGCACATTGACTAGTTCCAGTGTTCAGTTTGATTTGCCAGTTTGATTTGCTTAAGACCATGAACTCATATGGATGACGCATGACAAAGATTTTCTTCTTGTAGGTTGAAGTTATCTCTCAAGAGCCATACTACACCACAGGCAATTTCAATTTTAAAAAATTCCATCTAGGCAACAGACTGTAGACATTGATTTGAAATAAATTGTGACTGATGATCAGTCGATGACGATTTCCATAATCAACCTGCTGTCTGTAATTTTTCAGAGTAATGATATTTGTGTCCTTGATGTAACACTCATTGTGTACTTAGGCTTCAAGGTGCATACAGAGATTTCCAAAAACTCTTTTTAAGAACTAACTTTTCTTTAATGTGTCTAATAAGTGATCATCAAGATTGTTAAAATTAATACAAGCATTAAACAATCTAGCTAGGACTGTAATAAAATCTTTAAACGTGACCATCTTAAGCTTTCGGCATATTAACAAAATGTACTTTATCAAGATTACACAGTACAGTTCAAAAGAAATATTACATGTTGGGCAAAGCAATCTTTAAAGCAACCATGCTGTTAACCCTACAAAACTTTAAAACAATCTTATACATAGCAAGACACTATTTATCACACAATATTAGACAGTTATTTCAAGGAAGGGCTACAATGGTCTATTATGGATTTTCAAATTCTTAGGAAAAAATTACTAGGGAACCCCTCCCCCCACTACACTTGAACAAGTCTAATTCTGAAGCCGTTACCTGCCTTTCATACTGATGTGCCACCCTGAACTATCTAAGGCATTTCATTAATAAAAATATCTATTTCTTTTTGCCACCCTGTTGTGAAAGCTTATAGTAGGCTAGAAACAAAAAGTGGCATAAAACTTGCAGAAAATCTAAACAAACAGATCAAAAACACAAGTACTAAGTCCCCTGTTCCCTGTACTGGTTTAGTCCTAAAAACAAATAAGTCACCCCACCACAACTACGTACTACTATGTTTCTAAAAGCTTGTATGCTGAGACTTTGGCTATAGCTCATCACTGGTGGAAGGGAATTGTGGGAGCCATTGAGAACATCTGACAATGTATCCTTGCTGTCCGAGCTTTGTGTATGAATAATAAATTCAACAGAATATTTTTGATGGATGGAAGAGATTATGAGCCTAGTATTGGTTTCAGTATGATTTATGAATCATAAGAGGTTACTTCATCATGTTTAGCTATATGACAACATGAACACAATAGGTTTACTGCCTCCCAATGTTAACAATTACAAAGCAAAACAAGACACATTGTTCTGTGACATGTAATTGGAGGATGCAGATTGTCACTTGATGATCAAGTTCTCAAGAGATAGCTGCACCCTTGCCCCACCCACAGCCATAAGCAAAATGCTTTTGAAACTCTCCTGAGAAGTTGATGTTAATTACCATATGGGTTAACTGCTAGTTGAGAAATGTAAGTTCAACATTACAGTGGATATGTGTAACTAATTGTGCCGTTCTTTGGATTCCAACCTCTGTGGGTTTAATGCTGCAGTCATAGTTCATTTTTAAAAAGCAATTATTTCGTATACTACAGTTATCAGAATATATGTGTTTTACTATTCTTGTTAGTCTTTCTTTTCTATCTGCATAAAACTGCTCACTGGCTGCTCTAATGATTTTACTTCCTAAGAGGGAAGGATGATCAATCCATTCCCAGAACTCTAACGTATCTCCTGAGCTAGAACCCAGCCAACCCACCTATTTTTCATGTCAGTCATAGCTCTATTTCTCACTTGAAAGAAAATAATTTCCCCTTCCAATGAACGGAAGAGCCTTTTAGCCTGCAAAACCTAAATTGCAATTACCAAACAGAACAGCAAAACAATAAGCAATTAGCAAACTAATAGCAATTTAAATATGAGAAAGCCTTTGGCTTTGACAGTTGGCAAAAGGCACATTTAAGCAAAGTTACTGGAAATCAGTGTTGGCACAGGGGTTTGCCTCTAAGAACTTCATGCGTAAGCATGGTAAATATTGGACCATCCTTCTTATTTTCCCAGGCATTTTAGGTTTTTAGTTCCTGTTGTTTTTAAATATATTGCTGTATTTTAAGTCTTTGCAGTACTGCTAGGTTTTATTATTATTATTATTTGTTTTGGTTTTCATTTTGGTTTTAAACTGTAGTTTTAAACGTTTAAACTTTTAAATTATGTTTTATCATGTATTTTATTGTTTAAATTGTTGTAAATTGCTGAGAGAGCTTCAGCTATTGGGCAGTATAGAAATGTAAGAAATAAATACATAAAATCCTCCAAGTGTGAGTTCATGAGTATATGCCTAGGAGTTGTACCTATGTCAATGCTAAAAAGCAGGAGAGCTCTAGTTGCCATTGGATAATTATAAAATTAAATACAAACACATAAAAGAATATTGGAAATGTAGCAAGAGAACCACAACCATTGAAAGTCATTCTGCAAAGCTGGAAGGGTTTAAATAACAAAAAAACACAAATTAAGTATATTTGTTATTCTAGTCCTCATGTTATCATTTCATGAATCCTTGTGACTCCTGAAAATTCTCCTGTCCTTTTGGAAGAAAAAAAAAGGGTCCAGTCCAAAGGAGAAGCAAGTACTATATTTTATGCATTATTAATGTTCCTCACCTCTTAGGATGATGCTCAGTTTCAGAATTAAAATTGAAGACGATCAATCTACACTGTCAGACATTTGGAAGTGAATGAGACAGTCAATTAGTGACTATTAATGTAAACAAGCTTAAAATTTGATAAGGATAAAATAAAATTCTTCCTCTCCTTTAACTCAGAACAAAAAAGCAATCAGAAACCTTGTGTACTACATTGTAAATAATGCATACATGGCATTGCCCTTATCTAGCTGTAAGTCATGTAGTTACTTACACCTGACTTGTTTGTACATGCAGATATTGGTCAGCCTGACCTGTATCTAGGAGACTCGATGAACAGTACCAGAAAACATTGAATCCAGAGATCCTGCATGACGCAGTCAGTGGGAATGACACCGGGATGGGGATCAATTCTGATAATCATTTGTCTGTTGTGTGTCAGCATTGGCACTGGTGAGGCAATTCAAATTTCCCCTGCCAATGTAAACACAATCAATATGGGATCTTGTGTTGGTTCCGTAGTGCTGGACCTGTTTGGTATCAGCAAGTTCAGTAGTGGTGGTGGAGTGAGGCTGTACCGAGTCTTCAGTTTGCTTTGCCTCCTTCTTCAGCTCAGAAGAAGACTGAGCTCTGGGCTTTATGTGTAGCTACTTAGCCATCTTAAGTGTCAACAACTACCCAGGTCTCAGTGAGTAAAGCCCATGGCTAGGCCTCAGCTAGGGGGAAGTAGACCCGATACTTCTGCAGGCCATGGTGAGTGGGATACTCTTCCACATTGCCTCAGGAGGGCCAGTCGAGACTTGCTCCATAGCTGTCACTCATAAATCCACCCTCTCAAGTGCTCTCTTCCTGAGGACAGCCCAAAGTCTGTCTGAGCAGTTACACCTAGCTTGTTTTGTAAAAGTCTGGCAGTGTATGCATGCCTCCACCTTATGTATTCATGACAAAGGAACCTTACTGTAAATGTGTAAATTATAACAGCTGCATAGGCGCATGCAGCACATTTCATTAGGGTGTGTCCCCAGTGCTGAATAGAAGGGAACCAGTACCTCATGTGATTTGGAAGTTACACTTCTATTAATGCTGCCCAAAAGAGCATTTGCCTTTTTTGCAGCCACATTACACTTTTGGCTCATATTCAGCTTGTGATCCATAACAATTCCAAGATCCTTCTCAGTCGTAGTATTGCTGAGCCAAGTATCCCCATCTTGTTAACTGTAAGATCAATAGGAGCACAATTAAAAGCTCCTTCCTAAATTAAGGTTGCATGCACATGGAGGGTTTTCTTTTATTTCCTTTCGTTTGCTTTAAATTGGAAATGTTTACCAAAAAAGATTATATATCTATATATCTATATCTATATCTATCTATATATCTATATATATCCATAGACAGATAGATATAATCAGTTTTTAATGTTTTCGAGAATGATGTACATTGCCCTCAATTCCTTGAGGAATAGATAGGATAAAAATTTAAACAACAAAATGTCTCAAAGCATCTCAAAGATTAACACATTTATTATGGCACAAACTTTCATGGATTGCAGTCCTCTTCATCAGATGATGTGGTCTCATCTATGAAATCTTATAGCATAACTAGGCATGTGATTTCATTAATATGAACAACATTACATGGCCTATCCATTTTAAATTTGGGGAAATCCTTTTCAGTAGGTTTGGGAAAGAACAAAGAGTTTCAGATAGAACTAGAATGCAAAGCCAAGCCCTAACCTTTTCACTGCTTTCTTCATTATTATAGAACTACTTTTTCAGATTGCTTATGGTAATACGTGGATGGTTTGATTAATATTTGTCTAATAAATTAATATATTGATCTGTTCTAATTTATTATTGTATTCATTTTATGTGTTTTAATTGTTCTTTCTATAATACCTAGAACAGTTAAAACAGAAAATTAATGCATTACTAGCTTAGAAAGTTGAATATTTTAATTCAATAATCAAATATTGATCAAATCACAGACACACGTGTGCGCACACCCACCCTCCTACAAGCATATCAAAACCTGAGAATGACCCTAAACTAGATGCCAAGATGCAGAGCAATTTATTCATTTTAATCTATAGCCCAACCCATTTTAGGATTTTTTGGACAATACATCCTGAGTGACATGCCTACTCAGAAATAAGTCCTACTGAATTCAGTGGTGTTTGCTTACTCCAAGGCAAATGGATACAAAAGTACATGGGCATATAATAACAAAAATTCCAACAATAAAAAATTATAATACTTCAGATGAATTTGTTCATCTTTATGGTGTCATGTTTTTTCTGCAACAGCCTAATATTTCCCACTGGGAATCAGAGAGCTGAATGAAACAGTGATCATTCACTTATGGAGGAGCTGGATAGGCATGCTCCAAAAGCAGCAGCAGCAGGCAGGCAGGGTTGGCAAGACCAGGTTGAGGCTCTGCCCCTTCCCTTGATTCTCTCTGCCTCACCATGCAGTGATCATTTATTTATGAGGAGCTTGGTAGGCACTCTCCAAGGCTGCCTCTACAAGAGGCATTTAAAGCTCTTTCAAGGCGCATTAAAATTTTTACCTCTACAAGAACGGAGCGCAAATCGGGCGTAGAGGCGCGTTTTCTCTCCGATTATGCGCATTATCAAATGTGCATTAAATAGCGAGTTTTATTTTGCTGCTGCAGTTAAAGCGCATTTTGACTATGTTAACAAGCTATTCTCTGCATTAACTACTTGTAAAGCGCATTTGAAACAACCGGTAAGGTCACCTGTTGAGTGCTCAATTACCTCCTGCATACAAGCATTTACGATAAAGCGCTTCCGAGAAGATGCGCATAATTGGAGGAACAGGCGTCAAATGGAATCCATCTAGAGGGGGTCCAAAAGCAGCAGCAGCAACAGCTGGCAGGCAGCATCGGGGACGGGGAGACAAGGCTCTGCTCCTTCCCGTGATCCTGTCTCCCTCTCCACTGATGCACGGGTCCAAGAAAGGTGAGCTAGCCATTTGAAGTGGGCGCCACGTGCGTGCGTCTGAGGGAAATGATCACAGGAAGGGGGTGAGGAAATGCCCCCCTCTAATATCTTCAAGGGAAGCTCCCTTCCCTCCCTCCCATCGGCATGGGTGCGGGGCGCTTTCCAGAAAATAAAACAGCCGCTGCCGCTGTGCCTGCTTTATTTTCTGGAAAGCACCCCACACCCTCGCCAATGGGAGGGGGCAGTGCACTTGCCCTAGCCAGCTAAAGAAGTCAGCCAACGGGCAGGCATGGAAGGGCAGGCAGGGAACTGGAGCCCGTGGTACTGGCTGCGCCCGCTTTATTTTCTTAGAAAAGGCATGTGCCATCGCCAGTAGGAGCAGTGATGGGGGCAAGTGGAGCCCCCCAAAGATATTAGGGTGTGCCTGTGCACACTCTGCAGACCCCGTGCACACGCCAATGAACAGCTGTACTGAGCAGCAGAGTGGTACAGTGAATTTTTAGTTGGAATTCTTCACTTCTTGACTATTGGTTTTTAAAAGATGGATAGATAAAACACTTTATGAACTGTATATATTTAAAGAATAAAAGAAAAGATCGGGGAACAAAAAAAGACAGACTGCAAAAATAAGCAGATGGATTAAAAAGCAGCTAACTCTACCTCATGATCTACCTCTCAGTGTGTCTGTCTTTCTTTCTTTCCTTCCTTCCTTCTTCTTCTTCTTCTTCTTCTTCTTCTTCTTCTTCTTCGTTGCTTTAAACTACACTAATGACACAACAGCAATGATTTTCCCTTCTAGCCGTCAGCTGATTCTAATGGTCTGTTTGAAAAATGTCAATGATCATTCACAAAAAATCCTTCTGTATCTGCATAACGTCACACAGCGAGTGAGACCTGGTGAAACTAAACATACATCAACTTGAAGGATGACACAATATTCCATTAGCTTGCCTTTAGTTTGACTTTTTAAGTGGCTTTTAAAAACATTTCTGAATTTTTAAACACATTAAAGTAACACTATAATGCTTTCCAGAGCACAAGTATGTAAAGTACATTTTTCTGTAACATAATTGAAATCTAATTAATCTTTCCCCCTGGAGACCTTTTAGAGTCAAGTGTGGTGACTATAATAGGAGGAGGAGTTGGTTACAAGAGACATTGCCCTTTGCAAATATTTCATTCAAAGCCTCAATGGAATGTTTGGAAATATGTTGCTGTGATTTAACTATGTACAGAACAAGTCATTTGACCCTGCTGCATCTCGGCTTCACTAACTCTCAACAAGAGATATGATTAGTTACTTACCTAATTCACATGACACGTGGATGCTATAGGAACTGCATTGGCCATTTTCAAATTTAGCAGTCGCAGAAATAAAACCATATGGGCTGTTTACATGAAAGTGTCAGGCCATCCTGAAAATGCCTGTTTGTCATGACCTGGCATTCACTTTTACAGCCAGAGTTGATTTAATTTGAAACAAGTGATATGATATGGACAAACAGGGATTACAGAGTCACAGCAGGCCAGATGACTACTAGGGACTGCTCTGGAAGGCCAACACAGTGCCAGCCCTGACATGTCATAGGGTGTAGCGGCTTGCTTCTAGTTGTGCCATGGGGCAAGAGGATACATTAATAGGCTGACCATATGAAAAGGAGGACAGGGCTCATGTAACTTTAACAGTTGTAGAGAGCAGGGAATTTCAGCCAGTATCATTTGTAGGCAATTAGTTCCTGGTGAAAGTCCCTCTTCATCACAACAGTTAAAGTTGCAGGCACTATACTAGAGTGACCAGATACAAAAGAAGGCAGGGCTTTAAGAGGGAATTTCACCAGGAACTAAGTGCATACAAATGACCCTGGCTGAAATTCCCTTTTCTCTACAACAGTTAAAATTACATGAGCCCTGACCTGGATTTTATCTGGGGCCTGTCTACACGTCGTCCTCAATGCGCCCTCCCCGCGCCACAAGCCGCTGCATTTTGTCTAGTGTGGCTCAAACCTCCGAGATTCTGCTCGTGCTCTCGCGGCTGCCGCCGCCACCCTTTCATCCCGGCGGGCCCCAGGGAGGGAGGAGGGAGGTTTGTAAACAAAAGCTAGCAATTGGAAATCCCTCTCCCAATCCCTGGCTTTTGTTTACAAACCTCCCTCCTCCCTCCCTGGGGCCTGCCGGGATGAAAGGGTGGCGGCGGCAGCCGCGAGAGCACGAGCAGAATCTCGGAGGTTTGAGCCACACTAGACAAAATGCAGCGGCTTGTGGCGCGGGGAGGGCGCATCGAGGACGACGTGTAGATCCTGCCCTGGTCACCCTAGCATAGTACCAAAGGCTAGTCAAGTTATTTCAGCTCTTGTGATCAAAATTCCAATAAGCTCTGTAAAAAGAAGTAAAATAAAAAAGCAGGCATAAAACAGTGCAAAGACCTACAAGCACTTAAAAAAAGTTCTTAAAGTAACTGGGAAAATAAAAAGGCATTCAACTAACACGAAAATGTGGGCACCAGGCAGCCTCTCTGGAAAGAGTGCCACCATGGAAAATGACTTCTCTCTTGAAGCTACCAAGCTTGCCTCATTTGGACAAAGACTATGGATGATGACCTTAGGTTCAAGTAGATAAATATAGGAGGAGATGATCCATAAATTCACCAGCACTTTGAATTTGGCCTAGAAAAAGATTGGTAGCCTGTGAAGATGGCAATGGAGAAACATAATATGATCATATTGATAGTCTAGCTGAAGTTTCTAGACTGTTTTCAAAGGCAGTCACATGTATAATGCACTGCAGTTTTCCAAATGAGATATCACCAGAGTGGATAATTGTTGCAAGAGCCGAAGCTGATAAAAGACATTCCAAGCCTTGGAGCCTACCTGTGTCTCTAGTGACAATGATGAATACCTTAAAATCCACTCTTTTCCCTACAGACATGAGTGAATTCTGACAATTATATCAAGCTATCAACATTTACTGATATATTTCTTCAGTATTTACAAATATTAACAGTCACAGGTAGATGATGATATTCACCATACTCTAGATATTTACTCTCACATGCATATCATATGATGCTGCTTGAGGAGTAACGGTCATAGTACAGCTGCTTTAAGTTCACAGTCATCTAGGTTTGGGGTGGAGAATCTTTTTCAGATCAAGGACTACATTCACTTGCGGATAGCCTACTGCTTTCCCACCCCCTGATCCAGGTTCTAGGCTAGTATATTTTCACAATCAGAAATGTTTGAAAGAATGTATTAATCTACAATCACAAAACAGGGTGTTCAACCAATGACAGCAGAATTAAACAGCTCAAAAGATGTTTATGTTTGGGGGTATGGATGTTGGAGAAATCCGTAATGAACTCAAATAAGTGCAGATTTCTCTGAATCCGTCCTGTGGATTCCTCAGTAGACCAACCTTTTCTGAGTCCTGTGGATTCTGTGGACTTGCAGAAGGGGAAGGATTTGTGGTAATTCACAATAACTAATGCAGATTAGCACCTTTATCAAGTGTGCATTAGTGTGAATGTGTATTAGCACTAATGCAAATTAGCGCAAGTACAATGAAATTCTAGTTTAAAAACTTGATTCTGTCAATGAGAAGATAATGGAATGAAAGACGCCAGAAAATCCTTGAAATTCAGACCGAGTGGATTTAACAAAATCTGTACATCCCTAGTTTGGTTGGGAGAGCAATCCATTTCAAAAATGTAAAATCCATCAATGCCATGGGACACATTCTTATTACTGACATACTGTGGCTACTCTCCAGAAAGTAAATCCAGAGGTCTGATTTTGTATAGAAATCTGCAAGTCACTTTGGAAATTTACTAGGGATGATTTGAAAACTAGGTTGTGATTTGACACATCTGTTACCAACTGCACACACCCCATTCCTTGGATGCTTGTAAATGCACTTGCTCAGTAACTGTATCTGTATAATAATATATCAGTGTATACTTTTATTAGTTGACAACCCATGACTCAAATGACCTTTAGCTATGAGCATGTGGTGATGTCTCAACTCCTGGTGCACAGGATTACATAGGATTATCTAGATCCAGCTGACGTTTGGCCTAGTTTGGGTCATCTTGGTGGATGTCCACACTATGAACTGAACAGGAGGAGTGTGTCCCTATTGCTTCTGCTGAACTTCTAAGGAGCTTTTAATACCATCAACTATAGTAACCTTCCAGAATGCCTGGCTGGAGACCGTTTTTGCTGGTACATGAAGAGGTGGTTCCAGAAGGTGATGGTTTAAGAAGATGGTGATGTTCAACATACACAGCATTCTATATCATGCCACATGCTGTTTAACATCTACACAAAACTACTAGTGGGGGTCATCCAGCGACATTGCTGGGGGAATCTGTCAATATGCATATGACACCCAGTTCTGTCTCTCCTTTCTATCACATTCCAGGGAGGCTGTTGAGGTGCTGAACTGGTGTTTGAGGTTGGTAATATATTGGATGAGGGGGATCAAATTTAATCTAGGTAAGACAGAGATGCTCCTGTATTGCAGAACTGCTGACCTGGCAACAGGACTTCAGCTTATTCAGGTCCGCAGTCTGGGTGCATGTGACTTTGCTCTTGAACCTGGATGTTCAGGTGGTGGCTGTGGCCAGGAGTGCTTTTGCTCAGCTGAGGTTAGTGTGCTATATGTACCTACTGCTAGAAAAGGAAGAATAACTCAGGCAACAGTGGCACAGGTGTTAGGTAAATTACTATTGCATCACTTCAGTGCATCTGTGTGGGGCAGTCTTTGCAAAGTGTCCAGAAACTTCAGATTATCCATTATGCTGCAGGCAGTGCTGTTGTATGTTAAATATATGTTCTGTGTATTGCTATTTTGGAAATTATTGATTTATTATGCAGTAAACTGCCTTGGGCATTTTAAGAGAAAGGCAGGTAATTTTTAAAATGATAAATATATAGTAAGCAGTGCACAAACGCCAAGTACTAAACACTGCACATACAGTGAAAAGGACTCATAATTAGAATTCATTTTTAGAGTAAGCTCCCTATAGTGTCTGTCTTGATGATATGCTTTTAAAATTCATAATAATATTACTATATAATCTTTCAGAGACTTTATTGATTCAAATACATATACTAGATCATATGGATAACAATGGTATAAAATATGCAAAATAATAATACACTAATAAATTGCAAAGTTTAGCATGAAATTGAAAATCACTAATGGAACACTGTGCAGTTTGTGGAAGCAATAGGCAGTCAAAAGAATCATACATAATGTACCATTCACAAGGTAACAGAAAGCCTATGAAACACAATTTAAACATTTTTAATGGACAGAGGGAATTGATTTTTGAAGCTGTTATTGAAGAGATTTGACTTATTCCAAATAGCATCTTGGTTCTGGTTTACCTCATGTATTAGATGCACATTTAAAAGATACTCAGTAAGGACTTATTTAAATTACACATATGACTTCGGTGTACAAGTTTTAAGGGAAAAAGTGAAATATATATGTATGCCATAGTCTTCTCAGAAAGTGCTATTGCAAACTGGACGGCAAAATAATGAGATGAGACAATAGTTTGGGTTTAAACTTGGGCCACATTTTATTCAAAGATCTGCACAGGGGTAGTTCCTAAAGTGGGCATCTACTTTATAGCCTCTCCTAGGCCAATCTAGGATCGGCCAAGCCATTCTAGCCCATGAAGCGGCGTGCCATCTCGCCACTCCACGGGCTCCCTAATTGGGTATGGAGGCCTTCCGGTGTCTGCCCTGCTCGTGCCGCATGGCTCCGTGTAGGTGAGTAGGGTTGGCCTCAAAGGTAAGCCTTGGCCCGCCAACAGGTGCTGCAGGGCTCCCTGCCAGGGGCTTCCGGCACTACCCATCACCCCCAAGGGTGTCTGAGAATGCTCAATCTTCCCCCACTCTAGATGCCCGCACCTGACCACCCAGCAAATGTGACCAATTCCAACAAATGAACCTATTTACACACCCACCCTGTCTTGCAGTACAGAGTAGGCAAAAAAATTCACAGCCAATTTAGACCGTGAGCAAAAAATTCCTACTCGGCCTCCTTAATGGACAACCAGCGAACCCATACTGCCTACAAGGGAGGGAGGGAGGGAGGGAGGGAGGGAGGGAGCAAGAAGATTGGAAGAGAGAGGAGGGCTACTCATGCTGCCTATTTATGCAGCAGCTGCCTCCTCTCTCTCCTCGTAGCACCACACCCTGCAGCCAATGAGCTGCAGCCATGCTCCGTCTCTCTTACCGCCCTCCGTAATTAGCCCCCCCAGGCTTCGCCGGGTGAGGAGATGAGGCATTTGCGAACTGGATAGCGAAATAACGAGACGAGACAATAGTTTGGGTTTAAACTTAGGCCACGTTTTATTCAAAGATTCTCTTTGACTGCTGAGTCAAAGTATTTAAAGTATTTTTTTTTAGCAAATTGACTTAAAGGGCTTTAACAATCCTAATTTTATGGTAGGATAAGCAACAATGATCTGTGATATTGATTTGTTTAGTTATTTAAAATATTTTTAGGCTGCCTTTTAAGGAAGAAGAAAAAAAACCCTTTCAAAGTAGATTCCAAGATAAAATACAGTACAACAACAAATATTCTATAATTGACAAAGGCAGCAATAATAATAAAATCTCTCCATATTAAAATTCAATATATAATTGCTGACAAAAACAGCAGCAGCCCAATAAAACACAACTCAAGAAAAAGAAAACAAACGGGGGTTTAGGACTTTCTTAAAAGTCTGCAATGATGGGGTCTGATTAATCCCAGCATTCCAAATGCAGGGGGCCATTACAGAAAAGTCCATATCCTTTGTGCCCACCAACCTAACTGCTGTCTGAGGTAGGCAAGTGAGAAGGGCTTCTGTTGCTGACCTTAAAATGGAAGCAAGCTGATATGGATGAAGGTAATTTCATTAACTTTGACCCAGAATGCCTAGCCACATAGGGTGACCAGGTAAAATCCAGGTCAGGGCTCATGTAACTTTAACAGTTGTAGAGAAAAGGGAATTTCAGCCAGTGTCATTTGTATGCAATTAGTTCCTGGTGAAATTCCCTCTTCATCACAACAGTTAAAGTTGCAGGGGCCCTGCCTTCTTTTATATATGGTCACTCTAGTATAGTGCCTGCACCTTTAACTGTTGTGATGAAGAGGGAATTTCACCAGGAACTAATTGCATACAAATGACACTGGCTGAAATTCCCTTTTCTCTACAACTGTTAAAGTTACATGAGCCCTGACCTGGATTTTATCTGGTCTCCCTAATAAACACCTTGAAAACAATGCTGTGATTACTAGAAGCCAGCATGAATTTGTCAAGAACAAATATTGCCAGACTAATGTGATCTCATTTTTAGATCAGGTAACCTCCATTGTGGACTGTGGGAATGCTGTGGACATAGTATATCTTGACTTCAGCAAAGCTTTTGACAAAGTGCGCTATGACACTCTGATTATCAAACTATCCAAATTTGGGTAAGATGGAACAACTATTAGGTGGAACCACAGTTGGCTACAGAATAAGACTCAAAGAGTGCTTATCAACGGTACCTTCTCAAACTGGGGGGAGGTAATGAGCGGGGAACCACAGGGCACAGGGCTCGTCAACATTTTTATTAATGATTTGGACGAAGAGGTGCAGGGAATACTTATAAGATTTGCGGATGACACAAAATTGGGTGGGATAGCTAATACCCTGGAAGACAGAAACAACTTCAAAGTGAACTTGATAGGCTGGAGCATTGGGCTGAAAACAACAGAATGAAATTTAATAAGGATAAATGCCAAGTTCTACACCTAGGAAAAAGAAATCAAATGCACAGTTACAAGATGGGGGACACTTGGCTCAGCAATACTACAAGCGAGAAGGATCTTGGAATTGTTGTAGGTCACAAGCTGAATATGAGCCAACGGTGTGATGTCGCTGCAAAAAAAGCAAATGCTATTTTGGGCTGCATTAATAGAAGTATAGCTTCCAAATCATGTGAGGTACTGGTTTCCCTCTATTTGGCACTGGTTAGGCCTCATTTTGAATATTGCATCCAGTTCTGGGCACCACACTTCAAGAAGGATGCAGACAAGCTGGAGGGGTTTCAGAGGAGGATGAGGATGATCAGGGGTCTGGAAACAAAGCCCTATAAGGAAAGACTGAAAGAACTGGGCATGTTTAGCCTTGAGAAGAGAAGATTGAGGGGAGACATGATAGCAGTCTTCAAGTACTTGAAAGGTTTTCACACGGAGGAAGGCCAGGATCTCTTCTTGATCATCCCAGAGTGCAGGACATAGAATAATGGGCTTAAGGTACAGGAACCCAGATTCTGGCTGGACATCAGGAAAAACTTCCTGACTGTTATGGCAGTACGCCAATGGAACCAATTACCTAGGAAGGTCATGGGCACTCCCATACTAGAGGCATTCAAGATGCAGCTGGACAACCATCTGTCAGGAATGCTTTAAGGTGGATTTGTGCATTGAGCAGGGGATTGGACTTGATGGCCAAATAGGCCCCTTCCAACTCTACTGTTCTATGATTCTATGATCCTTGCCCCCTAACAGAATGGTCCTATTTAGGAATAGCTCCAAGCAGATATTCTACTGTTCCTAGCCTCCTCACCTTCCCCAGCCTACTGTTTTTCTTTTATAACCGACACTCACTACTCCATGATTACTAAGTATGGCCAGTCTTCATTGGATGGAGTTTTGTGCCCCATTAGGGTTTTTTTAGGGGAAAAAATGCTGTACTTCTGCAAATCTCAGGAGTCCTGTGAGCATGCTGGCTCTGTTTTGGCTCCATTTCTGTCTGAACTTACCATCTGAGTTTGCTATTAGGGAAAATGATATTTACCCCTTAATATATGAATATCTGTGCTGCTTGTGTATTTATTATTTAATTTCTCCCTTTCTCTGATTCAGTTCTATTGTGTGTAAGTCATTGTAAACGTTTTTTAAAAAACTATTTTGGGGTTACATTTTCTGTAAAAATATTTTTTGTTTTATGTTTTAAAAAAACCCACAACAAAGTATTTAGACACATCTTTGGGTTCTAGCTCAACAGACATATCAGCACAAATTAATTACTATGAGCTTTAATAGACTCAGGGCTGGAACTTTTGGCTATCTTCCCACAAAATATTGCTTGATCTGTACTGAAGTTAACTGCCTCGCAATGAACATTATTCATTACTTTTAAACCTGGGTTAGGAAAACTCCTGAGTATGGCTACCAAGTAGAATAATTCACACAAACAACCCTACTTCACTCTCCTATTACATCTAATCCATGGATAGAAGTAATATACTGTCAGTTAAGGGGGTGCTTAAAATACACGTGACTGTCAACACTAAATAGAAAATTAACTTACAGGGCTATGAAACTGCTATCAATGAGTGAGCTATCAAAATTTCATGAGAAACGCTCATGAACAGTGGTTAATATATATTTTTTTCCTATCCACTCATCTCTACTTAATATGAACTCTTTTCCTAACACTATATTTTCTCATAAAGTCTTTAAGTTATCAATATATGGTAGCTAAGAATCTGCTTTCGGGCATCTGAAAATGGCAAAAGATGTGATTATGTAAAAAGCAAGCATGAAATAATCTAAATGTAGAACTCAATTTATTGTTTAGTGGGGACAGAATTCCTGAGGCCATTTAGATGTGAAGGACTCTCACCTCTCCGCTGTGTTTTGTTTGGTATTGTTAGACTGCAGTGATGAAAATAATTGTTAACATAATAGCTTCTCATTTCTGAAGTTCTGCCAAAAAATAAAAATCCTTTAGTAGCAGGATGATATAAGTCTAACAAATACAAGCATATAATTTGCAGTTCTATAAAGAAAGGATTAAAAAAAAGGAAACACACATCTGCAAGTATTTCTAGATAAGGTTTACAATATAACATGGGAATGAAGGATAGGTTGTCCCTCTTAGTTTGAGTGTAGGCCATTTTTATGTACCATATTAATCAACTCTTCTAGAATATTAGGGACAAATCAGGACATAGTAGTGGATCAGATGCTTTGTGAATACAAGGTCTAAAAACTAGCAAGTAGCAGAGATGGCAAAGGTCTCAATGGAGATTGTGCCGAACTACTGACAGTCATAGTAGCCTATGCTGGACTAGACGGACCGTTGGTCAGATTCAATTCAAGGTAGCTCTTTTTGTCTATATTGTGATTTCCTACAACATTATACTCTACTTTAACATGAATCAGATGTTCTGTACATTCTTGTAGATGTCCTTCATTATAATCACATATACTAATAGAGACTTCAATTCTCTGATTCTGTGGATTCCCTGGCCCTAATATCTCATTGGAAAGATGCTCATCAAGGCATAGTATTTTCCCAAATGGATTGTGGGATAAATGCTTCACCCCCCTTTTTTTTCTTTTGCTGCTGGTATAAGCAGCAACAACTAACCACCATTTTTCATTCCTAACAATGTCCCAGACCTAGCATCATTCTAGAATACTGCGGGGCGTAATGGTGGCCAGCACACACACAAATGGCAGAGAAAATTCAGAAATCCTACAAAATGACCTTCTTTTGGGGGAAAAGGGAGAAAAGGGCAATTCTCTGAAATTTTCACAGAAAAGAGTGCTCTGAGAAATTTGGGCTCAGCTCTAGACTTTGTCACAGAGCAGGCTATGAAGGTGAAAAGGTGATACACTGCTATGCAGATAAGGGCCTGCTCTATTTCCATAGAGTTCTGTCGGAGAGGTAATGAAAATGGTTGGAACTTCAGTTTGAATGATGTCTTCTCCCCTTATTTTCAGTGAATAGCTTACATTTTAAAGACAATGGATCTTACTTCCCTCTTCCTAGACTTGAATGTGGCAGGGGAGAGCGAGAAGGAACCCTGCAGAACCTGAAGCTGATATCTTCCAATGGAGGAAGCTAGAGAACCTGTACTTTAGAGAGAAGAAGTTTTCAGAGGAAGTGCATGATCCATGCAGGACATCTGTGACAAGAAGGACTTTTGGATACAGTGGCATTGCTGTTCACATGTGGTATGCCTGTCCTGCCTTGATAATTCATGCAGCAAGAAGTCTGAGTGAGATTGCAATTGACCTAACTGAAACTGGAACTCTGAAGACCACCAAACTAGCCAACATGGGAAGCAAAGGAAAGATTATCAGCACAGCAGTAGCGGTGGGATCCTTTTGTCATCAGGTTCCCAAGAGTCAGATAGCTCTCAGTCTGCCAAGAAAGACATGCTGGCTGCCTTGAAATCCAGGCAAGAAGCACTGGAGGAGACGCTACGCCAGTGCTTGGAAGAGCTAAAGAAGCTGTGTCTCTAAGAAGCAAAGCTTACAGGAAAATTGCCAAGAGAATATTATCCAGCACCAGGAGCTCTGCAGAGGGTGGAGGGTGCAGCTCTCTACAAAACAACCCCATTAGGAATCTTCCCCATTGGAACTCCCATCCATCATGCCGGCAACACCAGATCTACGGGTACACAGGCATTCTACTATGTCACAGGACATCAGCCCTACAGCACTTTAGACACCGAAGTTTAGAGTTCTAGGAGAAGCTCATTGGGTTAGAAAACAAAACAGGGAACCCCAACCCCAAGGGCTCGTTGTAGTAATGGTTCTGACCCCATGGATAACTGTTCCTCCTGCACCAGCCATTCCAGCTCTGAGCACTACTACCCAGCTCAGATGAATGCCAACTACTCCACGCTGGCTGAGGCTTCCCCCTACAAAGCCTGAGAACAGGAGAGGCAGAGGCACAAATCAGCAGGGAACCTTGTCTCCTTGAATTCTGGAAGCATGCCCAACTTGGCTGCCAGGAACGGGACTGGCCACCATGGAGTCTATCTGCATAGTCAGAGCCAGCTTTCCAAGCACAAAGAAAGGACTTCAGTCTTCCTTCCCATAAGCCTATGAGGTATGTTAATCCAATCATATTTATCCCGTCCCAAACTTCTTTCAACCATCTATTCCTATGTGTTCAGACATTACTTTAAGCCATGATGGGTTAATAAGCTACTTACAGTAGCTTATTAACCTATACTGTTATCTCCCACACAATCAGACAAACAAGCTACTGTGCTTATTAAGCTACTGTTCATAATTTGAGTTATCCCCCTGTCCTGCTGCAGTCCTCCTGCCTCACCCTGTTTTAACCTTCCATAATATCCCAATGAGAGGGGGAAAGTGTGGGGAAAATTCAGCGTTTCCAGCATCATTCCGACAAGGAGTTGTTGGTGCTAAGGGACTGGAATTTTGCAGGATTGGGACAAAACTTTATACACAGCCTCCCCTAGTCAAGAGGCACTCGATACAGCATCAAAACCCTGCATGATGAAACACAAAAGAGCCAAAAACCCGGATGCACCAAAAAAGGGGGGTTGCAAATAAACACTTGGAAGTTTGTATGTTTGGGACCAAACTTCATACCTAGCAGCGATGCACACAGGGCCCTTTGAAGACCCTGTGCGCTGACAAAGCCACATGAGCGAAAGCACTTTTTCGCCAAAAGGGGGGTGGTTCTAATTCCATGGAATTTTGCAGGAGCTGGACAAAACTTCATACACAGCATCTTCTGGCAGGGATGCAAACAACACAAAGTAACAACCCTGCGCAGCTGCTGCCACCAGACCGAGATGGCCTTTGACACTTGGAGAGATTTGTTTTGACCACTCTTGCCAAGCAACTCTGTAGGTGACCAAAATAATCCACTGTGACTGCCACACACCGTGATAAACCATGATGGGTTAAATAATCCACTCTGCAGATTGTGAGTTATCAGAGTGTGTTATTTTGGCAAATAAGCCTTCATGGCTTAAAAAAACTCCCAACAGGCAACACAATATCCCATGATGGGTTAAATAAACCATTGCGGCTTATTTAACCTGTTGTGGGTTATTGTGAATCCAAACCCAGTCAATCTGTCTAATGCTTTAGTTCTATATGGGCTGCTATAATGACATTGAACATTATCTCCACATCAATCTTTGGAACATCTTTGCATAATCTACTGGGTAAGTAATGGGTTATATCCTACGTTAGTCCTACTTAGAGTAAGCTCATTGAAATGAATGGAACTTAAATTAGACTAACATTGGATACATCGAATCTTTCAATTTCAAACTTATTGAAGTATTATATACTCCAAAGTGAAAAATATACCCCTTACTTGTGCATTCTGTTCTGCACCAGTCATTGCTTCAGCCCTACCTGAGTTTTATTTTTGAGTTTTTGGGGTGTTGCAATTTGAAAAACAACTACTACTTTACACCATTTAAACAGACTATTTCAAACTTCCTTTTCGAGGTTTAACAAGCTGACATTTTGCCAATTGCCCAGAAGATATAACATGAAAGATCGATTTAGTTTCCTCATTAAATAAACTGGTGTTAGATTATTAATTCTGTGATTTGTCAGCTGGTTCCAGAAATACACACTATCCATGCAAAAGAAACATCTTTAAAATCACAACAAGCAACTTGGAACTGATTGCCTAGGTCACTTATAGTACATGATTTTGCCCATCACTTACAGTAGCTCTCTAGTGGTGCACAGGAGCAATATTATTCATACAATTATTGTAATTATTATGACATTAATGACTCTGTCAAAATCTAAATGTGTGAAATTAAGCTGCTAACAACTGTAAATATCTGAAGCAATAAAGTCAATGAAAGGTCATTTTATTCTGGGTATCAAATGGGAATTTATGCTTAATTTGTATTTATATAGTACATCACACAATTTTAATTTCAGTTTCTTTCTTGCCCATCCAGAACTCTTTTCTGTTTTTATTGTTTTACATTGCAGAATACCTGCCCCCTTTATTTAATAAATAGAGCATTGGTGTTTTTGAGTATTCACTATAATCACTGGTATTTACATAGGCTTCATTGTTCCATTCCAAGATGCCAGAGTGGATTTTGGAGTTTGGGCTTGATTTGGTAAATTGGGTGTATATAGAGAGGGCCCTAGTCCTGCTAGGTTTTCTGGAAATAATGATAATTCATTTCTTACCCACCTCTCCCTTTGGATCGAGGTGAGGAACAACATTAGTACAACAATACAAAATCAACTGCATAAAACTAATTAAAAGAGCATATAAAACCAACACAATATTAAAATAACAATCAGGACATCTTCAAATTCTTAGGTTTAAAATTCATTTGGGTAGGCCTGCTGGAATAGACTAGTCTTTATAGCTGTCGTAGGCCTTTTCTACACCATAGGAGTGTAGAGAGAGGGAGGGCAATCCCAGAAGTACCTAATACACACCATCAGCGCACAGGGAGCAGCCAGGGGCCATCCCAGGCAAAAGGTCTGGTGTGGAAAGGGCCTTAAACTCGGAGAGAGTACATCATTGAAGGTCTCCTGTGTAATTAATGTTTAGCAACTCCCTTAGTCCCTTGGCACACTCTAGCTACGTGTGGAGGGTACTTAGCATGGTATAACACCCTAGACGACCCTGGGACAACCTTCCTCAACCTGGTTCCTCCAGATGTTTTGGCTTTAACTCTTATCCACCCAGCCAGTATGGCTAATGGTCAGGTATTGAACAACATCTGGAGAGCACCAGGTTGGGGAAGGCTTCTCTAGGCCATACTTACCTAATATGCTCCAACACAACATGAAGATAACAAACCAACCATTCAAGGCATGTGAGATAAGGGCCTAACATAGCTGAAGGCATGCATTACTGATATTGGGCTTTGTCTCCTATATTCCATGGCTACCAATGTGCTGAAGAAGTCATGTCAATACTGTCTTCTTGATACATCAGAAACCTACGGCATGGTACAATTCCAGGATGTGTTTGGGACAACCTTGTAAGTTCCAAGGCCTCCAAGGGCAGCTGTGACATGGGGAGAGGAGAGTGCAAGGAGTAAAAATTAACTTTTTCAAGAAGGTCCCCCCCCACCCCCAGATTCGTCTTCATGAGAAAATAAGCGCTGCAAAAACCTGAAAAGGAGTGGGGTTTTACTCCTTTGGAAGTGTAGCGGACAAGCCTCTGGGGACTGAGGAGGAGATTGTTTCCTGCTACAAGTCGTGGGAACGGAACTGTTGCTGCAGTGTTCATTCTTGTTTACCTTGTTGTAACCCCATTGATTTCAGGGAGCTACTCCAGGGTAAGTGACTGAGGACTAGGACTTTTGTGAATGTGACAGTTAAGGAAAAGGACTGGCCAGAGTGGTGTGGAATGGGAATTATATAGGGTTTTAAAGTCAAGGATAAGAAGATTATGTCTTGATTCAGAAAAAAGATAAGCTAGTAAAGCAATTTGACCAGAAAAGCAAGAGGGCAGGAGCAGAATTATAAGGGCTACGTCTGAAAGGACCGAAGTTGGGAGAAATTAGATTATCTAATTATCTATACACCACAGAATTATATCATAGATCTGTATAGACAAACTACATACCCAGGATCTGGTTTTCTAACGCCTCGTTCATGTATAGACCATTTTTACCTGGAGAAAATGAATGTTAAGAATGTTGGTATTCTGTTATAATCACCAAATACAACCTTGATACAGATGATTACATGAAGTGCAGGACAGAAAACTGGCAATGTGAGATTTCTTCCTCCACCAGCTCTTTTATGTCAAAGTCTTGACTAAGAAAATTCTTGTTTTTGGCTTAGAGAGGCACCCTTAAGCTACTGGGATGCAGGGATATCATCTGGAATTTCCTTACACAGGGGTAGCTTCGTTTTTCTTATGACAAAGCAACAGAAATATCTATCTAATAACTTTCTAAAAACATATGCTAACAAGAAAACTTCAAATGATTGCCAAAAAATCAACAATACAATATTTCCCCCTGCATGCATATTATTATATGAAATAGGATTAAGCCTTAAAATGGGCATAATCTTGCACATAAACTCACTGGTTTATTTTTGGTGGATACAACCCCAATAGTCTCAGAGTTGCTTCTTGCTTGGGACACTTATATACAACACGTGAATACATGATTTTTTTATCAGTAGTAGAAAGTCAAAGATTTTTGTGGTACCTCTTTTGAAAGGATTGTTTAAGAGCCTATCTACACTACAGTTTATAACAGTTTTAAACTGGTTAATAACCGTTATTAACCGGTTTAAAACTGTTATAAACTGTTTTAAAGCAGTAGTGTAGATAGGCTCTAAGATGGGGACATCCAGAAATAATTATGGAGCATAGTTTGTAGCTCTGTGGAGTAGACCATAAACAGCTTTAGTTATCTACCTGTCTGAGATTATCTTGGATAAAGTACTTGACAAAATTTTATAATCCCATCCTTTCAGGGTTTGCTGCTAAGTGAGAGAGACAACCTTTCTCACAAAGAGAAGGGCTGCATTTGATTGTACAGATTGTTGCAGGCCTTCTGTTGTGAACTCCTGTAGCACTTCTACTGTAGTGAGTACAACCTTAAGAGGCAGATCCGTATCCAGGACCTTGGCCATAAATTGTAGCTAGCAGTAATATTGGAGCCTGCAACTCTCACCATATTAAAGACAAAAAGGCCAGTGCGGCAAAGCAGAAACAAACATCCAACAGGTACAGGCCTCAATCAATGAGCTCTTCATCAGGGAACCAAAAAGAAAAAAGAAGAGCTGACATCATAATAATTTCATTAGAACAATAACTCGAAAAAGCGTTACTGACTTCTATAATGGTAATTTGCACCTGTTAGCTTTTTGTTCACATCAAAGGAGGCATCAACAATGGATGTGCTCCCAAATAAGTCCAAATCCTCATTATACAGAAAAGCTGTACAGTTATCTCTATCTATTACAACTTCCAAAACCATGGTTGAAATAACGTTTATCCATCTTGTAGAATAGGAGACTTTGGGACTTACATGGCATGTCAAATGATTGGTGGACCCTAGTGGCCCACCTCCAACAGGAAAAAAGGGGAGTTTTTTTTAAAAAAAATAATCAGCTGCAGTACATGGCTGCCATGCTATGTATGCTATGTACGCAGTAGTGCATGGGTGCAGAACTCAGGATGGGAGCCAAATGCAGCCCTCCAGAAGACTACACCCCGTTTCCCGACTGCCAGTCATTTGGTGGTTTCCCAGCTTTTGTGCAGTTTTTTTGCCCATTCAAAGAGGTTGAAATCCTTCTGCTAGTAAGAGTGTTAAGCTAAAATTTGCTGGTATTTTTTGTCATTTGGCCCTGGCCCGTTTGTTTTAGGCCTAGCTCATCACTGGAACGTTGTTCCTGAGTGCTTCCCCGAAATGGAATTTGGCTGAAAGAGGTTCAATACGTATGCTGTAGGGGGGAAGGATACACATTCAGCCATTCTTTTCTAGGGTGTTTAATGTTTGGCATTGGCAAGTTTCTTGTCTCCACACTTGCCAAACGGGGCACACATTACTTTTGGTACCTGAATATGATATATTCTGTTTATGATCTGCCTGACACTGATTACTCAGACTTATTTTTACCACTGGCTGCTCCATCTTGCTTCCCATGTTATTTCTTAATGAGCTCTTATTAGTGAAGTATCTTTGGTCTGACCATTATCAGAGAGAAGAAACAGGTAGAACATTCAACAGTGCTGAAATGGACAGTGCATTTCAACAGATCTGTAGCAATTTTAAATTGCTTTACTGGAGGGATGAGAGTAATGAGGTCAATTACAGGTCAATATCTTTACAAATTAGGAGGACTCAAGAGAAATAATTAAGGGTCCAGAGGGATTGAATACAAGTTCAAATAACTAGAACTATATCAGATGAGGCTAAATGTATGAGAGTTAAATGAATATAGTCACATAGGGTAGTAATACACCTTGTCACATGGTTATGTGCACCTCATTCAAGGCTTACTGCATTGTTGTTCATCGGAGAAAGGCAATGTGCTCATCCATGTAGGTGAGAAGGACCTAGACAAATTTGTACCAGTTCCTTGTTTTGACTGAGTTGCATTAAGTTAAGCCAATGAGTAACCCTGCAACCTGAAAACGAGACAGGCTACAATAAACTGCCTCGGTAATTACAGGAGGTTGTCCTTCTCCAGGTTGGATCTCTCACAATACATGGTGTTGAGAGATAATAATTCATCATTTACATGATTGGCTGTGATCCTGTGTTGTGCATGATCCCAATGGGACACACATAAATGATTACAAACAAGTTCCATGGATTGCACACATTCATGAAAGATATATGTAGCACTTGCCATTAAACATGATAAGTAGGAATGGAACTTACATGTACAGAGTCATGGATTCCCAAATGTGAGGAGGAAATAAGATGACATTGCTTTATATATTTATTTATAAAATTTATTAGTCACCTTATAGCTCAGTGGTGGGAAATATATGCTATAGCTAATAGCTCTCACAGTGATTGAATAAAAATATATAAACAACAAAAGCAGCATAATAAAACAATCAATTAAAAGCAGTAATCAGTTAAAAGCAGCAGAGGCTAAAACAGGTATCATAAGAAGGACTAACAATATAAAAGATAAAACTGCTGATAAACAGAGCATAGTTGCAGAAAGGCATGAGAAATTTTTTATATGTATGCTGCACTGAAAATATAATGAAGTAAGTGCTTGGCAGGCCTTTCCATGCCTCCACTTCTGTGACTGGAGGCGGGGGGGGGGGGACTATTGAAAAAGCCTGCTCATGAGTAGCCACCCACTGTAACTCAGCACACGGCCGTGCAGAGCTGGTAATATGCCCAGGCCAGATGGGAAGTGTGTGCCCCCCCATTTCAAAAAAAGAGGACAACATGGCTGCCCCAAGGGGACGTTCCCACCAACATGTCCGTTCTACATAACACCTTCATATTAAACCTGTTCTACAACACCTCAAGGCACATATATCCCTGCCCCGCATACGGCATGGCCCTCTGGAGTTTGTAGTCTGACTGTGGTATTCACGATGGACGGCTTCTGCACTGTTTCCGCAAGGTGGACTCGCTTCTCGATGCCCCCCCCCCCCTGCACAGCCCTGAGTCTCAGCATGCAAGGCCACTCAGAGCAGAACCTCTAATGATGATGTCAGGGCTAGGGTAGGAATATATGGGAAGAGACACTCTTTCAGATTTTATAGACCCAAACTATGAAGGGCTTTGTAGGTCAACACCAACACTTTATAGTTAAGCAGATGAGAAGAAAATATATACAGGCCACATCCCAATAACCTGGAAGCTGCTTCTGCCAGTCAGATACTTCTTTACAACCTTTTCTAGCTAGCATCAAACTCAGAGCCTCTTTATTCTCCTGCTAAAATTCAAGCAGACAAGCTTTTATTTCAGCCTGCCCTGGTGGAGACCAATGCAGATGGGCTGTGACACAAATACCCCTGGTGTGGGATAGCCCCTGTGCTTCAAATGCCATAAGCCAAAATCTATTGTCCATCATCAAATGCTAGCCTATACAAAAATGTAGGCAGGGAGTATCTTTTCAAAATGTTTGGTTGGATCCAAAGGTTCCCTTCTTCCAATGGAAGGATTGCTTCTCTTAGAGGAGGGATAGGCAACTTGTAGCCCACCACATGTTTTGCTCTACAACTCACATCATCCCTTACCATTGGATATGCTTGCATAGGGCTGATGGACATTATAGGCTCAAACATCTAGAGGGCTACAAGTTTCTCACCCACCTGCTAAAGTAAGGAAATTTTTGAATCCAACTCATTGATTATGTAGATGGCATTTATGTTTCAAAACAACAGCAACCATTATCATTAAACTCTCAGGTCATCCCAGCTGCCAATTTACAGCTATGTGGCTTTAATTTATCATTCAATATATATCTATAATGTTTCAGTTTTCATGTTTGCAAATGCTGCTGTACTAATGATTTAGGGAAAATGTAACCATGGTTTGTTCATTTCCAGCATTTGATAGTGAGTGTGAAAAGTGTGAATTATCACACTACAACCTAGTTTTTCATTTTCATCTTGCTATGGGAAAATAGTAAGCCCCCAACAGAATTTCATTACCATTGCATACAAATGTCTTGATACATCTCTATCTATTTAAAATGCACCCGTCTACAAAATAAATGTTTTTTTTTATACTCTGGACACAAAAAGCCATTACTTCAAAAGCCTTTGATTAATCTCAGCACAATCAAGGGCAAATGAGATAGCTGCCATTTAGTTTAGCCAAAGCAATCCATGTCAACTGCAATAAACCCATCAAACTGTCATAGAGTCAAGCTGTGAGAAAAAAGAGTATGATGATTACATGCAATAGTTTCCTTCAGTGGTTTCATAATTTCAATTTTTGTAACTTTTCAAGTATTCCAATACCTGTAGTGGGAATGTATTAATGCACAATATTTTCTCTACGAGTTACTATCAACAACTTAGTGTATTGGCTTTTTTCCCCATCATTGAATCAAGAGAAGCTCATCAGGCAAGAAATATTGTGATTACATTCGTATATAAATTATTTAAAGGCCTTCAGCCAATCAAAATGCAGATATAAGTATCTATTTTCTGAGTGGTGTGCACATAACTCCTATTAAATGGACAGGGACATGGTTGACAGACCTGAAATTGAACCTTCTTCTATCTGGATGAAGAAGAATTTATATATATTATATATTATATTTATTTGGAAACAGGTTCAATTTCAAATCTGTCAACCAGAGGTCTGTCCATTTAATAGGAGCTACGTGCACACTTCACAGAAATAGATCCTTAAACCTGTGTTTCAGCTGGTGCTTAGCAAGAACACAGACGTTGAGATGTAGAATGTTCAAGTCTCAGATAAAGGGGATTCACAACATGGAACAATAGAATTAGTGAAGCAGAATACCCCACAAAAAAAAAATGATTGGTCATTTCTCTATCTAACTGATCATGGACTACAAAGGTACTTCTGGCTTTCTACAATTCAGGCCTCTCTCAGTCTTGATTAAACAATAGGCTATAGAACTAATATAAATAGCACAGTGAAACAGTAGTATTCATAACAAGGCATGAAAAAAGTCAAATTAGTGCCTTGATATGTGTGATGTGGTACCCCTGGTTTTAGGAAAGATTCTATGGCCATTTCACATGATACAAGGACCACATGGAGGCAGCTTGAAGCTCTTTTTGTATGGAAGTTTCCTCCAAAGTGGCGCACCGTTTCTTGTGACATCTGCACACTGTTTACATCTTCCTAAAAGTTGGGGCTGATTTGTGTGCTGTCCCTCACAATATGGAGCTGCCACAGAAGTTTCCAAGTAGCACTGACATAGTGGCCATGGTACCTTAGGTGGCACTCAAAGTTTGGTGGGGGGAACACTGCTGGCTCCAGAATTTTGAGGGCCCTTGGGATAAGTATGCAGGTTGAACTGGGACTGTGATCCCCCAGTTAGGACCAGTTAGGACCAAGAAGAACACAGGAAGAGTAGGTTTATGGAATCACAAATATAAAAAGGTAAGTTGAGGTATACATTGGAGGTGAGGGCAGCTGAGAAGGAAGACCCAGGAGAAAACTGGGGGCTTGTCTAAATGCTGTATATACTCCATAGTGGCTGTGAAGTTGTGGCCCATTGTTTATATGATGCAGCCGCCAACTCACAGCCTCATTGTACTATTCCCCTTGAAGGAATGCATTTTCGATGTGTCATTTTACCGTGACTTTTTACATTGCTCCAATGTCACCAAGGTTATTTCTGCATGTGTCAGTGGTGGGTTCAGTTTGGAGTAAGAGAGTGGATGTTGTTAGTGGGTGGATCCCAGTGTAGGGTAGGCATAGGAATATAGGTCGGGGTCATAGGTCAGGCTTGACAAGCCCCAGGTGAGTGTTTAGTAATGGCTGCCATGGCGATATTAAAGTATGGAATGGAAGTAAAGACAGTTATTATGTATAATGTATAAATCCAATTAATTGTAGTAGCGTAGATGTGCCGATATAGGCTCTCAAAACTACAATGCTGTACAGAGTTGCCAGAAAACAAACAAAATGGTTTTGGCGGGTTTTGGTCTCTCAATATTTGCTTCCCATTATTGCTGGATAGCCCACATTCACTCCTGTCATGTAACCCTATTGCTGCTGCTTTGCCACAGCGATGCTGTGGGGTTTGGGGAGAATCAATAGGTAAAGTGGGACCCTATAGATGCCCCCTGGGAAAGAGTTACAGAAAGTGCAAGACCAAAGGGACATATTAAAAAGGGTCAGGAAGAAAGCTTTCCCTAAGCTTCCATTTGCAGGATCCTCTATCACTGTTTTTCAGCAGTGTAATGTTCCTACATTTCACTTTTATGCCCAGACCTATCGGCAATAGCCAACTACTTAATGTTAAGTGATACACCATAGTGGCCCATATAAGCCAGCCCACACCTTAAAATCAACAAGAGAGGCCCTTCTCATTTGCCCACCTGTGACAGCAGTTAGGTGGGCAACCACATGAGAGAGGGCCTTTTCTGCAGAGGCCCCACACCTCTGGAATAAGTTGCCATCTGGGGGCCCCCATGACCCATCATTGCAGGCTTTTAGGAATGCCCTGAAATCCTACTATTTTACTCTGGCTTTCCTCTGATTATGTTTTATCAGACTGGATATAGCTGCAGTTGCATGTGGTAGGTTTTGTTTTTATGCTGGTGTTTATTATTAGGATGTTTGCCGCTGTTGCTGGTTTTATTCTCATATTGGTGTTTATTATGTGGATTTTATTGTTGTGCTGTTCTTGTTATTTTTAGTACCATATTGGTTTTACTACGTATATAGGTTTTATTGTTTTATAGTGCCTTGGGAGGGCTCTTGCTGTGAAAGGCGGCCAAGAAATATTTCAATTAAATAAAGATAAGAAAGATCAATAATCCACAAAGTGCCAATGTCATTCTGCCTGAATCCATGCCACCAGACCACATTTGTGTTCTTCCTATTAGGCTTGGCTTTCCCTCCCATGTCTCTTTTCTTATTCTGACTTTGTTGATGCTGCTACTGTCAGCCCTGTGTTTTTAAATCCAGACTGGGCCATTCCACTAGGATTCATAAAATATGAGTGAAGCCTGTATCTCAACTACCTGACATTTCAAAGTGGACCCATGAGTGAATTCTTCTTATGTAGGCTGAGGGCTGTGGGAAAGAAAATCATTTAAAATATTCTGCAGATTGACCTCTTAGTCTTTGCCATGTTCCTACTTTGTACTTGAAATTTATTAGCTGATTGCTTCCCGCCCTCTATTTTTGCACCACCCTTGAGTGTTACATACGTTTCCCTGTTTTCTTCTTTTCTTACTTCTTGAGTGTAATTTGCGGAGCAGCATTTGTATATCTTATATTTTGTTATGAGTAATGTTCAATATGTCCCAATGCTAAAAGAAAAAAGTCAGTGTTCTCCCACTCTTACTTTTGTTTAACCCTTCCAACTTTTATTTTGGCTGTTATTACCCATCATTAAATTCAAAATCAACCTCCTTATGCATTTTACTTCCTCATGGCGCTGGAACCAATAGTGGATCTGAGTAGATGTGCTCAATAACCTAAAATGATCATTACAAAATAATAACAACATTAGAAAATATAATCAAACTTATATATTTTAAAGCTGGCTATAGCATTTATTGCCTGCCTGTGGAAATCATAGTTCTCTTTCAGTTTGGACATGAAGTCTAGTTTGTTAAGTTGAACGTATCTCACATTGGCTTTTAAAAAGAAACACATTTTAAAATAGGTAACAGCAAAATCCCAGAATTACCTTTATCAGAATACGTTATCTTAGGGTGACCAGACGTCCGGATCCCCCCGGACATGTCCGGGAAAAGGGGCCAAATTTGAGTCCGGGGGGGAAATTTTAAAATATCCCCCAAAGTCCGGAAAAATTGGGCCTCTCCTGTGCCATCTGGGCCTTGTTTTTGGCTAGCGCGGTTGCGCTGGCCAAGAACAAGGCCCAGATCGGCGAGGGAAGAGGCCAGAACGACGCACACTCGCACTTCCGGGTGCGCGTCATTCCAGCCTACCCCCCTCCGCCATCCGGGCCTTGTTCTTGGCTAGCGCGGTTGCGCTGGCCAAGAGAAAGGCCCAGATCGGCGAGGGAAGAGGCCGGAACGACGCGCATCCGCACTTCCGGGTGCGCGTCGTTCCGCCTCCCCCCCCTCCGCCATCCGGGCCTTGTTCTTGGCTAGCGCGGTTGCGCTGGCCAAGAACAAGGCCCAGATCGGCGAGGGAAGAGGCCGGAACGACGCGCGCCCGCACTTCCGGGTGTGCGTCGTTCCGGCCTCCCCCCCTCCGCCATCCGGGCCTTGTTCTTGGCTAGCGCGGTTGCGCTGGCCAAGAGCAAGGCCCAGATCGGCGAGGGAAGAGGCCAGAGCGGCGCGTGCCCGCAGTTCCGGGTACGCGTCGTTCCAGCCTCCTCCCCGCGCCATCCGGGCTTTGTCCGTGGCCAGCGTGACTGCACTGGTGAAGAAAAGCCCCAGATTGGCCTGGGGGAAAACCCATGCGCGTCAGGGTCTCCTGGCACATGGGAGGACAGCCAGAGAAGAAAGGCTCTGGATTTCCAAGACGCACCATGAAGCCGCCTGCTGGGTTGCTGCCTACTCCTTTGTAACAGCGCAACAAAGGCCAGAGTGGCAAGAAAAGGAGGGGTAAGTGGACCGACCCCCTCCCTTGACCCTTTTGAGGCTTCCCTGGGGTAATGTCATGACAGAGGAATGCCTTTCTGAGAATCTGTTGGGCTGGCATGCATGTGCGTCGATCCCCCTCCCAAGTCTGTGTTGTCCTCTTTCCCCTAAAGCCCTCCTTCATCACTTTTGGTTTAAAATCATAATGATATCTGCTCAGATATCCCAGGTTCTGGGATGGGTGAAATGAAACAGGCCAAAATGCATTTTGCGCGCCGGAAACATGCTGCAGAACATGCTGAAACAATGCTACTGTCATCAAATTCTGAGTCTGATTTAGCTATATGACGTTGGAAAAAGTAAATGCTAGAAATAATAATAATCATAATAAATAATCATAATAATTAATGATGCCACTTTTTAAATATATATATGTGCAAGTGATCAGAGCATGGCTATGCTCTGTTCAGTGCCCTCCCCTCGAAAGCCAACTGGAAGTTGGTGACCTTTCGGAAGTCTGCAGAAATGACGTGGAGGCAGTTTATATATAAACGTCCTGACTTATCTGACAAGGATCATAGAATCATAGAATAGTAGAGTTGGAAGGGGCCTATAAGACCATCAAGTCCAACCCCATACTCAATGCAGGAATCTACCTTAAAGCATACCTGGACAAAAATGACCAGAGACCAAAATTGGCAAGCATTCCTTGAAAACAAATGCCATTTCCTAGTGTTATTTTCACTGTTCCCTTCTCTCCTAGACCGAAATGAGATGTAGTTAGTAAAAGAGTTATTTTATTTATACCTGCCTTTCCATTAAGAATAATACTCAATATTGCTTGGATTTTACATTGCCAATGTTTTCCAACAGATGTGAAGAGGCTGCAATCCTATATTCATTTATCTGGGAGTAAGCTTTATTGAAATCAATGGGACTTGTTTCTTGAGGTTTCTTTGGGCAGTTTTCTTTGGATCCCTGAATGGGATTTGTGTTCTCTGCACACTGAGGCAGTGTAAATTCAGGAGGTATTTGGTAAAAAGAGGGAAAAGTCCTTGTCTAGCATTGTGATAATGGGCATCTGTTCTGGCTTTTCTTTGTATTGCTACTGACCATGGTCTTGTTTACATGGCTAATGAACCAGAGGTGTAATGACACATTTTAGATTAGTTTCTCACTGATAAACCAGAAGTTATTTTTACTGCTCTAGCATCACAAATGTAGCAGCTGTGCAATGTGGAATTGAAATGATTCATTTTAAGTTATAAAGGGGGCTGTACGACCATTACATCCAGCATCCAAAATTGCATCACAACACTATTGTTAGCTGGTGTCTGACTGGGCAGGGAGAGGCGTCCAGCAGCCAAGCACTGCATTTTGCAATTGTAGACTGTGAGGCTCCTGGTAAGGGGTGAGCAGGTACACTGGCTGCTGCAATGTTCACAGGAGTGCCAGAGGCCTTCCTCACCTGTTGCTTCTTCCAAGCTGACCCAGGTCCCTTATCTGGGATGGGTCAGAAGTGGTTTTGCAGCCAAACAGGGATGTGAGCAGCAATGTCTGGACTAAGGGGCAAGGTAATATGTGAGTGCATAGGGTGGCTTGTTTGGGCTTATATGTCTGGATTTCCTAGGCTCTGAGAGCATCTTTCTGGAGTGCACCTGCTGGTTGCATGAGCCACGAGGCCAGGTTCTGGTGGGTGCATAGTCCTCCTTGACAGCAGGAGGGGCTTGCACTTGCTAGAGAAAGGTGAATGGGTGTGAAGAAGCAGAGGCACCTCTTGTTCTTTTGTGCTTGAAAGCCACCAAAGTGTCTTGTGGCATCTTGAAGACTCACAAATTATGCAAACTATGTTCATCTTGTGTGTGACAGACAACTTGCTCCACAACTGCAGAAACTTCCCCTTCCTAATTCTGTCAATGATCCTGTTTTGTGTTTGTAATTACGTTTATGTTAACACTTTAGGATTGCAGGCCCTTTGCAGTCAGTGGGACTTACTTCTGAGTAGACATGTATAACGTTGCACTGTTCAACTTGCTTAAATTTTATCACAGTGAAGATTTATCATGAACAATAAAATAGTAATGGCCCTGTAAGCACCTTCATTTAAGGCTGCATCCTATATTCATTTATCTGGGAATAAGCTTTATTGAAGCTTTATTCTGAGGTTTCTTTGGGAGGTTTTCTTTGGGCAGAGCGCTCTCTGATTGGGATTTGTGTTCTCTACACACTGAAAACAGAATTTCCAAATATTTTTTGAATCCAAATATTCAAGAGATTTTTGGATAAAAGGAGGAAAGGATCCTTGGCAGGCATTGTGATAATTTCTCATTGATAAACCCGAAGTATTTTTGTTCCATAGCTAATGCTTGCAGGGTAATTGTATTTTATACTCTTTCTGAATGCTAGGTTGCTAGTTTGTTGTACTAGATTTTTATGTACCTGTTCAGTGGTAGCAAAATGATAGATCTGTGAGTATGGGAATGAGAAAGGTGATGGGGAAAGAGTGTTAAATGTTAGGAAAGATTAGATTATGGTATCATCCAGTGAAGCATTTGCAGTCAGAAAAGATATCTGAGGGGAGTATGTATCACACAGAGTATAGCAACAAAGTACAGGAAAAGCTACAAAAGTAGGAGTGAGTGAAGTTAATTTCAGATACATTGAATATCTCACTTGTTCTTTATCTCAGTGATTTTAACGTTAAGATGTTATGTAGAACAGGTTTGTTTTAATTGTGTGCTGTAAAATCAGACATGTGACCAAGGCAAGTTTGGGTGGGTACGCCCCCTTGGGGACTGGACATGTTGGTGGGCATGCCCCCTTGGGGCGGCCATGTTGTCCTCCTTTTTGGTTTCCAAAATATGGTCACCCTAGTTATCTTATTATTTTCCTCCCTCCTGTTTTTCTATAATGACACCTGTAGTGTTTGTGATAGGCCCATTCTTTTGAGCCAGGCCAGGATTTATGAATGACCTGTATTAAGCACAGATAATCCATCCCAGGTTTTGTAGCAGACTGGCAAGGCAAAGGCCAGTCTGCCTGTGGCTGCATGCGAAGAACAAACACTAAAACAAATTACTACCACCTAAGTTTTGTGTGGAACCAGATTCCTATTTCCAAGGGTCCCAGGTCTGTGGACACAACAACAGCCATGTTACTCAAGCTCTTTATGGTGAGTAGTAAGTCACATCTTTTCAACATTTCAAAAACAACAACAACAACAACAACACACTTCTGTTCAACTTTGTATTATTTACAGATAATAGTTCTGATTTGTTTGAACAAGGGTGTTTAATGTTATCTTTGCTACTGGAAAGGCAGTTCACTGACTATTTAAACTTGTAAATACACTGGGTTGGATCCAGAGTTCCCTTTAGTCGATTCACATTCAGAGAATGCTCTCAATGCAGCAAGGGGTAGCAGCGAGTTTTCCTCAATTTCTCCTCTCCTCTGCAACCCCCTCCTGTTCCCCCTGAAAGGCTGCTCCATATTATTGGGGGACCCTCTGAAACAATATGGCAGCATGTGGGGGCTTCAGGGCAAAGGGGGAAATGGTGAAAATCCCCTTCCTCTGCTGGAATTCAGTATCCTCCTCAAATTCAAATAGAAGTAGCCCTCCAAACCATGGAAGAGGTAGTCTGGATGCATCCCATTCAGTAGAACTGGGCTTGAAATGCCATACATATCATCATTGTTAGAATTATAACTACAAAAGAAAGAAATCTATTCCGTCTCTTACTTTATCCCAGCTGAGTACCCTCCAGTCTGCAATGCACTACATTTCCTGTGAGATTTTAGAAACCTTCATTGTTTTTCTCTGCTTATTCTATTCTGATCATTGTGGGAGGCTGCAATGGTGAATGATGGAGAGTAATTGTTTGTCAAAAGTGTTGGAGTAAATAGATATCCATATGTGTTTCCCTTGCATTTAATTTAAGTAGTCGTTCAAACCTTTGCAGGTCTGTTGTGCCAGAACTGGAACACTAGATATGTACAGGTGTAAGTTATAACATAAATGAAAAGCAGCAGAGAGCCAACCCCATTGGGAATAATAAACTGTTCATATTAAATTTAAACTGCAGTGGGAAGACAAATAGCTCTTTCTTCAGCTTAGTAACATGCTTCATTAATTCTGATATTTCTTCATATATTATTTTCAATTTTTTTTAAAAAAACTCCAACCAAACAGAAATCAGAACTTCAGTTTTATTTCTTAGATTTCTTCATCTATGGTAGGGATGAAGGCTTGGATTTCAGAGGTTGTTAATTCCTTCAGGATGTGATATCTGCTGCCTTTTGTGTGAACCTTACTAAAGAAACCAACATTAGACCCTTTGAACTTAAACAATTATTATCAAGTCTGAAACCTTCTCTTTCTGGGTCAGGTGCTGGAGAAAGCGGTGACCTCTTAACTCCAAGTGTTTTTGGAGGAAATGAGATCCATTACAGTCTGGGCTTTGGCCTAGGTGTGGAACAGAAACTGTCTTGGTTGGCCTAATAGATGACTCGTGCCAGGGACAAAAGGTAGGAATATAACTCCTTCATGACCTCTTAGTGGAGTTTGACACCATTGGTCGTGCTCTCTTTATGGGATTGGGCCAGGGATTAAGAGCAATGGTATCATGATGGTTCCAGTCCTTTCTCAATGATTGGTTCCAGTCCTTTCTCAATGATTGGTTTGCCTCTTAGCATTGTCTTGGGGGTGCCACAGGGCTCCATTCTATATCCAAAGCTCTTCAGTATCTATATGAAACCACTGGGAGAAGTCATTCAGTGGTTTGAGCTTTGTTGTCATTAACATGGAGATGTGACAGCTCTTACCTCTTGTTTACACCTCAGAGTTGAAGGAAGGCAGTGGAACTCTTGAGAAAATGTTTGCATAAATGAGCGAGAAAAGGTGGAACTTAATCAGAGGAAGAGGGAGGTTTTGTGGGATGGAAAACCAGCAGATCTAGATAGTGGTGTGAAATTACTCCTGGATATGGGATTGCACTCCCCTTGAAATATCAGTAAGCAGCTTGGGGATGGTCCAGGAGTTGTCACTGTCTGATGAGTTGCAGGTAGCAACTGCAACGGTAGTACTTTTTATAGGCTCTGGATTGTATGGCAGCTGTTATTTGTGACATTTATATCCTGTGTTTTCTCCAAGAAGCCCAAGGCAGTGTACACGATCCTCCTCCAATACAGGAGGAGCGTACATTATCTTCTCCTCCATGAAGACTGTACATGATACTCCTCCAGTTGTGGCTCTATTTGGAAAGGTTGGATCTAGCTTCAGTTATCCATGCACTGGTTATCTCCAAACTGGACTACTGCAATTTGTTTTACATGGGGCTTCCTCTGAAGACAGCTCAGAAGCTCCAACTGGTACAGAAAAGTGGCTGCCTGAATGCAGGTGAAGGTTAGGAAGTTGGAAAATATAACTCCAATTTTGTGCCAACTGAACTGGCTGCAAGTAAGTTTCTGATCCCAATTCAAAGTCGTGATCTTAACCTTTAAAGTCCTAAGTGGCTTGGGACCAGGCTATTTGAAAGTCTGTCTTCACCCATATAATCCTGCTCCTACACTAAGATCTATATCAGGAGTCCTTCTTGAGAGCCTACAGTTAAAGTCTGTTAGGCTGATGTGCACAAGAGATAGGGTCTTCTTTGTGATGCCCCAACATTGTGGAATTCACTTCCTTTTTACATTCCAATTGACAAACCCTTGCTATGCATGTTTTTCGGTGGCCAGTGAAGAGTTTTCTGTTTGAAGCGGTCTTCAGTTGAATAGGTAATTGGGTTGTGTGTTCTAAGCTTTGCAAAGTATTCTGTTATGTCTTGCATCTGACCATGTTCTTCTTTGTACACTGTGTTGTGAAGGTGTAGCCCAGAAAAGTGGTTGAAAAAATACTCTAAATAAATAAATAATTTCTACTTTGTAGCATTAATATTGTTGGCTAGTATGAATGGCACGTAGTGGCCTTAGCTAAAAACATGGACTTATGTCTTAGAAAACCATGAATATGTGAAAAAGTTCTGATAAGAACATTTTTTTCAAAGAGGAAGAGGAGGCAATGGCAGCAGCAGCTGGTAATATCCAGCATCTGTGTGTATGCTCAAATGACTGTGCATTCAAGCATTTCAAAGCTTGCTGTCATTGTATGCAAAAGGTTAATGCATTTAGTAATTGCTACTTGTTATATACTGCACAAAATATGTGAGCCCAAAATAAAAGTGTTATTGGAACTCAGTGCTACTCACAGTTTAGCTTTTAGGGAGGGTTTTTTGTGGGGGGGGTCTGTGGCTGACTTTTCCAGTTGCTAGACACAGATTCCTTGATCAACAAGAAGCTCACAAGAAGGGGTGGGATGAAAATGAATTCTTATATCCCATCCTTGTTCATAAGTTCCTATTAATTGGCAAATTCAAGAACTATTTGAGAATATGGTAGGGATGGACAAATCTATCAATTTAGCTTTCTCTCCATTTCTCATTTTTTCAATTTTGTTCCATTTTTGCATCAGTTTGGGATTTTAAAAAATACTTTCACAAAAAGTTTAATGTGCATTTTCCCCATATGTATATGTAAACACCTTTTGTTTTGTTTTGTTTTTGTAGTTTTTGAAGTGTTGAAGTGGTTTTTAAATGTACAGATTGTGTGTATGTTGTATGTTTTTGCTGTTTTAATTTTTGTATATTGTTTTTAATTGTTTTTAATCCTATGTAAACCGCCCAGAGAGCTTCGGCTATGGGGCGGTATACAAATGTAATAAATAAATAAATAAATAAATTCTTATTTCTAGCAATTTCCCTTAATATATTTCCATACACATTTCTTCTAACAAATGCATTTTGTATACACTTTCTTCTCATTTGCAAGCCATTGCCCTTGATATAATGCACTTTGCATGTTATTTTCATTAATGTATGCAATTTTGTGCATAGTTTCCACTAATACATGCATTTTGTACACATTTTTGATAGGAAAACTGCATCACAAAATTTAGAAAAGTGTGAATATTGAAATATTCATTTCGGTTCATATAGAAATTTGGGAAATGCAAAGATAACTTTACATTAAAATTCAAATTGAACTAATTTCCTCCCCATCTCTGCAATCAGATGAGCTGATCTTTGTCCCGTGTGCTCTTTTTACTTTTTATTTTACCAGAACTACCTAGTTGAATAATATGTTTTAAATTTGAAAAGCAAGAATGCATGCTTAGGATCTTTTAATGTTAACTGTTCTGTGTTCTATTACTCAAGAATCTAAGAAATGCCTTGGCTGGATCAGACCAAGGTCCACCATGTTCAGCATTCATTGCAAGGATCCCATCTGCAGTGCTAGGTGATCCATCAGAAGTTGGCTCATCATCCATTGAGGGACCACAATCTATTGTCAGTCAATCCATGTTTTAGATTACTAAATAACTATACCAAATCATTAAGGAAGGGTTACATTGGGGAGGCATCCACCTGCACAAGGGAAGACTCAATTCCTACAGAATTGCACAGTGTCTGACTTCTATCCCATTTCCAAACACCATTAGTAGCTCTGAGGTCTAGTAATACCAGTGCTTTCATTCTGAAACCTAGACCACGTTGATTCAGATTGTAGCCTGGGACAGGAGTAGATTAGGTTTGAAATTTCAGTGCATAATATATATTTGCAATTCCACAGTGAAAGATCAAGATTTATTTTGCAAAATTGACATGATCAACTCTCATTCCACTTCAGGCAGGTGTTTTCCCGCCATCATTTGGCTGGCAACATAGAAACACACAGCTTCACACCATCCCAGCAAATGTGTGCATGTCAACATTCCCTTTGCAACCTAGTACAGTACACGAGTCCCTTTCAGCTTCTGTCTTTGTTAGTGTCTGCTGAGAAACTAATCACTGGAGCCATTCATGTGATAAACTGGCAGTTGAAATACTTAAATGTCAAGTTGTTTTCATCAGTCACATCAACAGCAGGTCTTAGATGGATTTTTTTCTGGGTATGCCTATGTCAAGCCTTATTCTTGGTGCTGCAGCAAAGCATGGAATTGCCTTGTATGCTAATATGAATCCCTTTGCTTCTGAATTCACCAGTTTAATCAGAATTGCCCTTTACTCATTTGTACATATGGCATAATTGTAATTTTTCCCTTGATGTACCTCTCATCAGATTGAAAACAACATGCATGTACTTAGGTTCATGCAAATCAAGACTGATTGAGATTACCATTAATGGTCACAAATAATGTTAAATAAGTCATCAAATGTGAATCATAATTTAGACCATAGCTAAATGTTCCCAGCATACCTGGACACTTTGATCAATTTCGTTTTACCTCCTAGTCCTGGATCTTTTTACCCAGAAATTAGTCCTGTCGATTTCAGTGGGACTATTTTTCAGTAAGAATGGCCTCTCTGCAGTCCAAAAATTCACAATACATTTTTGGTAGGATACATTAAATCAATTCTGTAATGGAATCATTCCTTTAAAAACACCTGTTTTATATGTGTCCAACAGAGCATTATTTTAATATGTTGCTACTGTAGGATTTTACAAGTGGAACCTATAATAAAATGTTGCAGTGCATCTTCATCTACTAATGAAGATGGTTCTAGTCAACCAGCCATGCTTTACTCCAGGATACTCAATTCACCACTACCACCACTTTCCATCTTCCCTTTCCAATTGGCAGCCAATATTGTGTTCCTACTGAATGTTGTCAATTCTCAGTGGGTTGTTCTCTTTTTGTACTATTGTAAACTTCTGTATACCTTGGGGATTCCACCAAGCATGTTGATACCTCTCTTTTTGTTTGATGGAGGGGGGCTGCTTTGGCACTCACCATCTGAGTTAGAGGAAGTGATCTATTTTTTTTTATTCTGCAAATTAAATGATGTAGATCATTTCAGTGCTGACAGTCAAATCTGAATTATTTTTCTAATTAAGGGTGAAATCTTATGCATGCTTAGACAGATACAGAAGTCCTACAACTCTTAGTATTCCTCAGCCCATATAGCTGTTTGGGGAATGCTGGGACTTTTTCTGTCTAAATATGCATAAGACTGCAGCCTAGCAATGTTTTGAGTCTCAGTAGTGGCCCCCATTTATGGAACATCCCGAGGGATGTACAGCTGACCCCTCAGTTCTGTTGCTTAGAAAGGCTTTGAACCCATATGATTTGAATGACTTTTAATTGACATGCCTTATTGGTCATGCTGCTATTTTATTTATTTTATTGCTGTGACTCTGAAAATATTTTTAGACTGGTTGAGTTATATTTAAATGTATTGTTGTATTTGGTATTTTTTAATGTGAATATTTTATTATACTTGTTTTTATTTTGTTTGATGCCTTGAATGGACTTGGTCTGTAGAGGCAGATCTTATGCATGTTTAGAGTTATCTCTCTAAACATGTATAACAATGCTACTACTCCCAGCATTCCCCAACCACAATTTTCTCTTTCTCTAAATATGCATAGATTTGCACCCATATAGACATTTAAATAAATACATAAAATAAGGTCTATATATGTCCTCTGTACTATAAGTACAGTAATGACCAAATATTAAGCAGACAACAATCCAGGATGTATTAGTATAACTTTAGCCTATTCAGCAGTGAACTCATGTGTATGTTCCAATTCTTGGGTTATGTATAAATGAATAACTAAAATTGACTGCTTTATATGTCGTTACGTGAATGGAGAAATACGGCATATTGATTTTGTTATGGACTGCCAGTAAAATATCGGTGGCATTACACTAGCTTACACTTTCAATGTCATGCTGCAGCTTAGAAATAAAAATCGTTATCTGGAAACTTCTGAAGCCAACAGAATAGTAATCAATTTTTTTATCCGTGGTTAGACACTGGAAGTCAGTGGTGGATTTTCTGTCCTCATTCTGCAGCTCTCTTGTTAAAATATTTAGGTGGTTCCCCTGGGAAATACTACACTATACCTAGGTTGAACCTGTTTACATTAGGAAAGGAAAGCCTGCTCTTTGTATCCTTTTAACCACAAACATATCCTAGTCTCATACCGTCACTTCCCCCAGGAGGGTTATTGGATGTCATTCTGCTGCAGTTCTTGAACATATAATACACAGTTCTACTGAATGGCTACAAGGACAGCTTGTTTCGTCCCTTTTCATTCTTGATTAAAGTTAGAATGTAGCAAACATTTCTACATGGTGCAGTTTCTGTTCTTGAGGGAAAATACCAGTCCAATAGGTGAATTATATTCCCAATATGGTATTACGTTAAATTCAGCAGAGAAATGAAAAAAAAATACGTTCACAAAAGAGCATATAATAATTTGGATGAATAGAATGTTGTCAAAAATGATTTCTCCCTCTCAAGGTAGCTTCTTCTCATAGTATATTTAGTACCTGGGAATTGTAGGAAATGCATGCACTTTGAGTAACTTATGAAAGGTACATAACTGAATGATTTTGATATTTTTCCTCCCGATCAGGATGCAGCCACCTTGCTGTAGCTAAGCATGTTTCGATTTGGTTCGTGATTGGATGGGAGACTGTCTTGGAGCCCTATGTGTACCTTCTTGAGGTCCATCATAGAAGGAACTGGTATAAAAATGTATCAAAACGAAACAAACGAATAAATAAAAACATGCATGGAAATTGGGAAAGGATCAGGCCTTACCTTTGAACATTTTGAAGGTTCAGTTTGATAGAATCATCCTCTTAGGCTGTAATGCTAAACACACTTACTAGCAAATAAACTTAATTAAACGTAGAGGGATTTACTTCTAAGAAAACATGCATAGGATGGCATTGAGCGTGTTATAATACAAAATACCATAACTGTCCAAGCTTTGTAGATGGATTGTAAATTAACCAAAGCAAACTAAAAGAAACACTTATATGTATAACTTTTTACAAACAGCAAATTGCAGGATACCTGAGTGGATCCTTTTAAACATGTCTTAATCTGGGGATTTTAGCTTTCCACCAAAGCTACAAACATTCTGCCAGGATATTATTTACAGATAAATTGATGGAAAATGACAACGAACAACCCTTTGGAAAGGAAGCTTAAAGCAGGTTTCCCACTGTTCATATAGAATACTTTCTTTGGGTTTACAAAGGCTTGTAATCTGAGGACACAGATGAAATATCTAGGTTCACTTGACCTAGAAATTCTGTGCATGGAAACAGATTAAATGTTAATTTTTGATGGTATTTTATTTTTGATGGTATTTTTATTTGATTCATTGATAGCTAAGCATGCACATACACTTCTGAGGCTATAATAGTATAAACCATAGAAATTTAGGCCAAATAACAAATAAAGGAACATGTTCTGCTAATCGAAGAGGCACAGATTCAAAACCAGAACTTTGTAGCGAGAGAAGCAGGCAACTAATGTGGATAAAATCTCATTTAAATGTTGTAGGTTTTTTTTTGTTTATTTGTTTGAGAGAGACACAGAGCCTATCTACATACGCAGGATAAAACCCTTTGAAACGTTTTGAAAACTGTATATGGAGTGTGTCCTGGGCCCCAACAGTTCTCAAAACTGTTATAAACCGTTTTAAAGCTGTAGTGTAGATAGGCTCAGATAGAGAGAACAAATACAGAGAACACTGCTTCTAATCTTCTAATTCTAATTGTGGCCATCTTTAACAGAAAACATGGCTTGCCAGAACATTTGGATATCATATTGGAAATGCTTATTTCTTTACTATATTCTTGTTAATATATGAATATTTATGACTGCAGCTAACAACCACAAAAGTAGTAGCCCAATGTAGGGTAATATGACAAATGCATTTATTGTTAATTTATTCATTTGTATTTTTACCCTTCCACATCATATGGGCTCATGTCTGGTTATAACATATTTGGGATAGGTATACCACTAGCTTAATATGGAAAACTAGTGAACATGTACAACATCTGGGAGTATGTTTAGGCTTCCAAACAAGGCATGTGCTCCCTGCGTGCCTTGTTTCCTTGGAAAATTGCCAATACTTTTGCTGCCACTGCTACAGCCTCAACAAATTCAGCAGCCGGAGCGGTAGGGGCATGCACCCCTCAATGGCCATGGGAGGCTGCATGCAACCCGCATGCCACATGTTGTTCACCCTGATCTGCAATAAAATATCTGGCATTCACTATTAGCATGTGACAAGTAGTTCAGTTTATGTCTTTGAAGAGAGGCAAATTTCCCTAATTCACATTATAGTAATGGAGAAATGAGCATGGACAGAAACCTTGAGCTCCATCATCCTGTTGTCCAGCAGAACAAAGTGGTCTATGCTTTTCTTCTCCCTTATCTTTTCACTTGCTGATTTGACAGTCTGGACAATATGAACTGCAATGCTTAAGGTGAGACTATTTTCCGCCTGGCTCATTGGATTTCTTTTTGTTCCTTATATGAGGCTGCAGCTCCAAGTTGTCACAACTGTGCAGTTGCAGAATGGCAAGAATGTACCATTGGGCATTTCTCCTCAGGGAGCTAGAAAAAAGGACAGTCTCATCAAACCAATTCAAAATCTGCCCACACATCCCAGGGTCAGCCTCCTGAGGTATACAGGCACCACGGAAAAAGAAAGGCAATTGATTTAGGAGCAGGCAATGTCTAGGGAACCAAATGCAAATAAACCATACGCAACAAAAGTCACAACTATGCCAGCAGCTGCAGACATACCTTTAGCTGCCTCATAAAACATGATGGGATGTTTTTTTCTTAAACATGATTGGATGGAGAAGGAGGCTACTTCTGGATTCTAACTGTGTAATTCCATGCTGAGAACAATAGGGCCTGGTGGCATTGTACAGTTAGGAAAGTGGTGGATTGCAGAATTGTATTTCTCTGTTGCTAATGCTTCCATGTCCTGATTCCTAACTTTCACCCAACTGCTGCTTTCAGAACAGCTCATCACCACAGGACACAAGTGTGGCACAGAAACTAAATGAGCAACCAAATTACTTTTCTTGCTCTTTAACCTCCTCAGTGAGGACCAGGTAAGCAAACATGCTAAGACACAAAGAGAGCAGGTGGGAAAGTGCCAACAGTCCTAGTGAAAAATTAAATATCTAGGATGACTTTTAAACCTCCCTTTCTCTTCTGAAGCCAGCTAGATCAAGCTGCCCCACTCTTCTTCCAACATAACACTGCAGTCCATACATGCTGTTGACATAGTGCTGCAAATAGAGTGCCACAAGGTATTGATTTTCAGGGTAGCAAATCATTGTTTGAAAACTATTTGGTGCTGCACAAGACTGGGCAGGCTTGAAGACAAAAGATAGGCAGGCAGCTTAGATTTATCAGGTTTGAACTCATGGGTGGTTATTGTATAACAAATAAAGTTACACAGATGATGTCTTTATTCAAGAACCACTACCAAATAGCCCTGCGATGTATGAATATTAAGAATGAGTAGCTGCAGCTTACTGTGTGGTTTATTGTTTTAAGAGCAGTATATTAGGATGAGGAAGGGGATAACTACAGGGCTATTTTGCAGTGGCTCTTGAAAAAAAGTTTGTGAGCCATCTTGGAATGTGTGGTACACAGAAACCTGTTCATAAAAGTAGTGGAAAAGTTAGCATCTTCTTTTCCTATCTAATTGATTGCCAAGCTTAAGATATTAGCCAGCCATAAGGGAAGCAGATGGAGCTTTCAGCCTCAATTCTAATTTCCTGAGCAATCACGGAGAGAAAAAAAAAACTCAAGTGAAAAACACTACAGTCACTAGTCCTTACAGGGTACAATAGAGTATCATCATAGTCCATTCTTATTGAAACAACTTCTGTTGAACATGTCCACATGATCAATAGTTGTTGAGACATCTATAAAGGCAAGGGAATTCTGTATTACTTAGGAATATAAACCTGAGTGAGCCCATCCATTCCTCATAGGAACTTGCAAAAGAGACAAGCTTTGATTTCCTTCCCATTGCAATGACAAGATCCATTGGTGTGTTCTACACTGCAAAACTCAATGGGATTATGAGTGGAATTGGAGTTGCTGCTGCAAACAACCACCATCCTGGGATATGATTAATTAAAAGACATGGGAAGAACTCCTGCTAAAAGAATTCTTGTCATTAGTGCCCTGATCTAGAGATCTAGAGATCAGGTAGAGCACTGGGATGCATGAGCATCTCTGCACGTTCAGCCACAAAACAGAGGGCTGGTGTGTGTGTGGGGGGGAAGGAGTAATTTTAAAAGGGGGCAAGTCCCAGAATGTCTAGAAACACTGCTTTAAGCACTTACATTAGGCTGACCAGATAAAATCCAGGTCAGGGCTCATGTAACTTTAACAGTTGTAGAGCAAAGGGAATTTCAGCCAGAGTCATTTGTATGCAATTAGTTCCTGGTGATATTACCTCTTCATCACAACAGTTAAAGGTGCAGGCACTATACTAGAGTGACCATATACAAAAGAAGGCAGGGCCCCTGCAACTTTAACAGTCGTGATGACGAGGGAATTTCACCAGGAACTAATTGCATACAAATGACACTGGCTGAAATTCCCTTTTCTCTACAACTGTTAAAGTTACATGAGCTGTGACCTGGATTTTATCTGGTCACCCTAACTTACATGGTGAATCAGGAGGAAGTGCTTTATTTCTAAGAGATGCCAGGTTTTCAGCATAACTGAAAGCCATGAACCTCTGCCCATTATCCTTTGGGGTACGCATAAGTAGTAGAGGAAAATCCACTCTTTGTTATTACTTTGTTACGTGTGTTTTTATGAGCGATGGTAATGAACATAGATTTGGGGAGATAGCTATAGTGACCCCAGGCATTTCACACCATAGGCTTGATTGATTCACCAGAGCCACTCTGTTCTCCATACATTGGTCCAATTACCAGAAATTAATTTTCCCCTAAAGTGTGAGCAATCTTTATTACAATAACATCTGTGCTTCCTAGTATTAGGCGGTTTAGAATTATGGAAGGTGTAATATATAAACCCAAAAGAAGGTGTGACATTGAAGAATCTCATGCAGAACTTTTAAAGACTTGCCCCCATTTCAAATGCATCCGTAGGCAGATTTTTAGTGCAAATTTTGATCAACATTTGGGAGTGCTTCCAGAGGCCAAAAGGAATGGCTTAGGGGATGCAAGTTTTACTGTGGCTGAATACTTTATTTTTAAAACCCTTACTCATTCACAGAGCCATGGCGTATAAACAGTTTAATATGGAGCATAATAAATCTTGCACGCTGTGATTTTGTAGTAACAATACAAAATACCGCTATCATGTGAATAATCAATCTAACTGGGCAGAACACAAGTGCATAAAGAAATAATCATATAAAATAGCATCAGTGGCAAAGCTACTTAGCTCTTGATCTGGGACAATTTGAGGGTGATTGTTGAATGATCAAGCTGCAGGGAATCTCAAAAAGAATTCTTTACACCAGTCTGTCTCTTGAAGCTAACTAGGGATATGGTTAAAATACACTCAGTTATGAGCTGTCCTCTGATGACAAATAGGTTTTCATAGTCTGTGTGGGATCTAGTGAGCTGCAGTTTTACATCCTAGGAGGTGCCATAATTCCCTTAGCAATGGCAAGAAATGCCGACGTTTTAGACAAGCAGAATAGCTTCAGCAGTGTCTTACATTCCACCTCACAGGAATACAATGGCCATAATAGTAGCCATCACCGAAGCTATTCTCCTCAATTGTACAGGCACAGAGAAACCATGGGGCCAAAACTGGGCCTTGAAGTGGCTTTCAAATTGCAATCAATGAGAAGTGTTTGTGCCATAATTTAACAACCAAGCGAGGAATGGCCATCCTGGTGTCAAGACAGCATGTATGTACAATCAAAACTAAAGCTTCTCACCTGGAAAACTGAACAACTTTCATTGTAAGACAACAGGCTGCACTGACGACTCTGGATGCTTTTATACCATCTGGGAATGTAACAACTGAAGTAGAAGATAAAACTTCCAACGTTTTAATCAAGGTCAAAACACTCAGAGAAACATATAACCTAGAAAATGCAGGAGGACTCCAAAGTTTTGATGATTTCTGTGGAAATACCCTATGGGCCTCTCCAATTTAAAAAGCATCAAACATTTTTTGTCTATCACAGACTGTTATTTATTATGGAAAGATGCATAGTAGCTCATGTAATCACCAAGTGCATGAATTGAGGATACATCTTTCCTGGACTAACACAGGAGGATGCCTTACGTAAAGTCAGACCACTGGTCCATTTAGCCCAGTACTGTCCATGTCACCTGCAGCAGTTCTCCAGGGGGACCTCTGGCCATTACCTGGAGATACCAAAGATTGAGCCTGGGACCTGTCATATGTTCTGCCATTGAACTATGGATTCTGAAGCTCACCATACATGTTTTAGTATATGGGGGCGGGAGACAATGATAGAAAATTTGCAGAAATGATAAAGCAAAAAATATTGTATTTTAAATATCTAATCTAATACCAGTGAACCATCAAATGATGTAACTTGGACAAACTATCAGGTGTTTTGTGGCCTGGGAGGAGGTGACACCGGAGGGCCTCCCTTCCCCAAAATGGGTAGTCGGGTGTGTCTGTGTGTGTGTGTGTGTGGGGGGGGGGGAAGCTTACAGATGTCATTCAACATAAAATGTTTTGCCCAATATAAAGTCTGGTTAGTGGCTGGTGTAGATTAGTGGCAGTGGCCTGCCCAAGTTTTCCCTTTGCAGGTTTAAAATAAATGTGGCCCTGATTTTTTCATACCATACATACGTATGTGCCTCATCTCTTTATTTTCACCCTCCTTTCACATGCAATGCAGGGATATGCTGCCCTGGTACTATTTTCTGCTCCCTACACTGTTATGCAAAGGTTGTTGTTGGATTTCTAACATCGAGACAGAAACCATGATTGGCCAGGGTTCCTGTTCCTTTGTTTGGAGCACTATATAATGAGATGGCCCTTCAGACTCGGGAAATTGCACAATGCCTCTAGAGTGTTATCAGTGTGTGCAGCATCATTGAGGGAAAGGAACTAGCTTTGTGCTTTACCATAAGCCACTTCAAGCATTTGGAAGTGAATGCCTGAAGCGCGCTAATGAAGGAAGTAGTATGTGCTTGAATGGGAAAAAAGGCCATTAATGCGGATGTGAGAAAAGGGAGTAACCACAGAGGAAGTTTAATAAAGTTTCTGTCAGAGTAAGCTCATACACAAAGAACACTCAGAAATTGGCTGCATCCAATTGTTTACCTAATTTGGAGTGGGAAGCAGGGAGGGGTGGGATCAGGGTATAAAATTAATTGTTGAGAAATCTGGGTCGGATTTGAGTGTTTTAAGAAAAAATATTGGGCGGGGGGGGGTGGATTTTTATGTTTGCAGATCTGACACCACAAATGCCACGTACGCACTTTGTGGTATTCTGGTAGTTACTATTTTCTCAATGCCATTTCTTTTCTGCAGCAAACATTGAGTTAAAGGAACGGTTTGGCATTTGGGGGACAGCTTGTGACCTTGGGCAAGTCACTTGTCTCATCTTCCCCAATATTCTGTTTCCAGCAGTGGATAGTCAAATGCCTCTGGTAAGCTTGGAAACCAGGAATGGAAGAAACAGCCCTCAGCTGTTCTTACTCTCCAGTACCTGATATTCAGAGTTAAAGTGCCTATGAATGTGGAGGGTTTATTTAGCTATCATACCTGTTAGGAAGGTCTTTCAAAGGTAGAACTGAGTTGGATCATGTAGGAGTAGCTTTGGGTTGGTGGTCTAAGGGATGACATAAAGGGAGCACTTGGCAAGGCAGTGGGAATTGTAGCATCCCAATCTTTTGGAATAGCCAGTCACCGCTGACTGGGAAGCAAGCGCCACTGTGGTAGCACATATACGTACTTCTGTGAGAACAGGGGAGTGGAGCAAGCATAAGCCTCATTAAACTCCTTGCGCAAGTAATTTATCTAGATGGAGAAGAATATAAGAGCCTTGAATAGGAAGGAAACAACTATTGAAGATGGATATTTCTGTTTCCTGCATTAGACCCTTGTAAGCTGATTTCCTATATATAAAAAGGCAAGAAGGAAGCTAACAGGGCCGCAGAGACCTTAATAGCTAATATAGTAGCCCATATGTTGCAACGCTCCATGGGAGTGCACATTAAACCTGTGAAAATTGCACCATATTTGTATTATGTATCCCTGTTCATTTTACAGTTCTTATATTTTTCAGTGGGAACCTGCAATTGGAATCCCTTCTCAAGTTTGAGATTAGTTAAACTTTAATGACCTCAGTCAACCACACTGTTTTCTGCTACAGCAAACTTTCCCTCAGTTCTTAAGTCTCCTGGACAGCTGTATAGGATTATCATTTGCTTGCACAGCTTAGCTAATACAATTGGAAAATATTATCTAGCAGGTTTTATGGAATTTTGTAAAAGTAATTGTCAAATAATGATCATGCTTTGATTAAATAAATATGCCACTGCAGCACTAGATAGCACATAATTTAAGTATGGCATGAATAATTTGTTAGAAACTTTGCTCTCCTATCTCAGCAGATTTTAACTCTGGACACATTTGTTGAAATAGCCATTCTACTTTGCAGATTTCACTGTTAGCTGTTTTCTGAGCGAATCTGACATTATTCCCTTTTTTGTTTTATGCCAATCACGCTTACTGCGAAGTGCTTATTACTTTATTGCTGAACATGGCAACATGCATTTATTTAGCTTTTTATTTTAGAATCAGCAGGCTATCGCACACTTTATTAATCAAATCCAACCTTAAGGATTATAACCATCCCTTTCAAGTTTATCTAATTGCAGCTGTTCAAAAGAATAATAATGAAAAATCAGTAATGCATTTACACCAGCACCTGTGTGTAGCTTTTTTCTTTCTCCGTGTATCATTGGAAAGAGAGAATCAATGTGACCTTTTCTTCTTTCTTTTAAAAAGACCCCTTCATTCAAGACAGCACTTAACAAAAAAAAAATGTGAATGCTTCTTTACAAGTTACCCTAACCTTAAGGTTAATACAAAAATCAGGAAATGACAACGCTAACAGAGAGAGTTGCTAAATCACCTGATACAATGAGCTTGACACTGGAATCATCTAGGTTTCCTCTCACTGCATACCAGTAATCACCTATATGTACAAAGATGTTTGGACCATTGTTAGGAGATCCTAGCCTGCTGAAGGATAGCATCACCCTTTTAACAATTTGTCCAGTTTCCTCACTCTGTCTTCTAGACACAAGGATGGTTGGTAGTAACTAACTTTGAAAGAGACAATGAAAGACAAATAACAACATCTGGAAAGGCTGTGCTTATTTCTATGATACAGTGCTAGGTAGGACTCAACAAATGTCAGTTTTTGCAGTAACATGTTTGTTAAAGATGCAAGCTGTTGAAACGACCTCGTAGTCTGATTGTAGATTTTACCTCCTGTTGCTGCTTATAGTGATAAGACGGGCATTTTAAAAAGCCACACAAGAAGGATCCTCTGATACAGAACACTATAAACCTGAAAAAGCCTAGATCTGATAACTACAAGGTGAAATAAAATAAAGCAAAAATGTGTTAGGAGCTTCAAAAGAATAACCACAGAAGTTCTATTCACTTCTTATCAGTGATTACTTTAGAAAGAAAAGGTGTATCTCTTCTGGTAAGTAGCCACGTTCACAGTAGCTGCAAAAAAAATCCACCAAGCTTTCCTGGAGAGAGCTAGCCTCAATAGTTCATGGCAACATGATCTTAACTATGTTAAGACCCACTGATTTCAACAGAATTCATTTTCAGGTAAGTGAAGACAGTCATTGCCATCTCTTGTAGGTGGTAGCACCCTTATGCTCTCATAATATACTCATAAAATACATTGGTATGTGTCCAGTGTAGCATTTCTGGAAGATATATGGAGGCTACCATTTATGGAAGTAGGATGGGAGTAGGGATGCTTGAAGATTTAATATTTGGGAATTCCAATATGAACTGAGGTAACCCATGCCTACCAGAGTAATGTACAAATCAGAACTTAATTATCCAATAGATGTTGCACTTCCTGAATATTCCAACACAGTTCTCAGCTCAAAAGATGGTTAAAAACGCATTAAACATGCATATTTTGAGAGAAAATATGTTCACATATGTATTTGAGAGGCAATATTTTTAAATATATTTAAATGTGAAGTTTCATGTGGCTGAAACAATGCAGATCAATGTGGAACACATACTAAAATGAGATTGACTGGAAATAGATGGATTTGTCAATCCCTTGTGCATGCTCTTGCATCTTTCCCATGCTGTCTTCCAACCACCCAGAGCAGATTTTCAAGGGGTGCACAAGGCGGGGGAAAGTTGGTGAAAATTTCGTATCCCCTACCTTGAGAAGGAGGTTCCGTGAGTGGAATTCCTTTCATGGGATCTCTGGATGAACAGATGAACTGTATTCCTGCATTGAGCAGGGGGTTGGATTCCATGGCCTTATAGGCCCCTTCCGACTCGACTATTCTATGATTCTATGATCCATTCTCTCTTTTTCTTTCTGTAAATTTCCTTGTCCTTGTGCCATACAATATGCCATTTTCTTCTCTACCATTAAAGAATGGCTATCAATCATCAAATGATTGTATTACTGCATAGAGAGTTGGAATTCTTACACAACTTGTCTACAGTATAGTTTGCAATGTTTTAGCTATGCAGAGGATTGTCACAGAAGCTAAATGCTGGAATACTAAAGAGCTGTAAGAAGAATTGAGGGTAACAGTTCAGTAATTAATCTATATAAGGGAACATAATACTCTTCAAGTTTTTTTCCCCTCCATTACAATAAAATGAGTCAGCTTGTAGCTGTGTTTATTTCAGGGTACAGGCAGATTACTACACAGTAGCTAACAGATATAAAACTGAGGGAAAATAGTAGACTGAGGAACAGGCAATGGAACGGAGCATAAGCTGACATGCAGGTATATCATGAATCATCCATTAAGCTAGTGCACTGTTTGTATGTTGTCTTCATTTTCCGCAAGGAATACCTCAGATGTTTGTATATTATATGTCTTCCCTTGGTATTCAAAGAAATGTGCTTTGATGACAGTGATGCATATTGTTCCATTACGGGAACATAGATAGCAAAGGCCCTGTAAATGTGGGAGTAAGTTGTCAGAAGCAGAATACATTTTCTGTAGAAGTTAGGCATCTAATAATCTGAGCCCTGTGGATCAGATTCAGCTGCAAAGCAGAGGCATTGATCTGTACTGCAGGGGCTGACACACATCCTATCCTTGGCAAGTACCTTTTCCCATTACTATGGGCTATCGTCAGTGACATCTGCAGACACAGCTTCTATGGCTCCAAATGTCACATAGGATGGGACACACATATGGAAGGAGAACCTACACTTTTGCTATTTTCAGCAGGAGCATGACCACTACTTGAGCTAGAGAAATTGTCCTTTGTGTTTTTGGAGAATGGACTTTCTATGTGTTTACTATATTTAACATTAGAATATAACATCAACTCTAAATTAGAAAGGCCTCTAAAATTCTAACCAAAACCAGCAAGCAATGTGCTCAGGATAAGACATATTATGGCCAGGATTGGGCAATACTATCCCAATCCAGACCATGGCATGGAGGAAAGCAAGTGTGTGCCTGCTCCCCTATCATTCCCCCCACTGCATGGAGAAAAAACAACTATGCATCATCTATTCTTTTCCACCTAGCATGCCACCCATCATTCCCATTTATCCACATAAGGAAAGAATTTGCAAATGCTGCCTGGTAATGGCCAGCATGGTTGATTTTCCAGGAATAAGCAGCATGATTTTACCCCACATGCATGCACAGGAGGTATTCATGTGTTCCAAAGCCACATAGAAAATTGGGTGGGGACACACGAGATACTCTTGCTGTTTGGCCTCGGCTGGAGAAATGGGAGATAATAGATAACACAAATAGTTTCAAAATATTGTAGCTATTCCAATGTTGACAAATCTATATGAAGACATTTCATGTGTTTGTGTGTGTGTGCATGTGCGCGCGTGTGTGTATCTCCTTTCTGCCAATTGGATCTACAATATATAATTCAGCACAGGAGAGACAACAGAAGGAGAGGGAAGAGGAGGCAGGTGTAAAGAGGCAATGAATATGTGTTATTTCAGGTACACGTACTTAGGCATACAGAGCAATCTCATGCATTTTTACACACAAGTAAGTCCCATCATGTTCAGTGGGGCTTATCCCTAAATAAGTATGCACAGGAATGCCACATTAGTTATAGTAGGGCATAAGGACAATTTCTCCCTTCACAAACTTTAAGTGGTTTCCACTTTGCATTGGGAGCAAGGGACATGAGTCTGAAAATGGAAGGAGCCTCAAATGGGTTTCCTTTCCAGCATTTAATAATCTTCAGACTTGGGTAGATTGGCAGCCAGGGACATATTTTTGCTGTATTTACCAGGCATCATCATCATCATCATCATCATCATCATCATCATCATCACCACCACCACAAACAATGGAGTAGAAACTTGATAACCTCTAGTTTTTTACTGACTGGAATGTGGATGGTTTTCAATTTGCTCATGCCACATACTAACCACGGGGTCAGATGCTTTGGCTTACAATTCCCATCGGCCCTAGCCAGCATAGCCAATGGTAAGGAATCATGGGAGCTGTAGGCTAAAATATTTGGAGGGCCAGAAGTTGCCCACCCTTTCACTAGGTAATTCACCTGTACCACTGAGATTATTGGAAAGCTGTCGCACAAGTAAAAAGGTAAAGGGAGACAAATATGAGAAGAACACTAAAGTAATTAAATACAGATGTATGCAGACCTGCTGAGTCCTTTATAATATACTCTTTACTCCTTGGGTGCAATCCAAGGAAGCATGAGCCCTATTCCGACATTCATGTTCACACAATTTACAATGAATGGGGTGGGGGGAGAATAGAGCTGTGCTCACTCTTCTGGTCCCCACTGTTGCATCCTGACTAACCAGCCCTGCCATCTTCCACTCATTGGAGGGGAGAGGTCTGAAGTGAGAAGTCAGTAAGCTGCCCATGCGTTTTAGAACCCAGTCAGGTAATGAAAAGGCCACTTTCTTAATTTCTTTCAAAGTACAGCATAACATTAACAATGTACAAAAAGGCTGGATTTGTTGGCCGCCCTGATGCATAAATAAGCACTGGTTCTCATGACAAATTTCAGCATGTGGCAGCTGGGATTTTTAGTCAGCCTATACTGACTTCCCTGAGCCAGTCATGCACATTCTGACAACATGCACTAAACTCAGCACAGACTGGGTTTTGGCACCCATTTGCAACGGCCAACACTCTATACAGCACATGGTGTTGGCTTGTAGACAACCAGTTGAGCCTGTGGCCACACAGCTGTAAGTTATCACAGGCTGACTGAAAATTGTGGCTGCCACAGGGTTGAAATGGTCATAAGAATAGGCCCTAAGAATAAACGTAATGATATGGTGTAGCTTCCACTGGCGGCTGTCCATGCAACTATGCAGAGGATCACAGCATTCATTCTGGATATAGTTGTGCAGTGTACTATCATTGTGTTCTCATTACAGAAAGCTGAAAATGTGCCATAATCTCATCATGTGCCAGAAACAGCAGAAGGCACCTATTTGTACAGTTTTAAAACAAATTATTTAAGGTATGTGAAGAATGTTAACAGTACAGTCCTATGCAGCTTTACACTGTAAGTCCAACGGAGTTCATTTCCAGAGTAAGTGCATACAGGATTGCAACCTAACTTCCTTTTGTAGTTTTTTTTAAAGGAGGGATTAGCAGGTCAGGTATTAAAGACTGATGGCTCTTGAACAAACAAATAGCAATGATCTCTAGGACTGGCTGTAGTCAGTAAAGTAGCAAGCATCAGACTTGCATTCATAACTCAAATGTCAATATACTGAAAAAATACTCAAGAATTCTAAAGAAACAGCAATAAGCAACTACATTCTTGATATTATGTGAATTCTGTCTGATTCAAACAGTAGTGCAACCTCAGCATGGTCTTTGTACAGATGAGAATGATTCCTTTGAATGTCAGAATAGCTTTCGAAGACTTCTGATTTAAATTTCCAACTCGTGGTCATAGCTGGGAGTATATTTTTTAAAAAATCTCGGAATTGGGTTCTTTATCTCTGAACCAAGTGAAAATATTAAGCATTTTGTTGTATCCACTCTGTGAGCCAAGTTCCCTACTGTGCCTTCAAATCCACAGTGAATGAACCATATTTGGATCTGCTTATCAGAAGGAGACATTTAGAAAGACAATGAGTCTGTCCCACTAGATGGAGGCTCCTGATGCTTTTAGATAGGCCTGTGGTGAACTGCAAAATGGGCCCTAAAATCAGTCTGACATGGTCGCTTAACAAGCTGTGGTATTAGCTCTTGGCTCACAGAATTTCTACTGTCACCCACAGGGCTGACGATGGCAGCCATCATAATTAGAATGCCTGAATCAAAAACACCAGGTGAAGATTTTTCCTTGGAAGAAAGAAAAGGCAGAAGGAGGGAATTACCATGCCCTTTGACTACTAAGCTGATGCATGCAGCTGGATCAGTGACCAACAGTGACTGGGTGGATTATGCTATGGGGATCCTTGCTACAGTTTTATACTTCCCACAACTAGTGGCTGTCAAAGCATTCGCTGTGAACTGCTTCAAAGGAAGTGATACAGCAAGCTGCTGGGATGAAAAAAAAGACAAAAAGTAACCCTATTAAACATGGAAAATAAGATTTCAGGCTCTTCCTCAAGTTTAGCAATCATCTTCTTCTGAAAGTTGAGTCTATTCTATTAATTTGGTCGTTCCAAATTAGCACCTAGAAAAGGCCAAAACGGCAGTGCTTACTGAAGTGGAAAAGCTATGTAATCTTAACTGATATGACCTTGAAGAGGGATTTGTTGAACTTTTCTAAGATTGCGTCCCCCTCCCCACCCAATCCTTTGTAGGCTCTTGATTTTAAAATCTGCCTAACAAAAGACCTGCCAGGAAAGCTGTTATTACAAAGATGCTTCTCAATCGGAAGAAGTGGGCTAATTGCAAGCTCTTTGGTGAAATAAAGGAAGGTTTTGCAAACAACTACGGAATTGACAAAATGCTCTTAGCAGAAAACAATGAGAAAGAAATATGTGAAATGGCAAAGATGTCTAATATAAACAGATGCTATAAAACTAGTTGGAAAAGGCTATAAAAGATTTCAGATAATTCATAAACAGTAATTGCTCCTCTGACCTTGATGTGACTACAAAAAGTCCATTAGCTACCAAACCTTGACATATAATTACAAACTGAAAAATATTTTCCTATTTATTTTGACAGGTTCTACAATAATCCCACATTCAAGTTTTTACAGATGATCTTTCCATTTGCTATTTTTGATTTTTAGTGAAAGGTCTCAAATGAAACCATCACATAAAATTCTAAAAGCCCTAAGCATTTGTTCTTAACAGAGAGCTTCTACTCTCCGTTACAAATATCTTTGAAGAAATCCCTATACGAAAATATTTTGTATAGTTGTTTCAAAGAATAAAACAGTAAGTTATTGGCTACAATCCATACAACTGCTCATCTCACAAAAATACCACTTTATGCTTTTCCATACCTTGGGAGGGACTGGGGACAGGGAAACCATTACTATGTCAATGCAAACACTGCAAGCAATCTGAAGTAACTCCTAAAATTAGCATGTGGACAATAAATAGAACCTGATGACGTAGTTTCTGATTTGAGTTCAAATTCATGGCCAAAATAAATATAAATAAAATAATGGTTGGCTCATGCATGGGAATCATCATGTTCTAGTGAAATTTTGTCCTATCTGTGCAAGCTCACATGGCAGATCACAAACTACTTTTGTAACACCCTCAGTTACAGAAGCAGTTTACATTGTGATAAATATAAAGCACGCTTGGGCTCACAGAAAATGTCTCATTCTTCTTTAAATCCTGGCACATTTATTTTAGTTGGCTTGTTTAGGCTGACCATATAGGCTGACCAGATAAAATCCAGGTCAGGGCTAATGTAACTTCAACAGTTGTAGGGCTAATGTAACTTCAACAGTTGTAGAGAAAAGGGAATTTCAGCCAGTGTCATTTGTATGCAATTAGTTCCTGGTGAAATTCCCTCTTCATCACAACAGTTAAAGGTGCAGGCACTATACTAGAGTGACTATATACAAAGAAGGCAGGGCCCCTGCAACTTTAGCAGTTGTGATGAAGAGGGAATTTCACCAGGAACTAATTGCAGACAAATGACACTGGCTGAAATTCCCTTTGCTCTACAACTGTTAAAGTTACATGAGCCCTGACCTGGATTTTATCTGGTCACCCTATGACCATATGAAAAGGAGGACAGGGCTCACATAACTTTAACAGTTGTAGAGAAAAGGGAATTTCAGCCAGTGTCATTTGTAGGCAATTAGTTCCTGGTGAAATTCCCTCTTCATCACAACAGTTAAAGGTGCAGGCACTATACTAGAGTGACCATATGCAAAAGAAGGCAGGGCCCCTGCAACTTTAACAGTTGTGATGAAGAGGGAATTTCACCAGGAACTAATTGTATACAAATGATACTGGCTGAAATTCCCTTTTCTCTACAACTGTTAAAGTTACATGAGCCTGTCCTCCTTTTCATATTATCAGCCTAGCTTATTATAACCACACCATTCATACAATTAGCAACTGTGTGAATCATTTCTTAAAACAAAAGGAAAAAACAGGTATGGGCTCAACAATCTGGATCAAATTTGCCCCCTCATCCCCTTGTGTAAGTAGGAATTGTATGGGATACTTTCTCTATACCCTAAATAGTGGCCCAGCTCCATTTTCACAGCCAAAATATCACTTTATCCAGCACCTAAAATTAGGTAGCAACACAGGTGGAAGGAGAAGGTAAAGATAGCCTTCTAATGCTGCCAGTACTGTCCTAGAAGACTGGAGTATTCTCATTTTTTTCCCTGGTTTGAATATTCTTCCCAAAAAGGGTTTAGTGGTGATACACAGGCTGGATCTCCTGATATCCTCCTGACATCACTTGGTCTGTCCCAATGGTTTCTTCTAGCTGCCAACAGCTAGAAGAGTGCTATGTTAGAGACAGAGGGCCGGTTTACACAGCACAACAGCCCACCATGGGTTATTTAACCCACAGTAAGCAGGGCACATGCAGCTGCCATTTGGATATCCATCCCATGCTCAGGGTTTGATGTGTTGTGCAAACTCAGAGAGCATGAGTTATGTACGGGTTAATAAACCCTAGCATAACTCTAGAACAGGCCATGGGTTATGCGAGGGCTGTATAATTATTACATAACACATGCTTACTGGCTTTGCACAATACAACAACCCTCAAATGGAAGTTGGATATGCAAAGTGGTGCCTCTGGGAGCCACGCTGTGTCATGTGAGCCAGGTCAATAGCTTTATCTGCTGCAATGATTAAGCATTTTCCAACGTCATCTCAGGACCAAAGTCTACATGTCTAGATGTTTCCTGAAAAAGAACTGAAGATCTGATGGGAATTTTCAGGTGATATTTTCAGTCCAGAAATACATTGTAAGGCTCATGAAATGAGGCTTGTAGTATTTCCAAACATTGCTTGTGATAACAACAAATGAATACTTTATGCTTGTCACTTTGCCGATGATAACAAGAAAGGCATGAATTCGTGCATTCATCGCATGGCTCTATGTACTCTGCACAGCTTGTGACAAGTAACATGACATCATTGTTTTGTACTTAAAAGAAAGCTTAAGGATCTTCTTATTTTGTGCTTGGAATCTTTCTTACATGTTCCAGAGACTTTATATTGCTTTCCTTGGCAGATTTCGATCATATAGAAAAACATTTGAATTTTTAAAATCCTCAATATATTTTTTCCTGTTCCTTGAAAAAATCTCTAAAGACATTATTCTGCTAGCTTGAACTGAAAAAATTCAAAACAAACAAACATACAAAACAAAACAAAAACCCAGCAAGAGTTTTGAACAATTAGCCCTCCCCATAAAGTTTCTCATTATTCCCAGACTATATTGTCCCTGTCTGGACCTCACATCCATTAATATGGGCTAAAAATAGGTGACCTGTCACTGGACCATACTTGATGGCTTTTGCTGTCAGCTTTTGACAGGTCCAACCCCATTTGGCAAGTGACAGTACCAGCCTTTACTCTTCCCCGTAACACTGTTTTCAGACCCAGCTTCCACAATCCACTGCAACTCACCATGGACAGGTCCATGGGTGGATTGAGCTGTGTTTGCGCCTTCATTGTGGGAAAATTCAAAATCTCTACCGTTGCATTTAGCCAAAGACTTCACATCTCAGTGAAAAAATTGTTCATGATTCACCATGTAACTATGAAGCACACAGCTTTCCTGCGCTGACAAAAGCAGCACATTATGCAATGCAACCATGATGGGGGAAAAATAGAAACCTGGATAGAAGGAAACCAAAGTAGATGGCAAAATGGGTTTAGTGCCTTCTTGTCTCTCTCAAACTTTGAAAGTTTTAATTGCCCAGAATGATTGTGACTACATCTTTGACTATAAATATTTTATCACCTACTATCACATCATAATAAATCATTTGATAATGTTTGTGTCTTTTGCTCAAATGTACCCATTATGGTAACTAAAGCATACATGAGGCTAACTCATTCACTCATAACAAAATTAATGATCATTGTGTTTGATAGTTGAACTTCAACCACTGCCACTCAAAGGGTTTGTCATATTTATCAACAACCTGATAAAAATACATTCTAATTGTATTATTCGTCTTTTTGATTGTTGACTAATGGGGCTTCTCTCCTTTCAAAGCTTGGGCCATATTATGTACTTGTATGCCAGAAGCCATGATAAAGCTATCATCGTGTCTTGCCTTATTTCTTCGATGAAATGCCAGAACTCTGTTGCCTTGGGAATAGAATACATCGTATTTTCAGAACTACAAAACTATGCTAGAATACCTCAATCAGTTCAAAAGTAAGCACAGCTATCAATAGACATACATTATGCTACTACAGACCTGTAGTCAAAATTCAATTGGTATGTGAAATCCAGCTGCCGCTATTTACCCCATCAAAGGTTCCTTGATTTCCATGCCATTTCCACTAACAACATGCAGCCCCTCATGTCTCTAGGACCCCCTCTAGATGGATTCCGTTTGACGCCTGTTCCTCCGATTATGTGCATCTTCTCGGAAGCGCTTTATCGTAAATGCTTGTATGCAGGAGGTAATTGAGCACTCAACAGGTGACCTTACCGGTTGTTTCAAATGCGCTTTACAAGTAGTTAATGCGGAGAATCACTTGTTCACATAGTCAAAATGCGCTTTAACTGCAGCAGCAAAATAAAACTCGCTATTTAACGCGCATTCGATAATGCGTATAATTGGAGAGAAAACGCGCTTCTATGCCCGATTTGCGCTCCGTTCTTGTAGAGGTAAATTTTTTAATGACCCTTGAAAGAGCTTTAAATGCCTCTTGTAGAGGCAGCCTAGAACATATGCCGTTTTTGTCAGCATAACCTTGCCTTTCTCCAGCTCTGAATTTTCTTCAACTTCTCTTTCCCTTTGCCCTTGGTTAGACCTCTTAGTGGCTCCTAAGCCCACTACCTTCTTTGTGTCCTTTCCTTCAGCAGCCCTGCCTTGTGTGGCTCCCATCTTCAGTAAGAGGTGTTTCCCACCACCAGGTACTTTGGGGAACTGTGCTCTTTAAATCACCCTATTGAAACCAATGGAAATGTTTAGTTCGATACAGAGATTTAAAGAAACTGCAGCCCCAAAATGCCTGGTGCCGGACCAACAGCAACCTACAACGACAGCCCCCTTTCCCCCCACCCAAAAGAGTCTTCTATGCATGGATTGTGTTTCCTCCCTCCAGGCATTTTTGTTCCTACCTGCAGAGTTTTTTTTTTTTTTTTTGCCTGAGCTCCAGTTGCAGAGAAGCTCCCTTCCTGAGCTGACAGGCCCCCATGAGGGCTAAAACAGATGTTTTTCTTGGGTTGAGATTTTAATCTGGGCTGGTGAATAATTCAGGACCTCATAATGTTCACTTCTTCTCTAAGATGAGCATTAGAAGCTCCTGAAACTTGTACCTGGGCCTGAGCGCAGCCAGCAACTCTAGGGATGTGGGATGAATGATATTCCACAATATTATTCACTGTGGTATCTGGATTGTGTGAGAAGGTCCAGGCTAACACCCAAAGAGCCTTGCTAAGTGGGAACTGCCACATTTCTGGATGAAATTAATTAAATGGAAAATTAATTCTGAACACTTTGAGTTAGTGCTTTTCTGAAGTATTTGGCACATACATTTTTATTTCTTTTGGAGTATGGGTGAAAATGTCCCTGGAAAATTGGATTAATCTTTTTTGCGGGGTGGGGGGAGGAATCTAAGAATATTCAGGTGGAGGGTGGGCTATTCTTTAAAGATGCAGTAGGCAAGGTTTTATTCCCCTCCCCCCTTTTTTTAACAGAAAAAGAAATATTTGCTGTTGCTACAAGTGGCAGCTTGGCTGCTCTCAGCCTTTGTAATTTTGGATAGAATGCTGCATGAAAACAACACTATGTCATGACTTAGCATCATTCCCAGGGTCACTGTTTGGGGCGGGGGGAGAAGATGGCTGCCTCTGTTGCCCAATGGGATCTATTTGCACAAAGCAGTGGCAAAGCTTCTGTAAAAGAAAACCCTTGGCCACCTGATAATTCTTTGAATTTTCTCAACCCTCAAATGTAGCCAATGTTTTCCCCTGCCCTTCCTTCACGGATGATTAATGATCCCACAAAAGTGGAAGTCATTTGGGCTAGTTCTCAGGACAAATCTACACCTTGCGTCAAATCATTACGCCCCCATCATGGTAATGCTATATCCGTCTTGTGCATTTATAATTCGAAGCACCCACAATGACATTTGTTGCAGTATTTTGGATAATGTGGAATAAAAAGCAGGAAATAACACTATGAAAGCAGTATAAGGAATGTGCAATGTGCCTCAACAGTTATTAGTGCACTTCAATATCACTATAAAGCAGCATGTAGACCTATCCTTAATCTGAACAAATGTGTGCATTGTGTAGAAGCATCTAGCACTGCCCTCACTCTGAACGAGCTTTGTTTTCTTTCAATAATGTCTTCAGAAAGCCAAATCTGACTGGCTATATGATGACCTCATTCTCATTAAGAAGACGGGCTATAAAATGGCACTGAAACTGTAGTTGACTGGAATGCAAACTGTGGTGAAATCGCAGGAAAAAAATCTGCTTTTTGTGGAGACTTTGGGGAAACATTTTGCTGATGACCCTGAAAAGATTATTTGGACTGACAATGTTCATCCAGGACATTTGGTTCAGTACCAATATTTATGTGCAAAATATGCATGTGTATATTACAACACTGTAATGTTTCACATCTATATACATAATAAACTTGTAGTCATGGGTCCCCTCTACAAGGATTCGCTTTTGCGCCAGGTTAGGCGATTATGCGCATAATCGCTGAAGCGCATCTACAACTAATCCCTCTGCACGAGAGGCGGCGAGAGGCGGCGAAGCGCATTAACGGATGACCAAAATGCACTTTACAAGTAGTTCATGCGCATAAGTGATTGTTCACATAGTCAAAATGCGCTTTAACGGCCGGAGCAAAATAAAACTCACGATTTAACGCGCATTCGATAATGCGCATAATCGGAGAGATAATGCGCCTCTACGCCCGATTTGCGCTCCGTTCTTGTAGAGGTAATTTTTTTTAAGCGCCTTGAAAGAGCTTTAAACCTCTCTTGTAGAGGAAGCCTTGGTTATATGTTTCTGTTAGATCTCTGTATTTTATGGTGAGTATTTCTGTGGTGGGAGAGATGGATGAGTGATAAGAAAAATGGTAGATTTGCATATGTGTGATGATTGGCTGAGTGAGTGAAGGTGTGTGTGTGTGTATGTGACATGTGTGTGCTACATAAATAGGGTGACCATCCGCCCGGATTTGTCCGGACATGCCTGGGAAATGGGGAGCAAATCCGCATCCGGCCGGAAAAACTGTTTTGGGGGGCCAAATCCGGAAATTTAGCCCCCCAAAAGGGTGACCAGATGGCCCTGGGGCGATCTGGGCCAACCGGGGGCGGCGGGGGCAAACCGGGGTGGCGGGGGGTTACGCGGCGGTGGCGGGAGGCTGGCGGCGCGAGGCACTTACCTGCTGGGGCGTCCGCTTCCCTCCGGTGCTCGGAATCTTCTGAGAAACAGGCTTCGCGGCCTGGCCGTCAGTACTGAGAGACAGGCCAGGAAGCCTGTTTCTCAGTAGATTCCGAGCACCGGAGGGAAGCGGACGCCCCAGCCGGTAAGGAGCGTGGGGCGGGCAGTGTGGGGCGTGCATGCGGGCAGCGTGGGGCAGGTGGGGGGGGCGGCACAGCGCGGGTGGGGGGGCGGCGCAGGTGGGGGGGCAGCGCTGCGCAGGCGGTGGCGTGAGGCATGTGGGCGGGGGGGCGGCGCAGGGCGGGGCGCGCGCGCAGTGGGGGGGTTGTTTTGGGTGGGTGGGGTGGCGGGGGGGTCCGGGATTTTGATCCTCAAAATCTGGTCACCCTATACATAAACTGTGTGCTGTGCGAGTCAGACAGGGACTAGGAATGAGGGATAAGATCAGAGTTAGGATTTGTGATAAGATAGGCTGACCAGATAAAATCCAGGTCAGGGTTCATGTAACTTTAACAGTTGTAGAAAAAAGGGAATTTCAGCCAGTGTCATTTGTAGGCAATTAGTTCCTGGTGAAATTCCCTCTTCATCACAACTGTTAAAGTTGCAGGCACTATACTAGAGTGACCATATACAAAAGAAGGCAGGGCCCCTGCAACTTTAACTGTTGTGATGAAGAGGGAATTTCACCAGGAACTAATTGCATACAAATGACACTGGCTGAAATTCCCTTTTGTCTGCAACTGTTAAAGTTACATGAGCCCTGTCCTCCTTTTCATATGGTCAGCCTATTACTGTGATTAATAAAGCTTTCTTTGTTTGTAAAATCATATGCCTTGGCTACATAGCAGGGAGGTAATAAATGGTACTGTACAAGGTTATAGGGCAAAAAGCGTTGGGCTGAGCCTTAAAGGCCCTGGTGGCAGCAAAGAGAAGAGGGTTCTTGCTGGATGGAGTAGGAATACCTTAGAGAAGGGCAATTCTCACTGGGAAATGGCACAAACATGTTTTACATTTAGTTTCCAGGCCTATGACACATTGTATAAAAATAAATATTTAAAAACAATTGCTCAGGTCATGCAGAAGAATATATATCTTGTCTTCTACATGCTTTCTTTTTTGCTATTTTTCTTTTAACCTTTTTTTCTTAAAAATAAAAATAAAATACCAAGCTTTATGCTCTCTGGTGGACCTTATCTTTTGTACTTTTTAAATATAAGGTGACAAACCCAAGTTTAAAAGTATAGATGAGGATTGCTATCAAGTTATACAAATATATTATAATAATTTCCATATTATTCCCTATAGAACCTAATGTATTATTCACTTTTTTGACCTTTGCTACACATTAAACAGATCTCATCACTGAACTGTCTGAAAGTATGTCCCGATCTTTTTCCAGAGAGGTTACATTTAAATCATAATCTATCAATGTCTAACGTGTACTACATTGCTCTTGTCTGCACTGAATTTCCTTAGCGAATATGGCTTTGGTCTCCTCCTCCCTTTACTAAACCATGATGGAAGTAAGTATATTTATAAACTTATGTTACCAGGAATTGTTGTCTTCTTTTTATTCACCCATCATCTAAGATCTTGGTGATTAGATATAATAAATGGTTATACTGATTTTATCTGTAGTCCACCATTACATTACTTTATCCTCTAGAAGGGGCATGGGGAATCCTTTCATATTTATTATGCCCGTACCTGATAAAAGCATGTGATCCTGTTCAACTCAATTATTTGTGTAATTAAGATGAGATGACCTCTGTTATTGACTCCCATTAGTAAAAATACTCTTAATGACTGTACCTTCTTATTTATGTAAATAAATACATAAAACATATAGATGGTTTACTTCTGGCTCTGGCTCCTGCGTATGATGCTCATTACTCTTAGATGGTGACCGTGTCACCCCTTTGCATGGTAATCATCTATCATTATGAACACACCTGGAATGGAACTACTACTAGTAGTATATTAATACAGAAGCAGTTCCATTCATGAAAAGTCACATTGCTGTGTAATTAATCTATCCACTGAGAGAACAAAATTGTTTTGTAGATGAGCCTCAGTTGAATTTGGATCTTCTCATGCCTTCAGAACAAAATGACTAGTCGATCACTTATGTAATCCAGAGCACATGTCTTACTAAATTCTATGGGAGAAAAAAGTAATATGCACGTCACCTAGAACTACAAAGCCTGTCTGAGGCCTCCACTACTTGTGATTCACCAAACTAAATGCAACCCACCAGCAATCTATTTACTAGGGGTTTGGCAAACCTTCCATTTTTTTTGTTTGCATAGAAGGCGGGGGGGAAGAATACATAGTTGGTGGACTGCTTCAGTGCTATACCTAATGGCTTACAAAGATCATCAGATGATCTTTGTAAGGACCTTGTGATTTCAAGGAGACCAAATCAAACACACACCTATGTGGTCAAATTATACTATTAATTGGGTCTTTGGGGTTGGTATATGGTAACCAATATATTTATTGATACAACAGCCCTATTTAGGCAATGATAAATTGTCTCATGGAGGGGATGCAGGTCTGCATGCATCAACCCCTCCACCCTGACCTTACCACATTGAGCAGAAAGGTCTGAAAGGAGATTGTAGCTGCATTCAGTTCAATATGGACAGGATATGCACTACTGCTTTATAATGGTTTATAATGGTATTGACAGCTGTTGGGGCCCATGACACATTCCATATACCGTTTTCAAAACACTTTCATAGTGTTATATCTTGCTTGTTGTAGATTTGGCCATGGTTACAGTGCTCCCCATGATTGGGAGCCTTGCACATTCAACCATGATGAGTGGGAGGGTCTGAGAAGATTGTAACAACAAGTAATACTGACTGTAATGTACATTTGCTTTTAAATGACTATTTTGTTCATTGGTTATACAGTACTAACAATATTGACATATAAAGTTTGCTTTATCAAATATTATATAGGTTTTGTGCTGGTGGTTCACTACAGTTTGAAAATTACACCTCCACTGTCCACATTGGTGCCCTGAAGAGACCTATGGTTCTATTGTAAAGTATTTCAACTGAAATGAGCTGTGCAATTGATTTTCATGGCATATGATCTGTTAAACAGGAAGCTAACCAAGACAATGCTAAACTAATCTAGAATAAGCATAAATAACCTGCATCAATAAACTTAAAACGAAAGAAAACTGAGCTAAACTAGAATAAGGGCTATTAACTAGGGGTGTGCACACCAAAAAATATCGCTGTTTATCGTTATCGTCATTTCGGACCAAAAAATTATCGTCTTCATTCATATCGTAGGTGAACCGTATCGTCTTCACGATAATTATCGTGAAAAAGTGATGTTTTTTGCAGACCTATTTTTAAAGAAAAAAAATACCTATAACTTCTGTATTTTAAAAGTTAGAGGCTTGAAACTTGGTCACAGTGCTTATGGGGTATGCCTAAGTATGTGTATGAATGAACGCACATGGCGAGCTGTCATTCTGATCTATCAGAACTGAAACAATCTTTAATAAATTCATATAAAATTGAGGGTTGAAGGGATCGATCTCAACTCCAGGGCAACCCATTTTGGGCTGTCACAATGTGGGCTTTACAAGCGCTGGACTTGGGCACTTTCACTTTGTGACACATTCCTTCTGTATTGGGGCCATCTCTACAGCTAGTTCTTTGGGCTTTTCTCCACATTATATGTGAGCAATGGGAAGATGACGATCTAAGGCCTTTCAAGTATAAGTGCTCAGTTTACATCAGTTCTCACATCCATTTTGTTCTTCTTAGATCCCTGGAAGGTACAGGAACCCGTGTGTCTGCTCATTTGTGGGTACAGCATGGTGTTCTGGGCTGCATGGAGGGCCGCTAGGTCATGCTGCAGATCACAGCTTGGACTCAGCTGATGTACCAACACCCAGTGCTTGGGTAAACATGGCATGCAGTGGGACCACCTTCTGCTCACATTATTCCAGAGAGGTCTGGTGCATTGCCCTCCACAGATATTGGTGTTGCACCTAGGGAGAATGACCTCAGCTTATTGAAAGGAAAAGCACTGGTTTTGCAAGCTTTGGCTCATTTGAAAGTCATACGGCAACATTGGCTGGGAATTATGATTATGTGGTGGTGCCTGATTCCCAGAATGGCCTGGAGGGACGGCTAGAGTTTTCAGGCCCTGGATCAATCCCACAAGAAGGTGAACAGGGAAATAGCCCTTGATATATTGGCTTATGGAGACAGATCATTTCACACCCTGAGATCTCCCAGACTAGGAGGGAGCTTTACAGGCAGGATGGAGTTCATTTGTCTGACTTGGGCAATGACTTATTTCTTGCCCATCTGCAAAGGATAAAAAAAGGAAGAGAAGCAGGTTCTCAGAATGCTAAGATACTTTATTGTTCACGCCCAACGTGTTTCGGCCTATGTTGTTTTTTTAAGGCCTTCTTCAGGGGGCTGTAACATCAAGAATACATTACATTATGTTTATGGGGATAACACATAACATATCAGTTTAGGGGGTTAGTTAGGGATATTGCCTCAAAAGGCCTGTGCCCATATATAAGTTTCTTAATTTTTTAAAAAATTAATACAATATGAAGGCTCTTGGGCCTGTCCACATTATACATTAAAATTTCTATAAATCATATAAAAACATTTTATGATGTAAAAACACTTCTAACGAAAGTTCAATATATTGGTTCTTAGTTGGTAAGAGATATCTGCAGAAAACTCCTAGCAGGCTGATAGTCTCCTATGATATTCACTGGCGACTGAGGAAATGCAATCATTCCATGGCCCTCTTTTTATTATTCTAAATCATCTTTTCTCATTGTTGTATCATTTTTTGTCATTCTTTTGCTTTGCCAGGTGTTTCCATGTGGAAATAATAAGTACAAGGTCTCACAATACATCATTATTGCTATCATTATTCTTGTTATGTGGGAGTCACTGCAGGTAATCACTGAGTCACAGGAATGGCAAAAATTTGAGATCTGAGTTTAAGCCACTGGGGTTTAGAGTTTTTAACTTTGATCCATTCTATTTCCTATTTTTTGAGTGCCCAAAACTTTAAAGAATGATTGTGTGCCGAAAAATGATCTACTAAAGGAGCACCTGATCTGTTGTTCTTTAAGTTACTGAGGTGCTTTCCTATATATTTTTTCAAAGGTCTAATTGTTTTGCCTATATAGTTCTTTTGACATTTGCACTGGATGATAAAAGGGCTGTTACAGGTGGTAAAATGTTTGAGGAAATATCTTGGTTGATCAGATGGATTTTTGAATTCTGTAACTTTGAGGGTGTATTTGCAGTAGTAGCAGTGTCCACAGGGATGGTGTCCTTTAGGCATGGAAGCACCTGGTAAAGAATTGGGTAAACTTCTACCGTGTTCTTTGTATTCACTCCTGATTAAAAGATCTCTAATGTTCCTGGTTCTTTTAAAGGAGACCATAGTTTTTTCCTGGCACCCTGGGATGTGTTGGACAATATGCCAGTGTCTCCTTAAGCTTTCTTGCAGGTGATTTGTTATATGGTCATATGTTAGACTACAATTGATTAGTTCTGGGCCTGTTATATTCTTTTTTTGAGAAAAGCTCTGAATGTGGTTTAGCCTCAGCCTTTTTCAGGCCTTGTGAAATTACAACATCGGGATACCCTCTTTCTTTTAACTGCATGGACAGCGTCTGTGATTCCTGTCTGAAATCTGATGTTTTGGAACAGTTACATTTGAGTCTTAGAAACTGTCCATATGGGAGATTATTTCTTAAAACATGGGGTGGGAACTATCATATCTAAGATATCTAGAGACATCAGTGGGTTTTCTATAAATGGAGGTGATAAGATGTTCTCCTTCCTTCTTCACTTTTAGATCTAGGAAATGAATTTCTCTAGTGTTAAACTGGATGTCAAATTTAATATTATCGTTCTTGGAATTTACCCACATTGTAAACTGTTGTAGATCTTCCCTATCACCCCACCAAACGGAAAATACATCATCAATATATCTCAACCATATCAAAAGATGTTTTGCATATTGCCCCTCTGATGTGAAAAGTCCTTTTTCATATTCTGCCATATACAGATTGGCTACCTCTGGAGCCATGGGACATCCCATGGCTGCTCCCTTGATTTGCCAATAACATTTGTTGTCAAATTGGAAATATTTTTTGTGTAAGGCTATTTCTGCAAGGGAGAGAAGGAAGTGGGTAGGGGGATGTTTCTCTGTTCTCTGGTCCAGTGTGTGCTGTATGACAGTTAGGCCATCCTACTGGGGTATATTAGTGTATAGGGATTTTACATCCATAGTAATCAGGATATCTCCCTCTTGTATGTTGATGGGCTTAATTTTGTTTATGAAATCAGAAGAATCACGTATATAAGAAGGTATGAGGGGTATGAAGGGTTTTAGAAAATGATGTATAAACTGTGAGAGTGGTTCTAACACAGAATTGCATGGTGATACTATGGGCCTGCCTGGTGGGGGGTGGGGTGGAAATACCTTTATGAATTTTTGGCAGAGTATTGAAAACTGGAAATTAGGGTTAGTTTTGTATAGGAAGGCTTATTCACCCTCCGTTATATATCCCAAGCTGGACCCCTCATATAAGGTGTTTTTCATCTCCCTGGCTATAACAGTAGTTGGATCATTCTTATATACCCGATAAGAATCAGCGTCTTGTAGTTGGCGTAAAACCTCTAATTCATAATCTGTGCTGTTTTGAATCACAATCGTTCTGCAAAGGAGCCTTTGAGATATAATTAGCCCAGGTTTGGGGGGGGATGAGGACTAAGCAATAGGCTTGTCATCCTCCTGTGGCTGGTAGGGACTGGCATGCTTAGGGACATCACAGATGGTGAGCATTCTGCGGCACCATTTTGGTGACAGGTGATGCCTGAGGCCTCCTGCTGAGGATTTGAGGCTACTTCTCAGGTAACAAAGGTAACAAGGGTTACCTGAGAGGCCAACTCACCTCACCCACCTGTTGTTTTGCAGCTTGGGAGGGGGTGACATGGGAAAGCCTCCCCGACAGGCCTGGGAATGATGACCTGACAGACGTCACCCTCCAGGGATGGAATGTTTTTGCTCGATAGAACACCTAGCTAGTTGCTGGCATAGTTTAGTTGCCCACCCAGTTATTCCTTTGCAGATCTTCATTCAATAAATGTGGCCCAATTTATATTCCATATACACGTATCTCATCTCTTTATTTCCCCCCCCCCTTCACCCGCAACTCCAGTCACTGACAATCACTCTCCAAGGTCATAAGTCCTTCTTAGCCCTAGTAATTAAGATCCTTTAAATGTAAAAACCCAAGGATTAAATCTGGAACTTTCTTCATACAAAGTACATATCCCTTACAAAAGAGTAATATCCTCCCTCCCCACTCCACCCACACCCATCTCGCTATGTTCATCTCAAATAAGCATCCTAAGTGGCATTATATCACCAACATGCAAAGGTTATTCATGCTGGATTGGAGACTTCAGCCACAGGCGTGGTTAAGTTCCTTTTGCATAACAAGATTACGTTACACAAAAAAGGGTTTTCTTCAGGTAGAATAAGGCTATACACAGCCTTTCTTGTATTCATCCAGGGTGAAAAAAATCGTGAGAACTGGTGCCGAACAGCTGGAGTCCTGGACCTTTGCCTTTTTTCCCTGTTTCTAAGGGCAGGAGCACATTTTGAGTATTAAGCTCTGTCATCTTGACTATTTAGTGACTGACCTCTGTCACTGTCATATCTGTAAACAGAGTGGTTCTTGAGTGCACTTTTATGTAGTATATATTTTGGCACACTATGTGGTCTGAATCTATTACTCAAGTGACTGTTACAGCAAAACCTGTTCCTTTGGCATTCCAAGGAACATCACACCATCTATCAGATTTTCTTCCAATGCTTGTGATTGGCTAGACTTTAAAGGCCTCACCAAGAATCAGTGAATGCCAAGAGCCATGGGGAACCAGTGTATCACTGACAGTCACAGATGGAATAAAGATGATATGGTAAATATTATTGCAGGCTCATGGTGCAGGTGATGAAAAAGAAGACACTTGCAACATGTACTTCAAAACAGATGGGAACTGACATGAAAGGATTTCTTCAACCTGCCTCCTTTGGTTTACTAGAGGAATAGCAACAATCCCAGCTAACATCTTAATTTCCAAAATACAGATGTAAATAAACTAAGATCAGATGCCATCAAGTCCTGAAGGTACATCTTAAAAGTTGTAGACAAATATGCATTCTTTGTTTAGAAGCCATCAAAAGGAGTGTCATAATAGAACACCAGCATTTTGAACAGTGAGCTGCTAACAAGACCACTCTCTTTCTTAGAACAAAAAGTGAAAGAAATTGACTTTGAGCCTATCTACATTACTACTTTAAAACAGTTTATAACAGTTTTAAACCGGTTAACCAGTTTAAAACTGTTATAAACTGTTTTAAAGCAGTAGTGTAGATAGGCTCTTTGTGAAACTATGGGATTTGTAGCATGAGAGACAGAGATGTATGTTTTCCTAAGTGACATGCTTTCTCAACAACGTCAAGTCCTTAAGTTCCTGTTGAAATCTCCTGCGCATGGGCTATAGGAGGGGCATAACAACAAGGCACCATAAGGCAGGGATGGGGACCCTCCAGTCTGTGGAGGTCCCAGTCCTTCAAGCCCCACCCCCTGGAGGCTAGCAAGGAGAAGAATCCCTGCTGTTAGCTCCAATCAATTATTTGATATGACAACTGCAGGGAATCCCCTGCATGTCACTCACTCTTATCCTGAAATCCAGTCTGGGATGATCGAGCGGTTTAACATTAAGAAATATGACGACAACAACAACAACAACAACAAAACAACAACATATACCTAGAGATAACTAGTGCATTAATGACTGAGGCTAGGTATTGGCACAGTGGCCCTACCAAACAGAGTTGGTAAAATGTGCTCCTGACTACCATTCCCACTTAAACATCCAGAGATAGTGCTGGATCCAGGAGCACCCTCAATTTGTGAATCTGCTGTATCAATGTTTCTACAGTTTGCACACCATTCTCAGAACCTCAAGCCAACAATACCTTCATCTTACATTTAATTATTGTGAACCGCCCAGAGAGCTTCGGCCGTTGGGTGGTATAAAAATGTAATAAAGAAATAATCTTATCTAGATTAATCTTCAGTTTGTTTATTCCACATCCAATCCAAATTGTCTCCCACAACTCTGGTTTATTTCACCATTTCAGATGGTGAAAATGCAAGTTAGAGCCAGCTGTGATCTGCATACTGCTCATATGCATGCCATACTGCCATGTCAGTCTATTGGTACGAATTGGGCTACCAGAAAATTGTGGAGCTTAAACAAAGGGAACTAGAAGGAGCTGAAGGATCCTCATCAATTCTGAGTTCCCACCCCTTAAAACAGATAAAACCTTTCAAGGAGGAGGGGGAGATGGTATGATGATGCTTGACGCCTACCCCTGTTCCCTTCCTCCATTTCATTTCAGCTGCCTGTAGCTAGTTTAATCTGGCAGAACCCCCACGTTCCAACAAGTTTCAAAAACACATTTCTTGAGCCACTCACTATTTCTCAGCTCTAATGCAATTTGTACACTAAGTACTCATATGCAAGCCACCTGGAATCTTGTTAGAAAAATGAAAGATGATTTCCCCCTTCCCAAATATGTGAAGATTTCAACTGTATTCAGGTGTTTAATACAGGTATTTAACATAACAAATCCATTTAACATGCTGGTTTCATACCAGTTAAGAGCACAAGCTATATGTTCTTGATTCAAATCTTAGGTCAACCGTGAATTACCTCAGGCAGAACTCATCTTCAACAAAGGGATAAAAATAGTGGCCTACTTTACAGACCTGTGGTATTACTAAGATCATGGGCTCCATTTTCACAATGGGTCTATCCTGCTGCTTCCCTATGCTGAAGTCCCTGTACCTCCTGAAAAGGCTGTCAGGAACAGCTTGGCAGGTGGGGGTTTAGTGGGAAGGGGGAATGGGACAAAATCAGGTGAGAATGTCCCATTGCGTGAGACCATACAAATACTAAACGTGATACAGCTTTTAAGAAATACCTGAATAATAAGAATCCTAAAACCTTTACATTTTATAACAGTTTATTGAAGCAATAATGTATAATTAAAAATCATGCCTAGAATCTACAATTTGTAGTTTTGTTTTAGAATCAAGGCTGCTTGAATTTGCAGGCTCCATTAGCATTTTTCTTGAGCCCTTGTTATTGATGACAGAAGCTGCTAGCAAACAAGCAACACATCTCTGTTAAATCGGCAAGTGATCTGTTACATATTCAGTGCCACACTATTATTAGTGTTGATCAATCATGGCATGCACATATAAATGACAGTAAATAGCCTATTAGATCTCGAGCAGTTGTTTGTGTTACCTCTCATTATTAAACGTCACAACTGGAACTGGTTTTGTATGAAAGCTTTTGAGAGATAATCCATCGTCCCTATGTAAACCACTTTTTAAAACTGTGGCACATCAATAACTGTGACAAAGTTAATAAACTGGAAGTATGCTAATAATGAGGGCTTGACTATAAAACTAAGTTTAATCATAAAAATAAAAAGGAAGACAGTGTACAGTTGCAAACAACTGACTCAAAAGATGAGGTACTGCTGATGTTATATTAGGCTGGCTCGACTCATTGAGATGGTAACCTTTGTCTAGTTGCCACAGTAGACATGACATTTCTCATATGGTTAGTTCTGGCATTCAAAATGTTATGAAAATAATTAGCCAGGGAGGGGGTGGGGCAGGGGGGCTGGTTCAGATTGGGACCATGATGTGTGAGGCAGGGGCTTTGTCCATAGTGCTGATTGGAATCAGCACTTATTGATCCTGCTATTTGATTTTTTAAAACTTGCAAGACATGGCTAACCACATCACATCTATGTTTGGCCCTAACATAGGATGGATGAATCTGTCAATTTCAAATTCTCTCAGTTCCTCATATTTCCGATCTTCAAGTTGTCCAGAACTTTTGAGATTTTTTTTTTTCAATCTTAAATTTGGCTCATCCTCATCTTGAGAATTTTTTTTTGAAGTTTCCATGAAAATCCGCACACCTTTCTCCTTACATGCATTTTGTGTGTGCATTTTTGTCAAATATACATGTTTTGTAAACAATGATCCTAATATAATGCATTTTCCACTAATATATGTATTTGTGTGCATTTTTGTACATCTTTTTTCATTGGAGAACTCCATCACAAAATTTGGAGGAGTGTAACATTTGAAGTATAATTGCATTTTGGTTCGTGCATTGGTCAAAAGTCCAAAATTAGGGAAATTTGCATTAAATTTTAAAAGAAAAATGAATGACATAGGCATGTTCTACACTACTTCTTTAAAATGGTTATAACTGTATTGGGCCCATAACACACTCCATATGCTATTTTGAAACCATTTTCAAAGTGTTTTATCCTCCTTGGTGTAGATCTGGCCTCAATCACAAAAGTGGCTAGATGGCTGAGGCCATGATTGGGAACCCTGATCCATGATCGCACAGAGTGTTCTATTTACATTCAAGCAAATGTGAGGAGAACTCTCTTTCAGAGCTTGCCAATTCAACATGGCAAGGTCTGAACTGAGGTGGAGACGTAGTGACAGGCCAGTGTGCATGGCCCTGATCCTCTACCCCCTTTAAGGCCTCAAGCGTTCAGGCAAGTGTCTGAACAGGGCCTATGTCTAGAATGTATTCTATACTTTTAAATGATGCAGCACCTGGTACTTAAGGCTTTCTATTTGTACCATGGCCAAGTCCCTCCTGTATCATTTTAGCGGCTGATGTTCCAGTGTAGGCATGGGTAAGCAATTTTAATACTATAAAGTGCAGTTATATTGGAGGAAAGTTCCAAAAGATCAAGTCTATGTCAGGACTCAAATCTATTTCATGACTCAAGGAACCTCAGGCTGGGATCCAGCTTGAGTGTTACTGTCTAGTTGTGGCCCAGGAAGGAACTACAAGGAACATAGGAAGCTGCCTTATACTGAGTCAGACCCTTGGCCCATCCAACCTAAAATTGTCAGTGCTGATTGGCAGCTGCTCTCCAGGGTTTCAGACATAGTTTTTCTAGCCCTATCTGGAGAAGCCAAAGATTGATCCTGGGGCCTTCTGTATGCAAGATAAGTGCTCTACCACTGAGCCACTACCCCTCTACCACTGAGCCACTGCCTCCAAGGAAAACAGCTAGACCAGTAAGGAAGTCCTTTAACAACAATAACCCAGAGAGGGGCATGTGGGAATCCTTGTCCTCTGTAAATGCTTTCACGTCAGTCTTGCTAATTGGTCTCAGCAACAAAGGATCTCTGCTGTTATTTTGCCTTTGAGAGAACACCCCAACCTCTGCCTTGAATTTCTTCTGCCTTGCCCTTGCCTCTTCACTCCTCCCTTGCCAGAATCTGGGAGTGACAGCCCAGCAGATGCCAGCCAACATTCAGGCTTCTAAAGTCCATTCTACAATCATAGTTCATATTAGTAAAACAAAAGGAGTGAAAGTAGAATGGCAGGAAACACCCTGGGAATTTTCTTGTACAATAGATCAGGTACAATAGATCATGATAATATCAGGGGCACAGAAGGCTTTCCAGTATTAGATTCCACACAAGTATGCAAACCTTGGCCTCAAGAAGAGCTGAAAGTTCTAAAAGCAAGAACAAAAGGCAGGTTTGGTGCATTATAGGTAGCACAGAGATTTGGTACTGGGAGATTAAGAGCCTATCTACACTACTGCTTTAAAACGGTTTAAAACGGTTTAAAAGGGTTTATAACAGTAGTGACAACTGTTGGGGCCCAGGACACACTCCATATACAGTTTTCAAAATGTTTTCAAAGTGTTTTATCCTGCTTGTGTAGATAGGCTCTGAGTGAAGAATAACCTAGACCAGGACAAATGCCAGAAGTGGGTTTCAAGGAAGATATTCAGGATCAAAGATTTCAGCTGGGTCTACTACAATACAAACTCCCTGAATGGCTGATTGCAGAAAGAACACTTCTAAGGAGGTACATATTGTGGTGCAGTTTCCTGGCTAAGACTGGCCTGGAAGAAAGAGGTACATATTGGCCAGAAATTGGAAAAAAAGAAGCACTTCCGGTAGGTGCTAGATTTAAACAGTATGACCTATGATGAACATATATATATATATGGTAATAAGAAAGAAAAAATTCAAATTAGCCTTGGCTATCCCAATTCTTCTGAAATATCTTGGGATACCCTAACATGTGCATCTGAAGTTGCACTACAAAACATCCACTAGAGGGTGTTGTCCTAGTCAATACTATGAGCAGGGGAAGTTTTCCTTTACAGGCCATGTGATTGCCCCTCTCCTCCTGTGTAATTTAGCTCATTACAATTGCACAAGAGAAGCAGGAAGCACAATGCCGGTAAGCGAATGAGATTTCCCTTTAATCTAAAAAAGTCCTTAGTTACAGCTCCAATCTTTTTTCTTTTCTTTTATGTTAAGCAAATATATATATACAGGTATGAAGTTCAAAAAGGGAAAGAGCTTTTCGAGTTTCAAGTCTCATACCTCTGTAACTGTGGCAAAGTATCAGACAGTGTAAAATGACATAAAAGCAAACAGATGAGACTGATGGGAAATACAAAAAAAAGTGAAGGGAAGGAAACTTGGAAAAAGAAAGTAGATATGTGAAAAATGGAAAGGCAGCAAAATATTTGTAAACTTCAATTGGCTAAAATGAGGGCATGGGCAAATTATATAAGTGGCTTATTAATCTAGTCTAATTTGCAAGGTATACTTATACAATAAGGCTGCAATTCTACACATACTTTCCTGGGAGTAGGTCCCCTTGAATACAATGGGACTTAATTCTGAGTAAATATCATAGAACTGCATTGTAAACATATCATACAACTCTCATTTTCTTTGAAACCTAATTAGCTGCAAGCCTTCAAATGCCCTTGAGCATTTCTATAGACATTCCAGTAGTTCAAGTCATGCTGTATCACATTGCTTCAACTGAAGCATTCCCAAGCCGGCCTAGAGGAAATTATCCCAGAATTCACAAATTGTTCTAATTGCTCCCATTAGCAGTCCTACCTGACTTCACGTTCATTTAGAATGTTAGGTTTAGATACAAATTCTTCCAAAGGACTGGTGCAAAGACAATCTGTGTTACAGTGCAATTTTATACATGCCTACTCAGAAGTGAGCCCCATTGATTTCAATAGGGTTTATTCCCAGGTAAGTGAATACAGGATTGCATTATAAGTCATGTTGAGACCATTCTATTCTAATTGACTAAAGCAATCTAAAAGAGAGCCTGTTCCATGAATGCAGTTTGCTTGTTTAAGGCCTGAGAAATAAATTCTCAGAATTCTTGCTCACCATTTTACTCCATGCTATCTTTTGTCACAGTTTTGGAAAGTTTGTGATAACTGGGTTAGGAAACAGTAGTAAAAAAAACAAACGAAAACCAGCAACTGGCTGTCATAGTGCAGTCTGTCATTTTTCAACAGGCAAAACACAGACTGTCACAATAAACAGCATTTATTCATTTCAGTCTTGTAGCTTGAGGCTGGGGAAAGGGAGGTGTCATTCCTAGTAATTGTAGAACACAAATAATAATAGCAGCTTGCAAATCATAGATCAGGGGAAACAGTGGGAGTTGTAAGGGAGGAAGTAAAAAGTGCAGGTTCTTCCAGCACAACCTAATTTAGTGCCTTTGAAATATCTTTTCATTCATAACTGCAAAATGGAATGATGTGTGCATGCCTTTTGTGCTATGAGTGAATAAGAGGAAACATCCCCCCAAAATCCACACATTTCAAACACCTGTAACTTTCCAAATGTGATCAACCTTTCATTAGCTCAGTTTGGCTAACTAAGCATTATTTAATCCAAGTTTTATCAAGTGATTTTATTTTCATGTAAAACAACATATATTTACCAAAGAGTACTACTGCCAAAATCATTAAAAGCAGAAAGCATTAATAGTTCAAGCACCATAAAGAGTGGGGCTTCAAGCCAGCTTAGGGGCTGGTGTGCCTGCCGCTCACCAAGGTCACAAAACAACAACAACAATAACCACAACAACACAACAATAAAAATACTGTAAAACACTGATCAACAGTAAACCGTATCTATACTGTCCGGGTCACATCTCAGGGAAAACCTGCATGAATAGGTGAGTCTTATGGAGCCAGATCAAGACTCAAGACACCAGTCTAATAGCAGTAGGGAGCACATGTCAGAGAGCAGTTGCTGTAACATGAAATGCTCTGTTACTGATGCGACCTCAGGAGCATCTAGAACCATCAGAAGTGGTCCTTCTGAAGACAGAAAGGATTGGGCAGGCACAGAAGAGGTGAGGCTATCCCTAAGGTCACATGATCCGAAGTTGTTCAGGGCATTATGTGTCAATAATAGAACCCTAAACTTGGCCATAATTGGCTAAATGGCAGGCAGTGCAGTACTTTTAGCAGATGTGTAATATGTCGTTGAAAAGGGGCTGTAAGTGCATTCTGCACCAAGTGCAGCATCTGGACCACTCCCCAAAGTAGCCCCACACATTACAACAATCCCATTTTAAGGTTACCAATGCCTGAACCACCATGGCCAAGCTGTTATGGTCCAGGAATGGCTGTAAATGGCAAACCAGCTGAAGCATCTAAAAGGTCTTCCTAGTCACCAAAGCCACCTGAGCCTTTAGTGATAAAGATGGATCTAGGAACACCCCCAAACTACACACCTGCTCATCTAGAACAGGTGACTAACCTATTTTTCAGACTCATGACCCACCTATCATAGTAATTCTGTCTTGCCAGGATTCAAACTCAGTTTATTGGCCTTCATTCAGCCTGCCAGTGCAAGCACTGATCCAGAGCCCACATGGCCACACCTGATTGAGGTGTTGTGGTGAAAGACAGCTGGGTATCATGAGTATGCAGATGACATCTTGCTCTAAATCCCTAGATGATTGCTCTCAACAGCACTGAGGACAGAATAGTGCCCTGCACACAGCACGAGTCCCATGGGCCAATGCACACTTCTCCACCACCTTCTGAGACCAATTCTATAAGTAGGAGCAGAACCACTGGAGTACAATGCCCCCAATACCTATCCCATGGAGCTGGCCCAGGAGGATATGGCTGATGGTATCCAAAGCTGCAGGGAGATTGAGTAAGAAGATCATGTTTGCACTCCCCTGTCCATCTCTTGATAAAGATTGTTGTGAACCACCCTGAGAACTTTGGCTATTGGGTGGTACAGAAATGTAATAAATAAATAAATGTCATCCAACAGGGTGACAAGGATGATTTGTGAACTACCTAGAGAGCTTCAGCTATGGGGCGTTATAGAAATATAATGAATGAATGAGTCCCAAAACCAGGTCTGAACCCAGACTGGAATGGGTTAACCAGATAATCCATTTCATCCAAGAATTAAGAGTAATATGCTGAAAGAAGCAGAAATTAACAAACTAAATCTCACCAGGAAACAGTTTTTCCCTGAGGAAAACTGCCTTTCTGAGCTAAAAGGTGATTTCCATGAAACCGATGCCTATCCTGGGGATTCATATGTGATACACTTCAGGTAGGCTGATGAAGCAAGCACCTTGTAGAATCAAAAATAACTCTATGCTGCAGGCAAATGGGATAGGAAGAGGTATTTATGGTTCTGTATGCCCTCTGAACTGACATGATAGATAGCTAAAAACACTGTCTTCCTTAGACAGGCTTTCACTTTTAGTTCATTCTAATCTCCATTCTGCTAAATTAGAAAGATGCATTTGAAGTGCTCATGACGCTAATGCCCTCTGTTCAATGACTAGATGTATACAGCTGAAATATGAGCTAGTCTTGTAACAATATGACAAAAACCTTGGCTTCAGACAGGGACATCGTTACTCCCTGACAGCCTGCCTGTAATCATTCCAAATAACAAGCAGACATGGTAATTACAAAGCAATGATAAGCTATGCTTGAATTATAACTGAGCAGCAATAACTTAAGACAGCTTTCTTCTAAAGAAGGAATGTGCTGCGAACACAATGCATACACAAAACAGTTCTGTGCGTGTGTGTCACAAATTAGCTACATGGCAAGTCGGTAGCTACATAATCAACTGCGTTAGATCGTAACCCTGTTCAGTCGCTGCCTGTCACTATTTGTGAAGAACTTTATGAAAATAAAATTTGCATTGCCTCGTCGAAAACTTCCCTCGTTGATAACTCTAACGTTTTGCTCGTAATAACAGTTTTGACAGTACCTCTGCTCACAGCAAACCGACACAGTCATTTGATTTGCTCCAATGGTGCCTGGCTGTCACAGTCTGTCATGTGGGAAGAAAGCACCAGATCTAACCCCATGTGACAGGGTTTAATCATTCCCATTACTCCTGTTGGCTGTTTAGGCCACTTTGAAGGATACAGCATATAGTTCTAACCCATAAAGTGTTCTTGTTTTACAAACCAGAAATGCTATGTTATTGTGATGAAGGCTGGGCAGTCGGATTAAGGTTTAGACGTACAGTTGAAGGGGCATGTTAGAAAGCAGAGCCATTTCTAAACAATTTCTAAACCTTAAATTCCTTTGTATGTCAGGCAATATTTTAATGCATTTCTAACTGGTTAGTTTTCTCCAAATTAAACTCCACAGCACTGATTTTCAAAGGTGCCGGCACTATTCCAATCCTTTCAATAATGTGTAGGAAATATGGGAATCAAAGAGTGGATTCAGATGACCACATTCCTTGTTGTTGTCACTTAAATGCTTACCATTTGCCATCTGTAACTGTGGCCTGACCATAGCCTCTATGTGGTTGAGCCCAAAATTTCCACTCCTGGATTCTACTTGTTTGCTAGGTCTCATCCAATCTGTTACGGCCCCCAGGCAGTAATCCTGGACCTGTACCAGAACCCAATGTAAACAAAAAAATAGAGCTGGGAGTCATCAGCATATTGATGACATTGCACGCAAATCCCCAGACAATCTCTGCAAGTGACTTCACGTAGAAGTTAAACTGTAGAAGTGGCAGATGGCATTGCAGTACACTGCAGGCTAAGTCCTACTAACACAAGCAGTATTCCCCCAATAACGATTTCTGTGGCCTACCCGTAAGGACATAGTAGGTTATGGCTTGGATCCTAAAATAAGTTAACTTAGGGAAGTTAGCAGAAGGAAAATTTCCCATCACCTCTTCCTTCCTTCTGAAGCTACCTGTATTCCCGGAAAAGCCTTGTCCCTCCTGAACAATGTGTGATTCAATATTGTTCTCGGAATTCTACCACAGAAATAATTCTGTTATAGGAATAATGAGCGGGGGTATGTTTGTTTTTTCATTACATCCTTTGAACATGATTCTGTAACACAGCCTTCCCCAACCCAATGCCCTCCAGATGTGTTGGGCTACAACTCCCAGAACTTGCTAGAGGATGCTGGGAGTTGTAGTCCAACACATCTGGAGGATACCAGATTGGGGAAAACTTGGTTAGATTCAGATAGGATGGAACATACAGAAATACAGGAGCTGAAATTGTCCATCCTGAACTTGGGACATTACCTGATGTGAAGGAAAAGAAAAGTCTATTCCTAGGCATAAATGTCAGTTCCTTTTTATTAGAGCTTTTATTACCACTATTCTTATTTTTACTCACTTTTTTTAAAAATTTAGACTGCCCACTCTACAAACAAATGAAGTTTGAAAAAATTAAGAAAGAAGCAGAAATAGCTGTGGTTTTGTTTGTTTGTTTGTTTTTTAGAAAGAGTATATGACATCACAGTGTGGAATTTCACCAAGAATTTTACATGGGGCATCCCAAGATGAGCTATTCAGTTATAATGTCAAGTAGGCAAACAGTCTTCCTTTCCAAGCTAAACTCAAAATCTGTAGAATTGCAGATTGGGATGAAAAAGTTTGATCCTGGTTTCAAATCTGGCTTATGCAAGTGAATGTTATGACTGTGGGGAGTTATTCCCCCCCCCCATTTTAAAATTCGCCCCACTGCCACAGGACTTGATAAATCTGTGAAACAGCATGCAAAACATATGTCTTATGTTTAAAATGAAGAAACACAGAAGTCTTACAGGCAAAATTCTTGGTTTGCCAGTATAGACACAAAAAGAGAAGTTTTATGCAGATAAGACATTCATGGTAGAAAAAAATAACCACAATATTTGCTTCCGTTATTAAACCTCTCCCTCCCCCCATCTAAACCATCCATAGTTCTAATTAGTCTGAGCACTAGTCTTTGACATTTGTGCTCAAGCAAAACCCTTTGCTTGGTCATCCTCCACACGACCACAAACAATAATACGTGGAAATCTGAGTGTGACAATGGAGGATTCACATTATGATTTTTCCATGTGACCATACATCTGTATATATCATTGAATGGAGGAATTTGACAGTGTGAAGTATCCTTTTATAAAGTCATAATGGTCAGGGTTCCATGTAATAAGGGTACCGAGAGGTTCTTGCAAAATATGAATATTACTCTTTGACATCAAATAATCATGAAATATTCTATAGCTAACTGACATAGAAAATGTCAGGGCTGATGTGAAGCACACTGATTCTTACTCTACACAAGGAAATGCCATTGCAAACATTTTCTACATGGAAAATAATTGACACTTTTAGCTTAATATCTGCCAGGACGGAGCCAGAGGCAGCTGTCAGAAGGGAGCCAGGAGCCAAGAGTTGTGCCAGAGAGTCAGAGCTGAGAGACCAAACTAGGAGTTAAAGCTGAAAGGCACACTGAAATAACCAGAGTCAGGAAGACCATCCCAGGCAGGAAGCTCTTTATAGCACTTCTTATATAGGAGAGCCCAACAGTCAGCCTGGCTGGGTTGAACCAAACCTGTTCACTGCCCTAGAAGATGCTCCAAACTGTAGTAGCTCACCACACAGTACAGCTGCACACAGTCAGCCTATGGGTACAGCTGCACCCATAGATTACTGGTATCTGAGCTCCCTCCACCAGCAGATGCCACAAATATTAAGTGGTTAAGGGCATGATCCGACAGGACACACCCTTATTAGAGAGAAGTCTTCAAACTTGTAATCTTCCATGATCCAATAACTTGCTGAGCTACTGCTGGCAGGGTGAGAGGGGCATTGAGGCAATTTCTGTGTTTTTTTCGTTCTAGGTGTGTCCCTGAACCCGTCTAGAGAGGGTGTCCTGGTGGGGAGCAAGCCCCAACAAGAGGGGCCATAGGATTCATCCTAATCTGTCCTCATCTCTCTCCTCCCTCCCTCCCCACCCTTTGGAACACCCCCTTATTGGCCTGTCCAAGTTCCTCCAATGCTGCATTTGCAACCCCAGAAAGCAGCTGGCATGGCTGTGAAGAGGAGGGGGTGGGGAGGAGGGATCAGATTCCGGAGTCCCCCTTCCAAAGTCATAGAAGTGTCTACAGCCTCAGAAGGGGGACTCTGAAGAATCCTATGGTTCATGGAATGCTCTCCTAGGACCACAGGATTGCTCTCTAAGGGTGCAACCCTATACACAGTGTTGTAGCACACTCAAGACTCACAGGATCTAAGTGAAAGGACATTTTGATTAGTGACATTAACTGCCACTTCCCTCAGACTTCCCTTTTGCAGTAGCTGGGGGGAAATTAGTAACAATCTATTGCTGAGAACTATCTATGTTGTAATGCAAGCTATTTTGGGCTGGCTTGGTCTTGAATGGGCAACGAAGACTCATTAGCTTTATAGAAACCTGCTCCTGTTGGAGATGAAAACTGCTAGAACTGATTTGTTGATATGGATCAACATGGCTACCTACATTTTTGCACTTTTTGGGGGTGTGGCTTTGGAGACTCTCATAATGTGCATCTGCTCATCAAAATTACCACCACACCACTGCCTATACTCACTGGAACTCAATGGGATTTAACTCTGAGAAGATATGCAGAGGATCGTGCTGTAAGAGACTGTTCATGTGATAGCGGCAATCTGCACAACCACTAATCACTTTCCACAGTGGCTTTACTTGACTCTACTCTGTGGCCTCTATTTGTATCATGTGGACTGTTCTCAAGTGGTGAAAGCAGGTTGATCATGCTCACGTCAATGACTCACATTATGTACTGCCAGTAAAACAGACTGAATAATTACTATTCCAGACCATTCATTGCTATTACATTTAAATACAAATTCTCGACCCAAGACCTTGAAAATGTGGGAAAATATATGTTGTACTATGGCTTTCCCCTCCTCTGTCATGTTAGCACAAGCGCAGGGTGACTGTATGAGCTCTGACACGGTGCCAAAGCCGCGTTTCTACTACAATGCACTTTTGTTGCAAGGTTAGAAAAGCCAGCGATCGTGCTGAGCACAAAGACGGTGTGTTCCTTCTCCCCCCCCCCCCTCTGGGATGAACCACGTTAAAAGACTTTTGTCTCGATAGCTGAATTACAGTAGCTGTGACAGATGGTGCCACTTCTTTGTGTCTAATTTTAGATCAGAATTCAACCACCAAGAAGTAGTCAGGGGTATAAAAATTGAGTGGCAGAGGAAGCAGTGTGAGAAAGTGGTGTAATGTACTACAGGCAGGTAGCCTTTTATGGTCTTTCAATGGCTGGTGCTAGAACATAATCATATGACATAATGGTGACAATATCCAGCAGTATTTATCTACTTGCTACCTAAAGAAATCCATATCCATACTGGAGCTAAAGCTGCTGGGGGGCTGCCGAGACGGTCTGAAAGCCCCGCGGTGGTACTGCATTGTAGTGCCACCTTGTAGCCATCGCAGGGCTTTCCCGCGAAACTGCGACTTAAAAAGGTCAGGGACTTCTACTTTTTTCCCCAGAGCGAGATGAGTACGGTGCATCAGCCATCTATGTCCTCACTCTGGAGTCACGGAAGAGGCGTTCCTAGGTGGATGGCAAGCCCAGCGCCATCCGGCTCGGCAGAGGGCATGCACAGCATGCCAAAGGGTGCCAGAAACCCTGCCTTCCCTTTGCATCAGGATTAGCCACTGCCAGCCTGCTGCAGAGAAAGCGCAGGGTTTTGCTTGAGACAGTGGCAACCCAGCGCCATATAGGCAGCCCCTAGGTGACTGGTGTCAGCTCCTTAGAGCAGCCTTTCCTAGCCTGGCACATTAAGCCAGGAGGTACAGTACAGAGCAATTCATTTCATTCCTGAACATTGGCCATGCTGGCTAGGGCTGATTGGAGTTGAAGTCCAAAACATCTGGATGGCATGAGCTTGGGGAAGGCTGCTTTTAAGATTTATGGGTGCATTCTGGATTTCATTCTTTCTTCCCATTTCATTTATTTTCTCCCACTTTTCTGGGAGTATGTCCCACTGAACTCAATGGGACTTGCTACTGAGTAAACATATATAGGATTGCACTCTTTGCAAATTCCTAGAAGTATTACTTCTCCTTTGTTCAAGTGTGCAGTTGTAGAAATGAATATAAGTCAGAGCAGCACAACAATAGAGCAAGTATACTTATTAGAGGAGAATTATTCCAACCTCAGGCAGAACTACAAATGACATGTGATTCCTTTTTTTGGGTGGGGGATTTTTTTCCCATGTGGTAAAACAATGCCTATATTTTTTGATACATGGATGTTTTAGAAAACATCTGGGTGTAGGTGTTTCATAGGGATTGACAAATTAGTTTACATTTTTTTGGGGGGGGGTCAATGCCACTTTTTACATATGTTCACTCAGAAGTCTATTCCATCCTGTTTCTTTACTGATCTGTTGATTTAAAAAAAAATAGATATGCAAAAATGCATTTATACATGTTTAATATGTATTTAATATGTATTTCTTAATACATTTATGTATTAATGCATTTTACCTTAAAATACACATTTCTAAACACATTTTGAGCTGAGAAGTGCACCACAATATTCGGAAAATACAAAAGCCAGTGAAAACTAAGTCCCAAATTGCACATTAAGCCAGGAGGTACAGTTCAGGGCAATTCATTTCATATCAAATTTCTCGAACATCACTAAGGCAACGTAAGAAGAGTTGCGTTGGATCAGACCAAAGGCCCATCTAGTCCAGCATTATGTTTGCACAGTGGCTAACCAGATCGCTATGGACAGTTTACAAGCAGGATCATGTTCCAGCAAATGGAATTAAGAACATAAGAAGAGCCATGCTGGATCAGACCAAGGGTCCATCCAGTCCAGCATTCTGTTCACATAATGGCCAACCATCTGTCGACCAGGAACCCACAAACAGGACACCGGTGCAACAGCACCCTTTTGCCCATGGCCCCAACAACTGGTGTATATAGGCTTATTGCTTCTGGTATTGGAGGTAGCACATAGCCACTTGTAGCCATTGATAGCCGTCTCCTCCAGGAATTTATCCAATTCCTTTTTAAAGCCATCCAAAGTGGTGGCCATCACTACATCTTGTGATAGTGAATTTTATAGTTTATCTATGTGCTGTGTAAAGAAGTAGTTCCTCTTATCTGTCCTGAATCTCCCACCAATCAGCTTCCACAGTCTCCACATCATGCATAATTTTGTACATCTCTGTCATGTTTCCCCTTCTTTGCCTTTTTTCCAAGCTAAATAATCCCAGCTGTTGTAACCTTCTCTCATAGGGCTGATGTTCCAGTCCCTTGATCATTTTAGTTGCCCTGTTCTGCATTTTTTGAGAGACACACTGCCTTCCATACTGGAGGCAACATATAGAGCCTATCTACACTTCTGCTTTAAAACGGTTTACAACAGTTTTAAACCAGTTAATAACGGTTATTAACCGTTTTAAAGCTGTTATAAACCGTTTTAAAGCAGTAGTGTAGATAGGCTCATGACAGGTAGCTATTGCTTTTCAGCAGGAGAAAAGGGTTAAGAGCCCCTTTGCTTCATACTGCTCTTCAAATTGCAACCTTGGTGGCTGCACTGTGTATGAAAATGTCTGAAAAAGGAATCATGGGGGGAACAACATGGAATGTGCCATTCTACCTATAGTGCTGCCATTGCCATCTGAAACAATATGGGTAATAATGAGACTATGGGAGAATTACACTTCAGATATTGTATACTGAAGACAGAAGAAAGTGTGTACTGTGGACACAGCGGTAGCCAGATGTTTATAACCTATATGTGAACTAGATATTATGTTTCATGGTAAAATAATGTATTTTTCTCCTTCAAACTCTGGTAATCATTTGTTATGAAGCAAATATGAATGCAAAAGCATGCCACCACAATAGAAAAGAATCAATACATTCAGAACACCTGGCTTATGTATTAAGGGTATTAAATAGCTCAGGTGGCCTGGAGAAATTGTGGTGCCATTGATATGCATCCAGGAGAAAAACTGTTCTTAGCTCAGCTCCTTTCTATCGGTGGCATTAATAACAAAGCAAAATGGACTAACATCCATTTCTTCCGCATGGACTGCTTTATATAACCTTGTACAACGTACCACACAAAGTAACTGATATGAATCTTAGGAAATAAATCACAACATCTAACTTTATCATTGACTCCTTGATTTCATCACTGAAGTCGTACATTTCCATAGCATGAGTGGCAACAGGAAATGGTTTTCAAACTCTTCTTGGCAGATGGAATAAAATCTGCCTAGTTATTAAATTAGCATGTAACTATTTTTAGTTTCCATATCCAAATCCTTTCCTTTCTTCTTTTGTTAGAAGATATGTCAGTGCAAATTGAATCTTAAACACATCTCTATTTTGGAAGGAAAGCATATACTACAGGCATTTTATTACCCATTGTATTCCATAGTTTTATTTAATGGTGTGTTTTCTTGGTCCAACTACAAACTCTATAAATGCATAGTATAAAGTCTATTTTGCTAAAGAACGCTGAAGTAGACATAGGGGTAAGCAATAGACATGTTTTTAAAATGATTTTCAATAAATGGGTGTGCATCCATCGGCATATCACAATTTAATCTCACCCCTCTTCCAAGCTGACATGCATATTTTCCCCATATTTTGTCCTCACAACAACACTGCAAGGTCTATGAGAGGAAGTGTCTGGCTCAGGGCCATCCAAAGAGCTTCATGTCTTGGTGGGAATTTGAATCCAGGTCCTCTCAGTCTTCCAACGATCTAACCACGATACGACTAGAGATGGACAAGCTCACTATGGATCTTCCTCTAAAATCACAGAACTTGGATATTCCCCCCCCCCACCAATTCAAGGACTTGGAAAAATGCTCCGAAGCATTTATACCAACCTTCACTATCCACAAAAAAGCCATGCCATCTCCCTAAACCAGCATCCACTTTCATTTCATGTATCTGCCAACCAATGGCAGGAGCAGCAGTAGTGTCATGCAAGGTGAAAAGAGGGAGATTTGAATTTCCCCTTCCTTCTTCCCTACCAGTGAGCCTATCTACACTACTGCTTTAAAACAGTTTATAACAGTTTAAAACCAGTTAATAACCATTATTGACCGGTTTAAAACTGTTGTAAACCGTTTTAAAGCAGTAGTGTAGATAGGCTCTGTAACACACTTGATAGCAGTGTACTGGGGCACAACCCTCTAGGGATTATGTGAGAGAGAAATCTCACAAGGGCTAAATTCAACAGAGAGCCTATCTACACTACTGCTTTAAAATGGTTTATAACAGTTTTAAACCGGTTTTAAAGCAGTAGTGTAGATAGGCTCAGAGTAAGGGGAAGGGGGATGGTGTTTTTAGCTGGGGGGCTGGCAAGGAGGGCTTTTGGGTATTGTGAGGCCTGGTGGGAACAGGTGGGGGAAGCTGGGAATTATTATGGCCAGGTGTGTGTGTGTGTGTGTGTGTGGACACAGTCTTCATCCAAATGAGTCCCCCACTCCGTGGCTATTATTAACATTTTAAATCTTTGTGGCTCTTCCACATCATATTTAGTTTGCCCTGAATAATTGTTTCAGACTCCCCAGATTGTATGTCACATTTCTTCACACTAGTCCTATTTCAATGAGCGCATATCATTCAAATCCAAAGCAATCTCCATCAAACATCAAATGTAATAGTGAAAATCATGACACAGAAGTATCAGAATTTTTTTTTTTGAAACAGACCAAACTGTTTTAACTTGTACAAAAAGAATTCCATCAATTATCTATCACAATTTGAAAGGGGTAGTGTGTAGCACACAGGATAGTTGGGAGTGATGGTGGAAGCTGCTTTGTGGTTGCTAGCCCCATCTGGGTAGAAGGAGACAAAATTATACCAACTCAAAACTTCTTAAAAATGATTGCCCCTATTTGAAGTTTTACTGTCTTCAGGGCTCTGTAGCAGATAAAGCCAGTAGGAGCATTCTCTTTCCTGCTGTTCAGTTCTCTCCCCATTGACATCCCCTTTGATGCTTCCAGAAAGAGAGATTTTAAAAATGCAGGTTTTTAAAACAACTTACTTTTCTATGTGACCTGAGATGAATTTTAAGGGCTTTACAAATGAGAGGCATTCAAAGAGATGGGTGGGTGAACGATAAGGAATATAGCTGCACTGGAAAATATAACATTAATAAATATTTCTTTATGTTCTTAATTCGCAAAAGATAAAATAGACTTTTTAAATGCTTTACAATATTGCATTGTGGAATTTAAATTACAGACTAATAATGTATGCCTCCTTCACTGAATGGCACTCGGCCTTTGGCCTCTTGCCTAACAATACTCTGAATAAGAATTATTAGATTGTAATTCACACCCTGTCATGTCTTATTGCTTAATTAAAGCAAACCCCCTCTCAACTTGACAAGCAACTGGGCAGCTACTATAATAGATTGTTATCTGACTGGACATATTTTACCTTTAGAGCCTATAGTCTTCCTTTGGATATGCATGTTGCTCACTTGTGTGAACAAAACCCAATCTGTTTTCTGGCCTATAAGTTACACATCAACTACTCTAGGCAGTCTACACAATTTGGGTGGGCGGAGAAGGGGGAAGATTTATGAGGCTTACTCAACAACTACTCTGGAGTAAATGAGTTTTGGGTGGCAGCTTTCCAGTGCAATCCTAAACACCACTCAAAATCTCATCATTTGAACTGCCTCCACTGAGACTTGTTTGTGATGATGTGAAATCATGATCTTTGATATTTGAACTATGATGGTTCTCACATGTTGCAATGGGAACGTCTTTTAAATTTCAGAATTCAGTGACTTGTCAATCTATTCAGTCAATAGCAATAGAAAAAAGATATCACTCTAGCTCTTATAGCTGCCATTCAATGGCACTTTAGCTTAATTTAGCTGAAACTGAAAATGCTCCCTATTGGTTTACAGGATGGTGACATCACAATTTAGTGCCCCAGCTACTTCTGATTGATTTACAGTCTATTCCGTTAGATTTCTGTCCTTTCTGTATGGCTCTGCTCTCACTTGCCAGTCTCTTAAGGTAAGCAAGTTAAAGCCTTTTAGATGGTAGGAAGATGCATCTTTAGACAAATAAGCCTGTTCCCAAAATTCTAGGTGTGTTGGGGCAGAGTATCTTAGGAGGTAAAGGAAATTACCTGAATAACAGGAGTTCTCTGTTCCCATTACTTCACATTAAATACCAGGACTCAGTCCTGGTATTTAAAACTAAATCCTGGGCTTTTTGGCTCAACTCCCTGCACACGCTCACTAAAATACTAAGGTGGGATGGGCAACATGTAGCCCTCCAGATGGGCCTACAATTCCCATCAGCTCTAGCCAGCATAGTCAAGCATGAGGAATGGTGGGAATTGTCATCCAAACGGTTGTAGTTGCCCACTCCTGTACTAACAGGTTGGATCCAGATGTAATCATACTTAGCATAGACCCACTGAAAAATAATGGGATTTAAGTTCTTGGATCCAACCATTTTGGTTTTGTTTGTTTTTGATCTTGCTGGAACATTCAGTACTCATCTCTCTCTTTCCCCCTACTAGTGCCTAGAAAAATTGGCTGGCTCCTGAGTTTTGGCAGTTTTTTGGATGCTTATTAGCGTAAAAAAGGAATATCTAAAATTAATATTATCTATAATATTCTTGTTTTGAAAGAAAAACATAATTTATCTAAATAATGTGACAGATGATATTTTATACTTCAAATGGAAAAATGTTGTTGAATTAATGGAAAATAGGTTTTAAGTACAAGCAACAACATCAGTGTTTAAAGCTAAATTATCTTTCAACATGAATGTACCTCTCAAGCACTTAGCCTTCCCAAGACTTGGAACTCTAATAATACAGGGTTCCAATCACATGGAGGCTTCTAAGCACATTCATCTGAATGTCCTTAGAAGCCCACTTCAGATCTTCACACTCAACATAAGAAGATTTGTTTTACCACAGGGTTGGGGATATTAGGATAAGGGCTTGTGTGAACCACCAGACTGCCCTCTTCACACGCTCATTTTGACAACCTGGAGAGGATTCACAGATTGGCTAGACAACATGAAATTGTATTCTCTCCTCTCATGGTTGATGGTACATACCCAATTCTGAAAGACTATGTAACAACATGACATCATTTTCCGCTCTGTGTGATCTTTGATTGTCTAGGATATTGCAGTGAAGGAGAAGACCAAATACTTCAGAGCGGCATTATAGTAGCCCATTGCAGTTATGAAGTTTGAGAACAATCACAAAAGAAAGTTAAGTGTATATGGGAGACACTTCACACTCCATGAACTACTCTCTTTGCCCAGAATTCTTTTTCATGGGCAATGCTTCACCTTAGCACTAATTGTTATCAATAAATCATTGTGCTTGCATGGTTGCAACTACACTTCAGCGCAGCCCACAGCCAAGCTGGCATAGGGCTATAAAGGATAGGACCCATTACTCATTCCCAACAATGTTGTGTCTTCGTCCCTAAAAAGACCCAAGCAGACAATCTGTGTTTTGTTTAATGCAGAAATATGCAGAAAATATGCCTGAAAGGAATTAATTTCATAATCGTCACACTCAAGCTAGGGTGGGCAGCTGTACCCAGATCTACACCTGCAATATGTATTCTCCTGCTCACATTCCCAAATGTTAGTGCCTTGAGCTGGAAACCGAAGTCTTCAGTACAGCAAGCATAGCACAGTATAATATTGACCAGTAAAGACAGCAAGACAGGTTCCATGATCTCAAAGGCTCCACGCTGCTGCCTAACAATTGCAAGAGTCCATGCTGCATGCTCTTTTTCAGGGCGGAGTCTGTTGTCTGAGCATAAACAGCCCCTGAGATTACGGATTCAACTCCCCGAGCATCAACCAACATGAGGTATGAAGTTCTATCTGACCAACAGTGAGTGTTCGTTTCAATGAAAAGCAAGCATGAGAGATGCAATTAGGGTCAGAGAATGGTTGGTGAGGAAGCGTTGCTTAATGCTTTCACTTCCCACTATTTTTTCCCTCTCAAATTAAACCACTGAAGCTACCTGTTGGGAAAGATGGGTTGTGGGTGTGATTTTGAGAGAAGAAAATGACTGCAGGAAATGGATTAAGCACCTGTCTTCACTCACCCTGCTTCTAGTCCTGATCACAAAGTGGAGCAATTGCTTTTAATTTAAAAAGGACTGCAGGAGAAAATGACACAGAACCCCATGTAGTTAGGTTCTGATAAAATGCAGTAAAAGGGGAAAACCAGGGAACATGGATACCTCAGAACTTCATTTTACCACCACGAAATTCCAAATTATATGCTAAGCAAACCCAAGTTCTGCATCTGAACTAAATTAGAGAAGCTAAATTTATTTACTTCATTTGCATAATGTTTTCAGACTGAAAAAAAAATGTTGGTTTTACAGGGTATGCCATTTCCCTTTCACTACCATAACATTATTTCAAGGTTTTGGTTTTAGTGAGATATATAAATAAATGATAAGTTTAAAGAGTAGTTTCTGATTGGCAGATAGCTTCCCCATTTCCCGCTGTGTGCATTTGGTCATGAGGTTAGTTTAAAAGAAATATAGTCTTGATATACTTGTATTTTGGGCCAATGTGAGTTTGGAACAAAAGGTTCAGAATTCATGTCCCTGTAAAATGACTGTGATGAGAATGTTTAGAATTCAAAGTAGTAACAATCCATACTTTACCACACTAGGATAAAGCTGGAATAGAATGTCAAAACGTTAACTTTTCTATATTGAATGGCTTGAGAATGTGCTCAAATTTGTTAGCGATTAGGAAGGCGGAGGAAAAGGTAATGAGTATGGCAGAGCAATTAAATCAAAGTGAAAGAATGTGATCTTCTCAGCAGCCCTTTAGAGAGGAGAGAGCTAAGCATGTATGTACTAGAAGAAAACACAACATGGGCAGAAGAAAAATAATATATCCCACCATTCAATGAGTGATACTTGCAATTTCTGCCTCTGCCCAGAGTCAAGCAAACAGCACTGCAAAAACAGGAACACTACATCGATGGGCCATTTGGAAGGTTATATTTATGCTGAGAAGGCTCCACATGTATTGTCATATTAATGGTTATGTAAGTTATCAGAAATTTTACACTGTCACAAGACATTTGTGAATGAAAATGTTGATGTACCAGTTTATAGGAATTTGGCACATGGTAAAAATGTTATAATTACAATTCTCTATCTGAGAGATTAGTACCGATCTCACTGCACAGAAATATCATTTATATATTGATTCACATTTTGCCAACCAAAAATGGTAGTTGTTAACCTTTGGAGGGTTCATACATCCTCAGAAATATATTACCTTACCACACTAAAAACAAATAATTATTTTTCTTCGGGGTTCACATACAGGCAAATCCCATACCCATGTAATTTTGGTACAATTATTCCCTTTGAAAAACTCATCTCTGCCTGCCATAGGGAGGACTGCCAACTTTCTAACCAGGCACTGCTTCTTCAACTGTGGCTTGAACATGACATAAAAATAAATGCTGTTGCCGACTGTAGCAGATTATGCTGCTTTTAAAGCCACAGCTACAGGGACCAACTGAAAAGCTGGCAAGCCTAGATGTTGGTGTTCATTTGTTCTTCCTTTAAATGTCGGGCAGTTTACTTAATACGGTTGAAGGAAAACTGGTGTGTCTTAGATTTTTGTTTAAAAGGTATTAGAAAAATAGGAACAATAATCAGGGACAGGTACTAGAAATTAGAGAGTATCCCTGATAAATAAGTACAGAAGGTATTAAATCTCCGTTAATCTCTATGCTTGATCTTCATATTCCTATGGAGACCTCCTGAAGGAAGCAGTATATTTGTATCTCTGAAGTGTTGATGTTACATGCTTTTTGTTTTCTTCAGGCAGTTACTTAAAATTGCTAGTGCAGAAAGTATTAATACAGAGAAGGGTCTAAACTAAAACTAAAACTAGACAAAGCCCAACCCCTTAACCAAGTACACCTAATCCCCACAAACCTCTGCTTCTTCCTGTCTTCTCTCCTCTATTTAAGCTCTGGCTCACTGCTTCTTTCTACAGAGCTTCACTTCCTGAGCTTAGTTGCAGATCCCTGATCTGATGTGTGTGGGTTTAAAACAAACAAACAAACATCTCTCCCACCCCCTGTTAGACTAGGGAAACTGGCTAATGGTCTGCACTGTTCAATCCTGTTTTTATGCAGAGTTTGGGATATATAATTATTTTTACTGTATGAGAACGTGAGGCAGGCAGGAAAGCATGAGCCATAGCTATGAGATAGAACAGTGTCCTAGACAGAGAGAGGCATCCCTCTATATTCTAGGCATTCAAAGATATTCTGCCTCCTCCAGCATGGAATATGTCATACCTGAATTGTTCCATACGGGCAGTTCTAAAACAAAATGAAAGTGGGGGGGGGGGGAACCCTGCCCCATTTTTTTAATTTATCAAAAGCAAAAAATCCTTCTAAGAAATCACAAACCCATCAAGGGCAACTATTAGAACACAGAGTCAAAGTGCCAAACTGGCACTGAAACCCTGCAAGTCAGACATGCTTATCACTGAGAATGTAACCTAAGGCACTGGGAAAAATTTCAGTGAATGAAAAGAAATGTCAAAACAGAGGAAAGCAAACACCCCTTTTAAGATGATCTTAAGTTATTTAGACAAAAGCACAAAACTGGACAAAAGCCATTTTCCCAGACCAAACAGATTATCTTTATAGCTGGAGCTGTTGCTTAAACCACAGAGAAAGTTTTTAAGTAGGCATGTTTTGGATTCCATCCATTTTCCTTCTTGATTGTTTCCAGCACTCACCACACTCCCTTTACACTTTTTATTTTCTAAGGATTGCCTTGATATAACCCAGCTCCCCCCATCATATCTTTCTAACCACTCTGTTCCAGCTGGTATCCCTCTCTTCAAATGTATAATGATTTCATCCTTACTGCATTGCACTGCAGTCTTAATCTTAGTGAAACTGTCTAGTTAAATTTAATGAATGCAGCCCAAACATTCTTTAGACAACATTTAGAGAACATTTAGACAACAAGAAGATCAAAGTTTACTATAAAGCTGGACAGTTGGTCCAAAACTAAAAGGGAGAATATTATGCAAGTATGCTTTATAGACATTTTAAGCCATTTATCCTTAGGTATTTCTTGAATTATTCAGCAGCAAGACACTAAATAAGGATATTTTGCAAATTATCTAGCCTAAAAATGAGATGGTACAGAGCTAGAAAATCATAGCTGATGTGGCATTGCCGAACACATTTTCTGTGGATGGCTTAGTACCAAGAAACTTCATACGCTGTGGAATCTCTGCTACAAATTATAAGCTGCATCTAGAATCTCATACCACAGTGGGCCCCATAATTAAACATGCACTACTGTGCCCTGGGTTGAGCATATGAGGGGACAGGACCTAGTTTAAGTCAAGAAACCAAATAATTGCAACAATCTCCAAGATCTACTCTGCCCAGGAAGACCTCCTGACCATGGGGCTGTCTATCACCTTTAAGGCCCCACGGTGGCTGTGAATCGGCGCAGTGTCAGTTATACAGTGCAGCTACCAATCTGCAGCACTGTGGGGTTTTCTCCCAAAGCTGTGTTGTAAAAAAGTCAAGGACTTACCCTGACTTTTTCCTTGGGTGTGAGGTCACCACAGCTCTTCCGCCGTGTGACCTCACTCAGGGGTCGATGTGGAGACATTCCTGGCTGGAAGGAGACCCCTGATTGGTTGCTGGAAGCCCGGGCAGAGGGCAGGGGGTGAGCCGAATGGCCGCAAGAAAGCCCACTTTGCCTTCTACATGGGGATTAGCTGGCACCACCCTGCAGCAGTGAAAGCACGGGGTTTTCACAAAAGCAGCAGCAACGTGGTGCCATCAAGGTAGCCCCCAGGTTCTTATTTAGCTTGTTAGAATCCAACAAATACAAGGCAGGAAATTATTCCCCCTCTTTGCTTTGGAGAATCTGGCAGGATCTACACTACTGCTTTATAATGGTTTTGACAACTGTTCGGGCCCAGGGCACATTCAAATTGTTCTAAAGTGTAGATTTGGCTCCTGTCTCCTGTGCAGCAGATTCTCTCAGTGTCCTGAAGGGTCAGATGCCAACTCCGTCTCTCTTTGGCCACATTAACACTGCTTTTGTCTGTGGCCATGAGGCTGATGCCATTAAGGGTACGGGGCTGGTGCCCAGCTATTAAAGGCCCTGTATCTGATGGTTTTACTCTACTTGGGAGGACACTCTATCCGGAAAGGTGGTATAGAAATCCATCAAACACCAACATACTGTTTTGTAACATATAGCAACATCTGAACCAGCGCAACTTTATGAAAATTTAAATGCCAAAAGCAAGACGTGATTAGCTCCTCATTTAGGCTGCAATCCTATACAGTGTATAGTGAACACACTTACTGTGAATAAGTCCCACTGAATTCAGTGGGACTTGCTTCTGAGTAGACATATATAGGATTGTGCTGTCAATCCATGACATTCGGCGTAATTTCTGCAGGACCTTTGAAGCAAGTGACAAGGGCTCTAAATTCTGACAGAGATGATCTATGGTTAAGGCTAATTTTTATCTCCACCTTCTTAGTTGAAAAAATCCTGTTGTTCCAATAAAATCTCAAATCAACTAATGTTGCCAAGCGATTATTTGCATAAAGTCATCGATTCGTAATGTTTACTGCTAGCAGTTGTGATACGTGTGGTTAGTAAATGGCTGTATTAAAATGCTAATATTGTTAAATAAAAAGCAAAGACTATTTCTTAAAAGCGAAGATAAAAATCTGACTCCTATGCTAACATATGTTCAGTAATCTGGAAAGATTTCCCCCAAAGGGAAAACACATTGACATACTGAAGTAACTTTTTATGCTGGTCTGCTCACTTACCTTCTCTGATGAGTTGGTTGTAGAAAGATTGCGTAGATGCAAAGCTCAATTAGTGTAATTTATGTATCCTTGGATGTCAATCTTTGCTGTTGAGAGGTGGGACTCGCAGGGACCCTGTGCATTAATTAAGAACTCATCTCTGCAGAGTTATCTTACCACCTAAGGACCAAAAAGAAAGTTTTAATTAGATTCCAAAAGACAGCACGTCACAAGCAAAATAAGAAAATTCTTTAGCTGAAACTTAAAGTAAGAACAGAAAGAGGACATTATCAATACCAATTCGATGTTAATGTTATGGAGCTCTTGTTCATCTTTAACTGTAATGGCTAAAGAAGTATGTAAGTGTATTCCTTGTATAAAAAGTTAGTTTTGCCTGAAACAATTTGTGTCAAAGTCCTACAGTGGTACAACATGGAGACAAGCCATGTTTTCACTGGCAGGCCTAGATGCCAACTTTATTATTGGGCCCCTGCCTAATTATTGATGCTGAGCTGATGCTGATTGAGTGCAATTACATTGTTGTAGTTCAACAGTATTCCTCTCTGATGGCCAGCTTTTTCTTTCAATGCTACCCTGAGGCTGAATAGGCAATGGGCAAAACAATGCAAACTCAGCAAAGGCAAGCGAATAGACTTGCACAACACATTCCTTTCATTGGTTGAGCGATGTACGAAATGTGCAATTGCTGGCTGGCCCTCAAAATACTGGCGCTCAAGAGAGGTTGGAAACTAGCTGGGCTCACTAGTGTCAGCTGCTTCAGAGACGCCTGTCTCTTCGAATGGCCTGTGTGAGGGCTATCAACGATTCTGCTTAGGACTCACATGGGAAACAATCCCTAAATAATTGATTATAACATTTATAAATTGAAGGAGGCAAAACAAATTTTAAAAGCTGGTCCAGACTCTAGAAAATAAACATGTCAGCTAATAGCTCATATGTAGCAAACGGGAGGGGAAAAATAAATAAAAAAATAAATTTACATTGGAAATACAAGAACAAATTAGCTCATCAATAGCCAAATAATGAGGATGTTGAGAAATGAAACGAGGACATTATAAAGCCTTAAAAACTAGAAAAGCAGTAAGAACCAAATTTAGGAATAAAAATCTAGAGGTCACACATAAAATTGGGTTTCAGCACTGAAATATTACAGACAGCTGGGACTGGAAGCCAAAATACATAGTGTACCCTTTATATAGCATTAATTAATAATTATAAAAGCAGTAGTTTCAGGAGAAATAGCACAATAGGAAGGCGCGTCAGAGTTGGGGAACAACTTAACTAGCTGTCCTAAAATAATAGAATATGTGTCTTTCATTGCTAGTCTATTTCATAACCAAGCCATTAAAAAAGCAAGTATGTTTGGGAACAGTCATTGCGCACACTATAAATTTACTACCTAACTAGTGTATCTCCTAAATAACAGCTGCAAAGCTGACAAAACAAAATGCAGGTTGGTGATAACTCATTCCATCTAAATAGTAGGTATCGTTTGTGTATGTGTGGTGGTGGTGATGATGATGGGGAGGCTGTCTTTTGCTGAACCTCGTTCACAACCACCATTACTCCTCATGTGAAGAAACAAAATTGATCCTGCCACTTTCTCTGCCCACTACTTTGACCACTACAGAACTAGTCTTTGAAAGACATTATCAGAGAGGCCAACATTTTCCAGTAGGAACCATGGTAGGATTTTCTGGGGAATCCCGTCATTCCAGCTAACACTATTAGTGGTGCAATAGAGATCCTTTATGCTAGTGCAGCATGATTTATATTAGCACCCATGTTACACTGGATAGTGTCTGTTAAGTCTAAGTCAAGAATATATATATATATATATATATATATATATATATATATATATATTAGTGTTTTATGGTTGGTGTTTTACATATATCTGCAGCCACCATATTCCTTCCAATGATGATGATGTTGACATTTGGAATGAAGTGGCTCAGAATATGAATGCATATATTTTAGTACCCAAAACACAGTTCACAATGAATCCAGCATCTCCAACTTCAGGGCTGGTTCAGAATGGGTTTGCTTTTGCCATCCACCCCTCCCTTCCATCTTTTCCTTTCCTATCCATGCTGTGAGATGCGGGTGGGGGATTGTGAGCATGTTCGTACTCACAATGAAATAAACATGTGTGTTCTCAAGAAAGGAAAGAACAGGTTTCACATGACAAAATAGCACTGACTTCAGTGTCTATGCAAAAGAGTATCACAAAACACGAATAAATAGCCTGCAAACTAAGAGCTATTTCACATTTGATATGCCAGTTGCATCTTCCATGACTACACAGGTTTTAATCTCCTGTATGTAATTTGGAGAACTACATAAACTATGATAGATACATATGTGACTCTAAATACTTGGGAATACCTGTGTAGCCTTTGAGACTCAGCCACCTCATGCTTGGTTATAACTTATAAGCACATACCACAGGAATAGGGATGGAGCTACTGGCAATCAGAATCCCAGGGAGATGAGGCAGGAAGCCAACACACTAATTTTAGCTCAATATCAGTTTAGTATCTTAATTCTGGATAGGAGCAAATGGAAAACGTGTCCAAGTGTTCGGCACTTGTCAAGTGTTCTCTAGGAGCTAAGGCACCTATTAAGTACAGATTTTCACAATTGAGTCTTGATATAGTCACAGCTGCATACAAAGGACAAAGACTTGTTTATAGTTACATCTTGATCTGATCATGATTATCATGTGGTGTTTGATTCAGGTGAGGTTACAAAGCAGTTTGAAAAAGTCTGACATCTCTAAGGCTTTAAGAAGGCTATAGGCGGCTTCATCCCAGGAGGCTTCACATTCAGAGCAGAGAGTCCTTCTAAATAATTAAGGCCAATTGGAGAGGATGAGTCACAACAGCAGCCTTTGGGAGCCAAATGCCTGTGCACTCTCAAATGGAGTTTGGGTTCCTGGAATCTGAGACACTTAAGTCAAGCTACACAGTATGCCACAATCTAATTCAGCCTTCCCCAACCTAGAGCCTATCTACACTACTGCTTTAAAACGGTTTATAACAGTTTTAAACCAGTTAATATTAACTGGTTTAAAACTGTTATAAACTGTTTAAAGCAGTAGTGTAGATAGGCTCCTAGTGTTCTTCAGATGTGTTGGATAGCAACTCCCATAATTCGCAGCCAGCATGGCAAATGGCTTCGCTGGTTGGGAATGATGCGACTTGTATTGCAACGTATCTGGAGGGCATCAGGAAGGCTGGCCTAGTTGGTTCCCCACACAGAGAAACAACATTGTGGAAGAATGGAGAGCCAAGCCGATTGCAGCTCCTTCACACATATTGACCAAATGTCTGGAGATGAGCAACTCCCTTCCATAATATTTGTTTACTGCAGCAGAGTGGCAACAACCTGGATCAACAGGCACATCCCAATAATTGGAATTAATAAGAACAAGGGACAAAAGGGTGGCATATCATGGAGGATAAGGTTATTAATGGCCACATAATATGATGGCTACAAATCACCTCCATTATCAAGAGGCAGGATGCATCAGTATACCAGATGCTGGGGAACAGGACCGAGAGGGTGCTGTTGCAGTCATGTCCTGCTTATGGGTTCCCCATAGGCATCTGGTTGGACACTGTGGGAACAGAATACTGAACTAGATAAGCCATGGTCTGCTCTAGCAGGATTTTTCTTATTTGACTAAAACGTTTTTGTGTAGAAGGCCCTGTAAAATATCCTATATCTTCCCTTTCTCTACCACCTGTGATTTGGTTTGGACATGGGAAAGGAAAAGAAGTGCACCGACGGTTTGTCATTTTCACATATATTGGGGGTCTTGTTATCTGCCGCTTCCTGCTAGTCACACTTAGCACAATTTGTGTCTGTTGTGTCTCTTGATTAAGAAAATGACAGGAGTAAGAAACATATCAAACTCCAGAACTGACAGTAAATCTTTGTTCTTCCAAACAAAGATATGAATTTTATAACCATTTAAATTGCTGTCATTCACAAGGGACAGTGTCAAAAACTGAACCACGTTACGAATTACATATTAGCAGCAGGTTGCCTTCTCAGCTCTTGCCTTCATGTTTCTCTCTGAACCCAAACTCTGAGTTTATGGCTTTGGCAACAAGCCAGAAAACCAAGGCTAACTCAAACAATAAAATCTCGATGATCTACTGAACTGTGACTGAGATTTGTGACCTGCTTTGAGGCGAATCAAATTCAGCAACAAACCTCCTTACACACAGCTATCAGCAAGTGCCTGGCAGAATGTCAACACAGTGGTACTAAATATTCTAAATGAGTCATGCTGGGAACCATTGGACAGCATGTGCTGCCATGAAATAATTGTAAGAAGTAGATGGATTCATCTAAATGTCCTTTTGTCACATGAAAGAAATATACCTACTTGCCTGTGATGTGTCTTAAACACAGAAAATCCTTCTGTGCTACAAGGAATATTGCAAATCCTTTCACTTAGCAATATGGAACACTGAGAGATTCAGTAAAGCACTGATTCCCATTCAGAATCATTTGATACATGGATAAAAGTATGCAGTCAGTGGGCAGGGGTGGGGGATGGGAGGTATGGATGGAGGGTGGGGGGCTGCCCTATTGTTCTTACCATACCCTTGAATTTGGTTATCTCCTTCTTAATTCTTTCCTGATGCCACAACATTCTGGCCAGTTCTGATATCCAGAATATTCCTAAAACTCACTAGACTGATTCTCTACAGTCAGGGATGATTTCAGGTGTGTAAGGCAAAGTAGAGGTAACCAAAGGGGTACAAGGTGAAGGTGAGTTTTTAGACAGCAAGAGCAGGTCTCTCTTTTTTGTTCAGACCAGCGAGCAAACCTGAATTGGAATTTTCTATAGTGATCAGGAAACATGCAAGATAAAACACTTTGAAAATGTTTTGAAAACTGTATATGGAGTGTGTTCTGGGCCCCAACAGTTCTCAAAACTGTTATAAACCATTTTAAAGCAGTAGTGTAGATAGGCTGACAGTTTTGAGAACTGTTGGGGCCCAGAACACACTCCATATACAGTTTTCAAAACATTTTCAAAGTGTTTTATCCTGTGTGTGTAGATAGGCTCATAAACAGGCTTGTTCTTGACTATCAAGGAGGCTTCCTTAGGTAGAGAGGCTTTTCTCCTACAGTTCTTTCCGTGGTCTGAACTGAATGTTAGTGCCTGGGCTGAGTCCTTGTGAAGAAATGCTATGTATATAACTGTGGATGTTCTGTAAAGTTTAAATGCTCTGTGTGACCTTTCAGGGTTTATGTATCTGTGTAGGTCTGAGGCCTGGCGTTGTTACTGTGTTAGTAGTAGCTTCTTGGTGACATGTTCTGAAGAGGGAGAGAGAGAGATGATTGCTTTTAATGTTTATAGAAGGAGCCTGATCAGGTAAATTAAATTTTGGTTGGTCTGGAAAACATCAGGCTGTAGGTTCTAGCTAGGAGGGAAAGAACAATTGGGAAATGGTGACAATTAGAGTTATAATTAGTCAGTTGGTGGTAGAAGAGGAAGCCTGTTTGTTGGTATGGGGTTTGAAAAGAAGGAGTAGGGAAATACTGAGGAGAAACTGAACAGTCGAAGCCTGAATATTAACCTATTCCTTCTCTGTGTGATAATCGTACATTGCTGGTGATGATCAGGAGTAGGGAGCAGTGGCTATGATATGCGAGGCTTCCAGAAAAGGTTACACAAACAGGCATTAAAACACATTAACTATCCAAACAGCCAATAGTACAATAGGAAGAGCTTTGGTGTCGGAGAAAAACTGTACCCTAAAGAAGGACCTGGTTATGGGTGATTTTGGCTGGGATATAGGGAATTTGGCCTGAGGTAAAAGAAGTCATTAAGAGGCTAGTATTAACAGCAGTATCTCTTGAGTCCTTAAGAAGTGCCAGAAAGCATTCTTCTGACAATCCAAAAGTAAACAATAGTATTCCCCTATATACAAAGTATTCCTTTAATAAACCAACCAGTTTAGTGTTGGTGCCTATCTTATACCCAAAGGTTTTCATACCAAGGTTCTTGGAGGTATGGGAGGTATTCTAAGTTAATTGCTGGCAGCGGAAATTTATAACACGTGAAACTTTGAGTTATAATGGCAGAGAGTTTCTTACGTTCTGAAATATAAGCATTTGCTAGAAAGTTAAGCTTTTAAAATATCTGAATGGGACTCATGTTTCTGAAAAAAGAAAAAAAGCCTGTAAATACTAGATACAAAGCATATCACCATATTCCCGTTACAGCATATCACCATATTCCTGGGCAAGACTAGTTTTCTGGTTTCTACAGAATCCATAGTAAAATACACACAGAACAAGAGAAAATACAATTAATTAGTTATTGTGCTATGCAGATGAGAATCCATAGTAAAATACACACAGAACAAGAGAAAATACAATTAATTAGTTATTGAGCTATACAGGTGAGAATTATGATGCATATTACCCTCGGAAATGTCTCACGGTCAACAATTTTGGGAGAAGGATCGCTCCGGAATTCATCAGCACTACAACTACTTTGAATATGACTCCTTTGCAGTCAACAGCCCCCATGTGGTGGTTGGAAATCATTAATCAGGCAACCATAGCTCAATGTTTTGTGCCTGTCAGACAACAAGCGCTGCTGACTCTAATGAACAAAGAAAGAGGATGCTCACTTTAAATTAGGATGCACCTGTATGTGATAACTTCAGCTTCAGCATTTTGCTGTCCCAGTCTCCCCAATTATCCTTTCCATTTGTCACTTCTTCATCTATCCCAGATATATTGTGTAACTTAATTTGTTTTGGTTTGTGCAAACATTCTAAGTCCTTAGAAAAAGATGTTTTTAAAAAAGGGATCTCTGTGGAACTATGTTGCCTTAACTGCATGATTAAGTAAATATAGATTATATATATATATATATATATATATACACACACACACACACACACATACACACACACACACACACACACCCTATGTATCAACACCCCATGCCATGAGATCATACAATCTTCACGTGATAATGGAAATCACTTACTCCCCTGCTTAATTGTAGGTTTCAGAACCTGTCTGGCTCCTTAACTCCACCTGTGTTCTTTGGTGCCACCTATCCCTTGCAGTGTTTAAGTATCATACGAAAATATGCATTAACTTCTCTTCCCAGTCATTTTTACAAATTCAGAATTAATATGTGTACTGCCTGTGCCAGTAGTCTCAGTATCAATTGTTCAGCATACATATTTATTTAAAATATCAAAAGCTGCTGAGCATAGTAATCAACAAATTCAGAAGTGGGAAGATATTAAAGACAAAGGAATGGCTACACTATTTAACCAGAAGGAAGATAACAAGAAGGTAGAGTGTTATGCTTTAAACAAAGAATAAAATGATAGAATTCCAAACACATTTGATAATAGACTAACATCCAACAGAACCTAACCTATTTTGATTTCTGACTTAGGGTGACCATATGAAAAGGAGGACAGGGCTCCTATATCTTTAACAGTTGTACAGAAAAGGGAACTTCAGCAGCTGTCATTTGTATGCATGCAGCACCAGGTGAAATTCTCTCTTCATCACAACAGTTAAAGCTTCAGGAGCCCTGCCCTCCTTTGTATCTGGTCACTCTAGTATAGCTCCTGCAACTTTAACAGCTATATTTTTTCCTTTCCTTTTTTACTGTAGAGTAACAGCAGGGGTCCTAATATGGATCAGCACCCTACTATTGGAGGGGCTTTAACCCTTTCCAGATCAGGCTTCCTGCACATGCAATATACATTGCTAAACAATGATCTGTTTGCTTTAATGGATCAGTATTTGACAACATAAACTTGAGAAGGCAGGCAGGCAGGAAGCACAGTGAGTAGAAAAATGGACAGTTCAAAGTGCAAATACCCTGCAGCTGTGTATCTCACCTCTATATATGGTTCCACTTCTCTTTCCCATAGCAACTCATTTGTCTGAGTATGGCAAGAAAAAAAAATTGTTGGCATCTCTTGTGAAATGGCCTATCCAAGGATCAGGGCATAGAGCACAAAGAAAGCAAATTACTGCTTAGTAGGCAGATTCCCTCATAGAGCCTGGCTTCTGGCCAAGTCCTCCTTTTATTAGTCTAAGGGTCAGGCTTGTATCAGACATACAGTAAGGCATCTGGACGAAAGAGACAAAAGTTACGATGTGGGCCGCTGCTTGTTCAGGAGAGGAGAAAATGCACTAAACTAAACTCAACCTAAACTCAGACTCAACTTTGATTTTTTTTTCCTTAGACAACTAATAATGTAGGGTGACCAGATAAAATCCAGGTCAGGGCTCATGTAACTTTAACAGTTGTAGAGAAAAGGGAATTTCAGCCAGAGTCATTTGTATGCAATTAGTCCCTGGTGAAATTCCCTCTTCATCACAACAGTTAAAGTTGCAGGGGCCCTGACTTCTTTTGTATATGGTCACTCTAGTATAGTGCATGCACCTTTAACTGTTGTGATGAAGAGGGAATTGCACTAGGAACTAATTGCATACAAATGACTCTGGCTGAAATTCCCTTTTCTCTACAACTGTTAAAGTTACATGAGCCCTGACCTGGATTTTATCTGGTCAGCCTATAATAATGCTAATAGGAATAACACAAAGCAGTAGGAGAAGTGGATGAGGACGAGGAAGCGGAAGCGGAAGAAAAAGAAAGAAGGGAAACACATACAGGTCTTGAGAAAATTAGTCCCAGAATCCTAAAAAAAGATACGCTGGAAAATCTCAGAACCAGTGGATAGGAAGTGTGGTTACGTGGCTAGAATGCAGGGCTAAAACTAGGGACGCCCATATTGGAATCCCCACTCAGCCAGGGGCTCACCGAGTATGTTACTTCAAAAATGTAGCAAACCCTTAATGTTTGTCAATATCTTTTATCCAATGGATCGCTATTTGGCAATATGTACTGCAGGCATGAGAAAACCTCTCTTGATCAGGACCAGAGGGCGAAAGGTTAAAGCCCCCCAACATCCACACAACATCCAATCCAGATGGGTCTCCATCTGGATTGGGCCCTTGTATTTATTTTAGAGGAAAAAAGAAAAGAAAAAGAGCCAGCTGTTTGCCATGTCTTTAAGTAAAGTGTGCTTTAGAATTTAAACCAGTCGTTCTATCCAACTGCTCTGAATGACATTGGGTCTGTAGCTCAGTGGTACAGCACATGATCTTCATGCAGATTCAATCTCTGGCAGGAAAAAACCCTGGAGAGCTGCTGCCAACCAGTGTTGACAATACTGGGCTAGATGGACCAAAGGTCTGACCCAGAATAAGGCAACGTCCTGTGTTCTTATGTTTGTCACAGTGTTCTCGTGAAGATAAAAGGGGTAAAATTATATATGCCAACCTAATCAACCTGAGAATGGGAAGAAATAAATAAAGACTGTAAAAGTCTAGAATAATAAATGTATCTCATCAAGCAATAAATAAATACATACATCACAGGGCCAAGTTGATTTGGGGCCGTTCAATGTCAGAGGGCTTTCTCTGTGGTGGCCCCCCCAATTATGGAATGATCTCCCCAATGAGGCCCGCCTGGCGCCAACACTTATCTTTTCGGCGCCAAGTCAAAACTTTTCTTTTCTCCCAGGCATTTTAACAGCTTAAGTTGAGATTTTAATTGACTTTGTGGCCAAGCTTAAAAGTTTAAAAGGTTGTAAATATCAGCTGTTTTATGTTTTATGGTTTTAAATTTTGTATATTGACTTTTTGATGTTCAGTCTTTTAATTTTTGTAAACTGCCCAGAGAGCCTCGGCTATTGGGCGGTATATAAATGTAATAAATAAATAAATAAAATAAAATCACTAATGAAGGAGTGGACTCACCACATAATACAAAATGGAAAGGAATTACAAACACCTTAAAAATAGTCTAAAAAACCATATCTTGAAAGATATGAGAACCAAGCTGACAACTTAAAATGATGGATCACCCACTGAGACTGCTACAAACTAGGGATCAGGAATCCAAGATTGGATTGTTCCCTCATCTCATCACACTCATCACAGAAAGTACCGCAGCAGTTGCTCTTCCATGGTCACAAGAACAATCTCAGCAGGGCTTGGGCAGAGGTAAAAGGGGGTGGGACAGTGGGTACAGAGGTGAGGGAGGATTGTAAAGCCTCTCTCCTGTCCCACTAACAAAGTAGGTCAGCTAGACCAGCCAAGAGGCTCATTTAACTGAAAACATAAAGAAGAGCAGGGGGCCGTTTTCCTCTATTCCACTCCCTACCTGTTTAGCTCCGATCCTGGAGCCTTCAGTCTATCAAGCAACAACCCCTTAGGACTGCGCTCTAAGAAGCATAAGTATCTAGCCTCTACGCATGGGAGGGAAGAACCAAAGCTAGAAAGAAGAGGACAGGTTCATAGAATCATAGAATAGTGGAGTTGGAAGGGGCCTATAAGGCCATCGAGTTAGGCTGACCAGATAAAATCCAGGTCAGGGCTCATGTAACTTTAACAGTTGTAGAGAAAAGGGAATTTCAGCCAGAGTCATTTGTATGCAATTAGTTCCTGGTGAAATCCCCTCTTCATCACAACAGTTAAAGTTGCAGGGGCCCTGCCTTCTTTTGTGTATGGTCACTCTAGTATAGTGCCTGCAACTTTAACAGTTGTGATGAAGAGGGAATATCACCAGGAACTAATTACATACAAATGACTCTGGCTGAAATTCCCTTTTCTCTACAACTGTTAAAGTTACATGAGCCCTGACCTGGATTTTATCTGGTCAGCCTACATCGAGTCCAATGCCCTGCTCAGTGCAGGAATCCACCTTAAAGCATTAGGCAATAGGAATGTGGGAAAGGATTTGGGGAGTTATGAGAACCATCATAGATGATAACGTGAACATGAAACTACAATGCTGTGCTGTGGGAAGTGAGGCAAGGCCATGTTTCATTGCATTGAAAAACGCATTGATGGTATCCAAGATTTAAGTCCTCTTGTGAGACAACAAATGTTCATATTGTGTTCATTTTTAGGCACCACAAATCAAGACGGATAGTCACAAACTGGATATGCTACAAAGGAGAGCTCAAGGCCCATAAAAGTGCATAATTGCAAATGTATGGTTAAAGTTCCAAAAAATAATAATTCTAAAATCCGTTCAATATTAGGTGAACTCAAAGTTCTCCAAAAGTCGTCATCACTCAAGATGTTAAACAAAGGAGAGAGAAAAAAGGGGGAGGTTATGTGCGAGGAAAAAAGTGGCTGATATTCAAACCATAAAGTCTGCATTTACTATCTAAAAATATCTCCAGTGCTGTTAATATAAAAACTGTCCAATTTCTCTCCACTTCTCCTTTTGACCTACCAAGGAACTTGTGTGCTTGGTCTAAGGATGGAGACAGTTCTGAGTACAGCTGGATTTTATATTTTCAAAAATGGTGCTGTTGTTATTTAAGCAATTATTGTTTGTTTGTTTTTATTTGTTTTCCCCAGCAACCTTTGGGAGGCTCCCAGGTGAATGGAGCATAGTTTGAATGCTTGAAGCCTTCTCCCACTTTCCATCTTAAAACTGGAACTGAATGCAGAGTCCGTGGCTTAAACATGAATCACTTTTCCCCACCACCACCTCCTCTTTTATTTGATCTAGGTCCTAGGAGGTGGGAAACTAGGTTTAGTAATCCATCAGCAGGTTCAAATCCATCAGCTATGAAACTCACTGGATGACCTTGGACAAGTCTTTGTCCCAGCCTGTCATATCTCACAGTTGCTATAAAGTGAAATATTGTTTTGATTTTCTTGGCAGAAGAATAGGATACAAATGTAACAAAATTAAAAATAATGATTGCTTCCTTTTCTTGGGACATTCCTGGCACCAAAATCAAGTTTTCCCAATAGAGTCTTCAACAACTGCTTTCCTGTAAAGTGCTAGAGTAATCATTCTCTTGACTACTCCCTGTTATCTTGTCTTAAGCGTTTTATTTAGTAACTGGATGAGTATGCATTAGGAAACAGCTATCATGAAGTTACTTCTTCCCTTCTTCAAATTTTTACCACAGGGCTTGTCATTCCATTTCCTGTACAATGTCTTCCAGATGTCATTCCTACTTCACTGGATTAACTGTAAATTGCTCTTAGCTTATCTACTTCAGAGAAAAATGCTGCTTTCTAAGTTAAAGTTCCCCAAAATAGAACTTGATTTACAGGTATCTTTCTTCTAATTAAATTTAATACACTAAGGGACTGTCTATATGTCTTATTTGCCCTGCGGTGGCTACACAGTGGTGCTGCATCAGTTATACAACATAGCTGCCAACTCACAGCCACTGCTGGGCTTTCCCATGAAACTGTGCATTTAAAAAGTCAGGGACTTTCCCTGAACTTTTCCCTTTGAAGTGAGGTCACCACGGCCCTTCTGCCATGTAACCTCACTTCATCATCGAGCTGGGGGCATTCCTTGACCAGATGGCGACTGCTGATTGGTCGCCGGAAGCCAGGCAGAAGCCAAGGGGTGGGCTCAAGTACTCAGATGGCCGCCGGAAAAACCTGCGCTTCCTACTGCCATGGGGATTTCCCACTCCCACCGCACAGCTGCAAAACTGTGGGGTTTTCTCACAAAGTGGTGCTGTGAAGGCAACCCCTAGGAGATAGATCCAGATTAAGGAGCTGTAGCTCCTTAATCTGGATCTATTCTAGGTATGCAGAAGGTCCCAGATTCAATCTCCAGCTTTTCCAGGTAGGGAAGGGAAAGAATCCTGCCTGGAACCCTGGATGGCTGCTGCCAGTCAGTATCAACAATACTGGGCTAGAAGGATCAAAAATCTGACTTAGTATAAGGCAGCAACCTATGTTCCTATGCTTAAAATGAATGAGACGTAGGTTAGCCATGACTAACTTAAGTCCCATTGATTTCAATGGCTCTACATTAAGTATAGAGCCTCTATGTTTAACATCCAATCCTGAACATATAATTTTAGAACAGTTCTGAGGCTTGAAGAATATGTTTACCACTAACAAGAAACCAGGTTATAGCTCCAGCATTCCGATAGGGCAGGGATGTGGGGCTGGGAGGTCTGCACTGCACATCCTCTGAATCCACTCAGGACCATACCCCTGTCTCCCACAACTGACAAATTTGCTGCTGGAATTGCCACCACAACAGTAGGCTAAAGCAGCAGTTTTGCTTAAAAACAATGTGCACAGGGACTGCATACTTTGTTTGGAAGCAGAATTGTGCTCCTCGGATGCTTCTGGAAGCGTGCTTCCAACAAGGCGCGTGCTTCTTACAAGCCTTGATTTTTTTCCAGCAAAGTCATTTGGTTTTTTACTGCTGCCACAGCAAATTTGGTATTGGGGCAATGGGAGCTGCAAAGAAAAAAAAAAACATGGGGTGCATGCAGTCTACGTGTCATCCAGGCCTACCTAAGGTACTAACTACGCATGTTGATAATTGTGTTGCTTGCAGGATTAAAAAAAGAAAAGAAATTAAACCAAGGGTGGCGGAGCCCAATCCAGTTCAGAACCACAACCTTTCCCTCCTCATTGGGATCCTGAAAAAAAATACCCCCATGCTACAAATAGCAATAGAAAAGTTAATATTTGCAGCTTGGGAGAGGCACACTTTTTTTTCAGGATCATGGAAGGGGAGGGAATGCGCTTAAATCTTCCCTCCCTGATCTGGGTTCCCACCCCCTTCCACACTTGGTTTTAGTTTTTCAAAAAAACTTTTGTTATATGCAGTTAGGTCCTAATTGGTGATTTCATTTGCCATATGTTGAAAGCTAGATGTGAGAACTAGTAGAACTAGAGTATCATCAGACGGGTGGATTTTTGCATTTCCCTACCGTCGCTATGGCCTCCTGTTGCTGTCCCACAATAGTGATGGTCTCTTTACATGGGGAGAGAAAGAAGCAGCAGCAACGACCACATGGCCCATTCAGGGGCCATTTATATTGTGTCGCTTTTCCTGCACACAGCAGGAAATGGTGGTACATTTCATGAAAAACAAAAAGATTAAAGGGGGTCTATCTTGTGACGGAAAAATGAGTGGAAGAAGCAGGAGGCGCATGGTTGGCGGATGACATCGTTTAAAGGACGTGTGAACATCTGTAAGTGGGCAGTAGTGAGCGTGCAATAAAACGCTCCTCTGATGATGCTCGTAGAATGATTTACAACTAGGTAAGGTTAGTGCACAGTAGACAGTTAACTAGTCTCAGTCTCAGTCATATAACACAGAAAAAAACAGTATTGTGTTAAAAAGCAAGACTTAGATTAGATGAGAAGCACGCAGGAGGAGAGGTGTGATAAAAAATATTGATATAAATAAACAGAATAGCTACACAAGTAAACAGAGAATATAATCTGCCACTTTCTCCATTTCCCCCAGAAAGCACAACTTGGAGAACACCCCAGGACTGAGATATTAAATCATGCTAAATTATATCCATTGGAATGATTAAAATAAAAAAAAAAACTGCTTTGAAGAATGCCGATCGTTCAAATAATTCTTGGAACTTGGGTGTAATGCATTCCCCTTGAATACCATGAAGACTATTGCCACTTAATGGGAGCCATATTGATTCTTGAATCAATGGATTCATTGATATTGCCAGCCTCTCTCAGTTATAGCCATTCTTTTTTGTTATTGTTAATGCTATGTTATTGAAATACTTTAAAAAACATTTGACAAGAGCTTTAACTTGACTGCTTCAACAAAATATACAATGGGAAAAAGAAAGATCAAAACAACAAGTGCCTTGTACTCTAACAAGAGGAGAAAAAAGAAAATGAAGATTAAAAAAACAAACATAAGATACAATTATTTCCCCCTCAGACTAGCTTAAACCCCCAAACCATACCTCTGTAGTAAGTATCGATTTCCCTAAAGTTTTAATATTTCTTATTGTTTCATTTTGTTTGTTAATTGCTCTTTTAGGAGCCACTGAATTGTAGCTGTTAAGAGTACTAACTGTTCATTACAGAAACAGACAAATCTTGGACTTTTCCTAGTTGAAGGTAAGTATTATACTGTCAAGTCTGAATGTTTTTATTAAAGTCAATTCAACATGAAGTCCTACATTGTTCTGCTCTATTCTATCCAGGGCTTTTCAACATGGGTGAGTCACAGAAACCACTTTTTCAATACTTTTGTCTGAACTTTGGTGACTTTAACAACATCTTATTTGATGAATTAATGTTTCTGTCAGGACTATGGGTGCCTCTACAAGAGCGATTTAAAGCTCTTTCAAGGCGCATTAGGAAATTTACCTCTACAAGAGCGGAGCGCAAATCAGGGGCTCAGGCGTGTTTTCTCTCCAATTATTTGCATTTTCGAATGCGTGTTAATTAGCGAGTTTTAATTTACGGCGGGAGTAAGAGCGCCTTATGTCCGTGTAAACAACTTTCTGAGGAGGCGCATTAACAATCAGGGGGTTGGACTGTGGTCGTAATGTCATGCATAGAACTGCCCCTTTGCTGAGAAAACCTCCCACTTTTTGGTTTAGTTTCCTTTCCTCTCTCCTCCTGGCAATTTCCTCCTTGTACTCCATCTCTCTGGATGGAAGCTCCAAGAAGAGGTGACCCAACGTGAACCAATAATAAAGTTTCTAGGAAGTACCCTGATGAAATATTTTTAACATGGAGACACGGGGCCAGATGGAGGTGGTTTTATGAGAAGTAAAGGGGGTAGGAAGGATGTGCGGATGTGCGCATAATTAGCCATCAGCAGACATAACTTCCCCTCACTTCTTGCTGGGTTCCTGAGCTGAGGTGTGTGTGTGTGTGTGTGTGTTTTACAATTGTTGAGCTCGCTGGGAAGTGGAGGGGGAAGGAACGAAGCAGCATCCCCCTGTCTGTTTTGGTGTGTGTGTGTGTGTGTGTGTGTGCGAGCGTGAGGCACATTCCCATTTACTCCTGAGGAGGTAAATCGGGCGAAAGAGGGGGGAAGAGGGCGAAAGAGGGGGAAAGACAGGTAGCCGAACATGTTAATCAGCTCATTCCTTTCAGGTAACCTAGGAAACCAAAGGCGGGAGATTCTGGTGGGCGGGGAGAATAAAGGGGGGAACCGGTTTGGGGAGTTTCTCTGGGACAAAGTGCATTACTTTCAGCAACATTTGCATGCGATTCTCAGCATGTCAAAAACTTTAAAATGCCTTTCATACAGCCTGTAATACGCTTGAACGCCTCCCATGTATAGGGATTAGGCGTAAAAGCGATTGAGAGAAGATGCGCATAATTGGGGAACCAGGCATCAAACTAAAATCTTGTAGAGGGGGGCTATATTCCACATCTTCATTCCCACTTAACTCTGGATGTTTTTTCTTGTTTCTATTGGCTGACTAGTACTATATACTCTGCAGTTAGCATGTAGACACTGCCAATGTCCTGGTTTGCACGATCAAACATGTTTGAGAGCATATGAAATGAGGCAGCATGCTAGTTCCCGTCTGCTCGCCTGCTTCCACTTTCCTAAACAGCCCAGGAACACCCTGTTGCTGGATTGTTGTTATGTTGGAACCCAGAAACTCTGGATTGTTTAGGGGTTAATCAACTTAGATTTAACCAATAGTTTGTTGTTGGGTCAACTCTTGGTTGTTTAACCCATAAATAACCCAGGGTTTCTGGGTTCAAATGTTCCTGGGTCATTTAGGAAAGTGGAAGCAATGAGTACGAGGAAGACAACACACTTGCTCACTACCACTATTTACTATGGGTTAAACAACCCACAATAAGCTATTTTGTGCAAACCGATTTAATGTGGTTTTTGTGTCTTCTGTCTCAAAATTTAAATTAATCCAGAAGCAAGTTGTTTCCTAAACATGTTCCTGGCAGGAAAAACATGGAAAGCAGTCACTAAAATGATCACCAAAAAAGAGACCACATCCAACATTACTGTTAATAATTTCCTTGAAGCCTAACCTGTTTCAGCCAAAAAGACCTTCATGGGTTGTATATATTTTTAAATGCATATCAAAATATTTGCCAAGATCTCTGAGACATGTATATTTCAATGTTTCAAATGCAGCAACATTCACAAGTGTTACAGAGAACTCCCTCCGGTTCTTCAATCTCTCCCTTCTTGCATTGTCTATCAAGTTTTATACTGGTTGGTTCCCCCCCACCGCAGGAACATGAAAACCATTCAACTTCTACATTTGTCCCCTAAAGTACATCATGGAGCGATTTTCCTGTGGCAAAGACACAGCTCAATATATCTAGTCATACACGAGTGATATCATTATTTTTGCTTTTGCAGCAAATCCACAACCAAGCCCAGAATCTGCCACTGAAGGAAATGCAACATTGGACCTTATTTTCTGCTTACTAGGCCAAACTATAACACATTGAGGATCAATGCATGAGGAACCTCATGTGAAAGCATAATAATCTGTTTTGATTCTTCATATAGTTACCGTTAAAATATTTTTTCTACATATTTGATATTTACTGAAGTGTGCCTTCTGGCATATAATAGGCAGTATGAAATGCTGTCCCAGACTAGTAGGATCTTTCACTATCACAACAAGAAGCTAGCATTGCGGAAACAAATGGCAATGAGCAGAAACACTTATTTCACAATACAAATCCCATTTAGAATGTATGTCATGGAGTTTAAAATGGCAGCTGGTGTTTATGGTGAAATACTCAGGTACTTAATTTGTTGTGAGCCTTGTTCACCATGAATTGGAGGAAACACAGCTGATCATGAGCAGAATGGGTATGTGATGCAGCCCTGATCACTGCAAGATCAGTAACAGGTTTCTGTTTTCCTTCAAGCTTGACCAAGCCCCAGTTTGCCCTGTCTGGAGGATTTCACTCATGCCACCTCAGAATGTCCTGTCATTTCCCACACCTATGCCTGGGAACAATTTTTAATCAGGTAGTAATAAATGGCAAATAGGTATCAGACTAAATTTTCTAAGCTATTGAAACTGAATATGCCTACACAGATTTTACAGTTGGTAAAGTCTGAATTGTCTCAACTTGGCATCTCAATTCTGGATCAGAGGCTACCACAGGTCTGAGTCATGTCTGGAGTTTGTAAAGCGGTGATTGCTGTTGCAAATTAGTAATGTGGCCAGAAAATATGTATTGTGAAGTCAAGGTTATTTCTCTTTATTTAGCTTTCACATAATTTTCCTTGTCTGGCTTATGTAACAAACCATAGAGAACAGATTAAACAGGGACATTCTCTAGTTTTGATCACTTGGCATCAAAACCTACAGTTGTTTCTCACATAAATTAATATTTATCTTCCAGAAATTTCCATTTGGTTAAGAACTGTACCTTTTCCCCTGACTTTTAGAATAGGGAGGAATATTATGATGTTATTATATAAGACTGTGTTAATCCAAACAAAAAAGGAAAAACCAACAGTTGGAAATTGCACTGAAATTATGATAAGGGAAAATAAATTAAAAACCACATTGAAAATTATAGTTGGCTCCACTTTTAAAGATACTTCACTGCTCTGCTGAAGTGACAGATGCTTGCATCTGCCAAGAACTTTGAGTAGTGAGCTGCCCCTCGCCAATATTATTCATCAAGAATGTTCATTCGGAAACGGCTGTTTGATATTTAAAAATAAATCAGTGCAAATACTTAATTAACTACAGCCAGAGATGTATTTAAGCAGGGAAAGAGCGCCCAAACCCACCATTTTCTATCCTAATCAGCTGCAGTACATAAGTCAGCAGCACAGCGTCCATTGTGACACCGTTCCAAATACTGGGATGCAACCCCTGAATGGCATCATATGCAGTGATATTTAGGACAACATATGTTATGGAGTGACTTTGGGAAACAGCTCACATGAACGACCACACTGTTATCGAAACCACAGTCCATCAATTGGCTAGGCCATAAACAAGTGATAAACACAGATGACGGTGGGCCGTACAAAATAGATTGCGGCGACTTTACGGCACTACAAATCAGTTAACTAGCAGAGAATGAATCTGCAATATGGTTTATAGACTCAAGTAGCATTTGGTCCAACTGAAATCTATTTGTCTGTTTGTCTGTTTGTCTGTCTGTCTTTCTATCTAAACCACAGCATTCAAGCAATTCACTGGAAATCTGTAGAGAAATTCCAGAAGGAAATCGGAGCTCAGCACCAGTTCCCTGGGGGGAAAAAAACTGCAGGAACAAACTGATCATGAGCAACAAGCCCTTTGAACAAGCCCTTTGTATAAATTAGCATACTGATGGTGCTTAATCAATTATTTTACAGGAAAAGTTATTTCAATGACTTCTAGATTGAACAATATTTTACAGTGCACAGAATATCTCATTTCAAAACTAAAATAAGAACAAACTTACTGCACAATTCCCTTTCTCTAAATTCATCACCACCAAATTTAACAATAAAGCAAATATTCATTAAAGTGGCGCGTTCTCTTGTAACAGAAATGAAAAGATCCTGCAAGAATTCAGGAGATCTTTCCATATCGAAACAGTGGAGACCATACAATGATCAGAAAGATGGTGGTTCTGACCCAAAATGTCCAAGGAAGCTGGGAGTAAGCTTTGGTTAAATGCTCATAGAATTTGTGAAGCTTATTAGTTTGTGCCATTTAGCATATTCTGTCATAGCTCTGTTGAAAGCTAGCATTTTGTTGGTGGGGATTCCAGTTAGAGGATCTGTGAGGTTGCCATCACACCCAGAGAAACAGGGTGTAAGTGCAGAAGATGGTATTGCCTGAGAATATGATCTGTGAGAATAGCACCATCTGGTGTCAGAATAATACTAATACACAAAATGACTTGCCATTAGAACTGTAATCATTGTAATCTAATCCCAGATTTGTATCATTCTGATGGCTCAAAATGTTCTTTAATATTCAAACTATTTAGACTATCAAACCCCTAAGATGATAAATAGACAACCGTATGGAATCTAGCCTATAATGGCATCACAGATTATTTCTTTTTTCTCTTATAAGCAAGAGTCCTGATTACAAATTCCACTTTTTACATTGCATAACTTGCAAATAAAAATGTGTATCACCAAAACTTCCAAACAAGTGCAATATTGACTAAGCTGCATATCCAGTAAAACATCACCAACAAGCTCCTCTCCTTGAATACCAATTTCATGAGTTTTCAGCATGACTTTATATAATTCATCTACAAATGCTAGATTTTATTACCATTTCTTTCTTTCTTTGCAAAAGAAGAAAAGGCTTAGTGATTTATTTTACAGCTTGTAATGAATTAGCGAGCAGGAGAATAAATAATGCATGCCGAAAAGTTAGTAATTGGAGATGACAGTAATGACATTCCTGCATGTTCTGACTCATTTCAATTGCTTTAAAAAATTGGAACAAAATAGTTTCAGAGGCAGGCAAAGGTTTTGAGAGAAATGGTGCTTGTTTTATGGGCTGAAGCTTATTCCCCTTATATCCACTTTAGCACATCATTAAAACACTTACTTTTAGTGGAACTGGCTATTTTACATGTGTTGCCAAATTCAAAGCAGGACAGGGCTCCTGTAAGTTTGTAGGAGTAAAATCTACACACATACAAATTGTCTCTTCTATGCAGATATAAGAGGCCTCTTATTTTAATTTGGGCACTTTATCAGTACACCCTATCAATTCTCAGACCTAACAGCATAGGTGTGAGGGTCAAACAACTTATTTGTTTGTTAAATGTATATGCTGCCCAACTGGCAAATGCCCTTGGTGTGATTTAGAATAATAAAAATCCAAAACAACAACAATCAAATAATGAGGTGGAAAAACACATCTAGATAATACAAAATTAGAAACATTTTAAAGACAATGCTCTGACCTTGGGAGGGAGATCTGGAGATCTGGCCCCCTCTCCTCCACCCTTGCAGCTGGTGCAGGAAGAACCGGGGTTGGAAAATCAACCTTGGAGAAAAGGGAATACGAGCTATCCTGAGCCTCTTCCAGCCTCCTTCCCTCCCACTCCTAAAAACCCAGTGAAATATGCAGGGTAGGGGAATGGGGGGGGGCAAAGATCGGCTCTGTTGCTCCTCCAGCCCTGCACTGAATGCCTTGCGCCATAAATCTTTAAATACGAATATTTATTACGTTACTTGTATTGTATTATTGCTTTAAGATGTTTTATAAACCATTTTGAACTACATTTGCAAAAAGTGTCATATCGTTATTGTAAATAAAGAAATAAAAGCAGAAATTCTGTGGACTCTTATAAATGTCCTTGCTGTCCAGGAAACTATTTAGTTCTCCCTGGTGCCTGGAGGCTTGCATGCCTGCATGGCGAAGGTTCTTACTTTCAGCTGTTCCTTCTTCCTGGCCTGCCTTGCACAATAAGGTTTCTACTAAAATTTACTCATGTTCTGATTACGACTTAACAGACCTTCTTATTAAGATTCTACCAGACAATTTTTCTATTAGTGAAGCCAACATAAATCATGAGACTTCTAATGAAATAATGAGACTTCTTATACCATCATTTATTTAAGCCCTTTCTTACATGTGTATATGAAAGACTTGGTTTGAATTAACTGTATTTCTGTCCCCACACAAAACCAAACTGTAGATTTAATTTGGGGGAGGAGGGCGAGGAGAAAGTGGTGGTTCAGTTTTCAACTCTCCCCCCGCCCCACCAGCAGAATAAAAACCCCACATAATGCAAGCATCTTTTCACAAGGGGGAGCCACACTGTAGCTTTAATACGTTAAGGAAGGGTTACGAGCACTCATTGGGTAGGGTGTCCAGATGGCCCGGGGTTTCCTGGTCCTAACCGGGAAACCTAGGCTGATCCGGGCCAACTGGGGGGCGGCGGGGGAAAACTGGGGTGGCGGGGGGTCACACGGCAGTGGCAGCGAGCGGCGATGAGCGGCGGTAGACCCGGCTGCGGTGGTGGCGGAGGAGCCCGGGAAGCGGCCGCCCCAGCAGGTAAGTGCTCTCCCTCGCGCCTCACGCTCCTTACCTGCAGGGGCGTCCGCTTCCCTCCGGTGCTTGAATCTACTGAGAAACAGGCTTCACGGCCTGTCCCTCAGCAGCGCGCCGGGCGATGACGTCTTCACCCGGCGCGCTACTGAGAGACAGGCCGTGAAGCCTGTTTCTCAGTAGATTCGAGCACCGGAGGGAAGCGGACGCCCCTGCAGGTAAGGAGCGTGAGGCGTGAGGTGTGAGGTGCGAGCGAGGTGGGGCACTTACCTGCTGGGGTGGCCGCTTCCCGGGCTCCTCAGGGCTCGCGATGGCGACGAGCCCTGAGGAGGCCAGAGGCCACGCGGAAGAGGCGGGAGAGGGCCCATTACGTCACTTCCGGATCCGGCCCTCTCCCACCTCTTCCGCGCGGCCTCTGGCCTTACGAGCCCAGCGGCAGCGGTGAAGGACATGGCGGTGGTGGAGGACCTGGCGGTGGAGGACCCAGCGGCGGTGGACCCGGCGGCGGTGGAGGAAGACCCGGCGGTGGGGGACCTGGGGGTGGCGGCGGACCCAGCAGGGGCGGCGGCGCAGGACCCGGCAGGGGCAGCGGTGGAAGAGAACCCGGTAGGTCCGGGCTGATGTTTTTTGGGGGTGGGTGGCTTGGTGGGGGGGTGGTTTTGGGTGGCGGGGGGGGACCGGGATTTTGGGTTCCAAAATCTGGTCACCCTATCATTGAGCCACATGACGCACTTACTGTAACGTTTTATAGGAGTTGTTTATTATGCTATAATGATTTATAATCCCTTTTTTATTAACGTAAATAGTTGTAAATAGACGAATGTGTCGTTCCTTACTGTGTTATAGTCCATGATTTCAAACGTCTGGTATCCATTTGAATTCTCCCTCATGCACTTTCAGTTTCAATTCTTCATTGAAAGCAAGGGAGAGGGAGGGGGTTTAGGAGAAAGTGGGCTTGAAAACTACAGTGCCTGGAAGGAACGTAACAGGAAGAGACGCACGGAGGACACTGAGACCTCACAGACCACTTTGAAGACGTTTGAAAATGTGCCTATCCACATTGCCCTTAAAATGACTTATATTCTGTTTAAAAACATGGTTTTTAAGTCGTTTCATTACATGATAGGACACACTGAGCAGTACTTACATTTCATAGTGACTGCTTCCTCCGTGTTCACTGGTGTCACACAGGGTTAATTCTGGGTCTCTTCTACTTTCGTTTTTGTTTTGCAGGCTGCTTGACCCACCCACTTCTGTCTCCCTAACTCAAGCAGCCTGCAAAACACAGAAATAGCCCTGTGTGATACCAGTGAACGCTTTGAGAACGGAGGAAACAGTCACTATGAAACGTAAGTACTGCTCAGTGTGTCCTACCACGTAATGCAACGACTTAAAAACCATGTTTTTAAAACAAAATATAAGTTGTTGTAAGAGCAATGTGGATAGGCTCAATATGTACTGAAACGTAAGTAGATCATAATGTGGCCTAAGACATAATAAACTGCAGGAATATACAACGTTTTAAACAGCACTTTAAAACATTTCAAGCAACAGTGTAGAACAACATTGGTATTCAGCTTTTGCCACTGAATCTTTTAGTTGTTGTTGGTTTTTTTTAAAAAAAGAACAAAAGATTAACATTCACTGGGACAGATTCTAGCCTGTAACACTAAATAAGGTAGCACCAGTCTGGTCTTTTTTAATTATTAGAGGTCTTTTAAGTTAAACTGAAAAGGGTATTCAGTGCAGAGAGCTACAAGATGGAAAGGTACAAAATCAAAGACTTGCCTGCAGGCACCAAGGGCCCTTGTTACAGTAGCTCTTTTTTCTCTTATACAATTAGAATACTTGCCTGAGCTTGATAAGATTTCAGTGCATTTGGCATTTTCTTTCTATTTTATATTTATATCCCGTGACGGGACATCACTATTCAAGCAGAATGCACAAGACTAATTTGCTCACATCCTAAGAGGCATGAGTTGCTTGATGTCCCTTGTGATAAACTGTTATGCATTAGAATTCTTCACCTTGCATGAGGTTATAATTGTGACAATGGGAAAGGACATTGCTCAGATTGTTTGATGGAGAGACAAACTTACTCTGTTTGAGTGTGCTCTGAGGAAGATAGGATGTTTCAAGTGGAGATGGGAGAGAAGTGCAGATGTTAAAGGAACTGGAGAATTTATTTTATTAAAATTCAAATGAAGAGGTTAGGGCCTTCTATGGAACCCTATTCCAGCATGTAATAAAATAGGCTTATTTTTATGCCAGATGAAGCACTTACCTGCTGAAAGATATTCAATATTGTCATCTTCCTAATAAAGATATAGCAGTTTGTGCACACACTTAAAGAAAAAAACAAATCCAAAGACATGCAGCATTTCAAGGCCCAAAAGATGGATATTTCTGGGTTATTATGCTATTCCCTGTGGCAGCTCTTTATATCTTGTGCAAGTTGATGTACACTACTCTTATCAATTTGCGAGTGGCATATTTAATAGACAACATAGCAGTGATATCATCAGAGAAATAAAGTATTATAGAACACCTTTTCTCTTGCAGAGTAGAGGGCCAAATCACAAATGATAATATACCACATGTATAGCATTGTTCCCCTGTTGCATTTACCACTAGTACAAGAAGAGGTGCACACCTGCTCCATTTTGTAGCTGCTACTATGAAGTCTGTGGTCAGAAAACCCTTACAGAAGCACATTGAGTTATACAAAGGAGTAATCTTAGATGCCTAGGTTGACACACACACACACACACACACACACACATATATATATATATATGAGAAATAGTAACACATCAGAATATTGAATCACTAAAGGGTCTGCTAGATATGGAAGATGGGAGCATGATTGCCAACTGCCAACATAGGAAAAATGTGTGTGTTTAAAAACACTGCAATCTATGAAATGAGTAAATTGAGTTGATTGTCAGTACAAATTGTAGTTTTACCCTGCCATCTGTAGGAAAATGACTAAACATAATCTTATCCAACCTTTGAAACAAGTTGCGTACACAAAGAGGAACATGGAAAGGCATGTATATATGAAAAAAGTAACATTAAAAGAACACCTGACATGTTTACTGTTCAATCTTGCAAGTTAGGGATGAGCCTTCAGGCTCAGTTTGGACTGCCAGGCCATCCAATGTGTGAAGACCTACACTGAGGCACCTGCTCTTCCTCCAAGCCCTGTCCCCTCCCCAAAGCCCTGACTTCTCTGAGAATGGAGAAGTGAGCCTGCACCATTTGGAGTTACCTCGAAGTGGAGGTTCTCAAGGTTGAACTTGCAGGTCCAATCTAGTCATAGCACCATGATACCCCAGGGCTTCACTCTTCCCACTAGCAAAGGCAGGGACCAAGTGAAGCAGGCTTACTGGGGAACCATTGTTTCATGGTGCTGGGACATGCTCCCCCACCTCAACGTCCTTACTCAAAGCTAATACAGTCTTTGGGCTGAAAATGGTTTCTTACCCCTACTTGTAAGTCATGTGTAAAGCTTGGGTTCAGCATGATTGCAGAAAAGTACTAGTATGTAAAAAGACAGAGGTCAAGCCCACATAGAGTATGTAGGATAATGATTTGACTACTATGACTTTTTAGGCTGCATCCATACCCTGTATTGGACAACTGCTTCCCCCAAATCTTACAGCCCTTATGTTGCCCCCCTGGTATACTATAAGCCAGACCATGGAATAGAGAGGCCAATGCTTGTAGTTGAATTCACCCACAAAACCCACTCAAAATGGTACCTCCACACTTTTATTTGTGTTCTAAGTAACATAAGTGGCGCTATGGAAGGCTCTTTTATAAACATGTCATTTGATTTCATGATCAAAGACTAATTATCGATGTTGAATACTAATTTATTTATTTATTTATTTTATTTATTATTACATTTATATATGCCCCATAGCCAAAGCTCTCTGGGCGGTTTACAAAAATTAAAAAGATTAAACATTAAAAAGTCAATATGCAAATTTAAAATATAAAACATAAAACAGCTGATATTTAAAACATTTAAAACTTTTAAGCCTGGCCACAAAGTCAGTTAAAACCTCAACTTAAGCTGTTAAATGCCTGGGAGAAAAGAAAAGTTTTGACATGGCGCCGAAAAGATAAGTGTTGGTGCCAGGCGGGCCTCATCGGCGCGATCATTCCAAATTGGGGAGCCTCCACAAAGAAGGCCCTCTCCCTTGTTGCCATCCTCCAAGCTTCCCTCAGAGTAGGAACCTGGAGGAGGAGCTTTGATGTTGAGCATAGTGTATGGGTAGGTTCATGTCGGGAAAGGTGTTCCATCAGGTATTGTGGTTCCAAGCCATGTGAGGCTTAATAGGTTAAAACCAGCACCTTGAATCAGGCTCGGAAACGTACAGACAGCCAATGCAAGTGGGCCTGTATCGGTCTTATATGTTCGAACCTTCTGGTCCCTGTTACCAATCTGGCCGCTGCATTTTGCACAAGCTGCAGCTTCCAAACCATCTTCAAAGGCAGCCCCACATAGAGTGCATTGCAGTAATCTAACTTGGAGGTTACCAGAGTATAGACAACTGAAGCCAGGTTATCCCTGTCCAGATAGGGGCGTAGCTGGGCCACTAACTGAAGTTGGTAGAAGGCACTCCGTGCCATCGAGACAACCTGAGCCTCAAGTGACAGAGATGGTTCTAGGAGAACCCCCAAGCTATGAACCCACTCCTTCAGGGGGAGTGCAACCCCATCCAGAACAGGTTGAAGACCCTCCATCCGGTCAGCAGAACCACCCACTAACAGCATCTCAGTCTTGTCTGGATTGAGTTTCAGTTTGTTAGCCCTCATCCAGTCCATTGTCGCAGCCAGGCACTGGTTCAGCACATCCACAGCCTCACCTGATGAAGATGAAAAGGAGAAGTAGAGTTGTGTGTCATCATGTTGAACAGCATGGGGGACAAGACTGACCCCTGCAGAACCCCATACTGGAGAATCCACTGGGCAGAGCAGTGTCCCACAAGCACCACCTTCTGGAGCCGACCTGCCAAGGAGGAGCGGAACCACTGCAATGCAGTGCCTCCCACTCCCAACTCAGCCAGTCGTCCCAGAAGGATACCATGGTTGATGGTATCAAAAGCCACTGGAAGATCAAGGAGAATCAACAAAGTCACACTCCCCCTGTCCTTCTCCCGACATAGGTCATCATACAGGGTGACCAAGGCTGTTTCCATGCCAAAATCAGGCCTGAAACCTGACTGAAATGGATCCAGATAATCAGTCTCATCCAAGAGTGTCTGGAGCTGGCCAGCAACCACCTGCTCAAAGACCTTGCCCAGGAATGGAACATTTGCCACTGGCCTATACTTATTAAGATTTTCGGGGTCCAGGGAAGCTTTCTTCAGGAGTGGTCTCACTACTGCCTCTTTCAGACAGTTTGGGACCACTCCCTCTCATAGAGTGGCATTAATCACTTCCCTGGCCCAGCCGGCTGTTCAATCCCTGCTAGCTTTTATAAGCCAAGTGGGGCAAGGATCCAATACAGAGGTGGTTGCACGAACCCGTCCAAGCACCTTGTCCACGTCCTCGAGCTGTGCCAACTGAAACCCATCCAAGAAAACAGGACAAACCTGTGCTCTGGATACCTCACTAGATTCACCTGCTATAACACTGGAGTCTAAGTCCTGGCGGATGCCAAAGATTTTATCCTGGAAGTGCCTAGCAAATATATTACAGCGGGCCTCAGATGGTTCTACCGTGTCCTTGGGGCCAGCATGGAGAAGCCCCCGAACAATTCTGAAAAGCAACACTGGGCGGGAGATTTATGATTTAATAGTGGCAGCAAAGTATTGGTTTTTTGCTGCCCCTACTGCCCCTGAATACAGCTTACCATAGGCACTTACCAGTGTTTCATTGCATCCACTAGGAGTTCGTCTCCATCTGTACTCAAGCCGTCTCCTATTTTGTTTCATCACTCTCAGCCCCGGAGTATACCACGGAGCCGTACGAGGTCTACACAGGAGAGGGCACTCAGGAGCAATCGTGTCAACCGCCTGAGGTCATTTCTGCATTCCACAGATCAACGAGGGTTTCGACAGGAGAGCCAGCCCTATCAGCCGGAAAACTCCCCAGAGCCCTCTGGAAACCATCTGGATCCATTAGCCAAGATTGTTTTTGAAGGCCAGCAATATGTTCCCCACCAACCCCCAAAACGGTGGAGGTGGTGGGAAGAAACACCAATTCCCAAATACTACATTTTAAATAGCCTTATCCGGGCGTTGTGAAGCTGAATAGGTCAAATGCATGAGGAGAAGGAGCACTCCAGCCCCATCCTCATTTATCATGTTGTTGCCTTCAAGTTGTGGAGGGTGACTGTCTGAAGAGGAGAACTCCTCCATCTTGTTCATGTGGAAAGTCTCCACGGATACAGGTGTGTTCAGTGGAATGTACTTACTCTGCTCCACACAATTTACAACCCTGCCATGTCTGTAATCACATTCAGTCAAACGTGCTTACACTTTCACCACAGGCCTTTCCCATTAACACGGGGAGGTCAGCCCAATATGGGCCCAATATACATGAAGCAGAATATAGCACTATAAAAGCAGTATATAAAAGGCAGTCGGGTTTCAGGCCTGGTTTTGGCACGGAAACAGCTTTGGTTGCCCTGTATGATGACTTATGTTGGGAGAAAGACAGGGGGAGTGTGACTCTGTTGATTTTCCTTGATCTCTCATCAGCTTTCGATACCATCGACCATGGTATCCTTCTGGGACGACTGGCTGAGTTGGGAGTGGGAGGCACTGCATTGCAGTGGTTCCGCTCCTACTTGGCGGGTTGGCTCCAGAAGGTGGTGCTTGGGGAACACTGCTCTTCCCCGCAGATTCTCCAGTATGGGGTTCCGCAGGGGTCAGTCTTGTCCCCCATACTGTTCAACATGTACATGAAACTGTTGAGTGCAGTCATCCAGAGTTTTGGAGTGCATTGTCATCAGTACGCTGATGACACACAACTCTACTCCTTCTCATCTTCATCAGGTAAGTCTGTGGATGTGCTGAACCGGTGCCTGGCTGCAACAATGGACTGGATGAGGGCTAATAAACTGAAACTCAACCCAGACAAGACTGAGATGCTGTTAGTGGGTGATTCTGGTGACCGGATGGAGGGTCTTCAGCCTGTTCTGGATGGGGTTGCACTCCCCCTGAAGGAGCGGGTCTGTAGCTTGGTGGATCTCCTAGAACCATCTCTGTCACTTGAGGCTCAGGTGGCCTCGGTGGCACGGAGTGCCTTCTACCAACTTCGGCTGGTGGCCCAGCTACGCCCCTATCTGGACAGGGATAACCTGGCTTCAGTTGTATATTCTCTGGTAACCTCCAAGTTAGATTACTGCAATGCACTCTACGTGGGGCTGCCTTTGAAGATGGATCAGAAGCTGCAGCTTGTGAAAAGTGCAGCAGCCAGAATAATAATCCTGACCAAGAGGTTTGAACATATAAAACCAACTCTGGCCCGCTTGCATTGGCTGCCTCTATGTTTCCAAGCCCAATTCAAAGTGGTGGTTTTAACCTATAAAGCCTTACACCACAATACCTGACGGAACGCCTCTCCCGACATGAACCTACCCATATACTACATTCAACATCTAAGGCCCTCCTCCGGGTGCCTACTCCAAGGGAAGCTCGGAGGATGACAACAAGGGAGAGGGCCTTCTCAGTGGTGGCCCCCGAATTTTGGAATGATCTCCCCGATGAGGCTCGCCAGGAGCCAACATTGTTATCTTTTTGGCGCCAGATCAAGACTTTCCTCTTCTCCCAGGCATTTAACAGCATAAACTGAGTGTTTAAGTAACCCCAGAACTATATTTAGGCATGGCTGAGAGATTACAACAGTTTTAAATGTACACTGTTTTTATATGTTGTCTGTTTTTTATGTTTTTAAGTTTTGTATATCGAAATTTTGTATATCGATTTTAATGTCTAAGTTTTAATTTGTGTAAACTGCCCAGAGAGCTTTGGCTATGGGGTAGTAATAATAATAATAATAATAATAATAATAATAATAATAATAATGGTATTGAAGGGCACTGACAACTGCTGGGGCCCATTGACACATACCATATACCACTTTCATACTGCTATATCCTGCTTGGTGTGGCTCCCGCCTTTTATATACCCCTTTCATAGTGCAATATCCTGCTTAGTGTAGTTCTGGCCCTAGAGTGCGTTTCCTTGGTTTCCTTGACCCAGTTCTAAAACTGAATGCCTGAACAGGCCTACTGTCATACTGTCTGGGACAGATTTATCTGTTGCACACACAAAATTCATAACCAGGTTTGGGGAATCATCAGGCCTGACGACTATAGATTTTTGAAATCTTTGGGTACAACAGGGATATATATTCTCAGTCCTCTAGACCTCTAAACTGTAGCATTCATGAATAATGCATTCCTTGATTCCCAGTACTCAACAGCTCCCTGAATAATTTCAAACCAGTCTATTCCTAGTTTTAGAATAAATTAGAAAGAGAGGGTGGAATCGAGGAAGAGAAACTAGGGAGAAAGTTTGCTGTACGTTTGAACTTATCTATATGTATATATGTGTATGACCTGAACTACTTTAATAGGTCACAATAGGTTGGGGAGACTAATACTTCAGATCATACACATATAGATAGGTCCAGACATATATTGTGTGTCCATCTGATTAGACTAGTTATTTCTAAGGTTTCTAATCAAAGGCACACACATTAGAGATGCAAATTTAAACAATTAAAACAATGACTAGAGAGTTTCCCCTATTCATTCTTAGAAAATTGAGTGTTGTGTGGAATGGCCACTCTGCTAACCTACCGGATCTATTAAGGGCATACCTTCGCCTCACCCCCATGCCAGGAGATGTAAGAGAGGAGTTAGGCCACCAGCTGGCATATGGGGCAGCCAGTCAATAAGGAAGAGTGGTACATCTGATTTAAAAGGCCAGTGCTGCTTCCCCTCTGCCACATTTTGCCATTTGGTAGTCAACAGTATTAACCAGTTGGGGCTGAGTAGGCAGCTCACAAAATTGGCTATAAAGAACACAATTTCCCCTGCTTCACACTGCAGAGCTATTAGGGAGGGAACAGCTTTAAAATTCGGCATATTTGGCTCAGCATGCATTGGACACAAGAGGCAGGCTTAGTGTGGGTAGGGAGGGATATAAGTGCAGACTATGCTGGAGAATGCTGTGGTGCATTTTGATGAAGAGTTGCTGACCATCAACCTCTCATGGGTATCTGGCTCAAGGGGATTTTGCAAGGGAGCTACCCTTGGACTATGGTGACTTTGTCCTATCCAAGGCTGTCCAGTGAGCATAAGGGGTAACTCTCAGGTGCCTCCTTGGCACACTGTTTAAAGTGAGCAGGCAAAGAAAAGCATGGATCACTTAGCTGACTGATCTGTTGCTTGGAGCCAGGGATGACTCACCCAAGATTATTGGGAGACACTGGGAGGATGCCCTCCTAGCTCTCAAGGAATAGGAAGCCCTTAGGTGTTCTTTCTGGAAGGGAATGATGAAGTAAGTTCCCTGTAGTTGATCCTTTTCTGGCCAAGTTAAGGAGCCAGGTTTGTCTCTCCATTGCCATGAGGTTCTTTCTGGGAGACAGGAGTGTAGCCTCCCAATGACGCTTGGTCCCCTAGTAGACGGACAAGGCCAGAAAGTACTGCCCTTCAGCTCTGTGGTCCCAGAGCAATGTTATATATTGCACAGTGAAACAGGCCATTTGATGACTAGAGGGGGGAAAGTGACTGCATATCATTGAAACACATTGCAGTCGCCTCGACTATCACACAATCTCAGTTTAACTTCTTTAGTTGTCAGAACGAAAAAAAGAGTCAAGCAAGTGCTCAACTATGCATAAGTGCTGATAATTTTGCATACAAACTTACCTGCTAGAATCACACAGTGTGCTCCTAAGGTATGATCTAGCAAGATACCTTATAATGAAATAATTATAAGAAAGCTATTGCCTGCATCAATTCCTATTTATTTAGAAGTCAGCAGGCAACCTCCAAAATTCAAATGTACACATCCCTGAACACATAATGTGTGGTGAGGGATCAGAATCAAATCAAAGCTCTAAGACTCAGTATCAAGAATGGCTAACATGCTGGTATGCTCTCTGAGTCTGTTTATCCACCAAAGTTAGGAAGAACACGTGTGAATAATCCAACACCCCCCTCCCCCACTGGAATGTAATAGCTTTTGTTTTGGGGGAAAGAAGTTTTACATGGAATTATTTCAGCTGCTGATAGAAGGATATTTTTGTTACCGTCCTAATGCTTATACAGACTGGCTTTACATATTTTTGCAGTTGCTTCTCTGCAAAGCAGCAAATGAATGAAATATACATGGTTATTACAACGAAGGCTTTCTAAATCACCACAGCTCTTGCAAGAAGTTTAAGAGCAAAATGGAATATAGATGTTCAGTTCTTTTATTTACAGTGCTTTAATTAGAGTAGTTCTTCTTGTACTAGATACAGTAGCATAACCATTTATGGTATAATAGCAGAGGTGGAATCTTAGGCGAACAGAATCTACCCAGTGTACCGAATGGGGATATATTATTTATTTTTATGCAGGTGATTTACGTTCTTGTAATTCGTGATGGAGTTGAGGAAAACAAAACCTAAAGTCACTAATGGATGTCAATAAAGGAAATAAATAATATATCCAGGTTTTCTGAAGACAAATACTTCTCTTTTTTTGGCTTTATATGGCAGTGGTAATTTCTTATGTTTCCTTTTAAAGGTTTTGGGCAGTATTATATAACACTGCTGCTCCAGTTATGTATGCCACTGATGTTGCACTAGTGTAAGTGGCCTCTAGTGCAATGCCAACAGAATATGCTGCCATAGTGGATTTTCTGAGGAGCCCATTCACACCAGCATACATTATTGAGAAGTTGCTTACACTAACACAATGGCTCAATTCGGACGACATATTAAGCAACGGACGAGGGGGGGAACAATCGTCAGTTGTGTTGCTTATTGTGTCATGTGGAGAGTAACACACAATGCACACACAACTGACGGTACGCTAATTGGGCAATTTAAACAACCGAGGGAAACAATGGGCTTGCACGTTGTTTAGCCCCAAGCCCCGTTGCTTAAAGTGTCGTCTGAATTCAGCCCCCCCCCTCTTTCCATGGACTATTCCGTTTGGTGATAGAGTTCTGCTGGCTAGAGCAGCCAAAAAATCCCAGCCTCTCTATACAGCCAGCAGAACTCACGGTGCATGCTGGGATATGGCTGGGGGACTGAGGAAGGGGGAGGTAGGAGAAGCTGCAACCAAAATGGCAGCCGCACGATCGTAGCAACCGGGGTGTTTGCCGGTGCTGAGCAGCGCCGGCTGCAGCATGTCGTCTGTAGAGCTCTGCCTGCCTAACGCATGGTCAGTATGCTATTTACCCCTCCGTTGCCTAATATGTCGTCCGAATTGAGCCACTGACAATGGTGTGAGTGGAGCGGCAGTTGGATACTGCCCATTGCTACCCTAAACTCCAAATGATCTGAACTGACCATTTCTCCCCATTGCACCTGATTTTTTTTTAAAAAAAAAACTGCACCATTTCTTAAACACTCCTACCTATCTTCTGAAGCATATGGATACAGGAAGCCATTTTGCATTATTAGATATTTTTGAGGTTTTTATAAAGGCTCATAGTTGAAGGCAAGCTCCTGATTCACTTCCCACAAATGGTTTCACTTATCTGGGATGTAAGCAATGAAATCACCAAGCCATGACAGTAGACGTTGAATCAAGATGTATGTTTGTGCAGATATGTAACAGCTAAGTTGACATAGGGACCACTTTTATTGCTAAAGATGCGTTAGGAATGAGCAAAGAAGTGAATGAATGATGTTAGAGGAACGCTAGTGGAAAAGGCAGGCCTCTCCCATCACTTGCTAAGTACCTTGGGAATACTTGTTGGAGAAAGGAACTGTTCCAGACTGGGATGATGTCTATGGGAAACCCACATGTGAGACATCTAGTTGCTCACTGTGAGAAGCAGGACGCTGGACTACATAGACCTTTGGTCTGCTCCAGCAAGGCTCTTTTTTGTTGGTAAATTACATTGAGAGAGTGTGTCTGTATCCATCCACTTCAAATATTCCATAGAAGATACAGACTTGCCAAAGTGGTACAGTCGTATTGTGTGTGATCCAGAATCAACCCAAACACATTCATAACCAGTGTTTGGCTTTCCGTGCACATTTTTGAATCTGCATTGTTCAGGAATGGAGCAGATTCCATGACTGAAACCTACCAGATCTTGCCAAGATGGGATATACAATATATATATATATATATATATATATATATATATATATATATAGATATAAGATCAGTAAAGATAATCTCAGTCAAACTGGAATACTTCCTATGATTCATTATCAGGAAGTTTTACTAATATAACATTAAGATATATATTGATTTTATGGTTTAATGTCTTATGTATCAGTTCTCTTTTATTGAAAACCTTTTCTTAGTGGGTGGTGTATAAAAGGCAGAAAAAAATAGGTGAGCAGTGAAAAGAACATGAGTGATCCAAGATCCCATTTGAAGGAGAACACAAAAGTCTGGCTAGTTTGAGGAACACAATGTTTTCTGTAGCACATAACATTTCAAGAAAAGAACACTATAGGATGGAGAACTGAGAAATATTGTTTCCATTGGGTTGTATCCACTGATGTCATTCTGCTAGAGCTAAACTTCTGACACTAGCGGAAACCCTATTTTTATCATTGTGTAAGTGTAAAATCCAATACTTTGATTGTACTTACACAATGTGTTGCCATTGTGAGAATTGTTACACACATTGCATAAGCTGTTGCACAAATTGTTGCATAAAACATTGCACAAGGCACTACAACTTCATTAGTTGCCTGCATTAGTCGTGCTAATTCTGGGTTATATCCAACATTATGCTAATGGAAAAATTACAAGAGCTGCTTGTGTTCTGTTAGTGGTTGCACAACCACAAAGAACTAGCACAACTAGTGCAAGGGACACCTAGTGTAATGACGTTGTAACGGGTTGTGAATTGTAAATGATTTCCAGAACAGTTTGTACAACACCCTGCACAACTGCTTATGAAATGCATTGTACAAGAATGTGAACAATGGCATGTGAAATGCATTTTATAATAACGTGTGCAAGCAGAGTCAAAGTACTGGATTTGACAGTTGTGCAAAGATAAAAACAGGCAGTCGACGTTTTGCACGAATGGAACAACACCACCGAATGCAATCCACTGTCTGTGTCTCTCTACCCTTTGTAAAGGAATGGTGACAAGTAAGGAAGTGTAGAGTCAGTGATGTGGAGTCCCAGAAAATTATTTAACATAGGGTCTCCATACCACCAAATATGCTAATCAGAAATTCATGCTTCTTGATTCCCTTTCTTCCTCTTGCTATATCAGATTCATCTTCACATTCTCTCTCTCTCTTGAAACAGTTTATGGGAATCTCTCCTTACCTTCAACACAATCCCCATATATACTGATAACATGACCTTCATATATTATATAAGAGTGTTGCAGGGCTGGCTGAAAAGCAAGGATAGAGCTACACGACTTAAATAAGTTATCAATAACTGTACTTTCCCCACCACCACCCAAGCTGCAAAGAAACATGCATGGCAAGCTTGAAAATGCAGCTATCTTTGGATCCCACGTCAGATAGGAAGTATTGTCATAGGGCTTCTATGGCATGCTTTTCATAGTGGAACAGTTTGCAAAATATTAAAAGCATGTGACTTTCCATTAGTACAAATTCTATTTGTAAAACTGTAATATTCCAAAGCAGCATTCCAATGCAAAAACAAAAGAAAATTTGGTGAAGCAAATTGTTCATGCAATATTTATCCAAAGTAAACTTAAACTACTTGAGAGCAGGTTTCCAAGTGCAAATTCAAGTGTTTTCTATGATGCACTTTGCTCTGCCTTATGGCAATGATGCAACTGCCCATTACCATGAAAATGGATAGATTTCAATATCAGACAATTTATAGAGGATGCAACCTTCCTAGGCCTGCCCTTGGCTATTACTTAGCCTGACCACAAGGATTTCTGGAAACAGCAAAGGCTTTATAAGTGTCAGCTCATGGCTAAATCAATGTTTATGCATGATGTACCTTTGAATAGCCAACACTTGCTGCCTGGAAGCTAAACAATGTTTTATCTGTTTGCCTATTTCTAGGCCTTCAACCACAGCACACGGTGTTGCAAATCGCATTTAGTAACAATTATCTGCTGGCATTTCATGAACAGGAAAGTAGTGTGATTAATGAAAAGTGACACACTAAGATTACTTTACTATGCCAGTCTTCTTGATGAATGGGCAACTCTGTTGAACCAAAGCATGACCTTTGTTACCTTTAGTGGGATCAAAGTTAATGCTAAGTGTTTAGAAGATTAACCACTACAAATGTTCCAATATTATTTAATGAAGCTGCTGCTAATGAACTGCAGGTAGCCAATTAAATATAATGATACAGTTTTCACCTCTCTAAGAAAGGTTGTGTGATTTTTTTTTAAAAAACTTTTTTTTGTATTATTAAACTGTGTAAAAACACAAAAAGAAAAACCAGCTACCCTGGAACTCCACTACAGTGTGCTTTTGTCATGCACTGATAATTACAAGTTCAACCACCTTCCAAGTCTGCCCATGCTCATCATACATCATTCTTGACCATTTTAAAAACAACAACTTAGTTTTCAATTCACATTTGATTCCGTGCTTTGCAGCTGTAACACTTTCATACATTTTCATTCTAGATCAACAAAATAGCTTGCAACATCTTGTAACTTGGAGTTAAGGTAGCTACTGATCTTATTACCAATCCTGAAGTTTTCAAGTAACTTTATTGTAGCTGTAGAAGCAACAGATTACTTGTCACACAGTGGAGTGAGAATGTGGCATAAAACAAAAGGGAGTACGTGGGCAGAATAAACACTTCTTAAAAGAGGAATGATTTAATCTGGAAATGTTCTGGGAACTCCCTCTCTCCTTGCCCTTAAGAGGACAGAAGTGTAAGTAAGCAAGACTGAGAATAAAAAATTGTAGGCAGTTTTGGCTCATGTTGAAGGCCTTGTACACTGTAAACTTCAGTACTGCATACATTGTAAGCCATGGGGATGCTGCAGCATATTAAATACCACAGAATTCCAATAGACATACTAGAAACAAAGCATTACTGTTCAGACTTTGGGTTCCAATGGGTTGGAACAGTGTGCTATATGAAGAAGCTCAAATTTACAATTCAACATTGGGCCCCTTGAACCACAACACAGCTCTACCCATTATGCTGTAACATCTCATATATATATATATATATATATATATATATATATATACATATATCTAGCTTCATCAAGTGTTCAATTACACAAAGTTTGTACTGGTAACATCACCTGATGTTGGATCAGTTTTACTCTTCCATCTTCGCTAACTATGCCCTATCACTGATTAGGAAAATGATATAATTGAAAAACAAACAAACACCAGACTACCCTTCTTCAGCTGTAGGCAATATGCCCCCCGATCACTCAATCAACTACCATAAATATAAAATCATGTTATCAATTTATTCTGTGTTGGATCCAGGTTTAAGGTGCATGGAAATGAGCTGGCAGAAGCAGACATCTCTACTGTCTCCTTCACATGCCAGACTTTCCATTCCTTGAAAAAGGTCCCCTCTACAAGGATTCGCTTTTGCGCCTGGTTAAGTGATTATGCGCTTCATCGCTGAAGCGCATTTACGCCTAATACCTCTGCACGAGAGGCAGGTGAGGCGGAGAAGTGCATTAACGATGTTCAGGCTGTGTGCGTGCGTGTCTGTGCCTCAAAGAAGTTCATTCAACTTTCCTTCCTTTCTACTCTCCCCCATCCACCGAGCAGCCCTTTTTTCTAGTTTTTATTGCCTTCGACACCTTGGGGACCAGCTGCAAATGGGTTCCAGCCCCTTTGAAGGGGAGGGGGGAGGGGGGAGGGGGGTGGTAGGGCGGGCGGGCGCCTGTCTCTTTAAGGCAGGTCCCTGCGAGTTGTTATGCTGGAGAGCGAAGGAAGTGACGGGGCGATTGAACGAAACGAAGGGGGGGGGGAACAGGGCAAGAAAAGAAAGGGAAAAGGGAGCTGGAAGACTGAGAGCGAGAGGGAGAGGTAAGCGGGAGCTCGGTAGGAGTGGAGCCAGGAGCTGAGTGGGGGAGCCAGCAGCAGCAGCAGCAGCAGCACTCGGGAGGCATCCCGCCGCAAAAAAAAACTTCGCGATTTAACGTGCATTCGATAATGCGCGTAATCGGAGGAATAACGCACCTCTACGCCCGATTTGCGCTCCGTCCTTGTAGAGGTAAATTTTTTAAAGCGCCTTGAAAGAGCTTTAAACCTCTCTTGTAGAGGCAGCCAAAGCTACATAGGGAGTCAGGGGATTCTGGTGAACTGTGTGTGGTGTGCTAGTAGGACCCCCAGATATTAGGCAGAAGCATCTTTCATTCAAAGAAGGAAAATTCTGGATCCAGCTTCTCTGTGTGCAATGTATGAGTTTGATCCAAACTTAGTTGTACACGAAGTAGACCCACTAAAATCAAGTTAGTTATTAATAACTTAAGTCCTGTCAATTTCAATGGGTCTAATCTCTAAGCATAACTAACAGTGCAATCCTATACATGTCTACTCAGAAGAAAATATCATTGAGTTCAATGTGGTTGGCTCCCAGATGAGGATACATAGGATTGCAGCTTAAGTCTTGATTAAACCGCAGGTAATCTTATGTAACTGGTTTTTAGAGGACCATGTGAGAGCAAGAACTGGCATTTCTTGCAATGCATGGTTAATCATCTTTTCAAATAGTGTCAATGCCTTTAAAGTATACAAGTAAAGCATTTCAAGTGCAGAAAAAGTTATAATTAAAGTTAGCAACATGTGCATATTGACTCCAGTTGTCAGGTGAAAGCACTGATTCTTTTAGAACCATAAAGTTGGAAGGGACTTCAGAGATCATTTAGTCCTACCCTCTGCTCAGTGTAGGCTCTTCTCTGTAGAATGCAGCTACAACATCCCTGAAAGATGGCCATCCAGGCTCTGATTACATTTCTTCAGTGAAGGAGAACTCACCCACCCCCGAGGAAATCTGTTCCATTGCTGATCAGCTTAGGAATTTTTTTGTAATGTTAAGCTGAAATCTGTTTCCCTACAATTTCCACCCATTGTTTCATGTCTTGTCCTTGGTAGCTCCATTTTCTACAAGGTGACCTCTCAGATATTTGAAAACTGCTATCATGTCTTCCCTTAATCTTCTCTTCTCCAGGATAAATATACCGAGATCTTCAAACGTTCTTCATAGGACTCGATTTCCATACCACTAACTATCCTAGTTGCTCTTCTGTGGATGTACTCCAACTTGTCAATATTCTTCTTAAAATGGGACACCCAGAACTAGACACAGTACTCAAAATGCTGAGTAAATCAAAATAGAGCAGAACTATTACCTTCCATGATCTGGACACTATGCTTCTGTTAAAGCAGCCCAAAATTGCATTAGCTTTCTTAGTTGTCAGATCACACTGCTTGCTCATATTCAGTTTGTGATCTTCTAAGATACCTAGGTTCTTTTCACATGTACTGCCAAGTCAAGTCTCCTTCATCCTATACTTGTGTCTTTGGGTTTTTTTTACACCTAAATGCAAAAATCTACATGTTGGATCTCATCTTGTTAGATTCTTCACAGTGTTCCTGCCTTTCTAGATCTGTATGAATCTTGATTGTTTCTTCTATAGTGTTGGCTGTCCCTCTTAGCATTGTGTCATCTGCAAATTCAATAAGCAAGCCCTCTACACCCTCATCCAAATCATTTATAAAAATGCTGAATAACCCTGGACCTAGGACTAAGCCCCGTCACACTCCACTTGAGACCTCCCTTCAGGAGGATACTGAGCCATTAACTTGAACTTGCTGAGTAGGTTTGCTCAACCAGCTGTGGGTCTACCTAACTGTAATATTATCCAACCCATATTTTACCATCTTGTCAACAAGGATATCAAGGAAAACCTTTTCAAATGCTTTCCTGAAGTTAAGATATACTATGTCTACAGCCTTCCCATGATCTACCAAACTAGTAACTATCAAAAAAGAGATACGGTTGGTATGATATGACCTATTCCTGACAAACACATGTCGACTCCTGGTAATTAATGCATTATTTTCTAGAGGTTCATAGACTGGTGGCCTAATCATCTGTTCAAGAATTTTCTCCAGTATTGACGTTAGGCTGATTATTCAGCAGTTTCCTGGATCTATCTTTCCCCCCTTCTTGAAGATGGATACAACATTTGCCAATCTCCAGTATTCTTGCACCTCACCTGTACTCCAGGAGTTTTCAAGGATTATAGGCAGCAGCTAGGAAATATGTCTACAAGCTCCTTCATCACCCAGTAATGTAATTCATCTGACTCTAATCAAATCTTTTCTTATTCTGGGCTGCAAATTCCTCCATCTATCATTTGTTCCTCGTATCCCAGGTTCAACTCAATGTCCATTGTGGAAGAAGGTGGAAGAAAAATAGTTCCAGCTTCTTTCTGTCATCAGCTAACAATTCAACATTTTTCCTAAGCAGGGGACCTAACTGTTCCTTGATCTTCTTGCTTCTAACATAGCCAGCCGTTTTTGTTGTTTTTAGAATCCCTCACCAGCCTCAACACTTTCTGGGCTTTCACCTTCCTGACACTATCCTTACAGGTTTGGGCAACTCTGGTGTATAATATACACCCATTTGCCCATATATGAATGACCCTTTTGAGACTCTGCTCATCAGAGAGACCCCTGTGCAGTCACACAGGCTTCTTTAAATTTCACCCTCCTCCACCAATTTTCCTTCTCATGGGAATAGTTTGTGAATGCGCATTCTTTATTTCAGTGCTCAGGATCTCCTAACTCTTTTTAACTTTTTTTTTTCTCCTTCAAGATTTCTATCCATGGTATCCCATCCAATTTTTCTCTGAGCTTTTTGAAATTGTATTTCCTAAAGTCCAAGGTATATAGACATTCCTTGCTGTATTTACCTCCAAATTACTAGGATCCATTTCCATTATTTTGTCTCCTCCTTTGTCCTTTGTGTTCTTCTCTGTAATACTTGACTCAGTAGTTAGCTCTGGGGGTTTTGCGCTCCACCCACCACCAGGAGTTAGTTTAAAGCCTTCTTGATCAGGTTTGCAAGATTCCTGCCATAAACATCCTTCCCAGTTTCAATGAGGTGCAGCATAGTAAAACATAGTAAATCATAAAATTCGTGATAGACACAATCTTTTTCATTAGAATAAACGAGAACACATGAATTATTCATGGAGGGAAGATCTTCATTCATAAAAACAACTGTTCCCAATTGTTCACAATAATTTAATATTGTATTTTAGAGGCCAGTAACTGGATTGATAATAAAAATCAACTGTGTATGGAAAAAAATATTCAACAATTACTCCTATTTGAATATGTTTTCTGAGAATATATATATATATATATATATCCTTAATTATAAATATGATCGCTTACTTCTAAATGTTTGTTGTTGTTGTAATTTACACATAATGGTTCCAAAGGAACCTATAAAACATAGTAAATCATAAAATTCATTTTGCTTTGCATCAAGTCATTTATCCATACTACGACTAATCACCTCATTTCAAAATTCAATAAACCTAAATACTTAGATTTATAATGCTTTGTCACAATTGAAAAGGGACTATCAACAATGTGCAATTAGAAGGCTATTGCAACTTAAAGACAAGCACCTAGTTGGAAACAATTAAAAAGATGGTGCAGCAATAATTATATCCACAGTCTTGGCAAATAAAACAGATTAAAATGGATTTAATTTCTGCTCTGAGAGACAGAGGAAAACACTAAAAAGCTTTAATTTCGTCTCTTAAAATGCTGAAGTTATTCTGAAGTGAAACTTAAAAGCTGAACAAAGAGGGCTTGCAAAATGTTCTTAATTGCATTTAAAATGCATAGGCAGGTATATTTCAAAGTATGTTGCTGGGTGCTTTAAGTTGTTGTCATTACCATTTATGATACTTTTATTTTCTCTAGGAAACAAGTTCAGGGCAGGGAAACAAAAACAAGTTTGTGCCAATTCCAAGCTTCCATTTCTATGAACTTGTTGGCCATTTCGAATTCATCCTCCTTAAACTGTGATTCATTTATACAGTTTTATTTTTAAAGCACTTCTGTTGCCATATTGCCATATTCCAGAGATTTACTATTGTTGTGCAAATGTGATGTTTGAAATCTACTTTGATTTTAACTGGAAAATAAAATATCAGGCTGTTTTGTTTGCATATATAAACTGCATTTTACCATTCACTGTTTGTTTAAATCAGTATCTCGCCTTCTGATACTTTTACTGCAGTGCTGGCTGTCCCATATGGCTTTTAAATCCCACTTTCCATATATACATTGGAGGCTAAAAGCAGGCAAAGAAAACAGCATGCATTTAGAAGTATGCAACATTTAGCACAAATAGGGCTATGAACAAGGCATACATTTTCTTTGAACAGACCTAAAAAAGCATCAGATTGTCAGAGTTACTAAAGGTCTGTGTGCTTCAGTTGCCCCCTTAATTAAATTCTTAGAAGTAATCAGACGAAAGATGACAAATGGTAAGAAGAGAACATACCAGTGCTGAATAATTTTATCATTTATTCCTATAACTGTCAATCCACGAAGGGCTATTTTTTATATGTCACCTAAATCACAGAAGCTGGTACCGTTTTCGGTGATTCATGTTAGCCTAGTTACATGATTTACAGCTAAATTATTTCCTTGCTCGTTTGCTTTTTTCTTGGTTCGCCTTTACATGATTAATCTATGATTTGAATGAGCAAAGCTTTCAAGATGAGCATAGATCACTGTTATTACACTATGTCCCATGTGATATTTGTAACAATTACTTAATGTTTTCAGGATGATAATTAAGACCTTTTACTTTTAAGACTTTGGATAAAATATTAAGATACTTATGGGTTTCTATTTCATTTCGTCTGACTACTGCAATTGGCAATACAGCTATACTAACAATGCTTCTTAGAAAACAGATTATAGTGCCCGCAATGATTTAAGACTTCCATACATTTTCATCTGCAGTTTTCTTTTTTTGACCAAAAATATTAAATTGTCTAACCTTTCCCTTAAATCTGCTTTCTCAGACTTTGAAATCTTTCTATCTAAATTTAACTATCACAACCTGATTTTTTTATTCTCTTACAGTAGGGAGCAGATACATCAAACTGTCTTTAATGATATCTATCAAATAGGATGGCATTTCATTTGGGAAATCCTGTGAAAATGAAGGAACGTGCAATGTGGTAACATTAAATCTTTGGATTGTAGATTATGACAAAAGGTGGCAGGTTTATCAGAGCTCAGATCAGATACCTGTACATTACATCAATCCACCATCTTGATATCCCACTGAATGGATCTTACTGTATATATAATAGGAACTATATACAAAGATATTCTACAGCTTTCTTTATGCTTATGTTATGTATGCTGGTGACTTATGCTATTTCCCACCCTATGTTTTCTACTTGGCCACACATATGAATACATAAACACACACAAATTGTATCAAATATGCATGAACATATTCATTTTTTATGCTTTCTCTTTCCAATTGCACATAAGAAACCCTAAAAGCAGGATACAAATATATATAAAAATAAAAATAAAATACATACACAAATGTGCCATCTTTACATGATATACTCTGTGACAGTTTTGCACACAGGTAGGTGTGTCCAACTACAAGGAGTAGCATAAGAAACAGATCAACTTTTTGTGCAGTGCACCTGTAGCACAAAGTTCCTGAAATGGACCAATCTGCAACGATGGGTTTGGAATTATGTTCAGTGTAACATGAATTGGTTTACTAAATCTGCATCCAAATTAATTTGAATGTGATAATTAATTGCCACCGTTTAGAAAGGTTTGCATGAATCATGTGTTTAAGATCAAAGTGTTTTAAGGTTAGGGTGCTTAATAAGATGGTAAAACCAACATCTTGTAAACATTTGTTTTCAAATTCTACAACACTATTGATACATAAGGAAATACATGCACTTTGGTTGGTATCTTAACTGTTTTTCTTTACTATTACTGATACATACCAAATGAAGCTGCTTTCAAGAAATATGTGTGCACATGTGTAATATCTGACCCATTGGCCTTGGTTTTTTTCATATCTAGTATACAGCTGACCATGCTGTTCGCTGGCTGGCTGCTGATGCAGACGATCCAACATTGATTCAGTATTTGAAAGGGAAAAATATGTTGGAGACTGAAATTAAATGTTTTGAACATTTCCAAGGAAGCTGATTCAGAAACAGTGTTAGTTTGTGATCTCCTGCTCCATAGATTGTTAATAGTGCAATCCTATAACATCTACTCAAATGTAAATCCCACTAAGCTCAATGAGACATAAATGGTTCGCATGATCATGGCTGGGGAAATAAACAGTTACTTATTTCCTTGCCGTGTATGTGACTAGCAGAATTACCCTCGGCAGCGTGATTTGTTGTGGCAGCAGGCATGCAGCAAGCCACCATGGCTTAGTTAAGCCACGCTGCAGGCCACCAGTCATGCAGATCTGGTCACTGTCAGGTAAATGAGTATAGGATACTAGCCCAAATGTTCTTACATTCTGGATATCACAGTGTTTCCTGAAAAGATATGTGTACAAGTTCACAGAGTCTTTTTTTGTGTGGTGGTGGGGATGTAGTCTTATCTATTTTGCAACAGGAAAAGTCAGGATGCTCAGCAGAACAGCATTAAAATGTATGGGTCAAGATGCACATTCAATGCTGCTCATTCTCACATCAAGGAATTTGAAGGACAGTGACACCTATAAAAAACCCTCTCAAATCACTGTTTCAGAATAAGTTCATTTCCCCCCATGAGCACAAGTCGTTAACTAGTTTCTTGTAAGGAAATACATTTTGCTATTGGAATTTGGAAACAAACCAAACATGAGAAAGCAGTTGTTGTTGTTTTTTTTAAAAATACTATTCACTAACCAGTAGAATTTCTTCTGGCAATAGTTGTATTACTTGTGAAGATTCAAATATGTCATGAAGGGACTACGATGTGGTGACACAATTTATCTATATTCTCAAAATAATTTTTGTTGTTGTAAATTTTTTTATTCGTGTCTGGCAGGTGGGCATTTCCCCACTGCTTGGGTTCTTGCATATGCAGCAGAATGATGCTTACACCAATCCCTAAATGCTCTGGTGCTTCCTTGGCTCTGACCCAAAGTAGTAGAGGACTTCATTGAGGCTGACAGAAAAAGAGTAATACACACACACACACACACACACACACAAGCAGATCTTCAAAATGTTTCAAAGAGGAAAAAATGACATTGCCAATAAAGATGGATAGCAGTTTGCAGCTGGTAAATTGAAAGTAGGGTACAAACAGCTAGATTCATGAGCAGGTACAATAGGAATGATGGCTTATACTTTGCTCACTTTTTGTAAATAGTACTGTATCAATATCAATATGAGCACATTACTTGATTTTTTTATAGGACATATAATTAAAAATTAAGAATTCTGCAGTTTATCTGAAAATGGAGATCTTTCTTTCCAATATATGCTGAAGAAAAGCTTAACTTACTTTTGAATCGATTAATTTTTGTATGCACACACAAACAATTAACACTTGGAGTATTATGAGATTACTGGATTCTGATACATTTTGCCCTGTGAGTACACATAGCTAGAAGTTACGGCCAGTCTCAACTGGCTGGCACATGCACATGTACAACAAATGCATTGTAATGCATAGTTTTCACATACACATGCTGCATTATATGTGCACATATACATTCTCTTATTTATTAGGTGTAGCTTTGCAAAGAAAACGCCATTGAATCACTGGCCATGTATAAATGTAATCATTTTCAATGTGCCTCACAAGGATATAGTTTATTTAATGCACTGCATGATTGTTTTTGTTTTTATTAAAGTACTTCAAATATCAAACGGTTTTTATTTCTCTATGCATTTTTGATGGACACTACGTGAATTAACTACCATGGGTTGGATGCAGGGATATAGTGAAGTCTAAGGGTGTGCATGCCAAAAAATATCGTCGTTTATCATTATTGTCATTTCAGACCAAAATATTTATCATCTTCATACATATCGTAGGTGAACTGTATCGTCTTCACGATAATTATCATGGGAAAAATGATATTTTTGCAGCCCTATTTTTAAAGAAAAAATGCCTATAACTTCTGTATTTTAAAAGTTAGAGGCTTGAAATTTGGTCACAATGCTTATGTATGTGTATGAAATTTGAGATTGATCCCTCCAACCCTCGATTTTATATGAATTATTTAAAGATCATTTCCATTCTGACAGGTCTGAAGGAATGCACGTAGCGAGCTGTTATTCTGATCTGTCAGAACTGAAATGAACTTTAATAAATTTATATAAAATCGAGGGTTGGAGGGATCGATCTCAAATTTTATACACATACTTAGGCATACCCCATAAGCACTGTGACCAAGTTTCAAGCCTCTAACTTTTAAAATACAGAAGTTATAGGTATATTTACGTGGCAGTCCGATAAAACAATAAAATCACCCGAAAATTATAGTCTCCAATGATTATCGTACGTTTTTCTATTGTATCGTCATCGTTAAACACATGCACGATAACGACCTTATCATATCGTTATCGTACATTTTAACGATACAATACACATCCCTAGTGAAGTCCCATCTCCACCCGCAATACTGATGGTTAATGAAAGTTAGAATGATGTGCTGGAATCTGTCTGCTGTCCTCTGCTGGTGAACTGAGTGCTGATGGCAGGGGGAGGGAGGGCTCCATCATGGCAGAGGCCCTTGCTGTACCTGAGTGGGTGGACAGCAGCCACCAGTCATTCTCCCACTGATGGGAAGCTCTGAACTACAGTATGGGGAGTAGCCAGCGTTCAATCTACTAGATGGGCCCAATCTGGGTGAACCAGAGGCCTTCTCCCCTATCCCCCTCTTAGTATTGCTCTGTGTGAGAACAGTAGGATTTAAGTTAATAATGAAGCATTTAAGTCCCATTGTTTTTAACGTGTCCAATCAAAGTATGATTAATCTGGATGTAAGTCACCATAAACAAATAAAGAAACACAAAATTTTAATTATTTTGTTTTAATATTGTTTTCCAAAATTAAAAGAGTGTCCTTTTATATGAGATAATAAATGGGCAATGTAGCCAAGGGCCATTTCCTGTGGTATTACAAGATTTTCTGTAAAACATTAAGAACCCAGGATGAGTTTTTCCTTCTATTAGGGCCACAGGATCATTTTCCTTAAGGAAGTGTGTAATGTATTAATCAACTGACTTTATATCATTACATCAGGTAATGAAGGGTAATTATAATCACAGCATTCCCTGCTCCCTTTCAGGAAGTGCTAGATGTCACGTGTGAGGAACTGTCAAATAAAGTACATTATGAAATGGATATGATAGGTATGCTTCCTTCAAAGATTTCCATACTGAAAAGGTATGTGGCATTTATTTCTGTAGCATTGTACCTGCTTTTCTGTCTCTGATCTTAGTGAGTGTGTATCTGTGAATGCATATATATGGGCATGCACATGTATGCAATATATTTCAACTTTAAAGAGGTTTCAGAGCCAGTAGCAAGTGTTCTTTCCAGTGACAATATTTTTTAGCAGAGCTCATTTGGTTTGGAAATCTCTACTGCCATGAATTCTGCACAATGCTTATTTGTATTTAAGTAATTTTACCATCCAGAAGCAGCTGGGTTCCAAAGAATAGTTTGTATTGTATATTACTGAGAACAGTGAATCTAGTTTGTCCAAGTATCGAAAGGGGCATGGTGAGTCAGGGGAAAAAAATGCATACTGACATTATTTGGCTGCTTTTCATTTGTCATCCTGCTCTATTGTCCTCCAAACACAAAGATTTACAGTCACTAAATGTCAGGACAAGTCAGAAAAGTGGCAGCAATATCCAATCTTTTGAAAGTGAAAATTAATCTGAGGTACAACCAGTAGCTGATTGAGAAATCTATTTAACATTTTGAGTGTTGAGAAGCTTTGCAGGGCACATTCTCAGTCATTGTGAACATGCATTAAAAAAGCAGAATGCACTGGAGTATAGAATCATAGAATAGTTGAGTTAGAAAGGATCTATAAAGCCATTGAGTCCAATCCCCTGCTCAATGTAGGAATCCACATTAACACATACCTGACAGATGGCTGCCCAGATGCCTCTTGAATGCCTGTAGTGTGGGAAAGCCCACTGTCTTCCTAGGTAATTGGTTTCATTGTCGTACTGCTCTGTCAGGAAGTTTTTCCTGATGTTCAGCTGGAATCTGGCTTCCTTTCACTTGAGCTCATTATTCCATTTCCTGCACTTTGGAACGATCGAGAAGAGATCCTGGCCCTCCTATGTGTGACAACTTTACAAGTATTTGAAGAGTGCTATCATGTCTCTCCTCTGTCTTCTCTTCTCCAGGCTAAACATGCCCAGTTCTTTCAGCCTCTCCTCATAGGGCTTTGTTTCCAGATCCCTGATCATCCTCGTTGCCCTCCTCTGAACCCCTTACTGCATCTTTCTTGAAGTGTGATGCTTAGAACTGGAGGCCTAACTAATGCCAAGTAGAGGGGAATCAGTATCTCGCGCAGTTTGGAAGCTATACTTCTATTAATGCAGCCCAAAATAGTATTCACTTTTATTGAAGTCACATCACACTGTTGGCTCATATTTAGTTTGTGATCTACAACAATTCCAAGATCCTTTTCGCTTGTAGTATTGCTGAGCCAAGTATCCCCCATCTTGTAACTGTGCATTTGGTTTCTTTTTCCTAGGTGTAGAATCTGTTATTTTTCTCTAATAAATTTCATTCTGTTGTTTTCAACCCAGCACTCCAGCCTATCAAGATCACCTTGAATTTTGTTTTTGTCTTCCGGAGTATTAGCTATCCCACCCAATTTTGTGTCATCAGCAAATTTGATAAGCATTCCCTGCACCTCCTTGTCCAAGTAATTAAAAAGAAATGGTAAAGAGCACTGGGACCAGGATTGAGCCCTGCAGCACCCTGCTCATTACTTCCTCCCAGTTTCAAGAGGTACCATTTGATAAGCACTCTTTGAGTCTGATACTGTAGCTGCAATGCTGCCCTTTGGTCCTCCTTCATGCCTCTCTATAACTTGAAGGATCCCAACTATGGAACAGGTATCAGAATGCTGCTCACTGGTTCTGTGATTCACCAACTCTTTTTGGCCTCTTTGAGCCTATCTACACTACTGCTTTAAAACAATTTATAACAGTTTTAAACCAGTTAATAATGGTTATTAACCGTTTTAAAACGGTTATAAACTGTTTTAAAGCAGTAGTGTAGATAGGCTCACAGCAGCCAGCCCAGCACTCTATATTTTCCCTTTCCCTTCACCGCTGCCACCACTGAACACTGTACCCTACCTCAGGGACCTTAAGAATCCACCCCATTCATGAAACAGAAATAACTTTTAAGGTTATGCAGTTTACAAAGCTTATGGTTTCATCAGTTTCAGTTCTTGTTTGTTCAATACAGTTTCATTTGCAATCCTGCCTATACTACTCCCTAGACTACACTCTCTGCCCCCAGTCACTCTGTTCCCAAAATAATACAAAATGTTCCTACTCTCTCTCTAGACCCTTCCACAGACAAACCCCAGATTCTAACTGCCTCACTCTCTCCACATACAATACCTATGGCTTCCCTTAACTTCTCCCTCTCCCTCTAACTGCCATTCCAGACCTTTGAACCACCAGCCAATCAGCATTCACTTCACATTCTATTCACTCTCCTGCTTCCCAACAACATTACCCACTTACCAACTTTGTATTTGAAGTCCACACAGCACTTACATCTTAAATAGCAATAATCATTAAACATTATAAACACTTAGATTTTATATAACTGGCAATAAACAGTAAAACAGCACAGTAGCCAACGGTAAATCCATCTAAGAGTTGTTCCATCTAGCCCACTTTTAGCTAGTTTGCTATTCAGACTATCATGGGACACTTTGTCAAAAGCTTGGCTAAAGTCAAGATATATTATGTCCACAGCATTCCCGCAGCCCACAAGGGAGATTACCCAATCAAAAATTAAGGTCAGATTACTTATTTTATGTAAATCTATTATAAGTTTTATACAGTATATGGTGCCTAAGAACATGGGCTCATAAACACAACTTTGTGTTGATAGGGGAAAAGAGACAGTCTAACCATGATGCACATGGTGTTTTATAAGGAACTTAATCTCAGAAGAAGATGTCTTTCATATGGCGAAAAGGTGCCCTGCCAAAACTGAGCAGATGGGGATGGAAAAGCTTGCAGATTTCAGATCAACCCATTTTGGTCTTTTAGCCCTTTTGCAAAAAAGGAAGAAAGACTGTATTATTAAAGTGATGTTTTGGACTAACTGGGTCTTCTACTTTGGGTGGGGAGAAGGTGTGTAACTGGGGAGTGGTGAATCTGAAAAAAGGTCAAGAAGCAGTACAAATTAGATCATCTGAAGGCTTTGTCATTATGCAAAGGCTCCATTACCTACTAGCCTTCCATGAGGAATTCTGCCCACTAGACCAGACTGTACAGAGAAAGGATATACTTATTGTTTTATAAAAGTAAAGGCTACCAATGTCACATTGGTTTGTTCTCCGATGTTGGCTGTAGGAGCCAAATTAGTTGTGAAGTCAGGAGATCAATGGTCAGCTCTCTTGTGGTTTCTTCAAATTAGCTGCAAAAGGCTCCAAATAAGATCCAAATCATGGTCTAATTTTCTAATTATTTTTTTAATGTGAATCCTTCTGAAATTGCTATTTGGCCTGTAGAAGAAAGATATGTGTGTGTGTGTGTGTGTGTGTATATATATATATATATATATATATATATGGTATTTATACATATATAGTATTTATACATTTCCTCCCACAGGGTCAGCTTCAGAGGAGTGGAACAACGCAAGTAATGCTGTGCAGAGTTGGCTATTTGAACCACCGTTGGTTATCATGTCATGTAGAGGGCACCGTTGGTTATTTACTCGGCCACCATTGGTTATTTTATTAACCACAGAGTCGCAAGGCAAGAGCAGACAAAGTGTCGGCTGCTGCTCTAGTCTAGTCGGCAGGATAGATTTTCAGCAGCAATGGCTGATGGGATATTAGAGGGAGGACTGAGGGGGCAGAGAGCATGGGGATGAATGAGTCAACTCAACGCTGATCCCAATCCACACCATGGTTGATTGTTATCATGTTGTGTGGGGAGTACCCCCTAGATAAACAACTGTTGAGTTGATTATTATCCCACCGTTGACTATCGTGCTGTCCAAACACAGCCTCTGTATTATTATTATTGAATTAGGCCTATTGTAACTTCAATCAATTTAATGTAAGTCAGTTTTCTTTAAATTAAGTATAGCACAATTTAGATCCACTGTTTACTAGAGAAAAATATTATTGAAGTAGTATTTCTAATTGCCCCTTGCCCCCAGGAAAAAAACCCCTCTGTATCTTTCAGTAAAATGAAAAAGAAAATATATAATCCTATGCTAATTTTTCCAGGGATGTTTTCACTCTGCAATCTGGAAAGCAAATGTCACACGAAGGAAGGAAGTTGGAAGAAAAGTAGTGTCTAATACCGCTCTTTAATTAAGCTAGAGATTGCTCTACTTGGATCAGCAATTTATGAGTCATTAACTTTTGTATAAATGATATAATATCTTCATTCAGTTTTCCTCATTGACACAGGTCTTCAAGTTTCTTGTTCACAAATTTAGGGTTAGTTGTTGAGTATGCTGTTGCTGTTGAGCTGTTGGGTTAGCTGTTGAGATGGCTGGGGATTTTTTTCCTGTCTAAACATGCATAGGATTGTGGCCTGAAAGAAGTTGTACAGCAAAATCTGACATCATTAATTATTTTGCTCTCTGAACTGAGCATCATGAAACAAACTATCCTTTTATCCTAAGCCTTATTTTCAAACGAATGAGTTATAGCCACAAGCAAATATTGGACTCCCGTCTCATCCTCATTTCTTCATCCTTTCTCACAACCTTTCTGCTGAATAAATGCATCCCACCTCCCAAAAGATGGACAAGGGGCAGTAGGTCTAGAGAATCAGGAACAAGACAGCCACATATCCTTGCGCAGCGCATACATTTACTTTAAAAGTTAATTTATTTTGGGGAAATGTTCTTTGGTATTAAAGGCCAACCTTATTAAAAGACAACTATTGGTGGCTGCCAGATAATTGTCTTAGTTAGCATAAGAAAAAGGAAAAGAAAGGTAGTGCAGAAAATCTAATTTCCATGGGGGGGGGGGGAAATCCTCACCAGCCTATAAATTAATACAGAAAAAAATAATAATTTGGCAGTTGAGATAAAACATACTTTGGAACAGAGAACATACAACTTTCCTTTCCTTCCATGCATGGATACTGTCTTTCTGATTTGTAAAATGCTTTAGAAAATCAAGCAGGTTTCTTATCACTTCACTGTAAATCACACATTTTTCACCTTGTCTTTCTTTTGACAGCAAATGAGAACCCAGCCAAAGAGTATGGTTCCCCACATATTATCTACTGATGAACAGTTTATCTGTTTAGCAAAGGTCTTCCTGCCTTCCCTGAATTCTCTCTGTGTGTTGCCTACCCCCATAACTTGTAGTGTTTTGTCGTGTCATAGGAAGGAGAAAGCCAATAGCAATATTCCCTAGATGGCCTCTGATCTCCACTTATGCCCTCTATATACCAGTATACATATTGGAGGATCTGATGAACTATTTCAAGTACCCAAACTTCAAATAAATGTACAAGTAAAAGGGCAGCTTCACTTGTTTTGAAAACATTATTTCTTGCCCCAGCATATTATTTGGATTCCAGCAGCAATGCTGCAGCTTGGATGTCACTTTGAAATCAATTATTTCATCATTACATTGCTGTGAACAATACTCAGTTATTAAGGAACAGGTATCTTGATGTATATGAAAATATGAGCTACAAACCAAACAACCAACAGATAACTAGAGAGAAAGAAGATTAGATAAGGGCACATCCTTAAAATTCTAAACAAAAAAACGCCTTGCATGCTTTCTTGAAGTTTTATAGAGTTCAATAGGATTAGATGAAAGAGTTGCCAATGTCACACAGTCTATTGTGGGTGAAAACATTCTGTAAGCATATGGACATCAACCATGTCTACACCGTGCTTTTTTCCCAGGGTCGTCCCTGTGCATCCAAATGACGCGCAGGGGATCCAGGGGGCAGGCAGGGACAATCCCTCCAATTTTCCCCGTGACCATCCCAAGAACCGCGGGAGGTGTGGCCACTGCTTCTGCCTCCCCATGAGTAGCGCAGACTTCAAAGTGGGCACGGAGCTGCATGGGGAGGCTCCGTGCCTATGGGGGTGGGGAAACAATTTTGCCATCCCCGGGATGGCGGGGTGGGTGGCCGTGGGTTTTTTATTTTACCTTTTTCTGTGCGGGGCTGCGCGGCTCCTCTTTTTTAAAAAAGGCAGCCACGACGTCCTTTTTGCCTTCTGGGATGTTGCGTGGCCACCTAGACAGTGGGGAGGATTGCAGAAGCAGATAAGTCCGCAATCTTCCCCCTCCCTGCCTCTACACCCTTAGGTGTAGCTGAGCCCCTCCTTTGCCTTCATTTATTTCAATGAAGGAAACAGTTCTAGATGTGCATATTCCTTTACATGCTTCTTCCTTTCTTCAAATCAGATATCTCTATTACCCATATTTTTGGTCAGATTCCTGCTTTTCAGGGTACCACCTTCTTTCCCCACTCCCTTTAACTCTTCTGTGACTTGGTGCACATGACATGCTGTGGCTCATCATGGCTTATTTAACCCACGGTGAGCTTTGAGTGCCCTCACATAACCCTTAGTTGTTTAACCCTCTTATAACCCCCAATGGTTGTGTTTGGATGATATAACAACCTGCCAGTCAAGGGTTGCATATTCATAATGGTGGCCAGCATGTACCACGGCTCTTCAAGAATGAATTAAACCATGATGGGCTGTTGTGTCATGTGAACCAGCTGAGTGTCTTGGCTAACATCCCCAGCACACTTCTCTCTCTTTCTCTCTGCTATAGCACAAGGGCCCTCTTGACTGAAACCACTGAGCAGTTTCCTCTTGCCTCAGAAATATAATAAATTGCCTCAGTTTCCCATCTCTTCTGGCCTCTGGTCTAACCTGCCCCTTTTTCTAGTTCTCATTTCTCAGTCCATTGCATACAACACACACAAGAAAATCTGGGTAAGATCTAGTAGTATCTGATTTCAGAAATTGAAACCTCCCTGTTCTGTGGTACCAAATCTATTCTCCCACGGCTGTGTGTGCATAGCCACCCATTATGTACATACTGCTGTATATGGCCATGATGTGAAAATGGGAGAGTTTTTGTGCTCCCAGAAGTGCATCCAGTTAGCTCAGATGAGTCCAAGCATTCAGGTAATCCCTGTTCAATGTACATGCATTGAGGAGGTTGAATTTGCTTGTGCTAGGTCTATCTTCATCTCCTCAATGGTTCATGGACATGATCCAATGATCAGGCCATGAGCCCTTCATCACCCTTCTCAGCCCTAGCATGTAGCTGCCAGGAGACAGCTATATAGATATACTTCATAGCCTCTTAACACAAGGCTGGATAGTATTCTGTGATTATTTTCATTCCCTTATCCAGAAAATGTGGAAACAGAAAATACCATATTTACTGTATGCAGCAAAGCTGTTAGTGGGTCTCTGATTGGCAATCTAGGCACAAGCTTGTGCTCTAAGTAGATAAAGGAGCATTTCTGCAGCTTTCTATTGTTCTTTGTTTTCTGAGAGGTTCATCAGACGAGCGTTTTATTGCATACTCAATACTGCCCACTTATAGATGTGAGTGTGTCCTTTAGACAATGTCATCCGCTTCCCGCACATATTGTGCTCTTTCCGTTCATTTTTCCATCGCAAAATAGACGCCATTTAATCCAACTTTTTTTAAAAAATGGAACATGCTGCAATTTCCTGCTGTGTGCAGAAAAAGCTGTGCGATACTAGCGGCCCCTGAATGGGCCACATGGTCTTTGTTGACTTCCTCTTTACCCTCCTGGAAGAAAGAGGTAGTAATGAGGGACAAAAGCGGGGGCAGAGAAGCGACGGTAAAGAAACAAGATTTCCCCCCCGTGTGATGGCATTCTGGGTCAGCAATAACCTATATAGTGTTTGCAACAAAACATTCTGGATGTTACTATCCTATGCAACATAGTTACTTCAGTCCTATGCCTTTTAGGTATCTATTCCATCCCTCTTAAATCCTTTCATATTCAATATATACTTTCATGAAGAACATTACATGCGCACGTCAGGAGATCACTATCTGAAAATAATGTACTATAGAAATAGCATTGTATAATATTGCTACTTAAATATGTATTATTTATGGGGTCACAGGTGAAGTAACAAAAAAGAGGGAAAGACGCATTCTAGAAGGAAACTTATTTCAAAAAACAGATTGTCTGGAATGCAGAACATGAGCATTATAGGCACTGATGTTTATATTTCTGTTGGTAATAAATATATGTTGTAATAAAATATTTCAAATAAACACTGCAATATTAATGTACCTTGTACTTGCCCTAGGGCAGGTAAGGCATAAATGCTTCGTTTAAATTCTGTTTTCTGTCTAAAATACATACAGCGGCCTTTATCCTGATTCAAGCACAGTCCTACGATGTCACTGTACTTTAAACTGAAGCAACAGATTTACACCAATTATGGTGACATCAGAATCTGCCCAGTGTTTCTAATAGCTCTTTATATGAGGAACTTTGTATCTCTTTTCTTTTCAGTGCTGAAAGCTGAGATAGCACCATCCGTATTTAATGCCTTGAAATGAAGTGCAATCGATATTTTTTGTCCTACATTTCCGATGGATAACACAACAGCAACATAACAGACGTGGGTATTTTCTTTAGTCCTCCCAGCATTTCAAAAGGAGAAAATGTATCCTGATTAATTTGCCTGTAATTGCACAACATCTTTATAGTTCCTCCATACCTTTTCTTAGACATGGCAAAACCAGCAGGATCAATTAGTTGAAAATGGAGCTAAAGTACATGGTTCCTAAATTGCATTATAGATCTCCACCCTGTGCAAAGGGAATAAATGCATCAGTATCTCTTTGTACTTGAGAGCATCAATAATCTTGAATTAGCAGAAGGGAAAAAACATGGCAACTAATTGGTCACTTTCTGCAATTGCTTCTACCCACAAATGTGACTGAAAGATAAAATATTTTTTTAAAATTCATGCGTGTTATTTTCTACCCATTAAATGGAGCTAGTGCTTAATTAAAACTTAGTGAACTGCATTTATTCAAACAGTATCAATCAATAAACACAATCAATTTACCTTAAATTAGGGAGCTAAGATACTCACTCCCTTGCAGCATGAAGAGATTTGTTTTGCCTTTGTTGATTTTCCAATATACATGTGTCCTGTAATGAACTAAAGCATACTTAAAACATGTGAGGTCTTGGATGTTTACAGTGTTTTATAATATTTCTTAAATAATTTTTAAAAATATAATATAGCAGTAATGCTTTTATATACTGAAGTGCTAAGTTTGTTGGGGAAATGTATGCATCTGTCCAAAAATGATAGATTTTAGTATACAAATATAGAAGGGGGGGAATAGACCTCAGGGAACATGATGCTGGTCAGCTGACACTATGGCTGAATTCGGACGACACAATAAGCAACTGAGGGGGGGAAACAATCGTCAGTTGTATTGACTATTGTGTTATCCGAATACTGCCATAGTCAATTTAGAGCTGATCCTAATCCACACCACAGTTGATTATTTATTACCATGTTGTGTGGGGAGTTCCCCCTAGATGAACAATTGCAAAGTTGATTATTACCCCACCATTGACTATTGTGTTGTCCGAATTCAGCCTATATCTATTAATTGCTCTAGTATTTATTGTTGTCCATAAATTTAGTTCTTGCAGATTTTTCTTGTTTTTCTTAAATCCTGTCATCTGTTTTCCCACACTGCTTTGTATTTCTAATAATAATAATAATAATAATAATAATCAGGTAGTATCTAATCCTGCTGCTATGCTAACATAAACAACTGATAGTGCAATGTTAAGCTAGTGCAATGGAAAACTAGTCAAAACTATTGCTCCAGAATGGGACAAGTCAGCGGAGCTTGAGCAAAGGAGCTCCACTGAATTGTCAAATTCCAGAAGTGGTAGTTTTGGCTGGTTGCCTGGATTGCACTAGCAAGTACTACATTCTTGTTGTGCTAGCAGTAGTTCCCACTACAGTTTAGTGTGGGAGGACTGCCAACATTGGATACTGCCCATTGCTTGGAATTCTTTTCTGAACGAGGATCATTTCTACACCAGGCTAAAATTCTGCAAATTTATCAGGGCTTCTGCTTCCATATTCATTGAGGGTTTGCAATTGGCTCCTTCCCATATATTTGCCCCCTGTTTTCTTTCTCAGAAAGCTCATAGAATCATAGACTAGTAGAGCTGGAAGGGGCCTATAAGGCCATCGAGTCCAACTCCCTCTTCAATGCAGGAATCCACCTTAAAGCATACCTGACAGATGGCTGTCCAGCTCTATATGTTTCATTATAAAGCCACCAGATGGCACTATAATATTATGTACGACAAAGTGCCATTTCATCAGTACATCATAGATTTACCATGGTTCATAGCGGGAGGAGGGAAAATGCTGGACTTCGGTTGTCATGAAAAATAACGCGATAAATATTGTAAAGAGCAGGAGGTGCACAGGATGACCATGTAATGTATAGGTCTCACGAACTTCTGTGAGTGACCAATCGCGAGCACACAATAAATGCATTAATTAAAAAAGGCCTAAGCATCATATCCTCAACATTGGGTTGTCATCATATTAGAAGTAATATGTGCTTGCATGTTACTGTAATATCCCTCCTTTGTTCATCCATCCCCATTATTTTGCCAATGCCAATACACCATCAGGATTTGCAGTTCCTCACTGGTGTAACACAAGTACACTTCAACAGATCCTAGCCAAATCTCTTGTTCTAATATGGCTCTTTTATGGAAAGACAGGGAAAAGACAGCGGGATGATTTCAGTGTGTTCAAGCAATATACTACATCCTCCATTCTAGTTTGGTAATGTTCTAGTAGTAGTAAACCTTTATTACAGTCAATAGACCAAAGGTACAAAACATAAAATATTAAAACTTTAAAATCATACATTGTCATTGATTTTATACAATAGTTAATATTAAAATTTAAAATATTAGGGTTATTCAGTCAATAAAATCCTTGTACACATTGCCCAATTTAAAAACTTTGCTACTTGTACAGTTGTAGTCTTATCCGAGCCCTGCAAGAGCAAGACAGTTAATTGATTTATGGATCTGCCTGGAAGAGTTTGGGTTCGATGAAACAGAGCCATTTAAAGGTAGTATTATAGTGCAATGCCAACTTTACACACTGCAGATATCCCTCAGTAATTTTAATTACTGCATTATCTCCAAACTTTAAAAAAAAAAAGATTACCGGGGGGGGGGGGGGGAAGCACAGAGACATCCTGGAGGTTGACGAGATTATGTAAAGGACCTGCAAACTTCTGTGAGTGGTCAATCATGAGTGTGCAATAAATAGTTCATGTAAAGAAGCTCCTACAGAGACACTCACATACTTTTATTTGAACTCGTATCCCATGCCATTCCTGAAGGTCCCTCAACTTTCTTGATAAGCCTGGTGGAAGATAACTAGAGATTGGGAGATGAGAAAGCCCAGTTATTGAATGCCCTTCTACAATACAACCCATGCATAACTCACCTCATTCCATTGTGGCCAGTGTGCCATGTTTCCCAGCTTTATTTCTGCAAACCCCTGAACTGCAGAATAAAACTGCTAGCAATATTTTTGATTGTGACTGAAGGCCATAAAAAAAATCTTTCATTTGCTTATGGCATAAGTCACTTCTTTTTTCTGAAATTAGAGAAGACATCCTTGCTGTACTCCTGATTGTACACTTTTAACAGAAACAACATGAACTGAAAGATTTTCCAGGTACACTTCAATTAATTCAATGTAATTAGTTATTATGCAAAATATGAAAAAAGATTATGAGCAGCATCTCATGTGTAAGCTTTGTGGCCCAAGAGCTGAAACCTTTCTTCTGTAGATTGATAAACAATTTCAAAGCAACAAAAGGAAATTGGACATCTTTTGTTCATTCCAAATGAATGCATTTTCAAATGACAATGCGAAATGACTATGAATATATTTTTATGGGTGATTTTTTTATTTCATGCTGAGGGTGTTGAATTTCTTTAGAAATTTCATCATGCTGCTTTGAAGAAAAACAGTCTTTAAACAGTGTGAGGCCTATGCAATGGCAGCAAAATTATACCTGTACTGCACAGCTAAGATACTTTGTGAACTAAAATACGAGAAATATTGTTCCAAACCACTATTGTGATCTTGTGAATTAATGGCAGAACTCCACCTTGGCAAATATGTGAGTGAGAAGATTTCTACAATAACTGTGAAGCAATTGCCCCACTTTCCACATTTTCACTTAAGATGTTCTATCTTTCAATGACAGTACAGCAAAGTTCATATTCATTGATTTGAGTTCCTATTAAATATTCATCAGTCATTAAATATGATTTATAATCCACCATTTAAGGCAAACCCTTGCAAGACAACATATATAATGTAACACCACAAAACACAAAACAATAAACAACAGCAACAACAACAACAACAGAATTAACAAATAAAACCAGACTCAATTATAGGCCAGATTAAATAAGTCTTTAGGGCAGACATGAAGGCCTGTGAAGATGGGGATTGGTGGACTTCAGTCAGAGCCGTTACCGACAAGGCCTCATGCCTCATGCCTACCAGCCTAATTGCTTTGTCAGGCAGGCACACAAGGAAAGCCTCTTGAGTGCTCACCTGTCTTGAACATGTCAGGTTGATATGGATGGAGACACTCCTTCAAGTAACCTGGACCAAAACCATTTAGGCCAGTGGAAGGTAACATGGTGCCTGTGGGCACCAGTGCATTATCCCTTCTACTTTCTTTTTTTAACAAATAGATTTTCTTTCTAGTACCTGGGATCATTTCAAAGCAAAGTGTGCTTATGAATGGATGGACAATGGATGGATGGATGATGGATGGATGGGTGTGAGGGGGAGTGGAGAGAGCGAGAGTGTGCACACATCTATGGATGGTGAGACATGGTGAAAGAAAGAAAAAAGAGAGGGGGAATGAGCTGGCGAACAGGAGGGAAGAAAGGGGAGAATGAGCTGGTCAACAGGTGGGGAGAAAGAAAATCTGTGAAGTAGGTCTCGGTTGCTGCTGAAAATCATGGTTCGAATGAGTTGTTTAGTGTACTGGTGCTAAGAACACATTTTTGCCTTGTTCTCAGTCTTTTTGGCAGGTTACTTGTATTTTGTGACTAGCCATACTTCCTATGGCAGCCATTTTGTGGTAGTGCCTTGGACAGTTTCTCAAACTGCCAAATGTGCCCACAGGCCCTAAAAGGTTCTTGCCCCTGGGCTTTAAAGGCCAATAGCAGCTCTTTAAATGGTCCCAGAAACACACTGGCAGTCACTGCAGCTGGTACAATATACGTGTCACATGATCTGACTGCCTAGCACCTGCCAGTACTTGGGTTCCCATAGTTTGTACCAGCTGAAGTTTCCGAACTGATTTCAAAGGCAGGATCAGTTTTTGCAAGTCATTACTGTCTTTCATCCAAACCCGAATTCCATAAATAATTATGTTTTGGCTCAAGGAATCTGATCAGCAGGTCAACTGCAAACAAAGTCAATCTGCTGTACATGGAATGATTGTCCTTGCTTTGACACTGGCTTTTTAAAAAAAACACACACAACAAATATTAAACATTAACAATTTATTTAGAAAATGATAAACTGGATGAAATATGCAATTGAGTAAGCACTGTTCGTGCCATGTGTGTTCACAGGACCTGTGGGGGAATGTTCTTTCCTTCATATACAGCTGTGAGGAGGTGTTCCTTTTATTACTAGAAGCCTTGTCTTTAAAAAAAAAGGGGGGGGGGAAGGAACAGCACATACAGTGCAATCCTATGCACAGTCATTGGGAGCTGAAGGGGCTTACTTCTGAATAGGATTGCACTCATTCTATCTGCCAGAAGCTTGGACCGAACTGATTTTGCCATTTTCCAAAGTGATAACTTATAGGGCTTATCTGCTTTCGAAAGGGGGCTTATTTCAGTTTTTATCATTGTGTTGCCCTCTAGAGGATGGCCTTAAAATACAAGTTCCCTCATCAGTAACAAAGCATTCCCTCTGCTTTTCCTGTCATAAACATAATGCTCAGATACTTCATTCTTAATTTGCTTCACTTATTCTAACATGAAGAGGTAAATATTGAAGAAAACAGAAAGTTCATATAATCTTGTGATGGCAATTTTGTTAGGTTCTTCCTTCTATGGTACACAAATGTCTGATTCTATCAGCTAAGTGCACTTCATTGATTTCCAAGATATCCAACCAAGTATTGAACATCCCACTTTGTCCCAGGTCTTGCACTGGACATCCAACTTTGTTCCAAGAATTTCCTCAGCAGTGTTCCATTGTCTGGAATTTTGAGCTAAAATTAAATTAAAAGAAGGTACTTCTCACAGCACATGATTAAATTGTGGAATTATCAGCACAGATGAAAAGAAGCACTTTTTCATGCAGTACATAAGTAACTACAACCACCAACTTGGACAGCTAGACAAATCCATGGAGGATAAGGCTATCAATGGCTACTATCTTTCAGAGAGATTATTTAAAATTAGTCCACAGACCATTTACTTTTCTTTACAAAGAAAACACCCACAGAAACATGCTAGTAACGTATAGGGACAAAAAAATGAATTCACATAGTATTAGGCGACCAAAATCAAGGATCAACATTTGCAAGCATCTGCTGTTTCTATGCCTTCCTTATAAACTTCCCAAAGTCATCTGGCTAGCCACTGGTGGGCCGATCTACACCAAGCAGGAACAACACTTTGAAAATGTTTTGAAAACTGTATACAGAGTGTGTCCTGGGCCCCAACAGTTGTCACTATTGTTATAAACCATTTTAAACCATTTTAAAGCAGTAGTGTAGATCCTGCCCAGGATGCCATGCTAGATAGAGGAAATTTGGTTGGATGCCCTAGTCCAACTAGACAGTGACTAAGCCTAGCTAGGTTATTGCACTTACGCTCTATCACACTAATTATAGCTATCTCGATTATTATTTTAGGTAAAGGCTAAATACATTCTTCCCACGCAAATACAGATTGTCTGAACGGCCCACATATTTTCTCTGTGTAGTTTGGAATGGTACAATTTCTAATCATTAGGGTCTAATGCACTGGAGTGCAACAAACTGTTTCAATGTTATCAGTCCTGCAATAAGTACTCTTTTATTTTGTAGCATCCAGCCCTTGAATTCTATTTTGGATGGTCAAGTGTCCTATTTTACAGACAACAGTCCTCTATTTGAAAGTGTCTTCCATTTTAAGGGAGGTCCAGACCAAGCTTAGTTTAAAGATACAAGCCCTATTCAGGAAGATTTGATTGGTGTACTAGTCTCAACACGCTCCATTTCCATTTCCATTGCTCTCTACATGTGGAGGGTGACTTTCTGAAGGGAAGAGCCTTGTCTACCCATAACCGCACTCCATGTGCTTTTGATTTTCACATAGAGAAGACTAAGAAGGGAGAGCAAGGGGCTAGAAGGTGCCCATCAACAGTTATAACACCTGGGCAGCAGGCACACAAATCCCCCGGTCACAGCCTTCCCAACGATGTGAGATGTATAATCACATTGCTATCAGTGGAGGCTGGTGGCTGCTATGTCAGTGGTGCAGTGAACCCACTCTGGATTTCAGCCAGACACAGTCAGAACTCCAAAAGAGCTATACAAGGTGCTAAACCCATTTTGGGTGTTGGGTTCAGCTCCTTGGATATATTCTTCAGAGTTCTGACTGAAACCCAGAGTGGATTCACTGCTCCACTGACATATGAGCCACTAGCCTCCACTGATTGCTCTGATTCAAATAGCAATTATTCCTAATATGTACATATACATATAAACAAGCATATGAAAATTTTATGTTTAGCTGTAACTTTTTTTGGGGAGATGTGCAAGTGGCCATTCCATCAAGTGTACAGATCCTTTCAAATATTTTAATATAGTTAGCTGGCCCCTTTTTGTCAATGCTAACAACAAGGATACAAAATTATAAAATCTTCAGGGTTTTTTTTTTTTACAAAATATGTTTCTTGCATTTGGAATGTATGCTGCATTGTGCTCTATTCCCCGCCTTTTCTGCTTAAGAGAGGAGGAGGAGGAGGAGGTGTTGAGGAAGGCTGCCAGTTTTCCTTGGCATGTCTCGAATTAGTAAATTACTTCTATGGGGTGTACATAGCTACTGTAATAAGAGCAGGAGGAGACAGAATTATATAGACGGATGGATTGGAAGAATGGGCATGCCTCCAACTCCTTGTCATTTTATAAGAGAAAAGAAAGCAGTTAATTGTTAATTGTTCTGCACATTTTAGTCTTGTACATTAGAGATAAAACTGGGCTTTATGTAGCTCATCCACAGGATTTTACATTGTGAATATTAGTGGTACAAAGCCCCTGTTAAAAATCTAAGATCATCATGTAATGAGCTAAGAGATTCCCTGGCCTGTACTGCTCCAGAGGTCAGGAAGTAAAACCCGACAACTCACTGGAGACATTTCTCATGAAGGGAAAATGTATTCTACATATTAGCAGACACAAAAAATAGAAAAGAATTGAGAAGCATTAAGCAGTCGGACACAGTTGGAAAAACCCCATAAGAACTCTTTTCACTAGCTTATTCTTTGCAATGTTTAAAACATTTTGGGCCCATAACCTTTACACATAAGACTTTTTGAATATATCACTATCACTATCAATATACACACAAACAGTATTGGGCGAATGATTCCTACTCATAAAAAGAGATTTATTTAATATATCTAATATCTATACACACACACACATTATTTCTAACAGGTTGACCGCACGCTGAACTTATTTCCATGTGTTTAATTAAAATGAATGGAATTTACCTAGGAGAAATTCCCATCAAACTCAATCAGTTTACTTCTGAGTTGATATATACAATATAGGCTTGCACTGTTAATCATGTGTAACTGGAATGTAAATTTGCAGTTTAAATCCAAACCTCTAATACATTCCTTCAAAGTGAAGTGCTCTGTATTTCAGGATACTTTCATCTAAGTTATGTGCATAGGATTGGGCTGATAGAACAGTTATTTTGAAATTAAGTCACTAAAGGTACTATCCTCTGCATGCTGGCTGGGGCATGCTAGGAATTGTAGGACTTTGTTCTGTCTAAACTTACATAGGATTGCACCCTAAACTGCCATGTGCACAGGTTTAAGATAATGTTTTACAGTCTCCACTAACAAAACATAAGAAAAATTGTAGAGAACTTTTCTAGAGAAAAACATTTTGTTTGAGGACAGTTACCAGATGGTTATGAGCTTATCCACATAGTTCCATTAAAGGAAGGATTGTGTTTATTGTATGAGGAAGACATATATTTATTCTGAGCCATCTCAAGCTTGTGAAAGGGTGGGATATCAATGTTTTAATAAAACTAAATATTATACAATGTTATGTAACTGGAAACATTTTGTTTCTTAGAATATCTTAATCACTTTCTCATCTTATCAAGGTGCATTTTTTAAAAAAAGAGTATGCCACCCAAACCTTAGTTCTAATGATCTATTCACCTAGAAACCAAGAAAAAGCATTTGGGGGCTATGTTGAAAAAGGAGTGTAGGCCAAATAGCCATTGTTTTTAAATTTGCAATTCTTCAATAGTTTTAAAGCTATTTTGAGTTGGGGAATAGTAACACAAAAATAACTCTTTATTGCTATTCCCTGCTGGCAATAGCTGATGAAGTGTCAAAGAGTGGTAGAAATAGTCCCCCCTCCACCATTTCTGCCAGTTTTCTTATCTGTCAATTTTCCCCCATTGTTTGACTTTTTCTGCCTGACAAGAATGGGAAGGGAGTCATAAAGTAGCTGGGGGGAAGGGTGGAAGAGAAAGTGGGGTTTGGTGTTTTTTTTTTTTGTCACTATCTGAATATCTCTCTGACATCTGTCAAGTGCAATAGCTAAGCAGTTAAATTGACAAGACACAGTCTGGAAAAAAACTACTCATTTTCTGAACACTTCGCAGCTTTTGTTCAGGATATGTATCTTTACTACAGGAAGGAATGCACATGGCTGAGTGGGAGCAACAGGAGTGCTCCTGAGCTAAACACAAATAGAAACATGCATATATTATTTTAAAAGCAGATTATTAACTACATTGCTTGTGTTGTTGCCAGTGGCTGTTGTCTACGGGGTAATCAGTGAATAGGGGTACATACAGATGTACCTTCCTACATGATAGATCCAGTAGTGAAAGTTTTCTACAATGGCATCAACTCTGCTTTCCCCCAGCTTAATTTTCTAATGACATAAGTATCTGATGACATAAGTATCTGAATCCGACATTAATCTGGGCCTGACATATTCATTTAAATGTTTATTCAATGCCTTTAAAAGAGCAACCATTAAAAAAAAACCCGAAATACTGCTTGGAAGTGGTTTTGTGATTGTTTTGAGGACAAGTCAATCAGCACCTGGCAAAGCTGATTCTGGTGGAAGGGGAAGGAAACGGGCTTTGTAACATGGGTCAGCCACAAGCTATGTGATTTCAGTGTGATATGTGCATCATGGTGGCCAGATTGAATTTCCATAAAAATGGAGACGGACCTCCTTTAATTGGAGTTTTGTTTTCTTTTCCCCCTATCGATGTGGCTTTCAACTCCAGGAGAACCATTCTCTAATCTTGATTATTCTCCTGTGATAACTGTAACACATAAGACATATACACACCACCCTTATACAGTCCAGGGATGATGACATTTATTCTTGCAGCATAACATCTGGTTAATACATATGAAGGACTGGTTTAGTTAACATGCTGATGTTGGGTTGCGCCACCCAGTACAAGGGTTTGCAAGCACACACACAAGGGTAAGGACATATCCAGAGACTGGCCAGGAGCACGTGGGGAGATCTGCAAGCTTCAGGTGAATAAACCAGGATACAATCTAAAGCCACCAGCATCAGGCCCTCTGATCCTAAACATGCAGGTATCCCTTGCCTTCAGGGGGACAGATATTTAATGCAGTAGTGGCTTATTCCCATTGACCTTTTGCAGTTTTTTGGTGTAGCTTTTCAGCTGGAACTACCCCTAGCAAGATGCTGCACTGGCCTTTTTGATCAAGGGCTGGGGGGTGCTGGATAATACCATCTCATATGGGATAATTTGCCAATATACCTACAATAAGATAGCAGACTGGGTCCTTATCCAGGATCAGTGAGTACATTATAAGATGCAGCCCCACTGCAAAGGCTTTTTGCCAGAATGATCGTGGGAAGCGGGCAGCCCTGGCTTAGAACTGAGAGTGTCTGTATAGGCTGACCAGATGAAAAGGAGGACAGGGTTCCTGTAACTTTAACAGTTGTAGAGAAAAGGAATTTCAGCCAGTGTAATTTGTAGGCAATTAGTTCCTGGTGAAATTCCTTCATCACAACAGTTAAAGTTGCAGGCACTCTACTAGAGTGACCATATACAAAAGAAGGCAGGGCCCCTGCAACTTTAACAGTTGTGATGAAGAGGGGATTTCACCAGGAACTAATTGCCTACAAATGACACTGGCTGAAATTTCCTTTTCTCTACAACAGTTAAAGTTACAGGAGCCCTGTCCTCCTTTTCAGATGGTCAGCCTACTGTTAGAGGGTGGTCTCAAGTGAGGCTTGTCTGCCCAAGTTATCCCTGCCAGCCCAAGTTATCCCTGCCAGCCCGGATAAGGGTTGAATAAGGGTGTACATGATACAGTGGAAATCCAGATTGATGGCATCCAGCAAGGCAGCAGCCCCGAATCTCCAGCAATTTGATGTCAGGCAGCCACCCCCACCCCTGATGTTGAATCTCTAGCAACGTGGTCTGCAAGGCACAATTGTCTGCCCAAACTTTCCTTGTGCTACATCACAGCCTTATCACCATTTCTGTGTGCGTTGGAGTGCCTGACCGGGAGGTATCAGCCAAGGATGGTGCATTTGGTTGGCCCCTTCTGGTTCAAGACGTTGTGTTTCCCAAGGATGCAGGCTTTATTACGCTTCACTAATTAAGGCCGTCCAACGAGGCAAGGCCTCATGAGTGTGAATTGCCACTGGGGGCTAAATCTCATCCAGTTAAAAAGTACTGGAATCTTTCTGTCCCCACCTCATGCTGGCAAGGGGGCTTAACTAAACACCACTGGGCAATTTAAAGTTTCCCTGGCATGGCTGCCCTATGTCCACAGCATCTGGCTTTGCCCAGAACAAAGTGCAAGCTGTTTGTAGAGGTCATAACAAGTCTATTTGTGCATATGCTCAGCCATCCTTGAAAGTTTTAATAGCTGTAGTCTTCGCAGATCATTGAAGAAGCACAACCGTCATATCAATCTTTGATTCACAGATGCGAATTGGCTGTTATGCCAAAGTACAGTGGCGGGTCAGATATGGCAGGCAATGCGTGAGGCAGCAGTCCGCATTGTCCCACCGAGGCATTGTTCATTGCCCCACCCCATAAGGGTAGCCGTACACGATGAGTGGAATTATGTGAAGGGCTGAAAGAGAAGCCTGGGAGTTACAGTCTTTTGCAGTTTTCAAGATACTTCCAGCATTGGCCGGGAATGGTGAGTATATGGTCTTGCTGGATTCCCAGAGTGAGCCAGGATGATGGCATGTATTCACTGGGGCAGGGCCCCAGAATTGTGATGCAGTCATGCTTGATTCTAAGAAAGGCATGGACTGGTGCGTGTACTCATAAGGAGGCGAGTACTTGGTCTTGCCAGATTCCCAGAGTGAGCTGGGAAGAGGGCAGCGGCCCAAAATTGCAATGTAATCATGCTCGATTCTAAGAAGGGTGTGTTGGAAATTTATAATGCATTATTTAAACATGGGGATCCATATTATTTGGCAGCGTTGGCCTGGTGTACATATTATATGGCCGTGCGTCCTGCCTAGATTTAACTGGCATGAGGGCACCAACCATAAGGCTATGGAAAAAGCCTGCAAGAAGGTTAACATAGAAATCTTCAGGGACTTGATCAAACATGGAGACTTCAGTATCCAACACCCTGCAATTAATTTGAACCAGACAGAGCTATACAGGCAGGATGGGGTCCACCTATTGGACCTTAGCAATGGTTTGTTTCTTGGGGATCTGCAAAGGGGTTTACAGCATATAATTCTGGGTTTGGGGGAGGGAGCAACTAAGGAAGTGCCTTGACGCTCCCGTGGCAGTAGGTAGGGGCATCCAGAGTGGGATTTTGGAATGGTGAGCATTCACAGGCACTGTTGTTGTGATTGGTAATGCCTGAGGCTCCCAGCTGGCGAGATATGGGTTATCTTTGAGGACTACCCTTCTCACCCACTTGGATCCCTGCGGACCAAGGGGGGGGGAGGACACTGGAAGGTCTCCCTACTCCAAAATGGGCGGGCCCATGAGTGGCGAATTACCCACGCCAATCCATGGGTCATGAATGGCTCGTCCGAATCAGATGGGCCTAGAAGCAGGCCGTACTGGATGCCCTATAGGTTTTCACACTTTGCAGATCTTTAAGTAAATATGGCTATATTTAAACCCAATTTACGACTCTGTCTCGTCTCTTATTGACCTCCACTCCGCAAGGCACTTACAATAGTAAGTGCATTTATTTATGTAAAATATTTTAATACTGCCTTTTGTCAAATTGATTCTGGGGCAGTTTACAAATCTATCTATCTATCATCTATCTATCTATCTATCTATCAATCATCTATCATGTTTCTATCATGTATCTATCTATCATCTATAACATACTAAAATAGACCACCAATAAAAGCAGCATATCAAAGATCAGAAACAGTATTTAAAATGCTTGGGTGAATAAAAACTGTTTTGCCTGGTGCCTGCATATTAACATTGGTGTCAGGAAGGCCTCCTTCGGGAGTTGAAAAAGCACTTTCCCAAATGCTCCATTCTTTTCTATTAATATGGGGGTGGGCACTGGAAAACCTCTCCAGGTGGCTTTGAGAAGAGAGTAGTCAACTTCTAACACCATATAATGTCCCTCGGGTGTGGACAATGCAGCTTACCTGCTCAACTTGCAGCTCACCCTAGGCCTTGACTACCAAGTAACAGACTCTGAAGCTTCTTCTACAAGTTTCCTTTATTGTTAAATGCTTGAGAGAATACTAATTCCTGAGGAGCTACACACCAGACTGCCTGGCTCCAAAGCAGGCCTCGTAAAGGTACATATACATATAACAGATATCAGCCTCACGTCTGATGGGGGACACATTCCGAGAAGGGTGCATGATCTTAATGTTTGGACATATTGATATGAGAGCTGGCACTCTTTGAGGTAAAAGGATCCCAAGTCATTTAGCATCCTTTACAGACCAGGGTGGGCAACAGATGCCCCATGAGCCCCCCTGGCTTTCTTTACGTCCCTCACTTCCCCCGCAACCACTGTCACCAAATTTGCCACTGCAGTGATGGTGGTGGCAAAAAACAGTGATTTTTCTTCAAAACAAGCAACACAGGGACCAGAATCATGGTTCCAGAAATGCGATTTTGCTTCCAAACAAGCCACATGCCCCCCCACCTTGATTTCAAGAAAAAATGCTGTACTGCTGAATTTCAGGATCAAATTCAGCAATGCAGCAGCAGTGAGTTGCAGGGGTCCCCCCGATGGGGTCCAGGAGGGCAATAAGGTCCTTGACCCATGGATGTTTCCTATCCCTAATCTAGATGCTGCCTTCTAGCACTAGTTGTGATATTAGAAGGAAACTGGGATAAATGCAATACCAGCATAGAAAGGTTCAGTGTGCTGATCTGCCAACTGTGGTTACCAGGAGCCCCCCCCCCCCCATGAGAGAATTTTCAAAGGTACTAGTCACATCCACATACTCCTAATTATCCTGGCAGAAACTGTCATTTTATGACTTAACTATTTGGTGGTCTTTTATGCCTAAAAATAGGATTCCTTTTCAGGAATGATAATGCAATGTGAAAAGTTTAAACTGTTAACTGCCTCCTGAGCAATTTTTTTTATCGATCTAAGAGGGACATGCTAGACTAGCTAATATGAAAATGTTCGGAGTGTTAAAAATCTGAAAACATGTCTTTAAGCCTATCTACACACACAGGATAAAGCCCTTTGAAAACGTTTTGAAAACTGTATATGGAGTGTGTCCTGGGCCCCAACAGTTCTCAAAACTGTTATAAACCGTTTTAAAGCATTAGTGTAGATAGGAGCTTTGTCAGATTAAGAGCTGTGCTACTGGCTATCTCTATTCCACATATGAATTTTTGAAAACAAAGGGTAAGATCCTCTCCCACGCAAGTGGAAAGACGGATCACACCCCTAAATGCAGAAAGGAAAATGTCCTTTTTAATGTTTTATTAATTGAAATACCAAAGAAACCCCTGCTCGACTTTCATTAAGAATGTAAAAGCTTCATTAATACAGAAACTGCTCCAACTCTGCTGGCCCTGTAACAGTTTCTCCCATGACAACAATAATGGCATATCAACAATCAGTAGTCTGCATTTTAATGGTGGTTTTCAGGCAAGCCTCATAGTTCAGATGGGGGCAGTAAAAGCTTACACTATCCCTTTAAGGTTTACTTGATGTGTTTTCACGTACTTTTATAATTACTGCTTTTTTGTAACCATTGCAGAAGAGAATCTGTACTGCAATTGAGTTCAATAAGATAGATCCAACAAATAGTGTGGGATTGTAGCTCCCTAAAAAAGGCGAGTTTGCTGCTATTTTCAAATGGACTTGTTGACAAGGGAATACTGGACTCAGAAATGTGAGCATATATTCTCTCCCCCGGTGCCCCCACCTCATGCATGTGAGGTGTGTGTATGTGTGTGTGTGATAAGCTCTTTTAGCACTAGCAAAAAGGCGCAGAACAAATATTACATATTCTGAAATGCAGATTTGTCTTCAGATGAGATGATTCAAAATACTTGCTGATGGCCTTATAAGCACCTTCCAACTCTAGTATTCTGTGATTCTATAAATATAAATCTATATAAATATACCTGTGGTTCCCCCAACAAATAGAAATGGTTGTGGAGAGGTTTGCCTCTAAGACAGGAGAATTGAGCAGATGTTCATTGTACCAAATAATGTTCATATTTCAATGTGACAAAATAGATGAGCCCCATAAAACCTAATTTCGGTTGCAAATTGCAAGCTGGAATAAGTTCCAGGATAGTAAACAATTAGATGCTTTATTTTCTTTTTAATAAGACTAAATTGCCAGATAATATCTACTGGCATCAACTTGGCTAATAAAAATCTGTTTAATAGGATTTGCCATTTTTTCCAATTGCTATCATGATCGGCTTTGCATTTTGATTATCTCTAAACTTTGCCTCAATTTTCTCATAGAAAAGCTCTCAGTGGTAATTGCTTTAACATTTATTCCAGGTCAAGTGGTTAAGTATGAATAATGATGTGTCAAAAATGTACAGTAATGCTGTCAATAGAGCAATTACCATTTAGCTAGAGATTATTGTGGCACAGGAGCACATTAACCGGGCACAGTAAACAGAACAACAAAGAATGAAGGGGCAAAAGGACTGGCTGTGTTCAAAACCGGTGAGTGTTGTACAGTATACATTACTGACAGATACTAATTGTTGCATAAGTACAATTAACTGCATCTGTGCACTGGTCTTTACAAATCAACAGAGAATTGTATTATTGCCAGTGAGGACAAGAGGCTAAAATATACATAACCTGATACTGACCTATTTTAAATATATAATCATGCATTGTCTCAGTTTTGTTTTCCAGCTTCTGTTGCGTGTGTGTGTGTGTGTGTGTGTGTGTGTGTGATGTATGATGTATGGTGTTTATGGGAAATTGTCATTGTGTTTGTTTTAGTTGATAGCCATATCATTTTAGGCTATAATGATAAAAAATTAAGGCACCATCTGTTTTATTAACATTACTATAAAGGGACAGGTTTTTATGGAATTTGATTTTTCAGAAAAGAAATGTTCTAATGTAATATTGATTATTCAAATGTACTGTAGCATTCAAAAGAGGTTAATTATGTGTTTTTATCATACTATCAAACAATTTGTTATCTACAGCGTAGTCCATTGCAATCTGCTGATAAATTAAGGCTGGGAGTAAGCCTTTCTGAACTCAATGGCACTTACTTCTGAGTAGACACATATGGGATTGCACTGTAAGACAACCTTTTTTTCTCTTGCTATCAGGTCATGATGATTACAGTCATGCTAATATCTATATTGAAGGTAAGTTTGTGAATGGTTCCAAGATAAATCAGTTTTATCTCCATGCACTCTTCATACTGAAAGGGTTGGTGTTCTGCTTGGATGAAGACAGTACATGGTGAGAAGTCCCAAACCCATGATTTCTCAAATTTTATGCTGTGAAGCTACAAAATGCTGTAGGGGAAATTGAAAAGGAGGAGGAAAAGTGGAATGGAGTATCCGGGTGGGGGCATGGCTGGCTTCTTGAAACAATTCCACTGTGCAACATTTTGTTAACCACAAACATTTTATTGCAAGTCCTATTTGAATAATCTATTGCAAATATTAGGTTCCTTATTGGATGGTTGGAATGTATCTTATAACAAACCTCCTGCAAAGATCTAGGATCCAGCGAATTATAAAGCATTTCTGAATCAAATAAATGGATGCAAAACCTATTAAAAGACAGATTTTTAAAAAAACATTGAACAACAAGCCTGAAGAAGAATTTGCATGGTTTACTAGGCTGACCATATGAAAAGGAGGACAGGGCTCATGTAACTTTAAATGTTGTAGAGAAAAGGTAATTTCAGCCAGTGTCATTTGTATGCAATTAGTTCCTGGTGAAATTCCCTCTTCATCACAACAGTTAAAGTTGCAGGCACTATACTAGAGTTACCATATACAAAAGAAGGCAGGGCCCCTGCAACTTTAACTGTTGGGATGAAGAGGGAATTTCACCAGAAACTAATTGCATACAAATGACACTGGCTGAAATTCCCTTTTCTCTACAACTGTTAAAGTTACATGAGCCCTGTCCTCCTTTTCATATGGTCAGCCTAGGTTTACGCAAAGGGGAGTTCTGCTTCACCAGCCCAACTGTAATTTGTTCTGATTCAGCTGGTGCTGTACAGAGGCAGAAGCAGATTCTGAGTGTATATACCTAACTGGCTGTGGACCTGTCAATGACAGGCATGCATGAGAGTTTCTTATCAGATCCCACAGTTTCACCTGTGCACACCCTACTGATCAGCTGAGAATGAGGGGTAGTAGAAAAAAGGGTTTAAAATGTTGGCAGTTTAATTTAGAAATGATACAATTCAATAATGAAGTGGGTGGCGGTTTATAAAATTAGGAGAGATCATGCTGTATGTCATAATATTAGAACTGCTCTTTTCTCATTCTGCATAGAATTCCCAAAAAGTAGAATGAAATTGTTGGGCTGCAAATTCAGGACAGACAAAACAAAGGACTTCCTCACGCCATATAGAAGTAACTTACGAAATTCACTGATGGTAATGGCCACCAGCTTAGATGACTTTAAAAAGGGATTAGACAAATTCATGGAGGACATGTCTATCTATGTCTATCAGCTATCTTTTGTGGAAGGACCCTTAGTTTGGCACTTTGAGAGCATAAGCTTGTTTGTGTATATGTCAAATCAACAAAGAGTAAAATGGATGGGATGCAAAATGTGAACTTTATTTAACTAGAAACCCAGTAAGCCACAGCATCCTGAGGGAGATGCCCATATAGAGGATTATTTTAATGACTCTGAAAACTCTCCTCAACAAATGATAAAGAAGGGCTCTTCCTTCATTTAGAAGGAGATGAATTAAATCTGACTCTTTGAAACCCATCTCAGAAACAGCCTGGGAGACTTAAGGGACTGTTCCCACTGCTGTCATTCTCTGGCAATCTCTAGTAGTGATTGAGACTTGATTTAGTTCCTCTCCTCCTTGATTGATAGAAAAAGTTAACATTGATATGAACTTTATCAAAGGGAGAAGGTAGTTCATATGTAAACAGGATATTACTTCAGATATTTGTGCTGTACAGGGAGATCCTTGCTAACCATAGCCAATTCCCGTTGGATTTCCATTTTAGAGCCAAGATCCAGAGTAAAGGAAGGGATATGCCATGAGTACAGTCCTGTAAGATGATCCATACAGATTAATTTGTTGAATACAGAAAATGAGACTAACATCTGCACACTTTTAGTCTATGACGGAAGAAAATACTTTCCCTTCCATTATACTGGAAAGTATTACCTTGAAAGTAAGCCCCGTTGGTAGGGAAACGCATAGAGAACCAACAACAAATTGTGCAAATATCCCCAATACCTTTGCTTTCCCACCTGCAAGAAGTTCCTTCTCCAGGCCTAGAGCACTCAAATGATTCTTACACATTCCCTTTAACAGTTGCCTTGACTAGCCAGGTTTGGTAATGCCCTCACCACTGTATTGCCGCACTGGAATTCATCTCAGGAGTGCTTGCTCATAGGATCCCCTTTTCTGCTCTCTCTGGTGTCTTTCTCTCTCTCTATTTAGCATTGACTCACAGATAAAGCCCAATCTAAACTGTGAGGCTGTGTATCCTCTCCAGTAGGAGTTTGAGCATCACTGAACTCACTCTCTCTGCTGATCATAACACACTTTGTTGCCTAGATTACAATCTGGACACTAGCTGCTATTTTCTCCTGTCCAATGTAGCATGACAATGCTAAATAAATACAAAGCATCAGTCTAGTAAACACAAAGTTTTATAGTCTTTGCTTGCTTCTTGACACTCTTGAAAATGGGTGTGGAGACTGAGCTCAGGTTAGAACACAAAATGTAGACTGTGTCCTGAATGTGCATACCACGTGTTATTTTGATATCTCAATCTCCAGGGCATTTATGACATTGCAGTAACAATTTGCAATGTCTTTTTCCCATTGCGTGGGGAGTCCAAGCAGGTGTTCGGCTTTAAAATGGAAATACTGCATTACTGCATTACATGATAATCTCCATACGTATTTCCTGACCTTCCTTAAAACAAGCACAGTGGTCAACCTGATATTTAAACTTAACATGTAAAATTGTAACCCGAACATATGAACCAAATTTCATTCTGATATATCAATTTAGGATGGCTGGGTCTGCAAGCTCAATCTTACTGCGGTTCTCACTTTTGCACAGCCAAGCTTGTTCTATTCTGGTTCCCTACATTTGTATGTCTCTGTGTGAATTTCCGGTCACAAATCGTCATTTGGTTCTGGGAGGCATAAACTGTATAATTCTGTTTAAACCCCCCACCCCATGCAGAATCCTAATCTCAATCTTCCAAGGGTACAAATACAGCACCGAATGGTCCAGTGGAACCAAGGCCTCATTTAGCTCAGTAAGTAATTCTTGATCTCTACAGAAACTGAAATAGTTTCTAAAACTCTTAAAAGCTAGAATTTTTAATGGCTAGATAAGGGGTAAATATTTGATGCTGGTAGGAAAAGAAAAAGACATTTTGCCCAGAGTTTTAGTCTCCTGTATTTTAAAAGATTGATTGCATCTTTCCTGCAGCAAACGAAGCAGTGAAGCAACTGTGACACGCCTGCTTTCATCCTCAGCAAGTGCAGTCCTCTTCAGGCCCAATAAATCCCTTGAAGACCACATAGACACTGCCAGACAGGGCACCAAGAAATGAAAACACTGATTAAAATTCACAACTCAAGGGCCTGTGGCTGGCATTACTGACAGGTTGGGTGAAGACACAAATTGTCATTTAAAAACAACTAAAAAAAAGAATTCTGTCACATATGACTTATTGCCTCCTTCCACCTGATCCCATTTATATAGCTCATGCTGGCGCTGATGGACAGATAGCACGGTAATAATTCTGGGCTTTCTGTTAGTTATTTCACTCACTGTCCTTGGTAATCAAAAGAAAACACATTTCACTCTTAGCAATGAGAACCAGTAAAGGAATATTCCATGATGCGATTTACTTTCTTATTTAGGATAACTGAGGGCCAAACTACATATTATGGGTAGTTCCAGAGTTCATTTTGCAAATGCCTTCTCACCCCCCACAAAGGAAAAAGACATACAGGAAGTTGGTCAGTTCCCATAGAAAGAAACCAACTCTGGCTGACATGGTCTTGAAGATGGAAATTAGTGCTTTTTGAGTAATGTGTGATATGGCCTTGATATTAATTAGGAACGTTGTTTTGGAAATTAAATATTATAGCTGTTTCAGATCTATAGCTCCCACCAGCCTTAGACAACATTGTCAATGGTGAGGGATCATGGGAGTTATAGGTCAAAACATCTGGAGGGCCACAAGTTGCTCACTACTGGTTTAAGTGAATCATTCAAAGGAGAAGGGCTCCGAAAATGTGGGTATAAATTAGAACATTTGTCAAAGCTAACAAATGCTCATATTTAATTCACAAACGGAGAGTCAACATTTCAGCTTTAATATGAATGGGGCACTCAACACCAGTAAAAGTTTCTTCAGAGAAATTTAACATTCATAGTAAGGAATATATACATTCTAAATAATATCCACCAAAATGCAAGAAATGTAAGTCTGTTTCATGACCTGGACATTTTTTGTGCAGTGCAAAACTAATCTACAAAAATACAAGTGAGTCCCTCCTGTGAAATACATATCTAGTATGCTACCACTTAAAATTCCAACCATTTGCTTCAAAAAGAATCAACACAGGATCAAATGGAAAGGAAGAGGAAAAAGAGAAGGTAAAGAGCAAGAGTTAAACCAATGGATTAGGAACTCATTAGAAAAAGGTGGCCTGGGGCTTCAATATTATATTACTTACAGATTTACAAACACAATGGGTCCTTTGCTTGATTTGCTTCCTTCTTACATTCACTAAAAAGTACCAAAAACTTGCAACGGTAAAGAAATGAAGAAGTAGATATTAATAATTGGGATTACAGGCCACAATATTATTAGAAGGGTTACATATTAAGGCTAGTGTGAAAAAGGTGTTGGCTGTAGCCTCATTGCCTTGCTAGGGAGACTGCAATGGCCCCAGTACAATATCGCTCATCACAGAACTACAAGCAATGAGTCTTTTCTAACTAGGACCAACTTTGAATATAATCCTCTGACTGGGTTCACACAACACAGTTATTGTGCTTGGCTTCAGACAACACAATAACCCACATTTCAACAACAACCCACACTCAACCCATACTCAGTCTTAAGTGTGGATTATCATGTTGTGAGAAGCCAGTCAATGAATTACCTTTCTCTAACAAGGAGAGAGAGATGTAAAGTAGGCATAAGTGTAGGTTCCATATTTCTGTGTTGGTTGTACCAGACTTTCAGTACTACTGACAATATCCCCACTTGTGGAGTGTCCCAGCCATGTGAATGACCTGCCAACATCCATCTCAACTGAGATGGTCCTTCCAAGCACCTTCCCACACTCCTCCTATTGCTGGTGTTCTCCCCACATGCACATCCTTCTGCAAAAGTTGTGATAAAAGAAGAAAACAAGGAAACAGACAATTAGTAAAATCAATAATCACAGCATAGTTAAATCTCTACTTATGAAGCGGGAAGTATGTGTGTGTCACGTATGTCCGGTAATGTTTACCCACTTACACATATAGTACTGCCTTCATACTTTTCACCCAGACAGGTCTTCGTGTACATGGATCAGGAAAAAACAACAACTAAAAACATGATTTTTGAGTTTTAAGTATTTTTAAAGAATTTAATAAAAATCTAGGTTTACGCCTACAACTCCCAGCATGCCTTGGGTGGGAGGCCAGACTTAATGGCCTTTGGCGGCCATTGTGATTCCTAAGATCAGTCTTGAGCAGTCAACCCAATTCCACATAAAAGGAAACAACCCACATAAATGGGCTGCATCCATTTGCGGTGCCTCCTCCCACCTGCCTTGTATCTAGTTCTGATTTTAAAACCACACAACAGCGTGTCTTTGAGAGACCAAATTCTGGACATGCTCAAAGGCACCCAGTCCTGATATATCGCTGTTTTCTCAGAAACTGGGGGAAGCGCACATGCAGCTTTCACCCTTAAGAGGGAGGGAGGAAAGGGAAGCTCTCTGCACATGCCCAGAAATCAACTCAATGAAAGGGGCAAGTAGGTGGGCTGACCCTGACCCTTCAGTACAGGCTCCTGATGGAGCACTTGGTGGGCAAGAAATGCAGGCTGTGGCAGTCCCGGCAGGACTTGGCTACAGCTGGGCGTGCCCACTGACAGCCGCTTACTTCCCCCTCCTTTGCAATACTACTCCTCAATCCTCTATCGAAGAGCAGCATTGGCAATGAGAGGAGGAAAGCACCTCTCAGAGGATGTGGGCACCTGCAGACCGCCAAAGGCATGGTGGAAGGTGTAGTACTGGCATGTAGAGTGGCTGCTTTTAAATAAAGTATGGGTCAGCAAACTACATCACTATCTCTCGGTCCTAACTCAGCCCCCCCTTTCCTGGCCTCTTGCTAATTTTCTTTGTTCTCCTTCTAACTGACTTTCCCTAACTGTCACTCACCCCACCCACCCACCATTCCATTCTAGCCTCAGTCATTCCTCCATTCACTCTTCTGTTTCAATAGTAAAGTCAGGCTTTTACATAAAAATCATAAACCTTATTCAGTAATTCTTGCATCTGTCTTGGAATGCAGCATAAATCTCATCAAGTTAAAAGGCCTTGGAAAATATTTTTTAAAAAAATTCACTTGACAATTAAAAACCATTGATACAGTCACTAGGCAAGCCTGCCTGGGGAAAAAGAAATCCATAAGCAAGGTGGCACAACGAAGATAGCCTGCTCTCCAGTTGTCTTCCACCACACCTTGGACAGTGTTCAAAGACTAACACATTATGCCTACAACTCCCAGCATTCATTGGGTGCGAGGGAAGATTTATCAGGCTTTGGCAGCCATCATCTGGAAGTGGCTCACCATCCTGGACCTGAAGGGTGAGCGCCTGGAGAGAGAAAAGAAACTAATGTAGGCCTCCTCCACACGGGGCGTTTAATGAGCCTTGAAGGCTCATTATAAATTTTACCTACACACGAGCGGAGCGCAAAACGGGCGTACAGGCGCGTTATCTCCCCGATAATGCGCATTTTCGAACGCGCGTTAAATAGCGACTTTTATTTTGCTCCGGCCGTTAAAGCGCATTTTCGCTGTGTGAACAAGCGATTATGCGCATTAACTACCTGGAAAGCGCTTTTTGGGCATCTTTTAATGTGCTTCGCCGCTTCCCGCCGCCTCCCGTGCAGAGGGATTGTGAGTAAATGCGCCTCCGCGATAATGCGCATAATCGCGGAACCAGGCGCAAAGGCGCATTCTTGTGGAGGGGGCCGTAATTTGTTTTAAAGTTACCTCACAGGCCTAGGACCGACCTACATTGCAGGGTTGTCATGAGGGTAAGAGAAAAAAAAAGAAATGAATTTAATTTGTTTAAAGGTTAACTCACAGGCTTAGCACCACCCTACTACTTTAAGATGATTACCTCGCAGACATATCTTAGGGGGCCTGAGCAACGCCGGGTAGAAACTTGAAATTTGGCACATTGATAGGTCTGGCTGTACAATGTACCATAACAATCTAAAAACATAAAATTTTGGGTTTACAATATTTTTTAAAGAATTTAATAAAAATCCGAGGCTGATGCCTACAACTCCCAGCATGCCTTGGATAAAACTCCTAAGTGTCTTCTCTTACCACCAAACTATGATATTATATAGTAAATTATGCCAATCAAGTATTCTGTGTTCTGGCTGCTTTCCTTTTTTCATAATAATAACTTCAGAGCACATGCATACAACAGTTCCCTGCATCCGCTGAGAACCTGCTTCCCTACTATATGTTATTCAGATATCTGGGCAATGCTGGGTATATTTTGAAAACATATTCTTAGGTTTGCATCTTTTTTAGCTAGTAGAAAGGGTGTTGTGTGTCCTGATCATCATCAAGAATAGCTCGCAGAGGCCCTTATCCATGATCTATTTTGATTGATTCACCAGGATGAGGGTAAGCTGCCATTCACATTTCTAATAAGAAGTCTCTCATAACAACTGTGTCTTAGCCACAAGCCCATTGAGCAGAACTAATGTGAAGACCTCAGGATGCCTTTTTCTCCCACCCAAGCAACCAGCCCCCACACCACAGGAGTTCATATGCCTAATTTTATTAATGGAAAAATTGCTATGCCCATACTGTCACATTAAAAAAAAGATAGAAACATTGTTTATTGTTTGACTGCCCCAGGAGATTTTTGTGCTACATCTGTAAGTGAATTGACCTCTCCATCTTCCATGTTCTTTCCATGGGGAAGCTGCTTGAGCAGGGCTCCATTTCAATGGATTTCCATAGAAACTCTACCCCTGCTTGATATGGGACATAGAAATGTAAGTGAAGTCAGAATAATAGCAGTCCTGTGCCAAATTAATATAGGCCATGGGGAAAATGGAAGGAAATAGGAAACAACGCTTCAGAATATACACACAAACAGGCTTATTTCACAGACTCCATCACATTTTTGAATAGCCAACCAGCAGAGCTTTTCAGACTGGTTTGGGGGTTGTCATCTCTAAAGGCAACCCATTCAGAGCCCTCAGAGGCCTGCAGTGATGCTATTTCATTTGAGGATAAAGTCATCTTGTTATGGCAGATCCAAGTGAGGAGTCCAATACCCAATGTAGTCTCATTTTATGGGATCAATTTCAGTTAATACTGCCAGATTGCATGGACAAGTTGCTTGCAGTCATGTGACCAACCACATGCCCTCTGAATCCCTGCCCCTCATGGCTAATTCAAGCTAGCAGGCATGGCATGGCTGGGTGTGTCCAGGGTTGTTAATACCTCATTGTGTGAAGGATTTGTGACAACTATCACCCAGTCACAAATACACCATATATAGGGAAAGTGAGTGGGAGGGTTGTGGCAGAGCAATTTCAGGCATTCTTGTTGTTTTATTGTTATATCTTACTACCATTTTAATGGTATAAAATTTTATGTTCACTACTTAGATATCTCTGTGGAAAGCAGTATAAAATCTGAATAATAAAAATAAAGAAAATCAGAGAATCAAAGATGACTATCATTTCATTTTTTAGATAGGAGTGCCAAAGGAAAGCTATATTTCAAAACAAACATTATTAGAACTGGAGCATACAACAATAGACTAATACTTCTATCTCATACTGAGGAAGTAAACTCAAAGGTTAATCTCAATCATTATTGCTTTAAAGCAGGGGCAAACAATATGGCACCTATATGCACCAGCATGCCCTCAGATACCACGTTGGCACCCACTGAGGTGCCTTACCTCTTCTACTTCTTTATATATATATATATATATATATGGAAGTTGGGATCACTTTAAAGCTATTCCTATTTTATTTTCCTATGATTGCTTTGGGGCCACACGTAGGACTCAGAGATATTCTTGGGAAATGTAGATGGCAGGTGGCTGCAGGCTGATGTTTTCATCTGCCATGCACCCATTTTGTGCTGGTGCCCAGAACAGTTCCTCAAATTGCCAAATGTGCCCCCACTGGCCCCAAAAGGTTGCCTATCCCTGGTTTAAAGTTGTTGTGTAATGTCCTATTAGTCCCAGTACAACATGGCTGCATTCACAAATGACAATAAGCCAGAATTTGAAAGAATTCCAAATTAGGCCCTTCCCACACCAGGCAGTTTGCTTGGGATGGACCCCGGCTGCTCCCTCTGCGGCTGCATGATGCACAGGGAGTAGCGGGGATGGAGGTGGGGCAGGCACGGGATTTTTCCCAGTTCCCTGGAACCAGAAAAATCCCGATTCTTCCGCAGTCCCGGGAACTTCCTGGGACCATGGAAGAATGTGGCCGCCCGCCCCGGTGCAGCCATGCTTACTCACGAGCAAGCGCGGCTGCACCGATGGCCACAGAGCCACACCGCGCGGCTCTGAGGCCATCAGGAAAGGGGGTGGCAGCAGTTTCGCCACCCCGAGAGGGCAGGGAGGGGGCCCACGGTGTTTTTTAAAAAAATGCTCACCTTTTGCGCACAAGCGTTTGTGAGCTCTTCTCCATTTCAAAAATTTAAAAATATGGCAGGTGTGAGTTGCGGTGGCCTGGGAGAAGCCGGGCCATCATATGTGGGTTGAGTGCGCTGATCCCGGAAGTAGCTACTCTCCCCGCTCTCTCCACCCCTATGGTGTGGAAAGGGCCTTATTGTGAAAGCCACTTTGTTGATGTATGCTGCTTGATCACTCCCACTTGGCTCCTCCTGCAAGCAGGAGTGACTAAACAAAATATGAATCTTCCACCCATGGTTGGTTTTATCTTGATGCGTGAAATAGGAACCCAGACAAGCCAGAGTTCAGCCAAGAACAAGCCATGGCTTGGGGAGAAACAAGCCAGAATTCCTGGTTCTTGCATCATGATAAGTAAACCATGAACAGAAGGTCTGTGGTTTGCTTAACCCCTCCTGCTCACAGGGCTGGCCCAAGACATTTTACTGCCTGAGGCAAAGAACAAGATGGTGCTCCATCCCATTTCATGTGCAAATGCTTCTTGGACTGGCAATTGAATCTTTCTTCAGGACTGGCAATGAGACAATGTCTTCTAATGAATCTGAAGGCAGCAACCTCGCTTAGGGGGCACAGGGCAGGCCGTGCGGCATACAGTTCTCTCTTTTAACATCTTGCTGCTGTCTTCCAGCAACTGCCACCTGAGGCTACTTCTTCACTCTGCCTAATGATAGGGTCTGCCCTGTCTGCTTGCAGGAGAAGCCAAGAGGGAGTGAACAAGAAAGCATGTACCAGCATATTGGCTTATTCTGATGTGGAAACATGTCAAATATGGTTAAAATAATCTCTGTAGTATCTATTCTGACAACTCTGATATACTGACAGTGTACATACTGTTCTGGCTCCAAATATTCACTAATTATTTGTATTATCAGTGATTTTAATCTGTTCTGTTAAAACAAAACACTCAGAATATAACAAATATTACTTAGAGTTCTTGAAGTATTTTCCCAAAAGATATTTAATTGAAATATTGAACTTAACTTTCTGCTTTTTCTAGTTCAGGTTTAGTCTTTGGGATTGAAAAGCAAGTACAGTTCACTTCATCATGCCACAAAAATATGAAACCATAACAAAGATATATGCTGCTCATCATTTTTCACCCGTCTACCTTGAAAAATATCCTTTAGTCTAAATGATATGATATGATTTATTTTTCTTTTTGACATTCAAAACTCCCGAGACTAACAGTTCTCTAAGATCTATAAGATATGGTTTCAAAATACTTTAAAAAGTCATCAGCAACTTCGTTTATTTTATATTTTCATTCTGTCATCAATCATGCTAATTTCTCAATTCACAAGGGTTGGAAGGTTTTAATCCTCATTTCTTCTCTAAAAATTCAGTAAACTAAATGATCAACGGATGACTAAAGTATTTGATCCATTATGATAATGTTTTATTGTTTATTTATATTTATGGACCTACATCTTGCCTCCTGTAAAAACCCAAGGAGGCTTACAACATAATAAAAAACACAACAAACACCATAGCACACTTTTAAAAGACAATAAAACATTCCAGCAAAACTAAAGATATACAACAGTTCAATCCACTAAAACTATAAAAACTCTGTCTCAACACACCCTGAAAATACTTTTTTAAACTGAAAGATGTTGCAAGTTATGCTAAAAGAACCTACAGATGCTAAAAATTTTGCTAAAAGAACCTATAATCTACAGTCATAACCATCTGTACTTCTACCTCCCAATGTAATGATGCTAAGCGTGATCCAGCAAAAGCTAAGCACTTTAAATCCCAATTGATTTCAATAGCAGCAATTCAAATATGTGCTTAACCCACCTATTGAAATCAATGGGACTACAAAGGGCTTACATTAGCTGGATCATGTGCTGTATAATCAGTGCCTATTTGAAACTTTATGCAAAAAGACAATTGCCCTGATGGAAGTTTCCATGGAGCTTTCATAGAATAGTTATATATTTTCATTGCATGGGTGTAATTGTCCACAGCATACAAAGAAGAGGGCCAGTCCCTGCTCTCACCAGAATTAGTTAGATTCAGCCACAAGGAGATGCCTTGGGTTGGGATTATGAGAAAGGTGGTCGTATAGGTTCTGGTTCTTCGAATGCAGAAGGTTTAAAGCATCTAAAATAATACATACTATTTAAGAGTGTCTTTTTAAAGGTGTATCATCACAAAGACACGATAATTGGTATTAAATAGTTCTGAATGAGTAACATACCTAAAATCTGTCACATTTCATAGAAAACCACAGGTAGCCAGCCTCTTGAATACACTAAAATAGAAATGCACAGATTGTGAGAGGCTGACCTTTATAAGAAGTACATACGTAAATTGAGGGAGCATGACCACTTGTGAGCTGTTATTGATTTTGGAGGCAGTTCCTTCTGTGTGCAAAAAGGATGCCACATGCTCACTTGTTAATTAGCTGGTTTGCTGGTTAAATTAATAAGGAATCACTGGTGTTAATTTAGGTTGTCTGTTTCCACCCCAAACCTTACAAGATGTTTAAAGCATCACAGAATCTAATAACTTTTCATTCAATGAGAGCTTGGCCTCAAGATCAAACCAGCATAGTCCTTTCTTCCTGAATAAGTCAGTCTATGACTGGCATTTATCTGGTGCAGAGTAACTAAAGATTAGTGGATTTCCCTCTTTTTATTAAAAAAAAAACACCAAAAAAACACACACACCACCCACGACCCAAAAAACAAAAAAATAAGAGCCATGCCCTGGTGGCTATGTACTACCTCCAGTATCAGAAGCAGTAAGTCTATATGCACCACTTGCTGGGGAACATGGGTGGGAGGGTGCTGTTGCACCATGTCCTGCTTTGTTGGTCCCTGACCAACAGCTGGTTGGCCACTGTGTGAACAAAGCGCTGGACTAGATGGACCCTTGGTCTGATCCAAGATGGCACTTCTTATGTTCTTAATCAGACCAAGGGTCCACCTAGTCTGTTCTCATAGTGGCCAACCAACTGCCAGTGGGAAGTCCACAGGTACGATATGAGTGCAATAGCACCCTCCCACTTGTGTTCCCCAGCAACTGGTACATAGAGGCATATTGTCTCTGATACTGGAGGCAGCATACAGCCATCATGACTAGTAGCCACTGATAGCCTTATCCGACATGAATTTGTGTAATCCCATTTTAAAACCATCAAAATTGGTGGTCATTTCCAGAGCTTGTGGAATAACAATATTTCATTATGGTTCCTGCTTTCCCCCCCATAGTCATCTGTGCCTGTTTAACTTGAAGAATTTTAGAACTGGCATGCACACAATTTGCTCGTTTTCAGTTTGCATCTTTTCCTTACAGATTATAGGTATGCAATATTACATATGCACATTAATTATATCACAGTGCAAAGAGGAATTTTGATGTAATCATGAGATCACATCAAGATTCCCTTTCCTGCTGTGATTTAATCAATGTGGATATGTATTAGTGTACATTTGTAATGTTTAAGAAAACGGATACAGTGAAAACTCCGGCAAAGTGCAGATGCACAGAGTTCTGAATGAAGTCTGAACATTAAGAATGGCAGATCGCTAATGCATTGGTGTCACTCTAGAAACAAGATAAGGAAATTTGCAACACCAGAATCTGAGAAGTTTGCATGGAGGAAATTTCATAAACAGCCCCGAGAATATTATTTTTCTCTGCACAAAATCTACTTGGCAATCTTTTGTTGATTGTTTGGTAACACTATCTGCCACTAAGGTATAGACACCCATGCCCATCTTCAGGCTTGGGAAATTTTGAGTTTTTCTGGTGGTATTACCAAAATATTTCATCATGTCGATAACACTGCTGGCATTGGGCAATTTCTGTTCTGCTCTAGACTGAGTCCTGTTTTTTTGCAAGCCAAATCCATTTTAGCAAGCATATAGTCAAGCATACAGGTGTTAATCTAGTGGGTTCAGGCTAAGGCAGGAGTGGTCAAGATAGCAGGCAAAGGTCAGAGCACAGGCAAGCAGTTACATCCCTGGGGTCAGGCTAAGTGAGGCATGGTTAAGATAACAGGCAGAGATAAAAACACAAACAGCTCAACAACATTGCACAGACCACAAGCAGAGTCAAGAAACAGTCCATGGGTCACCCATAACATACAAGAAGCACAGTAACCACCACAATTAACAAAAGCATTAATCCCCACAACTGTCACATTACCAGTGAGAACTGATATAGCCAGAGCTACTAAAACCTACCCAGTACTCAGCTGCATCACATTAGAGGCTTGTCAGATGTCCTCCTCATGAGGAGAGCCTGACTCATGAGTTGTTCTCTTCAGTAAGCAAGCACCCCTTTGGCCTGGCCATCACCTTATTGTGAATATTAAGGCACTCTCGGAGGCTAGGTGGTAGCCCAGCATCTCCTTCTGCCTCAGAAGCTGAGGTCTCTGCCTCTCTAGGGTAACCATATGGAAAGAGGGCTCCTGTGTCTTTAACAGTTGTATAGAAAAGGGAATTTCAACAGGTGTCATTTGTATGCATACAGCACCTGGTGAAATTCCCTCTTCATCACAACAGTTGAAGCTGCAGGAGCCCTGCCCTCCTGACCAGAGGGTTCCAGGCTGTCTTGGTTAGTACCAGGGTCTCCTGAGGGGCCAATTGGCTCTTACAGTTCTGGCTCCTCCTCTGAATGATGGCATAACACCTGAGAGCATAGCAGTATCCAAAGCTTCAAGTCTGCCAGCACTCATTAAGTTGCACATACAGGAATGACTGATAGCACAATAGGACACTAGTGTGTCCTAGAGCAACCCCAAAAACTAACCCGAACAAGCAATTCTGGAATGGGATATGTCAGAGGAGTTCTCTTCTGCGAGCTCTGCTGACTTGTTCTGTTCCAGAAATACTAGTTTTGACTTGTTGTGCAAATGGCCATTCCTTCTAGGGCAAGTTTTGAATGCTCCCCATTGCATATATACATAATGCTACAAGTACTGCTTATAATGTGGCTTAAGCATCAACTATTAAAAATGTGGACTTACTATTGTAATAGACGACATATTTGCATACTTTCTGGAATACTGACACCGAGAAGTGAATAATCTTGAAGGACTATTGCTATAAGGAAGACTGGAATGGAACATTTCCAAAACAACCATGGATCTTTTCCAAATTTTCAACAGTCAGGAAAATTCATAAGAGATACTGTTGGTCATTAAAGAAAATTGGAGATGCTACAAGCTGCCACCGACCCCATTATTAGACACAACTGGAAAACCGCCAGCCTTGGAGCTTCAGCATATAAAGCAACTTGTGGGAAAAACTAAATTATGATTAGTTACTCACATCTAATCAGATTTAACTGACATTCATATTGTTGTTATATTATGATTAACTGTAACAGCTCACTGAAGAGCTTAGTTCTGCAAGTGATAAATTTCTTCAGTCTCCAATGAAATGCTATTGCCTGAATAAGATCAGACCTAAGTAAACTTATGTATAAAGTCATGAGAAGCGTGAAGATGAGTATGAGATATGTTTATCCTTTGCTGAAACTCCACAGTGATATCTCAGTGCTCTATTTAAATCCCATCCTTTTAAAACAACAACAGGTGAACCCATCTCAATAATCAGAGCTGAAATTAATTGGGGGTGGGGTGGTGATTATCAAGCAAACTATCCTAATTTAAATTTGTTTGTAAAAGCACAATTTATATTATCTTTTTATTTTTAGCTTTTGGAATTATGCTGATTGATTAAGGGATAATTTTAAAAAGCCCTCAGTGGAGTGGGTTGGATCCAGATGAGCTCCTCACAAATGGAAGTGCCCCTTCCATTCATAAAAAGGACTGCGATTCAGCAGAGGCTCCTGCTCATGGAAGGAGGCAATTTTCAATGATTCTTGCTGCCCCCCCCCCCTCAGAGAGTTCCCAAAGCCTCCGAAGCAAATTTTGGGGAGGGGCAAAGGGGAATTGGCAAAAATCACTTCCTCCTCTTCCATGAGTGGAACTCCAATCCAATCTAAGTATAAAAGTACTTAACTTGTCAATTTGATTCTCAACGCTATTGTCTTAAAATTCAACATTTATGTTTTTGAAATGTAAATGTCAAATATGATTTCAGAATCTTATCACTGCAAGGTGGGAGAAGATTAAGGAGCAGGGCTCATTCTTCCATATGTGGTGAACATGTTCCCGTGTGCAGGTGTTTTGGAATTCAGTTTTCATTACAATATCTCAGATTGTGAACCGACAGGTGCAATTAAATCCAAATTTAGTGTTATTGTCCATCTTCTCTGGTCCACATGAACAATTGCTACACAAAGATTTCACTCTATTTCTAACATTGGCAGTGAGATTGGAAATTGCTAAAGATTGGAAAAATGCCATGGGTTATAATATCCACAGCTGGCTATCTAGAGTATGGCAAGTTGCTTTGGCAAGAGAAACTAACGTACCAAGACAGGCAAGTTAGAGGGTTCTCAAAACAAGCTTTATTTATGGAAATTTGGTCCCCATTCATATCTTATGTAAACAAAGACCTTTCTGTGTTGAGACCATGGATGCAACACCTTTCATTTTGGAGAGATACCATTACTTCAGAATGAAAATCAGTATAAGCTAAATGATTTGTAAGTTATGCAACATTTTGTAGAATATAGAATGATTTTAAAAAATGTTTGCATATATATGTTACAATATTTTTGTCATTTCATATTGATTTTTTAAAAATATTTTTAAAAATGAGACATTACTGCAGGTACAATTATAGGTTTACAAAATTGCCTTTGTTCTGCTCTCAGGGCCTACTAACCCAGGGAGAGGAACAGACTGAGAAAAAGACCCAGGCATACTCAGCTATGACCATCTAAGAAAAAAACCAATTTGGTGGTCATAGTGTAAAAAATATGTGTAATGTGTAGTGGCAGTGAAAAATGTAAACGTCACTGTGGGGAAAGAAAAGAAAGGTTGTAATCCTATACACACTTACCTTGAAATAAATTCCATTGAATTCAGTGGACTTATTTCTCAGTAGCTATGCACATGATTGTGCTCAGGGGTGGGGTGGGGGCTTTGGACCACCTTCTATGGTTACTTATGAATATCATGGAGAAACATTATAATTATCTCATAATATGGAATTTAAAGGCTATACTATGAAATAGATGAGCAATAAGATCAGGACAAACAAAATGAAGTACTTATTCACACATTATATGAGAGAACAGTAGATATATTACTGCAGGATCTGGTGATGATGATTGCTAGTTTTGATGGATTTAAAAGATGATTAGGCAAACTGATGAAAGAGAATCCTATTTGTAGTTATTTATCTTGAGTGCCTGATATGGGGACCAGTTATGGTCACTATCCAGTTATCACTGTCATGCACTACTTATGAGTTTCCAGAGGGATCTAGCTAGCCACTATTGGAACCAGATAGCTGGAGTAGATGAACCTTTAGCTAGTCTACAGCAAAGTAATCTGTATGTTCTTACATGCATACCTGCCTCCTATTTCTCTTGCAGTATGCAGAATAAATGGCCACTTACAATCCATCTCACCATAGTGGGGGACTTATGTGCCTGCTCAGTCTGCTCCCCAAGTATTACCTGTTGATAGGCAACTACAACATCTCTGCTCGTCTTTTTTATTGTTCTTTGTTTTTAAAGCAGACTGTGAAGGAGGTCAGATAGACTGCGCTGGGCAGGGATGTAGTAGGGGGGAAAGTATTTTTAGCATGATATTTTTAATGCAAGTATTTTAAGTATGGGTTATGTAGTAAGGGGGGAAGTAGTTTTAGCATGGCACTTTTAAAACATGTATTGTAAGGAAAAGGGGGCCCAGCTGATGGATTTACAACAGGCCACCTGGGGAAGGGAGGCGGACAAGATAGAGAAGGCCTTGGCGCCAGGAAGGACTGGCCTTATCAGTTCCAAGGTTGTAAACTACCAGACCAGCAGGAAGGAGGATTCTGAAGCTGGAAAGGTGTGAAGCCAGGCACCCATGGTGCCAAGGGGAGGAGGGAGTGGGGGGGAAGATGCAGAGAAGGTATAAATGAAGAACTTCCCTTTTAGGTCTTTGTCTTGCCCTTCCTCAAGGTGTGTGCGGTGGTATTCATGGTGCAGTGATGGCAGGTCCTACTTTGGAGTAAGTAGTTGCAGTTAGGTTTTATTATGTTTTAAGGTTACTGGGTTTTATGCTATGCATGCCTGAGTGGTGTTCATTTTAGCTATTCTTCCCATATATATCCCCATCGTTAGTTAATAAAATTCTTCTACTTCATTTATATGTTTGCTGCTATTTTCTTGTGCCTTGGGTCTACTGCTAAATCCAGAGATCGAGTGCCAGGGTTCTGGTGCCTTACTCCAGAGGTTTAGGAGCTAAAGAGCCTCTGAGAAGGTGGTGGCAGTGAAGGACTACCTTTACACAGACTTGGACTGAACAACCCTTCAAATGGAAGATGCCTTCAAATAGAAGACTGTCTTCTGTAAAGTAAGACATTTAGCTATCCTGCATACTGTGCACCTCCTCGGCCTGAATCACTGAATCCCTAGACAAGGTGGGTCAATTCGACCTGAAACTGAAGCAGAACTGGGTCGGCCCTAGGCACCTTGAGGCCGATTCGGGGCAGTGCTGGCCCTCACCTAGGAAAGCTGGCGCAAGGTCAGTTGTGAGTCCAGGTAAGTCCATCGGACTCATCGGACTTGCCTCCCTATCCCTCCCCACCCTCCTTGCCCTCCCCGGTCACTTCCACCACTGGGACTTACCTTTAAATTGCATCCTCCTCCCTGAGAGCCAAGCCACAATTTAAAGTTACCATGGGGGCTCTCTATTTTTAATATATCTATGGCCGCAAACTATAATGACCTTAAAAGGCAATGGGTTGGGGGGGGGGTGAAGGGGAAAGGGGGTGAGGGGTCTATGGGGAGTGGGGAGTTGGGAGTCTAATGGACTCCCAGTCAGCCTTGCTCCTGGCTTTCCTGGGTGTCAGCCTCATGGCCAGCATCCAAGAACCCACAATACCAACCTGATTTAGGGAAGCGAATCTCTCTTCAGCACCAAAGTGAGCCAGGCACCCTCCGGAATCAACCTGAGTCAAATCAGCACTGTTTTGGAGATTCCAAAACAGCCTCCGAGGCAAGTCAGGGGGGGGGGGCTGTGCAGAGCCCTATTGCACACAAGGCAGAACATGCATGTTTAAGTATTCAAACCTGCAAAAATGACAGGTTGGAATCAAAAAACCGAATTTTCTGAAAAATGGTTCACTTCATGTAGCCCAAATTGCTAGTGGCAAGTAGTCCAGAATATCTATTCATTAAACAAAAAAACTACGGTTTACAAAAACAACGTTAAGGCTCCACAATTTCCAACCAAGCACCAAAAAGCAGAGAAATTGGGAGTTAAGGCTCCCAAGCCTTAACGCCACATCCTCCCTAAGGAGGCAGAAAGTGCAAGTGAAATTCTCATTCTCCCAAAGCAGATAAACCATGAGGACAGGATGGAGAATATGATATGCAGAGGTGACTGTGGGGTTGTGGAAAACTGATAACGAACAACTTAGGGCCACCTACTTCTCTTTTTTTGTTTAGAGCAGCCCTTCCCCAACCTGGTGCCCTCCAAAGGTGTTGGACTACAACTCCCATCATTGCAAGTCAGTATGTCCCATGGTCAGGAATGCTGGGACTTGTCATCTCAAACACCTGGAGGGCAACAAGATGGGGAATGCTGTTCCATACCCTTACCAAATACAGGGTCTCAAACACATCTCTCAAACACGTCTCGCATATAGGAGCACGCTTGATAACAAAAGGGGAACTATTCATTACAGATCTAGAACCAGAGCATGTTCCAGGCACTTCCAACTTTGATCAATATCCTGCCCTTCAAAGAACCAATGTTTTTTTTCTTAAAAATGTATTTAAACAAAATATACTGTTCATTCCCCACAATCCCTCCACAATACATCATCTCATCAAAGCGACAGAGGAGCAGAAGAGGTTTAGTTTGGCTGTCTTGAACACCTTTCAGATGAGATTAGTTTGCAATCCTATACCTCTTGGGAGTAAGCCCTAGTGAATTCAGTGGCACTGGCTTCTGAGAAGACAAGTATAGGAGTCAACCTTCTCCAGCTTGGTGCTCTCCAGATGTGTTGCACATTAACTCTCATGTTATGTGTTATGGGGAAGATAAAAATAATTTCATACTTAATTTTAAAATAATATTGATGCATGAAAGTATTAGGTGGTAGCTCTGCCTTTGATCTCACACTGCTGAACAAGTAAGAGAAATCCTTTATCTGATATTCAAGAAACAGACATCCTATGCCATGTGTTGAAAACTAATGTTGACATCTGAAGGGCTATCCGGATTACCGTATGTATTCAAGATCCATTCATTGTTGTTTCATTTGGTTTATACAGTTTATTATTTAAAATGATGCAGCTCTTTTGTAGTTCCTTGATCAATTACAATGCTGGAAAACATCATACTTTAGTACAGATGTGGGCAGAAAATAGATCTATCCTGATGTTTTGGACATCAACTCACGGCATTCCTGACAACTGCCCATGCTGATAGGGGCTTTTACAAGTTGAATTCCAAAACATCTGGAGATCTACAGTCTGCCTTCCCTTCTTCTTGAACAACATTTGCCAACCTGGTGCCTGTCAGATGTGTTGGGTTGCAACTCTCAACATAAGGAGATGCTCTAAGAAATGAGAAGTAGCTGGTCCTAAGTTGTTCATCATTTCCCACAACCCCACAGTCACCTCTGCATATCAAATTGCATAGCTAGATTTTTGAGATGACAAGTCCCAGCATTCCTGACCATGGGACATACTGACTTGCAATGATGGGAGTTGTAGTCCAACACCTTTGGAGGGCACCAGGTTGGGGAAGGGCTGCTCTAAACAAAAAAAGAGAAGTAGGTGGCCCTAAGTTGTTCGTTATCAGTTTTCCACAACCTCACAGTCACCTCTGCATATCATATTCTCCATCCTGTCCTCATGGTTTATCTGCTTTGGGAGAATGAGAATTTCACTTGCACTTTCTGCCTCCTTAGGGAGGATGTGGCGTTAAGGCTTGGGAGCCTTAACTCCCAATTTCCCTGCTTTTTGGTGCTTGGTTGGAAACTGTGGAGCCTTAACATTGTTTTTGTAAACTGTAGTTTTTTTGTTTAATGAATTTCATGGCTTTGTGTAACGGATGACTGGATATTATACAGTTGACAAGCAGCCAGCATCAGCTAGGATGTTACACCATTTTGACATCCAATATAAAATCAAAGCTAGTGATATGTGTTGCACCCACTTTTCAAAATAATAAATGAACCCCAGAAGTTATGTTCTCTCACTTGATATCTAAGGGGTCTCATTTGAATTTTTCAATAGCCAACGTCCAGAAATAAAAGCTTTCTATGACTGACTCATGAAAAGAAGCATTTCATGTTTTATGTCTGTATTTGGAGAGAACCTGAAAAAAAATTATACTGGACTAAAAACTCCCCAATTTATTCTGGAAGCACACAAGATGATACAGGAAAATATCCTAAATTAGAATAAGTTACAGTTTACTATATTAATTATTTTAGCTCATTTTATGCTACATGCTTCCTGTTTGCATCTTAAAGTAGCAGATTGTGATCATGTTTGTGGTCAAGTTTCAAGCCTGCATGGGCTGCATTTCCATCCATAGATATTTACTTAAAAGATCCATTGAATTTCCTTGGTTCTTTAAAAGCAACATATTTGCTTTTAGATTTGCCACTCTCAGCACTCTGCGCATGCTATGTATGCCTGCTCTGTCTACCCTACTGTTCCCTGCAAGGCCCAGCCAGGGGAAGTCAGTAAATTAAACCAAGGGATGAAGGATGGGATTCCATCAAGTTCAGCTGAGAGCATTTCCTGTAGGACATGGACCTAACAGGAATGGTGAGGTCAGGTTTCTGGCAGACCCATTTAAGCAACTTTATGGCCTGATAGTTCTCTGTTTGGTAGCCTGCAGAAGCCTCATAAAGCAATGGGCATATGAACACAGTTATTATGGTCTGCCACTTTGTCTTTAGTAGTCTGAGGTCCAGACCTCTTCAGAAGGGGGAATAGTGTCATGTTATAGGGTAGGCTGACCATATGAAAAGGAGGACAGGGCTCATGTAACTTTAACAATTGTAGAGAAAAGGGAATTTCAGCCAGTGTCATTTGTATGCAATTAGTTCCTGGTGAAATTCCCTCTTCATCACAACAGTTAAAGTTGCAGGCACTATACTAGAGTCACCATATACAAAAGAAGGCAGGGCCCTTGCAACTTTAACTGTTGTGATGAAGAGGGAATTTCAACAGGAACTAATTGCATACAAATGACACTGGCTGAAATACCCTTTGCTCTACAACTGTTAAAGTTACAGGAGCCCTGTCCTCCTTTTCATATGGTCAGCCTATTATAGGGTGACCACATGGAAAGGAGGACAAGCCATCCAAAATGGTGGCCAGCACAACATCTTGTGATACTAAATTCTATAGTTAACCAGAACTGTACACAGTATTTTAAGTGTGGTCACACCATAGATTTGTATAAAGGCAGTATGAGACTGGCAGTTTTATTCTCAATTACTTTTCTTATAATGCCTAACACGGAGTTTGCTGTCTTTACAGCTGCCACACACTGGGTTGACGTTTTCACTGAGCTGTCAACCACATTCCCAAGTTTTTTTTTTCTTGTTTAGTCACTGCAGGCTCAGATCCCATCAGTGTATATGTGATGTTGGGATGCTTTACTCCAGTGTGCATCACTTTACAAATGCTTAAGTAGAACTGTTGTTGCCATTTTGATGCCCATTTTCACACTATGGAGAGATTCTTTTGGAGCTCTTGGTAATCTCACTTCATTTTAAAAACCCTAAATATTTTGAGGTCAGCAGCAAATTTAGCCATCTCACTGCTCACTCTTATTTGCATGTTGTGAAGAAAGTGGATAGGGAGGCAGTTTCTCCCTTTCTCATAATATTAGAATGAGGGTGGAAGTGAGCAGTGACGTAGCCACGTTTGGTGATGATACCAAATTATTTAGTCTTGCTAAAACAATGGAGGATTGTGAGGAGCTCCATAAAGATCTCTGCATACTGAGAGAATGGCCATGAAAAGGGCAAATGCTGTTCAGTGTAAGCAAGTGTAAAGTGATGCACATTGGGGGATCACAATTTCACATATACACTAACAGGATCTGAGCTAATTAGCAGTGACTGACCAAGAAAGAGTTTGGAGCAGGGGAGGTGGACAGCTTGATGAAAATGTTGATCCAGCCGCTGTGAAAAAGGCAACCTCCGTGTAAGGCGTAATGAGGAAAAGAATCCTAATTCTTGAAGACTAATATGAAAAATAGTAGGTTCTCTGATTTGCACTTGATGTATGTGGATTCTTTAATCTTACTATAGTAAAAATAACATATTTTAGTTTTAGATTCATGACTGTATTAGCAGTAAGTTAGTTGGGAAACAAATGTATTAGGAAGTGCAAAAAGTGAGTGTATTGCATCATTTGTGACAGCTCTATTCATACATAGTTTATGGTATGTAGTAAGTAAAGAACAAACCTAAGGATGCCTTTCTGTGTGTATATATGAAAGAGGCAGGCACACAGACATAGATAGTGGGCCAGGCCTAAATTTCCAGCCTAATCTATCTTACAGGGTTGTTGTGAGGGTAAAAGTAGCACATGCCATACACCCAAACATTACCAAACATTTGTTTTACATTTCTGTGAAAGTGAGCAGTAGAAGAAACTCACTAGATGGTTTTGAGCCAGTCATAGACGCTTAGCCTAACCTACCTCATGGGTTTTTGTGGGGGGAGCTATGGCACTTGAAAGAATGATCAGTCTAGGGCTTTCCCCTTCCTCCTTACTAGAGAAGCTTCTTTGCAACTGATCAACTAAATGGAGTCTGAACATCCTCTTATATCACTACATCTGACCCAGTACCAAGAATAGCCATGTGGGTGTTTAGAAATATTGCTCAATTTAATTTTAATCTATCCAAGTTTGGATTTTTATTTTTATTTTTTTGCTCTAAAAATAGCCTGTGGTCAATGAATCCTATATTAAGTGTGTCAAAGATGTTGGTACTGGAGATAACAATACACAATAGTTTTGTTCAACCTGATCAAAAAATATTAGAAAAGCTAAGAGAATTCAGAATGTCACTGACTCTTCTACCCTACAGGGTTGTTGTGCTGATAAAATGGAGGAGGATTATGTATGCCACCTTAGGTTCCTTGCAAGAGGAAAAAAAGGCAGGATATAAATGTACCATTAATAAACATATTACTACTTCTACTAATTATTATTATTATTAATTATAATAACAATGAAGGAATAAAAATTCTTTAAAAATCAAATACATAGAATTTAAAAAAAAGAAAAAGAAAAAGAGGGGGGAGCTTAACCTCTTCTCTTACAAAAAGCCTTAGTCCCTAAATACACAGAGCTCTCAAAGAGAAGTACAGCCAAATCCACACACCCCTTCAAGCTAGTGGAATGGGAATGAGACTCATTGCACTCAGTGGAACTAACTTCTGAGTAGACATGCCTTGGATTGAATTGATATGAAAATTAATGATCAGCAGCCATAATCAAATGAACATACACACATGCAAAGCATGCAAGCAAGTTGTTAATTGTAGAGTTATAGTGCTGTAAAGGAGAGGGAATTCTCACTCACATCTCTCCCTCTCTGCCTTCTAAGGTTCCAGACTGTTTTTTTTAAAATAAAGGCTACAATCTTCTACACACTTACCTGGGAGTAAGACCATTGCATTCAGTCAATGGAACTTACTTCTGAGAAGAGACTACAGCACTGTCTTTGCTAGAGGAAGCAGCCATTGTAGCTGATGCAGGAGGGAGGGGGGGAGACGCTACTGAGCATGTGCCATAATCAAAATGGCCACCGGATTTCTAAAAGAGGCACAGCTTTAATTTAATAAAATCCACTTAAGCGAATTTTTAAAAAGAAAAGCAGTTCCACCTACACTAGAACGGGAGGAAGTAGACTGTGCCATTGGATTAATGAAAAAGGCTCCCTGAAGGTAAGGACAGCTGCGCAAAAATGGTCGCAAGCCCTGAGTTCAATTTTCAGTTTCAGATTCAGGGGATTCTTTAATCTTTTTACTTTAAACTGCTCTCCTTCCCTCAGTCTTTCACCAATCTTCTTGAAATTTTCAGATAATGTAAAACAAACATTTCTTTCTGGCACCTGTAAATTTCAGAGAGATTGGTGAAACATTTTTGATTTTATGGCTGTTAGAATGACCCCTCCCCAATTATCACTTTAACATGGTGGAACGTGATTTTTACTGACCGCCCTTAACAAGGGAGGCACTGTCGTGCCTCCCTTAATAAAATACTATTGTTTTTGTGACACCATTTACTAAGTTCTCCAAAAAATGCTCTTCAGGTTTTCTCATGTAGAGTCACATGCTCGACATGTAGCCTGCTTCTTATAATATGAAATAATCTATACCAGCAATTAATTTTCAAAGAAATAATTCCGTCTAATATTAATTTTGCTTCCACTGTAAATATATAGTAGGTATGTAACAGATGAATTTATTGTAGGTCAGTTTCTGCTAACATATGATGTAAATGATTTAACAATTACCATCCACGTTAGGGCTTTAGGGATATATAGTGTAACTTTTTTCCATGTGTGTTAATGGATACCTATCTTTCCATATTATTCATGGGAATTTCAAGTACATGCTGCATGTCCCACATGAGATAACAGGAATATAAACCTTTAAAATTACTCAGATAAAGATCAAAGTCATGGCCTTTTAGAAATCATATTATCATTTTTCCTTTACACCTCTACATTATTTTGGTATCCCTGCAATTATTTGTACTTAACTCTGTGAAATGTCTGGGGATAGAGATCATGAGGAAGACACTGCAGCAAAAAAAGTAATAGTTCTTTTATTTTCAGAAACAAATACTAAACATATATTTCACATCATTTCTGTACTTTTCTTCTACATGACCTACACAATAGCTGTCATTTTAGTTACTAAGTATTTGTGCAAAAAGGTTTAATGAAAAACAACAATACAGCCCCCTCTAAATTTTCACCAGGGTGATTTTGATGTAGACTTTGTCTACACTATGGAACAATCTTTTCTAGGCATATTCATCCAGCAGAGAGAGGACTATCCAATATGGCTCGAGAAGGGTAAGTGAATATTGTGTATCTAGAACCTCAACACAATTGCCTGCCCGCCCACATGATCCAGGACCTGCAAGTCCCTGGATGGGTCACTGCACGTTCCGTGAATGCACCACAGCTGCCCGCTTTTGGGAGCCCAGCCTTTACCAGAAGTGGGTGGCTCTCAGGAAAAGTGGGCTGCTGCGGGGCATTCACAGAATGTGCAGTGACCCATCCATTTTTTCTCCCCTAAAAACCTTACATATTGGGTAGCAGCATGATGCATCGAAGAGGGAAAGAGAGAGGGATCTCCCTTTCCCTATAATTGAGAGCAACTGCAGTAGTCCTTCAGAGATTTCTCTCCCTTCTGCCACTGGACCTAACACTCTAGTAACTTTAACAGTATGCCATCACAGTGGTCACAGAGAAGGGAGAGAGTACTCTCTTTTCTCTTGCTTCATGCCGCTATTACCTCTGCCACTGCCACTCACTAACATAAGTATTTAAGGGAAAGAAAGGTGGGTGTTTTGGGGAGGTGGTGTTTGGTGGGGGGAGTTGGGTATTTAATTCAAGCCAAGAAGTATTGTAAAACTTACAGTCAATGGTCAGGAATAATTAAAATTGTACACTAAATCATCTGGTGTCTACGAGGTTGGGGAAAGCTACTCTAGACAGATATTTATATGAACAAATCTGGGTCTGTCAAATCTTTCTTGGAGGGAAACTGGATGTTTTCGTCTATTTCTAGAAGGAACTAGAAGCAATATGGAGGCAAATATATAAATAAATGGGCTTCCTGGGAAAGGCCAAATTTCTTCTACAATGGTTAGTAGTCTTTCTTGAGCTTTAGGGCTCCATCACACCTATTTTTTCCCCTGGTTTTTACCTCCATTTCATAAGCGCGTCAAGCTAATGGTCCCTTTCATGTGGGTTTGTGGTAGTGCGCTGCATCGTGAAGCCTCCATTTCACCTGTTTGCTCTTCCTCTCCACCCACCCCTTCTCTCAAAGCACACGCCTACAACAAAGGAAAGACAGAGAGGACAGTAATACGTGGAGGCTTAAGGGCGCATTAAATCCGCTTGGGGAAAATAATCCCTACTTTCCCCACACCAAAATAATATGCAAAATGGAGGAAAAGAAGCGAGATGGGTGCAAGACAGGGATGTCATGTGAGTCCCACACTGCAAAACCAGATACCAGACGTAGTGAGAGTGCATTAAACCATTGGTGTGATGGTGCTCTTGCTGTAATTCCTGCTGGGATCCCCATTGCAAGGTCATGGTAACCATGACAGTTGCACACAAGCACAATTTAGATGTGACACTGCCCAAAAGCCAAACTATGGTTTGATAATTCAGGGAGCCCCATAGACTCATGCACTCTCTCCTCTCCCTTCTCTTTCCCACCTCAAAACTATATATCTCTTTAATTTTCTGATTTTTTATCTCCATTCTTTGACATGGTGATCAGAATTAGACAAACTATGTTCAGCACTAACCAGATCATGGTTTGAAGTGGTGTCTGTGTGTTCCAATTATTATTTGGGAAAGAAATTCTGATTAGCATTAATCATTTATTTGCCCAATTCAGATGTCAAGAGACATTATGGTTATAGAAAACCAAATAATAATAATAATAATAACAATTTATTTCTTACCCGCCTCTCCGTCTGGATCGAGGCGGGGAACAACAACATGATAAAATACATAAAACTGATTAAAACATAACACATATTATTAAAACTGCATAAAAAATCCTAAAACATCCTAAAAACACCCTTAAAACATTCTAAAATTCCACTGGATATGCCTGCCGGATGAGGCATAGGCAGCAGTCTGAGATGAACCAGGAACTGAAAGCTGGGAGTTGTGCTAGGGGATCTGAGTTGAGGGATGAAGACAAAATCAGAGACCATAAGAATCGAGGAGCAAGCCAAAGTAAGGAACAAAGAGCAAGTCAGGATCAAAGGAGCTGTCAAGAGGCAGGACTGAAGCGAAAGCCAGAAGTCAGTTCTGGAGAACAACAGAAGCATACAAAAACAGAAATGGTTCATGAAAGCTGTGTTGTTCAGATAAGGCTCAACTGAAACAGGAAGTTTTCTTATGCTTCTTACTGTGAAGGAGAGTCCAGTAGCTAACCTGAATGGGTGGAATCAGCCCAGGGCCTGAGGATACTTCACTGTCTAGATGCTGCAACCTGCCATTTGGGAGCTCATTACACAGGGCAGCTACACAACAACCAGCTTCTTTGGCCTATCCTGCATATGCTACTTGCTTGCCCAGCATTTTGCTACAGTGCAGCTTGCTGCATCGTTTGAACCTGATGAGGTATGCAGAGGGTGTGGCTTTCAAACCACCCTGTAACCCCTACATCAAGCCATGGTTTGCGGGATGACCACCCCTGCCATGCACTTTGCCTGGTTTGGACAACACAGCAAGCCATGGCGAGGGTAATTAGGAGAAAGTCTCAGTAGTCTTGACTAAAGGGAATACAAGAGGTAACACATGAGCCTCCAAAATGCATTAAGTTTGATGCTGAAGTCTGGATTGGTGATCAGACAACACCAGGTCTGAACTGAGAGCCATACTCTGGGTTGACATAGATAAACTATAATATAGTTCTCAATTCATAATATAAAGACTAATGTAAATAAAAAGATATTAAAATCATTCCACTGTGCTTCCCGCTAGTCCTACAACAGATAACTTATAAGCTGATGATACCCAAGGTTAAAAGCAAGCACTCAGTTCATTCCATAGCTTCATATTCTTCAAGCTTTCTATTTCTAAATAATGAGGCAAATCTAATGTTATTTTAAAATAATGCTCTGCTCAATTTGTTCCTATTTAAATTTGATTGTATAACCATAAATTCTGTAAATCACATATCTAATGTACCGATCATATATTTATCTGTAAATTCTCTCTTTAGACTTCAGCGTTTACTCTTAATGTGAAGCATATTTTCTTAGAAATAATCCCACTGCATTCAGTGGTACCTACTTCCCAAAAGTGTTGTTAGGATTGTAGCCTTAACGGCCAAAATAAGAGCAGTACTGAATTTCAGCTTTATAAAGGTTAAAGGTTTCTTTGAAGAGCTGATCAGTATAAAAATCTCACAAAGGGTAAAATATGCTTTAAAATAAAGTGTCCAAGCCTGTCACTTAAAAGAAAAAAGAAAAAAACCCTGACAATATGTCATTACACAACCTATTGACTGAAAGGGTAAAGTCACCATGATTAAAATGGAGCAATTCACTTTGAACTAACTCTAGTTGACTCATCTAATGTGCCTGAGGATTGTCTGTGGCAAGCCTAGAGGAAATCTTTTGTGCTTCAGTTAGCAATAAAGGTTGCAAATCATTATTCTTTTAAAAGACTAGCATAGTTAACCAAAGATACCAGCAATGTTTGGGCTTTATGTTGCACTTTAGCCCCTACTAGAGAAGTGCAGTGCTTCAAGTTTAATGTTAATATTAAGGCATTTAAAAAGCTGCATTCATGTAGTCTATGTCCGGTTTTATAACCTAGTGTATCCTTCCATCACTCATCATTAGGAATATTGCAATTTTGGACGCGTATGTAGGATTGTTTAAAAATTCTCCAAATATAATCAATAAAGATAAAAGCAATTCACGAATGACTCACACACAGCTTGCAAATCTACGGAAGACCATTATTATTATAAATCAAATCTTCAGATCAACTGCTCTCTTTGTTGTTTCACAGGTTTAGGCCACTTTGCAAGTGTATTACCTTTTTGTCCTCGGTTTTGTGGAAATACCCAACAATCTGTTACTAACAGATGTTTTGTAATCCTTTGGTGGCAGAACAGTGGTGGGATTAGAAAGACTTTGTGAATCTTGTATTCCTTGCTCTGCACTGATAAACATGTAACTTCCATTACTAGTGTTCTGCTTGATGTCTGCATATCAGCTACACATACTGCAATAAGCCAGTGAATATTGTATTATACTTGCTAGGGAAATAATTGTGGTTATTTAAGAGGTCATTTTATGCCATATTTAGGTTAGTCATATTGCTACATTCCTCGGATCTACACTTTTAGTGAATAAAATTGATTGTTTCTCTGTGGCATAAGCTCCCATTTTTGTCTGCACCGATATCACTAAGAAAGACGGCAAATGGATGTCCACAAAAATGGGTTAAAAGACAATGTAACCACGCTGAGTTGATTATATCTGGAATTAAAATCCAATCATGCATACAAAAACACTATAAATGAATGCAAATGTATGTATTGGGTCATTTCAGCTATAAAGGCAACTTTCAGTTATGGAATCCAAAGAGCAGCAGCCATCTTATGAATGCCTCCCAACTGCAATAGCATTGGTTCCAGAAATCTAATGGCACACACAACCTGCACAGTTTGAAAGACCTAAACACAGAGATTTATTACATGCAAACACACTGGGCGACTTAACACTCACAGATAATGCTCTCTGGGAAAACTACTACAACATTAATGTTGGAGCTCGTCTGAATTTTCCAGATAACTATAGGGTTTCTTTTTCACATAACGTGAAGTCTTCAACCAGCTTAAGCTTTCTAATAAATTGCAAACTCTGTAACAGTATATCTTCTATTATGCTGCTTGTTACTTTCACTAAGACAGGAGATTAAAGCAATAAAACACTTTCAAAATGATAGGGTGCACTCAAGCAGTCATTTTTCTTATATTACAGTAGTATTCTTCAAAAGGCCTTTTATGATACTAATATTAAATTCTTTGAAGTCTGAAGAATCTGTTGAGGGTGTTGAATTTGTGATAGAAAACACAAAATATTGCATCCATTTATGTGTTTATTAAAAGCTGAGTACATGAGAATAAATGTTTAAAAATTAAACTACGCCACTAAACTTAATGTATCTGAGATCCACATTATAGAGAATTGTGTGGAAAGAAATCTTACTTACTTAGAGCTCAGGCAAATTTAGTTTGCCTTTGTATCACTTTACATGACCAAATGCACACCAAGTGTGATCATTGATATAAAGGGTTGGTGCAAACTGAAGCACAAACATTATAATGGTCACTTATGCAAAATGTTCACGTAAAGGAAATTGAATCAAGCTTAGAAAGGTATTCAGTGTTTTTAACCCCTCTAGAACAAGGTCACACTAGTGGTTCTGTTTAATGGCATGAGCTCTATTTGAACTACCTGATAAGCATGTGGTAAGGAAACAAAGTAAAAGTCAAGTCCATTGCCTGAAGTAAAATGGTAAAGCAATGTTTGAGGCACACAATTATGATGAATCTTTGCAAATACAACACTTATTGTTTGATGTGGGAAAATATTTGGTACATCCAAGTAATCATATCCTAGTTCTTCTATCTAGTTATATAAGTTTTATATCTATACCTGACTGAAAAATAAGAGTCTATCTGTGAGATCCATTTTACTCCAATCATCATTAGAGTATCCAGAGGAAAGAGAAGAAGAGTACTTTCAAATTATATTTCCTTCACTATAGTTCAATAATGCTGATTAAATTTCTCTCTACTTTATTACTCTGGAATTTTATTGGGGAAGATTACCCTCCCCCCAATTATTCTCTGTACCTCTCCCACTTGAGATTGACAGAGATGAAGAAAAATATGCAGAATCTCTTTCTGGACTAGACCATTTCAGTTAAGGGTGGGTGGGGATGATATTCTCCTTGACACATGAGTTCTATATGTAAGAAGGGCTTTTTAAACACACACGCACACACACACACATTCTAACATGCACAAACTCCTTGTTACTCTGAAGTGCAGCCTTCTCTTCGGTGTCCTTGAAATAATAATCTTTTAGCTAATCTATTTTAAGTTTTGTGTTATAATTAGGGTGCTCATCTGCCCGGATTTGCCCGAACATGCATGGAAAATGGCGGGCAAATCCGGGTCAGGAAATTTAGCCCCTCAAAAGGCCCATTTTGGGCACTTCCGGTTTTGGCCTGCTGAGGCCTGCCCAAGCCATTTCTGGGTTCCTAGAGGGCTGTTGCCATGGCAATGGCCCTGTAGGAACACAGGAGCACCCAAAAAAGGCTCTCTACTGAAGATCTTAAACTTGGGGAGTACTCAGTTTGCTAAGTAGTTCTGCTAATGAGCTGCTGGTCACTGAAACGAGGAACCCAAAGTAAGGAAGGGAAGGCAGAAGATGGTTTGCCCCCCCTTGAATAATCGCTTGATGACCACGTAAGATTCTGATCCTTACAACAGCCACAGATGCCTCATGAGGAACCATTTGTGGCTAGAGCATCTATGGACCCAAAAGGTCCTGAGGTATATCATGGGGAAAGGCTCCTCTTCAGAGTTATTGTCTTGTTACATTTTCTAGACAACAAAAGGAAGGGGGACTGAGTGGTTTTGTAAAGGTGAGGGAGCTTGCCAGTTTATGACATCTCTAGTAAACAAACCTTAACCCCTCACCCCACCCCAGACACTAAAAAGTCTGGCTTGGTTGGAAGATAAACTGAGGAAGAAACAGCGGGAATAGTGAGATGGAGAATTGTGAAGAGTGCAAACAGTTAAGGGAGCCAGAAATGGGTTCTGGCAGGAGCAAAGTGGGGCTTTGGTCCTCATGAAGCAGTTGCTTCTCTGATGTTTATTTGCTTCTGCTAAGGCTCTTTTCCTCTTCGCTCCTTCAATGTCATTTTATACAGATTAGTAAATATACTTCAATAATAGTTGAACTATAATAGTTATAGTTGCAGTGAGGATGATAAAAGAATGGATGCCTTCATCTCTTTCACAGCATACTTATGGGTAGAAATTTCTAATTTGTGCCATCCACTGTCTATACAAAAAATGAGGTAGTAAATTATTCCCGCCTGATAAATCCAGAATAATATGCTGGGTTGGGGGCATGTGGCAACAAGCCAGTGCAAATAACTCCTTAGCTCTCCACTGTATTCCATGAACAAAGGCTGCCAAGAAAGCTAGTACAAATATATGAAAGTTTGGAGTACATCTGATTTACTCCCCATGACAAGTTCACCTACTTCACATGGCAAAGCCTTAAGGGAGGAAGTGGAGCTAACACACAGGCTGAATTCGGACGACACAATAAGCAACTGGGGGTGGGGAAACAATTGTATTGACTATTGTGTCGTCCGAATGCTGCCATAGTCAACTCAGTGCTGATCCTAATCCACACCACAGTTGATTATTTATTACCATGTTGTGTGGGGAATACCCCCTAGATGAACAACTGTAAAGTTGATTATTACCCCACCATTGACTATCGTGTTGTCCAAATTCAGTTGTAATGGCCTATTGCATGTTATGTGGGAGGTTTGTGACTGGATCTCCCAATGTCTTTTTTTTTTTAATCACTCACTGGGAGGGCCAAAATAGATGGGGACAACTGTTCTATGGGAAGGATGTTTAACTCTTTCACCCACACCATTTCCCTGATTTCCTGATTGAAATTACCTCCCTCCTACAGGTGACCATATGTCAGGAAAAACCAGGACATGTCAGGATTTTTGGTAACAAATCTGGGAAGGGGGGGGGGGAATTATGAAATTTGAAGAAAAATATGGATTTTTTCCATCTTCCCCCCCACCCAAAGGGCAGCTCTGCTTTATAGTCAATGGGAATTAACAAAAATGCCTGTTCTGTTCATCTGTTGATTTTTAAGAATTTTTTAAAGTTTGAGGTTTAATTTTTTTTTTAAAAAAAACACATCATTTTTAAAGGTAAACAGATGAAACTTGGTACCATGATAGCTCTTAAGTAGGGCTTTAGCCATGCCATGTTGTCCTCCTTTTTGGTTTCCAAAATATGGTCACCCCAGTTATTATGCATTACACACTAGTCATTATAAATACAAGTATTATTAGCCATTTCTCTAGTCCTTTCTAGTACTCTACAGTTGTTTGGACACCAAAACATGCATTTGTTTGGAAGACACCTTACCCCTAGGAAGAAAAGTTATTGTTATGGAGAAATCACATTTAACCAGCATCCAATCATAATACCCCCAACCCCCCAGCTAGAGCATTTGTTTTAGTTTTCAGTGCTGTAATATGATTGCATGAATATCTTGAGCATATTTTCAACAGTTTTTGGATACCGTTTAATTTTGTGCTCCTTGCTGCTTGGACATTTCCTATGCATTTTTACTCAGACGTGAGACCCACTATGTTCAATGGGCCTTACTGCTAAGTAAGTGTGCATAGGATTGAAACCTTAATGTTGTAAATTGAAAGGGAGTTGTAAATGGAGGCTGCAATCCTATAACGACTTACTTCGGACTAAACACTATTGATTTCAATGGGATTTACTTCTTAGTATAGTATTGCATGGTAAATAAATAAAATAATCATGGCACCTAAAGCATCACTGGCAGTGATGACATGCTACCCACCCAGCCATTTCATGAATATTTTTAACTATTGTTTTGGTTTTACTTCTTAGTTATCTACTAAGGACGAGTCAGTTGAGCTGAATGCTATGGAGAAAATTATAAAATTTATGATGGTTAGGGACCAAATCTCTTCCCCACCATGTGTGACAATACCCAATCCTTCTGGTTCTTCCAGGAGATCTCATTCTCATCCCTCAAAGGACCATTTGGTACAACATAACATTCAGTCCAGGGTAGCCTACCCAAGCCACTGGCAAGCACGAATGGACAGATCAGTTTACTTCTGAACTATGTCACTTTCCCATGTATGCATTCCTAAAAATGTTCCATCTCATTAGCATTAATCTGCATTTTTAAGAAATGCATATGAAATTTTACATTTAAAATACATATTTTAAAATTGTATTTTGCCACAAAATACACATTTCTAAATGTACTTTCTCTCAAACTATTAACACATTTTATCCTAATTTACAGTGTGGTGTAGTGGTGAGAGTGTTGGACTGGGTCTTGGAAGATCTGGGTTCTGGTCCCCATTCAGCCATGAAACTCACTGGGTGACTTTAGGCTAGTCACTGACACTCAGCCTGACCTACCTCACAGGGTTGTTGTGAGGTTAAAATGGCGAGGAGGAGGAGGAGGACTATGTAAGCCACCTTGGATTCCTTGCAAGAGGAAAAAAGCACGCTATAAATGTAATAATAAATACAAAATCTGAAAGATAACTAAAATTCAATGTAGTGCAATGTAGTTCTTTCTAATCTTCTCATTAGTCTTGGAGGTGCAGGATCAGATTAGTTCATACTGGAATTTGCACAGATCGAATTCCTCAAGCACACCTAATGGCAATAAAGAAGTGCCTCTGTGTAAGTGGAACAGTCAGAGAAGCATTTTTCTTCTCTGGTGCTAGCTATTCTTCCTCATACAGCACACATAATTACATTTCCCCACATCATGTGAGAATGGGAACATGCTCCTGTTTCAGCCATGCCTTGCTTTCATGTGCTCAGCAAACACACCACATACTTTGAAGTAGCACTGTTGCTGTTGTTTCCCACAAGGAGCTTATTGTGCAGTGAGGTGTTGGGAATCCTAGATTTCACCTTAACAGCAACAGGAGCCAGTGGAGGAACACCTCTCAGCCCTAGTTCAATAATAGTGGGCTCCATCACACCTACTTCCCCACCCCCCGTTTGCGTCCGCATTTCTCCCCTCCATTTCCTTAGTGAGACGAACACTGGGCACTTTCACGTCTGTGAGTTGTTGCGCTCATCTTTTCACCTGTATCACTACTATGCTGGTGAAATCTCCCACCTCACCCCCCTACATTCTCCTTTCCCCTGCAGTTAATTATATATATATATATATATATATATATATATATATATATATTCTGTGCAAATACGATACTACGAGCCTGAAACTGCGCAATTATGGTAAAACAACACGCTATGCTTTCCCCTAAGATCATATTAAACAAGGTAAGTGAAGAGAAAGTATTACAATTAGTTTTTGGAGAAGTTTGTGATCAATGTTGACATGACAAGGGGAAGCTGACATTGTTCTGGTCAGGAAACCTAGACATGCCTACTCAGGAGTAAGAACCACAGAGTTGAATAGGACCAAGTCCCGGGCATGGGCGGCAGCCTCACTTGCCTTCTCCGCAGGGTATTTGAGTGCCCTTCCTCTCTCGCCCTTCATGATTGAGCAGTTGAGTGGAGAACCGCCCCATCCTCTTTTGTCAGCGAGACTGCCCTTCAACACACACACACCCAGCAAAAACCAGGATGGTCCAATATAGCACAAGGACAGCTATACACAGGAGGGAGGAGCAGCTTTATTGCGCATGGAGGCGGAAAACAGACTTTCCTTGCTTCAAAATAAGATGGAAAAGGGAGGGGAAGAGACAAGATGAGCGCAGGACAGGGACAACATCATGTGAGTACCACGCTGCAAAACACATACCAGGCATGGTGAGAGTGCAAGGAATTGCTGGTCTGATGGACCTCAATGTTCCCTATTGCAGGAACATTCAAGACATCTTCAGCCTTCTTAATCCTTTGTGCTTTCTCAGACATACAGCTCTGGATCTGTCTGCATGAGTTAATGCAGTGCAGGGACAGCTGCCCTTTCTGCTCTCCTCCCTTTTGGTCACCACCAGGGACTGCAATCCCAGGCAGCCTTTCCTATGTCCAGGGAGCCACCCATTTTGGTCTAGCCTTTGCCAAGTCCTTCTTCATGTAGAAATTACTCTCTGCACGAAGAAGGTATTAGTGATAAAAACAAACAAACGCAGTTTCTCAAGTTATCATCCATATAATAATGGCAGGAAAACCGGAATACACTTTAAAGTCTCCAAATTCTAAATTTGCCAAGTCTCAAGGAAGTAAATTGGAAGTATTTAATTACCTCCTGAAAACACACACACACACACACACACACACACACACAGGGCATGTCTACACCTAAGAGAGCAGAGGTTTCCGCAATCCTCCCCAGATGTTTACACCACCGTGCAACATCCCGGAAGAAAAGGGGGACGTCGTGGGTGCCTTTCCCCACCCCCAAGGAAGAGGAGCCACATGGACCTGAAAAGCCCAAAATGGTAAGTTTTTTTTAATCCGCTCCCAGCCCCCCCCCCCCCCCCCCCGCCATCCTGGGGATGGCAAAATTGCTTTCTCCCTGTGGTTCCGTGCCCATTTTAGGACATGGGATGGCCGGAAAAAATGGGATATCCCCAGTTTCCGCTATCCCGAGGTTACCCCAGGGTCATCCCTAGGTTGTCCCCGGTTGCCCTTGGGATCCCTTGTGTGTCATGTAGATGCACAGGGACAACCCAGGGATAACCCTGGGATAAATCCCTGATGTAGACATGGAGAGAGAGAGAGAGAGAGAGAGAATAATTATAAAACTATTCTGTTAAAACAGGAGTGGGCAGAAGGTAGATATCCAAGTGTTTTGAGCTTCAATTCCCAGAAGCCCTTGCCAGCATAGCCAATAGTCAAGAATGTTGGGAGTTGAAGTCTAAAATATCTGAAGCTCTACTTTCTGCCTACCCCTGTATTAGGGCAACAAGTCAGCCCACGAGGACTATGAGTTCAAGCAATGGACTACATGTGTGTGTGTGTGGGGGGGGGACAGGATGGGACAAAATAATGGAAACATGTAAGCCCTACTGAGCCATCTTCAAGGAGGGCATGTGCCCAGTTTTAAACTCGAGTAAGAAAAGGGGGACCCACTAAAATCCAGATGCTGCTTTAATTCCAAACATCCCCTTGGATAAACCATCTACAAACTATGTATAAAGACACAGTACATAGAGAAATGGAAATAAAAGGCTTTAATAGGAAGGGGGTTGAACAGAGGCCACACACACAATAGTGCTGACAGTGAACATTTTGAGAATCTTAAACATTAAATTGAACTAGGTTTATTTGCTATTTAGTTTCCTAACTTTAATATCATTTGGTCTCACATTACATTATTTTATCCTATTTAAGCAATAATTTAATAATTAACAGAGAATGCTTGTAGCCCTTCTGGGTCTTATCGAAAGAAAAACTATTCTGAAGTACTTTAGAAACTTGGTACATCATCAGATTTAACATAGACAGGGGTTTATTTTCACATTAAATTAACTTACAATCCAGAACCGTTGCACTTATTGGTCTTTGTAATCCCTAACCTCCTCAACATTCTGCTAGATGGATGAATATGAAAAAGGCATCAACAGCTTTAGGGTGTGATGCAGAAATAAGAGATAATGAAAACTAGAATTAAATTCATGGGCTCCATTTGTTTTCTCTGCATGCTTAATAGAGCCTCCCATTGTTAAAGACGCTGTAAGTAATCATTGATTTTAAACTGTTTAAAATTAGAGACGAATGCTATGGATTAAAATGATAGAAATGTTATGGAGATGAAAGAGAGAGAGAGAGAGAGAGAGGGAGAGAGAGTATATGATTAGTGGCTAGTGCTAGTTTCTTCTAATTGTTGTCATTCGAACAAGCAGTCACTAGCAAGTCTTGCGTCTTTGCCAGTTTTAGGTTTGTACTGGAATGGTGTTTGTAGTTAAAATAAGAACTATAAGATTAAAACATTGCCTCCTATTCACAGATGTCTATTTAGAATATTACCAATTGGCATGAGTGAGAGAAGTGATAAGGGGACTTCTCCTAATGGGCGATGATATCTGCTGCCAAAGTGGATTGTGGAAAATCACCTCGCAGAGATTTAGGCGCAGGATCTAGCCTGCTTCTGCACTTGGATCATTTTTGCTGAATTACAGTGAAAGACATAGCATTATGATAATATCATGATACTAGTCATGTGACCATGACATAATAACAGCATGTGACAACATACATTTAATGAAAGTGCAATTATGTGTGCATTTATTCAGAGGTAAGTTTCGTTGAGTTCAACAGGTCTTACTCTCTTGTATTCATTGATTTCTTTAATATTTTTCTTAGCTGCTTTTCAATATAAAATAGTACCATGTATATAAAAATAGCACCATATGGTATCACTCAAATAATAAAAGCATCTTACATTTAAACAATTTTAAAATAAAATATAATTTCAACTAAATAATAGCAGCAAGTACCATAAAAGCTTTTCAATTAAAAGCCACACATGAACACGTTTGTTTTTAAAGCTCTCTGAAGCCATCCACAGATGGAGCCAGCCATATATATCTTAGTAGGGAATTCCATAGGATAGGGTAACCACTGAGAAGGCCCTATCTCAAGTGTCCAGTAACACTTGCTGATCTAAGGGTGCGATCCAATTGCAATCATAATAAGCCTCCAAACTCAGAAGCTGTCTGTCATCCTATGCAGGGCAGCAGGAGCAACTGAGGCGATCTTTGCCTCCCCATCGTTTCGCCCTGTATTTTTGCTCAACAAGGTTGTTTGCATTTTGGAGTGGGAGGGAAGGAGGCTGGAAAGGCCTCAGGATAGCTTATATCCTGGCTTCTCTTGTCTCCCTGCCCCTGAAACTCTCCCCTTTCCTCCTTTCCAAGGTCACATTCTTGTCCTCAAGAGACAGAAGGGATAGTTCTTTCTGCACTGATCATGAGGGGGAGGGGGAAGGGAGTTGGAGCTCCAATCCCCAGTGCTGTCTCTTACCTAAGACATGGGAATTGAAACAATCCTATGGCCCATCAGACACTGTCTAGGGGGCATAGGGTTGTTCCCATTGTGAATATAGCAACCAAATATTATTTTAAACCATGGACAAGCTCATATAGATGTAGGAAGCCCTTCAAATAACCTGTACCCAAACCACTTAGATATATTATTAAATATGGACATCAGTATATAAATGTATTAAATTAAAAAATAAACCATTTAAAGCTTTAAACCAGTACTTTGAACTGGGTTCAGAAATGTACCGGCAACCTGTATAGCTGGAACAGATGTTTAGGATTTCTCCCTAAATCTTTCATACAGAATTCAACTACTGACTGCACAAACTGGGTATGTCTTCTTTTTCAAGTCTTCACTATAGAAGCTGCCATAATAAATTCCTTAAGATATTTAAGGGCATTTTAAAGAAATGTCAGTGCACAATCTCAGGTTGTGATTACCAATGTTAAACAGTCATATGAATTCAGTATGCGGCCAGAAATAAAATATAAAGAAGACAACTTACCTCTTCCTTAATTAAAAAAAATATGGATAAAAACATTCATCAGACTAGCGGAGGAGCATTGTGGAATATTGCATCACGTGGTATGGATATCTGAAGATGCCAGTCACTTTCACCCCCACAAGCTGTTTCTTCAGCCACAAAAAGATGAATCTGCAAGGGTTAAAAATGTGACCAGTATCAACTTTTTATTTCTAAACTAAACCCTTTTAGACTTGTCACACACTGTTGTATTCATCAAGGATTAACTGCATGACAAATCTGAACTTTTAACAATGTGCCACAGTGAAGTTGTGGGAGAACAAGAAAAGGTCACAGCACTTTTAGGAAATTGAAACATGTAAATTTTTCAAAGCATGCTAGCGTGAAAAGATAGTCCTTATTTCTGTGGCCATTTCCAAAATAATCCAGACAGAAATGGAACAAAAAATGAACAAATGAAATTAAATACAATCAGGGCAGAATAGACACTTTTTTCAAAGAGATTATTGCTCGATGTATACTTTCATGTACTAAGAAAAAAAATGCCCCAGGTCCCAGACCTATCTTTGAATGGAGTAACACTGGTGGTTAAGGATCCATGCTGAAAAAAGTGGCAGAGAGCTGCTCTCCTGTTTTCTTTTTAAATTCATAGTCCAAATGCACTATTTGTTTCCAGAGTACAGCTGACAAACCTCTTGAAAGAGTAGTAAGCAATAGCCTAAGTAAAACTGCAATAGAAATTAATGGAACAGAACCTATTAGTCTATCATTAAGATGGACGATTAAATTATCAATATTTATATAACCCGATTTCTCATGCATTTCCTCAGCGGAAGCATCATGGAAGAGAACATTTGAGAATTAGAGCTGCAATGTACTTGATGGAAAATATACCCACAATTTCTTTTTCCAGAGTTTCCTTAGCATCATTGTGTATCATATAACATGTACAGTTATAATTAGGAATGTGTATCGTATCGTTAAAATGTATGATAATGATACGATATGGTCGTTATCGTGCATGTTATCATGCCATATAATATACCTATAACTTCTGTATTTTAAAAGTTAGAGGCTTGAAACTTGGTCACAGTGCTTATGGGGTATGCCTAAGTATGTACAAAAATTGAGATTGATCCCTCCAACCCTCGATTTTATATGAATTTTTAAAAGATGTGGCGAGATGTCATTCTGATGTCAGAACTGAAGTGATCTTTAATAAATTCATCTAAAATCAAGGGTCGGAGGGATCGATCTCAAAATTGGCACATATGTGTAGCAACGGAATCATCATCTTAAGTATTAAAGGTGGTACATGCCAAAGAACCAAGCAGGCAATTCATGGACATTTTCATTAGCAATTTTTCCTGCCCATAAAAACCCAAAGAGGCTTGGGCAGAATCTACACTACTGCTTTAAAACAGTTTATAACATTAGTGAAAAGTGTTGGGGCCCAGTGTCATATCCTGTTTGGTGTAGATTTGGCCTTGCTTGCTTTAAACCACTGCTCTTTTGATACCATCTAGCCACTAATGCCGAGAGAGATACCTGTGCACTTTGAATTGCTTAAAGGACAGGAGACCAAGAATCAGAGCATAGGTTCTCCTGGTACTCCAACTAAGAGCAGCTAAAAGTAGGCTGACCAGATAAAATCCAGGTCAGGGCTCCTGTAACTTTAACAGTTGTAGAGAAAAGGGAATTTCAGCCAGTGTCATTTGTATGCAATTAGTTCCTGGTGAAATTCCCTCTTCATCACAACAGTTAAAGATCCATGCACTATACTAGAGTGACCACATAGAAAAGAAGGCAGGGCCCCTGCACCTTTAATAGTTATGATGAAGAGGGAATATCACCAGGAATAGGCTGACCATATGAAAAGGAGGACAGGACTCATGTACCTTTAACAGTTACAGAAAAAAGGGAATTTCAGCTGGCGTCATTTGTAAGCAATTAGTATCTGGAGAAATCCCCTCTTCATCAAAGCAATTAAAGTTGCAGGCACTAGAGTGACCAGATACAAAAGAGGGCAGGGCCCCTGCAGCTTTAAGTGTTGTAATGAAGAGGGAATTTCACCAGGTACAAATTGCATACAAACGATGCCAGCTGAAATTGCCTTTTCTCTACAACTGTTAAAGTTACATGAGCCCTGTCCTCCTTTTCATATGGTCAGCCTAACCAGGAACTAATTGCATACAAATGACTCTGGCTGAAATTCCCTTTTCTCTACAACTGTTAAAGTTACATGAGCCCTGACCTGGATTTTATCTGGTCAGCCTAGCTAAAAGTAAACCAGGCAACATGGATGTTAAATGCACAGAATCAACATTGTTATCTTCAGTCTCTTCAATAGGCAAGGGCTAAATAAGCATCTGAAATGCTGTTGTGAAATTGTGTTCTGACTAGCCTGGGAAACAAAGTTATTTATTAGCAAGACATACAGAGAGATTAATTTTGTGTCCCAAACTTCCAAACTTTTAATTAAGAGAGCTTCAGCAGTTGGGCATTATAGAAAATAAATAAAATAAATGGATATATAAATAATTAGGTGCAGTAGGTGTTTAAAAACAAAAACAAACCAGCATCCATAATGAGTAACTAATAAATTACATGTAAAATCAGTTCGAAAACATACATCTAAAGCAGGTAGCTCTGGTCATATCTATTTTAGGGTTGCTTATTTTCTCTCCTCATTTACATTTCCTTGAAGGCAAGGAGGAAATTCTTCCCTTATTTCTTTCCTGCAATCTCCTGTCCAGATCCCCACATCCAAAAGTGTGAGATCGCTCCAAACATATTTGGTTTTGGCAGCAGGAGATGTTGAAGGGGAGGAGCCCATCTGTATGTGTGAAGGTATCCAAACTGGCATTGCTGGAGAGACAGAGCCTGGTCAGAAAACACCTTAAGCCCTGCTGGTTAAGGCTTTTGGTTAAGCAGCAGGGTTTAAGGTGTCTTGTGCAATACGTTTTGCTAAATCCTGCTCACTCACTAACCACAGTCGGCCCGTCTTCAGCAGGATTAACGGCTCTAAACGTGGCTTAAAGTGTTGTGTGCAACAGCATGGCTTGTGGTTAGTGTAGGCTGACCATCTGAAAAGGAGGACAGGGCTCATATAACTTTAACAGTTGTAGAGAAAAGGGAATTTCAACCAGTGTCATTTGTATGCAATCAGTTCCTGGTGAGATTCCCTCTTCATCACAACAGTTAAAGGCCCCCTCCACAAGGATGCGCTTTTGCGCCCGGTTCGGGGATTATGCGCATTATCGCGGAGGCGCATTTACGCCTAATCCCTCTGCACGGGAGGCGGCGAGAGGCGGCGAAGCGCATTAATTGATGTCCAAAAAGCGCTTTAGAAGACGTTAATGCGCATAATCGCTTGTTCACACGGCGAAAATGCGCTTTAACGGCCGGAGCAAAATAAAAGTTGCTATTTAACGCGCATTCGAAAATGCGCATTATCGGGGAGATAACGCGCCTGTACGCCCGTTTTGCGCTCCGCTGGTGTGGAGGTAAAATTTATAATGAGCCTTCAAGGCTCATTAAACGTCTCGTGTGGAGGAGGCCAAAGTTACAGGGGCCCTGCCTTCTTTTGTATATGGTCACTCTAGTATAGTGCCTGCACCTTTAACAGTTGTGATGAAGAGGGAATTTCACCAGGACTAATTGCATACAAATGACACCTGCTGAAATTCCCTTTTCTTTACAACTGTTAAAGTTATATGAGCTCTGTCCTCCTTTTCAGATGGTCAGCCTAGGTTAGTGCTACCCCCAGAGAACTACAGTTTCACTAACCACAGAGCCTGAAGTGTCGTCTGAACAGGCCCATTTATTCAGTTATTCAATGGGAGAGGTTATGCACACAAGCACCAGGTGTGCCAGCGGGGAGGGAGGAGTGAAGGTGCAGTCCTTGCTGCTGCTTCAGAGATTTCTGTCTTTTAAGCCAGCAGATTTTCTTGATCACTGAATTATATCAATCTAAAATGATGCCCTAAAAGCTTTTTTCATTGATCATCTTTAATTTTGTATAAAAATTGCATACCAAGCCTTAGAACCCTTTCATTAATGGCCAATACACTGTCCACTGATTTCTATAAGACATCCATTTCATGCTCAGCTTGATTTTGTCTGAGTTAGCAATACCAGCCTTAATGCTGTCTTTCCATGTAACTGGGATTAAAAAAAATCTTTCCTGTTGATGTTGTTGCCACAATTAGAGCCAGGGTGATGGTGTGGCATGGAGTAGAACCCACATTTTTTTGTGGGGAGGGGAGATGTTTCAGTGGATGAAACTGAGCTCACACAATATTTGAGTTCAAGGCGTGATTTTCTCAAAGTCAGATTGGACGTATGCACATTTCCTGGATGAATATAGTTTGGTTTTCATGAGATTTAGACTGAAGTTTGTGTTGGGCTACTGTATAGATGGTCCTGCTTTTCAGAAGCAAGTTTGCCCTTTGATTTGCAACCAGAACAATCAGAAAAGAAACTATCATTTTGGAAGACCCTGGCTAGGGTGCCAAGCTTGTAGAAATGCAAATGAAATATAACAACTGAGGGTGGTAACACAAATGCCGTGTTGGGTGTACTGGACAGTGTGATGGGTTTTCTGGGGAATCCTATTGTGCCAGCAAATGCTTTTAGCATTGTATTAGAGATCCCTTAAGTGAGTGCAATATAGTTTGTGTTAGTGCTAGTGTCTGATCGGATACTGTCCATTGTCTTTCTGTACAGTGCACCCTACCACGGAGCTACTTTCTGTTAGCATGCTAGGCAGAGATATGTAGCTAAAAATTGATCTCCTTTACATATATACTTCCTTGTGTTGTGGTGATGAGATACCATGCAGCAAAAAATAACCCCCAAATATATACTCAGAGCTGCCTTATATATGACCCCAGATCTCTAAATATGACCTTACCAAGAAACTTCTCTGAAACCTGCTTCACATTTTAAGGAGGATAGGGGAGGGAAGTCATAGAACATGTGCCCAACATGCACAATGCATGCCACGAGTCATGGTTCTGGACATATGTGGCACCCATAAATAGAAGGACTATGGCACTCTCTGCCAGCCACTTTAATGCTATGCTGTTGCTTAGCTGCCAGCATAAAGGGCTGCATATGTACTAAATAGTAGACATTGAACTGGCCCACATGCCCAAAATTTATTTTATTTATTTATTTATTACATTTGTATACCGCCCCATAGCCGAAGCTCTCTGGGCGGTTTACCTAGGATTAAAAACAATTAAAAACAATATACAAAAATTAAAACAGCAAAAACATACACCATACACACAATCTGTACATTTAAAAACCACTTCAAAAAGCTACAAAAACAAAACAAAACAAACCCAGGCTCCTCAGATATTGCCAAATGCCTGAGAGAAGAGGAAAGTCTTGATCTGGCGCCGAAAAGATAACAATGTTGGCGCCAGGCGGGCCTCGTCGGGGAGATCATTCCACAATTGGGGAGACTGCCCATCGCTAATAAAGACGCTAGACTTCTAACAAATCTATAATGAGTTGAGCTTCCATCCCACAACGTACAGTGAAAAATCATATGGAAGTTTTCACAGACCAAGAATTGTATCAGGCCTGCTTTAACATGTGACTCACTAAGTTGAACTATGTAGTATGGCCTGGCAGGTGCTTTACAAACCACCATATATATATATATATGGTGGTTTGTAAAGCACCATATATATATATATATATTGCCTGGGACAACAATATATATATATATATATGTTGCCTGGGACTGCAAAATATATATATTTTGCAGTTCCAGGCAAGCAACAAAAACTGAATGTTTATTGAGCCCCTTGGCAAGCCGTAGTACATGGCTGAAGAGACAAGTTGTATTCATCTTGCCAGGTCACAAGTTGTATAGTCAGAAAAATAATACAAGTGTTCATCTTATTGGAATACTGATTTGGATTATATTTCCATTTTATATTTTAACATTTCCTAATTGTGATTTTAAAGAAAATCAGCAGACTTGGCATAGTTCCAGTTAATATCTCTTCTCTGTAGAACTGGGAGTTTTAAGTAACAGGGAATCTCTATCTTTCAGAAGCAATATTTTCAACAAGGATATTGGTTTTGTTCTTTAATGACGTTTATTTGATCAGCTTTTTGAGATTCTCAGCACACCCCTCAAAGTGATGCAAACTGCATATGACACAAGCTTTGGCCACAAGAGATTTACACATACACACAATTTCAAACAGAGGAAATATTGTTAGTTATCTGATTAAAATATACTTCAAAATTGCGTGCATAATTAAAAGCCATTTAGAGTGCAATCCTATTCACATTTACATAGAAGTAAATTTCACTGTGTTTAGTAAGGCTTATTCTTAGGTAAGTATGTTTAGATTTGCAGCCTTAATGCTATTTAATGCTATTTAATGCTACTCTCTCACAGGTACTTTTAACATGCATGGAGGGTAAAAAAAAAAAAAAGCATTCATTCCAGCCAATGGGTGCTTTTTTTGACATCCATTGGGAAGGAAAGATTTAGTTCTCTCTTTTGTATGCATGATGGTTCCAATCATAGTCGTGCACAGCTCATTTAATTAGGGTGTGCACCTTAAAGGCCGTGATTGGCGAGGAGGAGGGGAAATGCGCTTTCTCACCCCCAGAGCTCCAGTTGGGGCCCCCGATTGCAGCAGTGGAGGGGCGACAAAGTGCACTTTCCAAGGCCTCCGGAAAGTGCGTAGTTCCCCCCAGGATGTTAATGGTGGCTTTCCGGAGGCTTTCCCATCCTTTTAAAAGCTCCAATTCAAGCGGGGTGGGGGTAGGAAAGCAGAGGTTCCCTGGGAAATTAGAGTGTGCCTGGGCACACCCAGCACACCCTGTGTGCATGCCTATGGTTCCAATCCAGATTGGGGTCCTGCATGCTTACTTGCGTGTAAATAAAAAGTAAAAGGGAAACTCTACACTACAGATTTAACATAGCTTGTTGACCCTTACACAATGTTGTTACAATCCCATTTCATTTCAGTTATTTGTACTGTGGTCTTCTCCTCATTTTTAGAACCAAATTGTGGCAATTTGTCCCCCACTTAAAATAGAATTGCAGAGCCAGCCTGCCCAATCTCGACTGGGAAAGTGCAACTGAAAGGGTTACTGCATCTTTATTTATATGTTCCCTCTTTATGACTTCCACCTTATTTGCTTCCTCAGTCAGTCTGTTCTTGATCCTTTCAAGTATCCACTGGTTTAACTACTTATTATTTTTTCTTTCCTTTTTTATTGTGAAAGCATGCTGTTTTGCAATTTAAAAAGAAAAAAAAAGGGGGGGGTGACCAAATAATGGAAGAAACCAGTAAACATCCTCAACCCCCAGTGGGAATAGACACTGATTAATTAGGGGACAATCCATCTGTAACACACTGGCAGTGTTGAAGAGGATACAATTTGAGGCCAAAGCTTCTAATTAAAGCTGCAAGGTGCTTTGCTTAACAGGACTTATTCTTGAGCAAAATGATTGTGGCCATGGGGAAAGGCACTTACACATAATATTATTCTGTATTAAATGCGTTGTAGAACCAGGGCCATAGCATCAGTTCAATATTTCAAAGAACTCATAGCATCTTTCTATAAATTCATGGGTTATTCTATCAATACTGTGACCTTTAACCAGGAGCCTATCTACACACGCAAGAGAAAACACTTTGAAAACATTTTGAAAACTGTATATGGAGTGTGTCCTGGGCCCCAACAGTTCCCAAAACTGTTACAAACCGTTTTAAACAATTTTAAAGCATTTTAAAGCAGTAGTGTAGATAGGCTCCATATCTCACTTGGTGCTTTAGTAATAGTATCAACAAATTATGGTTAAGACCACACTAAGTTTTTAGAATAGTTTTTTTTTAAAAAAACTAAAGTTAATTACAAGTAAGCTAAAGGTGATGATTATTAATATTAATGAGCATTCATTTTCCTATAGTGAACCATTTATTTTGATAAAGACCATTGAGAATCTCCTTTAAGACCATTATGGCATAGTTTGAGAACTGAAATACCTCTTTTGCATTTCTAGGGGAGATTATTTTTGGGGTGGGTGATGAACTCAAAGTAACTTTCTGACAGGTCCAATCAGCTGGCAGCCTCCATCTTTTTTCCAAGAGGCATTCTGGGTAGCTGCCCCAGTGACAGTTGACATTTTGTGGTGCCCCCCATTTGCCCTAGTGAATTCTGGGGAAAGCTGTAGTGGAGCTCCAGTGAATACCTCCTCCTCCTCCTCTTTCTCCTCCTCCAAAAAACATGCACCTCACCCTTGAAAATCACCAAAATACCCACCCAATTTTGCAGCCTATAAATGAGGCTGTGTAATTTTCCTTAAACATATCATCACATTTGCAGTCAAGATGGTACAAGAGTAGATTTCTCCCCACTATTTCAATGTATGCTTATAGTTATTATGGAGACTGTTGACTTGTGTTTATAATATTATAGATTATGAGATATAAAAGAATAATCCAACACATGCTCTTAACATATATAGTTTTTTTTGTTTGCAATTGAACCTTGAACATCATTTGAGCCTTGCTGTGAACTCTTGATTTCAGATCTCATTCAATTCCACAACACCTCTTTGAAAAGATAATGCATCTGTTTAATGTTAAGCCTGGCCTGAGGAATAGTTCTGGGAAAATAGAATGCTATATCACTGTATCACTGCTCTGTGATTTTTAGTTAGCCCTGAAAATGGTTCTGCATTACTTAATTCATTTTTCTAATAGAGTAACATTTTTGGTGTACTGTTGAAACAATATATTTCTGATTTTAATCAGTGAAAAATTCAACAGAATTTGCAGCAAATGGGATATATATTTTTAAAACTCGCCTGTCTTAAATACCCTCATTATTAAATACATAACACAAATGATCCATGGTGGGTCTCACATTTACTTTTCAACATAGTGGACATTTAATATAAGACAGAAACCATATCTGCAGGAAGACTGACTGGCTGAGAAAGCTCACAAGTGTCTGGAACTGAATGTGCTATCTAATTCTGTTGTACAATGATCAATTCGTTGACAGAACATCTGCTTGTCTCATTCTCTGGAAGTTCAGATCTATATTCTGCTGCTCTTTGTCTTCAGTGTAGAGATTCATGACATATTTTTGGCACTGTGGCCCTGTGCTTCAGTGTTGTTGTTGTTTTGATTTTTTTTTTTAAAAAAAACCATTTTATATGTCTGTTGCAGTTATAAAGTACTTATGGAATTGATCTTCCATAAAGATTTTCCCCATACACTGTTTCACAACCAGAACTTTCTCAATTGTGCACAAAGCATCCAAGTCAACTCTCTGCTATTAGTCACTGAAGGGTTGCAGTTGCCAACAGCAATACTTCAGAAACCACTGAAGGCAGACAAATACACATAGTTTTATTGGAAACATTAAACCAGTAACATCAGCAAAGATTCTAGGGTGAAGAGAACTCACAATTATGCTTTCCAGGCCTAAAGGAATGTCTTCAAAGGTCTGGCAGAAAACTATAAAAGTATACAGCTGTTTAATTCAAAGCCATGTTTTTCTCAGTTTGAAATTGCACATTGGTTTTAATGGCTCTTTATATTGTTTTCAAAAGATTTAAATGTTTCTCACAAAGGGCTTCATTGTATAGTGAAGATACTGTGTAGAGCATTTGGAGTGGAAAACCCTCTCAGAAAATATCTTCACAACTATTGTTTCCAGTACTAGTAAGATTCATTGAGTGTCATCTGCTCACCAGAGAACAACAGCTACACCACTGTGAATTAGGAAGTCTAATATATGAAATAATATTTGAGCACTTCTAAAAGAAATGTATCTGGAAGTCTAATCTCCACAATCTAATTGGAAATCAAAATACTGCAATATTGATACAATATTAATTTCTTCTTGCCTTTGCTTGGGTGGCTCTAAGCTTAGTGTATTGAGTGATGTTGCAAAGTTTTAAAATATTGTCATTAATACAATATTTGTTTTGACCTAGGCTACATTTGTTTAATTTAGTTTTATTTTATGGTTGGTTGACTAATAAACTGATGATGTGATGTTACAAAGTTGAAGGATGAGGTTCCATTGTATATAAAAAGCCGTGGTATCCAGTGGTATCATTCCATAAATTCAAATAGCAGAGCTCCACCAATCTTTCTGTTGGGCAAGCAGTTGTGCATTACACTTGTGTAACTGCTTGCACAAGCATAATATGCAGCTACTTGTACAATTGGTTGTGCTAGCATAATGTGCAACCACTTACACATCAGTGCCATCCCCCAACATATGGAGAAGTTTTGGAGAAAATTCAGCAGGGAGGCCTTCTTTTTTTCTCAGAAAAATATCTGAGAAAAAATCTCAGAAATTTTCTCAGAAAAATATCTCCTGAGAAATTTAAATTCAGCTTAAGACCATTTCCACAGAATGGCAGGGAGAAATGGTGAGATTCTGTGAAATAGTTCTCTGCTGCTTCTTATAGACAGATTTAATGTGAAAAAGCTTCATCCTGTGCCTTTTAAAAGAGCCAAGAGTTATGTACTCTCCCAGCTTCTTCATAAAGAAGGTAGATATATAAGTAAGGATAAAGATAGATATTCTGTAAGATTTTTGAATATTCAAAAAGGCCGGGCATGTACCACAGCCTTTTTGAATATCCATTCCCCAATTGGGCCAAACAGGGATTGTTACATAACATTCAAACTCAGGCGCTATAGGTTAAGTGAGGGTTAAACCCACAATTAACCTAACTACTAATTATAGGTTAACTGTGGGTTATTTAACCCTTGATTAATCTATAGTGCCTGGGTTCAGATGTCATGTAACAATTCCCGATCAGTTTGATTGAGGGTTGAATATTCAAAATGACAGCACAACATGCTTGACACATGCCACAGAAACTCATGGGCTAATTAACCAAATTAACTGGCTCATATTTTCTTAAAAGGGACAAGCCTATTATGCCTGAGTTGATTCTCCACTATTCTGTTCTATTCTATTCTATTTGCTGTTTTGCTTCAGAAACAAATTATAGTATTCAGGGCTGCTACAAAGTTGCTGCCCTTTGAAAAAGGATGCATAACTATATAGCCTTTTGGTCCTTTTCAAAAAAGTTTTTCTGACAGTGACTTCTGCTTAGATAAATAAAATTGGCATTCCTTTCAGTCAATGCAAAAAATAGCTTAAACTAAATCACCTGAACACGACCCTAAAAATAAGTAGTTGGATAGCCATTTTTTTTAAAAAAAAATGATTTGGTTAAGTAAACCAGGTATGTCAAAGTAGACTTATAACTGAGTAGACATGTATAAGGTTGCAATGTAAAGCTATCATTTTATTCCCATCCTCAGGTGTTCCACACTGCCTCAATGATCTGCAATAATAATTTCTTTAGTAGTCATACAGAGCCTGATAATACAATTTGTTCATTGCTAATCTCGATTTTTCAAGGAATTATTTTTTGTGCAGACAGTTCAAAGGATAAGATTAAAGGATTAACAATTATATGTGAATATCTGGAATACCTAGAACAAAAACCGCTGGTGCAATCTGCTCTCTAGAGATATTCCAGCAAACTCAGCAAGACTGCTACAAGTATAATTTGAGCTCTGTGTCATTAGGAGAGTAAGGAATCCAGTTATCAATTTTTCATCTGCACAGACTATTTGAATTACTGTTAATCAGCTACTGATCATGTACTTCCTGACCAATAAATGCCCTGAAAGCCTGTAAATTGTTGCTTCACTCATCCAGCCATTTACTTGCTGATTCTTATGTAGAGTAGATGTTTCTGTAATTCTTTTCAGTAAACACAGTGATACTTTTATGTTATGAATTTCTACACTGTCACAGCTCTGAACAATTAGACTTTGAAAAGAATATGCAAAAGATGCAAATAATGTGCATTCTGGTGCTGTGGATGTGTGTAAGAAAAAGCTAGAAATACGTTGTATTGAGATATCTGAGTTAAATATAATTAAGCATGAGCCACACTGCATCCGTTTCTAATGGGCCAGATATAGGGATGGACAGATCTGTCTACTTCTGCTGCATGTCAGTTTCACATTCCCATTCATTAGTCTGTTCTGTCCTGTTTCCAAATTAATTGGCAACTGTTAAGAAAAAAATCTGCACAAACTTTTGCATTTAAATACATATTTTTGGATGTATTTTCTCATAAAATACTCATTTCTAAGCATATTTTCTGCCAAAATACACATTTGTATACACATTTTAGTATGTTTTTTTGAGCTGGGAACTCAGAAGAATTAACTTCATTCCAATCCACATAGTTTGGGAGGTGTCGATCAGGTAAAAACATATCAGAATCCAGAAAAAAAAACGAAATCCCTCAAGCATCTCTGGCCATGTAGTTACTGTTTGTTGACATTCCCAGAGACTAGCAAATCATCCCATATGTACAGTGTCCTGTTTGCAGTTTCTGATAACCCCGACACTACAAACCAAACCAGATGTTCACTGTCTGGTTAGGAAGTGTATGAAGCCTTGGCCTATTGTTCTGTCTCCCTGTATTGACTAATAACTTCTGGGTATTTCACAGTCAAGTTTTTCTGTACAACTAGATCTATTGTTGAATTGTCTTCAAACTGGAGTTAGCGTTCACTGATTTCTACACTGTGCTTTTTCTTTGGAGAAAAAGAGGGCATTTAATTTCTAATAGATACTTTCTATGGCATCCCTGTAACCAAGTAAGCCATAACATGTACCTTTTGTCATCTGCAGCATGTACTCATTTAGAAACAATTTTGGTTTTTTACTTTCTCTGGCTCTAACATTATGTTCTTTGTGTATGTTTGTGTTCTGCCTAGTTATGGTTTGTAAGACAACTTTCAGTTACTGCAGCTTCAGGACAAGGCTAAGATGTTTGGAGGGTGTTCAGGCTGCCTCTTCTTTGCTCAACACTTGCCCTTCACAGTTATTACTGCAAGCAGAGGGAACTGAATGGCTGGATCTTGGAGGCGATTAATGCCTCTATGAGAGAGTGGTTGGGGTGCTCTCCTGGCTACTGTGAGAGGCTGCTTCTAAAGATACCCTCCCTGGACCCCAAGGATTGTAAGGATTATCAGACAGTTGCTATAGCTCTTTCTTTGACAAGGTACTAGAGTGGGTGGTGATTGTGCAACTCCAGGTGCTTTTGGATGAGACTTATTATCTGGACCATTTCAATCTGTTTTCAGAAATTGTCAGATGGGCTGACGGATGACCTATAACAAGTGTAGGATAGGTGGAATGCAGCCCTGCTAATTTTCCTGGACCTCTCAGCAACCCCCAATCATGGTATCCTTTCCAATAGGTTATCTAGGTTGAGAGTTGGAAGCACAGTGATACAGTGCTTCCATTTCTTCCTGAAGGGCCAATTCCAGAAGATGGTGCTGGGGAACTACTGCTTGACCCTGGGAAATTTATGCTATGCAATCCATGCTACGTTTATGCGTACCAATGTCTGGAATCAGTAATGGGCTAGATGAGGGCCAATAAACTGAAACTAAATACTGGCAAAATGGATGTTCTGTGTGCAGGTGGTTCTTTGAGATGTTCATCCTGTTCTAGTTGGGTTGCACTTATCCTAAAGGATCAAATTCAAAGACTGGGGGTACTCCTGCATCCAGCTGTGTCAGTGGAGGCCAAGTAGCCTCTGTGGCAAGGAAAGCCTTTCACATGGGGCTGCCTTTGAAAGTTGTTCAGAAACCAATAATCATAAAAACCAATAATCATAAAAACAAAGTTAGAGTAACCAGATCCTCATTTAATTCAATTTGCCATGAGAGGTAAATTGGATTTACCTCTGGGGCAAGGTGAGAATTAAGACTCTCCAGTGGGCTTGCACAAGCTGGTTCTCCTTGATTTCCCCCAATTCCCCCTCTCAATATAGCATTCACCCCAGACTCCCTGGCCTCCAGGGGGAGATTTGTTTGGGGAAAATAGGGGGCTGTAGTGGGAGGGGATATACCACTTGCATTCACATCCTTGAACTTGCACTTCATTGGTTACAACCCATTATGGTTTAAGCATGTATACTTCTCTAACCTTCTATCCTCCAAGTGTCTTGAACTACAACTCCCATCATCTGGTTGGGGATGATGGCAGTTATCCAATACATCTGGGGGCAACAGGTTGGGGAGTACTTGTACATGCTAAAAATATAACTTTTGGCATTCCCAAATCAAGACCAATCTCTTCCAGCAGGCCTACCCAATTGAATTTTAAGAGTTTTATTGGTATTTTAATAATGTATTAGTTTTATGTGCTTTTAATTAGGGATGTGCACTGGATCGGACCCGATCCACGATCCAAGTCCGGTCCAGTGGGAAATCGGATAAATTATCCGATTTCCGATCCCGCAGCTGGATCGGCCGATCCAATCCGAACCGGTCCGAAAAAGCTCCGAACCGGTTCGGCGGATCGGCGGATCGGCGGGCGCCCACTGGCGCCCACCGCCGCTTCCATTGGCGGGCGCCAGCGGGCGCCCGCCGATGAAAGTGGACAGCGGGGGGGGAGGAGGGGGGCCCTTACCTGCCCGGCCCGGTGGCTCCCGTCCGGCGCCGGCGCCTACTACTCCCAGCAGGCTCCGCGGCCTGCTCTAGGGTGGCGCGCCGGGTGATGTCATCACCCGGCGCGCTACTCTAGAGCAGGCCGCGGAGCCTGCTGGAAGTAGTAGGCGCCGGCGCCGGACGGGAGCCGCTGGGCCGGGAAGGTAAGGAGGGGGTGCGTGGAGGGGAGGAGGGGGCGCGCGGAGGGGGGAGGGGGGAGGGGGGCCCTTACCTGCCCGGCCCGGCGGCTCCCGTCCGGCGCCGGCGCCTACTACTCCCAGCAGGCTCCGCGGCCTGCTCTAGGGTGGCGCGCCGGGTGATGTCATCACCCGGCGCGCTACTCTAGAGCAGGCCGCGGAGCCTGCTGGAAGTAGTAGGCGCCGGCGCCGGACGGGAGCCGCCGGGCCGGGAAGGTAAGGAGGGGGTGCGTGGAGGGGAGGAGGGGGTGCGCGGAGGGGGGAGGGGGGAGGGGGGCCCTTACCTGCCCGGCCCGGCGGCTCCCGTCCGGCGCCGGCGCCTACTACTCCCAGCAGGCTCCGCGGCCTGCTCCAGGGTGGCGCGCCGGGTGATGTCATCACCCGGCGCGCTACTCTAGAGCAGGCCGCGGAGCCTGCTGGAAGTAGTAGGCGCCGGCGCCGGACGGGAGCCGCCGGGCCGGGAAGGTAAGGAGGGGGTGCGTGGAGGGGAGGAGGGGGCGCGCGGAGGGGGGAGGGGGGAGGGGGGCCCTTACCTGCCCGGCCCGGCGGCTCCCGTCCGGCGCCGGCGCCTACTACTCCCAGCAGGCTCCGCGGCCTGCTCTAGGGTGGCGCGCCGGGTGATGTCATCACCCGGCGCGCTACTCTAGAGCAGGCCGCGGAGCCTGCTGGAAGTAGTAGGCGCCGGCGCCGGACGGGAGCCGCCGGGCCGGGAAGGTAAGGAGGGGGTGCGTGGAGGGGAGGAGGGGGCGCGCGGAGGGGGGAGGGGGGAGGGGGGCCCTTACCTGCCCGGCCCGGCGGCTCCCGTCCGGCGCCGGCGCCTACTACTACCAGCAGGCTCCGCGGCCTGCTCCAGGGTGGCGCGCCGGGTGATGTCATCACCCGGCGCGCTACTCGAGAGTAGGCCGTGGAGCCCGCTGGTAGTAGCCGCCGGCGCCGGACGGGCCGAGAAGGTAAGCAGTGGCAGGGAAGGGGGCTTACCCCCCCCCGGAGCCGTCCGCTTCTATCCGCTGGCGCCCGCGGGCGCCAGCGGATGGAAGCGGGCGGCCCCAGGGGGGGTAGGGAGCGCGGGGGAGGGGGTTTACCTGCCGGGGCCGTCCACAGCGGACGGCCCCGGGGGGGAGGGAGTTAGGCCCCCCCTTACCCACCCGCCGCCATTTTTTCCTCATAGACTTGCATTGCAATGCAAGTCTATGGGGAAAAAAATGGCGGCCGATCCAAAAATGTACGATTTTTGGGTCGGGATCGGACTCGATCCGGTCCGGGGGGCCTCCGATTTTGTCCGAACCGGTCTGGGACAAAATTGGAGGTCCCGATCCGGGTCCCGATCCGATCCGGGGGGTCCGTGCACACCCCTACTTTTAATCAGTTTTGTGTTTTTTATATTTGATGTTGTTCCCCGCCTCGATCCAGAAGGAGAGGTGGGTAAGAAATAAAAATATTATTATTATTAAGAGTTTATGTAATATTTAAAATGGAGCTCATGAAAGTCAGTTATTCCCTATGGTTCCCATCTACATCGCTGGACAAGTATCTGACCTCAAGCCTTGAAATACTGAACAAAACAGAGCACATGGGATTGAAAAGTGTTGTCTTGCAGTCATTAGCAGGAAGAACCTAGATTGTTCTGGTTACTTCACTAAGGCTGAAGTCCTAAACACACTCTGGTCCTGTTCAGAAGACACCTTAAACCATGGTGAATCAGGCAAAAAGCCTTATTCACCATGGTTAAAACCGTGGTTTAAGGTGTCTTCTGAACAGGGCCTCTAGGAAGTAAGCAAATGTTACAAGATTTGTCTTCAATTTTCCTCAGCTATTTCACATCAGAATATTTCTTAACAGAAAGCGGTATATTTGTGTGACTTAATACCTAACCTCTGTCCTCTGTTGTGACTGCCCAGGATACATCAAACTATTTCTCTCATATATATATATATATATATATATTGCCTTTGACTGCTTTAGTATTCTGTTTATTGAGGCTTAAGTCAAGATGTTTAAGGGCAAGCTTTCAAAACTGTATTCCTGGACTAACTTCAAAAGAGTCCAGATGGTGCCTGAGCCCTTGAATGTCTAAAAACTGGACAGAAAAAAACCCAGGTAGTTTTTCTGAAATCATGCTTGTATTTATTTAACATATTCCACATTGACCTTTTCCCCCATTCATTAAGACAGGGATGCAAAAGGTTTAGCCTGTGGGCTGCAGGTAGCCCCTGGGCCCTCTATGGCACAGGTTTTTTTTATTACTCTTGAGGGATGCGCACGAACGCAAACACACAGCAACACATGGGGTAGATAGGAATTCCATCGAATATGTGATGCTGCACACATATGTTTGTATTAAAAAACCCACTACACACTCTCGGCACCAAAACACGTCAATACACATAAAAAACATGTGGCGAAAATGGCAGCTGGGTCGACTCCTACACATCTCTGAAACTGCTGGACACGCCCCTGGCAGCTGGTTGGGTGTTCGTTGAGCTGGGAACTTGCACTGAACAGCAACAGCTTCACGAAGGGGGGGGGGCACACCAGCTGTGGACTTTGAGATTGTAGCAAGAGAGCCGAAAAAATGTGACAAAAGCAGATAGAGATATTCCTGAATAACTGAGAAGTGGAGCTGAGATCACCATAGGAGCAGGTGAATGTCGTGGCTGTTAGTGATGAGTTCGATACAATCCTGCGATAAATGGCTGATGTAGACTCCCCCAAAGTGTGGGATGTCAGGATCCTTTAGCAAGAAAGTCAGTCAGAGGAGGGGATGAAATAGGAGGCAGGATTCCTGGATGGCTGGTGATTTGAGGACTGAAGTTTCTGGGAGGAATGCACATCATATACCTGATGTGGCCTCTCAAGGCTAATAATAATAATAATAATAATAATAATAATAATAGTAATTTATTTATTTATTTATTTCTTACCCACCTCTCCCTCTGGATCGAGGCGGGGAACAATATTAAAAGCAAATGATATAAAATACATAAAATTGATTAAAAACATATAATCCCAACCCCCACCCAGCCGGAACATCTTGGGAGAGGTCGGATTTTGTGGGCGGGAAGAAAAGAAAGAAGACTATATGCGTGCACGGCATGCGTGTAGCCTGGCGCGGAGGCGAAGCCAAGCCTATAAAGGCTCGCCCTGCGTGGCCATCTGGCCTCTTCTTTTCTGGCCCCACCCTCCCTCCCTATCAACTAGTATGGGATTAGCCAGTCATCCTCTTTGTGGAGGAGGCTGAGTAGGATTTTTCCCTGGCATTAGTATGCAAAGGTTTTGCCTACTCCATACTGGATTTAATCTTTAAAATGGAGGATAAATAGATGAATATAAATGATAGGCGGATGATGTGGGAATTTTGGGGGGATGAGAATAGGGACGGCAGTACTCTGGCACCTTTATAGTGGGGGCAAGTCAGAGGCCCTGCTCCTCGGGGGCTGTGCAGCTTTCGTGTCAGGATATGGCTTGCTTTTGCGGACCTATTTGACTCATCTACCCAGAGCTGTGCAGCCCTGGGTGTGGATGACGAGGTAGGTCTCACTTAACACTCAAGTGTTGTGAGAACAGGGGGGCCGGTTCTACTGAACCCTGTGTTCAACGAGTGGCTTGCCCTGATTGGCAGGCTAGTTGCCTGAGATAAATAAGAGAGATTCCCACACGTTCATGCTCAGATCCATGGAGGGGAGAATATCCATGTTAAATAAAGAAGCCCTAGTTTAACCCAATCTCTGGTGTCCCTGTCTTATTTCTTGTGTTTTCTTTTCCACTCGCAAAAACTAATACATTATTACAATACCAATAAAACTCATAAAATTCATCTGGGTAGGCCTGCCAGAAGAGATCAGTCTTTATAGCTTTCTTAAATTCTGGAAGACTGTTAAATTGGCGGCTCTCTTCCGGCAGGCCATTCCACAATCTGGGAGCGACAGAAGAAAAAGTCCTCTGGGTAATGGTTGTCAGCCTAGTTTTGGCTGACTGTAGTAAGTTTTTCCCAGAGGACCTGAGTGTGTGGGGCAGATTGTATGGGAGAAGGCTATCCCGCAGGTAACCTGGACCCAAACTATGTAGGGCTAGAAAGATTGTTCACCTTTATGGCACAAATTAAGAACATGTTGCCTTGTTCCTCTGACTTTAGCAATATGCCTAGTATCCCATGATAAAACTGCCAGGTTTCCTCTTCACTGACTTCATGCAACAGTTTATATAAATGACTATAGTTTGTTGATTAAATCTAAACTTTGACAGCACTTATTAAAATCTACCATTCAGAGGTCAGTTGAGTTACTTTTGAAAGAGTGGTTTTAGAGCTGCAGCCTAGAAAATTAACTTGCTACAGGTTAATGATGCTGCCTTTTTCTTCTTCTGGTACCATTTTCAACTTGCAGTAGAGTAGGACCTCAAATTCAGCATTTCACTCTGGTTGTTTTTACGACAAATGTGGCAGTATCTGAGGCCTCTTACTCAGCCTATATCCTCCTGTGACCCATTCAACTTTATGCTTAGCTACTGTATACCAATGGCAAGGAATAACAATGGGTTATAGTTATCCATTACCTTTATCAGAGCTGCATATGATTTGCACAATACATAAGCTGAGCATAGGCTCCATTATTAACATTCTATGTGATACAGCCATATCAGTTCTGCTAAATTAACCTTGCATGACATGAACTGATCCTACCTTCATGACTGCTTCACAGCTATTCACTGGCACAAATGTTTTCAACGGGGAAACTTTATTAAAGTAATGAAAGTAACGACACACTGTTATAATGTAGATGCATATACATCAAGTTTTATGTATTTGTTTACTAACAAAATAAGATGAGATAAACAGAACACAGAGCAAAGCACTAAGGATTAAAGAAGAATATCTCTCCTGAGACAAACTTAATAACTTTCTCCAAAAGCATTCATAAATTATTAGCTTTGAAATCACTCAAAGTGTCTGGAACATAGTAGGTGTCACTGATGTACTTGAAGTTCACCTAAGAAACTGCATCATCAAAATGTGCCGACAAAAACTGCCAGCAGCTATGCCACCTTGCAATCAATCACAGATCTGTTTGAGAGTTATGAAGTGTCTGAAAGCTATAATTTCATCGGCTTCTAGCTGCATATATTTAAAACTACATATTCTTATGGGTGAAAAGAAGAGACTGAAAATATTTGGCAGCCCTGGTTTCCTTCAAATCAAACACATATTTACGTTGCTGCTATTTTAAAAGAATTAATATTGTCTGCAGTAACACCACTGTTTTAATTTGGTGGAAGACTTTCAGAAGTTGCTGTTGTGAAAGTTATCCATTAGTCAGCCAAAGAAAAAATACAGCATAAAATGAGTGATTGTGAATATCACTCCATTGCTGCCTCTCTGCCTCAGACAGTCATGCGTATAGCTACATATAGGCAGTTTTTATGGGTTTTGGATATACTTATACAAAGCATTCAATTTCCTTAGCAAATAATGCCTTGAATAAATATATACATTACAGTACATGGACTGTTATTGTGTACTACATTGTAGAACTAACATTGGATACAACCCATTGCTTTCCAGAAGTAATACTTTGCCACTGCTTGAAGTAAATCAATTGAGACAAGTAAAAGTGCTGGATCACAGACTTCAGCTCTGGATGGGATGTGGAAGTCACTGAATCTGAGTAACATTTTGGGAGCTGTTAAAGCAATAAAACTGCCTGTGGATCAGATATCCTCAAGCACATTTACAAATGAATGCCCCTTCTGATTTTAAGCAGTGGGTGTTCTGTAAATGTTTAAACAATACAACATATGAAGGACATGGTAAGTATTGAATCATTTTTTAAAATTTAAAAAACTAGATGAAATAGAGGGTGTGCTTGAGATGGAGATATTAAAAGCTCTGGTTTGTACTTCACAGTCAGTTATAACACCGGGAATTGGTGAAACTGTCAGCCTATCTACACTACTGCTTTAAAACGGTTTAAAACAGTTTATAACAGTTTTGAGAACTGTTGGGGCCCGGGACACACTCCATATACAGTTTTCAAAACATTTTCAGTGTGTTTTATCCTGCGTGTGTAGATAGGCTTAGCGATATAGGATTGAATAAAAAGTGAGAGATACCAGACAGCAATAGTAATGGTGCAGCTGATTACGTAGAAGTTGATAATAATATCCACTGAATCAGATGTGCTGGTTTAGGTTGGACTATGATTCTTGCTTGGGGTGTAAGAGGTCCAGGATCCAAACCAATGACAAGATCTGGCTGAGGTGGAGAAAAGGCTGGCTGTACCATTAGATCGTTGAGAGGGACTACAGCTTTGTGTTTAGAGCATGTGATTTTGATGCAGAAGGTTCAGTTTTTGGCTACAATATTTTTTAGAAAAAGAGATCTGGAGAGCTGCTGCATGTCAAAGTACTGGGCTAGATAGACAAATAATCTGACCTGGTATATAGCAGCTTCCTATGTCCTTCTGAGCATAGTATAAGGTGGGACCTTTACAGAGCAGAGATGAAGAAAGCAGAAAAGAAACAGTAGTATTTCAGTGGAAAGTCAAGCATATACTTAAGTCTCTCTCTTAGAGAAAGTAATAAAGCTTAAAAGTAGCTGAACTGTGCCCAGTGTGAAAGACAGACAAATATCACACAATAAAAAAAAACCCGTTCACTATTCATTGAATATTTGAAATGATAATTTGAACAAATCATACACAATTGTATTTCAGTATTGTATCTGTTTGGTTGATGGTGGCATTGTTTGGATCGATAGTAATCCTCTTTAATTTGGTTTATTAATGTTGCTTTGTAAAATGTATCTAATGAGATAAATGGAAAGAGAACGGCTGCTTTAATGCAGGGAAGTAACAAAACAGATAAGGAGACAAAGTTACTGATTTGGCAGAATCGAAGTGTGAGGAAAGCAGAGAGGCCTTGAAAAAATTCACAGTCAAAAGAAATACATTAAAAACTTATATCCATCAGAAACGGCTACTTTATCATTCTAGCATGTCCATGGAAACAATGCTGTTTTCTATGTCAGTTAATATAACTTACTGCCCAGTTAACAACAGAGAGAAACATGTAGCCAACCGTGAAAGGAATATTTTAATGGACTGGATCTGCCCTGTATAATGGTGAACAAAGTGCCTCATTTCTATGCCAAATGTAATAAAAAGAAGTGAATGTGATCTTATGTATTGGATGTCTTTCATATTTTCTCCCTGCCTCCTGCTGCCCCTCCCATACCTCTCATGCATACTGAGTACCAAAGTGCCTCCTGTTCTGAACTATAGGACACATGCTGGGTGGTGCTCTTGAAGTGAGCTCAGCAAGGGCTGGAAGTACGCAACACTATGAGCTAATGGAAGAATAATTTAAAGTGAGCTTGGGTGGTAAAAAGGAGAAGGAAAAGAAGAAGAAGAAGACGACGACGACGACGACGACGAAGAAGAAGAAGAAGAAGAAGACCCACAGACATAGCATAATTATATCAGGTTTGCCTTTCTTGTTTCAGTTACTTGCAGTTGCTAATTTTAGCCCTTCCCTTTCAAAGCCTATTTTTCAGTGATTTCTGGAATAGGAAAAAAAGTGGCTTTTAAGCCTTAATTATCAGTGCTTGGTCACTTCAATTAACCTTATTTCACATCTACTGCTGATAGCTATGCAAAGAATAATTAAATGACATGCAATATATAAACATTGTTGTAATATTTCCATGAATCAGTCAAATCTATCCCTTTTCAAAAGAAAGGGATGGTTATTATACATTATTTTTCATGCAGATGTAATTTCTTACAGGAAATTGTTGATTCTAGCTATCTATATCTATCCATGTGTTCTGTATTTATTTTGGCCCACCAGATCTCACCCTCCATCATGCTACACCACAAGCCACTCATGTCTACCCTCCTCCCACATTTCAAAAGCAATCTGTAGAGCAGGATGTTCCAAAATAATTACAAGCTGAGGTGCAGATTTCATTTTCTTCTTCTGTCATTGTACCATAACTTGGGGGTTACCCAGTGAATCTGCTTAGAAACAGATTCACAACTAAATAAAGGAAGTAGTTATTCACAGAACACATGTGCAATTCTCTACTAGAAGATGTGGTGAAGATCCCTAATTTTGATGACTCTATCATAGAGCCATAGTATAGTAGAGTTGGAAGGGGCCTATAAGGCCATCGCGGCCAACCCCCTGCTGAATGCAGGAAAAGGATTAGATAAATTCATGGATGTTAGGCCCATCATTGGCCATAATGAAAATGAAACATAACCTCCATATTCAAATTTCCATGTGCATCTCTGAGTATCAGATGATGGAAGCAAACTATGGATTACGGTTGTTGCTTCAATGACCTGTTTGTGAGCAGTCAGAGTCATTTGGCTGGCTAGAGTAAGAAACTGAAGTCTGGACTACATGGACCTTTGATCTGATACAATAAAGCAGTTTGTCTTATGTATGCAGATTTGACATGACTGGTTCTCAAAACAGTGGCCAGGCTGAATTGCTACCAGCACTTCCTAACGGAGAATAATTGTCAAGCAGCTAACATTTAGAGCAGTGATTCCCAACCTAGGGGGCAGATCTACACCAAGCAGGATACAACTCTATGAAAGCAGTATGAAAGCAGTATATGGAATGTGTCATGGGCCCCAACACTTGTCAGTGCACTTCGATACCACTATAAAGCAGTAGTGCAGATCCTGCCTAAGTCTCCAGACGTTGTTGGACTACAACACTCGTAACCCCAGCCTATGATAAGGGACAATGGGGGTTATAGTCCAACAGTACCTGGGGACTCAAGTTTGGGAGCACTGATTTGGAATAATATTTATTCAAATGGCACAATTTTCCCTGCACAAAGAGATTTGTCTAGAAAGATAAGGTTCCTCATGCAGGACTAGGAGCTACGTATCTAGGTTCCTCATGCAGGACCAGGAGGTACGTATATAAGAGACAAGGAAGAATTAAGCCATTTTATGTAGACGTATGGTAGCACTATGATGTAGGAGACAGAGGATTTATCATAAGAATCTATTGTGGCTGTGAAGCTTTCTAAACATAGTAGGCCTTGTCACATGTTAAGAGAGTCATCCTGAGCTGATGAAGCATGATTACATCATCATGCTGCACCAGTTTAGAATCTGAGTTTATCCTACCATATCAGCACACAAAAAAGCATCTGCATAGGTATAAAGAGACCTCATCCATGATAGAAACTTCTGTAGCTGCTGGAGTCACAGGAATTTGTTGGATCCCAGTAAACACTATAGTGGAACTGAGTCCTCTGAATTCCAGAGGGGAGGGGAGTAGATGGCTACGTATGACACACTACATGCATTGAATAGGTGTGAGGAGGGGGTCATGGGGCTGTGTGGCTTAGCCCTGCCCATCTCTATTGCAATGCACCATCATCACACTTCCCCAAATAATGTCCATTTGATGATGATGATGATGATGATTTATTGCATTTATATCCTGCCCCACAGCTGAAGCTCTCTTTGATGCTTGTTAAGAGGTATTCTCCATATGTACAGATGTACCTACAGACAGCTTGTACACACGAGGAGGGAACCTGACTGGCCAGGGTCCTTCTTTGCATGTTGAAACACTCCATGCATAGATCTGTATATGCAGAGAACTCTTCCTGACAGATGTACATAAGGGGACTATACATGATAATGACATTGGGTGCAATTAGCCCTCATGGCCCCCGGCATGGATTCAGTCAATGCATGGATAGGGTAATGTATTTGTATGACATTTTTATAATGACTGGGCCCAGTAACCCTTTTCTACCTTTTCACCCCCCACCTTTATTCATGCCTATAAATAACATGGGGATGCAGATCACTTCTGTTCTCCTAAAAAACCATGTATGTTCTAACAAGACTTCAACAAACAAACATAAAAACGAGTAACATCTTATTTTCAATAAGGTGTTTCTTTGCATACATTAGAAATGTGTGTGTGTGTGTGGCAGTTGTAGCTTTTTAAGTATATCAGTTGATCAAGTTATGTAAATGCCAGCAGATGTTTGCTTAGATGCTTGTCATTTGAACTCAGAAAAATATTAACTACAAGTATATCATAGAGAGCATGATTTAGCCAATTCAACATTAAGCAATGATCTAGCTGCCTTGTCTTCATCATGATAATTTAGTGATGAGAAATCAGTTTGTAAGATCACTAGAAACACACACACACACACACACACACACATATATATGCATGCTACGAAGCTTGCATAATGCAACATTTCAATTATTCATTCATCTTATTTATTACCTAATATACATAGGGCTAATTAGTCAGCTAGCTGTCCTAGCGTCAAGAAGTATATTTCTCTGATAATGGAGAAAGAAAAAACAGCTTAATATAACTTACTCTTGTGTTTAGGATGCTTCTCAAAAAGATGGTACGTGTTTTTACTCCAATATACAAAATTAAGAATATAATTGAGATAGAGATTTTACTTTTTAGTAGAACATTATTTTAATTTGCAATCCTTTACTTGCTTTCTGGGTCTTACTTCTGATGTGCATATGATTGTGCTGCAAAGATATAGAAAAAAGTGAACTACTGCAATCCTCTAAATTATAATAGTAGGAGTTCCATGAAAAATAATGGTTAATGCTGTTTACAATCCAAATTTATACTGAGCAAAGTACACTTTGAAATCAAAACTGTATGTCAAAACTGCAAATCTGATCCTTTAACAGAAGAGTAACTAACCACCACCTCCAAAGTAAAACAAAAAACAAACACCATGTTGTCTGTAGAATATATCCATGCATGCATTAGAACAATATCCAGAGAATGAAGAATATGCCCTGGAGAATGCATCAAAGTATAGTACTGTTGCAATATCCCTGTAAGCTCACCACTTAAGGCTATGCACATGGAACTTTTATCTATCACAGCTACATTTTTGTATTTTGCGGGTAGAGGAAGAAGCGAGGAAATAATGACTCAGATGCCAGAGCTTGGATAAACTAGGGCCTCTCTATTTAACATCATGTAATTCACCTCTCCCTGGATCTCCATGTGAAAGTGTGGGAATCTAATCGCTCAATCTCCAGGCCACTAGCCTGAGTTAAGGGACAGCCACTCTGCTAAGCCAGGAGTCCGGTAAGACCTGGCTCCTTTCTTACACTGTGTTTGAGAGAAACCACCCCATCTCACCTCCACTCGTGCTGCTTAACTCCGAGTAGGTGAGACAGTGAGGTACCCAGAGGCAGGCCATATCCTGGGTCGAGAGCCGCTCAACCTCCAGAGGACCAGGCCTCAGAACCTGCCAATCATCATAAAAGTGCCCAGAGAGTGCTCACCAACCTTATCGGATCTCCTAAGATTCCAACACACTTCGTACTCCTGGTTCCTTCCCTCCGTCAATGCTCCCTTCGCCAGCCGGAAAACGGAAGAGGCTTGGACTGCGTATGGGGCCTGCTTTTACCTGCCAAGCCCTGCCCACGCCTCAACTACCAGGTGGACCAGGTAGGTCGTCCTTCTGCCCTCTTTCCCCCCCGCAAAAGCCTGCTCCCTGCCCTAGCCATATTGGCAGGGTGGGAAAGGGGCTTCTGCACATGTGCATGGACAAAAATATATATCCTATTTTCTCTTAGAGCCTATCTACACTATTGCTTTAAAATGGTTTTAAACAGTTTTAAACGGTTTATAACAGTTTTGAGAACTATTGGGGCCCAGGACACACTCCATATACAGTTTTCAAAATGTTTTCAAAGTGTTTTATCCTGCATGTGTAGATAGGCTTAGTCTCACATTGGATTTGTATCTTATTGATTATTCATTTCCCTGCATCCTTTGTTAAAATAAGACTATCTTGTGCAGTTCTGAGCTGTCTTGTTTTACCTGAGGATTAAACAGAGCCACAAAAATACTGAACTCTTTGTTTTCTTTGAGTTATCAAGTCATTTCCATTTGTGTTAAAAGATGTTTTGCCAGTTCTTTCTTTCTTTCTTTTTTATCAAGACATTCTAGTCCCCCCCCTCTTGTCTGAGGTTTAAAAGTATGGTTTGATCCACAAAAAGCAGTTATGCACAAGAGAATGCTCCGAATTAAATTAGAAGGCTTCTCGTGAAATGCATTCCTACTTTTTGATTGGTGGAATATGGATGTATGATTTATTATTTAATATAACTTTAATAAAGCATGTGAAATTCACATGTTTAAAAACAATATTGTGATTTTATATGATTTTTAATACGCTAATACATAAGTAGTAGTAAGGGTCTGTTTCCATCCTTAGAATGTACAGATAGCTATAACAGACAGCTCATTTCATAGATGTGTTCCATATACTGCTTGGTCACTGTCAGCATTAAATAACTGTGCATTTCTCATTGAATAATTTATAGCATTTAGGTTATAGATTTTTGTTTATGGAACTAAATTTTAACTGAACCAGGTTAAATACAATAATTTAACTGACAGTTAATTAGGCAAAAGAGCAGATAATCTGATCCTCCGGCAACAATTCCAGAACACTCATAGGCTTCAATTCCCCCCCGCCCACTTTTAACTGTGCAATCCTCAAAAATTTTATTCAGTAAAAAAAAAAAAAAAAAAAACTTTCCACCTGAAGGGAGTGTGAATGCTGGAACTATCCTCTAAGGCTGCCTCTACATGAGAGGTTTAAAGCTCTTTCAAGTCTCATTAAATTTTTTACCTCTACATGAGCGGAGCGCAAATCGGGAGTTGAGGCGCGTTATCTATTTGATTATATGCATTATTGAATGCGCGTTAAATAGCTAGTTTTATTTTGCTGCGGCCCGTTAAAGCGCATTTTGACTATGTAAACAAGCGATTCTCTGCATTAACTACTTCTAAAGCACATTTCAAACAATCGGTAAGGCCACCAGTTGTGCGCTCAATTACCTCCCGCGTACAGTCATTTGCCATAAAGCGCTTCCGAGAAGATGCGCATAATCGGAGAACCAGGCATCAAACCAAATTCTTGTAGAGGGGGTCTCTGATTAAGTGGCTAACCAAAGCAAGGCAGCTGCCTATCAACTAAAGGGATGATTTCTCACCATGCCTAACAGGCTTTTACCAGACTCCTCCCTTCAGGGAGATTTCTCATGACTCAACTTCTGTTGTGCAACTAGTCTTCCACCACCTCTCAACTTCACCTGCTTGACCCTGAAACAGACTCTGGGATCTGTCAATTCTGATGCTCCCTCCTCATCTGACAAAGACTGAGTGTCCGGAGGGTGGGGAGAGGCTAAGATGATCCCTGAGTCTGGGCCTCCTGGGAAGATTCCACCGTGACTCCTCTTCCCCTATCCCCTGTCTCGGCTAGCCTTTTTCTACTTCAGGCTCCAAGTCTGACAGTTTTTAAAGTTGAACTTTCCAGCAATGCTCATTTTTTTTCTCAAATTATCATGACATGTAAAGATAGTCCCTTATGATTAATTTACTATCATAAGTGAGTTTGATCTATGCACTTCTAACTCTTATATGCCTATATCACTGAAGTAGATATATTAAATAATACCAGACCCTACCCTGGCTTCTGAAGAAAGAGGTCTGGATATAGCCTCCTCATATGATATTAATCCACACATTACTATTTGTTCATGCAGTTTTTGTTGGCCATTGCATATCCGCCTTAGAGCAGCTTCTCCTAGTTCATGTTTCTTAAACATCTGTATGAAGAACTAGATCAAATATTTCGCTGAAGTCTGGGCATATATCAACTGCCTTCTCCCCAGCCTAATAAATGGGTTATTTCATCAAAGGAAGATACTTGGGTTTTTTATTCATAAAATGAAGTTGACAGCTAGTAATCTCTCCTTTTCCCCCTAAACTACATAAGCTCATCTTCAATCTACTGGGACAAAACCAATTTTTATTTTAATAGATTCTAAATGGGTTTATGCCCAATGGAAAACTTGCACTGAAAACAATTCCCCCCTTCCACTGAAACCTCTAATTGTGGATCAACCTGCACTTTTTTAAATCAGAAAATCATGATGTGTATATTTAAAAAAATAGCCCTATGAGAACTTTTTATGCTGTAAGGCAGTAGTTTACGGACCGTGTTCTCAGAGCCCTGCAGTTCCTTGAAGGCTTATCAGATTTTCCTCAATAGGAATAATTAATAGAGAATAAACTTCCCTGAAGAACAGTTTTGACAATCACATGCAGCCACAGTAAAATGTTGGGTGTTCTAGGTATAATCTCTGTCCACATAGATATAAATGACATGGAACAGTCCTGCAGTCCACATGAACAGAAACCTAAGGGCCATTTACATGGGGCCACTTTCACTTCTGATCCCCCCCAAAAAATTTGTAGCATCGCAGTTGTGAAGTGACAACCACTGCGATACATGGGCAAGTTTAAACATGGAATATCCTGTCCCCAAACTTCACAGGACAGGTTACATGACCATAATGTGCAGCAAATAGCAATTAACAATGGTATTCTGAAAGTATTTCTTTTGCTTAACTTCGTAGCAGTGAAAGGACGCCTCGGTGCCCCTCGGAGGTTATGCAGCTTCGAATCAACAGGCACCCACCTACTCTCAGCTGTGCTGTGTTGTAGCTGTGAAGCTTCGAATCAACAGGCACCCACCCACTCTCAGCTGTGCTGTGTTGTAGCTGTGAAGCTTCGAATCAACAGGCTTCCCACCCACCCCAGCTCGCATGCTCATAAAGCGAAATGGAGGAGTTACTTCTGAGTAGATATGCAAACATCCACCCTTGCACCCCTCTCTCCCTGCAGAGGGAGGGGTGTCCCTTGTGAATGACTGAGCAGCAGCAGTACTACTAATAACGATATCAGACCCACAGCTGCTCTTACATCTCCTTTCCTCTCCTTGACCCCTATAGATATGGCTGTCTGAGGAAGAGGAAGGCAGGAAAGGAAGAGGATAGAGAGATGTTTACAAAGCATGGATCTTTCTTACTACTACTACTAATAGCAGGTGCAGCCCAGTCTCTGACCCTGAATGACTGAGATCAGCAGCAGCAGCAGCAGCAGAAAGAAGAAGAAGAAGTGCTGCGGCCCAGAAAGGGGACAAGGAAGGAAGATTATATATATATATATATGTTTATAAAGCACTTCTCCTTCGATCCTTCACACATCCCGAGACTCAGTTCACCCATCCCTACCAGAGTAAGCATGATTACCCAGCACTCGAGGAATATTTAAAGTAGGAGGCAGTGATTGAGCCCACATTCCCAACAGAGCAGTTTTTAATGAAAAAGCACTGGCAAAGGAATTCTCCAGACCCCTCTGGACTCCCAAAGTATGAATTAAAGGCAATGGCTTACTTCTGAGTAGACGTGGTTAGACCTCTGCTCTCCTGACACCCACACCCCACCGTTTTTCCCTTCCACCTATTGGTGCCCAAAGTACACCCACCGTCCTAAGCCACATTCACCCAAACAATCACACACACACACACACACACACACACACACACACACACACACAGAATCGTCGAGATGGCGGAACAAAGTTAAAATGTGTGGTAAAACGGTACCGCGAAAATTTGCAGCTTCGGGACAGACACCACAATGTGGCTGTGAATTGGCGGCTGCATCATCTAAACAAAGGTGTGCAACTTTGCAGCCACAATGGACTAAATACGCTGTAGACATGCTCCTAGTTCTCAGTTAAATCGTAAACCTGTATCTGGGCACTACCACTTCAGACTGCAGCCCTCCTGCCCCCATCTCTTCACATACAAAACTAGATGCCATGGAGAAGCGTTCCAGTCTAGCTTTTTCTTAACATGCTTTTTTCAGTGCACTTTGTTTTTGCACAGAGGACCAGTCAATTATGAAATCTTCCACCTGCAGCCTGAAGTGGTACTGCCCAGACTTTCGGAATCTTGAAAATTCAGCCCAGACCTTGAAAGGGCTGTGGGGAAAGACAGTGGACAAGCTGTTTTCATTGTTTTGCATTGATCTGTTCCTCAGAGGACAGACTGAAAGTGTTGCCTAAAAGTGGAAAGTTTGAAATCACAGCTCTGAGGTATGAGATGTGAGGTTATTAACGAACAATCAATTTTAATTTCTCAAGTGAAGTGATTCATATGTGAATTTCATGTCACAGTAGTGAGGTGGTATATTAAGCAAAGAACAGAAGGGAGTAGTGGGGAGGAGTCGTACAATTTTAAAGTAATTTGGGTTTGCACACACAACAAGCCTGTTTCCAAATGTTTTGCTCCTGTGGGTGGGGCAACGTAGGACTTATCTACACCTGGAGGCCTTCTGGAAGTGGGAAGGGATGATCGTGAAGTTTTCAGCTTCAGCAATCATCCCTCACAGAGCACATGCCAGCGAGTTGTCCCAGAAGTAGAGGAGGGCTGTCCTGGGATGAAGGTGTTTTTTTTCTTTTTTTTTCTTTTTTTACCGGGATGATAGGATTACGCAACAACGTGGGCACGATTCTGCGCGAAGTTAGGATTTTAACCTCGCCACTGAAAGATGCCAAGAGCCATCCCAAAGATGGCAAAAATTATCTCCCCATCACCCCCGGTACGCATGAACTCCCCCCCCCCCACTTCCTTGCCGGTTTCCTGAATGCCACTACTCGCGGAGAAGAGGAACAACCCTGGGAAGGAGAGCCACGCCACACCACCCGTGGAACTCTGGGTGGTCCTGAGACTGGCGAAAAAATGGGAAAAACACAGTCCCAGCTATCCTGGGAAAACTGAGTGCTTGTCCCCCGTTCACTCCAGGATCAGCTGTACATCATTTGGACGCGCAGGGACGACCTTGAGATGATCCTGGGATAAACGTGTGGTGTAGATTAGGCCTTAGAATATACATCACTGGCTTTCCTTTCCAGTGTTCTCAAATTGCAAATTACAGTGAATTCCGTTGGATCTGTTTCACCTTAAAGAAGAATCACGAATTTGATTTCTGTTACGCTGCAACAGTAAGAGGTTTCTGCTTAAACAGGAATCAGGCTTCAATTCAGCTGAGTTGATACTTATTTATATCAAGATCAAATCTCATCAGACATTGCAAGCATATTGTGAAATGGCAGCATTTTTGTAAAACTTCAGAAGCAATTAGTGTTATGAATTTACAGTAAACTGGAATTGTTTGTCTAGAATCGGGAGGGCCAGCCTTTTCATACTCCTGCCTTTTTCATAATGGGAGCACTAAAGCAGAAACAGGAAGATAATATACATTTGAACAAAAAGGCAATGAGATTTAACAAAGCAGCTGGCTGAACAAGACTTCCTTGACACGATTACCGGAGCTCTATGTTTGAACAGTTTAAAAGACTGACTCACAACTTTGATAAACAATAGGGGTCCGTCAGACTGAGTCATGGTAATTATCCATACACAGCCAGCTGCTTTTCAACCCTGTTACAAGTCAGGGACACACATGTTTGAACACTTTAGTAGCTGCTCTCTCATCTCTGGACCAATCGGTAATTAGCATTAACAAGGGTGTTTTTTTAAAAAAAACATTTGATGCACTACATGAAAACAAGCTTTATGAAACTGCATATACTGAACAATTTGGTGCTATAGGTTTAAGTGCCAAATGCAAAATTTCTTGGAACAGCTAATGTTGGGGATGCTTGTATTTATCTGTAAATTAGAGCTGCATGAGCTGCTGAGATGCTCACAGCTTGGAGAACCAGATTCAATACTGACTACCTCAAAACCTTCAAGGTTTGCCAGGGCTTCAGGGCTTGCAATCCAAACAGATGGATTGGCTGAAAGGAGCAGTTTTCAGAATTCTTCCTTTAGAAAAAGGATACCCCCTACCTCGTAAACCAGCCTCCCAGCACAGAAAACAAAATAATATATTTAATGCCCCCCTGTTCTGTTCCATTATTTATATCCTTCACATGTACTACCCCAACTGAGCAACACTCTTTGATGATTATATCTCCAAAGAACATTGCTGTGATCATGTAATATGCTGTGCAACCATAGATAATCAAAATGAGAGAAACCGACAAGGAAACTTTTTTACTTTCATTACAGTGAATTTAATTCTCACAGAAAAATAACAGAATGGCAGCTTTCGTTTCTCAAACTTGCATGGGCAATGGAAACGTAGATAAAGGGACCATCTATTAAGCACATTGGTTGGAAACACGTATGGCTGTGTATCTTCCTGTAAGAGTCGCTTAAGGGTACTGCAACACCACCAATTAAGTGTTTGTGTGATGCTCTCTCTCATGGGCCCTTTCAGTAAATCATGCATGGACTTAGAAGATGGAGATGATACTGTATCTGGATGCAAAGATCCCAATATCAAAATGTGGACATAAATGACCAATATAATCCTCTCCAGCCCAGCCTGGACAGGAATAGATTGGGGTGAAGCAGCTAGATGTATAAAATTTTCAGAAATTTTGAAACCCTGGAAAAAACCTGGTTTTTTTCCCTGCTTGTTTTTGAGGAAAATGGCAATTTTGGGGGAAATGGAAAAATAAGCAATACTTTTTTTAGTGCTGTTTACAGATCTAAAGTCACTTTGCTGTTTTAGGATAGCCTTCCCCAGCTTGATGCCCTCCAGAGATTTTGGACTTTAGCTCCCATCAGCCTCAGGCAGAATGGCCAATGGTCAGGAATTCTGGGCATTGTAGTCCAAAACATCTAGAGGGCACCAGGTTGGAGAAGGCTGCCTTAGGAACATAAACCAGCCCTTCTGTTACTAAAGTTTTATTCTAACTTGGTTTCCTCATAAAATTATCATTATCCTTAAAATGTTTAAAAGTAAAATTATTTAGTAAGTTCGTAATTATTGTCTGAATAAGCTACGCTTTTAAATTAATATACCAAACTTGATAGTTTTTATAAGCAAACCATGATATACATAATATATTTTAGGTCCCTATTAATGTCTGACCAGACGGAACATCAACAAGTAGTCCTTGAAACATCTGAATCATCTTAGAAGCCAGAAGACACAGAAGACCTGCAAACAGAGGAACAGCATCTATTCTTAGACCCTATCTACTAGGGGTGTGCATTGGATTGGATCCGATCTGATGCACACCCCTAAGGAGTGTGACCGTACGCGTGTCCTCCTATACCCCATAGACTATTCCCTGTAGTCTATGGGGTATAGGAGGACACGCGTATGGTCACACTCCTTAGGGGTGTGCATCGGATCGGATTGGATCCGATGCATACCCTTACTATCTACACTACTGCTTTAAAATGGTTTATAACAGTTTTTAACCGGTTAATACTGTTATAAACTGTTTTAAAGCAGTACTGTAGATAGGCTCTTTTATTGCAAGGTATTTTACGGAAATTCCTAAACCTGTTCCTGTTTGTGGGGCGAAGCTTAGGAAAATTTGATCTGAAGGAAAAGCTGTTGAGATTTTTTTTATTTAGCTGGGAAAGACTCAGCCATAAGAACCAAGCTACTAAGTTTCAGGGTGTTCAACCTGTTCTGGATGGGGTTGCACTCCCCTTGAAGGAGCGGGTTCGTAGCTTGGGGGTTCTCCTAGAACCATCTCTGTCACTTGAGGCGCAGGTGGCCTCAGTGGCATGGAGTGCCTTCTACCAACTTCGGTTGGTGGCCCAGCTACGTCCCTATCTGGACAGGGATAACCTGGCTTCAGTTGTTCATGCTCTGGTAACCTCCAAATTAGATTACTGCAATGCACTCTACGTGGGGCTGCCTTTGAAGGTGGTTCGGAAGCTGCAGCTTGTGCAAAATGCAGCGGCCAGATTGATAACTAGAACCAGTAGTTTCGAACATATAAGACCTACTCTGGTCCGCTTGCATTGGCTGCCTGTATGTTTCCGAGCCCAGTTCAAGGTGCTGGTTTTAACCTATAAAGCCTTACACGGCTTGGGACCACAATACCTGATGGAATGCCTTTCCCGACATGAACCTACCCGAACACTACGTTCAACATCTAAGGCCCTCCTCTGAGTGCCTCCTCCGAGGGAAGCTCGAAGGTTGGCAACAAGAGAGAGGGCCTTCTCTGTGGTGGCTCCCCAATTGTGGAACGATTTCCCCGATGAGGCCCGCCTGGCACCAACATTGTTATCTTTTCGGCGCCAGGTCAAGACTTTCCTCTTCTCTCAGGCATTTGGCAATATCTGAGGAGCCTGGGTTTGTTTTGTTTTGTTTTTGTAGCTTTTTGAAGTGGTTTTAAATGTACAGATTGTGTGTATGTTGTATGTTTTTGCTGTTTTAATTTTTGTATATTGTTTTTAATTGTTTTTAATCCTATGTAAACCGCCCAGAGAGCTTCGGCTGTGGGGCGGTATACAAATGTAATAAATAAATAAATAAATAAATATTTCTTCTGGCATCAGTTAAAAGGTTTTATTGCTGAAGCAGCATTTCCTAGTGGTGAAGTCTAATTGAGAATATTATTTAAAACTGTGGCAGTGAGTTCTATAGACCAAAGCCTCAAAGTTTTTTTTTTTTTAATAAAGAAACATAGATAGGATAACCCACAGATTATTCCGTTGCATCTGGTGATAAACTACAGGTTTTTTCTTTCTTTCTTCATGTGTGGGGTTGAGATTAGAACTACATTAATTGTTTGCTGCAACATCTAACCGGAACAAACCAGAAACACAGGGCTCTGTAGAACAAAACTCAAAACTTTAAAGAATGCACATTTTCTTCCATATTATGACATGGTGACTCTGCTCATATACTGGGAAACTCAGAATGACTTGGAGCATCCCAAAATGTTTATCAGTAAAAGATACATTAGCTAATTTTTTTTAAAAAAGGAACGGAAGAATGAATTATGCTGAGAAGCTTACCGAGAAGATTTGTTTTTTTTAAACATCCCCATGGCTTCATTATTTTCAGAAGCACAAAAACAGAGGCAGCAGTTGCAGTTACCCAGCAAGAACAAATGCTAAACAGCACACAACTGCACAAAAATTCACCACCCCTGAAGCTTTCTGAAAATTTGCCTGGGATTTGAGTCAACCCATCTTGGAGGACATACAAAGATATTTTGGGGCAGAGGAACAATTTAAGAATTGTCTCACCTTTTCTCCCATGGCACAAGCTTATTAGTGGTGCAATTATAGCGAGGTTCTGAGGAAGCTGCGGAGAAACAGGTGTAAAATCCGGAGTCCTATTAAAAGTTTTATCTCGCTCAGTAATTCATTGCCAGATACATTAACCTGTTTTTGTCCTTTACTCTGTTGTGTATATATGTATACTAATGTTATGTTGTATGATGTTATATGTCTCTAACCTTTTAATAATTTCTTTCATGCTAATTCATTATTTTCAGACATGTGACATCTCAAATCTTTCTATAAAAATGTTCTTATTACATAGTTTTTAGAAATCATTTTGGGTGGCCAGGAGTAAAGGCTGGGAAACAGTACACAAACATCTTATCTTAAATTCTAAAAGAAAATATTTCATAATACAAAGCTGTTCAATTTTTTCGTAAGAAAACAAAAAAAAAAGTCCTTGGGGAAAAATGTTTTTCTTTTCTATTTTTTTTTGTGTGTGTGTGTGTTTCCCTCCAGGCCTCCATATCTCTAGAAGTGGCACTTTTAGACACAAAACCAGAGAACAGCCCACCTGAACAAACGGATGGAGCCTCCCCCCGAGTAACTGCCCCAGCAACAGCTCCAGTGTGGTGTAGTGACTAGAGGGTTGGACTGGGAATCGGGAGATCCAGGTTCTAGTCCCCGCTCGGCCATGGAAACCGACTGGCTGACTTTGGGCCAGTCCCAGACTCTCAGCCCAACCTACCACACAGGGTTGTTGTTGTGAGGATGAAATGGAAAGGAGGGGGATTATGTACGCTGCCTTGGGTTCCTTGGAGGAAAAAAGGTGGAATATAAAGGCAATAATAAAACAAATAAATAATAAATTCCTCATTTGCCTAGTTTCTCCTTGTTTGAGATGCCAGGGCCCAGAGTCATGCTAAACTCTAAGCTTAGTCCGTTAATAAATTGCCACGGGGGGTTGGGCTTGGTGCAGATACCAGGACTAGCACTACTGTTTTAAATAACTGGTGTTTTTAATTATTACTGCTTGGTATATGTTGTATTTACTGGGTATTTCATAAGCCACCTTGTGAAGGTTTGCACCTGAAAAGGCAGGATGTAAACTAAATACAGTAAATACACAAGTACGTAACAGTATGTAAGGGCTGAGTTTGGTTCTGGCAGCTGTAAGAAGCAAATTTCTTCCTTGGAGCTGTCTTCTGTCATACTATTTGCTGTCTCCAGTTGGCCATTATCCAGCTCATGGTTTCTGCTACTTGGTGCTTTTCCTACCTACCCTGTGGTGCTTGGGCTTTGCCCACTTCCAAGAAACAAAAACCTTTTATTTATGTATTACAATTTTATTCTGCCCTGCTTCCAAGGACCTCAGTGCATCATACAGCTTTCCCTAAGCATGAGGACACAAGTATTAGGATGATGGCGGATCTGAACATTGTCTGAGAACAGGTTGAATAGGAATCAGATCAAATGTATGTTGCTGCCTCAATATGATATAAGCATTGCAATCCCATAAAATGTGACCTTGAAAAGAATTTAAGACATTCCTCCATCACTGCCTCCCACTCCCAGCTGCCTTTGAGTTCCTGACCCTTTTGCAGCTCTGGCAATTGAAGATGACAATGGGGATTGCGAGTGTTTCTCTGAATTTCTCCTTTCTCTAATATGTGCTATAGGTGCATACCACATGCAAAGAGTGCTGGGAAATGTAGTTTTTCCAGAGTAATGACCCATTCCAGTAGCACTGGGAGAACTAAATTTTCCAGTGCTCTTTGTGTCAAATGTGCCAGTAGCAGAACACACCTGATGTCAGAAAGAGATCTCCTCTTTTCGTGCTGCCACTGCTGAAGTAGAAGCCAAGGAAGGGCAGAGAAGAAGGGGCTGGGGTGGAAGAAGGCAGCTGGGTGGGAAGGCAAGGGCTGTTGGGGGAGATATCAGATCCTGTTGCACTGCCAATAATATCATTGGGTTTACTGAAGGGTTCAAAATAGGCCTGGTATGGGATTTAGAAAAAACAAAACCAGTTTTTTTTTAGCCCGATTCCAAGCCTGACTAGGGAGATTTTACTGCGACTGGCCTAAAAGGAAGGTATATATATTGTGTAGTTTGAGGTATAAAGTTGTGAAGCAAGAACAGATCATTTTTGGTCTCTTTATAAGGAGGGCTTGGTTTGTTGTCAAATGAAAAGGCCTCCAGAGTTGAAGGAGTTTTTACACGCTAGTAGATAGATACTGTTTATACTTCTGACAGCTATTCTTGTGCTGCCTTGTTCTAAGTACAGCAGGCAAACAAAGGAAGCATACACTTTTGAACGCTAAAATTAATTTGCAAGTGTGATGCACAGGGGGTCTGCGAAAAGATTTTTGATTCTGAATAAAGGGGCATTTATCTTCTGAAACTGAGGCTTACATTATGGCTAATGAAATTGAAGGTCAATATGACATTGAACTGTAAATGATGGGCTGGGATAATAGAGGGAGATAGGGCATTCTGGGAATCACTATTGTAGGTTGGAGGAATAGCAGAGAAATCATCAACGTTTTAAGAAGACCCACTACTGTGATTAAGAAATGTATGAAGTTTCACTTAACAAGACAGATGCAGCTTTAGGATGTTTTACTGTTATACCTGCTAATCTGTTTATTTCCACTGTTTTTATTGTTTTAATTTTTTTTAACAAGAACAACATGTAATTTATAAGCCTGTCTGACTTTTCAAAGCAAATAATATTCATTATTTCAGCAAACCTTACAGTAAACCTATAGGGTAGTTCACTATTATTACACATGGGAATATTAAATAACTTACTCCCAACAGTGAAAAACATACAAGTACTGTTCCTACAGGGTACAGGTTTGTGAACAGCCTGGTGGCACATGGTCAGCTAAGAGCAATGCCTTTCCATAAGATGGTTCAAAAACTTAAACTGGTGCAGAATGCAGTCGCCTGAGTGTGTGTGTGTGTGTGTGTGGGGGGGGGTAATCCAATGATAATGCCTACTGGTTACTGGTGTGTTTCTGAGCCCAATTTAAAGTGCTGATTTTAACCTTTAAAGCCTGAAACAGTTTGGGTTCAAATTATTTGAAGGAGTACTTTCTCCCATATCAGCCTGCATTTTAGGATCAGCAAGAGAGGCCCTTCTTATTTCCACACTTGTGAGAGCAGTTGGGTGGGTGACCACACATGAAGGCCTTCTCTGCAGTGACCCCACACCTCTGGAAGAAGTTGCCATTGGGGGTTCCATCATGCTGCATAATTGCAGGCTTTTAAGAAGACCTTGAAAACATTATTTTCCTCTAGCCATCTCCTAATATGATTGCTGTTATTGTATTTTGTTGCTGTTTTATTGCTGGTTTTGTTTTATTGCTGGTTTTGTCATTGGGTTTTACTACCATTTTTATTGTGTTTGTACTGTTTTTCTTGTGTTTTTATCACTTTTGATATCATATTGGGTTTATTGCTGTTCACTGCCTTGGGAGGACTTCTGCGCTTAAAAGGTGGCCAAGAAATATTATAAATAAATAAATATTCTAGGGGTAATATTAAAGTGTCTGGGAGGTAACTCTATGGGTATGACAAGTGACCTTCACCTTCAGAGTGTATCATTTGGAAGTTTACCTATTGACAGAAAATCAAAATCAGTGCTCGTGCTGGACAATAACCAAACCCAGGGTCCATAAACTGGATTAGATTGCTGCTTATTCCTGACATCTCTCTCCAATAACTTAATTCTGATAGCATGGGAATCATGTAGCAGAGCCCCTCTGCCTTAGTGAACACAGGGATTCAATGGCTTGATATTGAAGGCAAATGATTCCATCTCTCTAATTGCCCATTTTAATTGATATTGCATCCTGCATCAGCTTCATGTATAAATTATTCCAAACAGCTGTCATAAACTGATTTTCAACTAAAAGTATGGATATCATGGATGTGGGGAGAGAGCTTTTTGTTTAGACTACTGAAAACATCTGCCATGGGGTGAGGGGGGAAAGGTTTATGCAGCCCTTTTAGCATCTCTTTCCATTAGATGTTACTTCATAATAATTTCCTCTCCTTGTGCCAAGCATATCAAATTATCAAAATCAACATGATCGTAGACAATTTGGATAGACAATCAAGTGATACATGCATATTAGGTTTGTGTTTTAATGGGCCATGCAAACACTAAAGCTACCATAGCATTAAAAGAGAAGGCATTTTTGCTCTGTGTAGTGAGCTGACATGCTGTCATGGCTCTTGCATGAAGGAATGCCAAAAATAACCAGCTGGAATCAGAAACCTGTTGCCACTGAACAAGCGTAGACAGATATAACTCACAATTAGTCCTACAGGACACAATTCGAGTGCTGTAGAAGTTACTCATATCACCACCATCACAGATGTAAAGAGATGAATTTCTCTTTTGGCCCATGACTGCTCAGATAGTGCCTTTTGATTTAATCTGAAGCATTCAGATAAAAAGCCCTCACGGCATATGCTTGCTATTGAAGAAGCCTATTTTTCTGAGCTGCTAAGGACTCCAGAGAGGCATGAGTAAGACACAGGAACACATGCTGTATATCCTCTGGGATATTTTTTTTCTCATATATGATAATGAAGATAAAAAGTGCAAGAGAGTGGAGATCTCGAACACATAATTAATGAAGATTGATGCTTTATTGTTAATTTATACAGCAAGGCTAATTCAGGTAAAACCTTAGCAAAAGACACAACATATTCTGGGTCATACAGAGCTGGATTTTCAAAGGGACTGGCTGGAGTTTAATGTAAATGTAACCTTTGTTGTGCACTCAGCTGTCAACATGAGAGAAAGCAGCAGAAAACCAGGAACAATGTACAATAAGATGTAATAGCTGCATATCCTTGCTAAAGCAGTGTGTTGCTTTCTTCTTTTTATCCATGATTCTTTTCTTCTTTTGACTTTGCCCACACCAGCTTTAAAGGGGCCAATTCCGTCTAGACTTAATGGTCTCTCAGTCAGTCGGCAATAGTACCGTCCTGTTGTTCTTTGAAGAACTATCTTTTAGTTTGGGCACTACAGTTCATGAAGTATACTGATGGATTAAAAAGGACTCAAAGAAAGCTGTAAGGATGATAATGTGTCTAGAAGACAAATAGTGAAAAGTATACATGACGGAATTCATAATGTTTGGCTTAAAAATAAAGTTTGATATGGGGAAATATCTTAACAATGTAAGAAGTCCTTGCTGGATCAAGCCAAAGCTCCATCTCAGCATTCTGTCTCCCAAAGAAGCCAATTAATAGCTCACAAACAGAGAATGACGGAGATAGTAACGTTGTGGCTTTCCACCAACATCTTGTGGTCAGAGGTATACACCCTCTAAACATGGCACTTCCATTTTTAGCTCTGATGGTTGGGGAACCAATGATAGATCTTTCTTCCATGAATTTGTCTAATGTATTTAAGAAACAATTTCAGCTAGCGGGAATTACCACATCTTCTAAGCTGATCACATGTTGTATGAAGCAGCATTTTTCTTTGCATATTATTACAAAGCTTGCTCCGGACATGCACCTTTTAACATATGTCTGAACCTACTTCTAGGTCACAGAGTAAGTCCCTCAGGAACAGTGGATGAGGGGGGAGATTTAGTTTGATACTAAGGCAATTTCTTTCTTCTACAACCTCTAGCAAGTGGGTCCACTGCAAAGAAGCTTCCAGAGAAAAGAATGGAGAGATGCCAGTGATGGTTTCTGAAACTGCAGTCTAAACATTTGTTGGGTGAGCACAGGTCCTGTACTGGATGGTCAAGAAGGTACAAAAGGTTATCAGCATTGTCAATTAATGGCTGACAGTGGCTGAATTCGGACGACACAATAGTCAACTGGGTGGGGGGAAACAATCGTCAGTTGTATTGACTAGCCTGTCATCCGAATGCTGCCATAGTCAACTCAGCACTGATCCTAATACACACCACGGTTGATTATTTATTACCATGTTGTGTGGGGAGTACCCCCTAGATGAACAACTGTAAAGTTGATTATTACCCCACCATTGACTAATGTGTTGTCCGAATGCAGCCAGTGTGTGTCTTGATTTACATTTGAGGGTGGTGGATATTGGCTTACCACGTCCAAGAGCTCCATTGCTCTGGGATATTCCTGGGATAGGCCACTTCTATTTCAATTTCACATTGGCCCTAATGTAGGCTGACCAGATAAAATCCAGGTCAGGGCTCATGTAACTTTAACAGTTGCAGAGAAAAGGGAATTTCAGCCAGTGTCATTTGTATGCAATTAGTTCCTGGTGAAATTCCCTCTTCATCACAACTGTTAAAGTTGCAGGGGCCCTGCCTTCTTTTGTATATGGTCACTCTAGTATAGTGCCTGCAACCTCAACTGTGGTGATGAAGAGGGAATTTCACCAGGAACTAATTGCATACAAATGACACTGGCTGAAATTCCCTTTTCTCTGCAACTGTTAAAGTTACATGAGCCCTGACCTGGATTTTATCTGGTCAGCCTAGGATAGACTGGGAAGTTTTACTTACTTTCAGGAAATGGCTTAGTGACAAAGTGAAAATGCTCTGGTAACAATATTATTACTGAGAACTGTGTATTATTTAAAAGGTTTGGGGGAAAGAAGGATGGCCAATTATTACCAAAGCTAGAAGCAGCAGCAGCAGCATTTTTTTCTAAAAAAGACAGGGCCACAATCCGACATAGGAACCCAATGTACAAGACATATCCACATTCAGTGAATGCATTAAGGAGGAGGAGGAGGGAGATCATGCACATTGACCCTTCTTTGAAAGAAGCTATAGGAACGCCTTCATTAGAGGTATTTTAAAGAAAAGCCAATTAAGGCTCAATCTGCAATAATTTAGATATACGATAGTTTGCCTTATGACAGGAGGTTAACAACCTATTTAGTCCTTTGCTGATCTAGGATCCTGTTGACCTGCATGTTCATCACTTGATGAATGTGACATTAAAGATTTACTTGAAAATCTTAAAGAACTGCTGAAGATCAATCATGACAGAGTTTTGTATCAAGTTCAAACACAATAAATGGAGGCTATTCATACTTTGGGTGATAAGTCATTTAATGTTGAATAATCAAGTGATATCAAATGATGTGCATTAGGGCTTTGCAAAGTTTAAACCTTGGATATTCGAATCCGTGTCTAGGAGGCCATTTTGTGGTGGAGCCGCCATTTTAAGATTGATCTGCCATTTTCCTGCACAGCCCTAGGCCCTGTACAGCCTACAACCCCCAGCATGCAGTGCCTGGGAAGGCTGGACTTATTGGGGTCCAGGAGCAAAGGGCAGATGTGTCCTAACCATGTGCAATTGCCTGCACCTTGGTACAATCGCTGGCTTCCCTGCTGCCATTGCCAACTTCCTCTCGCATGATCGATGCTTCAAACTGCTTCATGTATGCTGGGGGTTGTAGGCTGTACCGGGGACTAGGGCTGTGCAGGAAAATGGCAGATCCATCATAAAACAGCAGACCCACCACAAAATGGCCTCTGCGTCTTGGAGTTGAATATCCAAGGTTCGAACTTTGAACAGCCCTCATGTTCATGCATGTGTGAACATCCCAAAGGATTTATTGATTGATTTGATTTGAACCCCACCTTTCTACAAAGATGGCTATGATTTCTAATTGTCTGAAACCTGATATACAGTAATATATACCCTGAGTTACTTCCCATTCTTTTGCATTCAAGTCACATCACAGAACACAACTTTCCTAAGATACAGAATTATTGACAGCTCTAACAACAAAACAGCAACAGACATTACTCATATTCTTAAAGCACCATAAACCCATAGAAGAAAGCATGTAAACAATTCCTATCCAGCAATGTCTGGCTTTCCGTGTATGCTATTACGGTAGAATGCTTATGCACTCAGGACCATGTCTAATCTCATATTTATTTGCAACTACTAAATCTGAGGGTATCAGTTGTTTTGCTAACTGACTTTCCCTAAGGACAGCAGGTGTATCAAGTCACTAAATAGCAGTGTTTATAAAACGTTTGCAAGGAAAACTGTAAGCAGTTAACATTTCTTCTATTCTGGTAGGTGAGTAAAAGTGTGAGAGAGTAGAATTTAGATAAATCATGTGCAAAATTGTACTGATTGCTAAAATCACAATCCAAGTGGGTTAATTCATCTCCTAACAAAAATACTGTTCCACTGTGAAACATGAACACATAAATATAGATTTGTAAAATGTAATATACATTTAAGAATGCTTGAGGAATTTTATCTTTGTGAATTTCAATACAAACTGACCTGATTTACACCTCCCATATTAATGTGGAGATAGGAACTTAGTTATCCACCAGTTTTTATACTTTTTGAATGTTCCAGAGCAGTTTTCAGCTCAAAAATATATTAAAATTCATTTACACTGCAAACCTATGAATGTCTACTTAATCATAACTTCAACTGAGTTCAGTGGGTCTTACTCCCAGGTAAGTGGGTATGGGTGTGCACTTAAAACGCATATTTTGAGCAAAAAATAAATTTAGAAATGTGAAAAAGAAAATGTGAATTTAAAAATGTTTAAATGTGATTTTTTTTTTAATGTGGCAGGTTAATGCGGAAGCAGGATAGAATGAATAAAGGAGTGAATGGACCAGAAGCTGATCAGCCATCCCAAGTAACAATCCCTCACTTACAGCAGACAATTTGGAGCAGTTTACATAATAGTTCCATGGTACTTCCATGCGGGTCCTGATCAGGTCAAATTCCAACTTGGCTTTAGCAATACCACAACATCAGTTGTTACCTGAACATGCGCATGGAAGTGGGCATGGAAGCATGAAAAAAAGCCCTGCATTTATTCATGAGTTTTTATTTCATTTATCCTATTCCTCTCAAATGCTTAGTATAACTTACATGTGATTCCCAGGTGGTCTCCCAACCAGGCATCTAAGAGGGCCAGACCTGCCAATGTTTTGTTACTAGCCAAAGTGCTAAACATCCACCTCCTATTTTCTTCTGGTCTTACAATAAAGTTTTTCTGGGGCCTATAATGTTTTTTTGTGTGAATGCTGAACAGAGCATAATCAGTATAGAAGTGCCAACTCTGGCTGAAGATGTGCGGGCAAAGACAAATGTTTAAACCAAAAGTGTTCTTCTAGCCAAATGTATGACAACCTTCAGAAAGTCCAATGGGAAGGGCAGAAGTAATTCCTCTGCCTTTTGACAACTGCTTATAAAAGTCATTGGCTGAATTTGGACGACACATTAAGCAACTGGGGGGTGGGGGGATGGGACAATCGTCAGTTGTATTGACTATCATGTCATCCGAATGCTGCCATAGTCAACTCAGTGCTGATCCTAATCCACACCACGGTTGATTATTTATTGCCATGTTGTGTGGGGAGTACCCCCTAGATCAGTGATGGGCAACCTTTTGAGCTTGGTGTGTCAAACTTCGCCAAAAAATTGAGCATAACTCGGGTGGTGTGTCACTTTGAGGAAAAAACATTATTTCGCGATATTTATAGTTTAAATAACATAAATGTATAATTGTTATATATAATTGTATTTAATAAACCAAAAACTAATTATTTAACTTACCTGCTTAGTGACTTCTTTGTTCATCCGTCAGTCGGTTTCTTTTGTTGGTCTTGATATTATTTAGCTTGTGTGGGGTGCCGTGAACTAAGATAAGTGAGGGGGAGGGGGAATTCTTTAACGAACCTGCCTATTAGTGACTTTTTTGTTGCTGAATTTCATTGGCTAAATCTTCAATTGAAGGTTGGTATTTTGTACACTTCAGGCCCAAGCAAGCGCTACTAACTTCATCTGTCAATCTGTTTCTTTTGTTGGTTTTGATATTATTTAACACTGAGAATAAGGCCTCACAAAAGTATGTAGAGGGAAAAATTGTGAGTAAAGCCATTGCTATATTTTTCAGGGTGCTAAAAGTGTCTGGTAGTCGGTTCCAGGCACTCCAAATTTCCTGTTCGTAGTGGCACTCCTCTTGATTCTCCAAGCGGCACCTTTCCAGATTCTCAAGCTTTGACCTCAAGTCGACAAACACCTGAGCCCAGATACTGTCTTGAAATTCTGCAAGTTGCATCTCCAAATCATCAATTTGCATCCATTGGAAACCATTTAATTCCAAACTACTGTAGACTACTACATCAGGATACTTCATTATTTTCATGGTCTGTTCTAGACTTCTAAATTGACTAAATCTATCACTAAACTGGTCAAGTAACGAGTCTAAAACATGCTGGTACTTCATATGCAAGAGTTCCATTTCATTTTGTACAGCTGCACTGGCCTTCTCAAAATACTTTGTTACTCGAGGAAAATACTTATAAGTTTTAGTTTCTACATCTCGCTTGAAAATTTTAACTTTACTTTCAAAAGCTTTTATGTATCCAAACATAACGTCAATACTTTTGCCAAAACCTTGTAACTTTAAGTTCAGTTCATTAATATGAACAGAGAGATCTGTAAAAAACATCAGGGTGTTGACCCACTTATCATCATTAAGCTGAGGAAAGTTTCCCAGATCCTTATCGTCAAGAAATACCTTAATTTCTTCAAAGCACTCCACAAAGCGCTCAAGAACTTTGCCTCGGCTCAGCCATCTTACATTATTGTACATCAGCAGTCCACTGTAGGTGGAATCAACCTCCAGTAAAAGTGCTGAAAATTCTCGCTTGTGAAGGGGGCGAGCAGCTATTAAATTAACTATTTTTGTAACAACTGACATTAAGTCGTTTAATTCGGTGAATCCTGCCTTGGCACATAAAGCCTCCTGATGGATAATACAATGAAAAGGCACAATCGGATGTCCAATAGCTTCTGTAAACAATTTGACAAATCCGACTTTTTTCCCCACCATATTTGGTGCCCCATCTGTCGTCACTGACACAACTTTAGAGATATCAATGCTTAGGTCACGAAATGTTTGTATAACAACCTTACATATTTCGCTTCCTGATGTACTTGTTGGCACTGATACTAACTTTATCAACTCTTCTCTCATTGTGAGACCATCAGAATATCAACCAATAATGGCCAACTGAGCATGTGATGTGACATCAGTAGTTTCATCAAGAGAGATCGAAAAATATTTACACTTCCTTATGTCTCTCTTTAATTGATGTTGTACGTTTGTGTTCAGTCTCATTATTCGGTCTTTTATGATATTTCTACTGAGTGGTAACTCAGATATTCTCTTAATAATTGCATCTTTATTCTGCATATCGTGAAATAGAACTGGTGCACATCTTAGGAGAGTTTCTTTAATAAATTCTCCCTCACTGAGCGCTTTTCCATGCTGAGCTATAGAGTGAGCAATGCTCAAACTTGCAGATGTTAAATTTGTAGAGCCTTTCATAAATTTAAGGATGGAATTAGATTGGCTCTTATAAAGGTGTAGCTGCCTGGAAATGTATTCCTTCCTTTCATCCTCACTTTTTTCCAAGACCTGGGAATGATTATTTCAAAATGTCTATTTATATTCCACGTTCTGCTTACTACCGTTCAGTACATAGAACGCAAAATGATCTGCCATTTTTTCTATAAAGCCATACATCTCGGTCCATGTCTCTTGAAAGGGTCGGCCACTGCTACTACCACTTCCTTTACTTAACCTTAGTTTTTTATTTTTTGGGTTCTCCATCAGGGGGGCAGTGACAGAAGATAGAATTATAGATAGCTTGTTAGGCCTGCAGGCAATTAGGGGTTAACTAGCCTAACTAACCACAAAATGGTGCATGTAACTGTCTTTTAGGAAAGGGCAGGGGTAATAAGCAGAAATGGGGTTAATAAGGATGCACAACAGTAATAGTGGTGAAATGGAGTCTGCACTATGGAGCAAGATGGTGTTCCTTATGTGAATTAAAATGGCTGCCGCTATTTCTAATGGCGGGAAATGGCACCCATAGCACGCCAAAGGCCCTCGCCTCTCCCAGCCTCCCCCTCACTTATCTCAGTAATGATGGATTAGAAATCCATGACACCCCAGAACAGTAGATAATGGTTGCTGTGGTTAACTGTTATTTGGTTACTGGTAATAGCAGGGCCCTCAGAGATGCGTCCCCCGCTGCGTTCCGCTGCTCCCTGCTCTGCCGGCGGAAGTGAGGGCAAAGATCCCGGCTTAACCGGAAGTCCCAGAACTAGACGCTCTGTGCCGGACTTCTGTTGTTTTGGCCTACAGACCTCCGGCACAGAGTGTCTAATAGGGGAGGATGAAACATTTGCGACTAGAGTCTAACTCTTAGACTCTAGTCGCAAATATTTCATCCTCCCCTATTAGACACTCTGTGCCGGAGGTCTGTAGGCCAAAACAACAGAAGTCCGGCACAGAGCGTCCTCGGCTACTCGAGGATGAAACATCCTTCTCGGCATGCGGCCGCCTCAGCGGCCGCGTGTCATCAGAAATGGCTACGCGTGTCAGTGCTGACACGCATGTCATAGGTTCGCCATCACTGCCCTAGATGAACAACTGTAAAGTTGATTATTATCCCACCATTGACTATCGTGCTGTCTGAATTCAGCCATTGTCTCCCCATAGAATCAGATTTGCCATTAGGACATTATTTTAAAATTCTCTGCACATTGATTTCATTGAAAATAGAAATGGCACAATATGGCTTATTTAACAGCATATAGCAAATAAACCACTGGAACCAATCTGCCAAAAACCACAGAACTAGCTTGGCTGGTATAAAATACTTCCTGTAATGGAATAGGAAACTTGCAAAACATCATCAATATGTAATTCACATTGTTTAGACAGAACTGACTTGTAAATTGTGTTTCTTATTGCTAGAAGAACAGCTGAAGCAAAGAAAAATGTTATGCTACTGAGGGAAAAGAGAATAAAAATGTCTTCACTGAGCAAGGTTTAACATTCCTAGAGCGATATAATTTATGATAGCTAACAAAAGAAAAAAAATATTATTGTTAGCTTTTTTAAAAAAACCTTTGATAATATATTGTGACAGGAGTTAATATTTTTTAAACTATCTTCACTCCTACTTCAGATAATGACCGATGAAACTAAGATCTGGAACAACACAGTTCAGAGATCAATCCTTTTAACAACTCACTGCTCTCAGGTTTTCAAAGGAATGCAATGTAGAACTCACTTCCCATATCCTGCTGGTACAATGCATGGTGGTTTACCATTAAATGTGTTTGTCCATCTACAGTTTTCCACTCTAAATATCCAACTAATCCTCCTTTGGCACTTTCAAGAAAATGTTTGATTTTCTGCTATGTTTAATGGGCATGTGTTTCCCCTCAGTCTATAATTTTCTATAGTTCAAGTTCTTCTACTGATTTTATGTCACGTTTCATCTTCAGAAATTGCTACATGCAGCCTGACCCTGTGCATGTTCACTCAGAATAAAGCCCCATTAGGTTCCATCAGGCTTCTTCCCGGGTAAATGTGCATAAGATTGCACTTTAGTCACTTTACCTTTGCCGATTTTACCTGGTCTCTGGATGATTATGTTTTCCTCCCTTGTGGTGTGGCAATCAAAATGTGTGAGAAACTTGCCACAGAATGAAACCTATCCATGTGTCCATGTCCAAACCAGTATTATCACACAGGCAAATCTGTGGCATGCTGACAGGTGAGCTGAATGGATCCATGCAGAGTTAGACAAATGGTGAAATAAAAACAAGGAGTCTTGTAGCATTTTAATGACTATCAAATTCATTATGGCATATACATTTTCATGGACTAGAGACCAATGCATCAGATACATGAAGTATTCTCTTAAATTGGCTGGTTTATATACACATGGCTGCTGGAGAGGGGGGGGCGTTAGAAGGGAATTTAGAAGGGAATGAAATACAAAAAATACAGACTGTGATAATTACAATAAAGACTTAAATGTATTTAAAATTGTTGCAGCATTTCACATTGTTGTATTACCGTAGCCTGAATAGAAATAATGGGATTCATCCCACTTCAGGTGTTGCTTAGTTTGCCAATGCCAGGATGTTTGTGTTATCATTACAGTGCTTTGTGATTGGTCACTATAACAATTTTATATACATTTTTCCTAACTTTACTGCTAGCATTCCCCACCACCTCAAAACAGCCATATATATATATATATATATATATATATATATATATACCAGCCAACTTAGAACACATAATGTATCAGATGAAGTGTGCTCGAGTCCATGAAAGCTTACACCATAATAGATTTATTAATGTGTAAGGTGGCACACAATTTTTGTTGCAGTTGTTTTGCTGCAACAGACTAATATGGTTACCCTCTAAAATGGTGAAGTAGTTGTGTAATGGCTTTACTATATGCCCAACATTTCCTGCAACATCCCCCTCCCCCAAGCTATCTACATTTATGGTCACAATTTAAAACCACGAAAAGTGGGTTGAATAAGTTGCAAGCTGGAATACATAGAAAACAATTACATGGGCACACTTCTCTAGATATCATCCTCTGGATGATCCACTCAACCAATGCTCTTAACACAACAATTTAGTGACTTGACTGTGGTTCAGACTCTTAACTTGAAGGAATACAGACATATTTTCTTCACACACAAAAAAATAAAAGCAAAAGATATACTGTATAAGCACAAGAAAGATGAAAGGCCAGGTCTTTTGTACAAAAGTCCATTATACCTACTTATGTATTTAGATTTTGAGTAGAACTGTTATAAATTGGCCACTACATACTTTTGAACTAACCACGCTAATCTCTGAAGTAGAAGTCACACTATCATCATCACCAACAGCATCCAGGATTAAATGAACTATGGCCGAATGGATCAGAAACTGACTGAGCAGCCATTCCTACTAACATCTCTCTGTTACAGTAGAAGATTTGGACATGATAGTACCAGGGTTCTCTCAGGGTTCACCCCAGTAAGAAGGATTACAAGCATTCATATCTCCTCCCCCATTCCATTTTTGTGTGTGTTACGTATCTTCTCTAAATCTCAGTGCCAGTGCTACAGAGCTAAAAGGGATAGGTGGGCTCTTTTCTCATTGACACTGAGATTTGTGACGAGCGCAAATAGACCTTGGGCTGGATCCAAGACGTGCCTTCTGTGAACAGAAGGATTCCACTTTTGTGAACCGCCCAGAGAGCTTCGGCTATTGGGCAGTATATAAATGTAATAAATAAATAAATATGAGGTGCCTATGCCCATTTTTCGGGAACCCCACTTCCACACTGTAGCTCATCCCATTCAGCACAGTCTCCCAATTCTCTGTGTAGCATTTTCAGGGCCCTGGACGGGCTGCCATGGGGAGCAAGTCTAACTTCTGCCAGCCCAGTTGCCTAAAGCTAAATCTGAATCCAAACCCTAGTTAATAAGCCATGGCAATATTTGTTGACCCCTGCCATTGTAATAATCTATATACAACTTCACTTGGGAAAGTGCTTTAGGGCACAATCTCATGCATATTCAGACAGAAAAAAAGTCCTACAACTCCCAGCATTCCCCAGCCAGCATTGCTAGGGGTGCTAGAAGTTCTGCCTAAACCTGTATAGGATTGCACCCTTAGAGGCTTTGTTTCAGTCATTATCACAGCTAACTAGATAGTAGAATTTACCAATTAAGAGTTCTGATCAGAAAGCAATAACTGGTCAATTCTTGAAAGTAAGCTAAAATAAAATAAAACCTGAATGTGAAATAGCACGATCCATTATATTTATGAAATTATTTTTGAATATTGACAATAAACTTGAAAACATATTATTTTACTGTGACCTTTTACTGTTGTTGCTGCTATTGCCATTGCTGTTGCTGCTGGTTTTATTGGTGGCTTTTATTGTTTTCATTACTATTTTACTGTGTTTATGTTTTTATTGCTTTTAATATTTTAACTGTTTTTATGTATTTTACTGCTGTAAGCTGCCCTGGGAGTGCTTCTGCCCTGAAAGGCAGCCAAGTTATGCTTAAATAAATAAATAAATAAATACTTAAAATACCAAAACAGCTCTCCCAATCTCACTCCCAATTTTCCAAATTAAAATTCTACTTTGAACATATATTTCACAAAATGTGAGTCCCCAATAAAATATCTACATGGAAAGGAATTTTAACAGGTCACAAATATTAACAAGAACCTGTTTAAAGGTCTATGTTACTATTGATCAGCTGCTATTTTAATGAGATTGTGTAATGTCATTTGCCAGTAGGATTCAGAGCTTTAATAGTGAAATTCTGCTTCTAATTATAATTTAAGAGATTCTAAAACTCTGATACTCTACACAACATAGTGAGGAATAACCAGTTTGAAATTTTACCACAAAAGCTAATGACCCTATTAACTCTAATTTGTTTACTAACTAGTCTGGAACAATTTCTTCCACAGGTACTTCTTTGATGTTCAAAATTAAACTTCCTAGAGGCTTGAGAAATTAAATGCTAAAGGAAGTCAATTATACAGCAATTGCCTCAAAGACAAGGAATGCTATTCCTATTTCACACTCAAATAGTATTTTCATGATCTTCAAAATGCATGTCCATTGTTCAAAACCACAGGGTTCTTGAGGAGCACCTATTATAACAAAGCAATATGTATACTTTGGATTTTTTTTTAAAAAGTGTAGACATATTGATGAGTAGTATCTAACGGTGTTCATCCACCAATGAATAGACACTGCTGTTGAATCGACTTACTATTTTTCATGAACATTTTTGGCAGTGTCTAAAAGTACCCCTTATCTTTTTTGCTGATTTTTCAATTGACATTTTCTCTGATGTTAAATGGTCGCATAGTCAAATGTGATAGTATTGTGACATCATCACATTCACGCTGCAATCCCAAATTGGCTGTGATTACCCATGGGATTAATCCAGGAAGAAGAAGCTGTAATAGAGGGGAAATGATGTAAAACCCTCAAAGGTAAGTGTGTGTGTGTGGCCGTGAATGGGATTTTTTTTTTAAAAAAAAAGATGTACTCATAGTTAAGGAATTTTTCAGGAAATATTTTTGTCCCCTTGAAACATTTACACAATTTTGGATAGGTCCTGCTCAGGTAGAATGTAAGTAAAAATTTCAAAGGAAGTTTAAAGTTTAAACAATTTCAATTAGATTTTTTCTATAGATATGATCAAAACACCAATGCATTTCACACATATGCCATAATAGGATGTTGAAAGTTTCATATGCTTGGCAGCTGTCTCTGAAAATGAAATGAACTTTAAGATGACACAACTCAAATATTCATCCATAGAAGCCCCCAAATTTGCATCATAGCTCAAGACCAGACAAAATGTATGTCTAGCAGTAGAAAGGTACATCAGACCAGCATACAATTTAAAACTTAGTTCTCAAATGAACCAGTTTACATACCAGTATCATCAAGGTTCATATATACTACCTAAATTAAAAGTGAAGAAAAAATATAAGTATAATAAAACATAAAATTTCCGTATATGCCTATTCTATAATAAAATAACAATAGAATAATAATTAAGTATTGTGAGCAACCTTGTTACAGAACAGCATAATTATGTTAGTAGTTTTAGAAAAATGTATTCAGACTTACAAACTGCCTTAAAACATCGAATTTAATACATGCTTCATGGTTAGGAGAATAAATCAATATTGGAAAAATATTGTGATATTGAGTTCTGTATTTTCTTTATCTACAGTTAAATATATGCAGCCTTGAATTAAAAAATACTTTCTGCTTTCCATGATCCATATATTTGCTTCCATGGCTTCATCCTGTATATTTGGTTTATGATTGGTATTGTATCTTGTTTGATTAGTACACGACACAAGAAATAATGTAATTTTAGCAATACTAATACACATTTCATTCCTAATCATATTTATATAATTCAAACTGACACAATATACAGAAAACATATGCAGAAACCAGTATAATATAGTTCTAAAAGTGTGAGTCATTAGCATGGAGTGTACCACTTAGATTTTTTTTAAAATGTTGTAAACAGTATATAAATAGATTTAACAACAACACCAACAACAATAATACACTTCTACTTGTTGTTTATGGGTATGAGAATGAGTGTTAATTCATAAGTTCTTGTTTAAACATGTGTTTTTAAAGTGCTTTTGCAATTTTTTAAAAAACAAATAACATTTTAATTTATGTTTATAGGTGTTCGTATTATTATTATTATTATTATTATTAATCAGATACTTTGGCAGATTAGTCTGAGAGGCCTGGCTGTATGCATGTTTGTTAAGAGATTCAAAATAAACATAATTTTGTAATATCTGACTACTGAAAATGACCTTATGCTTGAAACATGTTTGGTGTGTTTTATAAATTATTATTTTCCTGTTATGCATTTCAGTGATGTAAGAAATGTATATATATATATTTAAAAACCCACTGTGAAGTCATAACATTGGCATATATGTGTGGTGTTTGTACAAGTATTTCATCTATTTTCTTGGGTTGGATATCCCAATTTGTCAGTTTTTAAATTTAATTTCAGCTCTCCATGAACCCATTAGGTAGTCTTAGGCAAGCTGCTTTCCTTTTGCCTTACCACTCCATATTGTAGGTAATAGTCTAGAAATGGGGAAAAATGTTTTCCCAAATTGGCAGCCCATTTGTAAGTATTAAATTCAGCAATCCAGTTCAGCAATTTGGGGGTGGGCCAAATTTGGGGAGGACTTACTTGTTGCAACAGTATTCCCCCCCCCCCCCATAGAATCATAGAATCGTTGAGTTGGAAGGGGCCTATAAGGCGAACAAGTCCAATCCCTGCTCAGTGCAGGAATTCACATTAAAACATCCCTGACAGATAGCTGTCCAGCTGCATCTTGAATGCCTCTAGTGTGGGGGAGCCCAAGACCTCCATAGGCAATTGGTTCCATTACTGTACTGCTCTAAGAAGTTTTTCCTGATGTATAGCCAGAATCTGGCTTCCTACAACTTGATCCCATTATTCTATGTCCTGCACTCTGGGATAATCGAGAAGAGATTCTGGCCCTCCTCTGTGTGACAAGCTTTCAAGTACTTGAAGAGTGCTATCATGTCTCCCCTAAGTCTTCTCTTCTCAAGGATAAACATGCCCCGTTCTTTCAGCCTCTCCTCTTAGGGCTTTGTTTCCAGACCCCTGATCATCTTTGTTGCCCTCTGAACTTCCTCCAGCTTGTCTGCATCCATCTTGAAGTGCCCAGAACTGGATGCAGTACTCAATGTGGCCTAACCAATGCTGAATAGAAGGAACCCACTACCTTGCATGATTTGGAAGCTGTACTTCTATCAATGCAGCCCAAAATAGCATTTGCTTTTTTTGCAGCCGCACCACACTGTTGGCTCATATTCAGCTTGCGATCTACAACAATTCCAAGATCCTTCTCGCTTGTAGTATTACTGAGCCAAGTATTCCCCATCTTGTAATTGTGCATTTCGTTTCCTTTTCCTAGATGTAGAACTTGGCATTTATCCCTATTAAATTTCATTCAGTTATTTTCAGCTGAGCGCTCCAGCCTATCAAGATCACTTTGAAGTTTGTTTCTGTCTTCCAGGGTATTAGCTATCCCACCCAATTTTGTGTCATCTGCAAATTTGATAAGCATTCCCTGCACCTCCTTGTCCAAGTCACTAATACAAATGTTAAAGAGCACTAAGCCTAGGACTGAGCCCTGCGGTACCCCGCTCATTACCTCCCCCCAGTTTGAGAAGGTATCATTGATAAGCACTCTTTGAGTCTTATTATGTAGCCAACTGTGGATCCATCTAAGAGCCTATCTACAAAGTACCTTGGAACGTTTTAAATAGTATTTTAAAATGTTCCAAATAGGTGAGTTCCAAAACGTCTTAGGTCATATTAAGGAGTGCTCACGTTACAGGAGAAAAATTCTTCAGTCTTCAAGCGGTGTGTGCGGTCTCACACCCTTCTGTCTGTCTCTTTTTGTTTCGTTTTTACAATGAGTTTAGGGCAAGGCACTGTGGGCACTGTAGGTCACTCGCCCACTTCCTCCTTAGTTCCCCTTTCATTCCCTAGCATTCAATGAGTATAGGGCTAAGCATTGTGGGTGTTGTAGTTCACTCGCCCACTGCCTCCTTAGCCCCTTTCTTCCCCACCAATCAACTGCTAAGCATTTGGGCGCTGGTAAACGAAGCACTGCCCCCCCAAATCACAAACGGTAAGGAAGGGCACATTATTTTACTTAAAATGATTTATTAAAAGTAAAACCATTGTATATAGCTGAAGTGAGTTTTAAAAAACCTCGAGTATACAACGTTCAAGGGAGTGTGTCATGTGACCCAAAGAGTTTTTGTAACCCTTATAAAATGTTACAAAGCTAGTGTGTAGATCGGCTCTAAGAGTTGTTCCAGATAGCCCACTTTTAGCTAGTTTGCTTATCAGTTTTGTTTTAACTGGTTTGACTGTTTTTAAATTCTATACTGTTTTTAGGTTATTAATGCTTTAATTTGTTTTTAGCTGTGTATATTTATTATTTTGTATTTGTATGGTTTTATCTGTACGTCGCCCTGAGATCCTTGTGATATAGGGCAGGATACAAATGTTTTAATAAATAAAATAAAAAATCATGGGGCACTTTGTCAAAAACTTTGCTGAAGTCAAGATACATTATATTCACAGCATTTGCATAGACCACAAGGGAGGCTATCCGATCAACAAATGAGATCAGTTTGGTAGGATTTGGGGTGAAATTTCACCCCATTCCAGCAAAGTGCCAGGGAACGCAGCGGATCTCTATTTTTATAAACTGAAGATGCACAGCTGTGCATCAGCAAAGTAAAGGATAAACATTCCCTCCAGAAATGCACAGATCATCCCTTTAGTTCCTGCCCTGGATAACTTGTGATTTTTGCTTCTTCTCAGAACAATGGGCATAATGGGGTTAGGGGTGGGAGCTGTTACTGCTGTGCCCCTCCCCCCCCACAGAAGTATGTCTTGCCTGACATTGAAAATCCGAGTTTTAGGGACAGCTAGCTCTGCCATATAAAACTGATGGAGCAGAGCCGATTTCATCAATATGAGGAGAATAAGAGCAATGTGCTTTCCTCCCATGCTCATCAAGATGAAGCCAGAGGTACTGTGGGTTGAAAACTGGCTACTCTGGATGGAGGTTTAGAACTGGTCTTAAATGGGGTTACACTCCACCTAAATGACCAGGTACGTAGTCTGGGAGTCCTCCTGTACTCTGTGCTAAATGGTTGTTGCCGTGTCCAGGAATGTATTTTACCTGCTTAGGCTGGAATGCCAGCTGTGACCCTGTATGGAGAGGACAGACCTTGCCTCAGTTATCCATGCACTAGTGATGGCGAGGCTGTACTACTGTAATGTGGAGCTGTATGTGGGGCTGCCTTTGACGATGCTTCAGAAAGTCTGGTTGGTGTGTGTGAGGTTATCCTCAACCGCTTGCTGCTGCTGCTGCCTCTGTGTCACCTTTACTATTTAGGCTCTACAGCACTACAGCCCAGCAACCTGGCCTCTAGATAACTTCTTTGTTCTGCTGCCACTAGTACTTTCTCGGGTACACTTACAGACCATACTAGTAGATAGAATTAACAAGAATTTATTAATAAGAAATTGTGTGTCAACAAGCTTAATGGTTATTTCAGTTCAACTGTGTATTGGTTATAATGTTTCAATGCTTATTGGTTTCAGTCAGAACTCTTATACGTTTATAAACTGTTTTTCATTTGATCTATGCTCTAAAATCTTATTTCAATCTCTCAATTCTCTCAATTTTTTTAATGTCTCTCTCAAAAAACTCCCCCAATCAACCCTGTCAGCTCTCTCTGTCAGACACATATATACACTCTACTCGCTCTCTAGCTCCTCCCACTCTTACACAGCCAGCTAATCCAGGCACTCCAACCAACCTGCCAATCAACACTCATCTTCTATTCGGGCACACAGCCAGCCAATCCAGGCATTCCCCCACAACCAGCCAATCATTCTATACTTACCAAGACCTATAACCACAAACAGTAAGTACATTTCGGCCTAGTTATTTACTTTACTTGTTATTGTTCTTAACCCTTTTTAAAGATATAAACAAATGCATATCACAGACAATAAACTTTGCAATATATTTACAACCACAAACAGCAGAACATCACAGCATGCAATGCACCTGCCTGAGTGTTGATGGGGGAGAGGCGATCTGATCATATAATGCCTAAACTGGGCCAGCTGGATTGGCTACCAGTGTATTTCCAAGCCCAATTTAAATGCTGGTTTTGACCTTTAAAGCCTTAAATGGTTTGGGAACAAACTACCTGAAGGACTGCCTTCACCCATATCAGCCAGCATGCACTTTAAGATCAGAAAAGAGAAGCCCTTCTCATTTTACCACCTGTGAAGGAAGTCAGATGGGTGACCACATGTGAGATGGCCTTCTCTGCAGTGTGCCATCGCAGCCTTCCATTCTCCAATTTTGCAGGCTTTAAAGAAGGCCTTGAAAACATATCTGGCCTCTCCTAACATGATTGCTTTTGATGGTGGTTTTGTGCTGTTTTTATTGTTGCTTTTATTATATTTTTGATGTTTTTATTGTTCTTAATGAGCTCCATCACACCAGAGATTTATTGCACACTCACCATGCTCAGTATGTGGTTTTGCAGCGCGATGCTCACATGACATCATCCCTGTCCTGCACTCATTTCGCCTCTTCCGCTCCATTTTCCATTTTATTTTGGAACATGGAAAGTCTGTTTTTTCCCTCCGTGAGCAATAAAGCCGCTCTTCCCTCCTGCGTACTCTAGCTAAGCGTGGGCGCACTGTGACAGGGTGGTGGCAGTTCACCCCCGTGACTCCCTAGAACTGTGAAGCTTTGCAGTTAAAGACTTATTTTTTGAAAAAAAATGGAGCAAGGTACCCAAGCTACAGTGCATATTTGCACTTCCTCCCCCGTAAACCTTTCCCAAGCCAAACGGCAGCAACAGTCTTAGCCCATGTGCTCCCTCCTGCTTGCTACAAATGGCCTCCTTTTCTTCTCTCCCCCAAGTTTGTTTAATATGATCTTAGGGGAAAGCATAGTGTAATTTTTCAGTTTCAGGCTGCCGTACTATTGTATTTGCTCAGAAATAAATATATATAAAATATTAAAAATTAACTGCAGGGGGAAAGAAAATGTAGGGGGTGGAGTAGGCGATTTCATCGGCATAGTAGAAATACACGTGAAAAGATACATGAGTGCAACAATGCACAGACATGAACGTGCCCAGCGCTTGACTCGCTAAGCTAATGGAGGGGGAAACAGTGGATGCAAACCAGGAAAAAAAAACCTAGGTGTGATGGAGCGCTATTTCATACCTGTTTTATTGCTGTATGCTACTTTGGGAAGGTTCTAACATGAAAGGTGGCCAAGAAATATTTTAAATCAATCAATTATTGTTGTTCATAAATTTGTTTTCTTATTGTTTTAATTAAGTTTTTATCTGCATAAGGCTGCAAATTGCCTTGAATGCCATTTTCTTGGTAGAAAGCTGGAGTACAGATCAAATTTATCAAGAAATAATAACTGAAAAGATTGTCTAAGAAATTTGTCCCGCCCCCTGAAAGCAGCTGGATATCCCATTCCCATTTTTCAGAGGAGACAAATGGTCCTACGTCTGACTCTATGTGTGTGTGCGTGCGCCATTCGTCCTAGCACTAGTTCACACTATATAATGGACCCATGACAAGCATATTGGCACATGAAGTGTGGAGCTGATGGATTCCCCTGGATTTTAGAGCTGCAAACCAAACAAATTTTCACTCAGTCTGACTGTCACTCTTTCTTCCTCCCTTCCTTCCCAAGCGATTTCTTCTTAGAGAGGCCTGTCCTTTTGAATATCCAAGCAGAAACAGATAAGCTGGTGGCAACTATTGCATTTGTGTCCTTTGCTCTGTAGCCAGTTGTCAGGTTGTAATGATAGTGGTTCCTTTGCCTGCTCATTTCCCTGAGCCTTGACCTAACTGATGCATATATTACAGCATTACACCTTTCTACCAGCTGTTTGAATGTACAATGAGTGAAACTTTTGAAACCCATCACCACCATTTCCAAGTTTGGACACTGCTGGCCGTTCATGACTCAAACATTTATAATTCTGTATGAGGCTGTATGTTTTGTGTTCAGTTGTGTAAGTGCAATCTCTAAAAAAGAAAGTGACTGAAGCACATAATTACCCAAAAGCCTAGTCTACATAGAGAAAACTTAACATAAAAAGACAAATTGGGATGTTTGAGATTGACAAGGGGCAGCTAATTTATCCCATATTCTGAGAAAATTACAAATGCATATAGAGCTTAGCTGCCAAGAAAGTTAGATGTTAAAAGTTTGGAAATAGGAGGATATAAAGCAACATTCATGAGTAAAATGCTAATTTAGAGATTTGCCTCACAGAGACCAAATTAGAGTCCACACTGCTGAATTACACAGTCTGTTTCATTCATTTTCTGCAGTTTTCGGCTTTACCAAAGACCAAAAATATTTGTACTGAGAAACAACACTGCATTTTAAATTCCAAGTCCTGCATCCACAAACAATTACATGGGACAAATCTTCCTTTTTATCTCACATACTCCTCCTTCCAATGTCCAGCTTGGTTGCAAAGCACCTTGCTTTCACAGAGGACCTGGCAATTAGACTAACACTTTTCAAAACAATACAGAATACTCTGACCGAAAGAATGAAAGGTCAGCTTGCTCATGCTGATCTGCGTTTGTCTTCAATTCCCTTTCCTGTCCTCCTATTGTTATCCCGTCTAGAAAGGTGTGCGAATAATCCCCTTGACTGCCCTTGATGTCAAAGGTGCTTTATGATTCACTGCGAGGAATGTGTTAGCTGCAAGTGATGTGAATAAGTAGCAATTTGACCTTCCTGATATCAGCTGGACTACAGGAAGACAGAGTAAGCTTCATGCAAACGGTAAAAATAGAGTAGAGATGGTATAAAAGCTGGGGTATTGCATTATTTGTCATCATTTAGATTTTTCTCCCGGGGCTATTAGAATCATAACAATATCCTTGAATGTCACCTTTCTCACCAGGGTGGACATTACAGCCGTGCAGAACAGGAGCTGCACCCGCAAATGAAATGTTATGCTCAAAAAGGCTGTTCAAATCAGAAGCAGCGAGTTAATTAGCCATCAAAATAAATACATTAAAACTATCTGAAATGGTTTGTTTTCTTTCCACCCCCACCCCCTACCCATTTCTCTTTGCAGCAGACCTTAAAATAGCTCACGTAAGGCATAATGCTTTACTCCAGTCATGTCGGCTGCTGATCATTAATTGCATCAGAAAAACACAATATTTTATCTGTCCTCTTTGGAGTTGGGAGTGTGAATGGGGAAGCAAAAGCGAGTGAAACAGAGTGAAACATGAAAAGCTTGATTTGTTAGGACCCCTGCTGCCTGAGAAGAGATCAAAGCTCAGGAGGGGGCTGTAGAACAGCCGAATGCATTGCACTGAAACATGGCCTGTGGCAGCTGCTCTGGGCAGTCTTGCACAACACAGGTGTACCTCCAGCTCAGCCCTGCCAGCTGAATCGCGAGAGCAGGCTCCCTTTTCTCTTCTTTCATAATTTCAACCTCAGCCACCGAGGAGATATAGGCTCCATCCATCACAATGCACAAATTCGCAGCGCACAGATCCAGCGCAGGCCTAATTAAAGCTTTTCCTTTCATTTGTGGAGATAATTAGACTTTCATCTCACCAGGACGCTTCAGAAAGATCTATTTCTTTCTTCAATAAAAGCTACATCAAACAAAAGCAGATTTTAATCGCCTTTTCTTTGGGGCATGAGTCAATAGTGAAAGATGTCACGGGTAACACAAATAGTGTGCAGAAAAAGAAGGAGGGGGGGAAGAGAACCTAAGCAATGTTCTTTAATTAACATCTTGTTTGCAAACACCATTAATTTCCCTCATTAAAATGATTTTTATCTGCAACTGATTGTTGATAAAGCAATCGATTTGAACATCTCATCTGTTTCACTGCAAAGCAGGAACCCCATCTGCTGTGCTTTTAAAGCAGCAATCATGCAGACTGATAAGCAACATGTGAGAACAATTTAAAAAATGAAGGTGTGTGTGTGTGTGCTGGGGATTTGCAATGCAGAATGTAGGGCAAGGGGCACCTTTCCACAGATCGTGTATTAAAAATGACTTGATGTCAGGCCAAAGGACAAAGTGTCACAAAGATCGGAAGTGCAGAAATAACAAATGGAGGAGGGGGTTCCATCTGTGTTTAAGGAGCAATGGTAAGCAGGTTCAGGGGGGGAAAGAAATACTAGAAAGCCAAATATTTAGATGCATTTAATGCTAGTCTGCTCACGCTTGTGATGTAATACCAGATGACAAATGTGCAGGGTTTACTGCCTGCGTTTTTCTAATTAGTGGCAGGACCAGACCAGAAGCTTTTTCCCTGTGCTACGTCCACCACTGGAGACCAGGGAAAGCATTTTTGGCTTCAAGCCCATGTTCTCGTTTTCAGCTCTGATTTACTTTAAAGGCTTTGACGCGCACACACTGATATCTGCACTTAAAACACAATACGGGAGACGGTTCAGGAAATGGACACAGGTGAGACTTGCAGGTATCCGTTGAAACCACAGTAGCAGCCCATTATTTCCTATTCCTGCTATTATATAGTCTAACAGGGTGCTACTATGCTGATGGATAAAATACATTTAAATGTTCAAAAGAAGAACAACACAAAAATGAAAACAGCATCAATAAGGTTTTCTTCTGAAATTTAATGTGAACATAAACTCTTGCTTATATATGCAGACCCCAAGTGAATCTAAAATACTTTGCTGCAGCATTACCATCTAGAAAAATGAGGCCCCAAGTAAGCCTTCCTGCACTAAATCTTCAGAAATACATCAACAAAGGGATTTAGGTCATATCAACAACTAGATGCAGTTAGGATTGCTTTTTTATTTTTATTTTTAAACTGGCCCTGCTCCTGTGCCTTTAGCAGAAGTCCAACACAAGAAAATTTCAATTTAACAGATGAAGCTCTTCCTGGCATGGAATAAATTGCTTAATTTTTGTGGGTCAGAATAGGAATAGGGGAAGTTTGTTTGTCTGCAAGGTGAAAACATTAGATGAAGTGATGTGATATGATTTGATTCCTATTGGTATTGCATACATCACACTAGGAAAGAAATCCATGATTACATTACATTATATTCCACTCGTACTATAGAGTAGGGAAAACTAATTTTAAGTACACCAGTAAATCTATTCATTTGTTCAAGATAGTAATAGAAATAATTATCCGAATTTAAGGTAAATATGTGGTCATAGATTGATTTAGTATCCCATACTTTCTGAAATCCCTGTGTAATAATAACACTTATTAAAAATGTAATGTCTAAAAATGGTAAGATCCTTGTTGAACATCAGATTTTAAAGCAACATCTGAAGGAATTAGCTACAATGGGCAGAATCTAACAAGGTGTTTACTCTCCCGTTGATTCTCTTCTGCCCCGCCAACTGCACTGCACAAGCAGATCCTATCCCTTTGACCCCATCCAGGAGCTCCACTGACTTGTCCAGAAGTGCCCTATCCCTTCGCCCAGCTTGCCTCGGCGCGGCGAGGCATGGAGGCTCACCACTGGCGGCCTCTTCATGGTGCCACCAAGGTGGGGAGGGGATTGTGCAGCTATATAGCAGTTTTTGCCTCTCCTTTCTGCCTTTTCATCAAGTGGCTCCCTCCCTCCCTGTAGGCAGTGTGGGTTTGCTGGTTGCTCGTTAGGGGGGCAAGTAGGATTTTTTTGCTCATCAGTTTTTGGTTATGAGTTTTTTCACCTACTTCACACTGCAAGACAAGTAAGGAGTATTAATTAGGTTAATCTGGTTATTTCCAAAGGTTTCGGTCACATTTGATGATAGGCAGATATGTGCAGGCATCTGGAGCAGTTTTAGGGTTGGTGAACATTCATAGGCACTGTTGTGGTGATGGGTAACGCCTGAGACTCCCAGCTGTGAGTTTTACAGCCTCAGATGGAGAGATAAGGGTTACCTTTGAGGCCAACCTTCCTCACCCACTTGGAGCTTTACAGTTCGAGGGGTTTGTGACACCAGAAGGCCTCCCTACTCCAAGAGAGACAAGCTGGTTTAAAACTTATAAACCGTTTTAAAGCAGTAGTGTAGATAGGCTCATAGTCTCACTCCAGTCGAACCATGCATTTAGATGCTCATCCAAGTGGGCATCTCACTGAAGGTAATGCACAAATGCACATATTGATACAGATGCCATCTATTCACATGGACATTACCTCCAATGTGCAACTGAATGTGCATCACAACCCACATTCTAACCTGACTAGGCCTGTAAACTACATAACAAGAGTGTGATTGGAGTTGGGTAGAGAGCTGTATTGGCAGGCGATGAAAAAAGCAGTGAAGCATGGTAAGACAGGGAGCATTAGCACAGTTGAATGGGCAATAGGGATGCATTCCCTCTTCCCCCATATTCAGAATGAGGTCAGTTAGAGAGATTTGTTTGCCCTTAGTGCCACCATCACAAGATAAATCTGATTGGCTACATGCTGTCAAGTCATCACCATATTCACTATATTATATTTCTTTGGCTGGGTTCATGCTGTGAAGAAACTTTTTCAAGTGTTTTTTTTTAAAAAAATGCTGCCCATGCAGCAAAATGTGAAAAAGAGGAGGTTGTTTTGTTGTGAACACCCCCTTTGTCAGGAAAGGTAATTTTGACAGCAAATATCAAATCAAATTGGGTGGAACACTAGTTTTAGCCCGAAAGAAACTGAACCATCTATGAAAGTCAGGACTGTTGAGTTTCAATGGAAATTACACATAACATGGAAAGGTATACAAAACACGTAGATATCAAGGCCAGTCTTTTGTTAGCAAGTGGCTCTTTCCATAAAAGAGAACATAAATACAAATTGTACAAATGTAAAAGATATCAGCATGTGAAGAATGAGATTTGTGACCATAAATTTGATAATGGCAAGTAAACTGCAACATATGACTTTATGATTTCACCTATATTTTTTCCAGGAAAACACACTTTGATTCATAAAATGGGAGACATTGTGATTTATAGGTCATAAAGCGATTTGATGGATGTTGTAGCTCTGGCAATCTGATCAGATATTCAGCCTCTTGAATTGTAGCCACAAATCTAAATAACACTGTGTTCATGTGCCTGGAAGTACATTTGCATAGTCTTTACTGTTTATTAGGATCTGATTTGTGTTATGAAGGAATTTGCATAGCTGTTTCAGATACGTTTCTGACTCCAAGCAGAGTGTGTGTATTAACTGTATTTATAAAAAACGAAACACAGTATGGTTTCCAAGAAGGTCTCTAAAAATCATGTTTCGCTTTGCAGAACCTTGTTGAAGATCACCATATAGAAATGGTGAATGATCGGTGAGTACACTTGAGAAAAATAAATATTTTGAGTTTTGTTAGAACTATGCAAAAATATACAGCTCAAATGTATTCTGCTAATTATTTATTTCTAGTGGCACTAAAGAACCCCCACCACCACCAGAGCTGACATTATTCCTTATTCAAATTTTCTCACTTTATGTGGATTTTATTCATGTTTGCATAGTTTTTTGCACTATAGATTCAAGGCAAATAGTTTTCTGCATTTAAGTATAGTTAACAATCCGGACCCTTCTAAATAGATATGTGCTAACATGTAAATCATCCCTTAGATAAGGAAAAGCACAGTTGTCTGGTCACCGTAGGTAATGGACCATGTGATAGGGAGCTGTAGTCCTTCAATACATAGCATATAGCAGCATTCTGGCCACAGGGGGGTACACCCCACCATCCAGATATCCAGCTCCCTTGTTTCAATGACTGTATCCGGATGTCACAATAACCCACGATGTTTAAATGAACCACAATGGCTTATTTGGCCAAAATAACCCACTCTGTTAACCCATGCTCTGCAGAGTGGGTTATTTAACCCATCATGGGTTATCGTGTCATGTGGCAGTTACAGTGGGTTATTTTGGTCGCCTACACAGTTGCTTGGCAAAAGCAATCACAACCACTGCTGCCTCTCCTCCAACTGGCAGATCTCTGTTTCCATGATCTGCCTGGCAAAGGTTTGTGCTTGCAGCCTGACCCCACCCCAACTCTTTCCCCGGTGGTGTACTCTGCAACCTCTCCAAGTGTCAAACACCATCTCAGTCGGGTGGGGGCAGCTGAGCAGGTTTGTCATATTGCCTTCTGTGCATCCTTGCCAGGGGACGCTGTGTATGAAGTTTTGTCCCACTCCTTCAAATTTCCATGGAGTTAATAGCTGCCACTCTCTTTTTGGAGGAAAGGTGCTTTTGCTCATGTGGCTTTGTCATGTGCATACCTGCTGGAGGAGACCGTATATGGAGTTTGGTCCAATCCTGCAAACGTCCAAGGGTTTATTTGTGCCATCCCCTTTTTGGAGCACTGGGGTTTTTCGCTCCTTTGTGTGTAATAACGAAGGGTTTTGATTGTGCATTGGGTGCCTCCCAACTAAGGGAGGCTGTATATGAAGTGTTGTCCCAATCTTGCACACTTCCAATGCCTTAAAGTGATTCTGAAAGGACTGAATTAAGCCTCTGTACTTTACCTTACACCCTCCCTTTGTATTGGGATATTGAAGAAGGTTAAAATAGGCTGCAGTGATGTTGTCAATGGGTGAGACAGCTCCACTGCTGGGGCGGAAAGACTACAATTGGGCAGGGAGATGACTCAGATTATGCAGAGTAGCTTAATGAGCTATGCATAGTAGTTTATTTGTCTGATTATCTGGGGGACAACAGTAGCTTTAAGCTCCTCATGGCTTAAAGAGATGTCCTAAGGCAGCCAACGTTTAGCTTTCATTTACACTCCCCTATTAAAATCTTTAGTCATTTTTACTTAAACAGATACAAGGGAAAACGTTTAGACAATATTCTGTCCCAAATTCCTTCACTGCCACATTCCTGCCTATGAGTCTGAAAGCTGCATTTCTTAAATGCATCCCCTGAACTTGAAAGTGACTCCCAAGATCTTTCTTTCAGAGACAGCATCAATAGCCAGCAAGTGTTCTCTCTCCAGGCTTAGTATAAGTCAGGAAAGGCTTTGGCAGGAACAAAGTAAAAGGTGACAAAGGGGAAGAGTTGTAGCTACATGGTAGAGTATGCAGAAGGTTCTAAGTTCAATCCATGGCATGTCCAGGTAAGGCCGGGAAAGATTCCCAGCTGAAACCCTGGAGAACTGTGGCCAGTCAGTATACAGGAATACGGAATGTGTGGGGGAAAGTAGAGTGGGTACAATAAAAATATGAATGCCACAAACTGAATGATTAAGGGTACAATCCTGTGGGGATGTCCATAAGCCTCTGAACATGGAGTGGGAGGATCATTGCCTCTGCACACCTCCATCTCTGCATTTTAGCTAGATGGGCATTTTTGCCTGTCTAACTGAGGTGTTGGGGAGTGGGGGGAGGGAGGCTAGGGAGGCCTGGGGATATGGCGTAAGCCACCCCTAGCCCTGCCCACCCACTGGCACACACCCTTTCCCTTCTCTCTGAGGTTGCCAGCACAGTTCTTTCCACACCAGCTGCCGGGGGTGGGGGGTGGGGGCTCAGACTCTGACCTCAGATCCAGGAATCCAAACTATCCTATGCTCTCCCCCAACTCCGTCTAGGAGCCATAGGATTGCTCTTTACAGGTAAAAATAGGATTGAATGAACTTTCAAGAGGTGGATGGAGGAGGTCAAAGTCATGGATGGGTGTCTTGGCATCATCTTAGTACTGAATATTGGAAACATTTGTCTGTCTTATTTTTTAAGCTTTCTCTTTTCATGCAGTTTTACTACTACCGAGCTATACAATAAATGGGCTTCCAATCCTGCTTCTCACTTAGGTTCCCTCTCCATGAAGCATGCAAAATGGAGACTGAACATCTACTCATAGAAACTTATTCTAAGCATGATCTTTTTCTTCAGTCTCATTTGCAAAGTGTACTGGCCCAGCAGTTTACTTGCTCAACACCCAGGACTGAGGAGTCAAAGGGAAAAACTAAAAGTTCCATTTCAAAATTAGAAATGTCTATCCACAGAAATGTTAATACATGCTATTTTAGAAGTCAGGGTGAGAAAATGTTTCTCTTTTGTATTAGGTGACACTTTTCACAAAAATAGTGTCTCTTGCTATCTTGCCTTGGCTAATTAATGAACAATCTATGATTAGTTAATGCCTAGTTGAAATTCCATTCACATGCATCCTGAAATATAGCATTTCTGAACAACTGTTGTCACACTAGAGATATTGGACAGATACACTGCAATTATAGTTTTGAAGTTCATTTATTTTTGAAGACAAAAGTTTAATGGACAGTGACAGTACATTCTTAATTTTTATAATAATGAATATCATCTCAAAGATTCTTTCCTACCTTGCATTGGATTGTATCCAATGATTTCATTCCTCCAATGGAAGACTACATTGGATACAACCATATATATTTTTTCCCAATGTCACGATTCAGCATCCTAAGTATTTGGCAACAGCTAAGCCTTTTATCCCACTTGACTTATAGGATGGCAAATGTAGAAAATCCATGTTCTGTTAAACTTGTTGTAATGAAAGAGTGGAGGAATGATTGGCTGCTGGGTCAAGAATGGAGTGATGGGTGGAATCAGTGTCAGTTGGGAATGCCAGTTAGGGAGTAAGATCAGAGATGTTTGGTAGCACAGATGACAAAGTTAGAAGGAGGAGCTGACAGTTGGTTAAAAGACAGGGAGAAGAGTCAGAATCAGAAATGTTAGCTCAGGTTATAAAACCATATTTTTTTGTTATGTATCAGATAATTATTCATTCTGGATGTTATCTTCCTTAAATATGTATTTAACTACATGTGTGCTGACTGGGTGGATTCTATGGCTGGCATTTCTCACCTCACATATTGGCTTTGAAGTATACAGTGAAGGATATAAAGAGAAGAATCCTACTTCTCTGTGTTAATCAGTAGGTGGTGGAAGTGGGTTATTTGGCGGAGGACTCAGGAAAGTCTGAAAGACTCAGTGAACCAGTTGAATGTTTTACTCAGTGACCTCCAGGGGCAAGGGACTTGTAGGGGAACCCTAGATATGTCACAATTGTGCTTGAGGGGTGAATCACAGAATCACTCTTCAGAATTATATCATAATGTGGAAAGCAGTCTCAAGACACAAAGAGATCAATGAAGGATTATTGACAACATTGGGATGTGCCACCCTGCCTTGGGAAGGCCGTCTCTTACAGAAATAGAAGGTTTCGAGCTAGTGTGTTCATCCTCACTCACCCTCAGCGTGCAAGTAATTTGAATACTTGAATAGGGCTAATACATTTTATGGGATCCAGTGACTTTGCTTGTATTCAGTAGTCAAGATGAGACCACAACAGAGAATTGTAGGAGCTTGTTGGTGAGATTCAACTAGAAGTCCACTGAAATGGAATAATAATGGTGCTGTGCTACTGGCAATCAAAAGCATCAAGCATGATTTTCCTGATGACAGTAGCCTACCATAAAACCAGGCAGTTTAGTGAATCTATTATTAAGATCAGGAAATACAGTAAATATACTAATTTGATGTTTGAAACTTGGTTCATGCTAAACAGCAATTTAGGCCAAGAAAATAAATAATTATCATCATTATTACTAATAATAATAATTACCAAACAGTAGCACTTTGATGTCCCCATTTGACTGGTTTTATAGCATATATGTGTCTTTGTCTTTCTCTGTCTCTACACACACACACACACACACACACATACTACACATTACATTATTCATTTATAATATGCAGCGGAATATACCCAGAGTTCCCTGAAAGATCAGAGGAACACATCTAAGGATACAGTCCTCTGCACTTCTGTGAGAGTAAGCTTCAGTGAACTCAGGAAAATTTATTTATGACTAAGCATGCTTAGTAAACATTATTGCATTGCACAATATTGATAGTAAATACCAGAACGTTTAACTGTTGGGAGAGGAGAAAGACTGAACCTTGGATATACGATACAGAAAGAAAAAGCAACAAGATTTGGAAGTGAGCAGACCACGAGACTCAAGAGAACCCTGGAGTGAAGATGATCACATGCATTCTAACAAGGGTGATTAGTATTGTCCATGAGGATAAGAAAAGCATGGGTTTCAAAGGGAAATTTGGAGCTCAAGGAACAGAAACTAATAACAATTTAATTAAATCTAAAATGACTTCATGTATCTCATTTTCCTACTGAAACATGGAAATGAAGATGATTTTCCAGTATCCAGGTGTCAATGAAATTTAAGTGCCCACCAGACTGCTGGCCCACCCATCGATTATTAATGCACTATTAATCTACTTGGGCAACTTGAGAGTGTCATTTAACTTCACAGCCTGTAAGTATAAAACAGCATCACACTGTGAAAGTAATGGTAACACTTAAAAGTCCCATTGTTATTAATTCATTTTACATTCACTGTAATCACACTGGTCTTAATGAATGCATTCAGTATGTGAATATTGCATATACTTTCAGGCACACATTCTACTGCAAATCTCTAGTGTTAATTAATGTGCTGAGCCAAGTAAAGAGTTCCTTTTTGAAAACAACATATTGTCAATAATATATATATATATATTTTATGCAAGAAACTTAGATTCCTAATTATTAAATACCTACCAGTACTACCACTGTGCAATACTTTATCACTTCCAACTGCCCTTCTTACTAAAGAGACACGCCTGTAGTGTCTGGTATTTGTTTTGGAGCCCATGTTTCAATTTGAATCATAGACTTGAATGTTCAAGAGTTTATACGGTGTACAGTACAGAATCCAACATGTTTTGCCCCAGATGCTAGTGGTACATCCACAAATTTTCTGCGTTCATATGAAGCTGCCTTATCAGTGCATGATCCCATTCAACCCAGTAGTTTACATATGTATAGGGTGACCAGATAAAATCCAGGTCAGGGCTCATGTAACTTTAACAGTTGTAGAGAAAAGGGAATTTCAGCCAGTGTCATTTGTATGCAATTAATTCCTGGTGAAATTCCCTCTTCATCACAACAGTTAAAGTTGCAGGGGCCCTGCCTTCTTTTGTATATGGTCACTCTAGTATAGTGCTTGCACCTTTAACTGTTGTGATGAAGAGGGAATTTCACCAGGAACTAATTGCATACAAATGACACTGGCTAAAATTCCCTTTTCTCTACAACTGTTAAAGTTACATGAGCCCTGACCTGGATTTTATCTGGTCACCCTACATATGTACCTAGGCCTCTGTGGCAATATGTCAACTTGATTTTATAATGAGAATATATTTTAACTCATGTTGTTCTCACCATGTTTTTTACAAGATGTATTTTAAATGCTTACAGCCCCCTGAAGAAGGCCGTATAAAGATAAGGCCGAAATGCGTCGGGCTCTACTTTGGAAAAATAAATAAAAAATCAGCATCTTGAGAACCCGTTTCTCCCTTTGTTTCTCCTGTGATCCTTTAACAGGATATCTGGAGAGCTGAACCTGTCCTTCCACATGAAAAAGCTGTGCCATATGCCACTGATATATAGCATAATTGTAGGAAATTTTGGTGCAATTCTTTCCACTGGCCATTTTAAAGATGGCTAGAGGTTTCAAAGTTAAAACTAGTAGCACTCCTCCTAAAAAAAACCCAAAAACTACTTCTATATATCTTTGAAATCTGCTAATGGAAATGTCCCTGTGTACAGAAAATGTTACTGTTTTGGCAAATCTCTTACCTTCTTTCATTAATGATCCCCCCAATTTAAAAGCATAACTTGTTGTGTTTATTTATTTGACTTCCTATATTTTTCATCTTTCTGTTCATCGATAAATTCAAAGTGCTCAGGAAATGTTGGTGTGGTTTTAAATAAACATTTATTTTCCATGAATAGTTAGAAGCAACTTAAAATGCATTTATACCTATCACACAATATCAAATAATAACCTATCTAGATGTGTTACATCTTAAGTCACATCTATAGTTTCCTGATTTCCTGGTTATTCAGTATAAATCTCAGTTGGAAACATGCATGGAAGAAGGCTCAATAACAGGCATTTACCCTTCCCTCCTAAGATATCCATGTACAGAAAATGGCACTTAACATGGGAAGCCAACTGCAATGCTGAAGCAACTGCACTGCCTGCCTTTTAGCTGCTGAGACAAGTTCAAGGTCTTGCCTTTGGCATATAAAACCCTGAACAGCTTGGAACAAGGTTACCTAGCAAATTGCCTTCCCAGATATAGACCTGTGTTGTTGTTGTTGTTGTTGTTGTTGCTCTCTTGGCGGTTTACAATCATTGGAGGAGGCCTTGTCCTACAATTCCCAGCATTTCCCAGCATTCGGGTTTATTGGACTCCACAATGCCTTTTTAATAAGAGTTTATCTAATTTGCATAACTGTTGGAGATGTAACACACCTAATGATTCTTTAATTCATATATTTTGGCAATGCCCAGTAGTCACCTCTTTTTGGGAGGAAGTTATAAGGATAAACTTTGTACTAAAACAATCTATAAAATGGAACGATGCACATACCCTTATAAATTATCTTCCAGCTTCTTGTAAGTTAACACATGGTCGGCGCAAATGGATCTTCAAAGCCCTTGTGAATGCTAAAAGACTTATATTATCATGTTGGATGGATAAATGTGCACCTCCAATAACACAATGGACTGAGGACTTAACGGCAACAATATTTGAACGGGTGTTATATAGGCGCAACTTGCAAGTGGATAAATATTAGGGGTGTGCACGGACCCCCCAGATCGGGACCCGGATCGGGACCTCCGAGATTGTCCTGGATCATTCAGGACAAAATCGGAGGTCCTTCGGATCAGATCGGACCCGATCCCAATCCAAAAATCAGATGTCGGATTTTTGGATCGGCCGCCATTTTTGTTTTCCCCATAGACTTGCATTGGGGGAAAGAAAGCTTTCCCCCAATGCAAGACTATGGGGAAAAAATGGCGGCGGGTGGGTGAGGGGGGGCCTAACTCCCTCCTCCCCCCTCATGGTCCTTCCCTCCCGGGGCAGTCGCTGTGGACGGCCCCGGCAGGTAAGCCCCCTCCCCCGCACTCCTTAACACCCGGGGCCATCCGCTTCCATCCACGGGCGCCAGCGGATGGAAGCGGACAGCCCCGGGGGGATAAGCCCCCTCCCCCTGCTAACCTACCTTACCTAGGTAGTGTGTCAGGTGATGTCATCACCTGGCGCACTACTCAGGGGCAGGACGCGAAGCCTGCTCGCAGTAGCGGCCAGCGGCGGAGGGGAGCGGACGGCCCCGGCAAGTAAGCGGGCCGTGAGCCCCCCTCCCCCTCTCTCCTCCCCCCTGCTTACCTTCCGGGGACGTCCACTCCCCTCCGCCGCTGGCCGCTACTGCGAGCAGGCTTCGTGGCCTGCTCCTGAGTAGCGTGCCAGGTGATGACATCACCTGGCGCGTTACCTAGGGGCAGGCCACGAAGCCTGCTTGCAGTAGCGGCCAGCGGCGGAGGGAAGCGGACGGCCCTGGCAGGTAAGCGGGCCGTGGGGCCACCTCCCCCCTGCTTACCTTCTGGGGACGTCCACTCCCCTCTGCCGCTGGCTGCTAGTGCGAGCAGGCTCCGTGGCCTGCTCCTGAGTAGCGTGCCAGGTGATGACATCCTCTCCCCTCCGCCGCTGGCCGCTACTGCAAGCAGGCTTCGCGGCCTGCTCCTGAGTAGTGTGCCAGGTGATAACATCACCTGGCGCGCTACCTAAGGGCAGGCCACGAAGCCTGCTTGCAGTAGCGGCCAGCGGCGGAGGGAAGCGGACGGCCCTGGCAGGTAAGCGGGCTGTGGGGCCCCCTCCCCCTGCTTACCTTCTGGGGACGTCTGCTCCCCTCCGCTGCTGGCCGCTACTGCCCCGGCAGGTAAGCCCCCTCCCCCGCACTCCTTACCACCCGGGGCCATCCGCTTCCATCTGCTGGTGCCTGCGAGCGCCAGCAGATGGAAGCGGACGCCCCCGGGGGGGGTAAGCCCCCTCCCCCTGCTTCCCTGCCGGGGCCGTCCACTCCCCTCCGCCGTTGGCCACTACTGTGAGCAGGCTTCGCAGCCTGCCCCTAGGTAGCGCGCCAGGAGATGTCATCACCTGGCGCGCTACTCAGGGGCAGGCTGCAAAGCCTGCTCGCAGTAGCGGCCAGCGGCAGAGGGGAGTGGACGGCCCCAGCAGGGAAGCGGGCCATGGGGCCCCCTCCCCCTCCCCCCGCTTACCTTCCGGGAATGTCTGCTCCCCTCCGCCGCTGATCGCTACTGTGAGCAGGCTTAGTGGCCTGCTCCTGAGTAGCGCGCCAGGTGATGACATCACCTGGCACGCTACCTAGGGGCAGGCTGCGAAGCCTGCTCGCAGTAGCGGCCTGCGGCAAAGGGGAGCGGATGGCCCCAGCAGGTAAGTGGGTCGTGGGCACCCCTCCCCCTCCCCCCTGCTTACCTTCCAGGGCCGTCCACTCCCCTCCGCTGCTGGCCGTTACTGCAAGCAGGCTTCGCAGCCTGCTCCTGAGTAACGTGCCAGGTGATGACATCACCTGGCACGCTACCTAGGGGCAGGCTGCGAAGCCTGCTCGCAGTAGCGGCCTGCGGCGAAGGGGAGCGGATGGCCCCAGCAGGTAAGTGGGCCGTGGGCACCCCCCCCTGCTTACCTTCCAGGGCCGTCCACTCCCCTCCGCTGCTGGCCGTTACTGCAAGCAGGCTTCGCAGCCTGCTCCTGAGTAACGTGCCAGGTGATGACATCACCTGGCGTGCTACCTAGGGGCAGGCTGCGATGCCTGCTCGCAGTAGCGGCCAGCGGCGGAGGGGTGCAGACGTCCCCGGAAAGTAAGTGGGCCCCCCTCCTTCCCTCCTCCCCCCCCACGATCCTCACCTGGCCGGGCTGTCCACTTCCATCGGTGGGCACCCGCTGGTGCCTGCCGATGGAAGCAGACAGCCCCGCCAGGGAAGCCCCCCCCCCCCCGCTGTCCGCTTCCATCGCTGTCCTTTCCGGATCAGATTGGATTGGATCGAACGATCCAGCGGGGTGATCAGAAATTGGATAATTGTATTTGATTTCCCCTGGATCGGATCCGGATTGTGGATCGGACCCGATCCAGTGCAGACCCCTAATAAATATATGGATACTTGGTCTGCTTTTCTTGAAACCTATGTATAAGTCTCTCCCTTTTTTCTTCAAATGGTATACTTGATGGGAAAAAATAACAATATTCATTTGTATGTAATTTTTTTGTTCTGTTTTTTCCCCTTTTTTCTCTTCACAATTATTTTTTTGTTCTGTTTTGTTATTATTCACAATAAAAAGGAAAAGGTTTTTTTTTTTTAAAAAAAAGGGATAAATGCCAAGTTTTACACCTAGGAAAAATAAACCAAATGCACAGTTAGAAGATGGGGGATACTTGGCTCAGCAATACTACTAGCGAGAAGGATCTTGGAATTGTTGTAGACCACAAGCTGAATATGAGCCAACAGTGTGATGTGGTGCAAAAAAATCAAATGCTATTTTGGGCTGCATTAATAGAAGTATAGCTTCCAAATTGTGCGAGGTACTGGTGGCTCCCCTCTATTTGGCACTGGTTTGGCCTCATCTTGAGTATTGCGTCCAGTTCTGGGCACCTCATTTCAAGAAGGATGCAGACAAGCAGGAAGGAGTTTAGAGGAGGGCAACGAGGATGATCAGGGGTCTGGAAACAGCCCTATGAGGAGAGACTGAAATAACTGGGCATGTTTAGCCTGGAGAAGAGAAGACTGAGGGGAGACATAATAGCACTTTTCAAATACTTGAAAGGTTGTCACACTGAGGAGGGCCAGGATCTCTTCTCGATCAACCCAGAGTGCAGGACATGGAATAATGGGCTCAAGTTACAGGAAGCCAGATTATGGCTGGACATCAGGAAAAACGTCCTGACTGTAAGAGCAGAATGACAATGGAACCAATTACCTAGGGAGGTCGTGGGCTCTCCCACACTAGAGGCATTCAAGAGACAGCTGGACAACTGTCAGGTATGCTTAAAGGTGGATTCCTGCATTGAGCAGGGGGTTGGACTTGATGGCCTTATAAGCCCCTTCCAACTCTACTATTCTATGATTCTAAGACAGAATCACTCAGTGGCCCTTTCCACACCAGGCTTTTTGCCTGGGATGGCCCCCGGCTGCTCCCTGTGAGTCCAGAAAAATCCCAAATCTTCCACAGTCCCGGGAACTTCCTGGGACCGCAGAAGATGTGCCCACCCCTCCTGGGTGAAGCTGCTCTTACTTATGAGTAAGCATGGCTGCAAAATGGACACAGAGCTGCACCGCGCAGCTCCATGCCCATCATGGGAGGAGGTGGCACCAGTTTCACCACCCATGGGAGGGCAGGGAGGGGGTTGGGGGGCTGATTGTGCATGGTTTTTTTTTTTACTTCCTTTTTTGGGAAGAGCGCTCCTGTGCTCTTCCCAGGTAGGGCAAAAAAATGGCTGCTGTGATGGCATGATGGCCTGGGAGCAGCCCCTCTGGCCCTCTGCACCCCCTCCCCCCGATGTAGAAAGGGCCAGTGTCTTCTTCCCCAGGCTCCTTCTCCTCTCCCCAGCAGTGAAAAGTTCTTCTTTACAATCAGCAGCTGATTGGAGATAAGAGCTTTTATTAGCTGAGCACTGAGAAAGGAAGCTTTTTTTCAGAGCTCAGTAGGAAAATGCTCTTTTCTCTGACCAGTTGCTGATCGGACAGAAGAGCTTTTCCCTGCCAGGAGAGCACGAAGGGCCTAGGGAAGAAGCTGGCAGGCTGGATGTGGAACCCCCCATAGGCTGTATTTGTCTCATGGGCCAGAGATTCTCCCTGCCTGCATTAGTGGAAAGCACATCCTCTTACAAAAGACAAGGCACCTGATTATTACTGACTGCCCTACCAACAGTAGCCCTCCGTGCCATATCCCATGTTGTTCCAGATAGTCCCACAGCACCCAAGAGCAGTTTTTTTGAAGAAGTGGGAAAGGGGTGCACAGTCAGTGCTGTGCGTTGTACAAGGGGAAATGCTTTCCATTAAGCAAAATACACCATTGGAGACAATTCTATTTAAGGGAAATAACTTGGATAGTATAAAAGAAAACCTCAAAATGCTAATTGGCTAATTGAGTCAAATTCATCAGCTAATTAATTAATCAAACACTAAAATATCGAATTTAATCAGATTTTAATTAAAGCTGTCTCCTATCAAGTGGTATTCATTGCTGATAAAAAAAAAATCTCTGTATGCAAGTGCAGAAACACATGAAACATGATCTTTGTAGAAATAAATGATTTGCTTGCAATATTGAATAAGGACGGGCTGTTCGTTCCATCAAAATTATTTCAATTGACATTAAAAATAATCTGAGCTCACCTGTTTTTTGCTGTTGTCATATTAATTTAAATTGGTTACATGATTAAACAGCTAAAATTGTTAAAAGGTTTATTAACCATAACGCCGATTAACAATGACATTTAAAGAAAATAAGATATTGATAATTTTGCATGGGAATTTTGTGAAAGGTTTTATTTTTAACGAGAGCTGTGCTTAATTGAGCCATCAAAGAACTCCCTTGATTAGTGTATTTAATTATTTGCTTTATTTGTTCTGATTTACTCATTAAAATAGGGAAAATGTGTGTGTGTGAGTTTAATGTGTATGTCAGCTATCTACACTACTGCTTTAAAACAGTTTATAACAGTTTTGAGAACTGTTGGGGCCCAGGACACACTCCATATACAGTTTTCAAAACATTTTCAAAGTGTTTTATCCTGCGTGTGTAGATAGGCTCAGTGCCGTGTGTGTGTGCTTTACTTTGATTTGAAGCTTATTCAGTATACTGAAGTCCATGGAAATAATTCCTCCCAGTCTCCTCATGAAGAGCAAGGTGTGAATATCTGTTACATGACCTCTTCTCCTGTGCCATACTGCCTTGGCTTCCAGTGTGTCACTGCCACTCCAGGCATGATGTAATACCAGGCCACTGACAGAGACCCAAACCTCTCACAGCAGGATGAGAAGCAGTGTTGGGGAAGAGTGGATTACTAGGTGATGCCAGGTGAGATACAGAATAACTGTGGCTATCTATGAATGGCCTGTTGTGTTGCAATGTTCCTAAAATAGCCATGGTGATCTGGTGGCAGAACAACATGACCCAAGAGGGAAGGGTTATAATTTGGGCCTACATGGAGCCACTCCATAGATGGAAGTAAAAAATAATAGTGCCCATTCACTGAATTTATCAAGTTTTCTCAACCATTTGATGGAATTATGCATTATTACATGATCTAGATCAGGGGGAGGCAGGGGAGGCAACTTGGTGCCTCTGGGTACCAATGCACCCCAGACATCTTTATTGGCACCCATGAAGGTGGCCTAGGCCTCCCACATTTTTTAAATAATAGATTTCTTTTACTAGCAGCTGGAATCTCTTCAAAGCACAAAGTGAGAGACCATCACCCACCGCCATCTTCATTTCCCTCCGAGCTACATGGTTGGGCTCAGACATTCTTAGGAAATGAAGATGGTGGGTGGTTGCAGGATGGTTCTTCTCTGCAGTGTGCCCAGCCAACCAGAAGAAGAAGGGGGAAAAGAGAATTTTGTCACTTCTCTCTGGTGAACTGGGTGGGGGTGGGGCTAAAGAGAGAAGTAGAGGAGATTAGGAAGGGCAATGATAAGCCAGCTGGTGGGTCAGGGCTTTGTTTTGCATTAGTATGCTGATAAAGGATTTAGCTCTATACTGATGAGGAAAGTATCAGACGTATGGGACTCAAATGAATGACAAGGCAGAAACTGTTCTGGTTAACATGTCGTTAAGGCATTGAACAAATTGTTCCATGAGGTGTTGCATAAATCACCCCACAAGGTATTGCACAACAAATTATGGCTTCGTTGGGCTAGGTGTTCCTTGCACTAGTCGTGCTAGTTCAGGTGTTGGCAACATGCGGCCCATGGGCTCCACACAGCCCACCAAGGGGAGATTTGAAGCTCCTACCAAGTTCCCTGTCTCCACAGCGCTACTCCCACCGCTGCTGCACCACAGGATTCCCAGCAGAACTGTACTCGTCCCAGTTCGCCAAACAGCATGATTCCGCTGGGAAACGATCCATGTGCTTCTGTGCTAAGGGGAGTGCAACTCTGCTGGGAAACAGGATGCATGTTCTCCACGCGCATTGTTTCCCAGCAGAATCACTGGTGATGCAGCCACGTGGCCTCTGCTGGATGCGGCAGTGGCTGTGGGGTGCATTCCACGGAGGCTTCTGCGGGGTCAGATGTGGTTTCTGAACCCTGTGCTAGTTGTTCTGCTAGCATTTGTGCTAGTGGAACAATACCAACTCTTGCAATTTTGCCTATAGTGTAACTCTGGCTATAACACAGTATTTCCAAAAAGGTAGTCTGATCTCTAGTGAGGAAGATTTGCAGGAATATATATATATATATATATATATATATATATATATTCTGCCTTATTTCCAAGGAGCTGATGTGGCTCCCCAAATTATCCTCACAACAAAGTTGTGAAGTAGGTTAGGCTAAGGGATAGTGATTGGCCCGATGCAGAGAAAATATCTAGTAGTTACTGAATATTACTATATATTTTTGCAACTTGCCACTCTGTAATATCTCTGCTATTCTTAGTGTAGATGTGTGGGTGGGAATAAAAGAGGAAACATTAATTTTTCAGCTATGATACTTCCTCCACTGAAGGCATGAAATATGGAAGAGAAAAAGCTAATAACAGAATCATTTCTACAGCCAACTATATCCCTCTCTCTACAAATAGCATGTGATATTTTAGGTGGAATGTGATTCAGCCTCCCTTGGGCACTGAGCACATAATCCTTAATTTGGTGAGCAAGGCCTATAATCAGAGATGGAATTCAGGGAAGGCCTGGGAGGAGGCAGTCTACCTAGTTATTTTAAAGGGTAGGCACAGCCAACCTTGATGTTATCTTGGGGTATCAGTATTTTATCTTTTACTTGTATTAGGTCAATAAAAATATTTAATACAATAAATGCCACTAGTGTACTCCATCTCTAAAATGTTTTTCTCCCTAGCCCATAATCTAAAGACAGGCTAGAAAATGCTTTCCTTTTTACAAGTATTTAATTCATTGATAAAAATGCAACACCATGCATATATATTTTGTGATTTCTTTTGCAGTTTGTGGATGAGTTCATATTCTTGAGTTATAGGTTCTATTCATATTTCTAGTTCTTGTTTTGTGCTCTAAATGAACTACCCGAGGTGCTGAACCTATTTGGGGGATACAGCTGGTTCTGACTGAAATCCAGAATAGATTCACAGCCCCACTGAAATCAGATCCACCAGCTTCCACTGCATCGTACTAGTCTGGATTATGGAAGGCAGGTAGCAGTGGCCTGATATCATCTGTGGGGGCCTACCTTTGTTAGAATCTCATCTCTGCATACAATACAGCTTTCCTCTCTCTCCTGCAGTGACACGATGGTGGTATGGCAGGTCCATCCTTTGCTCTTGTAGGAAGCAGAGGTTATAGTAGCATCCAGCACTACTAGGGATGGGGGAGAAATTGTGCCTATTCAAACCAATATGCGAACCAAAACACACTTATTCTTCAAAATTCACACTGCTCTGAATTTTGAAATGGAGTTGAAAATACATACAAAATGTGTATATTAGAGGAATGTGCACTCAAAAATGCAGATGTGATTGCTAGTAATGTTAAAAATGCAAACATGTGTATAAGGCAAAATTATGTACAAAAATGCACGTATCAGGAGATATACACATGAAATGCATGTGAATTTTCATGAGAACTTTAAAAAAATCTCAAAGTTCAGGATGCACAAAACTTAAGATGTTTTAATCTTTTGTAAACTGCCTAGAGAGCTTTGGCTTTGGGGTAGTATAGAAATAAATAATTAAAATAATAATTAAGACTGGAAAATGAAAAGCTGAGAATAGGATGGGCAAACTCAGTGGAGTCCACCTCACATGCCGCTCGCGTAACCCTCCAGTTTCCTGACTCTGTTCCACACGAGGCACTGGATGGTCCACAGGTGCCTGTTGAGCGGCGCACAGCATCCCCCCCCTCCCTTTAACCATTTTGTGTAATGGCAGCTCAGCTATTTACTTAAATCACCATTTGAGTAAAATGGTGGCTGTAAATAGCCCCATGTACACAAAATTTCAGGCATAGTGGTCTAATAAGCTATTTACATAAATAGGTTAGCTGCCATTCTAATGCAAAATGGCAGCTTGTAGACAAGCGCGCCATGTCAGGTAAGCACCGTGATCCGCAGACTGGCATCTGGGGGCTGAACCATTGAGAAATTGTAGATGATGGGATGGGAATATTGACAGAATAGGGAGGAAGGATGAAAGAATGGAAGAAGAGAAGTAGCTGGTAGTAAAAGAATGGTAGGAGGAATGAAATGGGGGATACAGGAGAGGAGTTGGGGATTAGGGCTGCTGGGTCCAAATGTTGACACCTGGAATGATTACATGAGAGAGGAGAGGAGAAGAAATACGATTTGAAAAAGTGAGAAAGGATTTGGCTCATATTCCTGAAACTCCAAAGCCCAGAGAAACAAGCAGTAACATAAACTGAGCAGAACAATACAGGATGACTTTAGCTATATTAGAACCTAGTGGGATGTTCAGTATCTTTTGTGTAGAAAACAGAGTAGGAGATGGCAATGCTGATCCCGATTGTTACAAAGCAGGACTGCAACCCTCCCATGGTAAAAGAAAGGAAAAGAACATGACTAAAAAGAGGAGGAAGGAGAGGGAAGACAATGCTTCAGCTTTGTTTTATGGTCTGTGCTACAACTCAAAACATGGCCCAACTAGCCAACCGTACTCTGAAATACACACACACACACACACACACACACACACACACACTGTACTTCTTGAAAAGAGATGTCTAGACAAAACATCAAGCAAACTAGAGTGAATGTTTACGAGTAAGTTATATACTTGAGAAAAGTGTGCTTTACAATAAAAACTACAATGTAAGATTAACTATAGTGCCACAAATGGCAGGCCATAAATTTGTCTTTCAGGAAAGAGTAGTTATTTATGAAGTAAACCATTAAGATTTTACCTATAAGCATATAAAACTCACCATCTTGGTTAGACATTAAAGGCCATCACGATTTTTTCTTCCATATAATTTATGCACTATTCAATTCCCATAAGTATTAACTATCACAAATATAAATCAGAGGAACAAATGAAACTTAAATTGTAGCGAATTGATGTGTTTGCAGTCCATTAAAATATATAAAATCTCACAACAGAAAAAATATCTAAGGTATGATTCATTTATTCATTGCCTTCCATACCAACGCTTCCACACATCTTTCATTTGAAATATTTTGGATTTGAAAGTAGTCCATGACCTTACTCACATTTTTAACCTGTAAAACTGGCACCTATCTGACAAGGACAAAGATTAGAAGATCGATCTATGCTGTTATACCTGCCAATTATTATGTTTGCTTTTATTACAGAAAATTGAAGCTGTGTGACAGCAATCTTCACTGAAGACAATAAATAATAAAATTAAGGTTCAAACTCAAACAATGATATCTAGTATCTAGTATTTCAATCAGACAGACTTTTTTTTTTTTGCTGGTCATAGGTACAAAATGCTCCCACATAGAATCATTCAAAATTCTCTCTTCTTGATTGCACTTTTCAGTTTAGAGAGAATGGAGAGAACATTAAATATTTCTCATGGCAGTGCAAGGTTTTGTGATTTTTGTCTAGCACAGAAATGGGTATTGCTAGAACACATACCCCCCCCCCCACACGTTTACCTCTAACTCTGTTTAGTCTTTTATTTGGCAACTATTATAATTTCATGGAAAATGAATAATAAGAAACATATACTTTCAAAACCACCCCCGAGTTGTTTCTTCTATTTAAGCAAAGTGTTTTGATGCCTTATATACTTGCCATGGTTACTCACAGGTCAATGAGAAAGGAAAATAATAAATAGTAGTGATATGATACAGTCGTATGGAATGAGTCAGATGGCATATAGTGAGGCTGGGTTAGAGGGGCATATGGATGGGTTGGATGGGAAGCAGATTGTGGCACTGATTTGTGTTATACACACTAGATGATGACAGAAGTCAAGAACTTTTGCTCTCTATGTCCAGGACAGGGATGAAGCAATTCTGGGTACAGTCAAATCTGTCAATGTCAGTTTCTCAGTTTTTCACTCTGAAATTTGTTTCGTTTCATCCCATCCCATTTCCACATTTTCAAAACAGTCCACATGAAATTGTGCACATATTTTGTGCATTCCTCCTATTATAACCATTTTTGTATGCATTTTTGGACTAATACATGCATTGTTTGCAAACACTTTTTATTATTGTAATGTGTTTTTGTCTGTTACTATCCCAAGTTTTGAGTACATCCTTTGATTGGAGGACTGCATCACAAATTTTCTGCTATATAATAAAGATCAATTTCATTTGACCACATACTGTAAAACCTCAGTAGCAATAGAAACTCTTAACAGCCACACCCTGAATGCTAAAAAACAAGCCTCCTAGACCAGCCTTCAGGATTAGTAATATAGCGTCTCCCAAAGTTCACAAAATGATGAAAACCAAGCTGTAATGGCTGGAGAACAGGATGTGAAATAGTCTTAACAAATAGAATTGGTGGGTAATGCTTCAATCCACTATTACTATTATTGCTATTAGTATTATTGTTATTTAAATTTATGCATTGTTTCCCACCTAAAAAAGCAGTTGAAGTGACTTAGGGTATAATCATATGAAGATAGTCGGCAACCTCTGAACTCAGGCTGCTAATTATTCAATGTAAGGCAGCTGAAGCATGGAGGTGATCTTCACCACCGCTCTCCAACAGTCCTGCATTTCCGCTAAATGAGCGATTTCGTCTGTCTAGCAGGGTGCTTCAAAGGGGGTGGAAAGGAGATTGGGGTGGCTAAAGGAAGCATTGTATGCCTGCTGCCTCAGTCTCCTCCCTGGCCTGGGAATGCCCCCATTTCCTGCCTCCATGCTCCATTTCCAAGCGCAGAGACATAGCTGGAATCATGCTGGCTCCAAGGGGGAGAGGATGGTAAATGTGGTTTCTGGGTTCCAAGGTCAGAGCCCTGCTTCCGACCTTGGAACCCAGAAGCCAAACAATCCTATGCTCCCCCATGATCAATATAACAGGGTGGAAATCAATATAAACTGTGAACAGCATAATAATACAACTGCAATCTAGGATTTAAATCACACTGATGGATCAAGGAGCAGTTCAGGTTTGGGGATCTGAATGACCAGGCAGGGATGAACTACATGGATGATGAGCATCACCTCCTTTATCACTACTACTACTGCAAGCATATGCTTGTTAACCATGATCGCTGCAGTCATGTCCACATTCCGTTTCAAGGGCTTGCCTGCAGCCATGGCTGGGCATTTTAAGCACGGACATGACAGAGTAGCTAAAAAGAAGAAAAAGAAATGGATATCATCATAATTCCCTCTGTAAATCTGCACATAATTACATCCCCTAACTGGATAGATAAGGTAATTTGAAGGGCAACACAGTGAACATTCTGGGATTTTGAAAACCACCTCGCTCTCTCACTGACTTACATAATTTCTGTGTTGGGAAACAACAGAACCCCTCAAAAGTGGTCAGATCCTGTGAGATGAACCTCCTGTTTAACATTGCTCAAAGCCCTTCAATTAGATTGATTTCTCAAACAGGCTTAGATTACCTGATCACTACTTTTATGGAGAGCTGCTATGTCTCAAACCACATGACTCAAACACTAGGAACATGGATTTTCAGTGTTTGAATGCTTCTGGTTACTATCTTTTGCACTTCATAGAATGAGGTACAAGATATAGCACAAGTTACTGTATCTTGTATGCCATGAAGATGTTATGTGTAAATAGCTTTATTTTTAACAGTTAGATAAATTGGATTTATTCAAAGCATGTCTAATGTGTCTTTCTTTGAAAGATACTTTGCTTGGAGCACTTCGGTTTTAAATTGTCTGTCGTGTTATGGTTGTATTATTGACCTACCTTAAAAACTACATGTTGAAATGTAGTTCCAAATGAGATGCAGTTTAGGTAGTTATTTACTGGAATTGGTGCATGCCATGTTTTGTAAGTGGGAAATATTAAATTGTAATTAGAAATGTTCAAAGTATGCACAAAATACAGATATTTATATTTACCTTCATAAAAGCCTTTCTGTTTCTTATAGACACACAGGGAAAACAATGAAAACTAGAACAATTTTCCAGTACATTAACGCATACTCTATATACAGAATGCTTTGCTTCAGTGACTTTTGCATAGGAAACCTATGTAGAAACATTATTAGCTCTAGCTTCTAAAGCAAAATGCTTGTCCATTTTTTTAAAATGGTGTGGATAATGGTATAAAGACAGTTAAAGAAAAAAAAAACCTCAAAAAGCTATTTAAGTTGCATATGTATATATAATTTGAATTAGAAGAAAACAAAGGAAATTATATTGTACGTTTAAAAATTCAATTGAAATACAAATAATTCAATGATCAAAAATTCTGCTGGTTTAAAAGATCAGAGTGAAATCTATCTTAAAAATAATAATGGGAAATTGCAAGCTAAGGTTGATGCCTTAACAGATGTGTCCCCAGGATTGATATAGTGCAATTTCACAATTTATCCTTGGACTTTCAGGCCCAAATCCAGAGGGGGAGGCTGGAATTCCCAGTATTTTTTCTGTCTAAATATGCATAGGATCGCACCTCTAATGAAGGAAACCTCTTAGTAAATGGAAGGAAGAGTATCTTGTACCTCTGGAGGACTTCTGTTTTAATTGGGAATTAGTACAGAACATTGAGGATGTTCGACTTATGTGGCTGACATTCCTCAATGGCAGATTAGCTCAAGACACTTCCATTTCTGGTCATGTTGCAGACTTCCTAAGACTGAGAACATTGGCTGACTGTTCAGTTCAGTAGTGCAATCTATTTTATGTGAGATGTCTCCTCAATTCTATCAATTGAATAAAGTGTAAATTAGGAAAAGATTGTCTCTTTTTGTCTAATACAACCTATCCCAACTTGGTGTCTCCAGCTGTTTTGGTTTTCAGTTCCAATCAGCCTCAGACAGCATTGCCAATGATCAAGAATACTGGCAATTGTAGTCCAAAATATCTGAAAAGAACCAGGTTGGGGCAGTCTGCTGTAACACATAGGAGACGCTAGCCCTATTCAGGCATTCTGTACTTGAATAGAGCAAACATGTGAAGAGAGGGAGTTCTCCAGCCTTCTCCTCCTCTTCACGTATTTCTGTCACCCTGTACCTGTGGAGGGTGATGGTCTGAAAAGGAGAACATTCAGTATCCATGGAGGTTCTCCACGGCACCCAGAATGCAGAATTTCTAGCATTCTGGATTGCATGGATAACCTCTATGAACTGAGGAAGTTCTCATCTTCAGACTGCTGCCCTCCATAATTCAGGTTGAAAAGGCAGGGTGAGGCTGGAGCACTCCCTCTCTTTAGGTGTTTGGCCTCTTCAGATGCAGAACACCTGAATAGGGCTGCTATCAGTTTACAATAGGGTTGGGTGATGATTTTGTTTGGTTCATTTTTTGAGAAGAACATACCAAAATGCACATTTTATTCATAAATGGGAAGAAATTAACTTGAGTTTGAAACAATATGAATGTGGGAGAATCCAAAACTGATGGGACTGTCCATCCAGGTCCGGGGCTTTGAGTGCTTAGCTCTTAAAAGTCTGACTTTGTATCCCCATACATTCAACCATGTTTGTGGTGCTGAATTAGGCTTCATCTCTGATAGGCGTCTGACCTTCTGACCAAGTACAACATGGTCTTCTTCATGCCAGAAATAGTTGCACTTATAGAATTTGGCCCGTGCAGATGGGAAAGAACGAACAGGAAAAATGGGACAGGCATTGACCGCTTAATGCTTGAGGAGGATGCTGGATATCTAAAGAAAACAGAATTCAGAGTTGAATTGTCCTTGAAAAATGATTCAAGTGTAAGTCTCCTGAACATCGTGTGCTCTTTGGCAAGTGTGATTGTGGGAGAATATCATGACCTGCATGGGGCTACAATTTGTTAACTGATCCTCTACTAAAGCTGCTCCAAGAAAGACCTCCAGATAGTGGTGAGACTGTAAGAAGTCTTCAACAAGCGACCTTCAGGGAGCTGATCAGGAGATTGGTTACTGAGCTAATGCTTTGCTTTGAAAATAACAAAATTCTGCAGCCTTAAGCAGCTAGAACAGCCTCTTGCAATCTTTTATTCTTCTCCTATATGTCATGGTCCCTGCCATTCTCTGCTTTTATATTCACTTCCCCTTCCTGTCAGCATTTTGTGTATTGAATCATCTTCTGTGCACAGCTTAAGCACCTAAAAACAGCAAGACAAGTCCTGCTCAATCAGACCAAAGGCACATCTAGTTCAGCATTCTCTTCCCACAGTAGATACTCAGATGTCTATGGGAAGCCCATAAGCAGGACATGACCACTTGTAAACTCAGTACCTCATTTCATTCCCATTTGTTCATGCCAGACTCCTTATCTTTGCTATATCTCCCCCTATTCTTCTTCCCTGGTGTTCCTGGCGCATAGTCTTCCTCAGCCCACCTTCAGCTTGTCTGAATTTAGCTTGTCTTGCTAAGAATTAATCTCTAGGGATGAGGAAATTAGATTCAGTTTGTTTTTATCCAGAATTTATCCAACCCACACCTCCCAGAATTGAACGTGGGCTCAAAGTGTTTTGCAGTCAGAAACTTACACATTCCTGAGCTGGCAATAGAATTTGGGCAACAACAACAACAATAACAACAAATTGAAAAATGTGTACATTTGGAGAATGTGCATAACGAATGCATATATTCGAAAAATGACGGTTTAGTCAATACATGTGAATTTCTGTGTGACGAGAGAGCTTGTAACCTGTTATGGTCCCAAACTGGAAAGAGTTTTGAAGTGGGAAATAGAGAGCCATGATGAACTTGGGTTTGCCAGATCTGCATATCCTTATTCCTCTCGGACTTAGCTGGCTTCTTCGGAAATATCTACTCATATACTGATGCCCATTCAGTTGCCTGATCATTATACACACAACCCTGTGAAGATCCAGATCCTGTACTAAGAGAACCTGATGTCTGAATCCCACTCAAGGCATGACATGTCCATAGGTCAGGAAATCCATACCTTCATGGTCTTTGACAATCAAATTAAGTTTGTGAAGTGGACATCACATCACAATGGCATTGCTGCTGACAGATAGTGATAAATTGTACAATCGTGTGCAGAGATAAGATTCAATGTGGAATTTCTGCTTCTCTGAATCACAAAGACTGCTTATTGTGACCATGCGTTAGTAGGATCCCTCAGGAGCGAAGAAGACACCACAACGGCTGAAGTGGAATGGCATGGAATTATACACCAGCCGATCATGGTAATGGTGAGCTTGGCATGAATTGCATTTTTCTTTTCCATATTGAAATATATTCAATTGTTAGGTCCTGTGTTAAAAATAGTTGTGAACTATATGTGGTGTAATTTAAATTAGCACCTCTCCGGTCCATAATTTGGGACAGCACAGACTTGACTGAAGCAACTAATTAAGCACTTACAGTAAGGTTACGTTTTTCATTAAATCAATAGGCCCCCAGTGTCAGTAACAAAGTCCTAATTACTATGAAGTAAATTTAGATTGGAATTTGAATTAAGGAGTGATTCTCAATCTAACCACAGCATGTAAATATTGTAAATTGCCAGAATTACAGTTCAATAAAACTGAATGGCTTTCACTGTAGATAAACCAAATGGAAATACACCAAAAGGCCTGATGAAATGCTACAAACATCTTGGCAGGATTTGTACATGCCTAGTATCTAATACACCTGTTTTTACAACAAGCACGTCAAAAGCATGGAAATGCAGCCCCCATTTACGTTACCGTGTTCTAAATATTTCATTATCTGTTCTGAAAATGAATAAATTTAATCTCTCCCAAGTGATCAAGCAAAATGATGGCTAATGTGACCACTTACTGTGTTGCTTTAGTTTGATGACTATATTGTTGTGCTAAAGCACAGTATGAAACCAGGTTATCGGGTTATAACTGGCAGGGATGAAAAAAGCCAAGTGCTGGGAATCACAAAATAACCGGTTTTCGAGGCATGAATCATGCACTTTGAAGATTCAAAAGGGAAAAAAAGGGAACCTTAAAAATTACAGACAATAGTTATAATCAAACAAGTATACAATTGAAAATAATTGGAAGTTTGTGAGGGTTTTATTTCGCTTCATACAAGTAGAGACTCCACAGGATAGTAATTAAAAGGGGGGAACTAACGATACAGTAGGTTAGGTTATTCTAAGTGACAAAATCTGAAAAATGCCTACATGAAGGGGATTACATTTGTTATTATTACAAGCATTTTGTTGATCTGAGAACTTGCAATATAGGGCAGTAAAATACACACTCACACACACAATTCCCTCCCCTAAGGTTGCAGTCCAATGCACACCTGCCTGGGAGGAAGTCCCACTTTACTCAGGGAAACTTACTTCTAAGGAAACAGACATTCATAGGTTTGTACTGTAAATCAACTAAAATGTAGCTTGATGCTTTGTATATTACCCTCTGACTCAACACACAGCAGCAAGGAGAAATAAATCACAGCTATGGGCAGTATCCAATGACTGTGGAAATGACAGAATTGTAACAGAAAGCTAAAACAACTGGAATAAGCCGAAACGATCACTTCTGGAATGGGACTAGTCAGCGGAGCTTGCAGAAGGGGGCTGCATTATTTGTTTTTTTATGTATGTATATATGTATGTATGTTATGTATGTATGTAAAATATTTCTTGCCCATCTTTCAGGGCAGAAATCTTCCCAAGACGGCTTACAGCAATAAAACACATTAAAAACAATTAAAATATTAGAAGCAATAAAAACATCAACACAATAAAATAGAAATAAAAACAACAATAAAAGCCAACGATAAAAGCAGCAGTAGCAACAATGGCAATAACAGCAACAACAGCAGTCATATCAAGAGAAGGCCAAAATAATAATAAAAAAAACATTTCCAAGGCCTTAAAAGTTTGCAGTGTTGGAGCATGGCAGACCACTGATGGCATCTCATTCCAAAGGTGTGGGGCCACTGCAGAGAAGGTCCTCTCACATGTGGTCGCCCAATCAAACTGCTCTCACAGGTGAGCACATAAAGGGCCCCCTTTTCTGATCTTAAAGTGCGGGCAGGCTGATATGGGTGAAGGTGGTCCTTCAAATAACTTGGTCCCAAATCATTTAAGGCTCTAAAGGTCAAAACCAGCACTTTAAAACTGAGCTCAAAAACAAACTGGTAGCCAGTGCAGCTGGCACGGTATAAGCATTACGTGATCGAATCGCTTCACCTCCACCAATCCTGAGTCAGCTGCAACCTGGACTAGCTGAAGTTTATGAACAGTTTTCAAAGGCAGCCCCACATACAGTGCATTACAGTAGTCCAGCTTGGACATCACTAGTGCTTATAACTGAGGGAAGATCTGTCCTTTCCAGCCTAAGCCTGAAAAATGCACTACTGGAAATTGTGGCCACGAGGGCTTCCCCAATTTGCTTAGAGTCCAGGAGGACTCCCAAACTGCACACTTGTTTTTTTAGGAAGAGTGCAAAGCCCATCTAAGACTTCCATCCAAAGTAGTTGGTTTCCCAACCAACAGTGCCTCTGACTTGTCTTAAATTTCAGCTTGTTCTCCCTCATCCATCTCAAAACAGCCTCCAAAGCATCCCTATGATGTGCAGATGGAAACAAGAGGCAGAGCTGAGTACCACACACATACTGATGACATTACAGCCCAAACCTCTTGATGACTTCCCCCAGCAGTTCCATGTAGATGTTGACAACTTCCATTCCAGAAGCAGTAGTTTGGTCTAGTATTGTGCTATTATGCACTATCTTCCTGTTGCGCTAGTGGTCATTCTTGCTAGCACAACATGTTTCAAACTGGCAACCGATTCATTGCCAGCATGATTCTTGTCACATGCACACATATGGATCACTCCATGCAAGATGCTGTTCATTAAGTCCAACTGATTTCAATGAAATCTGTTTGCAATGGCAAGGTAACAGTGGTAAGCAAACAAGAACCAACCTCTCATCCCATAAACCACTATAGTCTCTAGCTATATTATACTACTCTTTAGAGTCATGTAAAATACCCTTACAACATGGGACATCCTCTTGTGGAATTCAACGCAATCCTTTCTCCCGTCTTTCATTTATCTGTTCTCTAACAGCAGCTACACTTTAACCATAATCCACAATGCCCCGTTCACCACCATCATGATTTTCTGTGTCTAGAGAAACTTGAATTGGGGCTGTTGGAGGCTCATCACCTGGCTTTGCATAACAAAGATTATGATTTGATTTCTTACCAGTGTCACACCAAAGTTTCAAGCAGCAGATCTGAATTCTGGCTGCACAGTGATTATTTTGTTTTTTCTAAGAGACGACTTTCTACAACAACTACTCTATAACAACCATTTTTGGTCTGTTGTTTCAAGTACTTTTAAAAAGCAAATGTGACTATAATAAATATGTAAAATAAACCACAAAAGCTTCAGTAAAGGAAACCACTGTACCTGGTCTTGGATTAGAGGAGACTAGACTGAAAAGCAAGCAATAAGAGGAATGATTGTTAAAGAACCTGCAGGAGACCCAGCTGTGGAAGTGGAAAGCAGACAATATTATCAGCGCAGAATAGATCAACAATTTCAAGTATTTGGGGTTCCAATTTAATCAGCATCACATTTGAGGAAATCAGCTAAAGACAATCAAACTTCAAGCCTTTCAAATCGCTAATACAACTCTACATTTTCTTCACTCAGGGTTTGATATCTTAATACCCTTTCTAAGAATTTCCACATAAAGCCATAGCACAGATGTGGAATTAGTTTGATGTTGCTAAAAATGGGGCCTGTGGTGTAGTCGCTAGAGTGTTAGAATGGGAGTCAGGAGATCAAGGCTCTAGACTCCATCCGGCTGTGGAAGTTCACTGGGTTACTTTGGGCCGGTCACAGACCCTCACCCCAATCTACCTCACAGGGTAGTTCTGAGGATAAAATGGAGAGGGGAAGGATTGTGTATGCCACCTTGGGGTTCCTTGGAAGAAAAAGGCAGAATATAAATGCAATAAAATAAAGTAAAATAAATACTGACTGATTTCAAATATTTTAAAAGCTGCTTCTTCCAGGGGGATGATGTCCCAGTGCTACTGCCACTGGCTGTGCATCCCCCACAGCTGGTGTCCCCACAACAGTTACTCAGCTTTCTTCAGTACTGGGCAGCTGCCATCTAAATTTTCCCAGAATGCAATGTCTTGGATATCTGGGCTCTTATTGGAAGAATGCCACTATTGAAAGTATCTGGGCCTGAATTGGAATGGGATGCCCATTTTCTAATGAGGGAGTTTGCATTTTGACAATTGTGCTTGCTTATTCTTGCATACAAGACCAAGACAATGTGGCCCATTTTTGCTAGTCCCAGGCACTTAATCCTCCCTACCTGGATTTCTCCATGAATGACCAAGGAAAAGGGTGGGTGCATGGAGAGTAAGTTGTAAACAAGCACAATTTATGACATTGCACAACATCATCATTGATCACAGGGGACAAATGTTAAGGCATAAGCCTTAGTTTCCAATTTCCTTGCTTTGTGGAGCTTGAACTTTAACTCTGGTCTTAAACTAGCAGATTTTTTAAACATTGAATTTCCCTGGTTATTGAAAAGGATTTCCCTCTAAGTTATTTGCTTTCTTGCAAGGTCACCCAGAAAAGGGCTTCCAAAGAAAACTGTAAGGTTCAAGTAGGTACATGTGAAGAGTGACAGGCCTTCAGATATTCTGGCCCGAACCATGAACCTTAAAGGACAAAGCCAGCATCTTGAATTGGGCCTGGAAATGGACTGGGAGCCAGTGAAGTTGGCAAAGGACTGGCATGCTGTGCCCATATCACCCAGTTCCAATTAGCAGTTCCAGTTAGCAGCCTCACAGACATGTTCTGAATCTGAACTAATGAATTTTCTGGACCATTTTCAATGTCCAAACAGGAGCGATTACATAATACTAATAAGAATATCTTTCAGTAGTATTGTTGTAATGCTTGTGATATTTTCAGAACAGATTAGTTAGAACAATGCTATTTCAATTTATAATCTAATAGTTTGATCCTACAGCAGACATAATGGGGATCCTGTACATTCCACAAATTTTAATTGAATTCTCTTCCATGCAGCATGCTTAGGATTGGACAGTAAGTATGAAAGATATCTCAGCAATAGTAGTAGCTGTATCAGTTACTTGAAAAGTGAATGACAGTATAATTTTTTATAGGCATGCAGGCGAAAGATGCATTAGCATGGGCTTTTTCTTGAGTGCTGGTTATCTGTGCATTTAACATTCTCCATGAAAAATCTGGAAAAGAAAAAAATATGCATAAAAATGTACAGGGCATTACTTATTTATATGTAAAACCTTTATTCTATTTTGTTATTTTAGATTAAATCGTGTTTCAATTCTATTCTCTCGGGGATGCACTAACAGTTTGAGCTCAGCATGAAAGCCATCAAACACTTGAGCTGAAATTTAGATTGGGCAATTTTTGCCTGGTGAAGTAGAGAAGGACATGTGGAATGGCAGAGAACACAACAGCTGATGGAAAGGCAGATGTTTTAATAACTTGTTGTCTAGTGGGATCTCCAATGGCTAAATTTAAACACTGCTGTACATTTAAGAGATATATTTTTGGGAAAAAGTGAGGTCCTTAGGACTTGATGCAAATGTGCACATCTAATGTATCTGCAGATTTGAACATTGACTTCAAATGAGGAATAATAAAATAAAAAATAAGGTTTTTAATAACAGTGCAAAATTTCAAAATGGAAGGAGACTATTACTGTATATATTTTGGCCTTCCTGAACCCATTCTGAATTGGAACTAAATTTGTTTCAAATTTGGGCCCAATGCAGAATACGCTTTCCCTGTTGATATACCTCTAGCAGAGTACCATTCCTTTTCCCATTCAAGATCACCTGCCACTTACAGCAACAGCAGAAAGGGCTAGGAATAGGGCCTTCATTGTGCCCTAAAATACTACCACAGAAGTGTCCATGGCATCCATGATGTTCCCCTTATGAGCTCTGGATAATGCATTACCTAGAGCACCTGGGACATTTGTGTAAGCCATCTAGAGCATAATGGAGTCTCTCTCCAAAGGACTTCCTATGGCAAAGCACCCCATTGCTACCACCACCAAGCAAGTTTGAAAGCAGAGGCAGTGAGCAGTGGTTGGTCTCATGGGGAACGATGTCACTGTGAGCATGTGGTAGAAGAACGGCAGGTTATCCCCCCATTACTGCAAAATGTTCAAGGACGATATGTGGGTTATTCCACCTATGTCACCAAATGTGGAACAATCAAAAAGGATATTCCTGTTGCTGCTCCGTTTTTAAAACGTGGAGACTTGGGACTAAAAACTCTCTGCCACTCTACAATAAATCCTTTAACTGCTGCAACCAAATATCAACCCTCTGCACTTTTAAGAAACCCAATAGTCTGATTCTTATGGCATAGGCATGGAATTGTCACAATCTAAAGAGAAAAGGTGAACAAAACTGAAATATTTTTTAAGGGAACCATTTTACAAAAGGGAATAAACGATCACTCTATAAATAAGATTAAGATTGCTCAAATGTACACAGATGTGGTTCTGTCCATGCTGAAGCTTGAACCCCTGGGTCCAAGGCCAGAGCACTGTCTCCAACCTCTGATCCAGGAATCTGAAAAATCCTATGGCTCCCCAGATACTGTCTAGGGGCCATAGGCTTGCTCTTTCCCTCATTTAAATGAGTTAATGAATTGTACAAAATGTTTGCTTGATAGACAAGAATTGATAGAATTATACAACATATTTGCTAAAATGTCAAGAGAGGAGCAAAGTACATCTTAAGCAAATCTTTTTATGAAAGAAAATCCACACAAGATCACACTTGCAAAGTTTAAATATAACGTATTCAAACAATTACATAATGTTCAACTCAGCTGACATCCTGAAAGAAAGAAAAATCACAATCTACCACACTAATTCTCATATAAATTAACGCAAATTCTCATATATTAACAACTAGGTTCTATTTTAGGACAACAAGGCCTGGTCATTTGACTTTAGGGGTCAGGACTTGAGTTTTATAAACTTTTTGGTCATTTTGTACTACCTTGCAACAATTAGTTCACAACTCATTCATTTCACAATTATCACCTTGTATATTTGTCTGCTTTGAAGAACTCTTAAGATCATGATCAGACAATTCTTGAAACATGAGACAATTCTTTCTGTCTTCCAGAGTTCCAAACTACTTGTCTTATTTCTGAACCAGTACTTGTATGCCAGGAATCCGCTCCCCACTACCGCCATTTGTTTTTCATTTCTAATTTTTGTACAGAACACTCTGGGGGAAGTATCCAATGCTGTCACAGCTTTAGTACTAATGGCGTTGCACTAGTGTAAAACAATGCTACTACAGCATCGTTAGTGTTTGCAAGGCAAAGGGGAAAATTGGTGATTTGCTGCCAAAATTTGGTGGCAAACCATGGTCCTGAAATTCAGTGGCAAATAACTGCTTTCCCCCTTTACCTAGGAAGGGCTAAGCACAATGTACTAGCATTGGCTTAGGGCACTGCAACATCCCTAGTTTCAGTTCCTCTACTCTATTGCATGTATGTGCATAACACACTGGGGGGGAAAAACCTCAATTGGTACACTCATACATAGAATTGCTACAAGATTCTCTTTCTGAGGTGCTTTAATGTGTGCAGTGATAAAAACACTACACACACAAAAGAATATTGATATGAGGGCTCTAGCCTTAAAGATGGCCTAAAGAATAAATAAATAAATCATAATATGATTGCATCTTTTGTTTAGTATTTCATTAAAGACCTTTCCCCACCCTGCCCGCTGGGATGGGGAGAGGAGGTTGCGGGCGAGGATGGGGAGAGGTGACGTGGGGGGCCACCATAGGCTGGCCCAGGGTGGTGCCACCGGAGATAGGAGGGGTCTGTGGCTATTTAAGGGGGACCAGGACCCCCCCAAATCTCCACTGTGTGCTGCGCAGCTAGCAGCACAACTGAGCTGAACATTCACGAGGAAGCGGGAAGAAGACTCACCCTGAGCCCCAGCAAGCAGGAAAAGAAGCGGCTTCAAGGAGAGCAGTAGCGGCTTGAAGAGGCTTCCCGCTGTGCTCCTCGCAGCGGCGAGCCGCTCAACGGCGGCCGCTCGAAGCGGCTAAGCCCCAGAAGCGGCGAAGAGTGGGCGGGCGGCAGCAAGCCGCTCGGCGGAGGCTGCTCGCGGCGGCTGGAGAGCCGGAGGTGCTGCTGCAGCGTCAGCAGCACCACAGCGTTCGTTGGCCCTCTGAAGCTGCGAAGAGTGGGCGGAAGAGGAGGCCTCACCGGATATCCCGCCCCCTCTACATCTAGCGCGGCTGCAGCTTGAGGTAGGGAACTGCCGAAGATCAGAGGAGGGCTGCCCAGAAAAGAAGCCGGCCAGCAGAGGGGGAACCCGGCGGCGGCGTGAGCAGCAGCAAAGCGCTTGCCCTGCTGCTGGAAGCAGCACAGGGCAGCGCAACCCGGCTGGGCCAGGGGCAAAATCAGGCGGCTAGAAGAAAAGGAGCAACCCTAGCAGAACGGAAAGAGCCTCCTTTGACAGGGCAGCGGCGACGAAGGCGGCTTCCACAGACTCCTCCATCCCCAGGCTGTGCCTTTCAGGTTTTGGGTAGCTGGGGGGAGGGTGTATTAGGCTGTTCCTAGCCAATTTAAACATTGATGGTGGACATCTGATCTCTAGCGGGCAGGAAAGTTTCTCTGGAGAGGGGGGGTTTTGAGGCCCCTCCCCCTTCGTTCTTATTCATAAATACCTAATTTACTAAGTGGAAATTTCAGAGGTTTTCTATTCAGTGTTGTCAATACTGGGCTATTTTGTTATTGCAGTTAACTATTTGTTCTGGGCTAAGTGCAAACGTACAGGGGCTGTAGCTCAAGGGGACTGTGAAGGTCCCAGGTTCAATCCCCACCATCTCCAGGTAGTGCAGTGAGAGTTGCTGTTTATAACCTGGTTTGATTCAGAATAATTGCATCGTAGTGGGTGTTTAACATCCCTGTTTTGGTTTTCAGCCTTAGTCCAAAAACCCGCTGGCAAGGCAGCTATTCAATTGCCAATTAATCTTTTGGGTATTAAACGCACTAGCAGGAATCAGGCCACCTGGTCAGTTATTTCATTATTGTTTAATCCTGCTGGTATTAAGAGTCTTCTTATTAAGACAGCTGTTAATGCAGCATCATCATGCCTCCGAGGAAAGGAATTGGAGGGAGGAAAGGCAAGGGAAAGGCTCCCGCACAATCTTCACAACGTAAACGGCCCATTGAAAATTTCTCCTCCGAGGAAGAACTGGACCCACAAGTTTCCAGTCTTGTAGCCAGATTACAAGCTTTAGAAAAGGAAAAAGGTGTCTCTGCTACCCCAATTCCGATCCCGCCACGCACTCAGACTGAACATAGGCACACCCGCAAGAAAAGGCATGACGATTTATTGAACACTCTTTCAGCTCGTCTACTGGCGATGGAAAGCGCCCCAGGTGAACCCTCCACTGAAGTGCCAGTCACGGCAGTGAGTCCAGCCACAGTTCTTCCCATTTCCATCGAAGAACAGAATACGGTGGCGTCTCCAGAGCCTACTCTTCAACACACCACTCCGGTTTTGGGACCAGTGCCTACGCCTCAAGGTGAGCTGCCATCGCATTACACCACATCGGTCCCCCAAGCGTCAGGATTTATGCCACCTCATTGGGGTTTTACGCCATGGTTCACCGGTCTGGGCTCACAAATAGGAAACTTTGTTCACCCATCTTGGTCTCCCCAACCAATTTTGTCCCAGGTCTCTCCTTCTGCCTCTGCAATTACATCTTTACAAGCTGGGGTGGCACCAATGGGTACGGGGCAGCCCCAGCAGCCAGACGCCCAACTCAACACTATTCAACAGGGGCTACCACAACCCCAAGTTTCAGATGCCATGGCTGCTTGCACTGCGGTATGGCAGGGACCTGCTGGGGCGGCCGCGACCAGCGTTTCCCAGGACATTAGGGATCCTTACGCAGGCGCTTCACATGACTGTATTCCTACTGGAAGCACTTCCGCACCTTTAGGTTATCACCTGCTCCCGGCCACCAGGGAAAAAATATGTAGAGGGGAATACGTTGACATATTCTTCTTATTATTCCGGGAGCAGGAGAGCTCAGATAAAGATAAGTGTGTTGACAAACAGGCAGAAAGGTTTAAAAGGAAGAAAGTTGCGCACACCTGGGCCAATTGGTTGCCAGGATTTCTCATATACATGGGAGTAATCTTGCAACGTTTCCCAGGAAAAGGAGTTATTCTAACAAAATACCTCGATATGATCTATCGAGCGTATTCCGAGTACGAGGGAGGGGCCTGGCTGGCTTACGACCAATCATTTCGTCGAAGGGCTGCATTTGATCACGCCCTTCGGTGGGATGTCAAAGATCATGACCTGTGGTTACAGTTCATGACGCCAGCCCGGCCTGGATTTGGAGACAGGGCGGATAGCGGACATATCCTAGCCAAACAACAGCCCGCGTATACCTCCAGGGGATACGCGGGCCAGGCGGTTCAACACCGCTCGCTCTGCTGGGATTTCAATAAAGGCGGCTGCACACGCAATCCCTGTAGATTCAGACACGAATGTCAAAATTGCTCAGGGTATCACGCCGCATCAAACTGTTTTAAAAGCAGGAGTGGAAAATGGTCTGGTAAGGACGCACAGGGCCCAAAACGAGCTGGGGGGCAGCCACCTCCTCCCAAAGGGACCCAGCCCGGTTAAGCTTGAGCCACTGTGCAAGTTACTGGCCACGTACCCTAGACGGCAAGAGGCTTTGTACCTTAGCTTAGGTTTTAGGGAAGGTTTTCACATCCCTTTTCAAGAAGTTAGAAGTAGTTCATTTTCTAAAAATCAGAAATCCCTCAGTTCAATGGAGGATATCGCTAGGGAAAAAATTGGGAAAGAAGTCAAAGCAGGTAGGGTTTTGGGGCCATTTCTGACCCCCCCCATTACACATTTACGAGTTTCACCTTTAGGGATCGTGCCTAAAAAGGCTTCAGGTGAATTCCGGTTGATACACAACCTGTCCTTTCCAAAGGGTGCTTCAGTAAATGATGCAATCCCTGAACATTTGAGCTCAGTTAGGTACGCTTCTTTCGATTCAGCTGTACACATGGTGCAAAAAAAAAAAAAAAAAAATGGGCCAGGGGCATTGATGGGCAAAAGCGATATAAAGGCTGCCTTTCGCATTATGCCCATTCACCCCGAAGACTTTAATCCATTAGGCTTTTGCTTCCAAGGGCAACTCTATGTGGATTATGCCCTACCCATGGGATGCTCTATTTCCTGCTAGGCATATTGCGCAGTAAACTTCTGAACATTTTAGGCAATAAAAGGTGTCGTTGAGGAGATTGCAAGGAGTACTGGGTCATCTTAATTTCGCCTGCAGGGTCATCGCCCTGGAAGGGCCTTTTTACGACACCTTTGTTGGGCTATGTCAGGCTGGCGTAAGCCGCATCATTGCATTAGGGTTACACAGGCCATGCGAGCCGATATTGCTGTATGGCTAAATTTTCTGGAACATTTCAATAGGGTATCATTTTGGCGGCAAGAACTTTTGGTAAAGGCAGACTGGTGGGTACATTTTGACACATCAGGTTTTGGGGTTATCTGGGGAAAGAGATGGGGTACAGCACAATGGCCCGGAAAATGGCGGTCCGACGGCACATGCCGGGACCTTACATTCCTTGAATTATTCCCCATAGTTGTGGCAGCACGTGTGTGGGTGCATAATTTAGCCAACACCACTGTATTGTTCTGGTGTGCCAACCAGGCCACGGTATAGGTAATCAATACCCTTTCCTCTCATAATCCCCGTGTCAGGAGCTTGGTAAGAGCCTGTCTTGAGTTGACATTCTTTTTTCGGGCAAAGCATATTCCGGGGCTGAATAACGATATAGCAGATGCTGTGTCCCGACATCAGGTGCAGAGGTTTTGGGAATTGGCTCCTGGGCCCTTACAAGGCCGGAGAACATGCCTCTATCCCTTTGGCTCCTTTGAAGGAGGAGATAGAGCAGGCTATTTGGGCAGTCCTTGGCGCCTAACACCAGGGCTGCTTATCGCAACGCAGGTATGGAATTTCAGACATTCCGCATGGCAAATCAGCTGCAACTTCAGGTGGCCCATCCTGGGGGAGCATGTGCTCCAATTCCGTGTACATGCCACATGTAAAGGTTTGTCAACACGCACCGTTTCTCTCAAGCTAGCAGCTTTAGCTTTTAGGGCTATAGCTCGCGGCCTGGAGGATCGTACCTCGGATTTCCGGGTGCGCAGGGCCCTTAGCGGCTGGGCAAACGCTTCACCTCGCACCCCGATGCATAGGCTTCCATTATCCCCAGATATCTTACTCGGGCTACGGGCACAGTGGCCGCTACTTTGCCACTCCCAATATGAACCAGGCTTATTCCTCGCAGCAGCATTAACAACATTTTTTGGGGGGGGCATTCGGGATATCCGAGTTTCTGGCCTCATCTAAGCTAGATACTCTCACACGGGCGTTGCAATTTTATAATTGCTTCTTAAAAGAGCGCAGAGGCCCGTTTGCTTCTTCGATACTCATACACAGATCAGTCGGGTTAGGTCATGGGATTTCATTATTCCCCTCTACCAACGAAGACTTATGCTCACTGCAGGCTTCAGCAGCTTTCGTAACCCTGCGTGGGAAGGATGCTGGTTTTCCTGTTTTGCCATCAGGAGGGCACGCCCCTCACGAAATACCAATTCTGGGCAATAGCTAGGCGGGCTCTTGATCATATGGGTCTGCGCGCAGCAATGTTTGGTATGCATTCCTTTCGCATCGGTGCAGTGTCTACAGCAGCGGCTTGAGGATTTTATCCTCAGATTCAGGCGCTAGGCAGATGGCGGTCCACAGCATTCAAAACATGTGTGAGGCATGTAAACACTTAAGCTATACGCAGCGGATGCTAATGCTTTCATGTTTGTTCTAGATTTGCCAGTGGCTTCTGCACCCGTGCGGGTTTCCGTATGCGGCCACAGTATGGTCTTCTGGGCCAGCAAGCATGCAGCCAACTCCAGCTTTGGATCGCAGCTCGGCTTGAGTCAGCACGCAACCATTTTTTGCTCACAATCTAACTTGAGTGTGAGTTTTTTCGCCTACTTCACACTGCAAAAGCAGGATGGGTGATAACTAGGTCAATCTGGCAATTTGGTCACTTTATTGGCGGTAGGAGCGGGCATTTGATATGTTTTTTAATGGTGAGCATTCACGGGCACTATTCAAGTGATTGGTAACGCCTGAGGGCCAACCACTGAGAGCCCTGCGGCATCAGTTGGGGGGATAAGGCTTACCTTTGGGGCCAACCCGTTTCGTCTACTCGGAGCCCTGCGGCACGAGTGGAGACGACACCGGAAGGCCACCCCCACCTCAGATTGGGGAAGCTCGGGGGGCGGTGAAAAAGCAGGCGCCACTTCCCGGGCTGTGAATGTCTCGCCCGACCCCTTCAATGGCCTGGCTGGCCATGCAAAATGCCCGCTTAGGTTACCTCCCCCCTTTATGCTTGCTTTTCTTGTAAATAAATAAAGTGGCCCTTGTTTAAACCCCAACTCTGTGTCGCCTCTTCATTTCTCATCCTTCGCTCCGCAAAGAGCTCATTTGCACTGGGGGAAAAAGAGGGGAAAACATGCAAATCAGCTGAAGGAACTGAAAGTTGCCCATCTACACTACTGCTTTAAAAAGGTTTATAACAGTTTTAAACTGATTAATAACCGTTATTAGCCAGTTTAAAACTGTTATAAGCTGTTTTAAACCAGTATTGTAGATAGACCCAAAGTCGGCATATTTTATAAAACACATACACATATAAATGATCTTATTCAAATCTTATGTAAATGGCTGTCTGCTTTTGTCTTCTTTTTAAGTAAAGCACTCCCTCTTTTGGGGAGATATGTAAGTGACTACTCTAGTGCATAGTCCAAGGATTGTTCTGGACCCTGAGGAGATTATACAGGCCCATACAGGTTTCTGCTGAAAAGTGAAACGGCTTCTTCCGGTTCACTCACATGTTGCGTGGCCACTTACACATCATCAAAACAGAGGAAACACATCACCAATAAATAGAACAACAGGGATGTCAATTTGAATGCTATTTGCATATGTAAAATATGTGCACAAATTTAGAAATACTATAATTTAATTTTTTTAAAAAATCGCATTATAGCAGAGAAGACTGACTAGGAGCCTATCTACACTACAGCTTTAAAACAGTTTATAACAGTTTTAAATCGGTTAATACTGTTATAAACCATTTTAAAGCAGTAGTGTAGACAGGTTAACATGTGTCCCTGCTGAGTCTCCTGTCCAAGTGCTCACTGTTGATGAGCAACTTTAAGGCCCCTCCTCTCCCTCATGATCCTTTGACTTTAACCATACTTGACGTGGACATGTCTTCAAACAGTGAACTGTCCTCTGTCAGCTCTCAAAAATAAAGGTCTGTTTTCTGCAAAGTATAACACCTGACCCCACTACTCACATGACCTGCTCTTGCTGAGGCCTTCTGGGCTTGGTTCTTAATGAGGCAGTATGCAACAGATGGCTAAGTGTTTTCTGTGATGGAAATATGGCTGGAGAGAAACTACAAAGCATGGAAGAACCAAGATTTTAGAGGGGTGAATCTGTTGGGGACACAAACATGTGATAACTATGAGTCAGAGAATTATGATATGTGGGTTTTTTTTGGGGGGGGGGAAGAACCCTACACACAATTTGTATCATAACAATATGCCAGTTCAGGATCATGTTTTTTAAACACACACACTAAACAATAAAGATTAAGAGAAAACTGAAATAGAAGATGAAAATATTGCCATAAAAACACACACAAACTCATTAGAGCATGATATATATTTATTCATAAAAATGTAAAACAAGAACCAATGGCTAGGTGGCCAATTTCAAAGTAGAAATAAAGCATACTTTCAAAGTGTGATTAATGAATAGAACAAACTGCTAATGAAGATGGCGGGTTTTCTGCAAAGATTAGACGCTACTTTAAAAGCAATGCTTTAGCCAAATAGGATATACTGGGCTTGAGAAAGTAATAACTGAGTGAGATTAAGTTGGCCTCTGCAATATAGGTCACACCACTTAATCTCACTGGACCCCTTTGACCTTAAAAATCTATGAATCCCTGGATTCTCAAGCATTTTAGAACCCAATTTCCAATGAAAACGAAACTTCTCAATCCACAAAACAGAATGTAGGGGCCTAAGAAAGATGTTTTCCTGTAGAAGTCCGACAAATAAGCAACGCTGTCTGAATTGTAAAGTAGGGAAAGAAAGGAGATCTTTTGAGCAACTGTTGACATCATAATGGTCACAATCTGCAATAGATTCTGCACTCGCAGTTGGAGATTTATCTTGCAGCATTGTGGATATCTTATAGAAAGATAATTAGGGTCATTTGATCTTCCAATCATACAGATGGGAGCCCTGAGAGTCATAATGAGGAATCCTGTCTTTGTCCGTATTTTAATGGCCCTAACAGCTTTTATTTTATTTTACCAAACTCTAGTTTTGTTTCATGCCTGTAAAATTTCATAAACGCGTCAGTCAGTCTATCTCTCAACAGAGTTATGATTGTATCTTGAGCCAGCATGAACAACATCTGCCCCACTTATCTTCCATTTCAATTTAATATTCGTAGTGCTGGAGTTGCCTATATTATCAATGTAAAAAAAAAACCCTTAAAAAGTCTTATCTTCAACTTTCATTCCTGTGCTTCAAAAGGGCTTTGAATTTGCATCTCACTCTAGGGAAGATGTAGTTTAAAAACTTTTTTTTTTTTTTTTTTTTACCCAGCTTGCTCCATTAATTTCCGAGGAAAATGCACCTACTGCTGTGAATATGACAGTTCTCAACCTTGGTGTTTTTACAGGATGTCCCTCTCCAGGGAACAGGCAACACCATTCTGACTTACCCTGCTGGAACTGCACCGCCCGCTGGGTAATCAGCTACTACAGTACTAAGGGAGAGACCTCAGTATGATTAAATGAATACCCCTCGTGAATGCTAAGGAAAAGGAGAAACAGTAAGATGGAGGCCAGGTGAAGGGAAGAGACAAGAGGAGCTGTTTTAAGTAACCGTCTCCTTTTCAATCAAGGCAGATAATTTACAGATGCACAGAGTAGCATAATTATTAGCAGCACTTAGTATTTTATACATCCAAGTAAGCTTTAACTTAAAATAATATTCATCATCCCCTATCAAACATCCCCCCCCCAATTAGTTCTTTGAGTGACTGAAGAACAAAATTCATTTTGTAATGATTATCTGACTCAGGTAATGCTGATTTTCTATTACTTCAGGCCCAAGCCTCTGACAAGGGCACAAAAAGGATTATTTTTCAGCAGTTTCCAGCCCAGCTAAATCAGCAGATAATGCCATCTACGATGCAGAGTGATCTTCACCTAAAGCCCTCCTCATTGTTAATGTTTCTCACATCTCAAATATGCCACAGTGGCAAAATTATTCCAGAGACATCTCTCTACAGTGTCATGAGAGAAAGAGCACATTTTTTTTGCATTTTTTCTAGCTCTCATACTTCCCCCCATCAATTAATACCACCCGCATTTTTGCAACAAAACACCCAGCATTATGCCCCATTTTAAATTGCATTATCATATGAAGGAAGTGTATCGCCCAATAATCCATCTGTAACTGATTTATCATTCACACCCATCATATGAACACTCTAAGAATTCAAGAGATAAACGAGGAGAAACAAAATAAGACTATTTTATGCTCTGGCAAGGTACATAAAATGAAGTGGAACTGAGGGTTATTGGCAGCTATAAGGGCAGGTGGCACTATCTTTTAAGACCAGCAGACAACGTGGGATAAGCTTCTTATACTGAGAGTTTTATTGCTGAACAAGTTATGTGTCATTTCGTACAGAGGAGGCTTTTTTGGGTGGGGGTGTGTGAGTCTTGCATTTTCCTCCAACAAACTTCTTGGCTTTAGTTCCTGGCCTGAATCAGAAAGTTATGAATATTTTGGAGAGGTGGCACAGCATTTGCTATTCATTTAATAGTGGCTTCACTAATACCACTAAAAGATAAGGTGGTTTGGCAGGCCTCTGTTTTAGTGGCAGGTTGAACCCCTCATCACAAAGCATCTTAACCGAGCAAATCTATGGTCCCTAGAAAAGAATCCCAGGGACCATAGGATATAGTAAATTTTCCCTCCCAAGGTTGTAGAGGAGAACCTTGGGAGGGGAAATCAGGTAGGGGTTTCTTTTCTCCCACTCCTAGTTGCTTCTTAGGACATTGTTGTAGCCTAAGAAGAGGCCTGTAAAGGTTAAAAGTGGGTGGGGTGGGGTGGGAACAGGAAGGATGTGGAGATGCACATCCAGAAGCCTATCCGTTTCCTAGTCCTGCAGTTATGTGAGTGAGTGAGATGGATGGGTTCAGAGGCCCATCTAGCTCTAAAAAACAAATGGAGAAATGGAATGCTGTAAAAGCTCTGCCTGCTCCTCCTCCTGTTCTACCTGGCTGTGGCCAGCAAAACATAGGGTAGATGGAGGGCTCTGGGATTGGAGCCTTCTGGACTGCACTCCAAGCTGTTGCTTTGCACTATGGCTATACAGAATTTACAATAATTTCTCAGCAGCTTGACTATGTTGGTTATATTTTAGGGGTGAATGAAAATTATTTTGGGGGCATGGTAAAGGGCATCAGAGCTGTCAGCATTTTCCCCCAGGAAGTCCCCCCCCAAATTATCCCCCACAACTCTATCCAGTCTTACTTAGTCAATACCGAAGGATAATGCACATTAGTTCATACAATATCTCATTCCATTATGCAAAAATAAAACAGTAACTTTTATGTTGAACAGGAAATGTTGAACGCTGATCGTTTTGTTACATTTGCTTTCTAAAGCTCCACTTTTACATGCAAAGATTTCAAAAGGCACTCTAGCTTTAGTTTGTAAGAAAACAGACATAGGAGTAACAACTATAAGGCTGATGAATATTACAGACATATAAGGATTTATATCTGTTTGTGCTTATTTTTATCTTTAAAAGTATGAAGTCATAGTATTCTAATGCAATCCCCCCATGTTGGAACTTTTCCATTCCCCTTTTAGGTGGGCATGTGCAGAATCTGCACATGCTCATTTCAATAAAGTAAAGTCAAAGCTATACTATTAACCATCTGATCCTATGCAGTGCTAGGTGTGCCGAAGGCCTCTGAAATCCACAGTGCTTAGCCATAACAAACTCCACATAGCATCAGGTTGTAAGGAAGCGGTAACATTTGCCCTGTTGTGGACTGTGGGGGGCAAGACAGCTACAGAGTGTGCAATTTAATTGAAGCCCTGAACCAAGTCTGTGTTACCCTTAGCACTGTATCCATAAACAACCTGACAAGTTCAGTGTCAGAGTGAGGTAATACCTACTGATACTATGGACCTTTAAATAATATAATATTAGGGCACATCAAAGAAACAAATTGTAATTTATCCCAACAGAAACCAACCTATCCACTTTACCTCCCCACATGAATGCCATCCAAGGAAAAAAAAAGCTGTCATCTATCTTTCCGAACTGAAACCAAACGGATACTTTTTTTTTATGCCCTTTCCATATACTTTGCCACTTGTCAGTCAGAAGCCAGATGACCTGTGTTAAAATATCCATTAATTTTTAAATATGTTTACTCATTTTTCCTGGAAGGGGAAAAACAAAATGCAAATATTCAAAATTAAATTTGTGGTTGATAGGAAAACATTATGACAAGGATGAGAACTGACCTATAGCCTCATTTTTTAATTTTTTTCGGGGTGCTGTGAGGGCAATTATCCATCTGTAAAAATGGAGAACTATTTCTGTCTAATGAGAAGCAGATTATATGATTTACATACATGCCTTAGCAAATGGTCCTTATTCCTAGAATAATTGCTAGACTGTTTTTTTCCTGTTTTTTTCCTCTCTCGTTGATTAATATAGCTCCAAAGCAGAAATTCATTTTTGTCCCCTCTTTTATGTGAAAATATATTTATTAACCGAACTAAGCTAGCAAGTAATCCAAGTCAAACCGGTCATAGAAAAAAAAAAGACTTAAAACACTTCAGTTGAACAACTAGGAGTTCAACCCTATGTGCTTCAGTAGCCTTGGGTAGCCTTGGGATTTTTAGATTCTGATGTGCCTGTGTGCAGAGAGGAGAGAGTGCTGACTTTTGACAATACAACCCAAGATGCCAAAGGTCTTATGCCAAGTGTCTGTTAGTGTGTGGGCAAAAGGTAAAGGAAATAATGGTGAACGGTGCTTCTGGAAGTCATCTATTGGGCCTGGTCTACAGATGCTTCTAACAGAAGTGGTAGACTCTTGAAGTGACCGGGAGGTCTCTATTACTTGAAGCTGCAGGTATAAATAGTGCCATTTCTGAATGCTCTCCCACGTTAAAAAGCAAAACTATATATTCCCTTTTTGCCGAAAACCAGTTCACCACAAAGAAAGGTTCTAGGTCAACACTCTCAGTGCCAGTTTAGATTCTTGTTGCTGGAATTTGTTTACAGAGCAGAGCATTCAGCAATGTGACTCCCACCCCCTGCATCTGCAGTCTGAAGCTTTTACCAGCTTCGTTTGCTCCTCCAGTTGCAGTGATCTAGCTGTGGCCATTTCTGGACAGGTACAGTCTGGCTATGGTGACAGTAGTCCAGCATGGCAGTAGACTCTCTCTCCCTATGAGTGAATTACAAAAAGACATTGTAGCATTGGCTGTTCACTCTAGACTTTGGGGGGACAAACTTGGAGTCAAATTAGACGCTAAGCTTCTTGGTATTTTTGAAGATTGATTATAGTCATGCGGGGGGTGATTCTATGGCCATGTCTACACCAGGCATTTATCCTGGGTTTGTCCCTAGCTCGTCCTTGTGCATCCATATGATGCACAGTGGATCCCGAGATCAACCGGGGATGACCTAGGGATGACCCTGGGATAACGGAAACTGGGGAGATCCCGGTTTTTCCATGGTCCAGGGACCATCCCAAGGACCATGCCTGGTTTGCTGCGCACTCCCAGGGCCTAAAATGGGCACAGAGGGCCCTACCTTTTCCTGTGGATCAGGGCCACACAGTTCCTCTTCAGTAAAAAAAAAAAAAAAAGCACCTGCAATGCCCCTCTTCCCTTCCTGGATGTCATGCTGCCGTCTAGATGCTAGGGGAGGATAGTGGAAGCAAGTAAGTCTGTGATCATCCTTCCTTCCTTAGATGTAGATGAGCTCTAAGTTTGAATATAGTGCACAGTGAAGGGGGATTAACATTTTGCTCCCCAGGTGCATTTTCATTTAAAAATCACTGCCCTGCCCCAGCATGTAGCTTGGAGCCTTAGGAAACATTTCTCATTGAATGGGAACTTTTGTTCTAAGGCTTCAAGCCATGTGGGTGGTTGATTTTTGATTGCAATGCAGCTGGGGAGTGAAGAGATGAATCTTCCTTTCCTGTGTGCTGCATTAAAAGTAAGATTTGCCCTCCTCCCTACACAATTGTAATTAATTGTAATTAATCTAATAACAACAAAAAAAGAGCAATCTACCTGCTACATAGTGAGCAAAATGTATACTTTGGCCCTATGAGAGAAAGGCAGCTTAGAACTGGGGGCACCATTTTTTCTATGGTTCTAAACTGCATAATGTGCTTTAATGTATAAAGTGGGAACGTAAGGGGGGAATACTGATTAATGGGCATAGAGGAAAAGCTTATTTAGACTAGGGCAGAGGTTACCTTGTGGTCTCTTTCAGCTTTATGATTCTAACTTCCTATTGTCAGAGATACAGAAAGAGAAAAAGAACTGTCAGAAGGCAAAGAAATAAGTCCAGTGCTCAAGTGTCATATTTCACAGATTTATTATGCATTTACAGAGCAGATAAACTCAGTGGGAGAAGTTAATATCAATTGATAGATACGGTGGAGGTGGTGCCCACACCGAGCATGAGCTGCTGTGGTTTAAGTAGATTTTAATGCCCAGTTGGAAATATACTTTGATGTAAGAGAAAAGTTCATGGATTGACTGAAAAATTCTAAGGAAATGACTACAGCTCTGAAAAACATTTCTCTGTCAAAGCAAACCTTAACATACTGATGGGTTTTCACAATCCTTTTTATGAGAATAAAGAATCCAGAATCTTTATTTTATTTTTCCTAATGGCATTTTAATTGGATCTGTCATATGTTGTTGTATTATTTATTCCTATTCTCCTCATAAGCTTTTGGGACTGGGTGGGCTAGAAATGAGAAAACATAAATAACTTGAGAGGTTAATGGAGCCCAGTTAAGAATTTTACTATTACTTCTTAATTAAATGAAAAATACTGAGAGAAGTGGCAGTTTTGAAGATACCGGTATAAAAGTTACTTATCACATCACAATGAAGAGTCTTATGGCACCTTAAAGACTAACACATTTTTTTCTGGCATAAGCTTTCGTGGACTATAGCCAACTTCAACAGGTGCATACAGAGTTTTAGGTATACATAAAGTAACAGGGTGATGGTGGGGGCATTCTATATAGGATAAACAGCCCAGTCTTTACAGAAAAAGAATAAATGGACACAAATCTGAGATCAGAAACGGCAATATTCAAAACCAATGGGAGAGCACTCCCAGGATGCCTCTGCCACTCTGCCACATCCCATTCCCCAAACCTCCCTCCAATCCCCCTCTCCCAAGGCCTCTGGTGGACATGTGTAAGGAGGGGAGGGAAAGAAATTCTCAGGGCATGGTTTCTGGGTTTGCAGTGGATTGGCTTGTGCTCTCTGTCTTGTTCCATGCTCCCATTTCCAAAAGCAGCAGGCTTTGTAGGGAAGGTCTTTTACCAGTTTCTTGTGAGGACAGACAACCTGAGTTCCTGATGTTTTTGTAACATCTGTTCATTTACAAATCAACAAATTCAGCAAAAAGAAGCCAGGGACCCAGACAGGCAGTACTAGACTTGAAACATTATCAGTCCACTTAAAGGCTTCTTTCTCTGGTCAGATCTTGGGGCTGTCTTGATGGCGCCGGGTTGCTGCCACATTTAGGGAAACCCTGTGCTTTCTCTGCTGCAGGCTGGCAGTGGCTAATCATGATGCAGAGGGAGGGCATGGGCTTTCCAGTAGCTATTCGGCTTACTGGGCTTGCCCACTGCCCTCTCTGCTCAGGCATACGGTGACCGATCAGGGGTTGCATCTGCCCAGGGACATCTCCACGATGATGCCAGAGTGAAGTTAGAGGGAGGATGTGCCATACTCGCCTTGCTCCAGTGAAAAAGTTGGGGTAAGTTCCCAACTTTTTTTAAATTGCAGATTGGTGGGAAAGCCTGCGATGGCTGTGAGGTGGCTACCACATCAAATAATCAATGCAGCGCCACCTCGCAGAGACCACAGGGCTTCCAAAGTGTCTAGGCAGCCCCCCGAACTGCAAAACTATTTCCTTCAGGAAGCTACCCAGGCAGATGGAATGCGACATGAATTCCACTGGCTTGGAATATCCACCAGGGCCAATTCTACACCTTGTGTCATATTAATACGATCCCATCATGGTGATGCCATATCCCTCTAGTTCATTTATGCCTCATAGTGCACACGATGACATCTGTTCCAGTATTTTTAATAATAATATACAGAATATAAAGTGGGAAATAACAGTAGAAAAGTAGTATACAGAATGCTTAATGAGCCCCAACAGTTATCAGTACACTTCAATACCAATAAAAAGCACTACTGTAGATCTAGCCCAGGTGTCAAGAGCTCTTAAATAAACTCCTTAACTTATAAAGTTATACCAAAACCTTTATAGAAGACATATATTTACTCAGCATGACAGAATGACATATCCTATAACTGTATTAAAAGCAAGGGGATTCTTCTTTATATGAACCATCACTCCAGATTCTTTCAGATTCTTCTTGGTATGAACCATCACTCCAGTCATATCATTTGGGTTTTCTAGTTGCAGAATATGGAAGTTTCAGTTCAGGATTAAAGATCCCTTTGCAATCCTTTAATGGTATGGTGATGAATTCACATTTTCTGAAAAAGCCACCCATGGGCAAATAGAAGGATGGAGAGCAATTATCAAATTATAAGGTCGGAAGACTATTGAATTAATGTGCAATAGGCCGAAGGTAAGTTGTTTTTGATGTAAGTGACAAAAAGACATACAAAGAAAAGGAACCAAAAGAACAATGGGGGCTTTGGTCTTGTGTTTCCTGAAGAACAGTTGCCCATATCGAGGGTAGGCATTGTTGCGTGCCTGCCAAGGCCCAAACACTTGCAGCGCTCTCTGGAGCATTGTGGAGAACTCCTTGCTGTTGTAGCCTGTACACTATGCCTTCTTCAAGCATGCCAGAAATTACAAGAGGAAATGGAACAGCATCTTCCGGTTCTCATGTCATCTCCCTCTGAGCTGTTGTGCTGATTGGGCACAGAAAAAGAGGGGAGGTGAATGGATAGTGGTCCCTCACAGAAGAGGAGGGCTCCCATTGAAAGTACCTTGTCCAAGGGTTTTCTAAGCTTGGAACCAGCATTGCCTGTGCCTGATGACAAATCTTATATCTCACTGGACATGCCTAATACCAGCTGTAGTAGTTGTGATATAATAATTGTCTGGGGTGCTGATTGATCCAGTACTATCTCCTGAGGCACAGACATCTTCAGTGGCTAGGACTGCTTTTTACCAGCTCTGGCAGGTAAGATAATTATGGCCAATCCTGTATAGGGATAGCTTGACCCCTCTAGTTAATGCATGGGTAACCTCAAAATTGGATTACTGCAATGTGCTTAAGGGGCTGTCCTTAAGGTTGGTCTGGAAGCTGTAGTTGGTGCAGAATGCTTCAGTCAGGTTGGTAATGGGAGGAACTTATCATCAGCATATTCAGCATATTATACCTTGCTGAGGGAATGGAACTGTCTGCCTAGATGCTGCCAGATTTAAGTTTTGGTACTGGTTCACAAAGCCCTAAACAACTCAGGAGAGATTGCCTGATCTCCTACCATTTCATCAGGAAATGCTGTCCTGGTGGTATCCCAGTTTTCAGAGGTTCAGTCCATCATAACTCAGAATAGGGCCTTTAGTGTCATACTGGCAGGGCCGTGCAGAGGGGGTGGCCAGTGGGGCCAGTTGGCCCAGGGCCCACGATTTTGAGGGGGCACTCCGACGAGGAGGTCTCCCCAGCTTACATTACTGCTTCCATAGCGTAAGTGGCCCATCGAGAAGTGAGGAGCCCACCTTGCGGAAACAACGCAGAAGCCGTCCGTCGTGAATATCATGGTCAGGCTACAAGCTCCAGAGGGCCATGCCACATGCGGGGCGGGGATATATGTGCCTAAGTTGCAATGGTTGGCCTTACTGCGTCTCTTTCCTCAATCTACTCCATGGCATATAATCTCTGGAGCAGAGGGTGAGGCAATGATGATGATAGTTATTAATGATAATAATGATGATGATACCATGAGGGTGATGATGATAATGTTTGATAATGATGAAGGACTGTTCTATTGTTGTTGCTTCTATTTGTACAGCAACTAAAAATAAATGTTAATTTCTGATTCAACATTAAGGTGTTGTAGAACAGGTTTAATATGAAGATGTTATGTAGAACGGACATGTTGGTGGGCATTAAAAAACATTAAAAATACCTAATGAGCAGTTTGAAATGGGGGGGCACACACTTCCCATCTGGCCTGGGCATATTACCAGCTCTGCACAGCCCTGCATACTGGCCACTCTCTGGAACTCCCTGTCACTGCAAATTAGACAGATGCCAACCTCACTGGGTTTTCAGCACCTACTAGAATCATACCTTTTCTTACAGGCATTCCCAGGAAGGTAATATTGTACAATGTTTAGACAGTTCTTTAATATTAAATAAATAAATAATGTGGGAGTCTGCCATTCAAAAAAAGAGAGAGAGAGAGAGAGAGAGAGAGAGAGAGAGAGAGAGAGAGAGGTGTTGGAAAGCAGAACTGCAGAAGGCTATCTAACTGAGCATTGCCTAAAAGTAGCCCTTTGGATTGTGGCTGGTATATTTACATGCCGTCACGAGGGAATGGATGCACTCTTGAAAGAGTAATTATTTGAAGGAAAAGACATGCTATGAAGCCAAGGTAGTTACTACACTCACGGAAGAAAGTGTAGAGCAGATAAATGAAATTCAGAAGCAGCTAAGGGAAAGACAGTGACAAGCTATGAGCATGAAGAGATGTGACAGGAAAGAGTTCTGGGAGTGAAGAACAACAGATGTAGTAAAGACAACAGGTAAACTGACAGCGAGGAACATTTAGGACTGTAAATGAATGTGGTTGCTTTTCTCTGAAAGAAGAAAGAAAGAACAGTCATTTGGATGGAACCAGGAACTGATGAGAACATAAAAGAAAACTGGGAGAGGAGGAAAATCCTAATGTACGAAAGCTGTAGCTTTAAAAATTCTACTGCTGAAATTATATCAGCACTGTTTAGACTGGGATTTATCCTGGATCAAGAATGGAGATGGAAAAATAGAAAGAAAAGCTGACTAAGCCAGCAGAAATAGGATAGAGAAAACCAAACAAAAACTAAAGAAGCTTTGCAGTACATACATACACATGCTACAAGATACAAGCCAACAGAAACTATCGATTTTGTATGGTGCTGATGGCCTCAACACGTGTGTGCTATAGAAAAAGAGGAGGGGGAAAGGAAATGTTAGTTTGGCTTCCAAATAAATTATGCTCTTATCAAAGATTCACAGAGAAATCCTATAATTTTCAGAAATGTGCTTAACTGATGGAAAAGATTGCTTGATCTCTAAAATAACCAGGATAGTTCGAGGGTTAGGAAACTGGCTGTAATTTTAATCAGCATTATAGGGTAGTATGATAAGGTTATGAAGGGTGAAATGGTATTATCTGTAGTAACCTGCAATTTTTTGCTCATCCTGTGCAACTTCTCATTGATGAAATGAATAAATAGTAATTTGGATTCATTATGAAATTGAACTTTTTTTTAAAAAAAAACTATGATATTCACTTCCATGCTCTATTTCAGTTGTGCTATGAAAGTTGGCATTTCCCCCTTCCTGTTGGCCTTTGTCAGCCAGGCAAGCATAGGATGGAGAATGAGACATGAATGTTACGGATATGACGTGATATGTCAGACACATTACTACACATGGTGTTCAGATGGTTCTCGCTTGTCCCTGGCAAGCAGGTCTTACAGGTTGCTTGTCAATTACAGACTTCCGACTCAGCCAAAGCCAGTCTTCACTTGTGGAGGTAGAGGCTCCAATTAGGGATGCTTCAGAACTTTGTTCAGTCCCCTTTTTTAAGCAAACCTACCAGTTTCATATTTCCTGCACTAATCTGCATATCAGGATGCAGTTATCAGTCCATTTTTGCACTTCTTAGAATTTTGCAATATAGTTTTCAGTTGACTCCCCCCCCAAAATGCACGCAAGATGGTTTCCCTAATTCTAATCACCGTATGAAGATCTCTTTTCTAAAATGACTGTCTCATTCACACCCATGTGCAAAAGAATGGATATGAAGACTTAATTCATATTAAACGAATTGAGAAGCCCACTACCATGAACTCTTAAGGGCACAATCTTATGCATGTTACACTGAGAAAAATCCTACAATTTCCAGGATTCCCCAGATAGCATGGCTGGCTGGGGAATGCTGGGGATTGAAAGATCCCCCCCTCGTCTAAACATGCATTGGATTGCACCCTGCATGTACTTTAGAGTTCAAAGGGGCCTTGAGATTTACTTTCTGCACTCTGTTCAATTGGGACAGACATTTTCTTTTTAAAAAGCTAGCATATCTGCTGAGCAGATATGTTCAAGGTAAAAATCAAATTTCTACCCAACTGTTTTTACACTTAACACAGTAATTTCTGAGCAATTATTTTCATAAGCTTCTATCTTCAAAAGTGTAATAATGTGTTTAATCTCAACCAAAATGAAGCCAGAATGGCAAATAAAATGTATAAAATAAGTAATTTAATAGGGCTTGTTTTTCTAATGTAGAACAAGCTGAGTGAGTTTAAATAGTCTAAATAGTCATTACAATCTGACTGTGATGTGTACTTCCCTCCCCACTTGCTGAGGCATTTCTTGTGTTATTATAATGGTTTCTAGAGCAATAAATTACAGACGCAGAACCAACTGCTGAAAAGTGTAGGCGGCTCACACAGCATGATGCAAATCACACTGTAGGGTACCATTGCTTTATAACAAGAGTTCCATAATATTCAACCCACCATAGCTCATTTCCACTCCACTATCTAGTGGCTCTTGCAAGGAAATGTGGCATGTTGGCGTTTTTAATGGAAAGAAAACTCTTAGAGCAATAAGGCTAGTGCGAAACTCTGATCCACGTTTCCTCTGACATTAGTCCCACCAAGTTCAGTGGGGTTTATTCTACAATAAGTGAAAACTGGATTGTAGCCTGAATTTCATCATGTCCCCAGCCCCTAGGAGGAAGTATGCTGTTCAGTGATGGGATTAACTCCCATGCATAGGATTTCAGCCCTGTGTGCTCTATAAATAATAACTATATTCAAACACTGTAATTGGCATGACCCACAAGAAAAATATAGATGTTCAAGGACCCAACCTAAACAAGGGGTTGGATCTAGACTTACCAATAGATCTGACTGACTTAAGTCCCATTGATTTTCAATGGATCTACTTTAAGTATGACTTAGTCTGGATCCAACCAAAAGTATTATTTTTATGAGATTATTGGGAAAAATGTATTATATGATACAATTTAACATCTCATGTTCCTCCCATCTTTGCTACATCTTCATCAGTGCTTATCCTTTCCCTACTGAGCAGGAGGGGAAATGCTTTCTCTATCAATCATATAGTTGGTGTTAAATAAGGGTAATACTAATAATAAGTAATTTTACAACTTCTACTAATAATAATTTAACCACAATATCTGGGTGTTATAGATGAAGTTAATCAGCCTCAGAGGTTTTGACTAATATTGGCATCTGTTTAAGTTTGCTTTCCACAATTGGCATTCATCCTTTTAAATCCAGAATTTGTCTTTGTAATACCACGTAGAATGCACACTGTGACTTGTACTGGAAGGAGGCAGAAATCAATAGAAAACAGCACGCATAGTCCTTTTAAGTGTGCTTTTGAGAAATCGTGTTCCTTACATTTTAGACCACATTAAGAATATATATATATATATATATATATATATATATATATTCATTGATTGTCTGCAACTGTTTCATGTTATGCTGATAATGCTTTGCGGATTTCTACTGAAGTCATCAGGTTTAATACACGTGACCAAAGAGAACATGACAAAAACTGTTAGCTATACCTAAGAATCATACTGTTTAAGATGGCATGTGCATGTGTAATCCATCAGAATTTCTTCCAGGAAAAGGTGAGAGGCTCACATCTTTGGATGCAATCTTAAACACAAAATTATTGGCAATCTAACAAGAGGCTGTTTATTGAGAAGTAAATGTATTTAAATATAAACTGTAAGTAAGTAAATTTAAGACATATACATTAAATTAGCTTTCCCCAAGCTGGTGGCTTCCAGATGTTTGGGACCAAAATTCCCAGGATTCCTGACTGTTTGCCATGCTGGGTGGGGCTGATAGGAGTTGAAGCCCACAACATGTCCTTAGAAATATCAGTTTCTTATGGTGTAAACTTCATTCAATAGTAAAGTCCAAGCTCAGGATTCTTTCATTTTCATTTGAATGTCAGAAAGCAAACTCCTGTTACAAAATAATCCTGCTCCTTCCCTGCCCCTTCCAGCATCATGGGGCTTGGAGCAGACTTATGTACATGGCCATTTGGAAACATGGTAAAGAGTGGAGACTTGGTCAGATGCCTCTGCCTCATGTGGGCTGACTAATGGACGGTGAGCACTAGTTTGCCACTTAAAGGTAAGCACAGTTGATAGTAGGGATGTGCACGGCCAGAAATATCAGAATCGGAATCGGATCGGAATTTGCAATATTAAAAATATAGGATCCAATCATATCAGGGGGTACCCAGATTTGATCAGATACGATATCAGATAAATATCGGAAATTCCGATCCGATTATGGAAAGCCATTTCAGGTGTTTTCCCCATAGGCTTGCATTGGGGGAAAGAAAGGTTTCCCCCAATGTAGGTCTATGGTAGGGTGACCAGATAAAATCCAGGTCAGGGCTCATGTAACTTTAACAGTTGTAGAGAAAAGGGAATTTCAGCCAGAGTCATTTGTATGCAATTAGTTCCTAGTGATATTCCCTCTTCAGCACAACAGTTAAAGGTGCATGGACTATTCTAGAGTGACCACATACAAAAGAAGGCAGGGCCCCTGCAACTTTAACTGTTGTGATGAAGAGGGAATATCACCAGGAACTAATTGCATACAAATGACACTGGCTGAAATTCCCTTTTCTCTACAACTGTTAAAGTTACATGAGCCCTGACCTGGATTTTATCTGGTCACCCTAGTCTATGGGGAAAAACACTGGGCTGGCACTCCCTCCCCCCATTTGCGCTCCCTCCCCCCACTCATGCTCCTTACCTGCCGCTGCCGCCGCCAGTCCGTACTACTACTAAACAGGCTTTCTGGCCTGTTCCTCAGTATAGAGACGCACCGAGAGATGACATCATCACTTAGCGCATCTCTCTACTGAGGAACAGGCCGGAAAGCCTGCTTAGCAGTATTACGGACCGGCGTTGTTGGCAGGCAAGGCCGCAGGTAAGGGGGGACCCCTGGGGACCCCCCTCCCGTCCCCTCCACTCGCGCTCCTTACCTGCGGCTTTCCCTGCTGCTGCCGCTGGTCTGTACTACTGCGAAACAGGCTTTCCGGCCTGTTCCTCAGTAGAAAGACGCACTGAGTGCACGTCTCTGTACTGAGGAACAGGCTGGAAAGCATGTTTCGCAGTAGTACGGACCGGCGGCAGCAGCGGGGAAGGCCGCAGGTAAGGAGAGCGAGTGAGGGGAGGGAGGGAGTGCTGGCCCAGTGTTTTTCCCCATAGACTTGCATTGGGGGAAAGCTTTCTTTCCCCCAATGCAAGCCTATGGGGAAAACACCAGAAATGGCAGTCTGAAAATCCGATATTAGACATATGGATACTGGATCCGATCAGATAGGGCCATCGAAGGAAATTATCGTTATCGGTCATCGGTCATCGGATGCCCGATAACGATCTTATCAGTTCGTTATCAGATATTGGACCTGATATGATACACATCCCTAGTTGATAGGCAACTCAGCACTGCACTTACCCTTGTATTGCCATGGTGCAGGATTAGCTAGTCATCACAGGAGCTGAGTAGGAATTTTCCCGGTTTGGCTCAAATTGGCTTTAGGGATGGGTTTTTGTTTTGGCTACTTCACACTATGTTGCTAGGTAAGCTGGGCAAGTGAAAGTTGATCAAGTTAGTACTGAAATAGGTCACAACCGGCTGGGTAAGTTGAGGTAAGGATAGGAGCAGGAAACTGAGGGTATTCATGAGTACCCAAATTTATCACTTATTAGTTTTGGGTGGATAGAGCAAGCAGGCCCCAATACCATTGTGGACCCAGAGGAGACTCCTGTTGGGGCCTGCTTGCTTTATCCACCCCAAACTAGTAGCCTATAAGGAACCAGGAGCAGTCCTTGAAACTGCTCCTGGTCTCAAAGCCAGGATGGATCACAATGAGACAGGGTGGGACAGAAGGAGACTGAGCATCCGCTTTTTCAGCCCAACAAGTTATGACTACACTGGAAATGCAAGTTAGGTGTTAGAGCAAGTTAGGTCACTGTGGATCTTCTAAAGCAATCTATAAAGTTGTTGCAGCCATTATTTAACCAAAGGAAGAAGAAAAGGGAAAGCATGGAGGATATTTTATTTGATATAAATGGTCACTGTGTTTGGACAGCAATTTCCTTCCTTGTCAGGAGTAATGGTCTTCTGCAGTTATCTGTCCTTTGTTCATTGATAAGGGTTACCAAAACACTCCACATTCATAGACTGGCTTTGGCCATGGGTTATTTGAGAGTTGTTTCCTCCTCAAACAAGCCATGTTGCTCAGTTTTGAATGACATGACAAACTGCATCCAGGCAAGTAATTAGACAAAAAAAACAAAAACAAACGCTTGGTACATGCAGCACAGTTGACCCTTACACTGAAGTGAAGCATTGAAGAAGCCTGCAATCTGAACAATCTAAGGGTAAACTCTAATTATGTTTCAAAAGAGCTAGTGAGCTAAGACAGGGTCAGTGGGCATATTTGGAATTTTGATAGACTGTCATCGGCACAAAATGACTACCATGGGGGGCTTGCCCATTCATGAAATGGTTGTCATTGTGGGCAGTTGGCTATAAAATACTCATTTTACAGAACACAAACTGATGAGACGAAAAGAAAAGTAACTTGCTCAAGAACCAGGGGTAAAGATGGGGTCTGTGCTCCAAAATACAAAACCACTCTTTTGAACCAAAATAAAGGTGGCCCTGGAGGGCAGCCCTTCACTTTGCAGTATGGTAGCCTGATAACAATCAGGAGGGTCCTGGAGCTTGGCGGGCACCAAGAGAGGTGTATGCAGGTACACTGGCACCCATTGACACCATGTTGGGAGACCCCAGAGTTAGAATATCCAAGCTTAGGCGTGCTTTATACATTACAGCAAGGTCATGGGTGCCACTTTCTTATGGCCCATTCTGTGGTGCATCTGCCGTGTTTTAAGGATTGGAAGCACATGGGCAGGCCCAATTGCAGAGATTCTAGGGAAGCTCTACTTGTCTATTGTTTGGCCTTTGCATAGGATGAAACTATGAAAAGGCAGCTCACACACCACTGCTGTAATGTATAAAGCACACCCTAGCTGAAAGTGCTGGGTGAATTAATCATACCCCTGAAAAAATGACCAGCACTCAGCTCTCAGGGCAGATGCACGCTAGACTCGCATGTAGTCCCAAATATTCGCTTCATAAGATAAAATGGCCCTAACATTTAAAATAGGATATTCAACCTCAAAAATGATTATAATTGGAAATATGCCCTGAAAGGTAAGTATATTAGAAGATTTCTTTGCTGAAGTTCAGTATACTTCTGACTAATATTTAGGATGCGTTTTCCAACATATTATTTCAGTTTATGCTTACACGTTTTGCTCTGTAATTATTTATTTATTTATTATGGGTATTTATCCACTGGCTTTCCGTAAAATAAAATTCAGCTAAAATAATAGTATCTGATGCTATTCAAAAAATTGAGGTGGGGTATCATTCAGCCGCAAATTAAGATTTTGTTTTTTATCGCTACCTTCCACTCCTCTGCAAAGATTAGAGATGCTTTGCTGCAAGGAACGTCCTGCATTATAAATGAAAGGATGAGTGTCTGTAATTGTGGTATTAGCGGTGTGTTAGCCCAGGGGGAGAATAGCTGATAGGGGATTGGGGACTGACACCCAGCCTATGTCACCTGGAGAACTCCAGCAACGGCCAGAAGAGTTGGGTTTTGCTCCAGTGGAGGAGGACTGTTTGGGCAGTGAGATCCTTTCTCTAGTAGCAGCACTGCTGCTTCCCGCCAACAACAGCTGTGATAACTCCAGCAACTACCAGAGGCCCCCCCCCATTTCAAGCAACTACCAGACCCCCTGTTTCAAGCATTATTTCTCTCATCTGCCTCAGTCCCTTTGGCATTCAAACACGCCACTGTTTTCACTGTACTCAAAAATTCATCCCTCTCAATTACTCACCCATTTCCCTTCTAGCCTTTATCATCACATTCCTGGAGCATGCTGCTCATCCTGCTGTATTAAGTTTCTTTCCTCTAACTCCGCTTCTGACCCCCTCCAATATGGCTCCCAAGGCCCATACTCCATTGAGACTGCCCTCACAAAAATCACTGGGGACCTCCTGACTGCAAAATCCAAAGGGCTCTACTTGGTCCTCTTCCTCCTTGCTGCCATTGATACATTTGATCATTCTCTCTTGCTTGATTCTCTTTATGCCCTAGTTCTCTGTGATTCTACTTCAACTAGTTCATATCCTACCTGTCTAATTGCTCTTTCAGTATTCCCATAGCGAAAGCTCTTTCTCTGCTTTCCCTCTCTGTTGTACCTGTCCCTCTTGCAAGGTTATGCCTATTCTCTCTATATACTCTATCCACAGGCAATCTCTCCACATCCCATGGCTTTCAGTTCCAACTATGTGCTTATATCACCCAGCTCTAATTCTTTATGCTAAAACATCCCCTTTCCATCCAGCCCCACATCTCCAAATTCTTCTTTTATGTTGAATTGTCATCTCAAGTTCAGTATGTCCAAGACTGAACTTCTCATCTTTCTTCACAAGCCATCCTGCCCTTGCTCACTCTCCTTATATTTTGATGACATCACCATCCACTCTGTTGATCAGGTATGACATGTAGTGTTTTTTCTGATCCCCCCCTTTGCCCTCCTCCCCATTCAGACTATCATCAGCTCATGTCACTTCTTTCTCTTTGTCCCCTCAACGAAAACTCTGGTCTACACCCCAGTCATTTTTCACCTTGATGATTGCTGTCTTCTCCCCTCTGCTTTTTCATTGTTTCACTTTGGTCTGCTCATATTTATCCAGAACTCAGGTGCCAAAATCATTCACCTTGCTTTGAACATGTGATGTCCCTCCGTAATTTACATGGATTCCTGCTCCCAGGTTCACAGGTTTTCTATCCTTAACTACCAAAATATTTAATGGCTTTGTCTTCATTCTTATTTCTCTTCTCTTATATCTTGACACATAGGAGCATAGGAAGCTATCTTATACTGAGTCAGATCATTGGTCCATCCAGCTCAGTATTGTCAACACTGACTGGCAGCAGCTCACCAGGGTTTCAGGCAGTAGATGCTGCGGGTCGAACCTGGGACCTTATGCATGCAAAGCAGGTGTTCTACCACTGAGCCACGGCCCCTCCCCTTGTGACTTTCGCTGATCTCTTCCACCATCAACAGCCACCCAAAGGTCTCCTACTTCCTCAGACAACACTTCCCTTTCTCCCTTGCTGCACTTTATATCTGGAACTGCCTTTCAGAATGTCTTTATGAGGCCTCTCTTATGGCCAAATTACAAGTTCTTTGAGTGCCAGTGTGGCATCATGGTTAGAATGTTAGTCTGGTAGTCTCTGGGTTCTAGTCCCCAATTAGCTATGAAGTTCGCTGGATGATTTTGGGCCAGTCACAGCCTAACCTACCTCACAGGGTTGTTATGAGGATAAAATGGAAAGCTCATTAGAAAAAAAGGCAGGATATAAATGTAACAAATGAATAAATAAAATAAGTCCAGTAAATACATAGCATGGAGCTTGTGTGGGGATAGAGCCATCCTTATCAGAAACTTTTCCTCCAGAAGCTTATGTCTTTACTTCCTATTGTAATTGGAGTCTGAATTGCCTCTCCCATGCAGCTAGATTGCAAAGGGGGGGGGGGGCGGAAATCCTGACTGCCACTCTCCCTGCGGACAACATTTCTGGTAAGTATTTCCCCCACTACTGTGCACCTATAATTAAATAAAGCAAAACTAAATAAGTTGTTGCATTTTACAGAGCTACAGAACTTTTGCTTTGGACGTTACGTCTTCCTTCAAATTCCCCAAGTTTCCTTTTCCATTATGTCTTTCAATCAGCTCCCTACCTTATTATAACTAAGCCTAAATATCTGCCTGAAATAATTACATATTCTTCCCCTGTTTACTACTGCTACTACAACTTTTACAGTATGAATGGAAATATCTTATACAATATTTAATTTTGACATGATAGCCATGAAACCCCAGATGGTCCACACAAAATCCTTTTGCAAAACGTGTACTGTGTTATAATATTCTTTACTATTAAGGACAAAATGTTATGATATGGAAACTCAAGTATTGTGGTTGTTCTGTATAGCTTTCCTTGCTTTTCGGAATAGTTACTTCTTTTCTCATCAAAACCACTATTAATCTAATGCTATCTCTGTCTTTGAAACAGAAAATATTTTCTATTTCAGTCATTAGATGCTTGGTGTGATACTAAATTTTAATCAGATGTGTTAACATAAAATATGTAGTACTAGTCATCTTGTATAAGTGACAATATGGAGTGGAAGGTAATGTTAATTGTGCTATAGTATTAGTAAACTCATCATCTTTTTGGTTAAGGATGAATAAATACCTTGCTTTTAGTATGTAAATTACCAAATTACCACTTTGCAGAAATGGGTCAGGTTACAGATGTAAATGAGGCCTAAAATGTCTCATTAGGTTGCGAATTGCCTTTTTTTGTTTTGTTTTCCAAGCATTATAAATCTTGTAAGCTTTTGAGGTAATTTTCTTGCTTGACTAAGTTGGTGCAGTCTTTTCCAATAACAAATGAACCAAACACTTGGTAGCACTAATTTGATCTGAAAAGAATCCAGCAAATTGTATAAGAGCTATAGCATTCATTTTGCAGAAAGTAAAATGTCATCACTATTCACTTCCTTCCAGCTCCTTGAGTAGGTAGAAAACATATACTACCCTCCTTCTCTTTTACCCCAATAGCTGGGCTCATGTGAGTGCAAGTGACAGAGGAAGGAGTCCATAGCATATAGCACTGTTGCTTAGTTTGAACCACTGCTCAGTTCTGTCATCTGATTTTGATGATGCATCTCCTCAGCTCTGCAATATGTCAAGTAGGATATTCATGGATTTGTTTCGCTATCTCCAGTTGAAAAGCTGCCTCCTACTCCCTTCTACCATTCCTTTCTGTTACACTGTCACTCCTGTGGTACAAGAAACGGGTAATAGACACTTGTCTACAGAGCTGTCTCTGCAAAGAATATATCATCACATATTGTCCAGGGTGATTTGTATTCAGGCTACATTGACAGCTAAAAAGAAAAAGGAAAATCTACTTCAGGCTTTAATTTAAGCACTGCTCTTTTCAATTATTGGGGAAAGGGGGTGGGGTCTGATTATACTTCAACTGTTATCACATATTATGTTGTTTACCATAGAAATCCTAAGTACTGGGGTGAGGGGAGGAGGGGGGAGTCCCATAGTGGAGTCACAGGAGCATTTTTAAATAGTTGCCTTGCTGGCTATTTTAAAAACTTACCCCTCCCATTGAAACCAATGGGAAGGAATTAACTACACTGACTCCAGGGCTGGCATATTTCCAGGGCCTGTCAGGGGCGTGAGGGGGCTTAGGATCTTGTTGATCCATGGCCTCCCCGACACAAGCCCAGAATGCTTTGCTCTGCTCTCTCCCAGCTGTGGATGGGTCAATGGGAAAGTCAGCAATGGCAGCAAAGCTTTCTGTTGCTGAACTGGAGAGGTCTCTTCTCTGTCTGTTGAGAGACAAATGATGCCAGAAAAATAAAACTTGGGATCTTACATTGGGATCGTTTATGAACAAAGTAGTTTGGTGCAATGTAATGTTTGAACAGGTTCTGTGCTTTTGGTTGCATTTCTATACATCAGCCTTCCACAACTTGGCACCCTCTGGATGTGTTGGACTGGAACTCCCAACATTCCCAGTCAGCATGGCCATGATGGGAATGATGGGAGTTGCAGTCCAACACTAGAGGATGCCAGGTTGGGGAAGGTTGCTATACACACACTTACCTGGAAGTAAGACTCATTGAACCCAATGGGACTTACTTCTGAGTAGACATGCATGGTATTGCACTGTTAAAAGTGCTATGGTAATTATTGTTTAGAATGGAATAAGCACATAAAAGCAGAAGGAATAAACAAGCATCTGTTTAAAAATATGATAGAAGTTTTCCCAGTGAGAAATGTTCTTTTGAAGATTCTGAAAGTCTTCTGTTTATTTGAATAATGTAATTATTCAAATATAATTGGGCACAGGAATCTATATATTCCTTTGTCTTGTATTCATCATCTTACATCTCCAAGAAAACTTATAGAAGTTTCAAGCTAAAGTTACGTTTTGCTTATCACAGTAGTCCTAGGTCAATTTACAAACCATAATAACTTGAATAAGGTCAATATTCCTATCCAACAATATCTTTAAAATAGGAATATAAGAAGTTGGCTGCCTTATACCAAGTCAGACCATGGGTCCATTTGGCTCAGTATTGTCTTCAAGGACTGGCTGTGGCTCTCCAGGCTTTCAGGGAGAGGCTTATCCCAGCCTTACCAGCAGATGCCAGGAGTTTATCCTGGCACATCTTGCATGCAAGGATGGGCTCTACCACTGAGTAGGGTGACCAGATAAAATCCAGGTCAGGGCTCATGTAACTTTAACAGTTGTAGAGAAAAGGGAATTTCAGCCAGTGTCATTTGTACGCAATTAGTTCCTGGTGAAATTCCCTCTTCATCACAACAGTTAAAGTTGCAGGGGCCCTGCCTTCTTTTGTATATGGTAACTCTAGTATAGTGCCTGCACCTTTAACTGTCCTTAAACTGTGAATTTAACCCTCAATTTATGTTGTATGAGGACACCATTATATATATAACATTAATGTTATGGGACCCCTATAAATATGTTAGGGACCCATTTGTTGTTGGTGTATCCCATAGCCTTTGGTAACATCATGGTTATATGAATTGGCCAAAAGACATAGTTTCTTCCCAAGTCAGCTTCACTAGAGGGGCATAGGAAGGAACTACAGCAATGCCTTAGCTTGGAAAAGAGGCGAGTCAGGGAAGACGTGACAGAAGTGTACAACTTTAGGCATGGGAAAAGTGGGTAGGGAGACTTTTATTTCACTCTGCCATAATACTTGAACACAAGATCATCCCGTGAAGCTGATTGATGGGAAATTCAGGACAGATAACAGAAAGTACTTTTTCACACAACACATAGTTAAACTATGGCATTCACTACTACAAGGTATATTGATGACCACCAATTTGGGTGGCTATAAAAGAGGATTAAAAAAAATTGTGGATGGTTACTAGTCCTGATGGCAGTATGCCTCTGTATACCTGTTGTTGGGAAACCCAACTGAAAGGGTGTTATTGGTCTCATGTTTTACTTGTGGGCTTCCCATAGGCATCTGGTTGGCCACTGTGTGAACTAAATGCTGGAGTAGATGGAGACTTGGTCAGATCCAGCATGTTAACCACAGTTTAGTGTTCAGATGTATGATAAAAATTAGGGATATTGTGAGCATCCGGTTGGGTCCACGAGGGCAGTGGATCCCCTCTCTGTCCAGCCCTCACCGACCCAGCTAGACGTGGCCAGTAGTGGAGCAGTGGAAGGAGGGAAGTGCCCTTTTGGAGCCTCCAGAAAGTGTGCATTTCCCTCTGCTGTGTTAATGGCTGGGGCTCACAAGGCCCAGTTCACGGGGGCAGGCTGGAGCAGCGGCGGGCTGAGCACTTGTGCGGCTAGCGAATAGCCATTGGCATTACAAAGAGGAGGGAGTAAGGAGTGGGAATGTTCGGGGGGAAGTTATGTGTGTGGGTTGGAAGCTTAACTTCTTCACAGTCTTGAGATTTTAATTCAAGCTGAAGGAGGATGTTTGGGGTTTTAACTCTCACTTCATACTGAGGCTAGCCTTACAACAAACCCACCTGGATCTGTCCTCTGTGGTGTGCTCAGATAATGTTCGGAATCATCAGCAGTTGATAGTTAAAATTTCTTGTTTGCTGTGACAAGAAACAAGTAGGGCAACGTATTATTTTCTCTGAATGTGACAGGAATAATGAGGTTTGGCATGGAGTGAGGAATAACTCAGTTTTCAGGGCACATGGTTATCACAGTTATTTATAACATCCAGTAATATGTTGCTGATTTGTTTTATGTAGTTGTCTGTGATATTCATAGAAAAGTCCCGATAATATTTTAGTTTTTGAGTATTTGAAGTTTAGGACAGAAGTTAATAATCTTTGGTGAAACTTGCAAAGGGGGAGAGAATGTTTATGAAGCACTATCAAAATGTGCAAACTGTGTTGGCAAGCTAATTAAATCTATCTAAATGAATTGCCCTATATTATGGCTTATAAATCATTGTAGAAGCCCTTTCTTTAAAGGATTTAGGATGGGAAGCACTAGAGCAGGAATAAAATTCAAATGAATCTAGTTAATTTACATTAATGATGGGGGGCCTTGTGTGAATTTTCAAAATTATACAATCGACGTACAAACAAGAAAAAACTAGAGGGATGGTGCATGACAAAAGTGTTATGCAATGTATTATGACAATTTCAGTGCAGTTCTTTTAAAATTTATGATAAAGCCTTCTAAGTACTTGCAACAATTTTCTAATAGACTAAAAATATGACACTACACTATGGTTTTAGGTACTAAAGCTCTAGTATTACAGTTTTTAAAAATATAATTAAATGTTTAGCTTTTCACAATGCTTACATAACATATTGTGTTCAGGCATCACAATATAACATTATTTATCATGAAGACAATGAACCACGGTAAGACATGGCCTCTTGTGTTTCTCCTTTCCTCTGACATGGCAACAAGAAGGATATCAGAAGCATTTACCTCCATTTTTTTATTAACTGTATTTCTATTGGAGGCTGACGGGAATCCTATGCAGAGCTCCCCCCCTGCACTTTCACTAAATGGGTGTTTTCACCCATCTAGCAAAGGCATTGGGGAGTGGGAGGGAATGAAGCTGAGGAAGGCTGGGGGTAGCCTACTTTCCCAGTCCCCTCCCTCCCCACCCCTTTTCTGTCTTTTGTGGGCACAGAGGAGACCTCAGAGAGGCAGTTGGTGCAGTTCTCTCCATGTCAGCTGTAAGGGGAGCTTGGATTCAGGAATGTGAAGTATCATATTCCCCCCCCCCCCCCCCAGCCTCTGTCTGAACTATCCTATGGCCTCCCGGACTTCTACCCTCTATACATTTATGTTTACATGGAGAAAAATGTTACTAGTTTTATAGTCAGTCTTAAGTATGTGTTGATAATAGCCCATCTTTTGTGGGTTTTGCCACCTTATCTTTTAGATAAAATTTAACTCTCACCCTGATTTCTGAAAATATTGGGCAGTTTCCAATGTTGTCATTCTGCAAACTCATATAGCACTAGCGAAGCTTTGCCAAATCTTTCCATTGCTCTGCATTTGTGAAATGTGTAACTTTAGTTGGATTCTCATAGTTTAGAACCTAGTTTCTGCTAGCAGAGCAGCATTTGCGTTAACGGAATGGCAAAGATGGATATTGCTCCTGATGCTTCTCCAAAATTGTGATGTGATGCTCCTATCATATTTTGAACTCCTGATTATCATTCACACGGCAAACACAATTAAAATTGGCTTCTGAAAAAGTAATGAATTTAAATAACAAAATGTTCAAAGGGAGGAATAACATAAAATACATTTTATTACAAGACCAGTTAACCAGCTAGTATGGTACAGTGGAAAGGATGCTAGGTTTTGTCCTGGGGTGTTTGGGTTTAAATCTCTCTCCTGCCATGGTTTCTCTGTGTGCCACAGGTAATCCCTTCATCTTTAATTCCTCATTTGCAAAATGGAAACTGGGGATTTATCTCATAGGCATGTTGTGAAGATGGTAAGAAAGTGTGGATTTTGTGTGTTGAACTGCCCATGAATTTATACATCATCATCATAGCAGAAAAGTACTACATTTAATTCCAAATCCTGTAAACAAAGTGGAACATATCAGCACGTATGGGCATTTTTCCACTCTGTGGGCATTTTAATACTGAAGGAGTAAAACAATGAATTCTACACTCTGCAATTAAAAATAAACTAGCCATAAAAACTTAAATGGTAGTATATAAACTTGCAATGTTATGATTACAAGGGATATGTTTGCAGTACGTTTTTGGTTAAAGAAGTATAACTATACCTTCAGTCTATAGTAATATAATTTGCAACTGAGCTGATTGGCTATAGCATTTTACCATTTGGGCAATTTAAGAACTGCAAGTGCAATAAACCACTGGAGATTTATATCACTAGCATATCCAGGATGCAAAGCTGGTATTGAATTACAATCATCTGTTTAAAAAATTGCAATCCTGTATTAAGCTTTGCAGTTACTCAGTCAAGCAAAAAAATAAAAATAAAAATTGTTTTTGGTATGTATGCTTGACTGGGTGAGTGCAAAGCTTAATACCCACAGGTAAGATTTATGCAACCTACTTGGGACCTGAGTCTTATTCATAGCAGTGGATTTGATAAGAGCACTTTGAGACCTTGAAGTTTATTTTCATCAGAAGTTTTGCATTCAAGGACTCAACCATTAGACCTTCTTAGTGATGATCAAATGTGTTTCATTGCAAGTTCAGGCACAGACACTGTACAAGCACGTAACATTCCTAAAATATAAAAGGAACAGAAGAAGGGAAAGGGTGCCTTTTAACGCTCAAAATAAAAGGATATTTGAAGACCTGAAAACAATTTCTGATGTCTCTTTAGAAAGAACTCACGATTGTATTTGCATTTTTCTGTCTGAAATTGATTTGTCAGAGATGTCAACTTTTTTTTAAAAAAACTTAACATTATTTAAATGACAGGTAACATCAGTATCAAAAGCCAAAGTAGTTTTTGTAAGGGATATTGGAAACCAGGGAATGAATTTGCTATTCCTTGCCTCATGCCTGCTTCCCCCACAGATTTACAAACTAAAATATAAGTCACTCCCTTTAGATTAAAAAAAAAAGAATTTTGAAAAGTCATGAGTATCCATAAAAAATGAGAGGGTTGCAAAACTGCAGCAATGTTATCACAATCTTCTGTGTTGCCCTCCAGTTTTTACTTGTTTTGGTACAGAAAAGGATAAATGAAGGTCATGTAGCATTGTACTATCTACCTGTTCAACTGCCCTAGTACATCAAGTGAAGCCTATTGTATTTTTATATTGTGTTTTTATTCTGTTTTGTTGATGGTTTTAACTTTTGTGTACCGGCCAGAGAGCTTCGGCTATTGGGCGGTATATAAATGTAATAAATAAATAAATAAATAATAACCAAGCTGCCATTCAACCCAAACTTGGTTGCCTGAAGATATCTGTTGTACTAAAGCAAAGGAAATGTCACTGACCTGTCAGCATGCTCTGAACCTTGAAGCATGCACAATATTTTTTGTTACGCTTGTCTGTGACCTACAGAATCTATGTGCAATGCAACACTTTGTGCTCCTGTGCACCTTACGTGGAGCCCTATAGAGATTACAACAGTATGGCACAAGTCAGGTCCTCCCTGCTATTCACGTCTTGGAGAGAGAATGATCTACACTATGCAGCCAGCTACCTGTAGAGAGATCTCTAGGTCTGCAGATCCCACAGAACCTGCCCCATATATTGGTTGGCACATGAAAGCCATGCAAAGGGACAGCTGGAACATTCTCATATTGTTGGCCTCACCTGTTTTTGAGACTGATTCTTGATATTCTGTAGCATTTGGAATTCACTATAGCAAGGGGCCTCCAAACTCAACTAATGAAAGTCTAATACATGCGCAGACTATGATGGGCAAATTACTTTCTAAAATTCAGGAAGTAGTTGGGTTTATTTCTGGCCAATCTGAATTGGATTGAATCTGTCCTCCTTTCCCCACACATGCCAGTTCCCCATATCCACCACTTTATCATCATCATTTTATTATGTGGTCACAGACACATTAGAAACAATAGCAGTCATCATTAAAACCATCAAAACACAATCATTAATTCATTATACAAAATGAATCATTAAAAAAGTCAATAAAACATATGCATATTTAAAATATATAAGCATAGTTAAAACACCCGATACAAAAGATTGCTTCCACTTCATTTATCATGCTGGCACAGCCGTGGAACTCCAGTGGCAAACCATGCTAAGCAGGAAGAAGGGAGGGAGGGAGGTCTCCTTCCCCTTCCTTCTCTAGCGGAAGCAGCACTCTGGCATGGCAGGAAGCGAGTAGAGGGAAAGTAAGGGAGGGAGGTCTCTCCCCTTCTCTTTTGGATTTCTTGGCATGCTGCTATGCATTGCAACAACATTTAGGAAACCCGTGTTTCCCAGGAGCTACTTGCGGCCTTGTGTGCTGCATAGTATCGTCCAAGGGACTGTAAGCTGCCCAGAGAACTTCAGCTATTGGGAGATACAGAAATGTAGAAAATGAATGAATGAAAAGAGAAGAGAAGGGGAGAAAAATTGTTTTCCCTTTCCCTGCTTGCTGCTCCCTGGTAAGTGGAATAGAAAAGGAGGAGGGATAGGAATTAGTGAGTGGCTGAGGGGAAAAGAGGCAGGGTTAGTGGAAGCGAAATTCTTCTCCATCTCCAGTTGAAACTGGAGTTGGAGAAGTATTTGGGATAGTAATTATTGCTTTATATTTGAGGCAACCACTATATGTCCCTCAGAATCCCATTTCTGAGCTTGGAAGTATAAGATTTGGCAACATCACTAGTCCGGAAAAGGAACTGATGGCCATGACAAAAAATTTAAGGAACTGGCATGCTTACATTTCTTGAGCTAAATGCAATTGTTTCTAATGGGAAATTGTTATATGTGCATCGAATACTAGCTTGTGCTGAATATTCTTCTGTTTTGAATTTTTGATCAAAATTTGTGAGTTCCTGATAAAACAATTTGATTAGGCAGGTATTCATACCACTATTTGTTCTACCCGGTATACCACTGGTGCTATTTCTCTGCTTCTTACGGCTGCTTTCCTCTTCCTGGATTTAAACACATAGCAATCAGATTTAGCTAGAAAATGTCATCACAAAGGAGAAATAAGGGGTAGTATCTAATGTTGGTCCTACTTAGAGTAAATCCATTGAAATAATTATTTAAGTTAAGTAATTGAAAGCTTATTCATTTCAATTGGTCTATTCTAAGTAGAACTAATACTTGATATTACTCAAGGCCAACAGAAAATTAGGGCAATGTTTCCTGGATTAGTCATATGGATGATTCAACCCATTCAGGATGTGATTTTGTGATGATATAATTAACACAAAATGAAATATATTGGAAAGCAAAATAAGCTAACACAAATAGACAGGAAAATGTTTTTTCAAGATATGCCAGGAAACTGGGAATTTTTATTCAACACTGAAGAAAATGTTCCCAACGTTTTGCATAATCCAGATTTAAGAAAATAAGTAGATTTCTTTAAAAGCATGCTTCAATTCTATCCTCTCGCATCCTGAATAAGTCATGTTGGTTTTGAACTGTTTTTAGATATTTGTTTGCATCTACTGTATTATTGTTCAATTTTAAAATAATTGTACATTGCCTAGATAACCTGTTTTATACAAGCAAGAAAGCAAACCCATAAATGCAGAATTATAATTTTAATATGCAGTTTGTTAATTAATTAACTAATTAATTAGCCACACTAATTAATTAGTGTTTCCAACCCTAGTTATAACAAAATATGTCTCTTGCTTAAAGTATCTGGCTTTCAGCAACAGCAGAATGCATCTTAATTAGTAGCATATGCTGTGAGAGAGCAAGGCATAAGTCAAGTAAATTCTGCCTTTCCTCCTAATCCACACCTGTTTAATTACTGCCATAAGAAAGGCTAAACATGATCACATTTAAGCATTGGTTTGATTCTAGCCTATGAAGATTATATGTAATGTACTATATACAAGGAAAAAATATTTCGGACTTTGAATGTGTATTTGTATTTTTGGTCAGTCTTGGTTATTTGAGAATTTAGACACCCAACTGTGAATGCAGAAACCTATGGACTTCTGCCACAATTATGCACCGCTACCCTTGTTTGCCATTGACTCTTAGCATCCGGCACCCTTGCTGTTGCTCTCGTTTTTAATAATTTGGATGGTTTGGTTTACATGTGATGGTCACCAGAGCTGGCATCAAGGGTAGGTATGGTTGGGCACCCCCTGAAGGCCAGCACCCCAGCAGGGTTCCACTGACAAGAAGCACCTGGAGTCACTCCTCTTCACCACTGCAATCTGGCTCTTGCTCTGGTGTAGACAATGGTGGCAGCAAGGAGGAGGAGGAGGAGGAGGAGATGCCATTGCCTCCTTGCTCACTGGCTTTCTGTCTGTCAAACAAACAAGTGGTAGTAATAAAAAGTAAGAGGATGAGGAGCAACAGCAGCTAGTGTTCATGGCAATGAGAAGGTAGACACACTGAGGGATGGGCCCATGGAGGATGCCATGCCCAAGGGCCCAAGGACCTTTAGAAACCTGGAACTGATGAGCAGAAACAAAATTTGTGGCACACAGCAGCTGCAGATATAGTTACTAGGGCCTTTTCCGCACCAGGCAGTTTGCCCGGGATGGACCCTGGCTGCTCCCTGTGCGACCACATGACGCACAAGGAGTAGTGGGGGTGGGGGGCATGGGATCTTTCCTGGTTCCCCGGAACCAGATAAATCCTGATTCTTCCGCCGTCCTGGGAAGTTCCTGGGACTGCGGAAGAATGTGGCCTCCAACCCCGGTATTGCCATGCTTACTCAGTTGGCTCTGTGGCCATCAGGAGACAGGGGGAAGCGGAATTGCCATCCCCAGGATGGCGGGGTGGAGGGGGGCTGGATCGCGCGCGGGGCTTTGTTTTATACTCACTTTTGCAGAGCAGCGCTCGTGCACTCCTCTGCAGATCCTTGGGAAAAAATGGCCACCGTGACTGGCAACAGCCCGGGAGAAGCCCTGGCTGTCACATTCTACATGCAGCTTCAGTACGCTGAACCCGGAAATGACTACTTCCAGGTTTGCCAGCTCCTAGCCCTCCACACCCCTATGGTGTGGAAAGGGCCCTAGGGCAGCTGGGGGATATGGGTAAGGAAATGGAGCAAACATAAGTGAAGTGAATGTAATTTCCCAAATATGTTTCAACATGACTGAAGAATGATAAAAAAAAGGATTCACACCAGTCTTCCAACAAGCCATCAAAAAGTAAACAAAAATATTTTGCTGCTTGTGTTTACCAGGCCATCATTATTAGGCTGGTTCTGAAGTTTGAATCAGAACCTAGTACTATTAAACCACCTTGATCAATAACTATAATGTTTCTCCATGAAATATCTCCCTATATTTAGGAAACAAACATACGGGTGGGGGGACAGCATAATTTTAAGCAGATGTATTTAAAACAAACTAGGAGCTACTAAAGCATGAGTTTGTCTAGGAGACTTACGAGGTTTTTTCAGATCTTTAAGAAAAACAAATAAGACAGTAGTATTCCTAAAGGCATGAGTTTAACTAAAGTAAAACTTATTACCGTGCAAACATCCAAGATATGTCATTTTCTATTTCTTGTCTGATGAAAGGAAAGAACATGAAGTGGAAAGAGAAATCTCTGGATGGAGACAAAGTTGCAGGTAAGGAAAGGGTGAAGGACTAACTTATGCCTCCCTGCTCACCTGCCCAGCAGAGATGGCTGTGATCTCAAAAGAGACTTTGATCAAAAGAAAACAGAACCGTGTCACTGAAAAGCGAACTTCTTGTTGAGCATCGGATTGCTGTTTTCTGCATAATCACATATGCCTAGTGTTATTTGTCCTTTGAGCATTACATGTGTAATTTTTCAGATAATTAATTTTAAGCAATAAAGAATATTCCTTTCTTAAATACATAGCATTGCACAAATGCAAATCACTGGGGCTTAAAAGTCACAATCACTTCTTTTTTAAAGTACAGTAACAACTTCATATCACCAGTTTATGGATTTTGTCATGATCTCTCTTGGGAGACTTACTTCCATGAAATGACAACAATATTAATAATTACATTATTATACTTAATAAAAGGGACATGGTAGTGAATGCACGGAGGCAGTGCAGAGGTTCTTCATGGCAGAATCTACCTAGCTATTTAAACTGGAGAGTTTAATAGTAGGATCACTTTTTTGTTATTGGAAGGTTACAATGGCAGTGAACCAGATCTTCATACATGCATGGAGTTTCTTGTTGCTAACAAGAGTAGAGTTCACTTGACTTGCATAGGTTTGAATATATTTGAATTGTGATGAACATTGATGATGATGATGATCAATATCACCCTCAAAAGGTTATGTAAAAGGATTCTGTAGATGTGGTCCTACTTACTGGATCCTGAGTCAACACTTGTAGTCTCTCTTGCTATTTTCAGGCGTATACATGCAATGGCAAATTAATGACAAATGTGTCAGTCGGTCCTGTGGGTGTAAAGTTGCTTGGTGTTTGCTTTGATAGTACACAAATATTGAGATGCTGTTTTTGACTTTTAAAGCTGTAAACCAGAGATTTAAATCAGAATGGGTGCCCCTCCAGATGATGATGGACTACAAATCCCATCATCCTTAAGCATTGAATTTGTGGCTAGGGCTGATGAGAGTTGCAGTTCAACAACATCTGGAGGATCATGTATTTCCTATCCCTGCCCTAAATATTTTGGGATCAGCATATCTCAGGAACTGCATTACTTCATATGAGCCTGACGGAGACCTTCATTCTATCTTGGAGGCTTTCCTTTTGACCTGTTGCTGAGATAAGGCAGGTGGGTATCTGGGAGAAGGGCCTTGTTGGTTGTGGCATCTGGGATGTCGAGTTCCCCTGGACACAAGGAAGATGATTTCATTCAAGTTGGGCTTTTTAGAATATAATCTTTCTTATGCATTGTGCTGCTGTTTAAAACTGATATTTGTTTTTAACTCTTATAGGTTTTGCTTGCTTGCATTTTGTGTTTTCATGTTGTGTTGTATTATATTGATTTTATGGAAGTCATATTGTGTACTTTTTGTACAAAGGTTTTTCTATTTAGCCTGGGTATTAGTGGCTAGAGTTAAGGTTTGAACTTGGACAAGCAGTATTATTTATTATTTCACTGCTTTTCTACTAATTCTTAATTGGCATTATAGTTTGTGTGTGTGTGTGCATATATGTGTTTAAATTATAAACTGCTTTGAGAGTTAGAAAGGGGGTGAATTACATTAATCATCATCATCATCATCATCATCATCCATGCTTGGATTAAACAGACTATAGTTGCTGTGTGGGGGGAAAATAGCCATATCAAAATTTAATATGTGAACTGGGCCTCACATAATTGATAATGGGATGAATAAAATAAGCATGTCAGGCTACAATCCTATACTCACTTACCTGGAGTAAATCCCATTGAACTGAATGGAACGTTTGAGTATACATGCATAGGACTGTGCAGTTAAAATATTTTCATGCATTAAAAGCCCTACACATACCCTACTTGGAAGTATGTTTTCTCTGAATTTAATTTGCAGTTTGTGCATTTCCTGTTTTATACTTGCATTATTTTGATCCTTCCTCAAAACTATTCTTTATGTTTGTTTTTATTTATAGTTTTTATTGAATTTAATATTTAGTTTGTTAAGCACTTTAGTTTCAAGCACTGTCATTGAAACTGAAAAGAAGGTTATAAGTGTTTTGAATCATTTTTAATGTTTTATTTGCAATGCCAAAAAAGGGCTTGATTCAACTTTCTTAACTCCCACTGAATAGTGCCTTTCTTCGAAACCAGTCTTTAAAAGAGATTGGCAGTGCTTACAATGTCTACTGACATACAAACACCCTATTAGTAGGTGTTGATTCTGCTAGGAAAGGGTAAATCGTTTTTTGCCAATTCGTCCAGTTGCTTTACTGCAATGCTCAGAATTAAAGTAGGTGGAAATGATTCTTTGCAGAGTAGGAGCTGAGGTGTGAAATGAACTGTCCTTAGGTAAGAACCTCAGGAATAGTCAAGTCAGGAGGGATGGGGGAAAACGACCCCTGAGATGCTCTTTTTAATCATTAACTTGTTTACTAATAGAAATAAACCTCAAAATGTCAATGAGATACTGTGTCACATCATATTTATTTATACTATGATCAAGAGAAAGTTATCAATAGTCTTTACTTCAGTTCACAAATCACTAGAAAATGGCCTGATCACAATCCCAAATATAAACACGAACGTTTTCTGTAAAAACTTTTGCAAATTCCTGAACTTGCTTTCATGTTTGTGAACTGTGCAACTTGAAAAATGTGCAACTTTCTCAAAAGGCACAACTTTCTTAAAATGCACAACTTTCTCCAAACGTGCACATTTTAAATCACCCACATTTTCGTTAATGGGGTAAATATGCACAATTTTGGAAATTTGTACAAATTTGGAAATTGCTTGAGCATCTTTTACATTCAGTTGCTGTTTGTTTTGGGCAATGTTCCTGTTCGTGAAAAACAAACAGCAAGCACAAATCAAGGAGATGCGAGCAGCGAGGTGATGTTCAGAGAATTTTGGCGAGCTTGAAAATCGCTTGTTCACCCATCCCTGTTGCTTATTATTTAATTAGTTATAGTTTTAGAAATAAAATATATTTACTACACAGTAAAAGGGACCCGATCAAAGGATAAAAAGTACACTTAAGTCATACTGAAATTAATAGAATTTAAGAGCGTTTCTACATTAAGGGGAAATCACATTGCTTTGTGCTTCCTCTTCTTGTGTGCGATTGTCATGAGCTGCATTACACGGGTGGAGAGGGTGACCACCTGGTTTGAATTGAATACTTCCCCTCTAAGCATGCTCATTCATTCCGCTGAGACAGCGCCATCTAGTGGCGGAGGAGCCCCAGATATTACATTAAAATGGTTCTTTTAATAATGGGATTTCCAGGGGATAGCACGGGAGGCATTCTGGTCATTGATGACATCATGTAATGGACCTGCAAACTTCCATAGTGGCCAATCACAATTGTGCAATAAATTGCTCATTCAGAGAAGCCCTAAATTAGAAAAAAACTAACTTGTTCAACTGACTTCAGTATGACTTAAGTGTGCCTTTGCTCGATCAGGGCTCCTTTGTTCTCTCTCAACTGAGTCAAGTACTTCTCTAGCTAGTGGGCATTGAGGGGTGGGGCAATTGTGTACTATACTAGAATAACATGGCAGTAATTGTTAATGTGTGTTTCTAATATTCTAGCTCTGTTATTTTGTTTTTCACATTACTTGGATTATTATTTTATTTCCTTAAAAGAATTATACTTATCTGGAATCTTTCCACAGAAATATACTTTGAGGTGGGGGTGGGGGATATTCTCCATATTCTGTGCCGTCCTTTTCAAGACATTTGTGATTTTGCAGTATAATAACTGAATATATTTTCTTGCAGTTTCAGCCACAGAAATGCTATTCCACTGTAAGAGTTATTTTTACATTTGAAAAATGTAAATACGATCATTAGCTTAGTGCATAAAATAAACTGGGGGGGACACCACAACTGTCCTGCTGTTTGCTAGACTCTTTAAAAGCTGCCATGGCTCTCTTTCTTCTTTTGCTTCCATGTAATGAGATAAGACAAGAGATCAGAATGTCTCAAAGGGTTGCATATTTTTTCTTATTTGGAAAAAGAAATTGCATTTTTAGTATCCAAATCTGACAAGTTTGGAATGTCTGTAAAAATGGACCTCAGTAAGTTTTAAACAAAGTGACCAATCTAAAACCCACAGGGAAGCTACACTGTAAACTTGTGATTTATCTCACTCATACTAGGGGAGAGGTCTCTTGCTGCTTTCAGCATACTGCTGAAAATGCATAAACATCACTTTTCTAACTATTCATGCAGTTACACTGCAGCCATGATTGTGTGTAGCCTTTGAAATTTTAGTAAGAGTCCAATATGAATCATCATGCTTGTTATAAATAAAATTATTGTGCAATTTGCACTTGAAAGAGAATTGAAATACAGCAAAAGCTACAAACAACACACACAAATAGAAGCCATGAAAACTCTCTAAGAATACTACTCTTTCATGGCGGTTTTCATAAAATCCTGAACAAGGTCAGCGCAAGGTGAACTACACACTTGGCCAGAGATTTCACAAGAACTCCGTAGGGGTGGGGAACCTATTGAATTGATCTACCTTTGGAGACTAATGGATCCCTAGGGATGCTTCAATGCACTGTGGGATTTTCTTGCCACTAGAGCTGGTGATCCTATCAAAGCTCAGATTGATCTACGAAAAAGAGAGATGTCCAGACACAATCACTCCCAAGCATCATCTTCCAGGACAAAGAGCGCAAGATCCTTAGTTTTCTGAGGAGCTTGAAGTAATGAAGCATATGGGCAGATGACTAGAGCGGTTGCAGAGAAAATGCAGGCCAAATCTAATTAAACATGGGTTAAAGTCCATCTTAGGACCAACTGTATGGCAGTGCCTCTGTTATGCCAGCACAATGCCATTCTGCCCATCAAAGTGGCAAGGAGGAACTATCCAAAGCACGCTGCAACAAGTTTGCAAAACACTTTGCTGCTAAAATCACTTAGATTTGCTATTTGACTTCACATTGAATAAAGACTGATATGCTTGAGGCAGCTGCTTGTCCAATTTTGATGGGTAAGCTTCAGTTTGTTCCTCCTGCCGAGGAGGACAAGTTGGTTGGAGGGGTCAGGTTCTTCTTAGACCTTTGTCCATCCTGGCTTATAAGAGCTCCCAGTGGGGGGAAGAGAACTCAGTGTGATTCATGTTTTGACTTCTCTAAAGAAGGCTATGCTAAGATCTTTATTGAAGAAACTTTCACTGGCTCCCTCCAACCTTGATCATTATAGGGCAGTTTGAAATCTCCCCTTTTTTTAGCAATGTCTTGAAGTGAGTAGTAGCCTCACAATTCATCTGCATGAAAACGATTGTCTGATCCTTTTCGATCTGGCTTCAGATCCAGTTTTTTGACAGAAGCAGTTGCCTTGGTTGATGTCCTATGCCAGGAATTACACAGAAGAAGTGCAACTTTTTGGTCCTGCTGGGCCTATCAGTGGCATTCAACACCATTGATCTGGGATGCTTGGCTGATATGGGATTTGGAGGCATGGTGTTAATGTGGTTGGCTGAGCATTCCAAAAAGAGGATTGCTGCTTGTCCCCTTGTCCATTGGCCATAATGGGTTCCTCAGGGCTCTGTTCAGTCTCCTATGCTGCTTAACACATGATCATGAAGCCACTGGGAGAACTCTGCTGGAGTTTTGGAATTGTGTCTCAACACTAAGGTGATGACAACCAGTTCTATTTCTCCTTTTCAGCTGATGTCAAAGAAGCTGAGGAAGTCCTGAACTGGTGTTTGGGTGCAGTGAGGGATTGGATGTGGGTGAACAAACGGAACTTCAACCCAGTCAAAATGAAGTTCCTGTTGATCAGTAGACTGGCCAACCCAGGAGTGAGTGTACAATTTGTTCTGTAAGGGTTAGCACTCCCTCTGAATGATCATGTATGTAGCTTGGGGGTGCTCTTGGGTCCAGCCCTGCTCCTGGATGGTCAGGTGGTGGCAATGCTCAGTTTCATCCCTTGTTGGAGAAGATAGATCTGCCCACAGTGGTCCATGTCTTAATTACCCTATGTTTAGATTAGTGTAATTTGCTGCTCTTAAAGAGTGTACAAAAACTTTAGCTAGTGCAAAACACTGTGGCTAGGCCTTTGTCTAGTGTGCATTTTATAGACCATAAGACACTCATCTTGAAACAGTGGCACTGGCTTCCAATTTGTTTCCAATCTCAATTCAAGGTGCTGGTCCTTATCTATATAGCCCTGAAATGGATTGGGACCAGGATATCTGAAAGACTACCTCCTCCCATATGAAGCTGTCCCAAATTTGTCCTCATCATACAATAATAATAACAATTATTATTATTATTTTATCCGCCTCTCCCTCTGGATCGAGGCCGGGAACAACATTAAATACAAAACAGCATAAAATACATAAAACTGATTAAAACGTATAAAATTAATGAATTATTTAAAACATATAAAACTAATACGTTATTAAAATAACAGTGAAACATCTTAAAATTCAGGCCTGCCAGAAGAGATCAGTCTTTATGGCTTTCTTAAAGTCAGAAAGACTGTTAAGTTGATGAATCTCTTCCGGCAGGCCATTCCACAGTCTGGGATCGGCAGAAGAGAAGGTTCTCTGGGTAACAGTTGTCAGCCTAGTTTTGGCTGTCTGAAGTAAATTCTTCCCAGAGCACCTGAGTGTGCAGGGCGGATTGTATGGAGGAAGGCGCAGGTAACTTGGGCGCAGGTAACCTGGACCCAAACCATGTAGGGCTTTAAAGGTAATAACCAACACTTTATACTTCACCCAGAAACTAATTGGCAGCCAGTGAAGTGATTTTAAAATTGGTGTAATATGGTCACCTCTAGGTGTATTGGTGACCAACCTGGCTGCCGTATTTTGAACTAATTGAAGTTTCCAGACTAGGTACAAAGGTAGCCCTATGTACAGCACATTGCAGAAGTTGAGCCTCGAAGTTACCAGCACATGCACTGCCGTCTTTAAGCCTTTCAACTCTAGGAAGGGGTGCAGTATCAGCTGAAGCTGACAGCAGGCACTCCTGGCTTTATTGTGTGTCCCATCTCCTAGAGAGGTGAGGTTGGTGGGCATTCATAATCCACCCCAGTTGTGGAATGTCCTCCCCAGGGAGGTTAGGCTAGCCTCCTCCTTAGTGTCCTTCAGACACCCGGTGAAGATATTGTTCTTTTAATAGTTAATGCTGCACTTTATTTTGTCATCAATTCCTGGTTTTAGAATACATTTTAGGGCTTTTGTGGGGGGAGATATTCTAACCTTTGTATATTGATTGTGCAACACTTTGAGCACCATTGATTCAGTTGCCCATATGGATGAGAATATAACTATACTGGAACCAATTGTATTCAGGTGTTTACTACATCTATTGCCTTTCTGGGCTGGGCTGTTTCTCATTCCTTTCTTCTCTTCTGCAAGTTGTCTTTTAGAGTTCAAGCTCAATCTGCTGCTTCTTCCATCTCTTCAGGGTAAGATGTTTCCACAGAAGCCCTTCTAGTGGCAGTTGGGGGGGGGGAAGCCATCCTTGGGAGGTAGATGTTGGCAGCTCACCAATTGTGTATTCTTCTTCTCTCACTCTTCAGAAAAAGATGTTACTCAAAAGCTGTTCTGGTGGAAGTACATAATTCCAGATTTGAGCATAATAACAGAAGCCTCAAGATGAAACTCATCAAAAGGCCAGATATTCACACCTGCGCCTAGAGCACCAGTCACATGAACACCACATTCATTTTAATTGTTTTGAAACCAGAAGTCCTACGAGTGGAGATCTGCCCATGGAATAAGCCACTCTTGGGTCTCAAGATTCACCTGAAAATCTGCTCTGGGGGGATTCCTTGGAACAGCATGAAATGTGGCATGTGGGAAGGGGTAATTGGCAAAAAAAATCTCCCTCCACTTCTGTTTGTGCATAGCAAACCACACTATAGATGCCAAACAGAATGGGCCCCTTCTGCAAAAGGGAGTACTTGTCCCATTCATTGAAGGGAACCTTGAATTCAAACCAGTGTTACACAAACTAAGTCTGTGCCACTACAAGGCTTCCTGTTTCCTCTAGAGGTAATGTTTTTTCTTTGGCTGAAATTCAAGCAGAGTTTGGACAGCTATCTGTTAGGATGCTGTATCTGACAGATTCGTGCACTGAGCAGGAGCTTGAACTACCCTCTAAAATCCTATAAGTCTATACCTCAATATTTGGGGGTCTCATAACCAAGGACACAATCCAGGGGAACGTCTACTGAACAAGACCTGAGAAAAAGCACATGCTTTCCCATCCTTTTCAATGCAGCTTGGTACAGGAGAAGCTTCTGGACTGTGCTCCCCCCCCCCCCCAACTAACTTTTTTTAAAATTGAAACAGATGAAAATGAACAGTTTCATTTCATTTCTGAGGCTGGCTTAAGCAATCACCCAAACTAGCTAGGATATAATTTCCTGTATTAGAAGTTGTGCATATGTGCGTGTGTGTTTTAAAATGTCATTGAAACTTTTCACATAAATATAGTTATAATATAGACTTCAGTGATTCAAAAGGATCTAGCCATTCCAAGATCATATTTTCAATATGACATGATGCATGGTATTTCTGAAGCTACTTTTAAAAAAAGACATTGCCCGAGGAAGTAAAACTGAGTCACTTTTCACACAGGTATGCTATTTCATGACTGTCAGGTGAAAACTTTTCAGGATTAATGCTTTATAATTCTCATATGGCTGATGCTTAGAACTTCAAAGTGCAGTAGAACATTTCAAATTTTCTGTGGCCCATGAGGAAAAAAACTAGTTTTTTATTGAAACTGGCTGTCATTTTGGAACCTTGTATTTTATACTATACAATGATTACAGATTTTTATGAGAATTAAATTTATGCACAAGGCAGACAGAGCAACCGTGGCAAAGCAAGCCTATTCCATAATGCAGTCCCTAGATCCATGGAATGTTTAGTTACATGACCTTCCCTCTCTAATATCTTTCATTTAAAACCTCCTCAGTCCTTCTTAAGATGAATAGACTTGCTGAAGAAGTTTGTCAGAACAATAAACATAGTCCAGATTGCTTGTCTTTTCAAATCACTAGTTATTATGAACTAAAATGGCATAAAATCAATATAGATTTCCAGGGCATGGATCTTACAACACTTTTAATTTGAAATCTAACAGTGGTAAGCCCTGAATACAGAATTTACTTCTGTAAAAAATAATAATCTGTTTGCTATATTATTATTATTTTTAAAAATGGAGCCTTCCCTGGTTATCTAATACTTCAAGAAAAGTATATTAGCACCCTCCCTGAATTTGTGTGAAGCTGCTCCCTTTGGCAACTAAAACAGCTCTTTGAACCATAGAACAGATGTAATGAAAATTGGTTCCATTAAATGCAGCTGGCAAATTACAAACTGAGAAATTAATGCACCATACCGTGACTCTGGAGGCTAGAATGAATCAAGGTGTGGTTGCCAGCTGCTAACACTTCTCTTCCCGTTAGTATAAAACAGTTGTCTATTATAAATATATGCTAGAACGGAAACTATATTCAATCATGCATTAAAATTTACACTCATATGACCAGACCAGACCAATCCAAATAAATCTCCACAAACGTATAGCCAAGGAAGGTAATGAAAGACAACAATCCAGTAAAAGGATATTATATTCTCAGTTGCCTTGATCCAGATAGGAGCATTCTATACCCAGAAGCAGTTTGCAATGTGTATCCCTAGTGGGATGGAAGACTGTGTGAATAACTAGGTGCTGCGTGTGTGGTTCACCTACTTGATTAAGCAACTGTATGGAGCTGTATGCAGTGTGTGTGTGTGTGTGTGTGTAAACACAACTTGCAATGATTGGATGAATAGGAGAACAGCAGGGGCTTAGATTCAGCCCTGCCTTGCCAAAGTGTTGATTAGCAGGATTTCAGGTGGATCCAGCCCTCTGAATACTGCTAATCAATGAACAGCTCATTGACATTATTCAGAGTATCTGATGGGAGCTATGCACATGAGCTTTTGATAGGAGCTAGTTGCTATGCAGATCCCAATGCTTATTACTGATAATTGGGGGCCTCAACAATTATGCCTGGTCTATGCTAATAGGCGCCTCTTCTATGAACTATTTCTAGGGATTGGTCATGACATTTGTCCTGGTTTGCACATCCACACAGCAGCAAATAACACATTTGTAGTCATGTAATGTGTGGAGCAGAAGTGAAATACAGCACAGACTACAAGAGTAAAATGGCAGGGTTTATGACACATTGACTTAATGCTAATGAGCTGAAAGCAGTGGCAACACACTCTCAGAAAATCCAGGCTCAGATTTCTTGCAGTTGCTTTGGATTCCTGGGGGAAATGTTTTTAATCCTTTCATTATGCCAATGTCCCAATGTAATTCATGGTATTTGCCCCATGTGGAAACATACAGGCATCATACAGTTAACTGTATGTGTTCCCCCCCCCCCCCCGGGCTAAATAGCAGCTTGGGGAGGGGACAATTTGGATCAGGAAATTCACATGGGAAAAGTATTTTTAAAAATCCTTCTCGCAGCACTGAGGCCCTAATCCAACTGAGGATGACAAAATGAGCATTCTGATCATGAATTGCCTGCATCTGATCTGGTTGTGTGCTTATCCACAGAGGGAGCTGGGGAGGTACCTTGAAGTCATAACAGCCCTTACACTTCTGGTCTATTGAATCCTACCTTATACGCCAGTCTTTTATAACTTGGTGGCTTCCAGAGATTTTGGACTACAGCTCCCACCAGCCCTGGTCAGCAGGGTCAGGGATGATGGAAGTTGTGGTTCAAAACATCTAGAGAGCCCCAGGTTGGGGAAGGCTGCTATAGATCTTCTTTAGTATAAAAAGAATATATATATATATATATATATATATATATATATATTCCATAGATACATGCTGGAAAGCCTGTATTCTGCAAAGCTGAGCTTGGTAAATTAACTGGGTAGTGACCCTAAGTGCTTCAAAATGAAGTTTTTATTAAAACAATGAATGGAAGCTAATAAAGACCAAGTTCTATTCCCTTGAATGTAATGGCCCACATTTCAGCCTCAAAAGGGCTTGTAAGAGAGAGTATAATTTAAATGACATTTCCCTGTAAATGTTCCCAAGAGCTCATTAAATTGTACCGCAAATAATAGAAACTTTCTTAATAAAACCAGGCTGAATCATAAAACATACCCGGATGTACAGAAATGGATGTGTATGCTGAAGGAAAAGTGTTTTGGGGACATCCCATGACTCACATTTTATTGTAGTTAAAGGTCATTCCAGACTAAGGGCAGTATCCAATGTGTCACTGCATTAGTTCAAATGATATTGTATTAACGGAAACTAGGTTTTGAACTATGTGTACAAGGGCAATCCAACCAATGTTACATTTGTGCAAGTGCAGTTGCACAACCGGTTGTGTGACCAGTTGAGCAACTGCTTGCACAACCGGTTGTGCAAGCATAACGGGCAACCGCTTGCACAACTGAAAGATTCAGTGGAGCTCTGCTAGCTGTAACTGAGTTTGCAAAATGACACGGTTGGATACTGCCCAATGAAGTTTTCATGCTGACACTGAGCACCGGATATCAAATTCTTTCACAGGATCCAGAAGATTTTTGCCTGGCAAGGCATTACAGGGTGTACTATTCACACTTGTTCTCTCAAACAGGAATCATTTATTTCAGCAGCAATTTGAGCTGTAAAGTGCTTCTCTTCTACAAGATCTGCACTGCCAAGCAGTGGTGAAGTTGCCTCAGCCAGCACACATCCACTGCAATCTTAAATTCTGTGTGTAAGGTGAATATGCAAGCATCACAGGTTGCAATCCTATGCCCTTGGGAGTAAGTCCCATTCAACTCTATGGAAAGTCAATGTCGTAGGATTGAGCTGGCAGACACCTATGAGGCTACTGCATGATCAACAATTGCACTCCACACCCTGCTCAGTGTCATCCTGAATTTTAAAATATTTTACTTATCCCTGTCCAGATAGGGGTGTAGCTGGGCCACCATCTGAAGTTGGTAGAAGGCACTCCGTGCCACTGAGGCCACCTGAGCCTCAAATGACAGAGATGGTTCTAGAAGAACCCCCAAGCTACGAGCCCGCTCATTCAGGATAGCTTACATGGAGTTATGTTGATTTATACTCATCATATTTTTGTGAGAAATGCCAGTTTTGGAGATCAACTTCCATCAGCCTCACTGAGCATGGCCGATAGTCATGAATGCTTGGAAGTGTAGTGAAAATAATATGGAGGGCACCAGAACAGGGAAGACTGATTTATCTGAACAAGCCAGGATCAGAAACCAGATTTTGATCTTGGTTTGTTTGGATAAACCATAGTTTAAATTCACCATAATTTGTCCTATTCCAACAAAATGACAAACTATGGTTAATTTAAAACAGAAGTGAATGCTTCCAATCTTCTCCTTGCACAGCATGCTTCAGTTGCGCAGACTGAACAATTTGTCATTGGAGGGAGGACACCAGGCTTCTCCACTGCATCTTGCTCAGCTTACTCATGCACATAACACTAAACTATGGTTTAGCATTTCATTTGAACTCTCCCTATGTATAGTGAGCTGCTATACACCAATGGCTTGCTGTGAGGACCAGCTTTCACATAGCTGTGGCAACAGGAATACCACTTCTCCTTCCTTCAGATACTTCCAAAGGTCTTGACCTTCATTTAAAGCAGGGTTGTAGAACCTCAGGCCTGGGGGCTATATCCAGCCCTCAGGAGTCCAAATCTGGCCCTCCAGGGTTCCCTAGAAGGCCACATCCCTTCTGCTGGTCCCATCCTCACCCAATAAACTATCAATCATTTGGTGGCTTCCTGGGTTTTGTGCAGTCCCCCACCTCATTCGGAAAGATTGGAATGACTATCCTAAGGCTTAGTCACTGGTATTTGGCCCTTTACCTTTTCCTTTCAGCCTCTCCTGTCACTTGAATGCAGCCCCCGGGAGCCTCTGCAAAATGGAATTCAGCTCTCAGACCGAAAGAAGTTCTGCAACCCTGATTTAAAGCTCTCCTGCTGGCTAGTATTAAATAAATCTTGTCCTTTAAAAGGACAAGTCCAGGACTCCTAGGCAACTGATTCAAAGAACTTGCTGAAGGCCTAGATCATACTGTCTGTAGAGGTAGAACATTTAAATGATAACATGAACTTCCTCCTTCCTGGTATGAGAGCCCACGAGGAGACAAGGCTGGGGATATCTGCTTATACTGAATTCTCCTTGCTCAGGTCATATGCATCTCTCTCATACATTATTCTGTAATTTAGTATGCAAACACCAACAGAACAACTCATCAGACATGTATACTTTCTCATCATTATTGTTCGCTGTCTACCCTAGCTACTGTCAGTGTTTCCCAAAATATGTTCTAAAGAGGTCATCAAGAGAAAGGGAGAACTTGGCTGAACACTTCCTTGTCTGTGAAATTATTTCACTGTTTTTATATAATTATTGGTTAAATGCTTTGCCAACCAAAGCTGAAAAATAAGCCACTGAAGTAGAAAATTCAAACATATCAACACTGACAAAATTCTTTAGTAATAAAGCAGTTTCTAGGTATTATACAAGGATGTTAACATTGCCTTTAAGGGAATTTAAATATCCATATGTATGATCACTAGAAAGGTAATTAAAAGTTTAGTTGGGTACTTTCTCATTGAATATGGGAACAAATCAGAAATTTAAAAAGTTGATTTTGGAGGAGAGGTTTGTTGAAAACAATTGAAGCCACCAGCCAATCAGTTATTTTGGAAAATAAGCAATTCATTTATTTTACAATGGGCTCATACAGATAAAAGAAAGGTATGATTGTTTTAAAGCAGTACATCACTATATTTTGAATCTGAAATAGAAGGATCAAAATGGACAAAACTACATGTATGTTTTGGAATACAGAAATAATGTAACACAAGACAACTAAAAGATGTATTGGTTTTTATTTGTTTTTAATATCTCATTCATTGTGGTCTTTGTATTTTATATTTATTGTTGTTCCCTGCCTTGATCCGGAGGGAGAGGCGGGTTATTAATAATAATAATAATAATAATAATAATAATAATAACAGCTGTGGCAGTGATCCAAAGAGTTACTTTCAGCATGTCCAAAGCTTGGCAATGAAAATGTCAACATTTTCCCCTAAAAGGCAGACTTCCATGTCATGTCAGAAGCTGCTTACAGGACACACTCAGTTACAAAAGACTTGCAGCACTGGAGTTTCAGAAAAATAAGTTCAAAGCTCCCTTGAGTGCAAGAAAGTAGTTGTGTCATTTTTTAAATTTAGGCCTATATGTTTCCTGTGTAAGGAACTACCTTCCCTCCCACCCTTGCTGCCCTTCTCCTCACAGGCCTTTTCTTCTCCCACACCTCGAGAATAAAACCATTCTTTGTGAGTGGATAAGTGGAAATAAAGAGACGAGACATGTAAGTACGGTGTAAAATTGGGCCACATTTATTCAAATTAGATCTGCAAAGGACTAACTGGGTGGGCAGCTAAACTCAGCCAGCAACTAGCTAGGCTGTTATTGGGCGAAACATTCCATTCCTACCGAGTAGCGTCAGCCAATCACCACCGACAGGACTGCCCCTTTTGGGGAGGGGAGGCCTTCCCGTGTCACCCCCTCCCATGTCGTAAAACACTGGGTGGATGAGGTGAGTTGGCATCACAGGTAACCTTTATCCCCCCCACTGGGGCCATAAAACCCTCAGCAGGAGGCGCTCAGGGATCACCTGTCACCGTCAAGGTGCACAGAATGCACACCACCCCTATGTAAGGAACTCCCTTCCCTCCCACCATTGTTGCCCTTCTCCTCACAGGCCTTTTCTTCTCCCACAACTGAGAATGAAACCATTCTTCATTTCATAAACTCCAGTGCTTTATAGCTAGGCAGAAATCACTCTTCTGGTTTGAGAGTTCCCCGACTCCAGGGAGAAAAGGAGAAAGTCATGTATAATAATCTGTTTCATTATTGTCCCCCTACCTGCAGTAAATGCTTTGCATAAATGTATCTATTCGGATTGTCAGCCTGTGCTGCCATTGACATCTTGGGAGAGGTAACATTCAAGATTCATGTAACTGAGTCCTGTCAAAATCAGTGGCCCCCAGATTGTGTGTGACATGAGATCCATGCGTTTTTAGTTCAGGGACAGTGCCAGAAACAGGGGCTTTATCTGTCAACCAGTGAGCATCAGATACATGACTCATGTGTCTTGTACAAGCTCAGGCCTAGCTGAAATTTATACATTCAAATATTTTTTAAGGAAAAATAAACAGCTACTAAAGAACCTTTGCTTATCTTTTGTTACGATGACTCAGATAGAGAGGTATTACATGGCCAGTTTTAAAATGGCATGAATGGAACCTTAGGGTACAATCCACAGGTAAGCTCTTCTGCACAAGCTGTCTTGATGTGACTAGAAATGCTTGCATGCGGTTCCCATTCATTTTAATGGAGCTTCTGCAGAAGCAGTTCCTGAAGGATTCGGCCAATAATGTTATTTCGGGTTTGTTTGTTTTTGGTTCTAACCAAAATAAAGGTGAACACCTGACATTGGTCTGGTTCAGATGTAGAATGAATTTTGGATTTGCATGCTCACACTTTGATATAGCTGCCTGGAAGCTTTTGCTTTAATTTTAGATTAAGTCCAGTTTGCTGTCATTTGAATCCAGACACACTGACTTGGTTCAGATGACATAATAGCTGGAGAGAGTTATTCGAGGATTAAACAACCTTTGCATAACCCATGGTCTGTTCTAGGGTTATGTGAGGGTTGTTTAACTCTCGAATAAACCTCCCCAGCCTAGTTCACATGACATGACAAGCCACATCGGTAACCACTGTTTGAGGGTACCATTTTCATAATGGTGGGTATCATGCACTGTGGTGCTTTGAGGGTTAATTAACCCATGGTGGAATGTCATGTCATCCAATCTTAAATACAGTTTGTTGTAACAGGAGAAGTTCAAACCATAGTTTAAGAAACACAATTAAGATTAACCACAGTTTAGGGTCTGGACGTAATACTAAACTGTGGTTAATCTAAAATGGAAACAGAAGCTTCCTATCTCCTCCTTACAGGCATTCTGAAAGAGGAGAGGGGAGGGGTCAAGCCTGAGGCTGTGATTCAGCTTGTCCTCATGGTGCTAAACCGGCATCACTGGCTAAACAAGTCTGGCCCAGTGTACTGAGGGCAAAAGAGCTGTATAATGTAAAATAGGACAATCCTAACATTAGAAAGATGGGTCATCTTTGCAATTCTTCATCTGTACTCATGGAAAGGTTTGTGAGCTAAATCTTCTTAGGAACTTAAGAGGTGACTTTTTGAACATACTGCTGGCCCAGCATTTCCCATTGCTATCCTGCTTCTAGCAATGACCTATAACCAGTACTTTGTAGCAAGATGAAAAAGCCCATAGTATATCTGGACTATTTTGCAGAGCTGTACCACATGTGAGGGGGAAGGAATTCCTCCTCAGCTTCAGATAGCAATTACTTGATGGCCTGAAGCAAGAAGATGGATATCTCTTATTCCTATCTGGTAAAAGAGTAAAACTATCCTCAAATACTATGAACGTTTGAACTTTCTGAAACATTCTATAAAGCACTTTATTTGAACCAACTGTGTATGTTGCACTAAACAAAAACATACCATATTTACATTTTATCAATTGCTTCTCATTCATGTAATGAGGGACACAGAACAGGAAAGAATGTTCCATAACATTTCCCTAATCCATTCATTATTCCTTTTCCCTGGAGAGGACCCATATAACAGCAGAGGGAAAAATTATTGAGATGCATTATAAATGTTTAATTCGATTGGTTATCACAATGATTGGTTAGCGTAGCAGTATTCAGAATTAATGAACAAAAATATTTTTTTGGGGGGGAAATCTGTTAAAATGCAAGGAACAAAATTAAATATTGTTTTAAAATCTGTTCTTCTCAGCTGCACCCTTTGACGGGCAGAAAAGTTTTGCTTTCATCAAAACAAACCAAGAATTCATAGAATGAAGCCAAAACACAATGACAGGGAGCATCTGCAGACCAGCCAGTGTCATTTCTTGGTTCCCCTAAGACAAAAAAATGTTTACTCGGTTGGTGTAATAGACAGAATCACTAACTACGCGCACGTGCACAAAGGAGAGATGGAAAGTCAGTCACACAGAACATAACAACCCACTGGGACTGAAAGGTCACATCCAGTAGTGTGACAAAGACACCCCTCCAAACCCCACATTCCAATCAGGTTGTTGTGAAGTATCTAATGCCCTCATGAATGCGACTCAGTTCATTACATGACGATGGCTAGGGCACTAAATTAGCACAAAGAAAAAGATGGTTTTCCCTCAACTCTCTCCATTCTCCTTCAGACATGGATGCTCATTATTATGCTATTATCCTAATATCATATATTATCATAATTGGACATGAGTCATCAAAACAAGGGCTTCAATATGTAATAGGAACCTCCCATTCTGATTTTTGAGCATTCTATGTTTATGGCTGATATGTAAACCATTTCACTCCATAGCTTTGCCTTGCATTAATGGCTGTATAATTGCCAAATAAGGAGACTGAAGCCCAATATATGTCATAATTATCTAATACTCATAATAATGAAATTAAGTATAAGCAAATAAACCTTTACTGCTGCAGGGTAGACCGGAGATACTAATGGAGCAAATTATTTTTACACAACATTACAGAATAATACATTTTTGATGTAATCAAACATTTTTCTCCAGCATAAACACCTACAGGCTGTATCATCTAGTAGATAGTTTCATACAGTTTGCAGTGACAAGTACTTACGTTTATGTCAGCAGCATCGGCAGGGTGTGGAGCAATAACTATGCATCTGCTGAGTTGGATTAACAAAGGCCACATTTTTTATTAGTTACAGCTCCCAGAGTGAGGTATGTCATAGGACATGGTGACCTGTTCCACCATCGTAGTCCATGTGCTGGGATAATGAAGGGAATGGCAGAAATAATGGAGCCACCATGTTGTAAACCAGTAGCATAGATCCTGCCTGCAACCTGGGTGTGCAGCAGGAATGTTGAGGGGGGTGCAGTGGGGGATTGAAGCACAGACACTCTGAAGATCCCTTAAGGCAGGAATGAGAAACCTCCACCCATGATCCTATCTGATCCACAAACCTCTTCTGCAGGCCTCCCTTCTTTCTTGAGCCCCATGCAAGAGCCCCCTGTTCTTGTCTCCAATCACACTGAGTGGAGAAGAAAGACAGAGCCTATCTACACACACAGGATAAAACACTTTGAAAATGTTTTGAAAACTGTATATGGAGTGTGTCCTGGGTCCCAACAGTTCTCAAAACTGTTATAAACCTGTTTAAACCATTTTAAAGCAGTAGTGTAGATAGGCTCACAGTCTTTCTTCAGCAAAGTGCAGGGAAACTTGCAGGGGATTTAAAATGGAGATTTAATACCTTTCAAATTTAAAGGTATTTAAACAGCAAGGCATCTAAACTAGTCCTGTAAGGAGAGGGTGTGCAAACTGGAGACTTGTGTCTTAAAGGTCTGTTTCTGTGGCCCATTTCTGAGGCTTTCTGAGATACATAGATGTGAGCTGGGATTTGTAGAGTGGGAAGCTATTGTACTGGGGCTTACTCCTAGTGGATGCGCACAGAATTCAGTTGTGCTTGTATATTTGAAAGCTGTTGCACTGCGGCTCAGCAGACATGTCCCGGTAGACATGCACAGAATTGATCTGTGCTTTGTGTGCTTGTTGAGAAAACATTTAAATTGGTATGAATCGTATCTGGCCCTGCTCTCCTACTCTGTCATTGGTCCAACCCTCAGTGCCCTTATCTGTGCATGTTGCTGGAAACTGCTCCCCAAGACCCTTCCCAAATTGGAGTTCAGCCCTCCCAACAACAACAAAAAATCCCTAACCTTGCCTTAAGAGTCTCTCCCAGGGGGATGCTGAAGCTCCCTCCCTTTGCATAGCTCCATCTGGAGCCATTTCATTGACTCCAATGCCTATAACAGAAGATGTCAGAGTAATAGTTCAATGCCATTACACAACATCCATAATATTGCTCTGAGGAAGGCAACGTCCCTCACCCCCGGCCTTGCTGAAGCAATCATGAATGTGGGTAAAGTTCCTTCCCAGCCCTGTTAACCAGCAGCTAACCTCTCTACATAGGAAAACAATAGCAATAATAATAATAATAATAATAATAATTTATTTCTTACCCGCCTCTCCGTTTGGATCGAGGCGGGGAACAGCAGTAAATATAAAATATGATAAAATACATAAAACTGATTTAAAACATTGTACACATTATTAAAATAGCAATAAAACATCCTAAAAACATTCTAAAATTCCACTGGCTATGCCTGCCAGAAGAAATTAGTTTTTATAGTGTTCTTAAATTCTAAAAGACTGTTAAGTTGATGAGTCTCCTCCGGCAGGCCATTCCACAGTCTGGGAGCGGCAGAAGAGAAGGTCCTCTGGGTAACTAAAGATTGGGTGGGTGAGGAACAGCACTGCTGAAGGCCTAGGAATAGACCAGAAGGAACAGGTTGTCCTCACCCTCTAGTTCTCTCCAGAGATGGGGCCCACACCACAATATGGCTGAGCAAGGACTGGGACAGTCAGATGCTGGCTTTACCCACAGAAGGGACCCGATCATGCCTTTCCAGCTATCCCCCACATGACCACCACAAATCGGGCCTTCTGGTAAGTGGAAACCCAGGGGTTTGAGCCACAAAATATAAATTAGCAAAACAATATACAGCTCTAGATCAAGATAGAGATCAAAATTAAATCAGTTTCTGTACAACAATAACAAAATCTATTTCACATGACAAAGGCAAAACAGAGAAACTTTTAGGTGGGGTCACGCTCTTGTTTTGAGCAAACCTATCAAAACTTAATATATGGTGTTAGGACTAAGGAGATTCAAAAGACCTCTTTACCCCATTCGTACTTGAATGCTTGAGAAGAGAATTGTTCAAGAGACAGAAATGGATAGAGCTCAATGATGCTGTGCTTTATCATTATATTGGGATTTTAAAAAAAAGAAATCCCTTTACGGTCCTGCTACTGCTATGGGCTTAGAATCTTTAGGGTAGCTTAAGAAAGCCATCCCTTTGAAGTACATGAGTGCCTTCTTGTGCTTCATTGATCCATTCCCTGTTCCCCAAATCCCTACCAATATAGACCTTTTAGTCTTAAGGTGGAAAAAAAAGACATCTTCGGAGCCATAACAACCAGTGGTTCTCACCAAAAGCCTTACAACAACAGCCTTGGTCAAAGGAAGGTGGGGGAAAAGACTAGCACTGTGCTAATTTGGAGGCCCAGTGCCTCTTCTTTATATACCCTGAAAACAGTACAATTCACTCACCCTAGTTACAATGCAGTTCCCATCGCTGATACTATGAAATGATGCTGATACCACTGTATGATGAGCAACACATAAAATGTGGAAGGACATACCTCCCAAAGGCAGAATGCCTACTCCCCCTTTGATTAGCTCTCCCTCTGCAAGGATGCATGGCCCATAAATCCTGTCTAATAATTGCAGAGTGGTAGATTCACATTTTGCCATATGCAGGTAGCCTAGATGAAGAGCGATGTAAAGTGGTCTCTCCATGCAGCCTCTGTGCCTGTATCTTGACCCTCCTCAGCTTAGCGGTATGTTGGGCTACACTAATATCTAGGCAACAAAAGATGCTGAGCTTTTCAGAGTTCTTGAAACAAACCAAAAAAGGCAGTGAATTTTCAAATAAATACAGAATAAGTACCAATACTTCTCAAGGCAACAAGAGTATTAATAGCATGCTCTTAGTAAACCAAACAATTACCATAAGGATGTACAGGAGCAAAATTCATGAATGTGAAGTAGCAACACTTAAGGGGAAAAGAAATGCTCAGTTGTATCACTATCACTACTAATGGAGTGGGTCCATATCTCAGTGACAGAGCGTATGCTTTGCATGCAGATGGTCCCTCATTCAATTTTCCCTCTTCCCAGACAGAAGACAGCTAGAAAAAAACCCCTGAGACTTGGAGAGATGTTGGAGCCAACAATAATGGACTAGATAGATCAATGTTGTGAATCACGACAGAACAGCTTACATATGTTTGCATATGTCCATGCATTATCACTAATATGTACTAGATGTTGTGCACAGAATTGACAGGGTCACCACTGGCAAGCTTAAAAAAAGCAGAATATAAAACCTTTGTCCTTGCCTGGGACAAAATGGATATTGTTCATAAGAGATCTACTTTTCTCTGACAACAGCACTCAATAACGTATTTCATAAGGGCTCTTCTTAAGAGTTAATTGTAGGGATCTCTGAGGATGAAAGGCTTCTTCCCAAATAATGGGGTAGGGAAGTATCTCAAGAAATGTCTTGCTGCTCGCTTCGGCTGAAAATAGCTGAGAAGGATGGTAAACATGTCCTGCAGCGTATAGGGTAGGGGGCCACTGTGGTTCAGGCCAGCGTTTGAATCCATCTTTATTTTTTTCCCTGGGGCTTGTACTAATTAGAAAGAAAAGGGAATTGCCACTGTTTCAGAAAGACAGGGAGTTGGGTTCACTGCACCTCAAGTTTAATTCTGGGTCAAAAACAGAGCAACTTGGATAGAAGAGTCTCAAACATCCATCAAAATAATTGCCAAATCCACTGTATATCATAAAAAGGTCCAACTTTAAAGAAGTTAGAAGTCACAGGGTAGGCTATATAAATCTGCCAGAGAAATATTAATATGCAGGATTTTTTTTTTCTATAGGAGTTTTAAGATCTGAAAGGGCTATTTGAAAATAAGTAATTTTTAAATGTCTTAAGGCCAGTATCAGGCAGTATACAATCTTTTATAGTTTTCTAATCTTTGTGACATGATGCCCTCCAGCAAGCACAGAATGGTTCCTCTTTGGTGCTTTTAAAAAGACCAGAATGAATCAGAATAAAGTTGGTCTCAGCATGTTAAAACAGCATGAAATGCATTCCCTTGCAAATTGTTTACAGAAAAATGTGTTTATGGAAATGTATCCCTGATTAAAATTACTAAAGGTAAAAGATCCTCTTGGAGTCATTTTAATTGTATTTCTTCCCTGAGTGTATCTAGCTTGCATGACATTCAAATTGTTACTAAATCCAGAAACAGATAAACAGCACAGTCCTATGCATTTTGCATGGCAGTAAAACCCACAGAGTTCAATGGGACTTTCTTCTTCCTTAGTAAGTGTGATTTGGCTGTAAGACCAAACCACTTTCACAGCTAAATCCTTAACGTATTTCTCAGAAGTAAGTCCTACAGAGTTCAATGACGCTTATTTCCTAGTAAATGTACTTGGAATTGCAGCCTTAATTAAGCACATTGAATTCAGTTTCATAAATGGATTGCAACTAAAGCCTGAAATTACTGCTAATACACACTAGTTGTTATGTGTAGGGATGTACAGCCATCCCATTGCTGGCCCCCAAAGGGACTGAGCTTTTGGGAGCACTTGGTATACACAAATAATAAATGCACTCCCGAAAGAACCACAAACGGAGTAGAAAGTAGAAGTTGAGTTTGCTCCTCATCTCCCCCCAGTCATCTCCCCTTAAAAACATTCCATTTGGAGGAGCTCATTGATACAGCATTATTGCTAGGCTCAGTGGTATGAAGAACCTCTCATTAGCTGAAGCCAGTGCTCTAGCTGCAACCCATCTTGGATAGAGATAGCTTAGGTCTGGCAACGGTTGTTAGGGTGGCCAGTTATATATCGCCAAAAATAATCAAATGCATCACCAAAAAGAGGACAGTGATTTGTCTAAAATGTGCATGTGCTAATTTACATGTTATAGCTGTAAGTTCACTGCAGTGGAGAAAACTGTCACCAGGTAACTGTGTGCCTGCACAGTCTACTGTCCAGTGCTATCTGCTGATGGGTAATAGTAAGGCCTCTGCTCTCCCCTCTTATGGTTCTTCATCTTTAAGCCAGACTTGGAATGGATAGCCTTCAAAAGAGGACTCTCCTTTGACAGCCTTTCAAATGGAGGTCTGTCATCTCTAAAGTAGAACACATAGGCATCCTACTGAACATAAGAAGAGCCCTGCTGGATCAGACCAAGGGTCCATTTAGTTCAACCAGCTGCCAACCAGGGAACCCACAAGCAGGACATTGATAGCCTTCTCTTCCAGGAATCTATCCAACCCCCTTTTAAAACCATCCAAATTGGTGGCCATCACTATATTTTGTGGGAATGAATTCCATAGTTTAACTATGCGCTGTGTGAAGAAGTACTTCCTTTTATCTGACCTGACTTTCAAACTCATCAGCTTCATGGGATGACACCGGGTTCTAGTTTTATGTGAGAGGGAGAAAAATGTCTCCCTATCCATAGTTTCCTTACCATGCATAATTCAGTACACTTCTACCAGGTCTTCCCTTAGCGTCCTTTTTTCCCCAAGCTAAACAATCCCAATGACTATCTCTGCTTTGGTAACAACCCGATTATACTACTGCAATGTTTGTACATAAGACTCCCTCAGACGTTTGTTCAATATATATTTGCTAGGCTGCTAACTGGGACAGATCTCCGCTACTTCTCCTACACCAACCTGTCCATGTGTTGAGATCTGTTTCCAACACCCTACCCTTTGGGTGCGCCACCATCTGGTCAGGTGTATGTGATCGGAGAGCAAGCTTCCTCTGTTGTTTTGTCCTGCTTGGGTAATTTGCTCTCCATTTTATTTTTCCATGCTTTTTAATTACTGTTATTTTCTATCTGCTAGATTGGTGTTTTTTTTAAAATGCTGTCTCAAATTGCTGTTTTTAATCTATGATGTTTCTATTGTTCTTTTCTTTTCTTTTAATAAACCACTCAGAGAAAGAGAATTTCTTTTTTAATTGAAGGGTGGTATAGAAATCTTCTGTAATAAACAAATAAACACACACACACACACACACACACACTTGTTGCAATGCCCTGGTATGATATGTACTAGCCATGGCAGTTAAATGAAATCTACATGATCAGGGAACATATACATAAGAAGAGTCCTGATGGATTAGACCAAAGGCCTATCTATTCCAGCATTCTGTTCCCACAGTGGCCAGCCAGATACCTATGGGAAGCCCAGAAGCAGGGAATTAGCATAATAGCTGTCTCCCACTTGCTGTCACTAGCAATTTGTATTCTGGGGCTTATTGCCTCTGATACTGGACATAATTTATAGCCATCATAACTGATAATACTCTAGTATCTGTACTCTTATATCCTCTTTGAATTTGTGTAATTCCCTTTGAAATCCTTTCAAGTTGGCGACAATCACTACATCTTCTACTAGAAAATGTCATAGTTTAACTGTATCAAGAAATACTTCCTTTGTCGGTCCTGAATTTCCCACCATTCAGCTTCATTGGCAACCCCCACCCCCCACCCCCAGCTAGTATTATGAGAGAGGGAGAAAAATGTCTCCGCATTCTCTTTCTCCACATGCATAATTTTATACACCTCTACCATTTTTTCCCTTGCTCGTCTTTTTCCAAATCTAAAGCACCAAACATTGTAACCATTTCTCATTCGGGAGTTGTCAGAGTCTATGGCCGTTATCACACGCACAGTTTTAAGCACACTCACCGTGACTTTGATCCACTTCTTGAGCGTGGGACTCGCATGACGTTGTCCCCCTCACACTGTTCTCGCGCCCTGAGTGCTCCGTTTTTAGTTTCTGTTTTGATTTAACCCTGAATGGGCAAAAGTCCGTTTCAGGCAAGTTCAGGCAAGTTCAACAGGCTGAGCTGACGTATCGGAGCAAAACCGACCACGTGTGATTCAAAATGCTAGATTCACCTAGGAAACAGAGGGGGAACCCGCAGAAGCAATCCTGGGGAAAAATGTTACGCGTGATAAAGGCCTATCTCTCAATTCCAGCTGATTTGGGGATACACTTCCCCAAATCCCCTTTATGCCCTGCTTGTGAGCTTCCCATGGCAACTGGCTGGCCTCAACCTGCCAATGAATTTCCCCCAAAAATTATTCCCTCCCAAATCCCCTCCAAATTCATTTTCATCATCTCATCCCAAGATTAATTCCCCTCAGATTCTCTCACTGATGGTCTCATCTGCTTCTTTTTTTTTGAAAGAATGGAAATCAGTTGTTTCCCATTCACCGCCAGCTCTGTTTTCCCAAAACTTCCTTTATGTAGTAGCCCTGCTATCTATAATTTTCACAGTTTGAAATAAGTTGCGAAGGAGGAGCTCTCCCATCAGTCCCCCCCCCCCCCCCCGCAACTGCAGTATCTTAATGCATTTGTATTTTCCTGGCTCTGTCTCCAGATAAGAGTACCACACGGCTGTTCTCCATTCAGCAGCTACCTACCAGTCACTCACCCACCACCATTTAGCTCTATCCTCCACTGTGCAAGCATCCCAGAGGCATGCAATGCTAGGCATTTATGGGACAAACAAAAACAGGACCAGAGGATGAGGGCAATTCAAGAAATGAATGTCCATGGTTGAAATATTTCATACAAATATCAAGCAATATTTTATTAGCTCATCTGAGCTTGACAATGAGCTGGTGGATTGATAATCAATTTACCAGTACCATTAAACTGTTGATAAACTTTTTATAAAATTGTACATGAACAAGTAATGAATAATATTTTATACAATTAAATAGCTCAGGGGGGCAGGGGAGGGCAGGGGAGGGGGTGAGAGATCCATAACTGACTGTGTGCAGGAGATTTTAATTATATCCATATGAATTGATTCATACTTTCACCAGGCCATGGCAATAATAACACCTACTCATTTTAAATACTCCCTCATATATGTGTAACACACACACACACACACACACTTATTTATAGATGCATCAGCCATGATTTGAGCCTTTTACTGTGACATATTTACCCCATATTTAATTGATCAGTCTATTTCAAGTCAACCTTTGTCTCATAAGGAATCAAGCACTGGATTTCTTTGCAATACTATTAAATTATTTCCTTGACTTTTAAGATGCTGCTTCTAGACATTCAGATTCATATGTCTAATGCTGCGTGTCTCATGCATGGAGAAAATGAATACGCCCAGGGAGCATGTGCAATATGATCTTTAAAGGGCACAGCAGATCTTTTACTTTCATGTAAGAAAATAGAAATTCTGCCACTCAGAATTCCTGAAAGGCTTAAAACACGTAAACAAGTGAAAGATTCAAAGAAAGGTAATATATGCCATGTAAGTTCAAAGGAATTGCACTACAGCCGGATGAAACTCCTATTTGTGGCTTTCACACGGAGAGCCAAGTTGTTTAAAGTAAACTACTAAAATATAAAAGATTACAAGTTCGCTGAATCAGAAGAATCCCAGCTTTTGGTATGATTAAATTTTAATTGTATTTCTCCTTAGGGATCACTAGTAGCTAATAAGCTCACAAAAATAGTTCTTTAAATAGCAGGAGTAGTAAAAATCTCTCCATGTGCTTTATTTTGATATGCTTGGTTGCCCAGGGCATCCTACGGCCTGCAGTTTCAAATGCTCTGTTTTCATCAATGAAATATCTAAATGAAACACAAAATATGCTCATTTTGAAATGACAGCTCACTGGCCGTGGTTCAGCTTATCTAGTGTTTAGTAAATCTAAAATATAAAGCTTTTATGGGGCTCATTTTAATCTATTTAAATTTATTTTTATGAAAGATCAGTTTGTATGCTGCATATTCCAAAATGCACCGTTCTCCACTTCAACCTTGTCTATCTTAGAGAGGTTTCCAGACCCAATAAAGAAGCACCACAGCCAGATGGTACCTGTTTGGGTAACCTGATGGAGAACCTTGCACAGGTTGTATAAGCATCTCAATCAGGGGTGGATGATTTGTGGCATTCAAGATCTTTTGGCATTCAACTTTCAGTAGCCCTAGTCAGCATAGCCAATGGTGAGGGGCGTGGGAGGTGTAGGCCAAAACATCTGGACTGCCACAAGCTGCCCATGATTGGTCAGAGTCCCTCCTAGCATGTACTCACAGAGAACTGTTTCCGACGAACAGAAAATAGTCATTCATCAGGGGAGAATGGTGGTGTGCAGTGGGTGGGGCTAGCCCACACAGACCACTACACACATTCACTCAACCCATGTTGTAATGATTCATGAGATGATGCATGAGAGAAGGCCTTGTATGACTTAGGAAAAGAACTAAATAAGCATTTGAATTTTCTTATGGGACTTATTATGCATTTACTTTCTTCTGTTTTTAACTATGATTTCATTTATATTTTTATGGTTACTTTAAATGGTGCATTGTTAAGTTAATGCTTGCCTACACGTAGAACACCTATGAAGAGGCGATACTGGGAGCTAACTTACAATCAAATCTTTGTGTGTGGCCAGCAGATGCAACCTGAGAGTCAATCCTTATTCAAGCAGGATGAATGGAGAAGTGGTTGTTTGATCACTTCGTCATTCACTCAGCTTGCCTGTCAGTACACAATGAAGTTTATAAAAACCTCTCTGCACACTGATGGTTGAACTGAATGAATAATGTAGTTGTAGAATGACAGCCACCATACGTGGCCTGCTTGAATAAGGATTGATTCCACCAGAATCAGGTCATGCGCCGATCTTTTAGAGTCTGCTTTCTAAAAGCACCCACAACTACATTTTTACGAATAGAGGGTTTGAGCCAAAGGTTCCCTTCCGCCGATAGAAGCCCCTTCCATTAGGGGAAAGGAACCATTGGAACCAAGGCAGAATGTCCAAAGGTCAGACACACTTCCATGAGAATTGTTGATTTTTATCCTGCTCTTCTTCCAATGAGCTCATAGCAGCACACATGGTTTTTTCTGCCTTTCCTTATAACAACCACCCTGTGAAGTAGATTAGGCTTAGGGATAGCAACTGGGCTGAGGTCAGTCAGTCAGTTTTATGGCTGTGTGGGTGAATTTGTGTTTCCCTGGTCTAGATTCAGCACTTTTGCCACTGGCCACCATATGCTGATCACATATACAGTGCATTAACCTCTGCAAACAGCAGCAAGCGACATCAGCAAATCTGAAATTAGGGACTAGGGCTAGGAGCAAAACATGCAAACCACTTTGAAAAGTCTGTAGTCTTGAAAGGCTAAGAAATGCATTAAATACTATCATTTATATGAACTTTAAATATTCAGAGTTTTCTTTTTCAAGGGATTGGTCTAATAATTTTAATGTAAGTCAATTCTAGAGGATTTTTTAATATATATATTGGGGAAGGATTTTCCATGGAATTTCTCAGATGCAGAAAAGGGAAAAGAAAAGCAACAAAATTTGTCAGGTAAATTGTGTTCAGCCCTACACTGGAAAAGGGAAGTTCGAGAAGTCCCCCCTTCCCAATACTTCATGCAACATTCTAATAGTAAATTCACTCCAGCATATCTCAATTTGAAAGCACAAGAATGATTGATGAAACATCATTGCTACAGCCTTATTAAAAACACAGTAAAAATATGGTGCTAGTAAATTGCAGTGAGTTTTGTGCAGAATTAACTAAATCCCACAGAATTGTGGCAGCCCAAAGGTCCCTTAACAGGTGTGACAATTAAGTATATAACAAACTGAAGGGTAAAATCCCCCAGTTTGCTGATGAGAAAATTAACTTAATGAATATTAAATTGAACTGTCAACTGAAAATATAACATGCCCATCCCAAAAAAGAGAGAGAACTTGAACCATTCAAATGGTCACAACTCGCAAACATTTTCAAAGTTAATGATCAATTTTATTTTCAAGTTAATTCCTGATTCATTTTAAGTCTGACAAAAGGATGCATGTATTAGCATCATAGGGATGGATCCAACACTGTTCAGCCCTTCGCCCCTGCACCCCCCCCCACACACATCTGCACTGGAGGGTTGAGTGGGAAGAGTTGTAAGTGGATGAATCCCCAAGGCACTCCAGTCTCTTCACCAAAGTCAAGAGATCACTTTGTTCAGCCAGATGTAAGTATATGTAATCAACGTTGCTCATTTATGCAATGTTGCTTCACTACAAATGTTACCTGATAAGTGTGAATGGTGGATCATCAGAACAAGAGAGTGAACCTGAAGGAAAGCTGGGCTTTAAAAGGCAGCAGTATATGTGTGCACATGCATCTGTTTGAGATGGTTTGCACAATCGCCAGTGCTCACAGTGGATTAAATAAGCCATGACGGGTTGAGGCGTATGTCAGCCGCCATTGTGAATATTCAAGCTGAGGCAGCCGGGCACCGCAGCTTATTGCAATGTGCAAACCCAGGCAGGGTTATTCAGTCCATGCCTACTGGGTGGCTTTTTACTGATGGCAAAAAAACACCATGCCCAGGTTCGCAGATCACAATAGGCGACTGCCCACCACAGCTGGAATATTCATAGTGGTGTCCAGCCCATGTCACAACCCACTATGGCACCAGTGATCATACATACCTGGTTGTTGAGTGTGAGAAGTCGAGGGGGTTGGGGAGAGAAAGTACTTGGAACTGCCCTATATGATTGGACACGGTGAAAGAAGATCTGTATCATTTTGAATTTGATAGAAATGCATCCTCTAGTCAGTATTCAATCTAAAAACTACTCACTGGGTCTTATCATTACCACCAGCAGCTCAGTAGTTGCTCTGGTGATGTTATCAGCTTTAAACACACAGTCTTTTTAAGCTGGAAAAGAGAAAGGTCAAGGAAGTGATGTGGCCAGGACTACCATAACTTAAACAGAGCAAACATGTTTGTCTTGAGGCCTACATGAAGCAATCCAAGGACCAGTAAAGGCCATTGTTTGGTATAATTACTTATTCTAAGCTGTTGTATTCATGGTCATCAAATCTCATTTTTAAATTAGTGAATGAGTTTGGGCAGGAGGTAGAACGTAGACACTATCACAAAGCAATAATCAAGGCAGAGGGGGCTTATATCCATTGTTGTGATCCTCGGGGATATAGGACATGACCCCCCTCTGCCACCATTAACGCTCTGTGGTGGTGTCCAAGTACAAAGTCCATTCCACACAAGCATACACTACTAAACCACCCTCTGATGCCACCTCTCTATATCTGCCTCCCATACTCTTCTTGGTCACCTATCAGTAGTGATGGCCAAATACTAACTCTTGTCCACACTTTGGTATGTTGGCTAGTTTAAAGGTGAAACTATCTTTAGGTTGTCAATCTGGAAAAACCAACTGTTTTGTGGATTTAAATAAAGTTAGATATTAAATGTGAACATACAGCACTCACTCTTTTACTAGATATACAGCTCAGTGCTGATATTGTGAGCTTACGATGCTTTCTATTTTCCAAAGGAGAATGATATAATGAAATTCAATGTATTTTAGGCTTGCTTTCAAAATTCTTGGCATTGAATTGCCAGGGGTGAAAAAAAAGCAGTCTGTAAATACATGAAGGAAACTTAAACAGATATTAACAAATAGATACCAGAAAAAACACATGCTCCTGACTTAAAACTACAGAATATGTTCATTCCCATGTGAAGAGTAAATTGACGATTCATAGGGTTTTTTTTATCACATTCAGCAAGTAAATAAAATAAACACATTTAATTTTTTTTTACAAACACTGCTGTGACCCGAGCAATTATATAAAAGAAAATGATAGATATCTTAGTCTTATAGATTCAACTAAATATTAAGAAAGCCATGGTGGGAAGTTGGCATGTTGCTTAATCACAAGTTGATAAAAGGCCACAAATGAGCTTCCCCATAATGCACTGCAAATTATGTCGATAACAGTCATCGGCAGGTAGTGCCTCTTTACAGCTGTAAGAACCAATTTTGTCTTAATGCTTGTTTCATTCTGGATGTCTCGTCTCCGCAGCAGGCAATGTCAAGTCTGCCAAACTGTGTGGAATTAATTGTGGTTATTTGGCTGTGCAACCTGCTAGATGAGAAAGTAGGGGAATGAGTTATCTTTTACATCTTAAATACTGAATACATTACATGTAGAGCCACTATCAACATTTCTCTGGAGTGAAAATCTGAAGGCAGTTTGGGGAGTTCCTCCTTAGGTGAACATCTGAAGAATTTTGAGAGAAGCCAAAATAGTTTCTGTACAACCAGAAATATATTTCAAGGAGATGCTGAATACTAGATGCAAACTGGTGCCAGTTCAGCAAAGTATCATTCAAACCAAATTTAAGGGTTCTGTCTCAGGCAAGAACTTTGAAAAATTTGAGAAATATCTGAGAAAGCCAAGATTCTGGGTAAGTCCAGAACAATTTCTCAGGAGTTGAGGTATCACATCTCTAATTTGAATCTTCTAACCTGCATGATACCAACCCACCCCCCACCAAAAGAACAAACAACAAAGAAAACATTTGTTTAAGAACATCAATTGTCTTTGATATATTAGGCCAAAAACTTTATTAGTTATAGGGTGAAATTTGCACTTTTCAGAATTTTGCAATGTAGTTCACAAATCAAAAAATGAGCACAAAAATTGATATAATAGGAAAAAAATGTGTGCATATTATTTATTTATTTATTCATTAAAACATTTATATCCTGCCCTATTATCACTAGGATCTCAGGGCAGCGTACAGATAAAATCAGAAAAATATAAACATAAATAATTTACACAGCTAAAAATGTATTAAATCATTAACAAATTAAAACCGGTAGAATTTTTTTAAAAACAATAAAATGATTAAAAACAATTAAAACTATGTGTAACCATGGAGAATTTAGCCGTCAAAGGCTTTGGTAAAAAGCCATGTTTTAACTTGGCGCTGAAATGAAGCCAGTGTCAGCGCCAGTCAGGCTTCTAAGGGGAAGGTATTCCACAACTGGGGTGCCACAACAGAGAAAGCCCTCTCCCATGCCCCACCACAATGTATGTCTTGTGTTGCTGGGACGCAGAGGAGGGCTCCTCCAACAGATCTCAAATCTCGGGCAGGCATATATAGGGAGAGGCACTCCCTCAAGTACCAAGGTCCTAAGCTGTTTAGGGCTTTAAATATCATTGCCAACACCTTGAATTCCAACCGGAAGCATATAGGCAGCCAATGCAATTCTTTTAAAACTGGTGTTATATGGTCTTTCTACGATGTTCTGGTGAGCAGTCTAGCTGCTGCACCAGCTTCAACTTCCGAGTCATCTTCAAGGGCAACCCCACATAGAGTGCACTGCAGCAGTCTAATTGGGAAGTTACCAGCACATGGACTATTGTGGCTAGGTTGTCCCTGTCCAGGAAAGACCATAGCCGGCAGATCAGCAGAAGCTGAACCCAAATACTCCAGGCCATGGAGTCCACCTGGGCCTCCAATTACAAGGATGGATCTAGGAGTACTCCCAAGCTATGCACCTGTTCCTTCAGAGGGAGTGCAACCCCATCCAGAACAGGTCACTTACCCAATTCCTGGACTTGGGAACCACCAATCCACAGAGTTTCCATCTTATCAGGATTCAGCTTTAGTTTATCAGCCCTCATCCAGCCCATTACAGCCTCCAGGCACTGGTCCAGCACCTTCACCACCCCAGCTGACTCCAACAACAAGGAGAAATAGAGCTGAGTATCATCAGCATACTGGTGGCACCCAACCCCCAAACCTCTAATGACCTCACCCAGCAGCTTCATATAGATGTTGAACAGCATGGGGGATAGAATAGAGCCCTGTGGCTTAATAACCACAGGGTGGAACAGGAATCCCCCAGTACCACTCTATGGAATCTGCCCTGCAAGTAGGAGCGGAACCACTGTTACACAGTGCTTCCTACTCCCATCTCGCAGAGCCGATCCAGTAAGATACCATGATCAATGGTATCAAAAGCTGCCGAGAGATCCAGGAAGATCAATAGCTTAGCACTCCCCATGTCTTTCACCCGGAGTAGGTCGTCGGTCAGCGCAACCAAGGCTGTTTCAGTGCCATGCCCTGGCTTGAAACTAGACTGAAATGGGTCCAGATAATCCGTTTCTTCCAAATACATCTGAAGCTGCCCAGCCACAATGGGGCGGTAGTTCTCACATACCTCTGGGTCCAGGGAGGTCCTCCTCAGGAGAGAGTGCACTACCACATGACAAAGTGTGGCATTTACCATCCCCTGGACCCACTCAATCAATCCACCTTTGCTAGGTCGTATTAGCCAAGATGGGCAAGGGTCAAGCTTACATATGGTGGGACAGACAGATTCAAGCATCTTGTCCACATCATTAAGCTGCAACAACTGGAACTGACCTCAGGGGCGCTAGACACCTCCCCAGGCTCTGCAATAACTGTGGCATCAAGTTCTGAGCGAATACAAGTAACTTTCTCCTTGAAGTGCCTAGCAAATTTGTTACAGCAGATGTCCGTAGGTTCCAATCCTGATGTCTCTAAACCCAAGCCTGGTCCCAAGAGGCTCTCAACCACTCGGAATAATTCTGCTGGGTGACATTTAGAGGATGAGTTAACAGAAGCAAAGTAAGATTTTTCTTTTTTGCCATTCTCACTGCCGCATAATAGGCACACCGAAGGGTTTTTGCTAATCTTCGATCATACTCGCTCCAAAACCTGCACCACCTGCAATCTAACCATCGTCCAGCCTATTTTACTGCCTGTAGATCTTCTGTAAACCAAGGGGAGTTACAGGCTCTATAGCACCAGAGTGGGCGCTCGGGAGTGATTGTATCGATGGCTTTTCCCATCTCACCATTCCATATTAGGGGGAATATCCACACAGTAATGTGTATATTAGAGAGAAAACTGCACAAAAATGCATTATATTAGGGGAAACCATTTTGGAAAAATGGGCACATTTTAAAAAGTACTTAAAATGCATATATTTGCAGAAATATGCATGAATCTGCATCCAAATTTCCATGTAGATGTTTTTGAAGGGGAGGGTGGGATTACAAACTGATGTGGAAATGAGATGGAACAAACCTGATGCTGGAAAAATGAGAACTAAACAAAATTGAACTTGTCAGATTCATCCATCCCTACTCTTCACAACGTTCATAAATAAAAGGGGTTAAGAACTATCTCACCTATAGGGCTAATTTGTGTATTATTAACACCAATTGAAAACTAAGGTGGAGGAAGGAATAAGAAAAACTACATCAATAGCATAATTCTATGAATCTATTCTATGAATCTATTTACATAATCTATTTTCAATGGGTTTACTCTCAGGTAAGTGAATGTAGGGCTATAGCCTAAGGTCACAATCCTATGTACATTATTTGGAACTAGTTCCTATTGAGCTCAATGGGGTTTACTTTTGAGCAGACATGTAAAGGACTATACTGTAAATCCAATGAAACATTCAGACAAAGGGGATATATTAGATGTACACACAAAATATTTAGATGGATTGATGGATTGTGTGGAAGGTCAAAGAGGCTGTGGATGCTCAATTCAATCCACATGCAGATCACTTCTTAGGGTGAGGTAGTGACATTCACTCACTTCAGTAGGGTAACAGATTACTTTAAGAGTTAGAGTCTTAAAGTACAGTCTAATACTACATTTCAAGTTTGCTAGATATGGATTATACTTTGTAAGCTCAGTGAAGCTGTGCATGCATGCTCATTTCTTCAAAACTGAATTACTGAGAAAACTTGATTGTGTATGTTTTTGTATGTTCTAATATTTCTCAGAGTAATCTGTTACCCGTAAAACAATGTTGCCATGGATAATGGCTAAACTCCCAAACTCTAGAGGAGTTTACTTGAATAAATAAAATAAATAAAAGGTTAAGAAAACAGTAGTTGAAAGCTTTTATGCTTTTGGAACTTTTCTAAATTTGCTAGTGTAGACATCTGTCAAGAAGGTTTCCCTTTGCTACCCAGCAAAAGGCCTGAACTTTATTCTGGAGGGAGCACCCCAGCTGTCAAGGCATGCTGAAACTATTCATGATCACACAAAAAATGAATATATATATATATATATATATATGCAGAGGGCTTTACATATATATATTTTAATCCAAATGCACAACAGTCTCGAAAGTTTTACTAGAGGCGTTTTTTCTGCTAAACATATGAATGCATGGGCTGAAGTATTTCAAGTAAATCACAAAATTATTTTGAATAAAAATGAAACATCATACGGAGAGGAGAATACCCTTGACACTCTTTTTTGGTAGAGTAAAGATTCTTGACTTAAACCACCTACAACATCTCAAGACTCTACATACTAGAAGGATTTATATTTTGATTTGAATATATACTTTATTCAAACAATGTTTCCTTTATTTATAGCAGTAGTGAAATACACCATAGAAGACATACTGAAATAAATGCAGTTTTCTAACGTCTACAGAAGTAACAGATTGAATAGGAGAATAAGAAACAGGGGTGAGCATTTAGGGAAGGGAAAGATAAGCAGGTGAAGTAACAGGAAGGAGGAGCAAGATGGGGAAATGAAAACAAAAAGGGTCAAGATGTGCTGGAGAAATTCTGCAATATGTGCTGAGGAATATATATGGTGACCAACTGTCAGGATTTCCCCGGATTTGTCCTGGTTTTTGTTCTATTCTGGGTGTCAGGGGGGATTTTCTGTAATTTTCTATAATGTCCTGGAAAGACACGCTTTCCCTTTGAAGGCTGCATTAGCATGGTGGGAGGGAATGACACACCTTCTGGAGGTGGGTCATTTCCCTCGCACTGCTCCAATCAGGGCCTGAAAGGGGAAAGCGTGTCATTCCCAGACATTATAGAAAAGGCCCTGATTGGAGCAGAGGAGGGTGGGAATGACACACTTTCCCCCCCTCCACCCCATTTGGGGCCTTTAAGGTGGTGGGGGTGAATGACATGCATCCCAGAGGCCCCTGAAAGCTGCTTTCCCACCCCCACCCCACTGGGTGTCCTCTTTTTTGGTTTCCCAAATGTGGTCACCCTATATATATATATATATATATATATTCTGCTTTTCATAATTCCTAGCCTATTATTTTAGTCATCTTACATCTCTGTTTTTCATTATGTTTCCTCTATGCATAGCTTCAGCATTTGGGGTGGAACAGTGCCTTGTTGACATTACTTCGAGAAATTAGGTATGCAGCTTTAATTATGAGGGAGCCAAGGGTCTTCCTTCCTTCTTCCCTTCAAGCTGTGCCTTTGCTGCTGTCAGCAGCCTAGCCACATTTCCAGTAGTAAATGTCCCTGGGAACAAAAAACAAATCCACCCTCTCCCATAGTAGTCTCGCATAATTGGGAGTGTGTGTGTGAAAGATCCAGCACACCTTGAGCTAAGGGGAGACATGATAGAAGTGTACAAAATTATGCATGCTGTGGAAAATGTGGATAGGGAGACATTTTCCACCCTCTCTCAAAATACTAGAACCCGGGGTCATCTCATGAAGCTGATTGGTGGGAGATTCAGGACAAATAAAAGGAAGCACTTCTTTACACAGTGCATAGTTAAATTATGGAATTCACTAGCACAAGATGTGGTGATGGCTACCAATGTGGATGGCTTTAAAAGGGAGGTGGATAAATTCGTGGAGAAGGCTATCAATGGCTACTAGCCTTGATGGTTGCTGTTGCCAGTATCCGAGGCAGTAAGCCTGTGTGCACCAGTTGCTGGGGAACATGGGTGGCAAAGTGCTGTTGTGCCCTGTCTTGCTTTATTGGTCCCTGGTCGATAGCTGGTTGGCCACTGTGTGAATAGAGTACTGGACTGGATGGACCCTCAGTCTGATCCAGCATGGTACTTCTTATGTTCTCTCAAAATGCATATTTAAAAGTGTATTTTAAACATATTTAAAAGTGTATTTTAAAATGTTTAAACTGTTGTGAGCTACCTGAAAAATACCTGGAAAAAGGCTCACCTGATACCAAGGCAGGTATGGATGGGGGCAGGAGAAGACTATACTAAACTTCAATTGACCCATTCCATCCTTACTTTCTGTTAGCAAGATGTGACAGGGTTTTGGCCACAGGGTTTTCTCTGGTGATTAAATAAAATGGCCCATTGCTCAGTTCTAGGTGGGCATGTCTCTTTCCAGTATGGCAGCACTATGCATTTATAGACTGGGCTTGCTGTTTATGCCCATTTTTCCTGTACATTTTCAGTCATCCCTGGAACTTCTGCTCTGTTCTGTCACCAACAAAGATACGATTGGTGGGTATGCAGGACAAGGCTTTTTTGGTGGCAGCTCTCCAGTTATAAAACTCCCTCCCAAGGGAGATGTGGCTGCCCCCTTCTTTGATATCTTTTACGCCATTATCAGAGCAATTCTAAAACCCATTGACAGTATCTGAGGGGAGCGTAGATTATGACAGATTTTCTCCTCTGAGAACAGACACAGAACTCCAACTTTGGAGGAGGAGATCTGATCATGGATCTCCCCCTTCCCACGCTTCAGGAAGAGAATGGCAATATCTGAGGAGCCTGGGTTTGTTTTTGTAGCTTTTTGGGTTGTTGTAGTGGTTTTAAATGTATGCGTGTATTGTGTGTATGTTGTATGTTTTTGCTGTTTTAATTTTTGTATATTGTTTTTAATTGTTTTAATCCTATGTAAACCACTCAGAGAGCTTTGGCTGTGGGGCGGTATAAAAATGTAATAAATAAATAAATAAATAAATGGTGAGGAAGGAAATAAGGGGTGCCAGTAGGTGGGGAGGAGAGGGAAAAGAGGGGCTATGGATCCACAGATAGATGGGCCTGCTCGTGCTCCGAGATCTTTTAGGGAGGCCTTTCTCTCAGGCCCATCAACATCCCAAGCACGGCTGATGGATACGCGGGAGAGAACTGCTCCAAGGCTCTGGAACTCCCTTCCCATGGAAGCTATACTGGTTCCCTCCTTGATATGTTTTCGGAGGCAGGCAAAAACTTCCATATTCTGGCAGGCCTTTGGTGAGTAATGTGGACTTCATCTATGTTTGAGATTTTAAAATTTTAATATGTATTTTAAATGTTGAAATGTTTTAATATTGGAACCTATTTAATTATATTTTTAACTTTTGTATATTTCTATTTATAGCTTTAACTGTATATGTTTTAATTTTGTAAAGCCGCCTTGGGGCTCAGTATTGGGCAAAAGGCGGGATACAAATAAAGATAATAATAATAATAATAATAATAATAATAATAATAATAACAACAACCCACCAAGCAAAAAATTGCTTTACAGGAAGACAGAGAAGCTTTACAAGCCTCTGCCATTCCTCCCACCCTGGCAGGGCATAGGAAGCTTCCATCTAGTGGGTGGCAATCCCGTAGAATTGTGCCTTGAGTCATTTTTATTCTACCAGGCTTTTAGCGTATTGATTGCTTTAATTGTGACTTTTAATGCTCTCTGGTTTTAATTGCATTTATATTTTTATTGTTGTAAACCGTGGCTCTCTTTCTCAGGATGAAAGGCGGCATAAAATGTTAAAATGAAAAACAAATAAAGAACATAGTTTTCCGCACTATAAGAATCTTTGCAAGTATGTAGCTATTTCCCTCAGCTTTGTTCATGGGAGCACGATAAACAAATGATCAGGTTTGGATTTAAAGTGCATCATCATTTGTGCCAAAATCAACTATGCTTTTTTGAAATTTATTATTAAAGGAATTAGGTATTTTGGACCTGGTTTCAAGTAAATCCTCTTCCAGTTACAGGAAGGGTCGTGAATGCTTTGAGATTTTCATAACAGAGGGATACAAAAGACATTATCTCATTTGAATATTGTTTTCCTGATAAACTGCATGAAGTCACTTTCATATTCTTTCAAAAACCGGTGGTCTGAGATCAGACAGTGGGGAAACCTTGGGAAGCATTTAGTCCTGCTGTATCTGTTCCCAAGATAAACAGATTACATTAATTTCTCATGTAGTCAAGACGGCTTCTTTCATTAACTCTGGAGAAAACAGACACATTTTTTAAAGAAAAAAAATCTATTAAATATGCCTTTTTGGCTCCAGCTGTATAGCACCCCTCATAGAACAAACCAGGAGGATGTACTGTGAGATTTCAGATAACTTGTCATCAGTATTGTTGTCTTTAGCAGCACTATCCACTTGCTCAGTGTTCTATTTAATTACATTTTTAAATAGCCTTCCAGCTGTCTGGTTTTGTTTGTGGCTCCCCCTGGCATCCCACATGCAGTGAATAATGTCAGCACCTTACCATAATAGCAATTTTCCAAACTACGATTATGGGTTGCCTTGTGAAGAAAGCATAGCTCTTGAACAATAATGTGTGTGCTTGGGGATTATTGGAAATATCACTTAACGTTTTTAAAACTGCAACTCAAAGCAAATTACTTCAGGTGAGACGTGATTTTACATTTAGATAGCAAAATGAAATATGGTTCCAGTTGTGCAGACAATAGTACATTATAACTGAATAACAAAATGGGATAAATATTTTCATGGTATGTATGGCACACAGGAATATGCAAATGCCATATAATGAAGCACAACTTGTGCAGAAACACCTGCATGCACTTTATTTTTGCACAAATCGGAATGACCTATCTTAGTGTATGGGTTTTCCAGCTCCTAATGCTCAGATCACAAGGTGAACTGCGTCCCCCGACCCACCCACAAATTCTACCATAGCTCAGAATGTAAATTGAGATTCTGTGCTTCACATCAGCAGACATTAGATTAGCGACACAAAGGCAGCTCCTCTGTACAAGTTGTTTACTCTTAATTCTTTACCCTCAATGAAACCTGTCATTAGCATCGGCCTGCATAGGGATGGACAGATCAGACTATTTTCAGTCCATGTCAATTTCACATGAATTCATTCATAAATTCATTCCACCACCCAATCTCCAAATTAATCCATGTTTGCTTGTTGTTGTTGTTGTTTAAAATCAGCACGAAGATTTGTGTCTATTTTATTCCTGTATGTAATTGGAAAGGCATTTTATTACAAAATACCGACTTTATATGCATTTTATTGTAAACTTATGTTTTTATGTAGACATCTTGGTATGTTCTTTTAAGCCAAAAACTACATCACCAAATTTAGAGAAGTGAAGAATTGGAAGGAAAACTGCCTTCTCATCTGCATATTCGTAAGGAAGAATAAATAGCATCCTTGAGCATCCTTAGCCCTGGCCTCAGTCATTCTCACTGTTTTCTCTTTCTTGCTAACATTTACCTGGCAGTGATACCGACCATGAGGAAGGCTCTTTATTAGGGCAACAGAAGCTTTATGAACATTAAGGCTGGGGTAAAGAGAAAAATTTGCCAGATTTTCTGGGTCCTTACGAAGGATCCAGAAGTCCTGGGAAATGCCATTTCTCAAGGATTTTGGAGCCCCAAATACCGCCACTTCCTAACAAAGGAAGGCAGCTACAGCAGAACTCATTTACAGTGTGATGGAACCTTCAGTAGTGTGATTTTCAATTTTCCTTATCAAATATTATGAAAATTACAGCCAATATCTTCTCTGTATTCTGTGGTTGGACTGCCCTAAGGTTGGAAATATTGGAAGCTGCCCTAGACAATCATGTTTTTCTCAGGAAAAATATTTATGTCCTCTCTCATCTGGCGGCTCTATAAAAACTAAAAAGAGCCTTGTGGCACCTTAAAGACTAACAAATTTATTCTGGCATAAGCTTTCGTGGATGTCACAAGACGTACAGAGTTTTATAGAAAGTTTCAGGTTCACATATAGGTAGATATAGTGAAGTCAGAAAGAAAGGATGCTGAGCTGGACTTCATCAGTAGGATGAATTCTATCAGCTGAGGTTTGAACAGGGATATATATATATATATATAGTAGTTCTCCCCCTCCCCCCCCCTCTATATTATACATAAACTTGAAACTCTGCAAAGCATTCCATGGCCTTGTCTATACCATCCATTTATCCTGGGGTCAACCAGGGATGGCCTCTCTCACTTTCTCCGGGATAACTGCAACTGCAGTTTCCCCAGTTTTTCCTGCAGTCCCGAGACAGCCCTGAGGAACGTGGGTGCTGTGGTGCCAGCTCCAGGGATTGTCCCTTCTTCCCCACGAGTAGCAGGGCTCTGCCACCGGGCATGGAGCTCTGCAAGGGGGCTCCGTGCCCATCAGGGGTGAGGGGGGAGTTGTTTTGCCATCGCAGCAATGGCTCTCATTTTTTTCTTAATCACTTACCTTTTGGCGCATGATCGTGCCTGCATTGGTGCCCAAAAGACTCCTTCAAAACAATCAAACAAAAAAAAATGCCGCGCCAGACGTCCCTCTTTCCTTCCGGGATGTCATGCTGGCATTTGGATGCTGGGGGACAGTCCCAGAAGCGGAAAAGCCCGGGATCCTCCCCCCTCCCTCCTGGAAGGCTCATAGGTGTGGCAGAACCCCATGTATATGATGAAGTGGGCTGTAGTACGCAACAGCTTAAGCCAGAATAAATGTCTTTAACGAGACTCATATTTGTTTTTTCTGCAATAGACTAACACGGCTGCCCTCTGAAAATTTTAAAACTAGGTGTCATATGCCATTCAAAGTGCTGAACAAGGGCTACATTGCCACCATACTTCCTTGGATGGCCATTTGTGTACAAGAAAGTGATGGACATATGGAATATTTATCTTTTCCTTACCTGGATAAATAATGTGAGGTGTTCACGCAATGAGATGACTTATTCTTACTTTGTCAATTGAAAGCATCGGTAACAATGAAGCTGCTGGGAGACATTTGTTTTATTTTCTCAAGGCTCCCTGAGATGGGAAAGATTGAAAGAGAATGTGACCTTAGCATAACAGTGTAGTGTAGCACAGGTATAGGTTACGGGTTAGCCACAGGTATGAATTTTAAATTCTCGTAAGAAAGCCTCCTATTCAGTGATAAGAAACACCATGGGCTAGTGTGAAAACCATTGGCCAACCTATGCTGCCATGCTAATAACAAAAAGTGGATGGTTCAACCACAGAGAAAGACCACTAGAGGCTTGAAGTAAGAAATTCAATGCACAAGTAAACTAAAGGTTTTTTTTTATCAAGCTTTGCTGAATGAAATGTAAATCTATTCAGGCTAATCAAAGATATGAAGATAGAAGCTGATCAGGTGGGTGGAAGACACCTGGCTCTTTTATATATGTATAGCTGTTTTGCAGACAGAGGGTGTATTGAAAACTTTTCCTGATTGAGAAGAAATGCCTTTTTTAAATATAAACCAGGATGGCGATGTTGGACAAGCTGAGACAGAAAGATCTCAGGTTGGTAGGATCTTCAGGTACAGTACCGTACCTGAAGATCCCACCAATCTGAAAAATCCTACTTTTCTGTACTTCTTGAATGATTAACTTCAGTATTTCTCTTCTCTCAACTCATAAGAACACAAGAAGAGCCATGCTGGATCAGGCCAAGGGTCCATCTAGTCCAGCACTCTGTTCACACAGTGGCCAACCAACAAGTAGGACATGGAGCAACAGCACCCTCCCACCCATGTTCTCCAACAACTGGTGTATACAGGCTTACTGCCTCGGATACTGGAGGTTGCACTTAGACATTAGGACTAGTAGCTGTTGATAGCTTTTTCCTCCAGGAATTTATCCAACCCCTTTTTAAAGCCATCCAAATTGGTGGCTGTGCCGCCACAGCTTCAAACACCAGGCCTAGACGAGCACACCCCTCTCAGGACAAGCGCCACCACTTGAATAAGCCTGAGGGAAGGGTAAAAGATGCACCACTTTCCCCTTATAGAAGAGGGGAAAAGGGTGTTAAGGGTTTTGAATAAGGTTCTCCTGTGAGTGTGTTGGCTGAAAGGGTAATGATTTGTGTTTCTTTATTATATTTATAGAGCAGATTACCAAGCCAAACTGACACGTGGTTTGTGGTAGCAAACAAAAGAAAAGAAAATGTTTATTGTTGTTAACAGTTCTTTTCAAATTAATCTCACACCTGCCTATACTTAACACTTCTAATAATTCACTAATAATCCTAAAACCTAATAATCTCCTCACACACACTCCTGACTAGATCTCACACAGCTATCTTCCAAACAACTACCCTCCACCCAACCAAGACAATAAGGATAAACATAAAGATAAACTGGAACACTCTCTCACACTGTATATATACTCTTCCCCCTCCCTTTCCCAGCATCATCAGCCACACCTACTCAGTCCAACATTCTGCACTCTCCAGACATACTAAACCAGACATACCTAAGGGGATAGAAATGTGGGGTATCGTCACAGTGGCCATCACCACATTTCGTGGTAGTGAATTCTATAGTTTAACTATGCACTGTGTGAAGAAGTACTTCCTTTTATCTGTCTTGAATCTCCCACCAATCAGCTCTTTTGATAAGCTAGGCCCCCACAGCACCATTTTGTGACTAGTGACTTCCTCCATGGGAGACATTCTGCTGTTGTGCCTACTGCAGTTTCTCAAATACCCATACGTGCTTAAGGATCCAAAAATGGTTGGGCACCCTTGCTCTAGTAATTTCAATTAGTTTAACATTGAAGAATGTACAGCAGTTCTCAGTTTGCAGATGACACGATTGTACTGGGAGAAGTTTTCCATGGGGTCCCTCACCTCTTTCTCAGAGGAGGTCTCCCTAGGATTCAGGTCAAGCAGGATTCTGACACCGAAGTTCCTCCTGATAGTCAATCATAGTTCACTGTTGTTTACTGTAAAACCTTTCTATGAGGACTATCATTGCTACATGCCCTGGAGGCACATAACAAAGTCCAGCCTACCTCATATTTAGCCATACGAGTAAATTGTTGATGCTTATAGATGTAGTGAAGGAAGGAAAGCTCTCAACACAATGCTAATTAATTTTATGGAGTGAGGGAGCATCACTGATGATGAAATATATCCCCTTCTCCACTGTGTGTGACAACCAGGATCTGAGCACCCTCACAACATTGCTGCAGGGAAGTGAACTAGATTGTGACAGTTTTTGAAGAACTAATTCAAAACATGGCTTCTTTTGAAAGTTATATCACTGATTTCTCCTCTCGTACCTCAGTTCTAAAATGTAACAATATTTGTAGCTGATGTATTCACAAAGAATTCCTATTCCACATTCTGTACCTAAATAACCAACTTTTTCTGCACCTTCCAAAAGCTCTATAAACAAAATTACCCATCTGCTTGATGAATCAGTCTTCCATTATAATTTGCTTGCTGAGTATCTTAAAGCTAAGTACATTGAACTTAATTTCAATTAGCTTTATTTTGACATTTAGTTAATACTGAATTTTGTATTACACCAGGAAACTGGACTTAAAAAAGATTTAACTTTGCTTTATCATCATTTAAAATATGTTTGGATAAAATTGTAGGTCTCCCCCCCCCCCCGCTTTTCTATTGGAAGATTGGTTTAATCACAAGCCTTTTCTTAGACATAATTAATACTCTATTTATTGTTTATTATTATGATGGGTAGTACTCTGTCAATTGTATTTTTAACTAAAATAAAATGACTATTACTACGTAGGCAACAACCATGGGTAAAATAGTGGTAATTTGTTCAAAATTATATTTGTGTGTTATAATTTATATTCCACTTTTCATCTATCATGGAACTCAATGCTTCAAACCAGTTCCCAGATGGTCCTCTAACTAGCCACTGAGCAGGTCTACACCACATTTACTTTAGCAACCTTGCTGTATTGTGTGCCATCAATCATGCCCTAACTTTAGGCAATAAAAGAATTTAAATTCAAGCAGATTTTTATCGTTATCTCACCAGTGGACAAAAGGTAAAAGGGACACTTCTAGGCCAGCTTTCCCCAACCTGATGCCCTTCAGGTATTTTGGACTTCAAGTCCCATCAGTACCAGCTAGCATGGCCATGGTCAGGAGTCCTGGAAATCATCATCTAAAACATCTGGAGGGCACCAATTTGGGGAAGGCTGCTCTGGATAGCTATTGCTGTTACCGTTAACTATGGCCCAATCTATACCAAGCAGGATATAGCACTATAAAAGCGGTATCTAAGAGGCAAGAGCCACATTACTGCTTTATAGTGTTATTGAAGAGCATTGATACCTGTTGGGGCCCACAGACACATACCGTATACCGCTTTCTTACTGCTTTCATAGTGCTATATCCTGCTTGTTGTGGAACTGGCTTGTTACCCCATTAAGTAACTACACTATAGGTTTTGTGTAGGAGCACAAGTGCCCTGTATAATCTCATAATTTTCAAGAGCAAAAACATGCACATTTTTTCTGGGTAAGGTGTCCGGACAAAAACAGAAATAGAAACTTTAATTCTGTGCATCCAAAACCATATATCTATTTTATACTTTTTAAAATCTATACTCCTTATTTTTTCCTTGTATATGTTAATTCTATATTATTTTTTTTAGACCAGGACATCTCAGAATGCTTTTCCTGATATCTGTATGAACTGCATGATCGCGCATTATCACCTCAATGTTCTGACGGCCCATATTGGGATTATGATTTCAAAACAACATCTCTAGTCAACAGGCAAAAGAACACGCCCTAAGGCCTTACCAGAGGGAAGCCCATGAATAGCTTGTTTTTACATTTCTTACAGTAACAAGTAGTAACAAGCTGGAACTGTTTAGAGGGTGTAATTCTAGCAATAAAGAAAAGAAAGACTGTTCCAATTATTTATAAGAACGGCCCTCTGTAAAAGTTAATGCTGACAACTGCCAATTAAATACCAGCCAGTATCAAGTGCCAGGATTGCCATTCATGTTTTAAACAAACTTAATGATCATCTGTTCCCTATATTAGAACTGTCCCACAAAAACACATAATCCAATCTATAACTTCTAATTCAATAGGCTAAGTTTGCCTGTAACCCCAGTCCCAAATCTTATTATAATTATTGTGTTTAGGACTGGCTTTTATGTTCAAAGGATCCAATTTCATCGTGTTCAATCCCTCGCAAGGTCTCAAAAAAAAATGCTCTGACTTTTATGTCTTTGCAGAGAAAGATGGATTAGGCATTTCAAAAATGTGGCCCATAAGGCATTAAGAATTACCCTCCAACACTTCTGTAAAAGCAAGATGGACTATACATCCTCATTTCAAGAAGGGGAAAAAAGACACTACAGGTGAAAAGGATACTTTAGGAAAAAAGATAAAGGTGAACAACAAGCAAAGAAGGGGGAGAAAAGAATGTGATTGTTCAAAGAAAGTGACAGGAAGCTGCCTTAGTCGTGAACTGTTGCACAATGTGTTTGCTAACTGAAAAGCCCCTCAAAGTAAGACATTCATAATTCTGACCCTGGTGTAGCCCTCCCCACCCATGGTTAAGCTGCTGAAGGCTTAGGTTCTCTGCCAAAGCTGCCCCAACGTTATTCATCTGCAGTGTGTGCAGCCGCAGCTGCTGTCAAAAATGCCACAGATAAGCATTTCTTTTAGATTTATGGTGCTTGGCCTCATTTTAACCTGTTTTGATGTTTATCAGTGGCCTCTAGCATTTGTGCAAATACTGATGGAGATTCCAGAAGATTATAGAGGTTCCATGATGTTAATGTCAACAGAGGGGTGTACTTTAAAGTCATATTTGAAAATGTTTCAACAATGGTTCAGATGACTACAGATCACTAAGGAAAACAGCTCTTTAAGTTAGGAGAATTTAAACAGCAATGGGCCTTATCCAATTGTGGTGGTTTTGCACTAGTAGAACGTGCTAGGCCAGGCATCCGATTTACATTCTCCCACCTCTGCCTATTGCAGTCTTCTGTGCTATATCCCATATTGTTCTACAGGGTCACCCAATGCTCAGAAGCAGGTTTTTGGAGGGCACCAGGGACGGTGGTGCAGTTGGTATGAGGGATCAACAAATATTGGGTTCTCTGTCTCGCCGACGTGGAAACGGTTTCTGCTGTCACAAAACCATCATTAGATACAACCCAACGGAATCAGCTTGCGTTGGGGATAATTCTTTGTAGATTTTCAAGAAAGCTCTGAAGAATCATCTGTTTTTGCTGGCCTTCCTTGGGAAGGTGGTATTATTGCTATGTTCTATTTTTATTAGATTTTTTTTATCAGTAACCTCTGTTTTTAATCGCACATTTAATGAATATATATTTATTTAATTTTATTGCATCTGTTTTGAATGGTTTTTTTTCTTAAGGGTTTTATCCTTAAAAGCAGACTAAACATACTCAATCAATCAATCAATACAATCATACTTCTACATGAATACACGAGACAAAGTGACAATTTTTGTCACATGCACTAAGATGGAACAGACCTACATAACTGGTAAACTGCCAAGCTGAATAAATGTGGCTGGTGGCACATTAGGAACTTGTGGTGCTTCCTGTGTTTGCTGTCTGTAAGACAAAATAGACATTACTTTAAATGTGTGTCTAGCAGCTATGTCTTTTTTCCCTTACATTTTTACCCTAGAGCAGGCATGGGCCTCCCGATTCAGATTAGGGCCCTAGCATGGCGGTAGGGGGCTTTTAAGCTGCCTGCACTTACTATAGAGTAAAAGTGAAAAGAATACATAACTTCTGGACACACATTTAAAGTAATTAAAGCCATTTCTGGTTTGGCCCTCTATGTGACGGCAAAAAGCAGTTTCCAAGCCACCTGTGGGCCACTCCAGAAGGCAGGAGTTGGTTGTGCTATTGTTGTTTTTGCTACTGTTTGCTTTTGGGAAGACGTTCAGTGCAAACACATTAACCTGTAAACACTAGGGACAGGTTTAAAACGTTCAGATAATCAAAGGTCAGTTAAATAACTGGAGAGCTAATCACATAGCAGTATATTGACATGGAGGACCCACTGTGAATTTGAACGGTCAGCGTTCAAATAACGCGGCGTCTACTTTACAGAGATGGATTTCAAGGCAAAGGCAAGAAAAGAGTCAGCAGCCTTGAGACACCACTGGCAGTTGAAGGATGGCTGGAGCTTGAGAGTTTCTGTGTGTAATGACAAGGAGGACCGCCTGCTGTATGTCATTTTCCAGCAATTCTATAGTCATTTTAACAGAGCAATGCATTCATTGGTTTGACGTGAAGCTCATAACAAAAAGAACTTCTAGGTAGTAATGTTCAAATAATGTATTAGTGTATGAGTTAGCACAAGGTAAATACATGTATTCCTACAGACAGCGAACTATATTACTGGGGGAGAAATATCTAAGTCCTATAATTAGGTTGTCTAACACTCTTTACTATAAAATATTCACTATTTTGGAGAAGAGCATTAAGTGCTTTCACGGTTTGCAATACAAAAATGAGATTTTCTCAGAGAAACAGCCAGGATGGGCAAGAGGTATAGCAGAAGGATTGGTGAATTCATTTATTTTCTAATGATGTAATCTCACTGTCATGTTGGATCTTTCAATTATGCCAAACATTAAAAAAAATACACAGAAACTGTTGCACTTGCAAACAATTTCAGATCAGTAAGCTTCTTTAAAGTTTACATGGCCACAGAATGAATTCCAACTTGTATCACAACTATATTTGGAAAATGGCCATATATCTCAAGCCTTTTCCTAAACTTTGCTATGGTCTCGGATCTGTACAATCAGTTGATAAGAGCAGGTAGCTTGTTATTCTTTTCCAAATAGTTAGAGGATAGATAACTATTCGAACCCTCTTCTTCACCTTTTATAATGTATGGCACAACAGGTTGCCCTCCAAGTTCTACACTGAGAATGATTTCTGAGGTTATCCAGTATTCCTTAATATACCTTTATTTTGTTGAGACACTGAAAAACTTTCCTCCTGACTCCTGCTGTCACTGGATACCTGTTTAACATTAGGGGGTGTCAATTGTGCAAACTGCTGGTAAATAGTAGGGATTATATGGCTGGGTTAGAGGTTTCACAAGATTTTTGAACAGAGTTCATGGAGATTTCCCAAGAGCCCTAGTGCATCAGTGGCTTTAACACATACAGTATCAAAAGCTTGGCCAAATTTTTGTCATCACCTGACACTGTGATAGGACAAGACCAGTACTTGCCCATGCTGAAAATTTTTGACAGAGGCTATGAAGATGCAAAAGGCCAGACAGCTAAGTTCTAATACCGACAAGAATGTGAAGCCAAGAGCAGCAACAATGGAGAGAACTACACGGTAAAATTCCCAAGCTTAACACTTTCCACCAGGTTTCTTTGTGAACCCTGAGAGACTTATTATCTCTCTCCCCTCCTCCCCCACAGCTCCATTTGCATGCTGAGAAAGGTAGAGCATTGATTTCCCAAATGGCCACGGTATGGACAATCCCCATTTCTTAATTGTAGTGACTTGATCATTTTAGATTTAAAAATAATAATAACAATAACATTAAATCTTTGAAAACAGAAGCATGTGACACTTTTTATATAGTTTTTAATACCCATGTGGTATTATGGCTTCATACTATAGAAAACACATAATACAGTTAATATTGCTCAGATTCACAGCTAATGCCATTAGCGCACCAGAGGAGCAATTAAAGAATGTGAATGTGTATTAAGATTAATACCCCAAACCCTGACAAACCTCAATTGGCCCATTAACATGATAATAGGTCCAAACCGTCTTTATGTCTCTTAGCATGTAGATGGTGTGTCCCCCTCCACAACTCGCCAGCACCTTAATTCCACGATCCTCCCTGCTTTATTTTGCATTTGTAAATGGCTTTAAGTTAAGCACGCACGAAACTACTTTCATATAGCATCAAGGGGCTGGTCAAATGGGGCAAGTCACTTTTATTTATTACTCCGCAAGAGATCTCAAACAACTGAGGGGCATGAAAGACAAATAAAACCAAGGAGATGAGACTGAAGAAGCATTTCAAACAAAAAACACACCCCACCATTTCCTACTATGTTTGGAGCTTATGAAGTTGCTGACAAAACATCCTGTGATCTTGTGCACCATGCGGAATGTCCATAACGAGATCTAGCTGCCACAGGTGGGTTAAAGACAAATTTGCAAGGCTTGTTACTAAACTGTATTGCTTCTATTCATGTTAAAGCAAATCCTTAGTATCGGGCATATTTTGTAGTCAACTAAGACAGAAAATAAAACTAGTGGACCTGCTTTGTTTTTAAAGATATACTATATAACATACTCAATGGTGGCAACTTCTTGTCCCCTTGTCACATCCAATCCTTTAGATGATCCTGCTGAAAAGCAATTTTCTGCCTCAAAAGCACTTCTTCTTTTTTTTTAAAAAAAAAGTTTGTCTCTGGGCAATTTTCAGGTCTACTAGAGCTGCACAACTGTATACAGATGAGAGAGACCAAAATAGGGCAATTTATTTGATTCCTTCCCTTCAAAACATTTAACAAAGATTACATATCCAACAGAGAAATGCCCAACAAAAATATTAATTCAGGACCTGGTGTCAGGCAAAAAACATCATCTGTAGAGTCTTCAAATAGCTCAGATTTGCATTTTGTTTAATGTGATCACAAAAATAAATATGTTCCTGGATATTATCTACTAATCTCTGCTTTAAAAAGGGAACACTTAGAATCAGGCAGAAAAAGAAAACACTATGTAGTTTCCAGGGGGAAAAATGGAATTGTATGTGCATTGTAAGTTGCTCGCTGGAGACATATCGAACGGAAAATTATTTTTTTCCATTTAGCTTTGAAATTTGGCATTTAGGATGCAACAGTAATAGGGCTAGTAGTCTGCTTTGCGCTTTGTTTCATTCCTACTGTACCAAGAGTAGACTCTGCTTACACCTAAAATTCCTGTCTCCTGCTTTAATAATAATAATAATAATAATAATAATAATAATAAATTTATTTCTAACCCGCCTCTCCCTCTGGATCGAGGTGGGGAACAACAATAAATATAAATACAAAGACCATAAAATCGATAAAACATTAAAACAATTACAATTAATACATTATTAAAAACATCTTAAAATTCAACTGGGTAGGCCTGCCGGGAGAGATCAGTCTTCACGGCTCTCTTAAATTCATGAAGACTGCAAATTTGTCAAATCTCCTCCAGCAGGCCATTCCACAGTCTGGGAGCAGCAGAAGAGAAGGTCCTCTGGATAACACTCATCAGCCTAGTTCTGGCTGATTGAAGTAAATTCTTCCCAGAGGACCTGAGTGTGCGGAGCGGATTATACGGGAGAAGGCGATCCCACAGGTAACCTGGACCCAAACCGTATAGGGCTTTAAAGGTAATAACCAACACTTTATACTTCGCCCGGAAGCTAATTGGCAGCCAGTGGAGTGATTTTAAGACTGGTGTAATGTGGTCACCCCTAGGTGTACCGGTGACCAACATGGCTGCCATATTTTGAACTAGTTGAAGTTTCCGGACTAGGCACAAAGGTAGCCCTATGTACAGTGCATTGCAGAAGTCGAGTCTCGAAGTTACAAGTGCATGCACTACCATCTTTAGGTCTTCCAACTCTGCTTTCCTGCACAACAGTGATGAAGTCTAGGGTGCATTCACTTTTGATACAAGTTCATGCCTGATCAGATAAAAAAATTGCATCAGTTACATAGGATTCATTCTGACAAACATTTTACACAATTAGAAAATGAATTGACATATGCAGAAATTCAACCTAGACCTTCAAGTGGATGTAGTCCACCTGAAGAAGTTCAATGCATGATGGATTGAACAGTCAGTGTTCATTTAGCATGTGTGTCCATTTTGCATTTGCTGTAGAATCTGTTGTATGCTCAGGGATAGCACACCCATGAGATGCTCACATCCAGTGGAGGATTGGTGGATCATGTGCCCCATCTACCATCAGCAGGGTTTCCCATTGCCACCCTCTACTAGCTGCAGGTTGCTTTGGGTTGGTTTCTATTTGGTGGTGGGAAAGTAGCTGTATCTGCTGCCACCTGCCAACCACAGAATGCAAATGCCACCATGCTTGCTTTTAAGAAGAAACCCTCAGTCAAGCATCAGCCAGGTGTTTTCTCATTGGAGCAAATGCCACAGTAGGAAAGTGGTCGATGTGGCTCTCCAGAGTAGCCAGATGGCACTCCAGAGCAGCCAGTGGACCTGATGCTTCACTCTGAGGAGTCATTCGTGAGAGCAAAGGAGTCTCTTCATAGAGCTGTGCCAGTCCTGACATTCTGAAAAGTCCTTCCTGAGAACAAAGGAGCCCTTCCAGAGAGCCTTGCCAATTGCATTCCTGCTGCAGTAAATATGGTGTGACTCTCTGGAGTGGCCAGCAGGCCCAGTACTTTACTCTGATAAAGAACCCCTCAGAATGAGGTGTCAGATGGGTGCTCCAGGCAACCCATCTGTTTTGTTCTCTAGCACCAGGACTATGGTATGCTGATCTGTTTTCAGATGAACAAGTAGACAGAAGAGATGCTTGTCTGCTCTTCTCTTCTGCCTTCTCACCCATTACTATCTTGTTCTACTACTTCCTCCATCCTTCCTGCAATGCTTCAGCAGTATCCCTGGTCAATGAAACGAAACATCATACACTTCACCACAAAAGAGCAGCCACACAAAAGAAAAAGAAAAAGAAAGAACACTATAAGGCTCGCAGGGAATAAAATAGCCTGTGGTAATGATCACAGAAACATGAAGAGGAGGACTGTAAGTGTATATATATATATATATATATATATATATATATGCAGACCATTATTTGCATGGAGAAACTTGAAAAGTAAAACTCTTGACCAGATTGGAGATATGGGCATTTTCAATGAAGGGGGTGAAACTACTCAGTCTCATTTGCCTTTCTTTGCCAGTATTACCTATATTTTGTGGTAGCAGTGGCTATGCTCTTCTTGGAAGCAGTCAACTACCATTTTGCTTCCCAGAATGCCCTTTGGAATAATGCTGCATGATGTAGGGGTGGTTGTTGTGGGGAAATCCAAAACTTTTTCGGCCCGACGAATCCCTATGGCACCCCCAACTCGGCTGGAATTTGTGAGCTGAGGGACGGGTCATTTCCCGAAACCTGGGAATCTTGCTGGTTTATTTTAATCTGTGAATTGTAATTGCGCAAAATTGCGGGTGAAAATATTTACACTTGTGGAATAGCAGACACACATCCCAAAAAACCTGAGCTGGCCCAACTGGTTGCGTGATGAGTCAGGCCAGCTCACAGATGAGCAAGACAGAGTCCAAGGGGCTGACCTGGCAATACCCCACTGAGCTCTATCCCCTCAAATGGATTCTTCCGACATCCCTAGCATGATGTCATAGAAATGGTAGCTGACAAGTCACTAAAAGGAGCAGTACACTACCAGTGTTAAGTTTGTTTCTCATCCTTTAAATTCTTCCCCAAAATCAGTAAAAATCCCCCCTCCCCATGCTTGTTGCCTGGAAATGGATATGCAGAATTGGGAGCCCTTTCAGTTTAGAACCAGAAGAAATGCAGGTTTTGTAAGTTACTCCAGTGCAATAAGGCTTAAAAAAATCTTCATCCCATATTTGAGAAACAAATCAGGCTGAATAGAAGGAACTTCTTTAAACAACAGTAAAAATCTTTAAGTTAAAGCAGGCCCCATAGCACTGTGTTCACTGAAGTATCCATGCTTTGTTGTTGGAATAATCTACATACTCTATAAACTGACTCCCCTTCTCCCAAGTAATTCATGCACAATTTACTCCACATCACTATTATTATAACCTCAGGCTTGTCATAATTCCTACAGGTATTTAGGCATATGCTACAAAAAGATAATTATTCATGGGATTTATGAGTCCATTAATACCACAACTCTCTTCCAGGGTATTTCCCTGGCACACCATAATGTTTCCATCATGGAAAGAAAGACTTCACGGATCAAAACGGCAACATATAAATGGATCACATACAGAATTCCAGATTTCTACTCTCTCTTCTTTGTACAGATATGTGGGACTATGTGAGGTGAGATACTAGATTTTGTCTATTTTGAAAGCTGGTTCAAGATAAAAAGTGATAAGTTTTCATAAGATCTGTGGACCAAAGACCCATCTCCAGTGACACTTTTGCGTTGTCTTAAATGAACATTATGACCACATTTCTATAACAACTTTTTAAATTAGCATGTGTCTCAATGTATAGATTTCTAAAATGGATCTCAATGCAGAACAAGCACCTGATTCACACACGTAATCCAAAGCATAATTACTGCTGTTTTTTCCCTATTGCCAGATAAACTATCATTGCCATTGCTCCTGCAAAAGAGTATTTTGAGGTGGAAGTATTACTTGGAAAATTCATATTTTGGAACTGCTGAATACCTTGATGAATATATTCAAAATTTCAGATGGGGATCCTAGAACATATGGACACTATTTATCTTGATCTTACCTTCCACAATCAGCTGATTTTGTAAATTGTATAATCTCAAAATGCTTCTCAGTAATATAACACATAACACAATGAGTTCTATTGTAAAGAAATTTGCATAAAACTTATTTTAGGTCTTTCTTTGTAATCAAACAAATCAACTTATTGAAGTACCATTTGAACAAGAAAATCTTATTTTTATTATTTTTCATAAGAAAGCTGCTTCACATCCCCCCCCCCAATTTTTCCTAGTAAAGATCTCTTTGAAGGAGATAAATGAATAAATTGCAATTATTCATTTAGTTGATAAATTCACCATTTTGTCTTCATGATTTGTCAGAGCACAACTGTGAAATAGTCACATGCATTCAGTATTAAAAATTATCCATGAATTTCTTCGATGAATAACTCTCTCAAAAAAATTATAGTTGATTTGTGGTTAATATTGTTTGTCATAAGCTGGTTTATTATCTCATTTAAAGTATGACCTTCTCTTTGTAAATATATATGTGGAAGATATATGTTTTATATAATATAGTAGGCATAAAGTTACCATATCTCAAACTCTTACTTGCTACTGTGTGCAGGGATGGGAGAGAACTTTATTCAGTTTGTAATTTATGAGAACTGAACATCCCAAACCAATCTGTGAACCAAAATCAGTATTCGCACTCATCCAAATTTTGCAATGTATCTGCATTATAAAAAATATGTATATTAAAGAAAGGTACAAGCAAAAAATGCAAGTAATAGTGAAAATAACAAACAAAAATGCATCATATTCGGGAAATCCACTTCAAAAATGTGTCCATCAGGCAAAATTAGGAGAAATGTGCACATGAACTTTCATGTGGACTTTGGAAAAAAAATAGCAAGCTATACAGAAACAAGATAGAACACACGTAATGTTTGGAACTGAGAGAAACTGAAATTGATTGATTGGCCTGTCCTTAACTGTGAGGAGCGGCTACAACTGCCAAGGGTCTCCTTGGTAAACTGTGCCCTATGAATATTACAACATTTGCATTTTATATTGTATATACATTGTAACATTATTTCCCATCTCTCTTCCCCGTCCATTCCCACTGTGCAGTGATCACAATTATTCCACAAACAAGCAGAGTTCTACAGAGTTATTGACATTTTTTTCCCTTTCAACATCAGGGAAAACACATCTGAAGACCAAGGACACCTTAAAACTCTAGCCTGGAAATATATTTTACGAAATCTCAATAGATAGCAAAGCAACACTTGTATAGGACTGAGGACTGCTCATGATGCTGGAAGCTAATGCAAGTGTGTACAGTCAATCAATATTTGTACCAAGCAGCATGGGAGTCCTCATTAAGCCTCTATGTGTTGTTCAGAGACACAGACTTCAAAGTGGCAAACATGTCTTTAAAGCTTTTTATATATAACTTTCAATGAAACTTCTAAAAAATAGTTTGGCAGTTGCGCACACACCGACACACATACAAATGCCATGAGTTAAGCCCCCTCCACCTTATCTTGCCATCTTGATCCAATACAGAATAGGAAAGAACAGCAGTAGCAGCAACATATTTGCTCTTGAATTATGATAAACAAAACATCACTATTCAAAACATTAATGTTAATGTAACACAGATTACATTTCTTTTTTAACATATTTAATCTCCAGTCCCTAGAGGAATTTACTAAAAATATGGTATCAAGAAAAGTAAGAGCTATGTGGTATCAAAGTTTAGAAAACTGGATTGGGCTGATAACAACCACTGAAATAAATTGTTCCGTAAATGGTCAATGTTTATGTACCCTAATTTATTCTTGGTTTTTATAAATATAGAAAGAAAGTTGTTTCTTGACCAAAAGACAAAATGTGGTACTATCCATGATATCCCCAGACATCTAGCAACCATGACTACATTCAGGGACATAGTCATGAATGTAAAAGGTAGAGCAAAAGTTCTTTGTGAGAAATTCATCTGATTGTAGCTCTGAATCCTTTCATAAAGTTGAATCAGAGTTGCATTATGAAATTCACATTTTTGTGAGCTTTCCAAGGCAGCTGGTCTTTGGGGAGAGGATACATCCCAAAATGTGCATATAAAAGTGCATATAAAATTGCATTTCAGCAATGTAAAATACTGTGGGGGTGGGAGGCATGTGTTTAAAATACATACCAAATATTCACACATTAATCTTTAGATTGGGGGAAATGTTACAAAAAGTATGAATTTATGTACAGATTCTTTTTCAATGCAAGTTCATTCAGAAACAGAACGAGACAAGCCTGACCTCAAGAATATAGCAATCTTTACAAGACTGAGACTGAAAAATCTATCTATCCCTACTCTTTGCAAGGTTATTGAAAACAAGAAGTTATTTCCTAGTTCTTCCAATTGGTGCTCTGTTGTTAATCTTACAAGAAGCACACTTCTGGTAGACTCCTGGTACAAGGAGGGTGTACCAGGAGTGTGCCCCCTGAAGAAGCACACTCCTTGTCAACTCCTGTGGGGCCCAAGTGCAGAAATGTGCACGAAAGAAGAAATGTGGGAGCTGCAGATAGGATCCAGAACAGATCCAGATGTAAGGCTGAAGCAAAATTGGGGGATATGGATTGAGGATTTTTTCCTTCCAAATTCAGGACAATTAGAATCTTTTCCCTGAAAGGTCTAAATGCTACCTAACCCATATCTTAAACTACATATCTTAAGCTCTGTACTGAGAGGAAGCCCAGTTGTTCAAAGCAGTCCAACGGACTGCAGCTACTATTTGTGTTGCAAGGTCTAACTGCTCAGGAAGAGGCTAGACAGATTTTTTTTAAAAAAGGATTTGATGAAAACTGGGGTACTTGGCCTAGTTTTGAGGAAAGGATTAGTGGGCTAGATTAGTGGGCTAGAGTCAGTTGAAAAGAGAAAGTACTTTACTATTTTCAGAAAGATATACGCAGGTCTGGAAGTTTATATGGATTCCTTTATTCAAGCAGTCATGCTTCTAAATCTGATTTCTAATGTAACAACTGAAGAATGAACCACAGATGGTGAAAAATTATAGGATTGAGGAGATATTAGAAGAAAACAGATCTCATTCTAGGTGAGCTCCAGCAGCAGGAGTAACATATTGAATATAGGAATCAACTCCAAATTGGAGATGGATTAGACAAATTTTAGTTCCATTTTAGAAATCCTAATGCCATTGGGTTGGCCAGAACTGTGTGGGCCACACCACCTCACACATTATATTTCCTTGCATATGCGGGTATGGGAACATCACTTGCATCTGAAAAAAAATGAGAGTGAACACTGTTCAGAAAACACAGTAACCCATGATGGTTAAGCATTTAAAGCTAAACATTATGGCTTAGCGGGTCATGTGAACCATTCCTAACCATGTTGGTTACATAACTATGGTTTAAACATACTTAATCACTTGCTGAAAAAGGGTTAGGGGCCTAACATGGCTTAGCATGTTGTCTGAACAGGCCCAGAATTTCGCTATTTCTGGGTTCCAAAAAAGATAGGACAATAAATCAGCAACTATTGGATGACAGCTGCCTCTTATTTCAAGTATTCTTTCTTTCTTGTTTGCGGTGGGGGGGGGAGCCTTATCATAGTCCAGATTACTATAGCTCAACAGTGGATAATGGATGCCTTTTATTTCAAACACTACATTTCCAGAGTGTTTGATTAATTCTGAAATTTTGACCAGGCAATACAAATAGCCACAGATTGTGGTGTGCCTTGATATGAGGCAGTAATTATTGGGACACACATCTTTTCAGAGGACACCAGATGGCTGGTATTCACTATCCCCACAGCTCTGATTCTAACATGACACACGGGAGGACGGATTCACTTTTTCCCTATGTTCTGCAGATGTGGGACAGGGCCACAAACCCAAAATTCTAATCATCATCTAGGGATGTGTGTGTGTGTGTGTGTGCGTGTGATGAATCTGTATATGGATTGTATCCACGTGTTACATGTCCCACCATTGCTCTCCTTCTCTTGGCTATGCATCAGCAAAGACCTGGGGAAATATTTAACGTGTAACTTGTCTTTGAGAGGCAGAGCTTTTCCTAACTCTAGAGCACTGCAAACATTTTACGTGGCTCTTGCAAAGTGTAATAAGAGCATTAGAAGGCGATTTTAGAACAAAAATAGGTTAATATACGGGGTGGTGCCTCAAACAGGGGAAGAACAGCCTTGCATGTAAGTTTTCTGCACACTTCCCTAATGTTTACCCCATCTGAAAATGCAGTTTTTAAGCAATGTTGTACCCTCGGGCCACTACAGTTTTTAAAACAAGTTCCCTTTCAGCCAGGAGCTTCTTTCCCCTTGTGGTCACTCACCAATATTTACAAGGCAAGGTCACTTTGAATGCCAGTGGCAGTTGAAAGAGCAAGAGGAAGAGCGACACTTTTTGTCTTCACCGAGCTGGCTGATTCTGCCACTGTGATAGTCGACAATGACATTACACCAGGGAAAGGCTGTCGCAGTCTCACACTCCCAGCTCTGCTGCGGCGACCAAACAAAACAAAAACAAGAAGAAAAATAGTATGGTTCCACCCCCCACCCCCCCACTAGCCTATGAAGGTAATACAAAAATATGAACACATTTTATCTTTCGGATATAAATAAAGCTTCAATCTTGGCTATAAAAGCCACTATCTTGAAGTTACTTCAAAAATTAGGATTTAAAGGGACCCCCAAAGAAAATGAATATCCTTCTGTAAAATAAATTAATTACTTTGAAAGCTTGCTGCAAGGAGCTGGCCATAAACATCTTATGCACCCAGCAGGTGGTAGAGAGTAGACAGAAACAACTATTTTATTAAAATTTCAGGAAGAAATTTTCAGTCAAGATACGTATTTGGGGGGAGAAGGATGGATGGCAGTATTGACGAGTACATGTAACCAATGAAGAAATATAACAAGGCAAAATATTAATGAAAGTTTTTTTATTTATTTGCATTTTTATATCATCCATGTGAATTATTACCTATACGCCTGATATGTCCTAAAAGAAAAAAAAAACTGTGATGAATAAATAAACAGCTCTAGAAATCTTCAATAGGGTGCTTTACCTTGCAGGGAATATTATCATTGGCTTTTGATACAATTTCTGCTGCAGGGAAAGACTTTCAAAGCGCCGAATGCTGAAGTATTGCCAGGCGCTCAAAGACCCCCTGCTGTGCGCGTCAAACTAAGAAATCTCTCTGAACTTGTCGAATTAAAAGTCAGCTCTCTCTCTCTCTCTGCAACCCCTGCATGAGCTGGGAAGCTCTGTCCTCATTTTTTTTTTCCAGGGCCTCTATGATAAACAAATGGAGCCTGGAGCATCTTTATTCTTTATAGGCACATAATTAAAATTCTTCTCAAATGTAATTGAATGCAATAAATTTCAAAAGGAGGTTTAGGTTAACAATGATGCTAAAATGGTTTGAGTAGGCCGCACTACTTTACCATTCAATTGTCTTTCAAAGCTAAATCAAAACAGCTTGTTAAGACTTGGAAAAGTGTTTTGCTTTTTGCTTTTGGTTTTGATTGTACATCAAGAAGATGCTCCTAACTTAAACATCTCAGCAGGATTTATACTTTCGAGAATGTCACAGACTTAATTACTGAAATCACAAAAGAGGAATAAACTATTAAAATATAAACAAAGCTAGTCGAGATCCCTAGTTGCTGCAAATCTTTGTTTATCTATCCCCTCCACCCCCCCCAACACACACACAAAGAAAGAAGTATCATTTATGTTTGGGTTTTCAAAGTAACAACCTTTCAATTCACCCACAACAGTGTGCATTCACAACCTTGCAAATTTGATAATGGCTGCAATATTAGATTGTTGAGAGTGGAATTATTGCTGTGGAACAATGTTAACAATTAGCTGGGTAGCAAACTACAAATTGCAAAAGAACAAATGTTTTCTTCCTCTCTCCCAGAATATTCACCATCCCATTCCATCCAAACAATTAAATGCACAAGATTTTTTTTAAAATCATACCTAAAGAGGAAGATAAATACTAAACAATATAGTCAAACAGTTTTTCTTCTGTAGTGTTCAAAATATAATTCTGCTTCTCTTGCTCCTCTTTCATCTTTCTTATCCTGCCTGCACTACTGACTACAAATTACTACCAGAATTTGTTATTTTTAGAGCTTCCTCCTGTCTGTGAGTGGAGAATGCATTTACAGTTTAAGCGATAACCAATACGTGATAAGTGATAAGCCTGTCAGGGATTAATGCCTTCCAGCTCGGCTCCCATTACTTTGTAATTGCTTAACGTGATAAGAAAATGATCTGTGATGAGTTATCACATGATGGCTCATTCTAACAGATAAAGGCATTCCTATCATCAAGTGATAACTGCAGTGATTACATTAAAAATCTAGCAAGTCAATTTACTAGCTCTTCTAATTGAAGCCATTGCTCATTACAGTAATATCAATATGCCCCTGATAGCTATATTCTTCTTCATCATGAGCATTTCTGTCTCTAAAAGCCGCATGTAAAGGAACACAAGTTGTATGACAAATTTTGTGGCCACAACTACTCCAAATACCTTATTCTCATGTTGCTACCATTGTTTCCTGCCTATAGCTTGTGCTTATTTTAAAGTACAAGCACGCAGATGGTAAAATGCCCATTGCACATAAATATGGTAGCACCCGTTAGCAGAACAGTGCTACATAGAGATCACCAGATGGCAAGAAACAGCGGTGGTAAGAAGAACACATTTGTTTAAAGAAAATTATTATTGTTATTGTTATTGTTATTATTATTAAAAGTCATTCAATATTCTGGAAATGAAGAGCACTTGGAAAAATGAATAATTTTGAGAACTTTCTGGACCAATTTAGAAATTACGTGTGGTTTGCTGCTGTCTGTGTGATTGCTTTGGAGTCATCTAAGAGCAACTGTATTGCTCCAGGTAATGTGTAAAAATTGCTGGACTGGCCTGGCCGTTTGTTGGTGCTATGTTGGGGACATTTGAAAGACCAACGAACGGCAGTGGAGGTTTTTCCACTCTTTGCCAGGTTTTGTTTCATTTCCTTAGCTATTCTTGATGGATGAATACATAGCACTGTGCTGCGCAAAACCTGCCGAAGTTCTGTGGCTGTGCCCCACCCTAACAATGGAAATGTTTGTTTTCAAGAGTTTTCTTTCTTTTTCCACCAAATCATTTTTTCTCTCCCCTCACCCCTATTCCTTCCTGCTTATTTTTTTTATTATTGCATTTATATCCCACCTTTTTTCCTCCAAGGAACCCAAGACGGAGTACATAATCCTCCTTCTCTCCATTTTATCCTCACAACAACAACCTTGTGAGGTAGGTTGGGCTGAGAGTCTGTGACTCGTCCAAAGTCACCCAGTGGGTTTCCATAGCCAAGTGGGGACTAGGACCCGTATCTCCCGACTCCCAGTCCAACACTTTAGCCACTACACCACACTGGCAGGTTGTTGAAGGAGGAATGGATCACTTTTGCCAGAAGTCTGAACATCACTTGCACAGAGCTTTGGAAATCTGTCCCAGTCCTGATCTAAGCGTGCAGGTATTGCACATCCCCCAAGCAATGTATTCATACATGATAGTAGCTCACTACAAAACAACCAAATCCCGATAAAACTGTGTCATATATACTACAAAGCAAGAACTAAATGTGCATACAGTGCTGATAACACGCAGGTGAGCCCAGCTGCAGATTCCACATGGTAACATGTATAAGACACATGTATGCTGCATGTTATTAAGCAATTCAGCATTTAGAAAATATTCTAGAACATGTCTCTCCAGTGTAAGGATGGTGAACACTTAATCTTAGACTAGAACTATCAGTGTACTCATAGAGGAGATCATAAACACATGCAGATCAGATTAATCAAGAAAGTGAGTCAAGCCACGGATTACAGGTCATCACAACAATGCTTTATATTGTCAAGGAATTAAAACACCTTCTTTCACTTTCAATCTCTCCTATAAGACCAAAAGAGACCCTTCATAGACTCATAAAGTATTTCTTTCTCTGTCTGTTTTACACACATGCTCACACAAAGAAACATGGTCCTGCTCACTATTCTTGCTATGTTGCAATGCTGATTCTCCTGATCCCGGATGGGTGCCATGCTGGAGCAGGGGGCAGCAAATAGAAAATGCCCAGTAGGTGCTATGATGGGGTGACCCCATGCAGCAGGGCTGGGCTAGTGCCTGGGGGTGGTGAGACTGGGAGGAATAGCAATGCATCCCTGAAGCCAGCCAGTCAGCCAGTGTAGCACTTCCTTGTCCCAGTTTGTCTGTACTTCTCAATACAGTCCCTGAAAAACCCAAGCAAGCCAGACAACCTGCTGGACTACTGTGATGGACAGAGACATGGCAGCCACTCCAAATCCTGCACAGGAGACATGCGTGCACAATAATACACATGCATGCGCAATACACATGTACGCAAAAGAAACAAAGTTAAATGTATTTAAATAAAGAAATAAATGGTGATAGGAGAAAATTGAACAGGGGCATGAAACCCAGCTTTTTCTGGGTTTCATGCCAACAGTAGATTCAGATGCCCTAAAAAGTGCTAGACCTTTTTGTCCCAATTGGTCGGCAACCCTAGTGTATCATCCAATCACAGTTCTGCTTTTTGTTTTAAATGTGTGCCAATCTGCATCAAACCAACTGGACCTATATCCTATTCTTAATGTGTATTAAAAGAAGGGGAGCCAGGCTGATACATAATAGCCATTTTATTAACTGTGCAAAAATCTGGCTTCTTTTTCGAAAAAGAAAATGCAATATGGGTTTCCAGAGATAAATAAAAATCTGGGAACTTGAAAACTGTAACAGAAACCTAAGCATAATCTTTTCTTTATAAACGTGGAAATATGCATACTTGAATTGCCTCTCATGTGTTAACAAAGCCATTTCGCTTTGATGAGAACGACTCTATTCTTCCATGCATGTAATCTTTCAATAGAAGTTAAAGATGGCATCAAATAAGGGAGATAGACCGGAAAGAGGAAAAGGAATATTAACAGCATGATCCTATACATGTTTAGTTGGAAGTAATTCCTTCTGAGTTCAATAGGGCTTATCCCAAATAAGTGTGTGTAGGACTGCAGTTTTCAGATAGCAAAGAAAATCCAGACATCAAAACTTAACGAGGAGGGAAAGGAAAGCATGATAGTTCGTTATACGTTGCTCTTCTGTAGGAAAAAAATAGAAGAAAAAGAGCACATGGAAGAGACAAAAGCCCTTTTTATTTTAACACATGACATGAATGAATGTAGGTAGGAAGAATATCACAGTGTAGGAATGATTGTGGGGAGAGGCTGCGAAAAACTGAGAAAAGGACTTAACAAAAGACAATTCATGTGAAAAAGACCAAATGAAGACGGAAATGGAAAAAAAGGAAGAAAGAAGTTGTAAGTAATATACATATAAAAACGTGTTATTAAAAACGTAAGTGATTCCAAAGGATACAGGGGATAACAACAACTTCTTTCGGGATGTATGCATACTTTATTTCTACCTTAAAACGCAGCTTTTGGCTCAGAATGCCCATTTCATTCCTACATTTTTGTGTGCAAAGAACTCCTATTTCCACTGTTGAACCAGTCAACATTAATTCCCTTGTCTAGCTTCTTATTTGAAGAGCTCTGGCAAAGTTTTCAGCATCAGTGATTCAAAGGTTCCTTGCTCCTTGTTTCTACTTGTAAATTGACAAAAGCTATGACATCCATGTTATATAGCCTTACACGGATTTGCTGATCTCTTCAGTTCTCTCTGAAATGGACAAAAACCTCTTCTGACGATCAACAAAATGTTCATATGGATTGTTGCAGAGGCCAACTACTTTTTCTGCACTGGCTCCAACTGGATTTCCATACTGTCAGAAATGACAGCTGAGGCAGGTAGAAAACAAAAGATTTTTGAAACATTCAAATAAAGCATTTTGCAACTCACTGTTGAACGATTGTAGAAGGGGCTGTTTTGGTTGTCCTAATAAATGACTGTGACTGTAGCCACCAGAAGATGTATTAGTGCAGGAGTCCCCAACCCTTTTGGACCCATGCGCAGTGGGCACCACCACAGAATGGCTCCCATGAAGGACATTCCTAGTCACATAATGGCTGCTATCAGGGCATGGCTAGTCAAAAGAGGATGGGGAAGAGAAGTAGTGAAGCTAAAGGCTGGGGCGTGAGAGGGGGAAAATAGCGAGGCTAAGGAGTAGACGAGAGAGAAAGAGAGAGGCTAGAGGCTAGGAGGGCGAAGAAGCAGAGAGGGAAAGACATGGTGGGGAGGGAAATAGCGAGGCTAGAGACGGAGTGGAGAGAAGCAGGAAGACAAAAGGGTGAATGGGAGACAAAGGTTAAAGCTAGGAAGGGAGAAAGACGGCAGGGACAGGGAAGGGAGAGAAATAGACAGAGAGCCTATCTACATACAAGGTTTTTGACGTTTTATAAGGGTTATGAAAACTCTTTGGGCCACATGACGCACTCCCTATAACGTTGTATATCTGAGGTTTTTTAAAACTCACTTCAGTTATATACAATGGTTTCACTTTTAATAAATCATTTTAAGTAAAATATGTGTCCTTCCTTACCGTTTGTAATTCCTGGGGGCAGTGCTTCCTTTACTGGTGCCCAAATGCTGAGCAGTTGATTGGTGGGGAAGAAACAGGAAGTGGACCAGTGAACTACAACACCCACAATTCTTAGCCCTATACTCGCTAGGGAATGACAGAGGAACTAAGAAGGAAGTGGGTGACTGAACTACAACCCCCACAATGCCTTGCCCTAAATTCATTGAAAAACGAAAGAGAAAGAGACAGGGCAGAACAGCATGTGACTGTACACACCGCTTTAAAGACTGAAGATTTTTTCTCCTGTAACGTGAGTACTCAGTAATGTGGCCTAAGACGTTTTAGAACGCACCTATTTGGAACGTTTTAAAATACTATTTAAAACGTTCCAAAGGACTGTGTGGATTCCCCCAGAGACAAACAAAAAGGAAAAGATCTCTGTGGATGAAAGAAGAACGAGTGGGGGTAGGAATCAATCCTTTCCTTCCCTTCTTGCCTGCTGAACAGCTGATGAGCGGCAGGTTCAGGTACAGAAAGGAGAACCTGGTGTCCTAACTATTTCAATTTTCAAAATCAGAAATACATTTGTCAAGGGGGCAGGGAGTCAAAAGCTTTATGGGCCCCGTTGGAGGGCCCCGTGGGTGCCATTGTGCTCATGGTCCCCACATTGGGGACCCCTGTATTAGTGAATAGATAACTAAAGCCCTGGTTTAAAGTCGGAAGAAGGCATATTCTACACATTTGCACCTGAGCAGATTATATTCTGATGTTTTTCTATAAATACGTTTTGTTTCCCTCTTCTGTGAAAGGACGACTTTCACCCATTCAGATACAACTAGAACATACATTCTAAATTTATCTCCTGCTTTGTGAATGTAAACACTGGCTCAATTTGGACGACACGATAGTCAATGGTGGGGTAATAATCAACTTTACAGTTGTTCCTCTAGGGGGTACTCCCCACACAACATGGTAATAAATAATCAACTGTGGTGTGGATTAGGATCAGCACTGAGTTGACTATGGCAGCATTCGGATAACACGATAGTCAAAACAACTGACGATTGTTTCCCGCACACCAGTTGTTTATTGTGTCGTCCGAATTGAGCCACTGTCTAGTTGATCCCCAGTTCTGTTTTCTACCAACCAAGGAACTTGTCTGGTTTGTCCTGGATGGAGACAGTTTTGAGTAAACAGCTGGATTTTCAATTTTCAGAAATGAAGGATCAACAGCCAGTGCCTGCAGGAGGAGGGGACCACCATCACCCCACCCAGGGAAGAGGGAGAGCTGTCTGCTGCTGCTGCTTCTTGCCACTACCGCCCTCTCCCTGTTGGACTGCTGCTGTTCAGTGGACTGCCACGCCCTGCAGGACCAGGCCCCCAGGTACTCACCCAGCTGCTGCTGGCATTCTCCACCTGTCCCTCTCTTGGAAGAGGGATACATAAGCCGGTTGGCTGGGGTGTCCTGGGAGAGCCAGTGCATGCAGGAGGAGGGGACCAACATCACCCCACCCAGGGAATAGGGAGAGTTGCCTGCCGCTGCTGCTGCTTCTTGCCACCACCGCCCTCTCCCTGTTGGACTGCTGCTGTTTAGTGGACTGCCATGCCCTGCAGGACCAGGCCCCTAGGTACTCACCCAGCTGCTGCTGGCATTCTCCACCTGTCCCTCTCTTGGAAGAGGGATACATAAACCAGCTGGCTGGGGTGTCCTGGGAGAGCCAGTGCGTGCAGGAGGAGGGGACCAACATCATCCCACCCAGGGAAAGCTGCTTGCCGCTGCTGCTGCCTACCTGCCTGTTTGTTGCTGCTCTTTTTTTCCCTCCCCCCTTTCCTCCCCCCCCTTTTTTCCCCTGGTTGGCTTTTTCTGGGTCTTGAGTCATGTGCCTGGGAGGGAGGATACAGAGCCAAGTGGGGGGATTTGAGGGGGCCCCAATCAGTGTAGTGATGGGTAGAGGGAGATATGGCAATGTGAGGAGGACGTGCCAGGTAAGGGGAACGCGGCTCAGACATGTTCCAGTCCTCGCAACCAGAGGTTTGTTGGTTGCCCTATCAGCCAGCCCTCGGGACTCCGGATGCTGCTATTAAATACAGATTGATATAAAATAAGACCTCCCTCATCCACAATTTAATTGTGGATGAGGCAGCCGATCTGGCATGTATAACTGAGACCTGGGTGGGTGAGCAGGGAGGAGTTAGCCTCTCCCAGTTATGCCCACAGGATACTTGGCTCAGCATCAGGGTAGACCTGAGGGCCGGGGAGGGGGGGTTGCTGTGGTCTATAGGAACTCCATCTCCCTCTGCAGGCTCCCTGTCCATGTGACTACTGGTCTGGAGTGTTTGCACCTTGTGTTGGGTCAGCGGGACAGATTAGGGATTCTGTTGGTGTACCGCCCACCCTGCTGCTCAACGGACTCCCTAGCTGAGCTGACGGAGGTGGTCTCGAGTGTACTGTTGAGGTCCCCCAGACTCTTGGTTCTGGGGGATGTCAACATTCACGCTGAGGGCACCTTATCCGGGGCAGCTCAGGATTTCATGGTCTCCATGACAACCATGGGACTGTCCCAACATGCCATCGGCCCGATGCATGTAGCAGGGCATACTCTAGATCTGGTTTTCGCAACTGGACATGGAGATGGTGATCTGAAAGTAGAGGACCTTACATCAGTCCCTTTGTCATGGTCAGATCACTGCTTGCTGAGGTTTAGACTTACAGCGGCTTTTCCCCTCTGCAAGGGTGGGGGACCTATTAAGATGGTCCGCCTACAGAGGCTAATGGATTCTGATGGTTTCCAGAGGGCTTTGGGGAGTTTTCCGGCTGATAGGGTTGGCTCTCCTGTTGAAACCCTGGTTGATCTGTGGAATGCAGAAATGACCCGGGCGGTGGACACGATTGCTCCTGAGCACCCTCTCCTGTGTAGAGCTCGTACGGCTCCATGGTATACCCCAGAGCTGAGAGCAATGAAACAAAATAGGAGACGGCTTGAGGGCAGATGGAGACGAACTCCTGATGGATGCAATCAAACACTGGTAAGTGCCTATAGTAAGGTATATTCAGGGGCAGTGAGGGCGGCAAAAAAGCAATACTTTGCTGCCACCATCAAATCATCTATCTGCCGCCCATCGGAGCTTTTCAGAGTTGTCCTGGGGCTATTACATGCCGGCCCCAAGGATGTGCTACAACCATCTGAGGCCCGCTGTACTGAATTTGCTAGGCACTTCCAGAATAAAATCTTTGGCATCAGCCAGGACTTAGACTCCAGTGTTATAGCAGGTAAATCTAGTGAGGTGTCCAGAGCACAGGCTTGTCCTGTTTTCTTGGATGAGTTTCAGTTGATACAGCTCGAGGATGTTGACAAGGTGCTTGGACAGGTTGGTGCAACCACCTCGTGCCCCTCTTGGCTAATAAAAGCTAGCAGGGATGGAACAGTCAGCAGGGCCAGGGAAGTGATTAATGCCTCTCTATGAGAGGGAGTGGTCCCAGGCCGCTTGAAGGAGGCGGTAGTGAGACCACTCCTGAAGAAATCTTCCCTAGACCCCAAAAATCTTAATAACTATAGACCTGTGGCAAATATTCCATTCCTGGGCAAGGTCCTTGAGCAAGTGGTTGCGAGCCAGCTCCAGACACTCTTGGATGAGACTGATTATCTGGATCCATTTCAGTCCGGCTTCAGGCCTGGTTTTGGCACGGAAACAGCCTTGGTCACCCTGTATGATGATCTATGTCGGGAGAAAGACAGGGGGAGTGTGACTCTGTTGATTCGCCTTGATCTTTCAGCAGCTTTCGATACCATTGGCCATGGTATCCTTCTGGGACGACTGGCTGAGTTGGGAGTGGGAGGCACTGCATTGCAGTGGTTCCGCTCTTACTTGGCGGGGCGGCTCCAGAAGGTGGTGCTTGGGGGACATAGCTCGGCCCCATGGATTCTCCAGTATGGGGTTCCTCATGGGTCAGTCTTGTCCCCCATGCTGTTCAACATCTACATGAAACCGTTGGGAGCGGTCATCCAGAGTTTTGGGGTGCGTTGTCATTAGCACGCTGATGACACACAATTCTATTTCTCCTTCTCATCTTCAGCAGGTGAGGCTGTGGATGTGCTGAACCAATGCCTGGCTCTGACAATGGACTGGATCAGGGCTAACAAACTGAAACTCAATCCAGACAAGACTGAGATGCTGTTAGTTGGTGGTTCTGCTGACCGGACGAGGGTCTTCAACTTGTTCTAGATGGGGTTGCACTCCCCCTGAAGGGGCAGGTTCATAGCTTGGGGGTTCTCCTAGAACCATCTCTGTCACTTGAGGCTCAGGTGGCCTCGGTGGCACGGAGTGCCTTCTACCAACTTCGGTTGGTGGCCCAGCTACGTCCCTATCTGGACAGGGATAACCTGGCTTCAGTTGTCTATGCTCTGGTAATCTCTAAATTAGATTACTGCAATGCACTCTACGTGGGGCTGCCTTTGAAGACGGTTCAGAAGCTGCAGCTTGTGCAAAATGCAGCGGCCAGAGTGATAACAGGAACCAGAAGGTTTGAGCATATAAGACCTACTCTGGCCCGCTTGCATTGGCTGCCTATACATTTCCGAGCCCAATTCAAGGTGCTGGTTTTAACCTATAAAGCCTTACACGGCTTGGGACCACAATACCTGATGGAACGCCTCTCCCAACACAAACCTACCCGTACACTACGATCCACATCGAAGGTCCTCCTCCGGTTGCCTACTCCAAGGGAGGCACGGAGGGTGGCAACAAGGGAAATGGCCTTTTCAGTGGTGGCCCCCCAATTATGGAATGATCTCCCTGATGAGGCTCACCTGGCGCCAACATTGTTATCTTTTCGGCGCCAGGTCAAGACTTTCCTCTTCTCCCAGGCATTTAACAACATATGATGAGGGGTTTTGTATTTTTGTGTTGTTGTTGTGCTTTGACCCAGAAGGATATTGTAATTTTAACTTGTTTTTATGCTTTATGCTTTTAAATTTTGTATATTGGTGTTTTAATTGTTCAATGTTTTTAATTTTTGTTAACCGCCCAGAGAGTTTCGGCTCTGGGGCAGTATATAAATGGAATAAAATAAATAAATAAATAAATAAACAGCTGCCTGACACTTATTTCCCACCCAGTGGTTTTAGGAGCACTGAAACCACCTAGCAGAACCCAATTTGAATGTTTGCAACTGCTGTTCCCTCACATCATCTGGCCCTGCAGACATCCTGAGAACATCTAGTCAGCCTTTCCCCCCATCCTCCCCACTACCACCGCCAACCTGCCATTTGCAACATCTTGACAGATTAAGAGATCTCAAGATCTCGAAAGCTTGCATGGTTTTGTGATCTTTGAGTTGGCGTAATAAAGGTATTACACTAGATGGATTTTGGAATAAAAAGTGAAGACTCTTGTATGTTCTTGCATGATAGAGAAATGCTACTCAAATGCCTTGTCCTTTTAGGAATGACTAGAAGCTATAAGAAAAGATCAAACTAAGGAACTGATTAGTATGCTGGTCATATCTAATGATGGCATATTCAATGCAGATTTATCCTGTTTAACTGGGCGCTACATAAGAACCTCAGTTTAGTCACCAGGAAGATGTTTTCATTGGTTTTTAAGTTGGGGCTTCTTGCTCAGAAATTAGTAGTCTCCTCTCCCCTCAAACAATGACTTCTAGGCGTACTAGGCTGATTTTGGGGTGGAGGTGTTTTTGGTAATCAAGAAAATGTTTAATTGTTTGCAAGGCAGAAAAATATATCCAGTAATAAGGGAAAGTGTGTGCACTTGGGTGGTTTTATTGAAAGTTTAGCCCAAAGTAGGCTGACCAGATAAAATCCAGGTCAAGGCTCATGTAACTTTAACAGTTGTAGAGAAAAGGGAATTTCAGCCAGTGTCATTTGTATGCAATTAGTTCCTGGTGAAATTCCCTCTTCATCACAACAGTTAAAGTTGCAGGCATTAGACTAGAGTGACCATATACAAAAGAAGGCAGGGCCCCTGCAACTTTAACTGTTGTGATGAAGAGGGAATTTCACCAGGACCTAATTGCATACAAATGACACTGGCTGAAATTCCCTTTCCTCTGCAACTGTTAAAGTTACATGAGCCCTGACCTGGATTTTATCTGGTCACCCTAGCCCAAAGGATATTGACATTCCCTTCTGTGAATGAGGGAAAAGTGGCTTCAGACACCAGTACCATCTGTCTTTTTTTATAAAATAAAATAAATAAATCAGGATCTCCATTTCCTCAGTTAAATAGAAGGCTAGCAATAGCATTCCCTAGATTTCCAACAAGATGTGCGTGTATGTGTGAGTCCGTGTCCCTTCTTCCCACATTTATTTCAAGAAGAAATAGAAGTGAGTGTTTGTCAGGTTTAGCTAGCAAGCAGTGCCGAATTTGAGGAAGCACCTGTTGCTACATGTCCGTATTCACACATGTACAAAATTGCATGTGTACACATGTATCTGATGAACCCAAAACTGTAAGGATCTTTGCATTTCAACAAAATGGGGGAAATTTGCTTGAAAATAATGATCAATTTTTATTTTTACAAAAGAGAAGAATGCTTCGTTAGCATACCATCTGCCTATGTCTTGGACAGGAACACTATTCCTAATAACAATAACAGAGATAAAGGTGTGAGCTAGAATGCTGAAAAATCCATGTCTGGGTAGCTTGGAGACCCTGAACAGATACAAAAGGCTCTCCTCTTCCGACTGTTACTATCCATGAGTAGAAAGTGACAAATGAGACAAGGGAGCAGTCTATGTCATCATGTGTTTGCCCTATTCATGTTTGGAATGCCTGAATAGGGCTTATATTTGTCCTGGGATGAAAATTTCAACCATCCCATATTTGGCATTCTGGGGGTGGGGGGAGACGAAAACTCAAGCGAAAGAGACTGGGAGTGGTGAGAATTTTGGAGAATTTTCTCCTTGGGGAGGGGAACAGGGTTTCCACATACATTTTAAAATGTAAAATAGCACCAAAGTCAGAGTTCCCCTTCCCCTTGCAAGGAAAGTGCAAAAAGTGTTTTTTGGGGGGGGAGGCAAACATGCATTTGGGAATTTTCTACAGGAGGCTATAAATGTGCTGTATCGACATTTGGTTTGGTTGCAGAATTGAGATAAAAACACTACATGAAGAGTGTTTCCTTTGCTGCTTTTCTACTACATAACCTCTAGGTGGTACTGTGGTATAGTGGAATAGTGCAAATACACAGGTGAAAGAAGCATTTCCTTTCACTTTTGTAAATAACACCACATTTTCCCTGGTCAAAAAAAATTCACCGAAAGTGCTCTTTAGACACAGAAGCAAAATTGGAGAGTCACAATGTCGTCTTAAGAACAACTATGAGTGGGGAATGCTGAGCACACAATAAATGACTCCTGTAGAAAATATCTTAGTGTGCAATCCTATTCATGTTTAAACAGAAAAAAAAGTTCTACAACTTTTGGTGATAAATCAAAACGGACAGACTAGTTCATCCAGGCCCAGGGTTTTTGAGTGTTTTGCTTTTGAATCCCTGAGTGCTGATTTAGGATTGTCAAACTTTCTTTCTCTGACAAACTTCTCAACTTCAACATGCTGGGAATAGCTATACCTACTGAATTTGGTGGTACAAATGCATGAAAACTTCATTTCCATTCAATTTTTAATAAAAATTCACCGAAATTCACTATGTTCCTATTTGGGAGAGAAAGAACTTGAGATTTTTTTAAAAAAATCAAACGTGAGAGAAAGCAAACTTGACAAATTCTTCCATAATTTGTTCCTGAACTAAGATATGAACTGAAGTATAATACATGTGCTGAGTATCTGACCCCAACCCCTATTTACTGGGGAAAGCATGTGGTGGGTGGGATAGTTGTTTGTCTATGTGCCCATTCCAGGTCCCACATTTACCTAAGCAGCATTTTTACTATCACTGCATCCTTTTCCTTCATTTTCTGGGCTCTTTGCATCTGGCAAACAGTAAACAGGAGGGGATCTTTACTCTCCATTTGGATTGACTAGGTAGAATGCAATGTAGTATGGCTAAAGCAGTTCTTTACATGGTGTGTTTTTCCCTCCATAAAATATCGCCAATTTAAAAATATATTTCAGATTTTTAAACTGTGCTTTGTGAGGCAAGAGATTCCTGTAACATTATATAAAGATCAAAACAATCACAAGTCCCTCAGTCGGTTCACAACGCAGTGTATCTGCTTGTTAAAAATCTGTGCCACTGTACTCCCTTCAGCATTGAATGTGACAAATATGAATTATGCAATCATTACTGTTTCCTGGTTTATAATGAGGAATCTACAACAGCAGTTGGTTTAAACTCCTCCCAAATGTGACATGAAAAATAACAAGAGATATTCAAAAATAAAGATCCTGCCGTTCAAAAACTAATTGAGGGAAAAAATACACCACTTATCCTTAATAATATATTTGTGTGCGAAGACAAAACAAGAAACATTTCAATCTGTTTTTTGAGTTTTGTTTTTTTTTACTTCAGTTTTTTGAGCCGGCACATTGGTAATACTGTTTGTGTTAGGCGTAATGTGAGTTGAATGGTTAACGTGCATAGCAATCAGCCAATGTGCACATTCACCTCACTTCATGGAGAATGTTCATATAATCTGTTCATGAAGAGTGAATTATGCACATTCTCTACCCATTATGCATAATCCCAACAGACCTTGGGGAATATGCATATTTTGACTACATTTCACAATTGTGTTTAAGCAATTGTACTTAATCCCCAACAGGTCTTGGGCACTTGCTAGTCATACAGAATCTCCAAGAGGCCATGGGGAATTTGCAAATCTTGATGACATTTTGCTCATTCTCTGGGCAACATGCACATTCTCTGGTCAGAATGCATAGTCTCCGATAGTCTTTGAGACCAAAGACCAAAAAACCCAACTCCCCCACCCCCACAAAAAAAAAATTGCCCACTTGTATTCTAGATAAGTAGAGAATAGACTGTTGCAGAAGAAATGAGCACACTGAAAAGCTGCTGCTGTTGGGCTGAGGTTTTACCCGGTAGCTGGAGCTGTCCTCCTTTCAGTGCCAATGCCCATCCTGCCTGGTGCCTGCCATCTTCCCATCTGCTGTCCACTGCCATCACCATTCTCCATCAGTTTAGGCATTGGAGAGGCCCACCAGAGGGCATCTTGCCCAGGGCTCCATCATACCTAGTGTTGGCCCTGGTCTCCCCATTCTCAGTTAACGGATGTTGTCATGTCTCTATCTGATTAGTGCATCATGCTGTGATGTTATCCTATTCACTGCATGATCACCAATTCGCTGGGATCACCTACGTGATGAAACGTGCACATTTGAAGAAGTCCATTCCGATAGCTTTGCTGTCTCTGGCAAATAACGCCTTCTTTCCAAAACAGCATTCGTATTTTCCAATGAACTGTTAACATGTTAACTCCTGATAACTGTATTGTAACTGTGCATGACTCACAGATCAATGATAATACTTAAGTTAAAAGTAGGTGACAGTCTATATTAATAAAGTAGCTTCATGCTATGATGACCAAATCATGGTGTTTTCTTTTCATTTTAAAATCTCAGTTGCCTCTTTTTTCCATAAGGCACAAATTTGATACTCATCTGGAAATGCTGCAGAAGTGCTCCGCAACTTCCAGCGTGGTATTCAGAAGGGGGGGCGATGCAAAAGGACCTTATCTCAAATGCAACACATTCCCTTTTATAAAATATAAAATATCTTCAGAATGTAGTCACTTCATATCATCTATCACTTCTGTCACAGTTTTCTTAAGATTTCTAACCTCTCCAACTTGCTCCTCTTATTACACACCATATGATTTATGAGTACTGCTAGTAAGAGAGACAGCTGTGAGATTAGCATTGTAACCTATCCCAGATCACCTTAGGAGCAATTGCTTCTGAAACATGCTGTCCCACTGAAATGAAATAACAACACATTTTAGGGTGGTTCTGACATATACTTTAAAAATATTTCATGCAATTGCCAGAAAGAGTGGAAACATAACCAATAATGAACTGGAAGACATTTTTTAAAGTAATGTTAACTGATTTTAAAATTCAGGTAGGCTATGCAATTGGACTTTACAACCTATTTGGTATTTCGGAATTCTAAACCATGATGAACCACTGAGGGTGGAATCCCTATATAGGTCAATAGAGCCCTTTAATTTCTTGCCTATCCTTGGCTGGATGCATGCAAAATCTGCATCACTACAACGAGAATCCATTGGTGCTCCAAGAGCGACATGAATCATTCTTCCTAATCCCCAGGACACGGCAAGGTGTATAGTCATTCTCCAAGTGCAAGTGAGCCACATTCATCTTACTATGGGAACTCCAGCAGGCCTTAAGGTGCTGAAACCATTTTGGGGCTAGGGTTCAGCACTTTGGGGAGCTCTTTTAGGGTTCTGGATGGTTCTGTCCAAAACCCAGAATGGATTCACAGCCCCACTGATATCAGAGCCACCAGCCTCCACTGAAAGTAATACCTGACTGCTTAGCAGTATGCCAGTCAAAGACTGGCAGGGGAGTCGGAGGGCTCCATTGAGTCCTATGAAGAGATACCTTCCTTGTGCACACTGCTCAGGCAACAGGGGTTGATCATGTTATTACTTTACAAACAGTGAACAAAGAAAAGATTTAAGTTACAGCAAATAACTAGGAAAAAGACAATCTCCATAGCAACAACGCAATTAGACTACTCAATTGGACTACACAACCTATGAGGCATTTTGGGTAATTTGTCTTGATAAGAACTGTTACACTGTATTTAAAAATCATTATTGATGATTATATAGGTTTTTATGGAACAATAATAGTCTGCAAAGTTAAATAGGAGAGAGAGAGAGAGAGAGAGAGATTCTCTATGATCTATAGAAGAAAGATATTCATAGAATCATAGAATAGTAGAGTTGGAAGGGGCCTATAAGGCCACCGAGTCCAACCCCCTGCTCAATGCAGGAATCCACCTTAAAGAATAGGGTACTGCTAGGCAGCTGTTAAAATGGATAGAAAAATATGACCACTATTATTTCCCTTATGAAAGTATTTGTGGTAAATTACCATTATGTGATCTAATTTTGATAAAGTAAGGGAGGCATAGATATTATGAGAACAATAACTTCATAGTAAATGTTTTATTGGAAACATAACAAAATGTTAACACTGAATTAATGTATCACCATTAGTATCTGTGTTAAATGATGAGATATTTAATCTAGACCAGCATCTTGGGAACTTTGATATACATGAATACATCATTTAAACCTCTTTAAGAAAGAAATGGGGTTATATTTTATCCTATGATGAAATAGTTAATGACACACATACGAAATTATCTTCCTTTCAATATAATCTAATAAAGACATTTTCTCACCCCATCTCCGCTCCATCCAAATGGAACTTTTAAGACATTAAGGCTGCTTAATCATGTTCAAGGATTAGCAGTTTGTCTCCTAATATTGGACATTCCCATGGACATACCAGCTGCTCCCCCCCCCCAACTAGGAAATGTGGCCAGGTCAAGTCAACCCAAGGTTTTTTCAAAGGCTGCCTCTACAAGAGGCATTTAAAGCTCTTTCAAGGCGCATTAAAAAATTTACCTCTACAAGAACGGAGCGCAAATCGGGCGTAGAGGCGCGTTTTCTCTCAGATTATGCGCATTATCGAATGCGCGTTAAATAGCGAGTTTTATTTTGCTCCGGCCATTAAAGCACATTTTGACTATGTGAACAAGCAATTCTCCGCATTAACTACTTGTAAAGTGCATTTGAAACAACCGGTAAGGTCACCTGTTGAGTGCTCAATTACCTCCTGCATACAAACATTTACGATAAAGTGCTTCCGAGAAGATGCGCATAATTGGAGGAACAGGTGTCAAACGGAATCCATCTAGAGGGGATCAAAGTTAAAAAAGAATGGGGGTGAGAGTGCAATCCTATGTCTAGAGGTTCATAGGATTTTTCAGTTTCTGGCAGCGACCTTGGTTCCCAGACATCACACTTGCTCCCTCCCCTGCCCCATTGTAGCTGGTGCAGTTCTTGCCACGCTGGCTAGGTCTCCATGCTCAGAAACGGAGAATAGGGGTCGGTCCTGGGGGTGGAGAGGGGGGAAGACCATGGAAGGCACTTTATGGTATGCAGCATTCCCTTCCCCTCCCCTAAGCCACACCTAGACAGGCATATCCACCCATCTAAAAAAAAATGCTGAGCAGTGACCAGATACAACAGAGGGCCAGGCTCCTGCAGCTTTAACTGTGTGATGAAGAGGGAAATTCATCAGGTGCTGCAGGCATACAAAAGACACCTACTGAAATTCCCTTTCCTGTGCAACTGTTAAAGATACAGGAGCCCTGCCCTCCTTTTCATATGGTTACCCTATCTAGTGGCAACCACTACCGATTTTGCATGCAGCTGCTGCTGCTCGCAGAACACTGCTATTGCCTCCTCCTCCTCCTCCTCCTCCTCGCACTTCAATTTTCAATCAGCAATGTGCAAATGTACATGTATGACAAAGCAAACCAATTTTGAACTCTAATAATAATAATAATAATAATAATAATAATATACCAAAACCAATTTTTCTGAGCATTCTGATGCTTGCAACTGGGAGCCAATTATGATTTGGACAGGAGATGACTTCAACTATCACTAATAAGAACCTTCTTTCTACTTCCAGCTAGTAGCTATTTCATAAAATAATTAGACCCTGAGTAATGGATACAACAAATAATTGAATTATCATAATAGAAAAGAGCGTTTCAGGGCATTGTTCTTCCTTTCCCACTAGCCCTGGTCACATGTAGGACCAGTTGTTTGTTAATTGGTTTAGGAAGAAATAGTGAACAGAATTCCTGTTAACTGTAACAATGGGAAGGGGAACACAGAGATATTTTCACGCACACATACATAATACTTAGTGGGCATTGAGGCTGCTTACTTTAGCTGCCATTTTAGTTTGTAACAATACAACAGCATTTGATTCAGACTAAAAGGAATTTTCCAAAACATTGTATTTAATACCTTACACCTTTTTTTAGCTTTTTGTTAATAACTTTCCAGAAAAGAAGTTATAAACAGCTATTCATATTATTCTAAAGACATGTAATGACTGAAAGGTAGCCAAGTAATTTAAGGGGGGGGAGGTTCAAGTGGAAAGGAAATTACTCCCTATTAACTTTCTTAACTTTGTTTCCAGATAAGAAAGAGTAGAAATTTGAAGACATTATTTTGGTGGGAACAGAAATTCTCCAGACTTTCAGGGTGTGTGTGTGTGTGCATGTGTGTGTGTTTGGAGTACTTACAAATTGCATTATAAGGTGATCCATAGACTTTTTCAACACTTCACCTCCAGCAGTTTTTCTAGCATTTAAAAGTGTCTCCTGGCAGTGTAGCTCCCATGCACTTTGGAAATTACAAGGCTTGTATGAAAGAATGATGGCTGCCCGCTTGGGATTCATATATATGTAGAGTGACTAAATGAAAAGGAGGACAGGGCTCCTGTATCTTTAAGAGTTGTATTGAAAAGGGAATTTCAGTAAGTGTTATTTGTATGCATGCAGCACCTGGTGAAATTCCCTCTTCATCACAACAATTAAAGCTGCAGGAGCTCTGCCCTCTTTTGTAGAGTGACCAGATACAAAAGAGTGCAGGGCTCCTGCAGCTTTAACTCTTGTGATGGAGAGAGAATTTAACCAAGTGCTGTGTGCATAAAATGACACCTGCTGAAATACCCTTTTATATAAACGGTTAAAGATACAGGAGCCCTGTCCTCCTTTGACCCTGTTCTGACAACATGCTAAGCCACAGTGGTTAAGCATTTTGAGCTAAACATTAAGGCTTAGCATGTCAGGTGAACCTTGACTTAGTGTGTCGTGTGAACCTTTCCTAACCACGGTGGCAAAATAAACATGGTTTAAATATACTCACTAACCATTTACTGCAAAAGGTTTAGCGTAGGCTGACCATCTGAAAAGGAGGACAGGGCTCATATAACTTTAACAGTTGTAGAGGAAAGGGAATTTCAGCCAGTGTCATTTGTATGCAATTAGGTCCTGGTGAAATTCCCTCTTCATCACAACTGTTAAAGGTGCAGGCACTATACTAGAGTGACCATATACAAAAGAAGGCAGGGCTCTGCAACTTTAACTGTTGCGATGAAGAGGGAATATCACCAGGAACTAATTGCATACAAATGACACTGGCTGAAATTCCCTTTTCTCTACAACTGTTAAAGTTACAGGAGCCCTGTCCTCCTTTTCAGATGGTCAGCTTAGTTTAGCGGACTAACCATGGCTTAGCTTGTTGTCTGAACAGGCCATTTCTTCTCCTCCTCCTCCTCCTCCTCCTCCTCCTCCTCCTCCTCCTCCTCTTCTTCTTCTTCTTCTTCTTCTTCTCTACCTCCTCCTCAACTGTTTTTCTTGAATAGTTATAGGAAACTTTCCTAGGGAGAATTTTTGTGAAGTTTGGAGGAATTGCCAGACTGTATCCAAGATCCACTATGATTAGCAATAGTTCAGGCATTGCAGCCTATTATAGATTTTATATAGGAAAAAACTTTTGGATATGAAGTACACTCAAAGCAAGCTTCTGTTGATAGGGTCATACTGGCAGACAAGACACACTTTCCGGTTGGAAATACAATTACCAAGGCTATGAAGCAGCAGGGTGGATGGAGAATTCCTCTCCAAATGACATCATGATTCATTACCACAGTCATGAGAAGGGAATAACTGGCAAAGAAAAACTCAGGGGCGTAGAAAAAAGAAAACAATTGGGAGCACCCAAACATCAAAGGAGAAATAATAATAACGAAAGAAAGTTGCTGTGCATAGAGGTAAAAAAAAATGGCTGTTAGACATAAGAAAGAAAAAGGTAGAGGATATCTCAGAAGTCTGAAGCGAAGAATATATTACTACAATGGGAAAACTGTGGGTCATGACTTGTCCAAAGGACAAGATAAAGTGGATTCTAGTGACCACTGAAAAGGAGACTATAGGCCATATCTACACCAAGTAGGATATAGTGGTATGAAAGTGGTATATAAAAGGCACAAGCCACACCAAGCAGGATATAGCAGTATATGGTATGTGTCAGTGGGTCCCAAAAGTTGTCAGTGCACTTCACAATATGCAAGGCAATTTATGTATTTATTTATTGTGCAATTTAGAAATGAAATATCAGACAATATGTATAGATAAAAAAAATATCTTTAAAAAAATAATATAAAATTGAGGGTTTGAGCAATTGCTCTGAAATGTAACACACATGGCTAGCAATAGACAATCTGCACTGTGACCAAGTTTCAAGTCTGTAATTTTTAAAATACAGAAGTTTTGGACATTTCTGTCTCAAAAAGCAACTCTATAGGGCAAAATACTCCGAACTGAATATCAGATATCCGATAATTATCGGATATCCGATATGATTCGACACAAGAAAAGTCAGATATTATCAGATCCGAAATTTTTTTATAGTGGAATTTCCGATAACGATACGATAATATAATTTCGGCCATGCACATCCCTACTAGTTTCAGGTGTGTTAAATACAGGAGACCCAGGGGATCGTGCTCTCTCAAGCATACTGTCCCACAAACTACATTCAGATTCTATCAGCATATAAATCTGAGCCCTAGGGCAGGGATGGGAAAACTCTGGTCTACAGACCAGACACAGCCTGTGATCTTGTGCTGCGTTGCATACAGGGTTTTTAAAATTATTATTGTATCTGCTTACCAAAAACACCATTATGAAAATGGAATAAAAATGCTAATGAAAGTCAAAAATAGATGCGAACAATAATTTGTTTAACAAGAAGGAGAAAAGAAAGAAGGAAGCCTGTGAGATATATTAGACTGAGAGTGAGTGAGCCAAGTCTCTCCTTATCCAGCACACTAGCCATTATACCACATGTGGTCTTTGCTGAGGAAAATCTAACAGGGAGCATGTATATCCATGGTAGTAACTTATAACCACAGCACTTAAAAAACAACAACAGCACCCAATGGCAACTGTGCCATAGGTTTATGGGACAGAAAAAAGCAAAGGGACAAGATTTGGGTGATGTTCAACTAGACTAGTATATGGAGGTAGCAATCCTATGTCCCCTAGATAGCATCTAGGGTTGTTAAGTTTCCTGAGTCTGAGCTCGTAGACAGGACTCCAAGCTCTGAACCAAGAAGCTGCGATCCTGCCCCCTCCCCTCCCCCTCTTAGCCGGGACAGACAGAACTGCACCAGCTACCTGTTTGTACTCTGAAAACAGAGTGTGGATATAGGGAAAAGGAGGTGTTCCTGGGGGAGGGGAGGATTCTGGGGCAGCTGTGTCATGCTGTTTCCTATGGCTGCCCAGCCTCCTTTCCTCCCTCTCTGAGGCACCACTGCTAGATGGGCAAAATCGCAGGGCAGGCTGGAGCACGGAGGCGAAGGCTGCCTCTGCACAGTTCCTGCTCTACATAGGATTCCCATCTAAGATCCCTGCCTAAAAGAGAAAGAAAGAGATTAAAGATTGCTGTGAAGGGTAATCCCAGCAAGACTAGAGCTAGATCTACACTAGTACTTTTTATTGGGATTGAAGTGCATTGATAACTGCTGGAGCACATGATGCATTCTGTATACCATTTCTCTAGCATCATTTCCCACTTTTTATTCTGTATTACCCAAATACCTTAACAGATGTCATCGTGTGCACTATGAGGTATGAACGCGCAAGAGGGATATATTGTCACCATGATGGAATGGTACCAATATGATATGAGGCACAGAGCTGGAATGTACGAGGAATTTGATCAGGATTTACCCTGTTCACACCTTCCGGAACAGACAGGCATTGGAATGCTATCTGTCGTCAAAATCTGCATATCTCCAAGCATGCAGTGTGATTTGCAGGCCAGAAAAATGGTATGCATATACAAACACACTTGAATAAATGGAGACAAATGCATGTGTTTCAAAGATATGCAGAATTGATGGTACGTTTGGGAACATACACAATCATGTGGGGGGAAAAATCAAGATTGAAATCTGATACGGACATGAGACAGAACAAACCTTGAGGTGGAATTTGGAAAACTTTGACCAACATGGTTTGTATGCACAACCCTAAGCCAGAGCATTTCTGAGCTGCAGTAATCAGAAGAGAACTGTGTGGAAAGGTGCTTGCCCCAACCTTTGAAGCCTGTGCTCTTGGGAAGGTAAGTGTGCAGGAAAGCTAGACTTCTAGAATGTTCCTGGAGTTGTTTTGTGAAAGGGTTGAACCCATCTGTGGGAATTAACAGAGGCACAAAGAAGTACCCTGCATAACAAAGTCTCATTGTACAAATCAGAAAGATTGACACATAATTATATTATTCTATTAGCAGTTTATTCAATACTTGTATTTCAAGCACAGTGAAAATATTTGGAATAGCTCCATGTTTACAATGTTCCATAAATGTTAGCCATTTTCCTCTTATCCCAACAAATTGTTCATGGTAACCACTAATAAAACAGGTACTTCAGGATGCCTGAAACTACTAAGAAATTATTCAGTGATTTGCCAAAAATATACAGTATTAATTACAATGAAGAAGTGGATGGTAAAATATGTAGAGACCTATTTCTGTGAATTAATTCATACAATTATTTGGAGAGAGCATGTCCAGTAATTGCAATGTAGAACATACACAGTTCAACACTGTTTGTTGCTTCTTCAAATCAGTAATTACCTATTTAGTACTATTAGTGAACTTTTCTGGCACTCAGTGAAAAAATTGTATCATGGGGCCCTAATTCCACACTTTCAATCTTTCCCTTTAAATCTTTCAAGTTTGCTTCTCATGTAAAGGTATGGAAGCCTATCATAAAGATCTGGTAGTAACACTTATAGATCCTCATTAAGACATACTTTTTCCTGACTCCCAAGAAGAGCAACATAAAGGGAATATGTTATGTTTTAGTGCTTCTCTGAATGATACCTTTCTGTGTGAAATAAAACAAAAGTTTTTTTGATTTGTTTTTTTAAAAATTCTCTTTGTAAGTATTTGAAAGTATTGAAGTGAATGAATAACAGAAATGAATACCACCCTTCAGGGGCTTTGAACCAAAACTCTCCCCCGGCTTTGCCATGCCTCTTGAAGTTTTAAACCATCCATTTTAAATGCTTCTTTTATATAATTTGACTCCTTACATGCCTTTGCTTAAAATCTGTAACAACAATGAAATAACCACATATCATGAAAGAAGTTACTAACTGGGCAGTGGTACTTATCTTCATAGCCGTATTACTTTAAAGACCCTTTTCTTTTTTAAAAAAATCTCCTTCCCATTGAGTACATTTAGAAGCGTAGTTCTTCAAGATATCAGTGGTTACCATAGAGAGTGAGCCTATCTACACACGCAGGATAAAACACTTTGAAAACATTTTGAAAACTGTATATGGAGTGTGTTCTGGGCCCCAACAGTTCTCAAAACTTATAAACCGTTTTAAACCGTTTTAAAGCAGTAGTGTAGATAGGCTCACAATCACCATAGTTACTCTCTGAAAATGCTCTGAAGTCAGAATTATCTATAAGCATTACAGTTCTCTCATGTCAAGACTGTAATTGTAAGACAACATCAGTCATATGTTCTAAGCTGAAAGCATGAAAGACACCCATGTCCTGACAGAAATCTGCTTACCTGAAGTATTCGACCACCCTCCTTTATACAGAGTCTTGCAGGTTTGGATTAACTCTGGTTTTTTTCCACAGTTCCCTACAATCACTGTATACTTTTTCAACCTCAGGGCACAGCCATCCTTAGAGTATGTTTTGGCTGTAGGACTTATTCTCTGTTGTAGGGTTTATTATTTATTTGTTTTGTTTATTTCTTGCATTTCTATACTGCCCAATAGCCGAAGCCCACCCAGTATTCCCCTTGTCTTCAAACCAACAGTGTTACACAAGTGTCTACACATGTGAGAATAGTATTCATGGCAGAAACATGCCAGTTTAGAACAGTCCAACTGAACATGTTTTCCCCCCATTGGTATTACAGAAAAGCATCCACTGACATAGGGAATCTGGAAAGGTGAAGATATTTAAAACCTCTCTGCTATTGCTTTGCCTTTGTGATGGTTTCTGCTGAGCTGGCACTAGGGTTGAGAATCAGCATATTTAGATCTTGATATGAAGTAGGACAAACAACATTTGCACCATTTAGGCCCTGGTTACTTGAGAGCCTGCCTTGCCCTGGTGTCCCACTACTGGCAGACTTGTTCACAGGAGCAGGGCACTCTGATGGTCCCCCACTATAAATTAGAATGCACGGAGGCCAGGGCTTTTTCGGTTGCTGGCCCCCAGCTATGGAACAATTTGCCAGTGGAAGTTAAACACTGTACACCATTTTAAATGTCTGCATAAGGCATTTTATTTACACAAGAGTTTAGGGGAGTGGTGGTTTGAATTTTAATGTGGATTGAGGGCTTTTAAAGGTAACTTTTTATGTGTTATTGTAAAGCACCACAGTGCCAGAAATGGTGAGGCGGTGCTATAAAAATGTTTTAATACATAAACATTTCTCCCAGTTATGGTTGATTTTTGATCCTCCCTGCAAAAGGCCATGGCTTTGGGACTCTTAGCCAACCAGGGCTGGCTGGATTGCCTTAGCATCAATTGCATATTAGCTATCTGTGAGAAGCTGGCCCTTCCAGGTATGTTTTTAAGTACCAAAGGAAAAGGTGGCATGAAAAGAAATATCTGTCTATGAAGTTAGGTAAATCCTTTAACGATTGCCGCTGAACTGGAAGTATTTGGGTTTAGACCAACAATGTGACAGATGTCCCAGAGACACACAGTTGTGTAACTAACTCAGCATGCTTTTATTGCAATCTTGAGGGGCAGTTTAAATTTATAGATAGCTGGGATATAAATATCTATCTATCTATCTAAAAGAGTTTCTACATCACAAATTGAAAACCACAAATTGAACTCGTTTGCTTTGTTTATACAGCAAATAGAATATATGCAATCGAACCCTCATTTGCAAATGTTTACTCTATCAAAAGCATCATTAGAGTATATTTTCTAGGTAGCATGCCGAGTAAACTAACGCACATCCAGACTGCAGGTGTTGATTAGACATTTCTGTTCAAAATGAGAATTACAAACACTGTTACATTTAAATTGTCCTCTTTTTTTCCCTCCAGAAATAGAGTTAATTAATTCCACAGGGACTAAGGAATGCAGAAAGCCTAAACTTCAATGAAAATACAGGTTAAAAAGGAAGAATGCTGAAGTGACATGCTACCTTAACTGATTTACCAATGCTTGCTTGGCTTCCCACTTGGTGGCAGTCAAAAGTTCCCTATGTTGTTTGCGATACGTATAAAATCAAAATAAATTTCATGGAAAGCAATACAGTTAAACAAATATTTGTCTTGAATGACCTGGCTATGTACTGATGACAATGCTTCCCTGGATTGCTTGTGAGTAATATAAACAGGACATTTTAAAAAAAAGTTTTCTGAATGATAAAAGATACTAATGAAAATGTACAGCTTCTGCCCTTTTCAAAAGATAAGCAAATATAATGCACATTTTCCTCCTATAGGTTTTTGAAGGGATGAAGGTCTTCTAAAAATGCTGTTGTGTAACACTTATCCAAATATTTTACTACTTCAGTTGTCTTGAAGTAGTTTCATCTTCAGGAGAAAACACTGATCAAGTAATGCTATTCACACAAAACTAATAGCACTCGTCTGTAAGCTTGAATAATGGCAGAACTCTATATAAGCTATATGCACGTTGGAGAAAGGGTGCTATAGAAATGTGACAAACAAAACTTAGGGCCCATGTCAAAAATGAAGCTAACAACAAAACTTAGGGCTCAGGTCAAAAATGAAGGTGTCAAAAATGAAAAAAAATACAATTGTGGAAGTGCAAAAAGGATATTTTTCTATAAGGCACCCCCCTTGTCCTTACTTTCACCACTAGCTTTTTAAAGCTTTAAACTGTTCAGGACAATGAGTATGCTGCATAAGCATTTGTAAAATGCCTGGCATAACACTATACCAGTCCCAAATAGGCTTTTCATACCACTGCAATGATAAATAGTGTGGTGTAGTGGCTAAAGTGTTGGACTGGGAGATGGGAGATCCGGGTTGTAGTCCCCACTTGGCCATGGAAACCCACGGGGTGACTTTGGGCCAGTCACAGACTTTCAGCCCAGCCTACCTCACAGGGTTGTTGTTGTGAGGATAAAATGGGGAGGAAGAGGATTATGTATGCTGCCTTGGGCTCCTTGGAGAAAAAAGGCAGGGTATAAATACAATACAATAAATAAATAAATAATAAACAACCATTTCTTTCTCGCTTCTCAATACAGTGATTTCTCAACTTTTCCCCCTCTAAAGTACATGGCATTCGTTTAACAATATTTAGGATTACTTCCAGTGTGAAATGCTAGAAAACAAGTAAAATGAGTTTGACTACAGGTCACTTTACAATCCCACCACCAAGTCTCTGAAAATGAGCCTTTTTAGTGTGACATACCTGCATTCAGTGAATGCAAGGACAGCAGACTGGTATTGTGCCCGCTGTTTCTTCTTCCACTTTTGTGCATTCAGTGAAACAACTGAATAGAGCCCAAGTGCATACACATGTCAGATTAGTTTACCTTCTGTGCCTAAGCTTGTCCACAAAATCAGGCACCCTGTAAAAGACAGGATCTCTAATTATATGTACAACTATAGCCTCTGTTCAGAGGGAGGTATCCAGTTGGTGCCTTTCCTCTGATGAATGGCATCCATCAGTGGGAAGGAAAGGGGAGGTTTTGGTGATTTCTTCTTGCCTTGCAGCCCTTGCCCCTGCAAATTTACTCTGAATGATTGGGGGGCGCTATGGACCAGCATGGGGGAAGTGTGGGGGACAGGGCAGGCATCAATGGCAGGGTAGACATGGTTGTACAAACCCTGACAGGGGCCCACTGACAAGAGCCCCCTAGAGTTCTTTCTCCTCCTCACCACTGGGACTTGCTTGTTCACCTGCCTCTCGCTCTGGCCCATACAACAATAGTGAGAATGAGGAGCAGTAGATGCCACTTCCTAATTGCATACTGTCTCATTGGCTGAATTCGGACAACACGATAGTCAATGGTGGGGTAATAATCAACTTTACAGTTGTTCATCTAGGGGGTACTCCCCACACAACATGGTAATAAATAATCAACTGTGGTGTGGGTTAGGATCAGCGCTGAGTTGACTATGGCAGCATTCAGATGACACGATAGTCAATACAACTGACGATTGTTCCCCCCCCCCCCCCAGTTGCTTATTGTGTCGTCCAAATTCAGCCTCTGTGTCAGCAATGATGAGAAGAAAGAGGAGGAGCAATAGCAGCTAGTGACAATGTTGGTGAGAAGGTAGATTCACTGATGTCTTGCCCAGGGGTGCTCAAAGGCCTGGGTGTGGGAATTGCTGGCAACGACTGCCTTCCCAATTCTGCTGATGCATATCTTGTATTAGAGGAGGGACACCAATTGAATACCACTGGGTACTTCATGCGAATGCACAGGAATCAAGATGTGAGGCCATCCAGTGTGATGCCACTTCTTCCTTTCAAATGTTCACTGAACATAGATACCTTATGCAAAAAGAGCCCCAAATCTTCTATAAGCACAGCATGCAAAATTGTATGCACCACTGCTAAAACAGCTCATGAATATAAATTAATCTATACAGATCTGAAATGACACCTAAGATAACTGATGAAATGACTGATGTTTTATTTCTGTGCAGAGGCCTTCAGTTGGCTTTGCCTTGAAGAACTTCCCCGTAGAAATGTGCTCAATAATTCTAAATATAACAAATCATTATGTCCCGGGCTGTGCTAATATTTGCATTTCCATATCCAGGTGGGGTCTTTTTAACCATTTTTCCACATGGATACAGTGCAAAAACACCTGAATGCAAATGTAAATATTGCTCATTCTCTTTCTTTGTACTAGGTGGAGCTGCTCACTGCTCCCATAGGTCCTGCCTAGACTGTATTTTATTTGTTTGAAATGCCCCATGTCTTAAAATTAAGTTTCTATCTGCTTTCTAAAAAAAAAAGTACAGAAAGTAGATGTATTTTTGACTTGTTGAAACCATTTTTTTTAAAGTAACTGTAGGTTGAGATGTAGAGCATTTCTGAATTTGATTTATTCAAATGTGTCATTTTGTGAGCCCATTGCCATGGTTTTTAAAATGTAAGTTGTCCAAATTAGAAACAAAATGGTGAAAAAGTCAAGTTTAATTTGCTAACCATAGGGCAATGACAACATTTGTAATGTTATTTATTATTCTTTTATTCTTTTATTTATTTATTTATTTTTATTTCTAACCCACCTCTCCATCCAGATCGAGGCGGGGAACCTCAATAAATATAAATACAAGAATCATAAAATAGATAAAACATTAAAACAAATAAAAACAAATATATTATTAAAAACATCTTAAAATTCAACTGGGTAGGCCTGCCAGAAGAGAGCAGTCTTCACAGCTCTCTTAAATTCCAGACGTCTACTAATTTGTCTAATCTCCTCTGGCAGGCCATTCCACAGTCTGGGAGCGGCAAAAGAAAAGGTCCTCTGGGTTCTGGCTGATTGGAGTAAATTCTTCTCAGAGGACCTGAGTGTGCAGGGCGGATTATACGGGAGAAGGTGATCCCGCAGGTAACCTGGACCCAAACCATGTAGAGCTTTAAAGGTAATAACCAACACTTTATATTTCGCCCAGAAACTAATTGGCAGCCAGTGGAGTGATTTTAAGATTGGTATTATGTGGTCACCCCTAGGTGTACTGGTGACCAACCTGGCTGCCATATTTTGAACTAGTGGAAGTTTCCGGACTAGGCACAAAGGTAGCCCTATGTACAGCGCATTGCAGAAGTCAAGCCTTGATGTTACCAGTGCATGCACTACCATCTTTAGGTCTTCCAACTCTAGGAAGGGGCACAGCTGGCATATCAACCAAAGCTGATAGTAGGCACTCCTGGCTGTCGCATCTATCTGGACTGTCATTTGGAACGACGGGTCTAGGAGTACCCCCAAGCTGCAAACACAGTCTTTTGTGGGAGGGGTATTACCCAATCCAGAACTGGTTGATACACCTCCAAACCCACCTCCAAACCCACTGTTGTTGGAACAGTGGGTATTTTGTTTTGAAAGAATATATATATTCTTTATTACACTGACATTTAGCAATAACAGGATTTAATCCAGGGACAGGATGAACTAATTTTAGAGAACAGTGTTATTTATTTTTCTCCCAATACAAACATTAATGCTTCCTGGGAAATATGTGGAGAAGTCCTATTTCTTTATGTTTTTCTTCTTGACATGTGTTTCTAGAATCAGCCACCTGTACAGCCAGGTCAGCTTTTTATTCATCGAAGTTTTAAATGCTCTTACAAATATTATTATTATACATTTGTGTAAGTAGAGACAATAATACAGAATATTAGGTCATATGTATTGCACTGCATTGAAGTAAGCTAAATTAAACCTAGAAAAATCCAAGCACATATTTATCCAACTGGTGATAATTCCAGCTACCTTACATGGCAACATGTTTCACTGTCAAGCACCTTACTAGTAATACAGCAGGGATGTTGAACTTTTTTCACCCCGAGGTTCACATTCCATTTCAGAGGTGTGTTATCAGACTGCATTCCAGTGGTACATAAGGCAAAAGAGGCAGGGCCAAAGCGCAAAATGCCAAAAATACCAGCATATATTTGCTTAAAGCTCTTATAGCCATTTCCACCTTCTGGAATGGAAAAAAAAATCTGCAAAAGTTGGCTATTGTGTGGTATAAAAATGTAATAAATGAAATGAAATGTATTTGGAGAAATGCGCTCAAAGTGCATATGCATTTTCAAGAGAATTGTAAAAAAGAAAACGCTCAAAAATCATGATAAACCCAACTTATCACCTGAAAAATTCTCAAAGTTTTTGAAGAACAAAATTTAAGATTGAAAAATTTGAGAAACTGAAATCGACAGGTTTTGTCCTTTCCTAATTGCATATAGCCTGCAGTTGTTAATCCCTACTAGCACTCTTTCAAAACAGAGAGTACTTACGTTTCATAGTGACTGCTTCCTCCATCCTCAACGTGTTCACAGGTGTTTTACAGGGTTAATTCCTTAACTCCTCTTTAGTGGTGTGTTTTTTTTTTTTTTTTTGCAGGCTGCTTGAGTTACAGAGACAGAAGTGGGCAGGTCAAGCAGCCTGCAAAACAAAGAAGAAGAGTCAAGGAATTAACCCTGTAAAACACCAGTGAACACGTTGAGGACGGAGGAAGCAGTCACTATGAAACTTAAGTATTTCTCAGTGTGTCCTACCACATAATGCAACGACTTAAAAAACCACGTTTTTCAACAGAATATAAGTCGTTTTAAGGGCAATGTGGATAGGCTCAGTCTCTTCTTTCTATTCACACCACTTCCTTTACCACTTTTAGTCCATACTGAGGTCCTGTTCTTACTTTGGCAAGTTTTAATTGTATGTTCCCAATGCCGCCAGGCCACTCCTTTCCCACTGTGCTGAACTGACACTCCAGAAAACAGGACCTTCTCTTAAGCAAAGGACTGCTGACTTCACATATGGTAAAAGGAAACTCTGCTTCCTTAAATGCTGATTCAGCACAGTGGGGGATAGACAGGCCCGAGGCAGCAGGAGCAGACAACTTAAATTATCTCTAAAAAAAGTGGAAAATTGCAGAGCATCCTCGAAAAAGAAATCATCAAACCACATGATTTTATTCACAGGCATGATCTTCTTTTGCCGTTTTATTTTTGAATCATGCTATCGTGACTAACGTTATTCCCTGTGACAGATAAATCAGGCTCCAACATTTTTGCAAGGCATTCTTAGATATGGAAAGTGAAGTCTGTGCCAAAAATATCATACACATCACTGAAGAAATGGCTATGGATAGCTTAAGCATAAATTCAGACCTCCATTTTTTAAAAGTCATGAAAATATGAGGGCTGAAAACAAAGGAGGAAGATAAAAATTTGACAATATTAATACAACACCACAACTTTTTCAAGAGCTATGATTTAATTGCCTAAGTGATTATGGCTGCAATCCTATACCTGCTTACCTGGGAGTAAGTCCCATTGAACAAGAGCACTTTTGAATATAAGGAAAAACTCACTCCAGATGCTCCCATGTAGAAGTCAAAATACTGAGCATGTACAAGGAAATGAGCTGTAAGGGACCACTGCAGTTGTGGGATTGTAAGATCCAGAAATACAGAGGAACATCGTGTTCTAGGTGTCAGAACTGCTGAAATTTGGTGAAAGCACACGAGCCTTTTCAAGCTCGCTGTGCCCAGCAACATACAAAATTGGCACACATCATGTTCACACATCACTGTGTGAAGCTATCATTGGTGCTTCGAAGGGAAAATTGTAGCCTACCTTGGCATGTGTCTGTGATACTGCTTAAAGCTCAGAGAAGCTCCATTCTTTACATACTAATTGTGCTTGCTGTGGGCATACTGTTGTTACCAGTATGCCCACATGTTACCAGTAGACTGTGGCAGCTCCCCATCAAATGTACATGGCTGCAAAGTATTGGAAAATGGCAAAAGTAATACCAATAAATGAATGGGAAAACAAACTTTAAATTTCTGCAGGAGTGGCTCAACTAATGAATTACATATCAAAGGTGGGGAACCCCTAGCCTGTGGGCCAAATCCACCCTGCAGAGGTTCCCCATCTGGCCTGTGGAGGCTTGGGCACCTTCTGTGGAACCCTCCCCAAGCCCCACTCCCTGGCCTGGAGGCTACCAGGCTTTGCCGCGCGAACAAAGACAAAGGAGGGGAGGAGTTCTGGCCTAATATAGGCTCCTCTTTCTCCTCCCCCTCCTTTTCGCGCCCTTTCAGGAGGTCGCCAATAGCGCGCCTCCACGCCATCTCTTCTTGCGCCCGCCGCAATCGCCCCACCACCCCCAAGCTGCGCCGGGAGTGGGGTAGGGCCCTTGTGGAAAAAAATCACATTCATCCATTTATATGGTACATTTTTTAAAAAAATTGTTGTGATGCTCATTAAGATGTTTATGTATTATGAATAGTTTGGATTTTGTCTTGCTAATTAGCTTTAATGTGAACTATTTTATTGGGTGGTAAGCTTAAAAAAATGTAATATAAAAAGAGTACTAAGAATGGAAGGATCAGTCTGTTTTCAGTCCATGTAAGTTTTGATGCAGTCTATCGTATTTCCACATCAATCTGCATTTTTAAAATACAATGAAACTGCACAAAAAAATTACATTATTTGTAATCATTTGGTGGCAATTGGTTGTTGTTGTTTTAACAAAATACACATTCATGTAAAAATTTAACTCTGAATACATATCCTTGTATATATTTTAACCTAAAATACACATTTCTATATGCATTTAAGACCTTAAAAAAAAAAAGAACTGCATTACAAAATTCAGACAAGTGTGAAAACCGAAATTGAACTGCATTCTGATCCGCCTATTAGTCTGAAAAGTGTGAATCAGGTCAGTTCACTTAAAAATGCAGACCAAATGAAGTCCTCAAGCATCCCTACATATATTACAAGGCAAGTACGATTGTCAAGTAAAATGTCAAGGCACATGTACTTGAAGCATCTGTTTCATACTGCATTATCAGTGACCATGTTTTTCAACAGGAAAGTGGAGGTCAAATGGAACCAAATACTTTTGTCATTTTATTATTCTCTGTCCCCCGCACCCACCCACCACGGCCTACTTTTATATCGCCAGATTGGAGTAACACTAATTGCCTCCATTGTTGATGGTAGATTTTTAAAACCCACAAAAAACAGAACTGAAGATTTACAACATGCATATAGCAAGAGAGCATTTTATATCTTTTCCTTTCCCCCTTAACCTCTTCATCTATGTTTCCCCCCCCCCCCAATTCCTCATTCATCAGGTCTTTCTGTCTCTTTATAGCAGTTGGGGGTTCTTTAAAGTAGGCATGCAATTAAAAACAACCTGGCCCCTTCTAGGGTGCTATTGAGTCCTACAATTGAGCTCCAAGGAAAATAAATGGTTTGGCTTTGAAGCATTGCCTATAGGAGAGCTACCAATGGTGCTTCAAAGTAAAAACAGCAGCTTTAGCCTGCAGTCCAGCTTTAGATGGTTCTTTAACTAAAGGCAGATAATTTAGTGAAAGGGGAAAAAAAACTCAGCTGCATTTTCTGCTATTTCATCTTCACCTGTTAAAATATATGAGGCTTCGTTTTTGTTTTACTGTTTGTGAAATGGTGATAGTAAGAGCCTATCTACACTACTGCTTTAAAACGGTTTATAACAGTTTTAAACCGGCTAATAAAGCAGTAGTATAGATAGGCTCTAAGACTTACATAACACCTGAGCTGCACACTTCATAATAAAAGCAACATAGTTGTAGAAAACCTATACCATTTGTTCTGTTGATAAGCAATGGCTCCCTGCTTTCCTGGAAGCCTCTTTTTGTGGGGTGTTCAGGCAGGGGGCCAGAAGCGGAATGGACCAGAAGCAGAATTAGCAGCCAATGGCTGCATTGCTGTGGAGTTTCAGGCAGGTGAACTCAGAGGGAGGACTTTCTCTGTTTGGTCTGCCTCTGGCCTACATATTCACACCAGAGCAGTGGTTTCGGCATTGCCATTGCTGACTTTATCATTCATCCACTCCTAAGAAGATAACTTCATCTTGCTACAGACAAACGTTAGTCACTGGTTGATGGGACCGTTGGAAGTGCTAACGGCATTCATATTTTTGCAATTCAATCCAAATTAGTTCATTTATATTTTCTGCACTTGCACAGGAAATGGTTGGCATGACCAAGCAGCCAAACTCCACCATTTCCTCCTTGACCGTGTCAGCAACATGCTGGCATTTTGGTGCTTGTTCTGCTTCTGCAGCCACTGCAGCCATCTGTGGCTCCGTGTCAATTTAGCCTATCTACACACGCAGGATAAAACACTTTGAAAACGTTTTGAAAACTGTATATGGAGTGTGTCCTGGGCCCCAACAGTTCTCAAAACTGTTATAAACCGTTTTAAAGCAGTAGTGTAGATAGGCTCATTGTAAACAAAGCATATGAGACAGTAGCCAATCAGAGGAAGAATGCACTGTGATTCATGCAGTTGTGATCCATGGGGCAGAAAAGAGCACCATATTATGCTCACCACATTTGCTAGATGTGCTTTTGTATGCACAAAAATTCAAAGATAGTTTGAAATCTTTTAATAAAAGAACTTTAGAAGATTGGATTTGTCACTCTGTGAGCAAATCATGCATTACTAGTCACTAGTCTTTACACTTCACAGTAGTGGAGCTTCCTATTAGAGAGAACTCTGCCTCCTCTTCCTATCTTGATGTAGTGCCACACTGGGTATACTTTGCCTGTCCATGCCTATCAGCTGCATGGTCAGGGAAGCAGTAGAGTACATAAAGCAACTAAAATAGGGCCTGTCTTACAAAGAAGAGACATAAGGGCCTATCACAGTGGAGGAAAAGTGGTGGGAATATTCAGTTTGAACCCAGGATGAAACAAATTATTTATCTGTGCCAATCTGTGCCATGGGGAAGCTCTGATGCAGCTACTTTTCTTTGGGCACATTTGGAAAGCCAATATGGAAAACACAGTCATACAGAACAGATACAGATCCAACAGTTATTTGTTACTTATTTAAAGCAGTCTTACCCTGTTCTTCAGCCAAAAAGGCTTTTTTTTTGGGGGGGGGGGTATTACATATGATCAAGACAAACAAGGTAGTCCCTGTCTGCAGGCTTACTATTCCAAAACATGGAACAAAAAATGTGTGTGTGGGGGGAGATATGAGGATGGAAGAAGAGAACAAACTCAGGCACGGATTCTTCAAAGTAGTCATTCTCATAATGACCAGCTGAAATAGTCTGGGAAGAGGAGGAGCCTGATCAAGCTGGTCTTTCAGCAAGGTTGATGGAAAGTCCCTGCTTCTTATCTCTTTCAGTTGCAGTCAAATTAGATTTTGAATGGGAAACAGAGCCCCAGTGACAAATGTAATGGTTTTTTCAGCCATCCAATAATATGAGGAGCGTTTCTACATGTGCACTCAGAAATCCTCCAAAAAACTCTAGAACGCAGATTAGGGCTCCTACATGCCTTGTATGGAAATGATGGTATTGTACCACAATGCCATATTTAACCAAGCTGTACATAATTCTTCAGCTTGTGGCAGCTCATAGCCTGGCATTCTTTCACTATACCAGACATAGAGATGAATATTAGAGGCATTTTCACTCAAATTAGTGCAGCAACTCACATCTCTCCCTGCCATAAATTTTCCTTTGACTAAAAATGACACTTGTTTTTGGTACAGTTACAAATTGTTTTATAGATGTAGAAAAGCATATGTTTCATATCAGTTATTGAACCCTCTTGCACTTGGCAAAAGCACTTTAACAAGCCCATATTGAAATCACTTCGATAGCAATTAAGTTATGGGTGGCAATAAAATATATTTGCAAAATCTGTGTGTGTGTGTATTTCATAAATATATACAGTATATATATGAACAATTATTGCTTATAATATAAAATATATAGCCCAAATTTAGGGACGATAGGAGCTGTAGACCAGCAATATCTGGAGGTTCACAGGTTTCCCCAGCCCTGCTCTAGGAAAACATACAGAGTATGAAATGGGACAGGTGAGAGAGAAAAGACTTTTTCATGTTGCCTTGTACTTCTTTTTGTGTCCGTTATGTTTGCAAATGCTTGTGAGACTTGAGTTGCAATCCTACGCATGTGTAGACAGGAAAAAGTCCTACAGTTCCCAGCATGGTCCAGCCAACCATGCTGGGAGTTGTAGGACGTTTTTCTGTCTAAACGTGAATAAAATTGTGCCTCTAAAATCACTTTTTACAAAATTCTTTAATGCATTAAGTGTAAGGCGTGCATTACAACAATAGCCACAAGTAGGGATTTAATGGGGCAACTCTTGTCAGTAGAGCTAAATACATTAATTCCTGTGTGCTGTGCTGAGTACTTGCCCTTTCATATGCTACCTAACAAGTTACACAGTGACATTTTGCATTTCCCACATTTATATGCATCATAAATATAATTTGGCCTCAAGACATGGCTGTCTCCTTTGGAGATTTTTTAAAAAAACCATTCAGGTACTGTAATTGCATTTTAGAAGTATATAATAAGTTGCTATGAGTTGGTGGTTAAGAAGTTTGCTCAAGTGTGAAGTGGCTCTTTCACTCTTTTCATTATTAACAATACCGACTTTAAATCCCTTTTCTCTACCAAAAGCAAAATGCCCCATTGAAAAGACTGAAAACTGAATCAAATTCACATTCTGAAAAACATAATATCTCAATATTTAAAAAGGCCCACTCTGAATCCCACTAAAGTCAATAGTAAAACCTCAATGAACTACAACCACGATCGTAACACAGTAACAAAGGCAAACCAGAAATGTCCTATTGATAAAAGGTTAAAAGAAGTGAGTTCTTTTATAAAGGACTATTAATCTGAATAATGTTTTATAAAACTTTGCCTGCTCATCTGTTTGAACTTTATGCAGTTTGCTTCATTGTAACTCTATGAAGTTCCTTCTATTGACAGTATATGATGAAAGAAAATGGAATGAATTCAGGCTCATTTTAGTTAACATCTTCTAATGAAGATATGCAGGATGAGATCTGAGACTGAAATTGATGTGACATGGGCTGCTTACAATACTTTATATTTTCTGAAATTTATTTATTTATTTATTTATTGCATTTTTATACCGCCTCATACCTGAAGCTCTCTGGGCGGTTCACAAAAATTAAAACCATGAAATCATTTTAAAATATATAAAACAAGGTACAATCTAAAAACACAGAATAACATACAATATAAAAACACAACCAGAATAAAACCAAGCACCAGGAATTAATACAGATTAAAATACAAATTTAAAACAGCAAGGATTAAAATTGAGTTAATTTAACTGTTAAAATACTGGGAGAATAAAAAGGTCTTCACCTGGCGACGAAAAGAGTACAAAGTAGGCGCCAGGCGAACCTCTCTGGGGAGCTCATTCCACAGCCGGGGTGCCACAGCAGAGAAAGCCCTCCTCCTAGTGGCCACCTGCCTCACTTCCTTTGGCAGGGGCTCACGGAGAAGGACCCCTGTAGATGATCTTAGGGTCCGGGCAGGTACATATGGGAGGAGGCGTTCCTTTAGATATCCTGGCCCCAAGCCGTTTAGGGCTTTAAATGTTAGTACCAGCACTTTGAATTGGGCCCGGACCTGGATCGGCAGCCAGTGAAGTTGGAAAAGGACTGGCGTAATATGGTCTTGTTGGCCAGTCCCCGTTAACAATCTGGCTGCCCTGTTTTGTACCAGCTGAAGTTTCTGGACCGTTTTCAAAGGCAGCCCCACGTATAACGCATTGCAGTAATCCAAATGAGAGGTTATGAGAGCATGGATAACTGTCGCTAGGCTATCTCTGTCCAGATAAGGGCGCAGTTGGTATATCAGCCTAAGCTGGTAAAAGGTGCTGTTTGCCACCGAGTTCACCTGTGCCTCAAGCGACAGTTCTGGATCCAAGAGCACCCCCAAACTACGGACCCGATCCTTTAGGGGGAGTGCAACCCCCTCCAGAACAGGGTGAACATCACCTCGCCGGACAGACGAACCACCTGCTAACAGTACGTCCGTCTTGTCTGGATTGAGTCTCAGTTTGTTAAAAGAATGAGCAAATTAATTGGTGACATAAGGGCAATGACACTAAACACTTATCTGCTAGACATGGCTATATAGCACATACCTTAAATTTCAGAAATAACCGATTTAATACCTCCAAAGCAACCATGTTTTAAAATGGACAAAGAGACCCACAGGAGAATACCATATAATACCACACTAGCTTTCTTAAAATTACATGCTGCTGATATTATTTAGTTCCTGTAATAGCAATTGTTTTTGGCAGTTTAACAAAAATGACTTTTGTCTTATAAATTACAGAAAACGTCTTCTTATGTCATTATGATACATATTACCGAAAAGCTAAGCAAAAGAATCAAAGAGTCTATTAACATTCTCGAAGACTTCTAAAAGAAAGTATATGTTCAGGTGACATTCCAGGGCACAATCCTTTTGAAAATTACTCAGATGTTAAAAATAGATATGATATGTCAGTTAATGAGGATAATGTGAAAAAAGTAAAGAGAAAAAAGAATACTTTGAAACTGGTAAAAAGCCTAAAATATTCTTGTCTGCTCCACATGCAAATTAGCAGCAAATTTTCTGCAAAAGGTAAGAATTAGACAGCTTTGATCTAGTTACCTACAGTTATCAGCAAGAGCACTGGAGGTCTGCTATGGACACCTTTGCATAAGACCCAATCACATTGAGTCTCTGGGCTGCAGCCTTTTGGGAGGCATACCGGGCAACTTTTGTAGGCCAGTATGAGCATTGTAGCCTTTCAACTGATCTGCAGTTTGCTCCCTTGCTTAGGGAAACGTTGTTGCTGGATGTCAACAAGGGCTCTTTCTACACCATAGGGTGTAGAGGGAGGGAGGGCGATCCCAGAAGTACCTAATGCACACCATCGGCACACACGGACCAGCTGGGGGCCATCCCAGGCAAAAAGCCTGGTGTGGAAAGGGCCAAGGTAAACACTGCATGTGCACCTCAGTGTCTGCAGTTGCATAGGAAAAATGAATTAGCCTGCTTTTGTTCCAAAATTACATTTTCTAGATAGAAAGGAAGAGATTCTTGAGAAGTGACAGCTATCATAGAATCATAGAACAGCAGAGTTGGAAGGAGCCTATAAGGCCATCGAGTCCACCCCACTGCTCAATGCAGGAATCCACCTTAAAGCTTCCCTGACCCATGGCTATCCAGCTGCCTCTTGAAGGCCTGTAATGTGGGAGAGCCCACGACTTCCCTAGGTAATTGATTCCATTGTCATACTGCTCTAACAGTCAGGAAGTTTCTCCTGATGTCCAGCCGGAATCTGGTTTCCTGTAACCTGAGCCCATTATTCTATGTCCTGAACTCTGGGAGGATCGAGAAGAGATCCTGATCCTCCTCTGTGTGACAACCTTTCAAGTATTTGAAGAGTGCTTTCATGTCTCCCCTCAGTCTTCTCTTCTCAAGGCTATATAACAGATGGATGCAGGGCCGTGCAGAGGGGAGCCCAGTGGGGCCAGTTGGCCCGGGGCCCACGATTTTGAGGGGGCACTCCAACGAGAATGTCCCCCCCTAGCTTACGCTACTGCTTCCATAGCGTAAATGGCCCATTGAGAAGCGAGGAGCCCACCTTGAGGGAACAGCACAGAAGCCGTCCATCATGAAATTCCGAATGTGAAGAAGTGATGTCTTACATCTTGAATAAAAGTGCTTCCCATTACCTTTTTTTATAAATTGTTCTAGTTCATATATGTATTTAGCACTGAATCAATGAGCAGTTTGAAATGTGGGGGGCACACATTTCCCATCTGGCCTGGGCATATTACCAGCTCTGCATGGCCCTGGGTGGATGTAGGAACACCAGTGAAAAGTAGTGCCTATGTATACTGTTTGTTTTAACAAAAAAGACAAGGATTTGGAACATGAATGGAAATAAATTCAGGAAAGGGGACTTGCCTGTCTCTTCCTCTCTCCTGCACAACCCAAAAAGCCTTTTGGGATACCAAACCAGTTTAGGGTGACTTTCTCTCCATCCCATCCCACACTATTTAATTGCATCATCTTTTAATCACTGTACAGCACTTAAGAAATTTCAGTCACTGTATAAGATGATGATGATGCCTAAATTGAATGTTACTTGGATGTCACTAGATACAAAAATTGAGGCCTTGAGATGTTGTGTGCCTGTTTTCTATGGCTAAATAACTAAAGATTTTGCACTTTAGCAAAAGCTTGAATCAACTGCAGTAGAAAAGCACTCCTCCCAGAGAAGGTATGAGGAAAAGCGGCAATAAGGTCTCTCTTATCATTTTTTTTTTGAGGTGCAAGCATCAAAGGCAAGTAATTTAATTGCCACACTTATTTAGTCCTCGGCCTCTCTTCTGATATTGCCAACTACAGTGATAATTAATGCTAACTCTGTTGGTGTTCTGTGTGACAGGAATTCAGGGAAGTGGATTGAGACAGTCTACTCATTTTGCATTACTGTATAGTCATAGCTCTCCAGGACATCACTCAAGGCCATCATCTAAACAGAATTAAGATGAATTTTGTTTCCTGTTGAGTTGTGAGCAACCAAAAGGTTAAAAGAATAAATGAGTAGAAGGTTGTGTGGTCATGAGAAGTGCTCTCAGGGTTAGAAATAAGAAACCCGCGAGACCAACTTCTGGCATTGTTACTGCATGTTGTCTGAAGCCGAATAAGTGATTTACAGTATACTTTTCCAGTGATGTTTGCAGGCAGACATGGTGGTAACTAATCACTGGGTAACATTATTGAACTGGATGTGAGACTCTCCAAGCCCAATGATTTTAAGCCATTTTCTTTGAATGCTCCTATATTGTATTGAATGGTTTTCAACTGAGGGTAGACCTGCCTTTCTTGGATCATAATTTGAAAGCCCTGCTATCACTCACTTGCAGCTTGAATTATATTCTGTCATTATACTTGCTTTCCTGTGGGAAAATCAGATAAAGAGAGTAGAGTAGAATGATTCGCCACCACGTCAAGAACTATATTGATGCCAAACTTCATTCTGGAAAAGGTAGGAAGATTCTAAAAGGAGAAATGAGTTAGCCCAGGATACTGCACTGCTCCCCTTCTGCCAGAAATTTGCCCTAAAGGCAAAATGACATGACCAATGACCATGGCATGGAAATTTGCACAGTTCTATAGATAACAACATGTTCTTACAGTGTTTGATTTCTATAATGCCTGTAATATTTGGCTTTTTGGTTCTGTTTGTACTGCTATACTACTTAGATATTCTGTCTTTATATACACAATGGGTGAAAAAAATGTACAGTCAATATCTCTAACTCAAATGTTAACTAGTTCACACAACATTATGGCCAAAATCCCACCTGGTTGGGAAGATATAATGTTACAGTGATTCCCGGGGCTAGTGCTGATATCACTTGTCAATAAAAGACAAGCATTGTAGTTGGAAAATTCTGCAAAAAAAAAAAAAAAGGAAAAAAAGAAGATTCCCTCTGTGTTACTCTGGGCTGATAAAAAAAAAACTTCTCCAGGGAAACCTATAAAAGTTGTAAAGCTCTAAAATATAATCCTACACTAGCAGGAGGGTGGGCAAGATGTCCTAATAATGCTTTCCCTTCTACGTTCTCTAGAATTCTTATGTTTGAAGTCCTGAGCAAGCTTCAGCTACATCAGATTCTGTTATGCCCTTGGTTATTGTGGAAAGTTACCATACTTGTAGCACATAGGTGGATCATGCTGTAATAACCCTAGGCTCTTCTGTAGTTGATACAGGACATCAATATTTCAGAATTCATATGGGGATTACACTAAACTATCAGGATTCCATATTGCCAGGCAGTGCAATGGACTTTTTTGTTTTGTTTTGTTGCTAATAACAATTTATCTAGAAGCAATGCTGACTCACTGCAAAGTAGACATTTCTTTCGGCAAGTGATTTAACTATACTATAAAAGGCAGATAAAATAAATCAGTCCTTGTTATTGTAGAACAGACAGTCAATGATACAGCAGTGCACACTGGAAAAGAGAGGATTCGCTATTTACCAATTTCCCACATTCACAAATACTGTGTGTGATATGTACGTGTGCGGAACTTCCAGCTTATGAAATGTGATTATGAGATTGTGAATGAGAAAAATATAACACATGGAATGCTTAAAGCCACAAGGATATATGGCTCATTGTCCACCCCATGTATGCCTATAGAAAGCAAGTGCTGAGATTAATATTTCCAGGTATGTTTGCTTAGGATGACAAACATGTCTTCATAGGCATCACATTTTACTTATTGGCTACAAAAGGTTCTCTGCAGTTTACAGTAAAAGTTAAAACATAAAGAATAGCAATAAAACATAAACATAGCATCTAAAAGTAAAATAAAGCCAGCAGCAAAATAAAAATAAAATCAGGAACAGAGAATCATAATAATGCAAAATATCTTGAAAGCACTAAACATATTTAAGACTGAGAGGCCTGGGAAAATAAAAAATGTCTTCATCTGGTGCTAAAAAGAACACAACAAAGGTACCAGGTGGGCCTGTCTAGGGAGAGCATTCCACAACTGGGGAGTAAACACTGAAAAGACCCTTTCTCTAGTAGCCACCTTCCTCACCTTCTTTTGGCAGGGCCATTCAGAGAAGAGCCTCTGAAGATTATCTTAGGGTAAATGGGAAGGTGTAGGTGGGAGGATATGATCCTTCAGTGAACCTGGTTCCAAACCATTTAGGGCTTTAAAGTTTAATCGTATTGATGGGTGAACATACCCCAACAGAAATAATAATTTGAGTGTCAATTCCTCTGGTCAAACTCACATGAAAATTCTCCACTCTTCATAGGTCTTGTATATATGAATTCTTGCACATGTGTGTCAGCCAATTGTAACTTGGGAACTGTGCCATAGTATCATACTGTGCATCATGATATCATGTGTTATATTATTATCATCCCCTTTCTGATTGACTCTTGTCTTCCTGTATACGGCATATGAAGCTACTGGAGCTGGTGCAAATGGCTGTGGCATGAGTGCTGGAAATAGGACTTCCTCCTTGGATTCCCTTTCTTTCCAGTATCCTCCCACAGTGCCACCCACCAGCATCCAGGTCTAAAGTAAAACAAACAAGAAAAATATTCTGCCCAGTGCTCAAGAGAAATGGCCTCCTCAGTTGACTGGTGTGATACAGAAATGAAACCAAGCCAAGAGTGGCAAAGGACTGTTACACCAAGGGTGTATACTAACCTATGTGGCTGTATCTTCAAATATGATAAGTTTGTTGAGGAGTTTAAACTCCAACATTTTATACTGAGTGCTCTGGAAAGAATGAATTAAATTGTTAAGTGGCATCATTCCACGAGCATGAGGACTGAAAACAGGATGTCTACATTTCCTATTTTTAATAATAATAATAATAATAATAATAATAATAATAAGGGGTTAAACCAATCAATATCAGGGCATATGTAGAAATGGCGGCATTTAGATGTGCAAAATGGTGGCTTGGAGGAACAGTGAGGACAGTCACACTTCCCCAGTTCCCCAACTTGTAGGGAGTTGTAGGATTTTTTTTTCTATCTAAACAGTGATAGGATTGCACATTTAGTCTAGCAGCATCTCAAACTTGCATTTCTTTATAACTAAGGCTGCAGTCCTGTCCACATTCACTTGGGAAGAAGTCTGAATGAACATGGGGGGATAATTTTCTGAGCAAGCATGCAGAGGTTCAAACTGCAAGATGCTTTAGAATAAAATGCAATATATTCTCAGCAATTTTTGAAACAATGGCTGCCCAGTTTATTGCATCAATGAATAGATTTGTGCAAAGTGGCAGCCGAGGTTCTGAAGATTTCCCATTTTGACAGAGAACATAAAATTGCCTTGCTGGTCAGGCAAAGGGTCGTTATAGTCTAGAATTCTCTTTGCAACAATGCCGAAGAAGATGCCCCCAGGAGCTCATGAGAAGGTATTAAGGTAATGGAAGCTGTTTGTAAGTAACCAGTAACTGCAGCTTTGTGCATAATTTTCTTAGTGTGACAATAATATAAACATTATGTTAATTTCAAAAACTACCATTTCTTTAATCACAGAACTTTGCTCATAATGTATGTTAATGTCCTACATTTGAAGATCTATGTTCATGCATGGGAAGGTATTATACTTACACTTTGCCTCCAAGACAGAGTAACATTATTATCTACTAAATACAGATATTAAAACGCCATAGTGATTGATGGTACTTATATGTATATCAAACCATAACTTAACTTCATTATAACTCTGAGTGATTGGCAGATATATAAAGTGCCACCTTTCTTTTCTCTCATTGTACTATACTTTAAAATAAATAAATAAATTATGATTGCTACTAAAAGAGCTAAAAATAATGTTTTATGTAGCTTTTAAATTTTAATTTAGCTAATGAAAGAGGAGATTTTACAAGAAGGAGAATGGAATCCTGGAAATATCAGCTCTCACAGGATCTGAAAACAAGGAACCTTTAGATAAATATAGCAAAAATAAACAACAGAAAGTGAGTTAGCATGGTAACGGACAAAAGGTTCAAATATGGGGAATCATGAAATGATGATACATCTAAGACAAAATGTAATGTAGATACTTCATCACTAGACAATGTTCTCCCTAAACTACAGGTATTCTATGGAAAAATATATATTACCATAGTATATATTTTAATAGATTTTCTGGTTAACTAAGTAGAATAGAGAAACTGCATCTAGCACAAAAAGGCAACAAAATTCAACAAGACTTGAATAAGCATTCCAGATCAAACAATAACAAAAGCCCTGGCATAGCAGTGTCTGAAAACTATATTGTAACAAGACTTTGGCTGCAACCCTATGTAGGAATGGGGGTTAAATGATTTGGTTCACAATTTAATACAAATTGATGTAATTCATACTTCCCAAAGTAATATGTGAACTCCAACACAATTACCGTTTGGTATCTGCACATCTTTGCATTTGGCAATGCAGTTGTCCAATAAAAATGCTTACAAAGAATGTGTCCATTAAGGAAAATAGCGTACAAAAATCCATATATTGGGGAACGTTGATCGCAAAAATGTGAATATTAGGGGGAAATGCACAGGAAAATGCATACAGATTTTTGTGTAGACGTTTTGAAAGAAAAATTACAACCTGATGTGGAAACAAGACTGAACAAATTGGTGCTTAAAAGGAGTGAAAAAGTGATAGAAAGCCAAACAGATTTATCCATCCCTACCCCTATGCAGGCTTTCTTGACAGTGAGCCACATTGATCAAATTATAATCATTCATGAGGAAACATGAATTTAACCAAGCTGTAAGATGTTATAGCAGAAAATGCATTATATTCCAAGCCATGTTGGAACTAACAATGACTTCCATCTCAACTGATGTCCATACTGAGTCCTGCCAACTAAGCCTTTAAATGCACATGGTTTTATCCTGGTTGTTATCCTAGCAGACAAGGACTCTAGTCATTAGAACTAGGAAGGATGTAAGCCTGATGCCTAAACAGAGCAACTACTATCTGATCAATAGATATATTGGCCCCAAATGATCTATTAGTATCCCTCTTTTGATCTCTGGGTCAGCACTATGAAAGGTTCAGCCACATCGTTCTAACTTGATGCAAACCTACATTAAAGGCCGTTTTTGGTAGAAGGATGGGGTACAAATCAATCAATTAATCAATCAATCAAACAAACCCTTACATACATTTGACAAGCAAACACATACATACATTTGACGCCTTTCCTGACATGAACTTACCCGTACACTACGCTCAACATCAAAGGTCCTCCTCCGGGTGCCTACTCCGAGGGAAGCTCGGAGGACGGCAACAAGGGAGAGGGCCTTCTCTGTGGTGGCCCCCCAATTATGGAATGATCTTCCCGATGAGGTCCGCCTGGCGTCAACACTGTTATCTTTTCGGCGCCAGGTCAAAACTTTTCTTTTCTCCCAGGCATTTTAACAGCTTAAGTTGAGGTTTTAACTGACTTTGTGGCCAGGCTTAACCGTTTAAAATGTTTTAAATGTCAGCTGTTTTATGTTTATGGTTTTAAATTTTGTATATTGTCTTTTTAGTGTTCAATCTTTAAATTTTTGTAAACCGCCCAGAGAGCTTCGGCTATGGGGCGGTATATAAATGTAATTAATAATAATAATAATAATAATAATCTATGCCACTAACAAAAAGATCTATCTTTTTTTAAAAAATATATTCTTTGTAACCATTTATACAAACTTTGACGAATACAAAACAGAAGAAAGCACTGCCGCTGGAACTATTTGATACATGCAACTAAAGAAAGGCGCTAAAACCATGATTTCTAGCCTAAAATAGATTAATTTAAACATTTCTGATTTGTAATTTGTTTTCTAGATGACCATAATAAAAAAATAGTGCTAAAACAACAACAGAAGAGAAAAGTAATAAATGTTCTACTAAACAATACACCAGATGATGATTCAGAGGCCCCTGGAAGCAAGTATGGAATCAATGCAGACAGAGTTATCTTTGCCTCATTATGTTTTCTCTGTATTTACAAAGGGACAAAACATAAAATGCCCAAGCATGCAGGTGCAGAAAGCCATCCCTGCTATTTGTAATTGCTACTTCATCACACTATTTTTCAGCAAGGTAGAAGGTGTTTTTATAGTAGCAGCATGTGGCTTTCTTGCTTTCTCTGCAGGAAGTTGTGCTTGGAGGTGGGCAATTCCTTTACATTAGGATGCTACCACTGCTGACGTTTAGGCACGTCTAGACAATGCTAACTGTCAAGGCAGCATTTCTTCTCCTCGACACTGACTTGTAAAGATTTTTCTCATATACATTCTCCTTTTTTGTTAATTTCATTACCAATGTTAAATTGTAAATGCTTCATATTGTGAGTTTTAAGTGAGCTGCCAGGTGGAATGAAACTTAGATGTTTCTTATTTTTAATACTTGGCATGATTCAACCATAGTTAAGAACCTTTAAAAAGTTCCATTGATTTTAGTGAAAAAGATTTAAACAAGTGCTTCCCCACTGAAATTGATATGACATAAAAGTGCTTAATATTGACTAAATCAAAGCCGATTATGCATCACAACTTACTAGTGAATATTCTGGGTGGAATGTATTTCCTGCATCCACCAGTAATACAAAACACAGGCTTAAATAGCTTGGTAATCCTGGGGCATGCCTACACCGTGGCTGAATTCAGACAACACGATAGTCAATGGTGGGGTAATAATCAACTTTACAGTTGTTCATCTAGGGGGTGCTCCCCACACGACATGGTAATAAATAATCAACCGTGGTGTGGGTTAGGATCAGCACTGAGTTGACTATGGCAGCATTCGCACAACATGATAGTCAATACAACTGACGATTGTTTCCCTCCCCCAGTTGCTTAATGTGTCGTCCGAATTCAGCCACTGTGTATACTTCATTGTGGCTGCAAACTGGCACACCTTTTTTACATGACACAGCCGCCAATTCGCAGCAACATCATGGTTTTCATCTCAAAGCTGCACATTTTTTAGTTCTCCTTTGACTGCCTATTTTTACTTTGTTCTGCTAATGACACAAAGCCGTTTGTGCAAGTGTCAGTGTGTGGTTTAGGATGCCTCATCCGGACACAGTTCTGTGCAAGTGCAAAGCATTGCAAGATTACAGGGTAGGGGACAGGACCCAGGTGGGTGTTTAAAACTTATCTCCATGCCAACAGCACAGTACAATAGTGGGATAAAAGCAAGGACAGTAAATGTGTATAATGCAAAGACTCAATGAACTGTAGCTGCGTGGGTGCGCAGATAAGGCTTTCAATGCTACGAAGTTGCACAGAGTTTTAAATTTTTTTTTTTAAAAAAAATTACTTCGATCCACCATTATTCAATCTTTGCTGCCCATTACCGCCATGTGACAGTGGTGCTGTGAATTTTACAGGCAGGATAGTCCATGTTCGGTCCTGCAATGTATCACTGTTATTGCTGCTTTGCAGCTGTGATGCTGCAAGGCTTTTGAAGGAACAGCAGTGAAAGTGGCCCCATATAGACGGACTCCAGAACAGATGACAAAATTATGATGCTGAACACTGAGATGAGATAAAAAATGGATGAATTCACCTGATGCAGCCAAGATAAAGGCTACAAAGGTGACTGGAATGTCTAATGTGCAGCGAAACAATGAGAAAAAAAGGGGGGGGGACATAATTTCTAATCAGCTTTATTGTGGCTGCAGTTGTATACACACTTTCTAAATACAGTGGGGATTACTTCTGAATAAACATATATAGGATTGCACTGTGAGTCACAGCATTGTAGATTGATAATACATCTTATTTATACAAATCTGACAAATGAGCGTACTCCCTAATTCCAGCCACTCCTAACACCAACTCAAACTTGATGGCCACTTTCACATATAATAATAAACCAAAAATGCTGAATTAGAATTTGCTGTGAAGCAGCCTTCCCCAACATGGTGCTGTCCAGATGTGTTGGACTACAATTCCCATAATCCCTAACCATTGGCCATGCTGATTGGGCTAATGGGCGTTGGAGTCCAAAACATCTGGAGGGTTCCATATTGGGGAAGGAAGCTATAAAGGATCAACGTGCTTATGTATACACCTCGTTCTCACCCATTTTGCCCATTGCTTTAGGGTTAGCAGGTAAAACGAATCAGAAATTGAAATTTTTGTGTAAGAGTCTCCTCATACAAATGGAAGAACTGGGACTTTTTGTGCTTTTGATCCCAAACAAACCAGGTGGGTAACCAGGAACAAGCCAGAAGTTTTTGTAATCGTATGACTTTTGGCTTATTTGGAGCAACTAACCAGGCGCTTTCCATTTCTAGTTGGTTTTACCTACTCACATGAAGGAGGAGTGAACAAGCTGCATGCGCCAGCACAGTGCTCATTCACAGTAAACCAGGATAAGCCAGCAATTCTGGTTTATTGTTATGTGTGAACATTGCTAATACCTTTCAGGTCATACAAAACGTTAAATCTCATGGGTATTGAACCTAGGTAAGTTTGCCATCTGACCTGTAGACATTGTAGCAATGTTGCTTATTCAAGTTTTATTGACTGTGAATATAGGATAATTATGTGATTATTACAATGTTAGAATAAGGATTGCTCTATAACCCTGATATGCAGAGTTCAGAAAAGATTAGTCACACTTAGCCATCAACCTGCAGGAGAAGGAGGCCTGCTGCCAGGGGAGGAGAGGAGTGTGCCTGCCTGCCTGCCTGCCTCCTGGCCTCGCTGCTGCCACCACCACCACCACCCTCCTGAGGACTTCAGCCTGGCAGACTGCCACTCCCTGCAGGAACAGGCCCCCAGGTACTGAGCCAGCTGCTGTGGACAATTACATCTGTCTGCCTCCCTTCCTGGGAGGGATATTTAAGCTGCTGGCTGAGGGGGCCTAGGAAAGCCATCAACCTGCACGAGAGGGAGGCCTGCTGTCAGGGGAGGAGAGGAGTGTGCCTGCTGCCTTCTGGCTTTTTGTTTTTGTCTTTGGTTGTTTTTTGTTTTGTTTTTGTTTTGTTCCCCCCCCCCCCCGCCTTTCCCCAGGCTTGAGCTATGTGCCTGGGAGGGACGATACAGGGCCAGGTGGGGGGAACTGAGGGGAACACAATCAGTGTAGTGACGGGTAGAGGGAGATATGGCGTTGTGAGGAGGACTTGCCAGGTAAGGGGAACAAGGCCCAGACAGTTAATGGCTGTGCCTTGTTCCGGTCCCCCTCACACCCACAGGCTTGTTGGTTGCCTTATCAGCCAGCCCTCAGGCCTCCGGGTGCTGCTTTAAAATGCCAGATCAGTGCATAATAAGATCTCCTTCATCCACGACTTAATTGTGGATGAGGCAGCCGATCTGGCATGTATAACCGAGACCTGGGTGGGAGAGCAGGGAGGAGTTAGCCTCTCCCAGTTATGCCATCCCAACATGCCATCGGCCCGACGCATGTAGCAGGGCACCCTTTAGACCTGTTTTTTTCAACTGGACATGGAGATGGGGATCTGAAAGTGGGGGACTTTACATCAACCCCTCTGTCATGGTCAGATCAGCACCTGCTGAGGTTTAGACTTACAGAGGCTTTTCCCCTCTGCAAGGGTGGGGGACCCATTAAGATGGTCTGCCCCCAGAGACTAATGGATCCAGATGGTTTCCAGAGGGCTCTGGGGAGTTTTCCGGCTGATAGGGCTGGCTGTCCTGTCAAAACCCTGGCTGATCTGTGGAATGCAGAAATGACCCGGGCAGTTGACACGATTGCTCCTGAGCGCCCTCTCCTGTGTAGAGCTCGTATGGCTCCGTGGTATACCCTGGAGCTGAGAGTGATGAAACAAAACTGGAGACGGCTTGAGGGCAGATGGAGACGAACTCCTGATGGATGCAATCAAACACTGGTAAGTGCTTATCGTAAGCTGTATTCAGGGGCAGTGAGGGCAGCAAAAAAACAATACTTTGCTGCCATTATTCAATCAGCAACCTGCCGCCCAGCGGAGCTTTTCAGAGTTGTCCGGGGGCTTTTACATGCTGGCCCCAAGGACATGGTAGAACCATCTGAGGTCCGCTGTAATACATTTGCTGGGCACTTCCAGAATAAAATCTCTGGCATCCGTCAGGACTTAGACTCCAGTGTTATAGCAGGTGAATCTAGTGAGGTATCCAGAGCACAGGCTTGTCCTGCTTTCTTGGATGAGTTTCAGTTGGTGCAGCTCGAGGACGCTGACAAGGTGCTTGGACAGGTTCGTGCAACCACTTCCATATTGGATCCTTGCCCCTCTTGGCTAATAAAAGCTAGCAGGGATGGAACAACTGGCTAGGCCAGGGAAGTGATTAATGCCTCTTTGCAAGAGGGAGTGGTCCCAGGCCTCCTGAAAGAGGCGGCAGTGAGACCACTCCAAAAGAAATCTTCCCTGGACCCTGAAAAGCTTAATGACTACAGGCCAGTAGCAAATGTTCCATTCCTGGGCAAGGTTCTGGAGTGGGTGGTTGTGAGCCAGCTCCAGGCACTCTTGGATGAGACTGATTATCTGGATCCATTTCAGTCGGGTTTCAGGCCTGGTTTTGGTACGGAAAGAGCCTTGGTCACCCTGTATGATGACCTATGTCGGGAGAAAGACAGGGGGAGTGTGACTCTGTTGATTCTCCTTGATCTTTCAGCGGCTTTCGATACCATTGGCCATGGTATCCTTCTGGGATGACTGGCTGAGTTGGGAGTGGGAGGCACTGCATTACAGTGGTTCCACTCCTACTTGGGGGGTCGGCTCCAGAAGGTGGTGCTTGGGGAACATTGCTCGGCCCCGTGGATTCTCCAGTATGGGGTTCCGCAGGGTTCAGTTTTGTCCCCCATGCTGTTCAACATCTACATGAAACCGTTGAGTGCAGTCATCCGGAGTTTTGGAGTGCGTTGTCATCAGTACGCTGATGACACGCAGCTATATTTCTCCTTTTCATCTTCATCAGGTGAGGCTGTGGATGTGCTGAACCAGTGCCTGGCTGCGACAATGGACTGGATGGGGGCTAATAAACTGAATCTCAATCCAGACAAGACTGAGACGCTGTTAGTGGGTGGTTCCGCTGACTGGATGGAGGGTGTTCAACCTGTTCTGGATGGGGTTGTTTTCCCCTTGAAGGAGCGGGTTCGTAGCTTGGGGGTTCTCCTAGAACCATCTTTGTCACTTGAGGTGCAGGTGGCCTCAGTGGCACGGAGTGCCTTCTACCAACTTCTGTTGGTGGCCCAGCTACGCCCCTATCTGGACAGGGATAACCTGGCTTCAGTTGTCCATGCTCTGGTAACCTCCAAGTTAGATTACTGCAATGCACTCTACGTGGGGCTGCCTTTGAAGGTGGTTCGGAAGCTGCAGCTTGTGCAAAATGCAGCGACCAGATTGATAACCGGAACCAGTAGTCTCGAACATATAAGACCTACTCTGGCCCGCTTGCATTGGCTGCCTGTATGTTTCCGAGCCCGATTCAATGTACTGGTTTTAACCTATAAAGCCTTACATGGCTTGGGACCATAATACCTGATAGAACGCCTTTCCCGACATGAACCTACCCGAACACTACGTTCAACATCTAAGGCCCTCCTCCGAGTGCTTCCTCCGAGGGAAGCTCGGAGGTCGGCAAAAAGAGAGAGGGCCTTCTCTGTGATGGCCCCCCAACGGTGGAACGATCTCCCCGACGAGGCCCGCCTGGCGCCAACATTGTTATATTTTCGGCGCCAGGTCAAGACTTTCCTCTTTTTTCAGTCATTTGGCAATATCTGAGGAGCCTGGGTTTGTTTTGTTTTGTTTTTGTAGCTTTTTGAAGTGTTGTAGTGGTTTTTAAATGTACAGATTGTGTGTATGTTGTATGTGTTTGCTGTTTTAATTTTTGAATATTGTTTTAAATTGTTTTTAATCCTATGTAAACCGCCCAGAGGGCTTCGGCTATGGGGCGGTATACAAATGTAATAAATAAATAAATAAATAAATAAATTAGGGCTGAAAAAACATATTTTAAGTTCCTAGGTGATATTGCAAAAATATCTCAAAACCAGCAACAAATACTTAGGTGTATGTCAGTCTCTTGCAAGGATCTGAAAGGAAAAAGTTCTAAGCATCAAGTTTCTAGGCATTTAGGTGATTTTGCACATGGGATTTTTTCCAGCCCAACTCTGATTATTTGTCAGAGGCACCTAACTGCCACTGACCTTGCATCAAATGATGGCACACAGAAAACACTGCAAAATATATTTTTGTCTTGATATGTGCCAAATACAACATCATCACAATAAATGAAAATAAAGTAAGGCAATAGAAAATACAATCTGATATATAGCAGCACAGTATTACTGTCAGTGTTTTCCCTACTGGGAACTACCTGCCTTTTTTAATGCCTGACTCTTAAATTCACCATTGAAATCCTCCCTGCATTTCCCATTCTTCCCCTCTGACGAAGTGTCAGTTTTTGAGAAATAGACCTATTGTCCTGAAGACCTAGTTACATGGAGATTCCAAAGACAGCCTTAAACACAGCCTCCCTCACCGATCAAAACTTAAATCATTCAGTATCATTGGCTTCTCGTGGTACTTGAAAATCAATAAAGGCAGAAGTAATTTTACAGTAATAGCCATAGAGGGACTGAGACTAGACACAGTTGAATATAGGTGGGTATGGCTGCAATTGTGTATTGGAAAGGGCGCTTAGAAAATGAAAGAATGGTTGATTAAATGAGTGAATCATGAACAGGTCAAATCAAACTAAACAAACGAACAATGGACGGGGAGAAATGAAAATGGGAAGAAGCTTGGAAATTAACTTTCTGAGTTCAGAAATCTCTGAATGATTAAGAGCTGAGCCCATCCACCCTCCAAAGTTTGCTTTGGCATCAGCCTTCTTGTATAGGAGTCCTCCCTCCTCACTTTCACCAACATTCATGAACCTATCATGTTTTCGAACAGGAGTAGCAGAAAATAGAAACCAAAGCAAACCGAGGACTGCTTCTAAGCTGTACCTGATATTATTAACCGGTTTAAAACTGTTACAAACTGTTTTAAAGTAGTAGTGTAGATAGGCTCAATGTGAACTTGGGGATATGTCTTTTCAGAATTCTTTCTGGATCATTGCGCAAGAAGAATAAAAAAGCACAGCTGCAAGTAAGCCTATGACTTATTGTTGGAATGTTCACTCTGAAGACTTTGGAGCATGAGCTAATTCTTGCAGTTTAATGGTGAGCAGGGTAGTACTTTTGTACCCAGCCCGGGGCAGAAGTGAGAGTAGGCTGGAAAAAGGGTGTGGAGCAAGGACATTTAAGTCCTGGCATGTTCCTGCTTCTGCCTCCTTGCATGGCAGCTTGACACCCTTCATCCCATAGTACAGTGTAGGGAAACTCATTGCCAGTTATAGGGGCCAAATAAACCTATTTGGTCCCAATAACTGGCAATGAGTTTGCCTACACTATGCTAGTGTAGGTTTTTTTTTTAAAAAAAAACTTTTCCGCCTCCATTGACTGGAGGCTGTTCACTTACACCACACTGGCTGGGAAGTAAGGTCATTTTGAGTGGTGCTGGATTAGATAGTCAGCAGGTATAGTGCTGATTTATGGAGCAGTTGGTGATTACCTTGATTTTGGTTACTATCCTGAGGCATCCTTTGGAGGTATCCTCATGTGTGCTCTTTCAAGGCTATATGGCTATAGGGCAGGGGAATAGGACTTCCACTTGGGGTGTGCCTGGCTCACCTACACAAACTCATAAGGCTGTGCAAGAGTGATATGGATGGACCCTCCCTGGCAATTAAATGTGAAGGCCATGAGGGGTCATGGCTAGAAGAGAGGCTAGCAATAGACCCTGAGCCAAGGGTCCTTACCCAAAGGCTGATTAGTAGGAAATGCTTCTCCATCCTTCAGCCTAGTAGGGTCCTGCACTGGAGTGAATGAATTTCATGGTTTACAGAATATTTGAATATGCAGATCCCTCTTAGTTGTAAAATGATAAGAATTGTTGCCCATTTAAACCAATAACTGCCTCTCAATTCTTCATGTAAGAAGTATGGGTGCAGAAGAGACTGCAATTCCCCGAATCCTGACAATAGTGGTGTTCAAAAGACTTTTCCTTCAGGTAGCTGGAAATGTAGGAGGAGCCCTGCCTTCTCAAAAAACTCTTACACAGTACAACCCTATGCATGTCTACACTGAAGTCATTCCCATTAAGTCCAATGGGGTTTTCTCCCAGGTTCGTGGGTATAGGATCACAGCCTTAGCTGCTGTTTTTCTTCTTCCCCTTGCCACACAAACTTACATTGGGGAAAGTATGGGAAGGGGAGAAAAGGAAATTGGCAGGGGGTCGAGAAGCTTCCCCAGGTTTGGAATTTCTAAGCTTTTCAGAATTTGAAGGAGGTTATTCTTGTATTTACTCTGACAAAGTGTCTATTTTATTAAACCATTTCTCTTTAACGTATAAATAATTTTAAACTAACAGCAAAACAACATCGGCAACGAAATACGGTCTAAAGATTGGAAGTAACAACTTGTGAAGTTCCCACCCCCTAAAGTATGGTGATTGTAAGAATACTGCAAATACCATACATCTAATTGGTGCTAGCCTGCAGTGCTGCTAATATACAAAGATTTCCTCTCTCCTTCCAGTTCCAAATTGAACTCAAGAGAGTAGAGATAGGGCTGCGATAAAGGTTCTTGCGAACTTCTATCCATATGCAATTCTGTCTGGATTTTAAGGTTGACAATTTCATTCCATGGCTCCTTCTGTGTTTTACTTCTTTGGTTCTAATTATCACTTAAGTAAGTGAACTGAATGTAGGCTTATCAACTCTTCATTTCCCTTGTGGAGCACACTTTGGGGTATAAGATAGAATTTCCATTTTATCTCCGATGGCCTAAATAAGGAATATGTGAAAAAGAGATGGGTTACTTAATTTAACTGAGAAAAACGTTGACATAGCCCTGGCTCTAGGGGTTAGATTAGAGGGACGAAATAAATAGTTTCTCTAGTCCCAAGTCAATGGGTAATTTCTGAAGATTTAGTGCAAAGGCACTGAGAGGCTTAATAATATCCAACTTAGAACTGAAAATGTCCACTTATGCTTCAAGGACAACAAAACACTTGGGCATACACTAATATTTTGCAAAAATGCATTCCCTGTAAAACACAGGATTATATCTAAAGTTAAGCTCTACTTACAGTAGACCCAGCATAGACAATATGGTGCCCACAGGCATCGATGCACCAAAGACACCTTTCTTGGCACTCGCCAAGTTGCCCTACCCTCCCACCTAAAAATAAATAAATAATAGCACATTTTCTTATTGACAGTGGGGATTGCTGTGAAATAGGCTTCTGTTGGTGATGAAAAATGTGGGTTCAAAGGAGTTGCATAATGTGTTGCAGCTCAAAACCAATCTCTGCCTTTCAGGCAGGTTACTTGTTCTTTGCTATGCCTTCCATGGTAGCCATTGTGTGGTGGTGCCCAGGACAGTTTCTCAAATTGCCAAATGTACTCATGATCCAAAGCGATTGCCTAACCCTTGATTAAACATGTTAAAATTAAGAGACTAAACTTAGACTAATATTAGATACAAGCAAGTAATATGGAATAAGTTTTACTCTAGAATTTCTTGCAGATTGGATCAACTATTTTACAATTACAGTTGTATAACAATATAATTCAATACAGGTCTATGCAAAAGTAAGCCCCACTGTGTTCAATGGGACTCACTTCCAAGTTAGGGAGTATAGAAGCCTAAGGCACTTGTGGCCTGAGGTTGTTATCACACACGCGGTTTTAAGCACACTCACCGTGACTTTGATGCACTTCTTCAGCGCAGGACTTGCATGATGTCGTCCCCCTCGTGCTGTTCTCGCGCCCTGAGTTTTTAGTTTCTGTTTTGATTTAACCCTGAACGGGCAAAGTCCATTTTTCCTATATCTATGGCCGCACACTACAGTGGCCATAAAGAGGAAATACCCTTTATGGCTGCTGTAGTTTGCAAAGTAGGGAAAAGACAAAAAGTGTGGTGCTGTTTGACGTGTGTTTTTTTATTATTTAAAGTTAAAAGTTTGCAGCCATAGATGTAGGAAAAATAGAGGTGACATGGCCTGGGGAAACGGCTGCTACTGCTGCTTGTGCCTGCACACATGGGTTAGGGATGAGGGAGGAGGAGGGAGGAAGTGAAGGCCAACACCTCCTCTTTGAGACTGGGCTGGCTGACTATGCTTAGGGAAAAGAGGAGCAGAGAAGTCCGAAGATCAAGGAAAATGATAGGAATTTAAAAAACGTCTACTTCCCATTAAATACTGCGGGCACAGTACTGTTGAAATTAAGCATTTTTATGTTCTGTTGATTCAAATGTTTAACAGCACCGTCCTGTGTTTGTTTACATAGAAGAAAGTCACACCTGTGTTCAGTGAGGCTTACTCCCAGGAAAGTGTAACTGGATTGCAGCCCAACTGTCCTATTGAAATGTTATCTTCTGCCAACTCATCCTTTTGCATGATTTTTAGCCTGACATGTCAAGAATCTTCTGCCTGGAATGGGAGTCATTAATATTCTTTTGCAAATGGAAACTGAGGGTGAGTGGTAATAACAATAAGTGGTAGCAATCCTATGTATGCATAGCTGGAACCCTTGGAGTAAATGTCATTGAACCCTGTGGGACGTATTTCTGAGAAAATATGTATGGCATGGGCTGCACAACATCACTCCAGGGTCTTTGAAGGGAGGGTGGAACTTTACACCTGCCTTGCCACAGTATCTCACTGGCAAGTCTCCCATTAAGGTATTTCCATTGGAGTTCTACTGATTAAAATTCTGACCCACAAAATATCTCAACCTATGCCAATATGAGCAAGATTTCCTAAAACCATTGCTGGGTCATCATACTGGGATCGGGAATTTTGAGTCACGAAGGAAATTCTTTCTCAACATAGTTGTTTTTACCCATCCTCTGTGGTATGTGGTTTGGCTCGCTTGAGTTATTTGTGCCTACTTCCTCTGTAGTGCAAAGGAAGATGTAGGTCTCTAGCTAGATAGTAATTCGGTTTTTTAATAATGCATTTTGACCCACAGACCTTCCTCTCCAACTTGTTTGATATAATTGGCATGAAGTATATTTTGTAACAATTGCTGATAATTGTTCATCCTTCTTTAAAAAAATCTCTAAAAAAATTAACAGGATTTCCATTATTATTATTATCTATCTTTTCTTGCTCATGGTGGTTTTTCTAGATGAACATGACGGGCTTTGCCAAGTCATGCTGTCTTTTACTGATTTGGAAATTTCCTGACTATTGAACATGTTTTAAGTATGACTGCTTTCTGGATGTTGGTGTGGATGTAATTTGGTAGGCCTAGTTTCTGAAGGTTTTCTGTAAAAAATAAATAAATGATGTGATGTTGGTAACTGATGTGATTAACAGAATAATTGTAACTTTTTCCCGAGGCCATAGTTCTTTAACTTCCATAGCCAGTGGTGTATATTTTCCTCTCTTTTCCTCTTCCCTTTCTGAAACATTTTTGTCATTTAGTATTGCTATGTCAATGAGGTAGATGTGTTTTTCTTTTTTCTTTATGACTGTGATGTCTGCTCGATTGCAAGGTCTGTCTGGTTGATTGTCCCAGAATTGTTCTGTACCAGCAAGATAATATATAAGTGCATAGTGTGGCTTGGCTTGACTTGTTTGAATGTGTCTGGATCTCCTAAGCTCTGAAAACATCTTTCTGGAGCACACCTGTATGATCCACGAGGCCAGATTCTGGGGAGGGCATAGTTCTCCTTCACAGGAGGGGCTTGCATTTGCTAGAGTAAGGTGAACAGATGTGAAGAGGCTGCAATCCTATATTCATTTATCTGGGAGTAAACTTTATTGAAATCAACAAGACTTATTTCTGAGGTTTCTTTGGGCAGTTTTCTTTGGGTTCTTAATTGGGATTTCTGTTCTCTGCACACGAAGCAGTGTAAATTCAGGAGGTATTTGGATAAAAGGAGGGAAATATCCTTGTCCAGCATTGTGATAATGGGCATCCATTCTGGCCTTTCTTTGTATTGCTACTGACTATGGTCTTGTTTACATGACTAATGAACCAGAGGAATAATGACAATTTTTAAGATTAGTTTCTCATTGATAAAACAGAAGTTGAAACAAGCTAAGAGGTGCTAGTGAGAAGTGACTGCAACGAGCCTTTATTCCATTTTGTTCCATGGCTAATATTTGCAGAGTAATAGTATTATACTCTTTCTGAATGCTAGGTTGCTAGGTTGTTCTACTAGATTTTTCTGCACTTGTCAACTGCTTCATTTGTTCAGTGGTAGCAGTATTCTGAATCTGTGAGCATGGCTACGAGAAAGGTGATGGGGAATCAGGGTTAAGCGTTAAAAGGTGAGACTATGGTCAGGCAGTGAAGGATTTGCAGTCAGAACAGATATTTGAGGGAAGTGGAGACTGTGGGTGCCTCTACAAGAGCGATTTAAAGCTCTTTCAAGGCGCATTAAAAATTTTACCTCTACAAGAGCAGAGCGCAAATCGGAGGTCGAGGCACTTTTTCTGTCCGATTATGCGCATTATCGAATGCGCATTAAATAGCAAGTTTTAATTTACCGTGGGAGTTGAAGCGCCTTATGACCATGTAAACAAGCGATTCTCCGCATTGAAACACTTTAAAGCGCGTTTCATACAACCGGTTATGCGCTTCACCGCCTCCCGTGTATAGGGATTAGGCGTAAAAGCGATTGCAAGAAGATGCGCATAATTGGACAACCGGGCGTCAAACCGAATTCTTGTAGAGGGGACCTGTATCACACGGAGTATAGCAAAAGCTTCAAAGGACAGCAAAAGCTACAAATGTAGGAGTGAGTGAAGTTAATTTCAGATACATTGAATGTCTCACTTGTTCTTTATATCAGTGGTTTTAACATTAAGATGTTGTGTACAACAGGTTTGTCTTAATTGTGTGCTGTAAAATCACACAAATGACCAAGGCTATGTTCGGGTGGGCATGCCTCCTTGGGGCTGGACATGCTCCCCTAGGGGGACGTGTCAGTGGGTACACACCCCTGGGGGCCGGCCATTTCCAAAATATGGTCACCCTATTAAAATTTATGTATAAAGTCTATGTATTGAAATAAACAGTTGCTCTAACTATTTCAAAATCCCATTGGAATTATTCTGTGTAGGTTGTATACAGATAAATTAAAACAAAGGTATTTCTCTCCTTTTCTATTCTTCTGCTCTGTAATAATGTTCTGAACACAAGATCTACCCTCTGATTACAGCTGGGTTGCAATACCTGTGCAGGCTCAATGCAGATGAGCCTTTAGTAAGGCTTTAGAAAGCCCCAAACTGATCTGACAGTATTTGTCATACAGCACTGCACTTGATGTAATCCTATCCCTTGTTTCTTTTATTGAAAAACCAAGAAGAGTTCTGATGTGAGAAACAAGATCAGCTCCATCTATAAACTTGATTCTAGCCTTATCCACAAATATATTTCACTGCTTTTTAATTTTGTTCTATTTGACATACCAGACTCCCAGTATATTTTTTCAGCCCATGACCAGTGTTGTGCCTTCTAAAAATATATAAGCTATAATAGGAAGAAATGGCTGCAATCCACCATTGTCATGTCTTTCCCTAACTTGGTGTACATTCACACAACAAAGCATCCCCACAAAAGAATACTTATGAAATGGTTTCAGTGTAAATGTATTGTAAGAATGGTGCAAAGCAACACTCCCAAGAAGAAATAAATCTGATTGTCTGATTGCTTTTGTTATATTAGTAGTAGTATTCTGAAATAAGGTACAATAAACATAAATATGTAGACGAGGACATGTACTCATATTATAGCAACAAAAACTCAAGCATAAGAACTGTGGTGTTGGTGGGGGGAAGCATTTCCCATCTTTTCTCACAGCAGTTCCCATGTTAGAGCTATTCTGTTTTAGTTCATCCCATGTTTCAAAATTAAAACACAGGGTAATATTTTTTATCAGATCAACTCGCACAGTGAGAGCCAGTGGCTGCATTCGGACAACACATTAGCCAATGGTGGGTTGAGTAGCCAACTCACAGTTGGTTATTTTGTGGGTACTCCCCACACAACATGTTCCTACACAACTGTGGGTGGTTGGGGCTGGCGTTGAGTGGACTAATAGTCAACCCAGCTTTTGACTGACACAGCCCCTGCCCCTCTCCCCACCCTCCCTCCTCCCTCAGTCCTCCCAGTTCTATCCCAGCAACCTCTGCAAGTTGCACCAGTTGTAGCAGAGTGGTAGCCACCGCTTTGGTCGCTCTTGCTGCCTGCCTCTGTGGGCTTGTGTTTTAACCCACTCACCACGCACCATTAACACACTCACCCCTCCACACAACACTTTAAACAACTGGCTTCGAGCTAAAGAACTTGAAAACCAGTTGTTTCTCTCAGTTGCTTATTTGGGCAGAATAGCATACTGTCAGTAGTTTGTGAGCGGTGTGTTACCCTCCACACAACACAATAAGCAACACAATTGATTATTGTTCCTCCCCCTCCCCCCCAGTTGCTTAATGTGTTGTCTGAATGCAGCCAGTGTGTTGTAGTGGCTAGAGTGTTGGACTGGGAGTCAGGATATCTGGGTTCTAGTCTCCACTCGGCCATGGAAGGTCACTGGTGACTTGGGCCAGTCACAGACTCTCAGCCCAACCTACCTCACAGGACAGAAATGGAGAGGAGGAGGATTATGTGTGCCACCTTGGGTTCCATGAAGAAAACAGGTAGGATATAAATGCAATAATAAAATAATAAAAAATAGATCAGCCAGTCCCAGTTAGCAATCTAGTTGCACTGTTATGAACTAACTGAAATGGTTGGACCATTTTTAAAAGCATCCCAATGTATAAAACATTGCAATAATCCAGATGGGAGGTTACCAGAGTATGAATCACCACTTCAAGGATATCTCTGTGCAAGTAGGTTTATTGTTGGTATATCAGCTTAGGGTAATAAAAGGCACTCCAAACCACCTAGGCCACCTGTGCCTGTAGTGACAATGATGGATCTAAGAGCACACCAAAACTACAAACCTTATCTGTTAGAGGGATGCAGCCTCCTCTGAAACAGTTTGAATGCTACTCAGCTGGGCAGATGAACCACCCACTAACAGTACCTTCATCTTGTCTGGATTGAGTCTCAGTTATATAATATATTATTAATAATATTCTAGCACAACCTTCCCAGTCTTTTCAGTGCAGCCTGTGGCAGGCTGACTTCCCAGGGAATCATGCCTCTAACCTTCAGAGATATCCATTAATGAATGCGAATTAAGAAGATATTCTTTTTGACGGCCAACATTAATCAATGCACCCATCTTGCCTTACAGATATAGAAAAGAGAGCAGAACGATAATAATTAGTATGTATAAATGAGTTAATTACTAGTAGAAAAAGGACACAATTTGCTCTAAATAATAGAAATAACATATGGCATTAAGCTGAACACCTAGATGTTGATCCTGAAAGTCCCACACCAGCAAAAGTCAAGAAGAATTCGCTTTCATACTGCTCCTTGCTTTTATGTATAAATACTTCCCATTTCATTAATTAATGTCATCAAAAGAAATGTTTAACAAGAACCCCATGCTGGGTTCTTTGAGGATAAAATGCACTACTTCTTATGTAGTATTAAAATAAGCCAGACTCTTTTTTAAAAAAATCCACTATTCATATGTAAATGTAATTATGTCCTTTCAGGTGCTACTACAATTGGGCCAGTGAATTTTATTGGTGGGATTACGTGATTAATAACTTGACAATAAGATATTCAAAATAAAGCTCAAAATAGAACCATTGAGCTGGTTCACCCACCCAAGACATTTTTCATTCTCAACTCTTCAGAAGGAGCTGGAACGCTTTTTCAGACACATGGATGCCTTCAGAAAATATGGACTGTGGGGTGAGACTCCAGACAGTCCACAGGTGACTGTGATGTTCTAGCCTTCTTCTTCTTCTTCTTCTTCTTCTTCTTCTTCTTCTTCTTCTTCTTGTCCACAAGCCACAATTTATGCAAAAATCACATCTTGGAATATTCACAGATTTTTTTATAAAATAGGAAAAGTTCCCAGATTTCAAGAAAAATCCGCACCTCAGCTCACAAACATCAATAAGGCCACGTATCCAGGCCATGGACATTCTTAGTCTACTCAAAGTATGATCAAGTCTGAATTCAATGCAGGGAGAACAAGTGTAGAGAACAAAATATGATCTGTCTGATAACATTCTCACAACTGATTGAAATCCCCAGGGTGTTATATCAGTGGTATACTTCCCCATGGATTGGAAGGAATTGGTTTATAGTCAGAGGGAAATTGTTTATTGTCAATTTCTGTGTACAGTCTCTACAAGAAAAGCATAATTGTAGATGTTCGTAAAGGTGTAAAATGTCATTTCATTCTACACATCACTTTCATTAAAAATAAAACCAATGAAATTATTCTAATCAGTGTAATTATTACTTAGATGAAACAGGAGGAAATCAGCTGATGGTAGAACTCTAGGAAAAGAGTCTCCACAGACCTTTATTGCACCAATCATAAATGGAGAAAATATTCTGCTCTAAGATTGGATTAGGTCTATAATAATGCATATTGCCCTGGGGAGAAAATTAGTTTTGCAACACAATGTTTTAATTTCAAAAATCCACTACAGGCCAATGAGAAGGGATAGAAGTGCAGTAGGAATTACATCTTAATATAGGCTGAAAAAGTGAAGAGTATCAAGGGAACATTGTTAATGTATTCTAAATTATGAAGGGCAACTGGTCAGTGCCATTGTTCCATTCTCTCTCATAATACAGAAGCCAGAGAGAGTGGTACTTAATACATTTAAAAGCTAGTAAATTCAGATTCTATTCCCAGACCAAGAATGAATGTTAAACCCGAGTCAGATTTGCTTAGGCCACTTAGCTTGTTAGTTGTAAAAGAAGAATCCCTACACTGCTCATTGTATAGAGTTCCAAATCAGGTGGCTTGAATTCGTAAAGTAGCAGTAAGAATGAAAAGGCAGTGGAGTAAAGGGCTACTGCTTCTGCCTGGGGTGCTCAGAGCACATCAGATACAAAGGACTGAAAACCTCTTAACAATGCTAATCCTTTGCTGTATTCCCCATACATTCTGGGTAAGAAATATGGTAAAGGGGGAAGAAAAGTTACCGAGACCAACACAGAATGTCAATGCAGCAACACATTTTTTCTGGGAAGGAATGAAACAGTCAGGCTACTTGGATTAATCAACAATTTCGCCATAAAAACCGGGGCCAGATCTACACCAAACAGGATATAAAACTTTGAAAACGGTATATGGACTGTGTCCTGGGCCTGAACAGCTGTGAAAATCATTATAAACCATGATAAAGCAGTAGTGTAGATCCTGCCCAGGCAGACTCAAAGTAAATATACATGTGTGTGTGTGGGGGGGGGGAGCTTTTCCAAAAGACCTTTCCTTCACCTGACCCCTTCTCTTTGTTCCCCTTTTCCTTCTTTATAGCTTAGGGTGCCTCTACAAGAGCGATTTAAAGCTCTTTCAAAGCACATTACCGATTTTACCTCCACATAAACGGAGCGCAAATTGGGGGTTGAGGCTCTTTTTCTGTCCGATTATGTGCATTATCGAATGCGCGTTAAATAGCGAGTTTTAATTTACCGTGGAAGTTAAAGCACCTTATGACCATGTAAGCAAGTAATGCTCCGCATGTAAACAACTTTAAAGCCCTTCACCGCCTCCCGTGTATAGGAATTAGGCGTAAAAGCGATTGCAAGAAGATGCACATAATCGGACAACTGGCCGTCAAACCGAATTCTTGTAGAGGGGACCTCAGATAGTTTCAGTTATATTCATGAATGATGGTGGGATCATGGCTACTGGCCCTATCTTTCACCTTGCCCAACCTACACACGTTGGTGGTGACATCTGCAAAGAGACCTACTCATATACCTCCCCCCATCCAACATAGGACTTCACTGTCCCCATTCTTTGAGGTGGTTTGTTCCTCTTTTCCTTCTTTGTAGCCTAGATAGTAGAGCAGTTATGGCTACTGGCTCTACCCTTCACCTGGCGCAATCTACACATGTTGTTGGTGATATCTGCACAGAGGCCTACTCATGTACCTCCCCTATCCCACACGGGACTCTGAATGCACAATCCATGCTGGTTTTCAAGTGTATGGAACATGAAAACTAAGAGTTAAATCCAATGTGATGTTAGTGCAGGGGTGTTGGGCCTCTTCCAGACCTGAAGGCCAAATTCAATTTTGGAGAAGCTCTTGGGGTGCAGGGCGCATTCTAGTGGAGGGTGGGCCAGAATGGGGAAGGGGTGGGGCCATAATACTTCAAAAGAGGAAGCTGAGGGACAAAAGTGTGGGTGGAGAAACAATAATTCTCCCCATGTGATGATGCTATCAGGCAGCACACCTAGGCTTCAATTGCCTCAGGAAGGGGGTGGTACTACATCATCACCATCTTTAAGCAACTAAACCATCTACTCACCTCTTTCTTGGCCTCTTGACCGAGGTTTAGGAAATTTCTGCCCATCCTGAGAAACCCCATCTTCTCACTTGTTCCTATATCTGTAGGAAAAGGATAGGCAACTTTGGGAAGCTGGGGAACCAATTTCTAGCCGCTGGACTCCACTAGGAAATGTCTCGAACAGCAGCAGGACCCCTGCTCCTGCAGTTTGCAGCTGAAATTCATAAGCAAACCACTACAGAGATTCAAATGGCCACATTTAGCTGGAAAACAAGCTATATTTGGCAGGTTTGAGTCTCCATAGTGGTTTGCCACAGAATTTCGATAGCCAATCATTGGGCGGAGGTATTGCTGTGCAGGTGCAGCAGCAGGGATGGCAGGGACGTCACTCAGGCTCCTAAAATCAGCATATATTAATTTTATTTTTTAAAAGCACCAACAGTATGTCCTAAAGCACACTTTGAAGAATGTATAATTCAAAATATAATAGACACGGAAGGTTTAATCTCAACTACATGTAGATTATTATTGGATATACAATTTGCTACAATAAATGGAATTATTCAGGTATGGGGAAAGGACCTGGGAACAGCTACTGACAAAGTGAAATGGTCTAAATTGTACGGCCAAGCCCCAACGAAATCCATCTCTGCAAAAGTTAAGGAAAGTATGATTACTTCATAGATGGCACCTCACTGGTAGGAGACTCTGGTATATTTACAAAAATACTTTGTCCAAGTGTTAGAGGAAGTGTGACAAAATAGGCATGGGTTTTTTTCCCCACAATGTGGTGGTTGTGTGTGACCATCAACCAGTTTTGGTGAAAGATGTTTACAGAGGCTGCTTTAATCACACATCAAGTGATTCTTATCTCCCCGATGATGGGTTTACTCTTATTATATGATGATGAAAACATTCTTCTGACATTCTTTTGGCTACCAAACAAAGATGGAAATAGGGAGAAGTTGACAAAGCACTCATGGTCCAATTATTAAACAATGATGGCTCAGATTATGGTCGATAGCTCTAACACATAGAAAGTTAACCAACACAGAAATGTGCAAGAAGGGGATAACTTCAACAGAGTTTGGTGGGATTTTATTAGCTTTATGATATAGCACAAAGAGGTAAATCAACCACCACAGTCACATGGGTCATTTATGGAAAGAATTGTTGTTTTAACAGAGTACAAGCTGGTAAAGAGGAGAGATCAGAAAAGTAATACAATGGGCCTGTTCAGATAACACACTACGCCATGGTTAGGCCACTAACCCTTTTGCAGCAAATGATGAGCATATTTAAACCATGGTTGTGTAGCTACCATGGTTAGGAATGGTTCACACAACACACTAAGTTGGGGTTCACCCACCACTCTAAGCCATAATGTTTAGCTCAAAATGCTTAACCACCATGGTTAGCATGTAATCTAAACAGGGTCAATTGTATATGACAATAATCAAGATAAAGATGTATGGGTGCAGCCAGATTGATAGCTGGGACCAGAAGATCTGAACATTTAACAGCAATTCTGGCCCACCTGCACTGGCTGCCTGTATGTTTCCAAGTTCAATTCATGGGACTGATTTTGATCATTAAAGCCTTACATGACTCGGAGCCACAATACCTGATGGAGTGGTTCTCCCATTGTGAACCTATCCATATACTACACTCATCATCTGAGACCTTTCTCCAAGAGCCTCTTCTGAGGGAGGTTCAAAGGATGACAACAAGGAAGAGAGCCTTCTTGGTAGTGGCCTCCTAATTATGAAAGGCTCTCCCCAGTGAGGCCCACCTGCCACCAACATTGTCAATCTTTTCAGCACTACATTAAGACTTTCCTCAATGCCCAGATGTTTGATAGAATATGATAAAAGTCTTTTTAAATGTGGGATTTACTGTTATATTTTTGTATGCTGGTTGTATATTATGAATTTTTAAAGTTTAAATCTTTGTAAACTGCCAGAGAGCTTTGGCTACTGGGTGGTAAAAAATGTAATAAATTAAATTAAATAGTAACTATTTCTATATCAGTATAGTATAATTGAAATGACTGAAAAAATCACTCTGATTTGAGTTGGTGGTGGGTTCAAATCCTGGTGCTCAGACATGATAGAAGAATGCGGTTAGTCACTGCAGAGTAAAGTTTTGCTTCAGTTTTGAAATGCACATGGACTGAATTAGAAAAAGTTGCTTCTCTAAAGAGCTGATCTGAAAGTTCTTTTGCTGTCCCCTTATGCTCTTTGAAACAGATTAGATAAGTTCAGATTCAAGCACTAGAACAACTTTCCACAGGCTTCAGACAGGTTTTTGTTAGTAATTGGGTGAAATCTACATTAAAAACCACCCAAACAGCTGTTTACTTGGCAGCATCAGTTTTTAACAGGACTGCCTGTGGAAGGTTGTCAGTGTAGTCAGTTTAAATGCAATCTACAAGGGCAAAGAGCTAGTGAACTGGCTCATTGTACCATAACATTTAAGGTACTGAGACATGAGGAAAATGTAAGCTGTCTTTTCATAGCACCTCTACTGCATTAAGGGTGCGCTACCTACACAGAATTATTCCTTGCTGTTTCATACTTCACTGAGGATCTTCATGTGCAAATGTCTGTGAAGTTGGCACATACCTAAAAAAAAGGTCAACGGCATCACAAGGAATAATTTATTTAATGAATTTAGCCTCACTTTCTGTACATGCAAGCAGCAATCATTTCTTTAATGAATTTAGCCTCTTTATCTGTACATGGAGACTGATTGCAGCATAGATCATTTTAAGGGACTGTGTTATGATGGTGATTAAATCTTCTTTTCCACTTTGTGTCTGCATTGTTTTTATGCTGTAAGCCGCCTTGGGATAGGCTGACCATCTGAAAAGGAGGACAGGGCTCATATAACTTTAACAGTTGTAGAGAAAAGGGAATTTCAATCAGTGTCATTTGTATGCAATTAGTTCCTGGTGAAATTCCCTCTTCATCACAACCGTTAAAGTTGCAGGGGCCCTGCCTTCTTTTGTATATGGTCACTCTAGCATAGTGCCTGCACCTTTAACAGTTGTGATTAAGAGGGAATTTCACCAGGAACTAATTGCATACAAATGACACCTGCTGAAATTCCCTTTTCTCTACAACTGTTAAAGTTATATGAGCCCTGTCCTCCTTTTCAGATGGTCAGCCTACCTTGGGAAGACTAGGGTTTTGAAAGGTGGCTAAGAAATTGATTAAGTAAATAAAAGTAAATAGCCATTGCTTATTCTAGCTGTTGTCTGGTAGGGGTGTACTGGTGACAAATGACTAAGCACACCTATTTACTGGCTGACTAATGTACAGCTGAGTTAAAAAGCTGACCACACGCATTGTTGACTAAAGAGCTCATTTTTGGGTCAAAAGTGCTGTAAGGTTAAATAACGAGTTCTATTAGAATTGAGAAAACCCAATAGGATGCCAACATATGTAATGCCAATAAAGAGAAAACACAACACCAAAAAGGAAAAAGTTTAGCATAATATATCTGCACATGCTAATTTATATAAAGACATTCAAATGTAGACATAATTACTATAATTAGGGGTGAGGGCCTTTGGCAGATGCCTGGCCATGCCTACCCTTGGTACGAGCATTAGCTAGATCTAATTAAAGATGAGGTAGATAAAAACATGCTAAGAGCGCCATCAGACGGGTGGATTTTCGTGTTCCCCTACTGTGACTATGGCCTCCTGCTGCTGTTCCACAACAGTGATGGTCTCTTTACACAGGGAGAGAAAGAGGAAGCAGCAATGACCATGTGGTCTATTCAGGGGTCATTTATATCATTCCGCTTTCCCTGCACACAGCAGGAATGGAGGCACATTCTGTATTTTGTTTTTTAAAAGATGGATTAAAAGGGGTCTATTTTGTGATGGAAAAATGAGGGGAAGGAATGGGAGGTGCATGGGAGGCGGACGTCATCGTCTAAAAGATGCATGGACATCCTAAGTGGGCAGTAGCAAACGTGCGATAGAACAACCATCTGATGACGCTCATTAAGGGGCTTCTATCTCTGATCAGCAACAACATGGGAGTTCCCAGCAGTAGAGGAGAACAGAATGAATGAATGACCTGAAGTCTTACAAAGTTTTCCACTGATGAAAGGAAAGACATTCAGAAGGGTGGCTTCCTTAGGAGATGAGATATGGCAAGGCACTTGCAAGGCTAGGATGTCACATTGAGGTAACTGCTACCAGGGCGGTAAGGCCCAGGGATAGCTAATAGAGTGAAGTACTTGGCTCCAGTATCTTGCACCAAAAGAACCTAAGCAATCCATCTCACCCAAGGTTACATGTTAGAGACTATTTTATTATCTATACTGATTCTGTGTGAGGTGAGGCCTTATGAATGTATTGACTGAAAAGAGATGAGTAGTGTTCCATGTGAAAGGGAATATTTTGAAAATGTAGCACAGCCCATCATAATTATACCAGGTGGTTTTGCTACAGTTTCTGCTTTGGAAGAATGTCATAGAGTAGCAAAATCGCAGTCCTCTGGTGTGCAACAAAATAAAAAGGCAAACAAGAAAATAATGAAGAAAAATAAGAGGGAAGGGAACTTAAGAGAATAGAAGGAAAAACAAAAACAGTCCCCTAGTGGAATGCTGTTATTTCTCCTCACCTCACACATCCCAGTTTGTAGCACATCATTCAGTGCTTCTCTTCCCAAATGTTTTTGTTTTTTTTCTTTAAGATAGGTACACAGGTCCAGACAACTCTAAACTTAGTACCAAGTTTTGCTGTTTTTGCTCACAGACCAGCAACTAGGAGGCTAGAAGGGCAAAAGTTAGATTCATTTAAGATTTATTTTGCAGCATTCCAAGAGGTGAAGAAAAGGTGAAGACAAGTCAAGAAAGGGGAATGTTTATAGTGAACACATTCTCACAAGGGTTAGAAAATATTACAACACATTTGCCTTTTTGTACAGGAAGTCTCATGGGCAAAAGGGAATGGCCTATAGCGAGATTAGACAAGAAAATAAATGATAGTTGTTGAAGATGACAAGGACTTCAGATATGGTGCATGGATTGTGATACTGCCTCTTCAAAGTATAAAAAGAACAAAATAAATCTCTTTTAAGGCTTAATATAAAAACAACTTGGTGTGAGGCAACTTTTAAACATGTATTCCACATTTTCTCACTTCTGAGCAAGGAAAAAGGCTATCAGGTTGAATTTAAATGATTACTAAATGACACAAGCAAATTTTTCTTCTGGTCATTCAAGTGAAGAATGTCCTTGGATCCAAACAAAAATATAATGTTTTTTAAAAGGCCCCTATAGAGCCCCTATATAGCATCTGATGAACCATCGGATCCTCAGATGCTGAGGATTCCCCCTTCTGAGGCTGCAGATAGAGCTAATCCTACAATGGATTACAGATAGAATATATCCAGTATGATGCATTGGTTAGAGTGTTAGATAGGGATTAAGACCACCTGGGTTCAAATTCCCTCCCTCCTCTTTCTCTTCCTGAGGTCAGAGCTCCGACCTTGGAGGGAGACATCTGAGGAACGATTCCCCCCCTCCCCCAAGTCCCTTCCACCTGTCTTGGAAAGCTCTGGAGCAGCATACTCCACCATGGTCCAAGCTCTGACCTTGGGAAGAGGAAGAAGAGGGAGAGAAAGGGGCATGGCAGTGAGAGGGAAGGGAGAGGCCTTAGATCTTCTGATTCCAAAAGTCTCTCATCATCATCTCTAGCCCCACCGCTGGCAAGGTGATTAAGTTAGATGGGCTCAGAGGGCCATCTAATGCCCCCCCCCCCCAAGGATTTTCAGAGCATGGAGAGGCTCAAAAAGCCTCTCTTATTCCTTCCATCCTTCCAGGCTCTTTCTGTCAGGGCACTGGATACTCGGAGCACTTTGACATTGGAGTGCCCTGTCCTATGGGCATCTAAGCCATAGTATTGCTTTCTTGTTTTATTTTCAGGCCTTTATCAATGCCTAGGCAGCTATGCAATCTGGATTTATGGACACACAGATAGCATTTCTCCTCCATTACAGATCTGTGCTTGGAGTGCTCATAATGAAATTCTGCAGTAGTTCTGGTAAAAAAATATACTTTGGGACTTGTGGTAATCTTTTCTGGTGGAAAGGGATCCCAGTTCCGACCACTTTCTGTATTGATTGTGCATTTAAGTGAAAATTATTTACGACATATGTCAGGCATGTAATTAAAGCTGAGCACTGTCAAAGAGTTCGAGATTATAATGAGGGAGTCTGCAGCAGTCCTATTGATATGTTTAGAATTGTTGGAATGTTGGAAAGGAGAATTTTTAGAATTGTAAGTTTGGAAGAGTTACAATTAACCCAGCTCAATTTTATAGGGCCCATAGCAAAGTTAGTACATTTATTAGCAAATTGGTAATGGATACAGCATTTGCATATTATCTGCTATAAATTATAGCTCCTTAGGATTGTGTTTTTAAATAGGAGAGTGGTAATAAAAACTATTGGATCTTATGCATCATCAAAATAGCAATTATTGGGTTTAAGGAAGAAGGTAATCAAGCTAGATTTGTTACCATACATATCAGGAATCCAGTATGAAAGGAAACAGTGTTTGATTTGTCAGGAAAAGTATTGAAAAATACGGATGCAAAGAATCTGAAGGAATGTGGCAATGTTCTTGAAGGTTAAAGAGGGCATGATCCAGCCAGGCACTAAAATTAGATCTCATTGTGTTATTGGATTCCAAACATGTAATGGTAGCAGTCAGCTGGAATGGGTGGCCAATTTGGGAACCCAGTGGTCAAAGTTCTCCTTATTTCAATTTGGTAAAGGGAACTGTGAATAGAGATATCAAGCTCATTCCGGGGAGGGGGCATAGACCCATTGGTTGGAAAAAATGCCCAGGTGTTGAGGCAACTCCAGGGTGTTGGATTGTAGTTGATGTAAGGTGCTTGGTGGTGAAAGAGGGGGAAGGTGTCTTAAACACTAGCAGCCAGTGTCCAGTGTCTTTCACTCTGGCAGCTTCATACTGTCAGCTGACTCTCCCTGCCAATCAGTATACACCAGGTCCTTGCAGCCAACCCAGTTTATCTGTTTGAGAACTTGTGTTGAGCATGAGGACTCAGTCTGCTCTCCTTCTTTCTTTTCCTGGCTGCTGCCTTGGATCATGACTCCTACCTGCCTTTGCCTTTGCCATTGCATCTGCATCTGCATGTGGCTCCTCCAATCCTCTATTATTGTTCTGGAGCTCAGCCTTCTGCCTCGCTCTGACTTGGCACTTGCCTCTAGTCCTTTCCTACTGTCTGCCCAATCTGGTGGCTGACCTCAAGCCCATCTGTGACTTACTTCTAATTCTTGTCCATCCAATGGGACATCAGCTGTTGCCCAACTTAGCCGTAGGCCTTGGCCTGACTGTTTCTCAAAGTTATGATGACCTGTTGAAATACAAGCATGTCAGTTTCTTTAAAACCCAGTTTGATAGCACTAATCATGTAGAATTTGGCTGAAAAGTGCTCAGAAATTGAGCAAAGGGAGGTAGCTCACATAATTGCTGATTACCATGTTAATATCTTACCATCACTATTAATGTTATATATTTCTATTATTTTTACCCTATGTTAATATCTTACCATCACTATTAAGTGAAGTTTCTCTCAGGAAACATACTCAAAATGCTACAGAGATGCAAAAGTTTACTTATCAGTTTGAATCATCCACAACATAATTCAAAGAGAGTTCTAAGAAAACTGAATGAAGATAAGGCCTTGAGCTGATTTACCTTTTCTGTTCTCATTAATACTTTCAAAGAATATAATTCCGGAGGAACTTTACTGTAAAGTATTTAGAAAAGATAGATTCTTCAGAGTAAACTGTTTGATTTTTGGATCCATTTGATAAAATATTTGCTTCTGATAACTTGGTTTACACTACCAATACAGTAAAACAGCCAGCAATTATTGCAGAGGACATGAGAAAGTAGAACATATCTACTGTTCTAGTATCCTATAGTAACCAAAATGAGTGTGATTTAACAACTCAACAGAACAGGGTCTTGGAAATTTCCAGGTATAGCAATGTTACAAAACATGGTTTTACTGTGCAGAAGCACATATGTTTATTATATACTGAACCTATGAACATTAGTGGTTTGTTTGTTTATTGTGATGCCTAGCTTGACTTCATAATTTTGTGGTTATAATATACAGGATGTTATATTCATCCTTCTAAAAATTATATAACCATAGTACAGTTGCTACCAGATTTCAGTTTCTGAGGAAAAGTGCTATATAGCAACAGTGACTCTCTAACCCCTTTAATCCCTCACACATTCACGTGAATGACTGAATAGGGCTAGAGGCAAATATATAAAGTCACTTCTCAATAGGATTGGGGCCAGCAACCTGACAGAAGATTTCTGACTTAACAACATATTTAAATAAAATGATTTCAATGGGATCTTTTTTACTTTTGATATTTGGTGATTGCCAGATTTTTGGAGGTGGAGAGCAATGGGGGAATTAAACCTTCCCTCCCCACACACAATCCAGATGATGATTCCCTGTGCTTTTAAGTAAACAAACAAAAACATGTACTGAGCTGGACACTATGTATTTAATGTAATATGTATTTTGACCCTTAGTTACAGGAGCCAAATTGTTCGCAGATTGGATTGCCTTAGGGTTTTGTTTTGCTTTTGTTTGTTTTTTAACCCAGTTCAGTTCAAGGTATTGGCATTGTGAATCCAAAACTATGGGCTGTATCCAACTGTGTCATTCCACAAACTGAAACAGTGCTAGAGGAGCTCCGACAAATATTTTTGTTGTGCAAGTGGTTGTGTGTTGCGCAAGCATAATGTGCAACGAGTTGCACAAGCTGTTCAGGTTTAATGCATAAATGGTTGCACAAACACTTGCACAGCTGTGCTTCTGTTAAATGTAAATTTAATTAGATTCTCCTCTTGTGCATAGTATAGAACTTACTTTGCGCTCCTGTAATGTTATTTGCGCTAACAGAATGACACAGGTACTAGCTATGTTTTGTTTACATACAGCTTTGGTAGACAAACCAATGCTATGTTTATTTCTATGCTATTTCCTTCTCCAAATTCCTGCTATTGGCTTCCTTTGATTTTCTACTTGGTTGCAACCGTGATAAATCTGATCTTGGATCTGGATGTCTTTTCTGCAAGTCACTTTGATAAACTAGGTAGTTCCTTTCCCTGATTTCCAACAACTAGATTACAGTTTGTACACACTTCTTTGATCCTGGTAATTCCCTTCCCTATATCTAGTCAGAAACTTGAGGAACTTGTTTTTCCACCTGAGCTTTGATACCATAAAGTAGAGTGACCAGATGGCTCGGGGTTTCCCGGTCCTAACCGGGAAACCTGGGGTGAACCGGCCCAACCAGGGGGCGGTGGGAGAAAACCGGGTTGTGGGGGGTCACGCGGCGGTGGCAGCAAGCGAGGAGCGGCAGTAGACCCGGCGGCGGTGGCGGCGGAGGAGCCCGGGAAGCGGCCGCCCCAGCAGGTAAGTGCCCTCCCTCGCACCTCACGCTTCTGGCGCGATACTGAGAGACAGGCCACAAAGCCTGTTTCTCAGTAGATTCGAGCACCGGAGGGAAGTGGACGCCCCTGCGGGTAAGGAGTGTGAGGCGCGAGGCACTTACCTGCTGGGGCGGTCAGGTCCGTCGCCGCCGGGTCCTCCACCGCCGCTGCCGGGCTCGTGAGGCCAGAGGCCGCGCGGAAGGGATGGGAGAGGCCCGGATCCGGAAGTGACGTAATCGGCCCTCCGCTGCCTCTTCTGCGCAGCCTCTGGCCTCGTTGGGGCTAGTCGCGATGGCGACGACCCCCGAGGAGCCCGGACGCCTGCGCGGAAGAGGCGGGGGAGGGCCGATTACATCACTTCCGGATCCGGCCCTCCCCTGCCTCTTCCGCGTGGCCGCTGGCCTTACGAGCCCAGCAACGGGAGACCCGGCGGTGGCGGAGGAAGACGTGGCGGCAGGGGACCCGGCGGTGGCGGAGGAGGAAGACCTGGCGGCGGGGGACCCGGCGGCGGCGGAGGAAGACCCGGCGGCGACGGCGGGGGACCTGGGGGGGGCGGTGGACACGGCGGGGGCGGCAGCGGAAGAGAACCCGGTAGGTCCGGGCTGATGTTTTTTGGGGGTGGGTGGCTTGGTGGGGGGGTTGTTTTGGGTGGGGGGGTGGCTTGGTGGGGGGGGTTGTTTTGGGTGGCAGGGGGGACCGGGATTTTGGGTTCCAAAATCTGGTCACCCTACCATAAAGACTTTCAGGGCTCACAGATGATAATCTATATCTACCAATAGAAATTACCCAGAATATTTCAGTCATGACAAGCTCACCCCCACCCTTTAATTTTTTGCTCAAATAATTTTAATGCCATGACAATATCCACACAAGGTAATTACAGAAAGTTGTAAACTGCAGTATCATGTACATGAGTAAGCAAATGTCATGATTACTACGTAAAAATATGATTGGTCATATTCATAACAAAATAAAGCACATTGCTTTTTGGACTGTTCTTCTAAAAACAGAAAAGCAAGATGCCGCTTACATTAAATATTACAAATGCAGCATATAAAGTTACATTTAAATAACTTTAAATTGCCTATTCTGATATTGCACTGGACCGTCACAGTCCTTTAAGCTTTCCATTGCCAGTAACTTGTAGGCAGTATTGCTGGTAAAGAATATAGCTTTATGTCCTTTATTAAAAAAACCAACCCAACACCTTTCATTTCATATAGAAAATGTCAATAAATGTAATAGGTCTGGCATTCATTTCTTAACCATGTTTGAAATGCATGTAGTAAAAGAGGTTATAATAACAGTAATAGAGATTACCTGCTTATTTTTCTAGATCATACCTAATAGCCTATGATATCATTTTCAGTTATAGTTCACTAGAGTTAAATTTAAAAATGTAATAGCGAAGTCAAGGTTTCTTCACATGTAATTAGGCTTCAGAAACAAACTTGGTCAGGTATGCATTGTGTTAAGTATACACAGATAAATCCTTGTGGGCAAGATGAAGCAGTTTTACCAAATTAAACTGAAAGTAAGCCTTTGTAAAGATCTATAATAAATCATGGTAGGTTACCTGCTTTAACACTGTGCAAAATGTATCTCAGTTGCGGAAGAACATACCACAGTGCAAATTGTCTCATTCCATCTGAAATTGGGGACAAATGTGGAATATTTTATACATCGAAGCTTAACTTTTTGTAAATTATGCCAGCAAGTCAGGCAGTTCAATACGTCTCATTTAAGTATGGATGGCTCTGTTGCAAATTGTGGCAGAGTCATTTATTTTCAGGAGCAGTGGGAAAAATATTTAAAGAATATTTTGCATATTCTTTGGGGGGGGGGAACCCACATACAGAGACTGTACAAGTCTTCATAATGTACCAAAAAGCTGATTATCATATTCTCCTAGGCCTGTCATTAGCAATGCCTCTGTTGCATATTCCATGTCACAAAACGTGTTCTCTTTGTAAGAAAGCCAAGATGAATTATTTTCGAAAGCTAGATTAACCTAGACCCACAATTAGAGCTGTTTCTAAGAAAAACCTGCTCAAGAAAAGCAGTTTTTCAAGGGGGGAAAATGGAATGTGTGGAGTATTGTTCACATAGACTAGTAAACTATACCATTACACAACTACGAGCAATACTATAATGGGGAAATGACTTCTTTCCTAATGTAAGGTTTTTGTTTGTCTATTAACAATGTATGATTCTTTTTACTGTCAAATTCATTTTGAAATATAATGTACTGGAAATCCGCAATCCTACATTGGATTCCAGCTATAATATGTCCACTTTACACTGATTAGAGTGTTACACTAGGGCTGTGGATGAGAAAACTAGTGATGTTTGATATCGCTCAAATTTTTTGAACATTGTCCTGCCATTTGTCTTGTGCTCAATTCCTGTACGCCTTTGTAAACGCTGCTTGCCCTGTGCAAATGGGAACATTATGCAAATTGATCGAATGTGAAATTTCCACAACTTTCATCCGTTGACTAAAGTAAGCTTTCAGTCTGTAGGAGGAAATGTGTGCAAATTACGATTTTTCTGCAAAATCGAGCTGAACATGACCACAAGCACATATATGCCGAAAATGTTCACAAATTGCCTGATATGTACTCACGTATGATTTGCACAACTATACCTAACATGGAATTTGCCAATATCTACCAGATCCCCCCCTGTCTATATGGTTACTGATACTCTCAAAGAACTCTAAGAGGTTAGCAAGACAGCATTTAAAACTGAAGGTGTTAGTCATCAAAGGGGTAATGTGAGCTTGTTTTGCTTAAACAGAGGAATGTATCCACCAGAGGATAAAGGCAGAGAATTGGGAGGTACATCGAATGGGGAAACTTGGAGGATAGTTAAAATGTAATAATGAGGGAAACTGAGGATGTAAACTGGAGAGGAAACAGTTTAAGGAAGAAGATATAGACGAAGAGGCTGGATCGAAGGAGCCATGGTATAATTAGAACTGGTGTTAGAAAGTACCAAAACAGGTGTTTTAGGGGCAAAATCTGTGACAACTTTATTTCCAATATCTGTACCAACTTTAGATAACTTCATAATGTATAAATTCTACAAATGCATACTGCTTACCTTTGAGAATGATAACTCTTTCCTGCAGACAAATCTAACCTCCAGCTGTGTATCTATTGAAAACTACATTTTGCCTTACTGAAAAAAAACCACACACATTGAAAATCAAAATGAAGGGGAAAATAAAGTTTCTCCTTTGTACTGTGCAATATTTCAAGACTTCATTGTTCCAAAGTATCAGAGTACAACAATATAATTACCAGCCCTAAAGAATTACTTTGGCATGAATAAAAGCCTAACACCCCCATACTACTTTTCTAGTAAAACATGAGATAAAAATAGTACAACAATGGAAATGCTCAACGACAAAAGAAAAAGAAAACTACTTAAAACCTCGGGGCGGGGAAGACTTGCTATGATTTGTAGCTGGCAGTAGTAGGAATTACACTGTTGGCTATTTGCTAATACTTTTAGATGTGCATTAAATGAACTCATACTAAAAATAAATAAATATGTTCAATATTAGAGATGGCACTCTGTTTTGAATGAAGGGTTGCATAGCAAAGATATAAAAAAATCAGTTTACAGACTGGTCTGGATATTCAGAGTGAATTTACAGATGTTTATGCAACTCATACTGAAGCGTTTACAGAACCCCCTACTTGCAAGTATAAAGCTAGTGCAAAATGTCGTGACCTACATGATTAATGGAGTGGGTTGGCATAGGCATGGCTCCACATGTGTTCTGGCAGTGAATGGGGCCTCTGGTCTTTTTCCTTGAGCAATTTAAAGATTTTTTTTATTATCATCATCCTGGAACTACATGGTTTTGAAGCTGGTATCATAGCAACTTCTCTGTGCACAGTGTTATCAACGTACCACAATGGTCAATCCTTGCTGTGCAGCCTTAGGTAGTGGAAGAACACACGGCATGCAGTTTTCCAATCTACTTCCTTTATTCATAATTTTCAGACCATGGTTACAGCCCTTCTGTTTGCTCACATCTGCTGAACAATCTATAATGATCTATCCCTCATTGTAAGGGAAATGTTCTTTCATTCGCTTGAAAAATCAGTAGCATATATAAGTTTACTGCTCACCAAAAGCATGCTATTTGATCTACATTTATTCATGTTGTATATCATTAAAATTAACTCCAGACATGCCCAGGCCAGCCCACTGCTGGGCTGCGGAGACGTTTTTATTTATTACATAAATTTATATTCTGCTTTCCAGTGGAAGAAATATATAGTGGTTTACAATAATATAAAATATAACAATCAAAGCATAGTAAAATAAGCACTGACCAGCTATAACTATACTGGCTGGGTCACCTTTCACCCAGAGAACGTATGCTATGGGATAGTATAGAAATGTTAATAATAATAATATGGTTGGTCTTGAGCAGGTGTCTTCAGTCTTGATTTATAGATGTCCAAAGACCAAAACTTAAGATACCTGCCTAATCTCAATGCTCCAGATGGTGGGTGCTGCGGAGTTGTGTTGACTACTCCATTTTGTCTCTTGGCATGAATGAGCAAGTTAGAACAGGCAAGTTAGTCACTTGAAAGGCTAGCTATGTTCTGATGAAGAAGTATTGATTCTATTGTTCACATGACTGCATGTTCAAAAGCAAACAAAATACGATGCTATGTTTTGATACATACTAGTACATAAGTCATTGTGAGCACTATTAGGCCAGATGGGGATCAAGATGAGCACTAGCAAGAACGTCAGTTGAATGATAGGGCCGAATGGAAGCCACCAATGAATGTGGATGCAGTCGTGCACATGATTGCAATGAATCATGCTTGCAATTTAATGCTGAAATGCAAAAAGGAAAAGGAAAGGAAAAATACATAAGATTTCAATGCATGATCCAAAAAGATAAAAAAAAATAATTTAATGCGAAGAAGAAGAAGAAGATACAAGGTTTCAATTACTTGTATACATGGTTTCACTGAACCCACACCTCTCCTGTTAAGCCACAAGTGATCTATACAAATTTCAAAGGTTCAAACAAGCAGGATAGTAGAGATATATGTGTTAGTATTGTTCAGTGACCTGGACAAGATAAAAAGGAACCAATTTACTTTGGGATATTCAAATGAAGGAATTTCAGAAGCATCCCTTCCTAGTCCTATTTAAAAATCAAATTGCTCTGGCACCTGTGTTCTGTTTGTGATTAATTGACAATGTAACATGAGTCAAAGCCAAGGGAAACATTTTTGCTTAAAACAAATATGTCCTAAATGGTAAATGATAAGTTGAGTAGTGAAACAATTCTTGTTGGCACAAACAAGAACAGACAGGCCCTGTTCAGAAGACACCTTAAACCACGGCTTTAACCACAGTAAATAAGGCTTTTTGGCTTATTCACCATGGTTAAAGCCGGGGTTTAAGGTGTCTTCTGAACAGGGCCACACTGTCCAGCAATAACTGCCTTAAAGTTTCGGACTGCATTCTTCTATATGGCAATGTTCATACCTATCATATTAGTAATATATCAGCAACAGAGGACTGTGAATCATCTGCATTATTTAAATAAATTTGGATGAAATTCCAACACTGACTCGGAGCATCCCAGGCATCTTGTTTCAATAGAAATTCTGCAGATGGTTCTTTTGTTAATGCATTTTAACATAAAACCTCAAGTACTAATCCTGTGGGAAGTATGAACTGAGGCACAAATTCTTATAGAGATAAAAATATTTAACTATGACACCTCTGTACCTATTCCCCAGCTGTCAAAACCATCCTTTAATAGTACTAATACTACTGAAGTAAAGCCAACATTGATTCCAGAAAATGCCTGGGATGAGCAGCAGCTATCACAATGACTTCTCCGTGAGCTGTGACTATTTGTATTTGACATATGAAGGGCACAATTAAGGGGTACCTTGGAACATCAAAACAATTATGGAACATAACAGATGTCACTGTCTCTTATGCATATATTCCACAAGCTAATTGACCTCTTTAACTGGACCAGAGATGTACCTAATACACACACACACACACACCAATATTTATGTCATGAGTGTCAGAACAGTGTTTGGGGCTGTGAAGGCCACCCATCTGACTATATTTGTGATCATCAGAGGTGGCCAGAAAGCTTTGATGCAACTTTTGGGCTGTTTGCTAGAGTGGTCAATGCCTCTTTGCTGGAAAAAAATATTTAAAAGGTGCCTGCTTCTCATCATAGTGCAAATATGACAACACCTTTTTAAGAAAAGTGACATTGGGTAGCAGAGCAGCTCCAATAATTTCTGGATGTGGAATCCTACCTTTACCATTTGCAATCACAGTTTTAGTCTGATTATAGAACTGAGTCAGCCTTAATAGATGTAGATTATTTGGATCTAAGGGATATAGGTGAAATAGTTCCCTGTTGATTCTGTGGAATTTTAATATCATAGATCGGGGTAGCAGAAGTAGATCAAGATCTACTGGTAGATCTCTGGGTGATTTGAAGAAGATCAAAAAGGATTTCTGACTTTCAAGTGTTTGATCCCAAAATGAGTCCCTCACCAATTTATATTGCTGAAATGAAGAAAACTAGGAGTAAGTATTTTCAATCAATCAATCATTTTATTATGCGGTCACAGACCCAATAAAACAATGGCAGTCATTGTTAAAACCATAAAAACACAGTCATTAATTCATCATACAACAAGCTAAAAATGTTTTTAAAATACACATATTTAGAATATTTGAACATAGTTAAAACACCTGAGATGTTGTTTCTTTGCTGCCAAATTTGTTTGCTACATGTTCCATGTTTAATTACATTTTTATATTAACCCCCTTTAGAAGTTGCTGACTTGAAGGGCGAGGTGTGTAGGCAGGGACTGCAGGGCTGTGTCTCTGGTTCCACCTCTTCCGTTCACACATTCGTATGGACACCTAAGGCAGGGGGCTTCTCTAAATGAGTGATTTATAGCATGCTTGTTTCTGGCCACTAACGGAAGTTTCTGGGTCAATTAAACGTTACTGTTAACAAACAGGATGTCTTCTGTGGTTCTCTCTCTCTCCCCCCCCCCCTTTATTTCATTTTAAAATAGATCAGAGAAACGCTGGAAGAAACCCTGAATGGTGCAAAATCAGCAGCGTGTGGCATAGTGGCATTGCACTATGAAGTTGCCGAGGAAGGGAGGAACAACTTTAAACGGAGAGAGAAGATGGTAAAATGCCTCCCTGCAACAAAGGGAGACAAATCTAATCCCCATGGATCTACTCAGAAGTAAGTTCCATTGTTTTTAATGGGGCTTACTCCCAAGTAGGTGTGCTGAGGGTTGCAAACTTACAACACAATCTTACTTCTACTCAGAAATAAGTCCTGGCTTTCCTGGGGGCTGAGAGGAGGGAGGCGCTCCCTCGATTCAACCAGGTCTGCCATTTAAAGGAGCCCAGGGAAGCTGTAGGATCTTCCACCTTGTCTCCCTTCTCCCATGTAATTCAACTCATATCAGCTGCGTCAAAGAACCAGGAAGCACAACAGCACCAGGTACACAATGGGATTTCCCTTAATGTAGAGACACTCAGGGAAGACAATGACCATAGGCTTCTCCAGGTCTTCGAACCCTGCATTCTTTTGTATCTGGTTACTCTAGCATAGCTCCTGCAGCTTTGACTGTTGTATTGAAGAGGGAATTTCACCAGGTGCTGCATGCATACAAATGACACCTGCTGAAATTCCCTTTTCTATACAACTGTGAAAGATACAGGAGCCCTTTCCTCCTTTTCATATGGTCACCCAACCTTTGCCACAGATGTTCATGCTAATGTCTGGATGGCAGGAGGGCAGGCCAGAGGTGTGGCCCTGAAGCCTCTCTCTATATGCAAGAACTATTTGTTTTATTGCATTTTGATATAAGCCACTTTGAGCCTAGGCAATTAAGTATATCTTAAAGAAATCAATGAATATTACAGGGAAGAACATATATAGCTGGCCACACTATTCCACTGACCTACATACTCAATGCTTGTACATAGCCCTTCCATGCACCATGCAATGAAATATAATAGGACTGTGGTTCAGAGGTAAGATACATTCTGCTTTTAACTTTCCCCCTCCACTATCAAGAACAACATGAACGTTCAGCATTAATGCTGCAAAAATGTATGTGGTTGATCCGTGCACACTACTAAGCACCTGAGAGGTAATAAAGTTCGGGATTTCAATTATAGATGGGTGAACTTGCTTAGCTAAAATAAAAAAAGCAGCATGAACATCTGGCCATCCTCTCAAAATGAAGTTAAGTATGCCTTTATTTGACAGGAGAGGAAAGGGTTGGATCCAGATCAGGTTTCAGACTGTATTTTGGTTTCAGAGCAAATCATATTTAGGCTCCAAGTTCAGATTAGATGAGTGAAATTTCAAAAGCACTGAAGAAAACTTGCAACTTTATTTGTTCTCCTGTAATCTATTTTAACTTTGAACCCCCTTTGCCTAATGTTGGTAGTATGAAACAGGAAAATAGATTTCTTTCAATTCTAAATCCCTGCCAGGATGAAAATACAATCAGATTTGAAAGCAATTTTTCACATTCTGCGCTTAATTGCAATATACCAATGGGCCACAACAATAGGACAGCGAAAGCCTGGGAACGGGAGGGGAAGAGGAAACAGCTAGTGAAACAACAATAAAATATTTTAACCTAGGGGGAAAACAGTCATGTGCAGCATTCTTCAAAATCACTAGATTTTATGAGCCTCTTTATGAACAACAGGATTAGACATGCTATAGTGCATGCAGTGAAGCTCCTCCCCTTTTCTGAACTCTTTGTACTGATCTCTGCATTAGGGTTTAACACTCCTCCTTGCAACTCTGTAATCAGAAGGAACTTCTTGTGGATAGTTTGAATTTTAAAATAGAAACTGCTATTGAACTCTAATTTTGCTGCGTTGCACATGAAATTTTCCAAAAAGGTGTGTTAGCTTTTAATCCAGTAATGGGGAAAAGATTTCAGTGACATCAACATTTCATGGCAATGCTAGCAAAATTCATGAAAGTGAAGACAATTCAAACACTTCAGCAATAGAAACTCAGCAGCATACAACAGTGCCTACTGAGCGTATCCTTCAGCGTACGAGGACCTTGTACTTGGGATTTTTGAATCAGGAGTAGAGTTGGGTGGGTCTGTGAATCTCCGTTTTGTTGAGCTTCTCAGTTTTCCACCACCAAGCTTGTTCCGCACAGAAATACATCATTTTATGTATATTTTTCAAATGTATGCATTTTGTACACACATCCTCATTGATTAAAGCATGTTTGTGTACATTTTAGAAATGTATCAAGTGTCGTTTTTTATGTGCATTTTTAAAATGTGGGTGTGTTGTTGAATGCACTGCAAGCCTGGAAATGTACAGATTCTGGCTGCAAAACTGTGCCTGGTTGTACTTTGGTTCCAGGAGGTAAGCAGTGTCATCAGATGGAGGGGGGAATCGTGTTTCCTTATCATCGCTTTCCTCTCCACTTTCGTCCTACAACTAGAGTGACCATATGGAAAGGAGGACAGGGCTCCTGTATCTTTAACAGTTGTATTGAAAAGAGAATTTCAGCAGGTGTCATTCGTATGCATGCAGCACCGGATGAAATTCCCTCTTCATCACAATGGTTAAAGCTGTGGGAGCCCTGCTCTCTTTTGTATTTTGTAACAGTTGTGATGAAGAGGGAATTTCACCAGGTGCTGCATGCATATAAATGACACCTGCTGAAATTCCCTTTTCAATACAACTGTTAAAGATACAGGAGCCCTGTCCTCCTTTTCACATGGTCACCCTACTACCTCTTTCTTCACACAGGGGAAGAAAGAGGAAGTAAACAATGACTACATGGTCCATTCAGTGGCTGTTTTCATTGTGCTGATTTTCCAGCACACAGAAGGAAATGGCTGGCACCAACACTGTCATCTTTTCGGCACAAGGTGAAGATTTTTCTCTTCTACCAGACATTTAACAGCATATGTTGAGCTTTTTATCTGACCCCTGGACAGTTTTAAATGATATGTAGTTTGTTTTTAGGCTTTTATGGTTTTAATTTTTGTATATTGGTTTTTAAATGTTCAATGTTTTTAATTTTTGTAAACCACCCAGAGAGCTTTGGCTTTGGGGCAGTATATAAATGTACTCTCCCTTGTCAAAGCTTCTGCTAGATGGGCAAAATCACCCATCTAGCTAAAATGCATTAGATACATGTAAGCCTGCAAGTTTGGAGGCTTACGAGTACCCAGGGACCATCCCGTAGGATTGCGCCCTTAGTCTCTATCCTTCCAATTGGTTCTTAGAGTGCTATATACATATGCAAGTTACTACTACTACTAATAATAATAATAATAGCACTTTAAATGCAGCATAAAAATATTTTTTTAAATGGGATGGTGTGAGTGAGTTTAACAGCTCACAGGGGAGTTGTAGGAACTGACTCTGAAAGCTCCTAGAGGGAAAGGAAACCCTACAAGATTTAATGACAAGGAAGAAGAAACTGAGGAGGACATTCTGCCTACAGGGCCTTGTGCTAGCAAAAGTTACAAAGTTGCCTGCCAACCTAAATTGCAATTCCTAAACAGCAGATGGTGTCTCATTGCAGGGAGGGATTTCTGCCTTATTATTATATTGTAGATGGAAGGATGAAACAAATACAGTAGCTTCTTAAGAACACCTAATGAGCTCTTGGCTGAGGGAATTCTGAACCAGAGATTTCATGGCTTAGCTACAGATGACAATGCAAGCAACTACCCTATACTAACTCTCTTAATAAATAGAGGCCAAGCTCAAGGAATAATGTTTTCAGCAGATTTTTTCAAGGTTAACTTTTTTTCCCAACCTAATTATCAAACCATAACGGAAAACTCAAGTAGTGTTCAGAGTGTATGTCCTTGGATCTTCTTTGAGATTGCAACAAAATCCAGTTTTAAAGTGGCTGTTGAAATGCTCTTTTCTGCAATTATGGCTTCACTACAATGCTTAAGTAATAAAAGTGAATCTGTGCTTTAGTCAAGTACCTGTTTCTCTATTTCTGTGAGAATAAGAGGAAAGGGAATTCTTTGGTGTTTTCTAAGAAGGTCACTTGTGTGCTTCTTGAGGTTCTCTATTGAAATAGAAGGTAAATAACAGTGCACATTTATTGAGACATCCATAGTGGGTAACTTACATCTCTACCTGAAACACTTGTTTTTATGGACTACTCAAATATCCATAAATGTTGCACACAAATGAACATGATACAGGAAATACAGGAAAACATAATAGAAGTGGATCATTATATCAAAACCATGTTCACAATCAGCATTGTTATGAATAACTCAGACATAATTCATAAACTGACACTGAAATGTATAGGAAAGCAACCAGTTAGTGACATGCATACCCCATTGCCTACCATAAACCTTTTGCTAGTCTTTCAGAAATTAGTTTAGCTTCATTCAAAAATACTTTACTTTTGAATAAAATAAATTCGTTTAACTTTTAAAAATAACTCATAATTAAGGATGTTTATTTCCAGGAAATCTGCCCCTTTTGGCACTCACTGGATTTCTCCACCACCCCTGAGTTGACTTGCATTTCTGAGCCAAGCTGCAGGTTTCTTCTGGAAATCTAGAAACTTTTTCAGTTTTTTTTAAAAATTGCGTAAATAGCAATTTGTGCAAATTCTACATGCAATTTGCACAAATTCTGCCTGCAAGTTGCACAATTTATAGCTGCAATTTGAACAAAGTGCTATTTATGCAATTACCTCTCCCCCCCTTCACAACCTGGCCCGACTTGATGTAGACTGAGTCGGGCCAGCTTGTTCAAAAATGAGCCAAAGTTCAGAGGGCTAAACTGATAAAAGCTCGGTGAGCTCCACCCCCAGATGAATTCTTCCAACATCCCTACTCATAATTTCAGGTGAAATTCTGTGGGACATCTAGTCCCACTTCATGAAGAGCTTCTTCACAAGCCCATAGAACCTAATGGGAATATGAAAGGCAGATGACACACAGCACAGCTTGACTAACAAGCTTTACGAATGTTCTCTGTGGTTCCCAAATACTTATGTTTGGAGACTTCCTTGTTTTGTTAGTGGTACTGAAGCTCTTTTCCCTTTCTTAAAATTCAAGGAAGGACCACCAAAATCACTTTAAAATTAAGCTGTACTTAAAATTCAATGACAACTTTGATAACAATGAACTGATGACGATTTTCTGCTGGAATACTTTTGGACTATTGAGTAGTATCCAATACTGGTGCAGTGCCTTCACTCATTGGCTGAATTTGGATGACACAATAAGCAATTGGGGGAGGGGGGAAACAATCGTCAGTTTTATTGACTATCGTGTCGTCCAAATGCTGCCATCGTCGACTCAGCGTTGATCCTAATCCACACCACAGTTGATTATTTATTACCATGTTGTGTGGGGAGTACCCCCTAGATGAACAACTGTAAAGTTGATTATTACCCCACCATTGACTATCATGTTGTCCGAATTCAGCCATTCTGTTGCACCCACAAGTACCAACTGCTAGCGCTTCCTAAAGCAATCAGCTCTGCTGCTTTGCCCCTTTTCAGAAACAAGTGTTTCAACTTGTTTGTAGTCGCTTCAGGAAACGTTAGTTTTACATTGCACTAGCTGTGGTCTGACAGCATTCAAGCAGCCTTGTATACCATCCAACATACCCACAAATCATGCAATGTAATCAATAATATTGTTCCCCAGTTAGAAGCTCTAAATGGTACACCTTCTTATAATTACTGAATATTCACAGTTGATGTCGATCACACCTTTAAACAGATTGTTTTCATATACATTCTTGTGTGACCCATTCCAGCAAGGGCTACCTTACTGTCATCCCCTCATACAAAAGGGTGATCAAAGGTGGTGGGAAAGTACCATAAAGCACAACTTTCCCCAACTTTCCCCAAGTTGTATTTTGGGCTACAACTCAGATATGAACATGGGACATATGGGCATGGACAGAATTTGATTCACTGAGAGCCAAAGCAAACAGTGCCCTGAAGGCATTGCTAGCAAATACATTTTTTTCTTTATCTTTTACTCTAGTATAAGTGTAGAGACTCTGATGAGAATTGATCAGAGTGGCAGGAAGGGGGATAGTGTGGCAAGTAGTGGGGATTATCCCTTTTCTTACACTAGAGTAAAAGAGAATTTAAAACATAGCTGCTATCTACATTTAAAGTTGTGTCAGCTTTTGCCCTGAGGATCAAGGCAAATTTACAGTTTCAAAGAGTACCAATATTCAAGAGCAACAATCAAAAGGGATTGCTGTTTCACATGTCATCACATGACAAATGCCACAAACATGTCTGATCTAAATAGCATGATTCTATTGCATCCTATGTTGGATAGTCTATGCTTAGACAGGCAGCCCCATAGCATTATAACCAGAAGGAGGGATATATGAGAAATTTGTTTTAGTTCATTTTTTTTTACCAGCAGATCCCAGAACCAAACACAAGCCTGAACACAATCTGCCATTGAATGTGTTTGAAAAATGCACACATTTGAAAAATGCACAAAAACTTGCTTTAATCAATGGGAGAAATGCGTACATTTTAAAAAATGCATGAAATTGATATGGACATTTGGAAAAATACATGTGAAAATCTTCACAAACTTTTGTGCAGAAACAAAACAAACTACCAATCTGATACAGACACGAGTCAGAATAAATTTCATGGTGGTATTCATGGACCCTTGACAAGCTTGAGTTTTGCGGATTCACATATCCCTAACCAGAAGCGCCCAGTTGCCCCTGCAGCCTATACAATTGGCCTTGCCATCTCTGTCGCTGAAGAGGGCAGGAAGTAGGCTTTTCCTTTTACTATGTGTTGGATCTTCCATTTATTCTTATTTCCTTCGTTTCAACTTGTAGATCAGCAGCCACTCGCTGGAGGAAGACTTTTATGTCAGATACTATGGTTTCTCGATAGGCCTGAACCCTGGAACCTTTCAGTTGAGCATGGCATGGGACAAAGGGTGGAGTGGTGAGGGGAGACACCAGAACACTTGAGTGAGAACAGAATTGCTCCTCACCACTTGCTTGGACACATACGTCACCCTTCTTATAAGCTAGCATCTAAATTTTTCAGAAACCTCTGAGCTCCTATTGCCATTTGATAAGCCCTCAATAGGACCCACATAGAAAACACAAAGTTCACTCATTAAAGGATAGTTTGAAGTTTAATTAATGCAGTGATAGACCTGCTACAATAATGTGCCATGTTGAATTTCATATTCTGATATTATTCGATTGGTATGAATAGTTATTCCAAATTTGCCTTATGCCCCGGCCTATACTTTTAATCAGGGCAGGGAGGGGAAATGGTAGCTGGATGTCATGTTCCATCCATGGGCATCCACTGCAAAGCACAACAGCAGCAGTTGGCATGGCTGTTACTTTAATGTCATGCTCTTATTCTGTACTCAATCTGCACTGACCATTTAGACACAGCACAGCTTGCACTTTAACACATAGTTTCAAACTCATACATTGTACCTCTGCTCCGCCAGCTTTTCAGATGAAAAAAGCTCTAGTCCAATTACATTACAAAAGGGAGTTGTTTAACTCACTGAATTTCCCAAATGACTCGGGAGCAATGATCATATGGCACTTGCAAAATGCGCCACGTTCTCCTGGCAATTTCAGTTGAAGTAATATCGTCTCTCGCATGCTGTCCTGCACTCTTGTGTGGTCCTCGGGTGGGCAATTAAAAAGTTGCCATGTTCTACCCTGGAGATCCATGCTTTTTAGTATAATAATGAAATACAAGAATATTTGGCATGCATTTCCAATGATAAACATAAAGTAATTTCAAAACAGCACAGGTGTCATTTTCCGTATTTTATCGATAGGAAAAATGTTTGGGATGTAAGTGATTACCCAATATGAATACACATAAGTAGTAGAATAAAGACAACATCCAAATATTAGGCCAAAGTCCAAAGATTTTCCTCCTGAGGTATCTGACTACTGCTCACAAAAGGGCTGTTTTCCACAAGCAAACAGCTTGTGGAAGAAATCTGTGCAAAGAAAGTAAAGCCTTCTCCAGATATTTTGCTGAGCCTACATTCACAAAGCTTTCCAGACAAAGTGGCACCTATTGTTCCACTGCTCAAGTTCTTGTGCTACTACCTGTGCATCATACACAAACTTGAAAAAAAGAAAGAAAACCAACTATTTATTTTCTGTTGAGGCCTTAAACTTCAAGATCAGTTATATGGCACTAAAATACATCACCAAAATCGAGGACAAAAGGATACCAGTATTTGCATATTTATATGTATAAATGTAAATGCAGAAATAATTACTATAACTTAAATAGAAATGACCCTCATCATAGTGGGGAAAACTGTGACAAGGAGACCTGTGTGTCTGCGCAGTCTGCAATCCAGGTGCCATCTGGTGATGGAGAGCTTCATGGTTCCTGCTCTCCCCTGTTATGGTTCTTTTTCTTTGAACTGGAGTGGACACCTCTTCAAATAAAACATGGCTTCAAATAGATGACTATCCTATGACAGCACTTCAAATAGAGCACTGCCTTCTGTTAAATAGGACACATGGCTACCCTACATACAAAACACCCGATTTTGCTGTCAGAATACATATATGTTAGTTTTCTATCCCTCCTTAACCCCCTCCCCCTGCCCAGTCATCTTAGTGTTGGTTTTCTTCATCTCCAAAATTTAAATGAGTGTTGGAAAGCAGCATCTCCAACTTCATGATATGTACAAATGATATATACAGATATACTTTAAGTTATTATCCAACACAGAGTTAGATGAACCTGAGTACAAGAGCCACCATAGAAAGAACTAGCAGCTGATCAAAGGCATTCTGAAAACTTGCTCTCTGAACAAAGCCCCACTCCTGTAAAAGATTTGATCTTAGTGGACATCAGTCTTATATCAGACCAAGAAGGTGTCTGAAACAAGAGCCTACCTGCAGTTCTTAATGTACAGGGAGGGTCATATGGCAAAGATACCACTCATGAAAGCTCTTTGTATGGGCAGAAATGACCAGGGCTACAATCAGCCAGTGACTTAATTTGTCCTTAAACATAAATAAAACTAAATTTTAAGGCAGCTCAAAAATGAAGAATAGAGTTTCTGAACAACAATGGTCTTTTCTTTTCACTGTTGGCTGTAGATAACTGACAATTTCAACCAGGAACACGGGGAATCCTTTTTTCTGTTGAAGGCGCTGTTTCCTTGGTGCATTTCCTTCTTGTTGAAGGCTGCATTCCCTCCCTCTGCCAGGGTTTCATCACACCAGCTGGTAAATAAGTGGGTCGCCTTCTCTTTCACTCTTTCAGCTATTCCCCCCCCCCCCCCATTATTCTTTGATTATGACCAGCAGTTTGCCAGGGAAGGGAAAGATCATCCTTGCCAGAGATCTGAAGAGATTGCTTCCAAAGGGCTTTCACAATTAGATCAAGGGTCTCATGAGTCCTTGGGGTTGAAAGAATCCAAGCCTATCAGTCTAATAACAATGAATCCTAATGAATTTAAAGGTCCTTAGATTTGTTAGGGAAAAGTGTGCTCAACTCTTATCTTATTTAGTACGAAATTTGAAACATTAGTGACACACCATACTATGAATAGTTACACATCAGTAGTGAATTCGTTACAAATCCTCATTTTGATAGTGAAACAATGCCTGTTTGATCAGATTCCTCAGAACCAATTTAGGGTATATGAAATCCCTGGGAAAGCTAAATATCTCCCAGTCTTCACCATCACAGAGGTCAAAGATTTCACTATTAGTACTTCTCAGCTCAATAAATCCTTGCTCTGTAACCTACCCCAATCATCAGGAAGCAAAGCTTGCCTTGGGTCCCTAACATTTTTCACAATAACGTCTTCCAGGATTCACTCTTAACTGCCTCTCCCCTGCTTACCTTTCCTTTGCCATTTATATAATAGCCATGGTTGGACATACTGTTCATCCCTGGTATTTCACCCCCACCCATTTCCAGAGAAAACATGATTATGTTCAGGCAGAGCAAGATGGCGAAGACATACAGCATAATCACCAGCCCCACACAATCCCACAAATTGGTGTTTAACAATAATTGACTAATTAATTGACTAACTGAGGGCAAAAACAGAGCCCACCAAAGCCTAGTTCTGCTAATTAATCCTGGACCAGATCTACAGAATCTGGTATTATGAAATGAATTATCACTGACTGAAAAGGATTCTCGCTGGCTGTAGACCCAGGCCAGTGAAAGTTCCTTTAAAAATCATATCCTATATGCATAGTTATGGGATTAAAAAAAACCCCTCTCTCTTTTAACCTCCAGAACACAGACATACACTCAGAGGTCACTTCTGTCAGAAGCACAGGAAGTAGCACTTCCAGGAAGGGACAGGTTTTAGGTGATATATATTTAGAATCTTTAAGCACTTATACTTCGTGACCTGTTGACCTGATTCCATGCATAGACTATTCCTGCCTGGGGCATGAGTAATGAGCCCTGGGGGTTAGGTCTGGATCTACCGTCTGATGTCACATGTGTAACTCTGACAGTATTATTTTGCATCCATTTCAGAAGGAATAGTTAAATTATTCAAATTTTCTATGAAGCTGAGTGACAGGCAGTTAATAATTTAATTTTACAGAATTACATATTGAATCCATTAAAACACAATCGGGCATAAGGGGCACAAGCTGAATTTGTTAATGGAAAAGCTGACGTAACACTTACTGTAAACCGTTAAGTCAGAGCGAAGTTTCGTGGAGAAGCTGTAAGACAGAAAAGAAAGCAAAAGAAATATCACTGGAAGGTATAAATGGTAAGACCATTAAGTAGTATGGAGGGAAATAACAGTAGCATATATATATATATATATATATATATATATATAAAAAAAAAATAACAACAATACATGGATCCTATTGGTTATGACATCTTTTCCCATGCTCTCAACGTTTAAGTTTAAATAGGTGTTTTTTTTAAGTCTCATGTGTTACAGGTATGTAAATAGTGCAATAATTAATGTATTTGTTGAGTATCAATGGAATGAAAGAGAATTCCAAGTTAAGGGCAAGTACTTTGCTTGCAAAGAGGCAAAGACTGGAGGTGGGGAGGGGAAGATCCCAAATCTACATCATTTTGGTTTTATTGTGGGTGGGTGTTTGTTGTTTTGCATATTTCAAAGGAATAGGAACGGTAGCCTCCTGGCAATCACTAATACATTGTTTGTATCCTGAGTTGAGATTATCCACTAGGGTGCTGCTTGAAGTTGCCTATGCTATTTTGACACGGCAACCAGATGCTCCAATTTTGCTTGACTGACTCTGAGCTGAGCCAGAATGCCTTAAAGCAACACTGAAAGGGGTAGGGATCCATGAACAATTAGAACACTCTGGTGTCAAAAGAAGTGTTTCAAACGCCTACTATTGGTGCTGAAATGACTCATGTGGCCTTTCCTTGACACTCCTCATGTTAAGATTTAATGTAAGAGACAGGTACCTTGCCTCATATGCATGTTGCCTGTATTTCATGACTACTAAATGTAATACGAGGGTGTCAATAACGTGCAACGTAAACCAATCTAAAAAAAAATATTTCTGTTATAATACATCCAGAATATAGGAATTGATCTACTTCTTAAAAATTAAATGAAATTGACAAAAGTAAAATTAGAAATACAGATTCCCTAGAGCAACGTTTGCTCTATGGTATTAGGCTCTGAATTTATGAACTCCTTTATCTGATTGCCATCTGAACAACATAATTAATTATAATTAAAATAGTAAGAGTAACTAACTCTTGAAACCAGGAAGAAGAAGCACAGTTCTGACATGTGGTCATAATAGGCACCAGTTCAAATTTGTCTTGTTTACCCAATGCTTTTGCTCAAATATACAATGGAATTGCTTTATTGTTTTTAGTTGCTGCCTCCTGTGCTGTGCTGTCTCTTAATGGTGTCTCTTTGATCTTTCTTCTGTTTTAATGCATTTGTTTTTGTATTATTTTATTCCCGTGGTGCTTTAACATTCATATGTGAGCCTTCTTAAAGTCCAATTGTTGGAAAGGTGAGGAAGAAATCTTTTGAAATGAATAAGGTGAGGGAGAAATCTTTTGAAATAAAGAAACAAATAAATAGTATCCATCTGTGTGGAGCTGGACTCGGTTTTTCCCATCGTATTCAATGCTCGTTATTTATCGTATTCAGTGCCATTCTCTATAAATGAAAGCATTAAATTTAGTGTTTTGCCTGGTTGCAATAACATATTTGTTTTTGCAAAGTGTGAATATATGCATGCACGCTTACTTCAATCAGACGGGCAATTTTAACTAGACAGAAAAAAGCATAAATATTTGGGGTATGAAAGAGAGAGGCATTTTTTTTTTTTAGATTAATGTTCTCCAGGCCAGTTTTGAACAAATGAGGAGACTATAAAGTTACTGGAGAAAAGATATGGTCCAACTGACCCAAAGCAGGAGAAGTCTTAAGGCACATGTCTGCCTTCATTTAATAGTTGAAAATTTATTACAAAGTTTTCACTTATCAGACAGATTACTACTCACTCAATTCACTTGAATCCTATGTATGGTTAGACAGCCAGCAGGAGTTGGTTCTGTCTAAATATACATAGGATTGCACCCTTAGGGCACAATCCTATATTCCCTAGACGGTGTCTGGGGGACAGGATTTTTTGGTTTCTGGGATACAAGGTCAGAAACAGGGCTCTGATATCAGAGCCCAGAAACTGCACTTCCTGCTCCCTTGTAGCCAACTAGTTCTCTGCACTTGGAAACAGAGGGCAGAGAGGGCAGAAAGGGGACACTCCTGGGGTTGGAAAGGGGAGGAGACCATGGATGCTGATTTTCGCAGCTTCTTATGTGCCATGCAGACTCCCTACACTTCTTCCAAAGCTCTCTGGCTAGACAGGCAAAATCTCCTGTTTAGCCAAAAATGCAGGGCAGCTGGAGCACGGAAACGCCCTGCATTGGATTGTATCTTTAATTAATTTAAGTATAACTAAGTTTCATATCAATTTAAAAAAAGAATTGGTAGCCTCTAGCCAATAAAACCCGCCAAGTAACAACCAACAGCATCTACTTCATTGAGATTTTTTTTAAAAAAGGTTCATATTGAGTATATCTTCCAGTAGCTTCAGAGCTTGAATTTCAAGAGAGAAGGCACATATGTGCAGCCCATGCTGACTTTTCCTGTCCTCTCAATATAGCAGAATACAGTAATGACATGGTCAATGCAGTCCATATCGGTAAAGTGCATGTAAGTAAGTAAATAGTTTATTTGTGTAGCAAAAGCCATTACAATAAACAAAACACAATCATCATCATCATCATCATCATCATCAAAGCATTAGTTTAAAACAATGATAAAACCTAACAGTAAAAGATTACTCATCAAGACAGTTCAACTTGTCACAAAATTTCCTCCTCAGAATTGCTGCTCTGAAAGCAAAGTGGGCCACCTTTTCAGAAACCTGGGACAATCTATCCCCCAATAAAAACCTGGGACAATCTATCCCCAGATACCCATCAGATCTGCCTGATAGCAAGTCTAAATCCCTAAATAAGGCTGTCAAATCTTCATAAATTTGGCAAACAAGCAGATAATGAGGGAAGTCTTCTTAAAGTACATGTGAAAATCCACACCATATGTTGTCCCAGGGAGGAGAGCTTTTCATATGTCTAAACTTCCCCATTATCTCTAAGAATGGGTACTTGCATAACTGTAGAAATTAAAACAGGAACATGTCAGTTTATTTACTTCCAAAACTCAGAAGTCTAAAGTGTTGCTGCACTTTTAAAGTAAAAGACCAAGACTGAGGCAGAACTGTATCCAATAATACTTTGAAGAATTTAACCATGAAGTTCCCATGAAGTGTTGTATTCTCAATAGCCAGTACCTTAGCCAGCATCTTCTTGCAACACTTTTTTTATGTCTATAAATTGCAAGTTACCAAAAACTCTCCTCTCTCGTCTCCCACCCAAAACTGACTTACTAATGCACACAGCAACTTACACTGCTCTTCCTCAACCATCCACTAAGTGCTGTCAAACTCTCCTCATGATTATGGTGTCCAGTAGGAATTAACCAACTGTTTCACTCTGCTCTAGTTTCATATCCTTCCTTATAGCCTGGCAGTCAGTTGCCCCGGCCATTGGTACAGTGAATACCAGGCAACCGGCCTTCTCGGTGCTATCCCCCCAACTGTAGAATCCCTTTGAAGGGAGGCTCATGTGGCACCTACATTGATATCATTTCATCAGCACACCAATCTGGCCTGTTTTATCTTTGTTGATCACGTTTATGTTGCTTTGTATTTATTTCTACTTCTGGCTTTCATCCTGCTTTTTTAAAATTGCACTGTTTTCTTTTTCTTTGTACATTTCTTTTTACTTTGATTTTAATTATTTGTAAGCCTCTCTTGAACATTCTTAAAGAAGAGGATATAAATCCATAAAATAAATAATACACATTGAATGTGATTCTTCCCACTCATGAAATAGGTTGCTTTTATTCATATAGAATGTCAGGTTTCTGCTTCACCTACTTCTAGACCCTTTTGATCTTCCTTTTGCACAATGTTCCCCATTATTATTCTCCCATTTTACATGTTCAAGAATCTTTTATACGGATTGTCCTGATACAGCCTCCCACTCATTCTCGCTCTTACTTTCATCCTCAGTGCTGTTATCAGTCAGTCTCCAATTGGGTCAAATGAACACTTGAGGAAAGCTAACTTCTCTTATGGTACAATCCTATGCGTGTTTAGACAGAAAAAAAGTCCTACAACTCCCAGCATTCCCCAGCCGAGGTGTAGGACTTTTTTTCCTGTCTAAACATATAGGATTGCACCCTTAGTGTATCCTGATATTTTTAACATGCTGTAAGGTAAATTAATTAGTATTTGCTGAAACCTCATTAGGGAAGAGATGGGCCAGTAGCAGTAGCATTTTTAAATTCTTCTTGAAAATAATGAAAAAAATCTAGAGTCCAAGGCTGAGAAGTCTGCAATTGAGGAGTTCAGATTTCTCTTGGCAATTACAAGTTGTGCTCAGAATGTAACCTAGGAGAAGTTGATGATTTCAAAATAACTTTCCTGTATAATTCCCGTTTATCATTTTAATGGCAGAGCTCCTAGAATGCAAGATAAAAAGAACAACTGTGGTGCACAATTGCCTGAAGCTGTTCAAAATTGTGAATGGCTTCAGTTGTAGAACTGAAATTGAAACAGAAACTGAAAATCATGGTTACATTCTGTACAACAAATGAATATATAAATAATAAAGATGAAGCCTATACATCCTGAAGGCATGAAAACTCAATTTTCAGATTTTTTTTTTTTTTTTAGGCTTGACATATTATAGTTCCTCTAATGTGCATGTGTGGGTTGAGTGGGTGTGGGTACTGAACTCTCTGTTAACAAGAAAAATGTCTTGGGCACTATGTAGCTATACATGAATTGTTTTTCTGCAGCACAGCCTTAGGGAAAGGAATTGTCAGGGATACCAAGGCTTGAACTGGAGGTGCTTGATTCTGACATCCGATGTCTTCTGTTCCATTTCAGGACCCGATTTGAGCCAATATGGGACACATAGAAAGCAGCGCTGCTATTTGTGTGGCCCCATCCCCCAAGATAACTGGCCCCAGGTGACCACCACTGCGTAGAAATAGCTTCCAAATAGCCTGCAGTAATTTGTCTGAACAAATGTGCTGCTGTATTCCTGCTTAAACCTTTCACCTGCTTCTCATTCTTGCTGCTCCTTTTCTTCTTGTCTGCCTGCATCTCAATCCACCCTGACATTTGCCTTCAGATAGATTTTTAAACTAGCAACCTCAGCTCATCCTTGACATTGCTTGTATCACTGTTTCAGACCCAGTTGCAAAATTTTGCTTCTCCAGAGCTTGTCTTACTCCTGCTTCTGACATATAAGGTCCAGTTAGTAGAGAACCCACAACTGACTTGGGTCTCAATTCTCGATTGGTTATGTTATATCTCCCCCTTTGGCAATGTGCTAACATTAGTATCATAGCAAATACAAATCAGGGGCATAGATACTATTGCCTTCCTAGTATATGCCATGTCTAAACCAAATGCACGTAGAAGCCTGCTTCCCTGCTTCCCATTGCCTTAATGAGGCTGGAAGTGGTCCATATGTGCAATGAGGAATATCCCCTTGCGTTCACACTTCACAGAGTGTTTCCCATCATAGAAGAGAGCTGGAGTTCCCTGCACACTGGGAATCTGAATGTGTATCAAAGCCACCGTGGATCTTTGATTATACAGTGTATTTTCTGTCTAACTCCCATTTTCCTCTTAAAAAAGACACAGCCAAATATGCCTGCACATTTTTCAGAAAGCTTAAACTTTCTGTGCTGGGACTGAGTCTCCACACTGATTGTCGTCTACAAACATTAAAATTCATTCCAAATTCTCAAAATAAAATTAGCAAACCCTTATTTTTCCTTCTATTTCATAATTCAGTACATGGAGAAGTCGGTGTTTGAGTTAAAGGTCATGATATCGCTCAGGCTGATAGATGAGAACAACCCTTTTGTGTTCCAAAATTGTTACAGAACCTCTTTCTTATAAAAATTCACAAATGAAAATGCTGGTGCATAGAATACAGTGGTAGCAGGCATTCTTTGAGATAGGGTACTCAGGGTTTTGTAGGAAAGGATACATGACAAAACTTCAAACTTCTGCTAAAGAAGCTCAGCTCTAATATAGGATAAACCAACAATGATGAAAAGTAGATGTATCCCAGGTGATCTTCACAGAACACAGCCAACATTTTAAACATGGTGCTAAATGAACAAAACCTACACTGATAAAACAATAATATAATTCTATTATAATTATATTATAAATAAGCTAAAGAAGCTGGCAAGTTCTCTGCATAGACCAGAGTCTTTCTGCATAGTTCTGTATTATGGATATATTATGGAGATGTTACAGAATCTCAGCTAATGAAACTAGCAGAAGACAAGCTAGATATTGGGACTGTTCGGATGACCACGGGGGAAAAGAAGCCACCATGGCTTCTCCTCTAGGGTGACCAAATGGCCCGGGGTTTCCCGGTCCTAACTGGGAAACCTGGGGCAATCTGGGCCAACCGGGGGGTGGCGGGGGCAAATCGGGGTGGCGGGGGGTCACGCGACGGTGGCAGCGAGTGACAGTAGACCCAGTGGCGGCGGAGGAGCCCGGGAAGCAGCTGCCCCAGCAGGTAAGTGCCCTCCCTCGCGCCTCCCTCGCGCCTCGTGCTCCTTACCTGCAGGTGGCGCGCTACTGAGAGACAGGCCGCGAAGCCTGTTTCTCAGTAGATTCGAGCACCGGAGGGAAGCGGACGCCCCTGCAGGTAAGGAGCGCGAGGCGGGAGGCGCGAGGCAGGAGGCGGGAGGCGCAAGGTGGGGCACTTACCTGCTGGGGCAGCCACTTCCCGGGCTCCTCTGCCGCCACCGCCGCCGGGTTCTCCGCCGCCGCCACCGGGTCCGCCGCCGCCGGGTCCTCCACCACTGCCATGTCCTTCACTGTTGCTGCCAGGCTCCCCTGCCTCTTCCGCACGGGCATCCGGGCTCCTCGGGGCTCATCGCCATCACGACGAGCCCCGAGGAGGCCAGAGGCCGTGCGGAAGAGGCAGGAGAGGGCCGATTATGTCACTTCCGGATCCGGCCCTCTCCCGCCTCTTCCGCGCAGCCTCTGGCCTTACGAGCCCAGTGGCGGAGGACCTGGAGGCTGACCTGGCAGGGGGGGGGCGGGGGACCCGGCGGAGGAGTGGGAAGACCCGGCGGAGGCGGGGGACCTGGGGGAGGCGGGGGACCTGGGGGGGGCGGCAGACCCAGCAGGGGCGGCGGCAGAGGACCCGGCAGGGGCGGTGGAGTAAGAGAACCCGGTAGGTCCGGGCTGATGTTTTTTGGGGGTGGGTGGCTTGGTGTGTGGGGGGTTGTTTTGGGTGGGGTGGTGGCTTGGTGGGGGGGTTGTTTTGGGTGGGGGGGTGGCTTGGTGGGGGGGTTGTTTTGGGTGGTGGTGGGGGACTGGGATTTTGGGTTCCAAAATCTGGTCACCCTATTCTCCCCCATCTGTGCGCATGGTGCACATGTGCCTGTCATTTGCATAGTTCCCTATGATGCAGTGTGGGTTGCCATGTCATCTGAACCCAGTGTTCAGTGCAGCAGGGGTGGCTTCGTACCCACCCTACAATCCCTACTGCAAGTCGTGGATTGCAGGTTGGGTATGAATCTTCTCCCACAGTGCCATGCACTGGGTTCAGATGACATGGCGACCCTCACTGCAGCGTGGGAAATCATGCAAATTATGGTCATGTGTGCAGCAAGCGCAGGGATGGGGGGGGGGAGAAGCCACGATGGCTTCTTTTCCCACCATGACCATCCGAAATCAGAAACTATCTCAGTGGTCATAAAAATCCCATCATTTAAAATAAACAGACAATATTTAGATGAGATGTAACCAGTTGGTTACCCATGAACATAGTACTCAGAGAAAAATCAAATCCAACAAAAAGTTTAACTAAACTTTGACTGGGCTACTTTTAACTGTAGGTGTGTCTTATTCCCTTCATGATTTGTTTACACGCTTCATGTTAGTGGCATATCATTGTCCTTTGGCCTGCACTGGTGTTTATATATGTTATTTTGTTAAATTTAACAGCTAGAAATTTCTTTCTGAGCACTTTGACTGGGTTACTTTTAACTGTATCTAACTTTGGCCTGCATCTATGTATATAAAAGTGTACAGAGACTTTTTTTGTGTTCATATTTCATTTTGCTTCAATTTGCAATTAATTGTATTAAAATAAAACTTGATATTTTATTGTTAGAGAAGATAGCCTAATTCCTGTAACAAATAAAAAGCTTTATGGCCATAAGTAAACTCCGTACTTTGAATTACAGTGAGATATTTCATGAGAATCTGTCAAAGGGAAGGCAGTAAAAAAAGAATGACCCACAAACTCCCAACTTTGAATTATATGTATATATAAGATGGCCAAACTATGGTTTGACCATCATTAACATGTTTCATGCTCATACATTTTCTCTTTCACCTTTACACAATCCTATTTACTCACTCACTCACTCACTTCCTGGTTTATACAAACCATAATCAATATCAAACCAGAACTAGAACTCAGGGGTATCAGGAAGAAAGCAGTACTTGGGTTATCTTTTATTAAGAGGTGACAGGATGCTCACAACAATATGCATCATGTCCCTAAGATCAGCCTCTATACCTGAGGACTGAAAGACGGCTAATGTAAAACCATTTTTTAAAAAGGAGTTCAGGGGGGATCCAGGAAATTACAGGCTGGTGAGCTTAACGTCTGTTACGATTAAATTGGTTGCAAGCATTATTGAAGGTAAAATTAGTAAGCATATAGAAGGACAAGCCCGGCTGAAAAAGAAACAAAGTGGCTTCTACAAAGGTAAGTCCTGTCTCACTAACCTTTTAAAGTTCTTTGACAGTGACAATAAAGATATGTAGATGGGGTGATCTGGTAGACACTGTTTACTTGGACTTCTACAAGAGTTTTGACAAAGTCCCTCACCAAAAACTCCTGAGCAAATTTAACAGTCATGGAACAAGAGGAGAGGTCCTCTTATGGATCTGTAACTGATTAAAGGGATTATGAAGAGCTGCAAAAGGATCTCTCCAACTGAGAGAATGGGCATTGAAATGGCAAATATGGTTCAATGTAAGCAAGTGTAAAGTGATGCACGGAGCGAAAACCCCCAACTTCAAGTATAACCTGATGGGATCTGAGTTAGCGGTAACCAACCAAGGAAGAGGACTTGGAGTTGTGGTGGACAGATAAATGAAAATGGACAGCCTAGCAAGTCTCTCTTCCCTGTTCATCACCTTGCCAGAGCTTTGAAGCAGCGAGGGAGTGGGGTGAAGAGTCTCCCAGGTCATCTGCCACATTCTTTACATAGGCAGAACCACCCAATTATAATCTATGGAGAGTGGAATGAAATAATTCCTATTCACCAGTACTCCAGAGTGGAACAGCTCTTATAATTTATTTCACAGTAACCAGTCCCTGGATAGATTGGAAGACCATCAGAATGAGAAGTGGGGATCTAATGTGAGATCTAATGTGCCCCTCATTCCAATGGCCCGATTCTGATAAAGTGAGAGTATAGTGTTTTTATCAGCTCTCACTGCATGACAGACTTTCTAAGCTGGGAAGGGAAAAAAATCTGTGCTCTCTAATTCAACAGAAAAGTGAGGTTAATAATAATCCCTCTTTCTAATTGGAACAGAGGTTATGGGATACAAAGGGGTTTAGGATAGCTGGAGTTGTTGTGCCCCTCATTGATGTGGTCCTCTCATTCAGTAAGGGTACCTGAGGCCTCACTGTATTTCCACATACCACCCAAAAGCAGCATGGCCTCAGTTTGCTGTGGAAGCCATAATTTCATCACAGATCCATCAAAACTCCACTCCATCCATAAGTGCAAGCCCATACTTTGAGTTTTCCCACCCTGCTCCACTACATTGGCTATTGACTGCAGAGACAGGGAAAATCAGAGCAAATGATAGTACATCCCACATTTTGTATTAATAAATGTTACTGGAAACAGGATAAGAATTAAGACAGGCTGCTGTTTTCAGAAGCTACCATAGAGCAACTGAAACATCTCTTTCCAGCCTAAGTAAATATGTTTAGGATTACAGACATACACTGGAATCCTAAACACGTTTGCCCACATGAAGGTGGCACAAACGTCAATGGGAACTACTTCCCAGTGTGCTCATGATTGCAGCTTTAGTCCAAAATGTGTACAGTACTTGTGGGATGATTTTGTAATCAGGTTGAATTATAAATATTCACCAATCTATAGAATCAGTTTACACCAAAATCTATTTGAAATAAGTGTTTTAAAAATGTCTTAATATCTCCTCAAGACAAATAAGAACACACACGATAGAGGAATCCATTCCACAATGAAACTAAGGTGAAATACCACACTTCTCTAAGTTATCTCACATATGAAGTCCATTTGCTAAATAAGGGGGGGGGGGAACCTAAGTTTTTCCAGTTTCCTTTTTAATAATTCATTCAAGAAGTAATAAAATGTAGAGATAGGTATTAGGAAAATACCCAACACAAAGGTACACTTAAAACTTATAAACTGAAATTGTGGGTGCTGCGTTGGACCATACTGATGCCCAAGTGGGTGGACTAATTTATATAAAAGATCAGAGTAAGTAAGTTGTTTCTGGGTTATTGGCCTCTTAATCTTGTATATTAATTCAGGTAATGTACCACTACCACTATCTTCTATTTAATTATTTTTATTTATGTACCATTAAGCTCAGTTTTCATTACTTTTATTGTGGAAAGCGGATGAGTCCGTTGTACTAGTGCAGCATTGTCATCTCATTTGCAATCCTCAAAAGACCCCTTTTCGTCCTGGAGAAATCAAATGACATTCTTTAGAAACCTTCTTTTTTATTTCTTTAATTAGGAGTTTTCACTAGGACCTCCTCCTTGAACTCTTCACATTTTAATACACTTCTGCCTCACTAACTCGGCTGATTGTTTCGGAGTTTGTGCAGCACACATTCCTGATCGGCAAGAAAGCTGCTTTCTTCAAGGCTTTTCATATTCTGCCCTAATCCCCTGGTAATTACAAAGGCTCTCTCTGCAACAATAAGCAAGTCTGAGAGGAATTTCTGTGGCTGTGCTTCTCAGAGAAAAACTCTACTTGAGCATCTCAGCTAAATTTTCTTCCCAGGAGTCTCAAACACAGAATACAAGCCTGAGAAATGCCAAAACAGAGGCACTCAAAGGTTATTGTAGATACTTGGGTTGTAACAAAACATTGGTTAAATAGGAGTGAGAAAGCAATGTCTTCTGACAAAAGCGTTCATTTACTATAGGTTGAATCTCAATTATAAAAGCTTCAGCACAAAGATGACAGAACTTCAAAACATTTATTTAATGGCTGACAGCCATTTATCACCTTCACTGATATTTCCCCCTACGGGATCTTTTCAGGTTCTTTTGTAACCTTTTCTGTAATTATTTATATACTATAGTATTATCTGGCACATGTATCTCTGTTTTTTTCCCCTCTCATTAGACACAGCCATAGGCAGTTGTCCTACTGGAGAAGTGACCTGGCTATAAGGTCTGAGAAATCCTACTTCAGAAAACCCACATGTACGTTGTAGTTATGTCATTGTAGAGATAAATAAACCTATATTTGCTTCTTACTCAGAAGATGTACTTGATTTGAGTCAAAGATACGTTTAAATGGTTATTTCAGGTTGAAGAAGTTATCCCTTCTAATTCCAGTTGCAAACATACAATGCAAATCACTGTCTCATTCTGCCTATGGTCAAATCTACGCCCTAGATGTGACTTCTGGAGCTTTTTGTCTTTCTGGCACCAAGAACAAACCCATATTTGACCGAGAATTGGCTCATTTCCCAAATTAATCCTCTTTGGCTATCTGTCTCCAAGGCCAAGTCTGGAAGCATGTAAATCTGAATTTGCCAATTTGTAGTGACATCTTAAAACTACCTATGTTATTTTTAACGTTTTCCCATTTGGGATAATCTGTCACCCAGAAACAACAGTCTAAATGGTTAAATAATTCTAAACAGAGTTACGTTACTAGGCATGGACCACTGAATAGGCAACCATTTGTTCCAAGTTACATTGTATGCCTAAATTCAAGCAACCCTGACCTACAAGATGTAATCAATTTTTAATCTTGGAACACAACCAGCCTAAGAACATATTTCTTCAACATCTGTGGCCTTGTTGGTGGTGAGAGGGGAAAAGGTCAGATTTCTTAAATTGTATACAGTTGTGTAAGAACTGTGAAATAACTACACACACTCATGCACACACGTACACACTATACTTAGAAGACACAAATAATTGCTTCCACCTAATGCAACTAATTACGGACAAACAGGACTCAGGATAAAATAGCATACAAATTGTCAAATCACTTCATTTCTTTTATGCTTCTTCTTCTAATTTGCTGTGCTCTTGAGAAGCTGGAATCTGAAACCTTAGGGGGAAAAAGAAAACATACAAATGCTATTACAGTACACATTTCTAAGCAGCAGGAAGTCTGTACTAAGTGTCAGATTGATCAGGATTTTACTTTCTATATAAACAACTGCTATCAAGTGTACCACAGCAAAAGGTCAGGCATGCATCTATGCTGTATTTTTTTTATATACCAATTTAGAATTCAAGAAAAGACTTGGTGGAGAATACATTATTGAAAACTTTAAACCTGAACCACAAAATATAGCTTTAAGAGCAGAGCAGCTTTCTACTTATACATCCTTTCTAAGAAACTGAATTTGCCAATGGTAAATTGGTAAGAATCAAGTACAGCTGTTCAGTTTAATTAGTGTGGTCACAGAAGTGGAAGAGACGAGAATTTATTTTGTCTCAGTCCTTGTTCAAAACTGTGACTATGAGCCTATCTACACTACTGCTTTAAAACGGTTTATAACAGTAGTGACAACTGTTGGGGCCCAGGACACACTCCATATACAGTTTTCAAAATGTTTTCAAAGTGTTGTATCCTGTTTGGTGTAGATTGGTCCTATCTCTCCACTGGATCTCCCATAGATTTACACCACTGGACATTATCAGCAGAATGCATGTATGCTGCAGGAAGTCCATTATGGAAAAGTTTGCAGCAATATGGCAGAAAATGTGACAGAATAAGGAGCATATATAATGCTTCACATGCTATACATTTGAATGATTTAAAAATAAAGATTGTCACAGTTCCAACATGAATCATGCCTTCTTATGTAGTTATTATTATAGCATTTAATGGTCCTATTGTATGGTACTCTCTCAGTAATACCATTTATAGAACAATGCAATTATTCAGAGTGGTAAATGACACTGATATCTCTTAAGAACCTACCAAATGAGCATGGTACATTAAATCCATTATCATCTGCACACATTAAGGTCCTTTAAGCCCTGGATATCATTTACACCAACTCATTTAAACACTTGGAAAATGTATGATCAAAAATGGCAAATGTTCCAAGGATTACTGTGAAATCAGAGAATTCACACATTACTAATAGGAAAACTTGTCTTTCTAAAATGGGATGTATCATTGAAAGTATCTGGATGCTTACTCGATATTTATATGCTCATGTTTCTGTCATTATTTTAAAGGAAGAATGCTAAGATGTATTTTTCAAACAACTGCATCCACTCAGGATTTAGTTAGTCTGGATTTTGGTCACCCATGATGACAAAATAAGCAACTAGGTTCCCGCTGCAGCCATAGAAATGCTACAACAGACATTTCAGTATTATTGATTTATTATAGGATTATTACTGTCCAGGACACTTTGCAAGAGGACAGATCCATACCTCCCTAGGAATTTACAATCTAAGGCTTGATTACAGGATTAATTGTGGTTCTGTAAGAAACCAGGAGGTTGAGCCAATGGATTCATGGAAAAGATGGGTCTTGACAATTAATTTGAAAGAAGTAAGACAGTTGACAACCCTGATCATGCAGCATTCTCGATTGCGGGATGGAATGTAACAGCATTCCACCGAAGAGGGTACAATCTCTCTTCAGATCTTCCAATTCAACGTTGGAAGTTTGGGTGGTGGTGGTGGTGGTGAAGGGGTCTGGCACTAGCACTGGAGCTGCATGGTTCCTCCATGCTTAGACATTTGGATGCCTGCACAGGGCTTATATCTCTCACTTCCAACCATGGTCATTTCCTCTTTGTCCTCCTCCACCATCTGAGGATAGTTAACACAGGGGCCCACAACTAGGTGCTTGAGATGGAAGTGGTGCAGTCATCAAGCTTTCATTAGCATTCAACAGCTGGAAGGAAAAGAATAGGAGGTGGTTGCCACGCTGGCACAGGTAGCAAACCAGAGAGCAAGCAGGTGAGTGAGAAGAGAAAGACTAATGGGCTGTTATGTTATGGATGTTGATAGTTCCATAGTGAGGGTGTGCTTGGAGCCACGAGGCCTGTTTTTAAGTGATGTCTGTTCCCAGCCTTATATAAACACTGCCCAAATCAAAGATTTGTCCAGATTTTGCTACTTCGTTTAAAGTGATAACTTAATATATAAAGGGAATATACATATATGGTATAGACTACAATACTTAGCATTGCTAATGCGAAGCCTAAAAGTACCCCGATACAGCACAGCTCTCACCCACAGTATGAATATGCAATGGATGCTACACATCTAACTTTTCTAGTGTCCTAATTAGGCAACATGAATTCAGCCAAACAAATATTAAACAGAAAAGGCCGTGAGAATAATAGGGGTCTTTGCCTGAGGCACATTCTTAACTCCCATTAATATGAATGCAAGTTAACTATGGGCCAGGAAAGCAAGAAATACATCACTGTGTTTATGGAGTCTTTGAATATTTCATTTCAATAAATATATATTTTAAAATGTGTCTAGTTGATCAGAACAAAGACTTCAAGTTCCGTTTTAGAATTACTGAGGCGCAAGATAAGGCCAGGAAAGTTCACCCGGCCATGTATATTTTACTGCAAACATGTCATTTTAGACATCTTTCAAAGCTGTATGTGAATATGAAAAGCAATCCTACTGAGGTATTCTTTGCAACTTCTCATTGACATATTCATGCAATGTAAAATCAATCAAAAACCACAGAAGCATTTTATTGGGGGTGGGTGGTGCTTTGTCAGGTTAAGAGATGGAACTCCATTCTGGTTTTTCTCCCTTTAAAATCTTAGTTTTTCAATTGAAATCTGAATAACTGAAACAAATATGGATTTTTAAAATTAGGAAATGCTTAACTATTATCGGAACATTTCCCGTGTGCTGGTGAAGGACTAGAATTTATGCACCAATTCTTCCTAAAATACATGAGGTCGTGATTGTCATGAATTCCCGTCCCTCCGGCATACACATGTGTTGGCAAACTGACATAGGGCATCCAATCAGTGAGACTTCTTTTATTCAGGGAAATCTCATGGTGAAAAGCTTAATGATTACACTCTTCCAAAATACTTAAAGCTGACTGATGGTCAAAAAGCTTTATGTTCTGAGATAACGTACAGTCAAAATGCTACTTACTACAATAACAACCTGGTTTCCCAGTTGCCATCTCAATGGTTCCAAAAGCCGGGTTCCAAATCTGACCAAGGGAGGGGAAGGATTCCTGATATGATCCTTTAGGCAATCCAGGTTACCTGCGGGATCGCCTTCTCCCATACAATCCACCCCGCACGCTCAGGTCCTCTGGGAAGAACTTACTGCAGTCAGTCAAGACTAGGCTGACAACCGTTACCCAGAGGACCTTCTCTTCTGCCGCTCCCAGACTGTGGAATGACCTGCCGGAGGAGACTCGTCAACTTAACAGTCTTTTAGAATTTAAGAAAGCTATAAAGACTGTTCTCTTCCGGCAGGCATATCCAGTGGAATTTTAGAATGTTTTAAGGATGTTTTTAGGATGTTTTAGGATGTTTTAATGCAGTTTTAATAATATGTGTCATGTTTTAATCAGTTTTATGTATTTTATCATGTTGTTGTTCCCCGCCTCGATCCAGATGGAGAGGCGGGTAAGAAATAAATACTTCTTCTTCTTCTTCTTCTTCTTCTTCTTCTTCTTCTTCTTCTTCTTCTTCCTTCTTCTTCTTCTTCTTCTTCGGCTTAACAAACCATCCCAAGGGAGCTAGTCCAAATGCGGCCACATGTTAGTAACTCAGGGAACATGGTCAAAGCCTAAACAAGATTACGTGTGGGTAAATATCTCAGGCACAAGAACTCCCATGCATGTACTTTAGCACTGGGAACTTTCTGCCACCTGAGTCTGGCAGAGGAAAAGTCCAAAGGTCAATCCCAGCCTGCCAAACACAATCCACAGCAAACGCGAGTTCAAGTCTATGAAAAGCCTCACAGTACGTTTCATGGCACATTCCTTAGAAATCCAAAGTCCAAATAGAAGATAGTCCATGTGCAGAGTGCTTTCAAAGTCCAAAAGATGGAACCAAACAGGGAGGGGTTTCAGATCATGACTCAAAAGATGGTCCTAGCAAAGGCTCCTCACCTTTGCTCCAGCTTATAAAGGGAGGCGTGGGCACAGCTCAGCCCACCAAGATAGCAATACAATCTGAATAACTCCTTCAACAAAGCCCCCCCCCTTTCTAACATTCTCTAGTTCCCAGGGCCAGGGAAACTTTGCCATCTTAAGTTCGAGGGGGGGATGAAACTACTCATTTCTATACTTCCCCTGAGAACTCTGACAAAGATAAGCCTGCTCAGATTCTAACATTCCAAATTAGTTCTAATTAAATCTACCTACAACCTGCAAGGCCTCCTGGCCTTGCGGAACCCCTGTACCTGACAGTGTTTATTCTACTCTGCTAGAAAAAGGTTACATCTGAATAAGGCCTGAATGAAATATGCACTTCTTGACACGGAACCATGCTGATTGGTCCGATCTTATCCCATACTTCTAGCCTAACCTTCCTAGGTGTAAGCTGGAATGTGAGCTTTACATGTGGGCCAATTCTAATATGAGCATACAGTCAAATAATGTGAATTCTGAGGTGAAAAATATTCTGCTGTGTAATGTGGAAGCATCCATATAATGGTGATTAAAATATACATTGTCACTTTCCCTTCATAATTGTTTCCTTCATGAGTATTAATTCTGACCTTATGTATAAAAAAATCCTTCAATTATACACATAGAGGTACAGGGAGCTATTTCTCTCTGGTGCAATCCGATACTGGGGATAGAAACTATGTCAATATTGAAATTGTGTGCGTGGGGATGATTGTGTGGGCTATTGCAATCTGATTGGCAACCTATCTCACAGTAGGCTTTTGGTTGGTTCAAAATGACCCAAGTAATTAGCCCTATCCACATAATTAGAATATTCATACATTTAACTCTTTGTTTATTTTGATGTTATTATATTTTGTTTTTTTCATTTATGATGTAATCTGCTTTGGATGTCTTTTGCTGGCCTGAAATGCAGGATAGAAATACTAATACTAAACTTACTAGATATGTGTATCATATCTTTCCAATGTCCGATAACAATCCGATAAGGTCGTTATCAGATAACTGATTAACAATAACAGTACTTTCCTAAAGAGGCCCTATCTGATTGGATCTGAAATCCATATGTTCGATAACTATCAGATATATCCGGTTTTTGGACCGCCAGTTTAGGGCTGGCCCCCTTCCCCCTACCACTCGCGCTCCTTACCTGCAGCCTTCCCCACCGCCCCTGCCCCATACTACTGCTAAACAGGCTTTCCAGCCTGTTCATCAGTACAGAGCCGTGCCAAGTGATGACGACATCACTCGGCACTGCTCTGTACTGACAAACAGGCCGGAAAGCCTGTTTAGCATAGTACGGGACGGCAGGGGCAGAGGCGGAGGCGACGGAGGGTAAGGAGCGCGAGTAGGGGGAGGGAGGGCCGACCCAGTGTTTTTCCCCATAGACTTGCATTGGGGAAAAGCTTTCTTTCCCCCAATGCAAACCTATGAGGAAAACACCATAATCGGATTGGAACTTCCAATATTTATCGGATATCGGATCCGATCAAATCTGGATACCCCCCGATATGATTGGATCTGAAATTTTTTATATCGGAATTTCCGATAACGATACAATAAGATAATTTTGGCCAAGCACATCCCTAATAATAACCTTTTCTACTAAAACTACCCAGAGTGGTGTACAACAAAACCAGAAATTCCTGAAATATAATCAATACAAATGCAACAACAAATTCTAAAAGCATTAACAAAATGCACCAGACGCTGAAAACAAAGTAAAACACAAATCTAAAGGCCAGAAAGATTAAAATATGGTATCCATTAAGAACCGGGAGCAATAACCCTAGGCATTACACATTTAGGTCCAGCAAAATAAGGGAGAAACCCTATGTCCCCCAAGCAGCAACTGAAGGGAGATAGGATTATTTGGTTTCTGGGCTCTGAGGCTGGAAACAGGCTTCTGACCTCAGAGCCCAGAAACTGGGATCCCCCGTCCTGTTCATAGCCAGCGTGGTTCTGGCTATGTCTTCATGGCTAGAAATGGAGCTCAGAGATGGGGAAAGGGGATGTTCCCAGAGGCAGGGATAGGAGGAAATATGGCTATACAACTTTTCCTTTAGCCACCCCAGTCTCCTTCCCTCCTTCTCTCTCTGAAGTGCAGTTGCTAGATGGGTAAAATCTTCTATGTAGCAAAAATGAAGCGTGGCTTGGGAGTGGAGGCGAAGATTGCCTCTGCCCTCCAGCTTCCCTGCATTGGATATTCAGCAGCATCCCTAAATGTGTGTTCAGGTTCGGGCCAAAGACATGCAAAGCAAAGTTTTTCTATATAAAATAGAACTAAAATAAAATAGCATTTCCTGGGTTCTCTGGAATTTACCAATGCTTGTCTGTGTATGGATCCTTAGTTGTGAAAGTTACTGATCTAAGACTGAAGACTGTGATAAGAATCTTTTTTAAAAAAAGATTTGCAATTATCCTCCAAATTGTTTGCAATTCTCTTTTTTAAAAAGTTCTATTTTCAAAACATCACAAGTATTCAGAAAGTCATAAATTTCACTTATCAACAACTGGAAACAACATGTTTATATTCTCTTTATGGCAATTAGGCTTAAGTTGTTCTTTTATTTTTGAGGTGGCACTTATGCTTTTCCAGAAAAGAGGACATGCATCACCAAAAAAGGACAAGTAAGAAATCTGATTTGCATAATATTTGCATAGGCTAATTTATATTTATAGAAGCAAATATAGAAAAAATGTAACTGGAAATACAGTACATTTCAGTGGAAGTCTGAGCAGGATACATGTCTGCATGTCTATCCTGACTGTGGATGGGCAACAGTTCTTACAGTTCATTACCTTTGAGCTGGAATTGAACAGCACAGCCCTTCCAATAGAGGGCACTTTCAAATAGAGGAATACCCTCTGTAAAAGAGGGCACCTGGCTATCCTATTTTCTCGACTGCAGCAATTTAAATAAATTCGTATGAATAATATAATGATTTTTGTCTCCTTTTGTATTCTGTGTGTATGATATAGACGTGTAGAAAAAACTTTATAGCTTACCATATAAAAGTTGATCAAACTTTACTTTCTTTAGCATTTACTACTGTATCGGATCTAGCAATATTTTGGCAGCCTAAAATTACACTATTCTGACCTTGACATTAGTATTCAGCAGTACTGATGGAAGAATGACAGCTTCTCCATCCTAGTGGGTGATTTTGCAAGCTTTTACCTTCATGACTATGGAGTTTCTGTCAAACGTGCTTCCGGCTGAATGATCACATTCTTTTGAATTATGAAGTGGCTGCAAACTGTGCTAATTGGGTCCATATTGATGTCACTCATAAGGATTAAACAGCCTTAATAGCCTTAAAAGTTATATAAATATGTCCAACCTTAATACACCATTATCTATAGCTTGTATTCTATTTCAGATAACCAATTAAATCATTTAGAAAATATATGCTCTGTTTTTAATTAGTGAAGGAATCAGAGATGAAGTAATACATGGCAGTATTTATTAAGAGTTAATAGTAAAAGTTTGAACCAAATAGAGACAAGAAACCTTTGTTCCCAGATCAGCGACCATACATAACTATTCTCATTATATCACTCATAAAACATAGTTTTAAGAATTGTTTTTTAAAAAACTATTAACTTATTTATTCCTATGTAAAGGAGCAAGATAGGGCACTAGACTGGTATCAAAATTAATGCTGCATTTTCATGGGTTTAATTTTTTGTCGTAAAGTTGCTTTTGGGGTGGGTGGAAGTATCTGGGAACTACCTTCAGATCTTTCATGCCTAGCCACATCCATTATTTCTTTGTGTTGAATTCTAAGAACTATTCCTCCCCCTACAGCCTTTGTGACCCTCCAAAGCCTGATCTGAAGATCAGGGGACATCACGGAAGAGGCTTCAGCCCAATTTCAGAAATTACTGTTCTCCCCAGCTGAGTCCTGTAACGGAACCCACCCTATTCAGGAGGGTGCCCTGAGGCATTTTGGTGGGCACGGGGGGGTGCAGGCGGGATAAGGAGTCCAGAAAGTCCACTTTCACCAGCTTTCTTCCACAAGTGGTGATTAGGATCCAACCCATTACCTACTCTTTAAATACATATTTAAAGAGATTTTCTATCAAACTACTGATACATGCATTTCTAAACATATGTTCTCTCAAATATGCAATTTCAAATACCTTTTGATTAAACAAACAAACAAACAAACAAACAAGAACTGCTTTGGAACATTCAGGAAGTGCAGAAGCCAGTGGATAATTTGGTTCCGATTTACATATTTGTCCAGGAGGCATGGATCAGGTCAGTTCATACCAGAATTCTTAAAAATCAAATTCCTCAAGGATTCCTAAACTGAGGACAAAGACAAAACCCATCTATTTTTATCATTCTGAACAAGAAAATAAGGCTGATGTTCTCTGTCTGCCTCACTGTACCAATGGTTTCATTGCAGAGCAAGACTGCCATCTTGACTCACTTCTACTCACATTTATGCATGGGTAGGTGAGGCAGAATGTGGATGGCAATGGTCTTTCAACTGAGCATCTCATAGTGTGGATGGATGACACCTGCACACCATTTCTTGCAATGGGGTATATCCTCATCCACATTCTGCCTCCACTAAACAACTGCATAAGGTTGATCAAGCATTAGCCTGGCTGCTTTAGCCATGGGAAATCATTTCCTTTGACCAAGTCCCCTGACACTTGCTTCCTTCAAGCCATTTTTCAAAGCTGTGTGAAAATGTGCCTGGAGAGAGGACATACTTCATGGGAAGGGATATGATCCATATATATAATATTCACTGGCCACGTTAACCCAAAGAATATTACATATGTGCAGTATATGCTTGCAAACAGACAGGTTTCTTGGCCAACCTGGGAGGTCTTATGGTTTTATTTTCTTTTTGTTTTCTATTGTTTTTAACCATTCAGATATAAAACCTTTTGCCTAACAGCAAAACATTTCCAGTCAACTTTTAAATTGTGTGTTTTAAAGCTTTGTGGTCTCTTTTCTTGATGGGTACCCACCCCATACTTAGTGGCCAACCACCATACTATCTAAACATGGTTACAGGAGACCCGAGGGGTTTTAGGCTATTTCATAGAGGCAGCCAGGGGAAATTAAGATTTCGGGGTGATGGCAGCAGAAAGGTTCCAGGAAGGGAAGGGCAAAAAGGAGTCAGGCATATTAGTTTCCTGTCTCCCTGTTATACACAGAACAGTGCATCGTTCCAGCGCCTCTTCTCAGTTAAGTGATAAATGAATATTTTTTGGTGAAAAATAGTATTTTTATTCTCCCAGTGTTTCCAGTATTTACCTCCATTGGAGTGAATGAGACAACTGAAATCCATTTACATAATGTGCTAGGGTTCAAAGTGATCCTGACAAAAAGCTATTTAAATGTATTACTTACTTGTCATGTCTACAGATGTTTAGCCTAGTAAACTGTCTATTACTGTGTTCAATAATAGACAAATTGCTCCCTCATTAACATTAGTACAAATGATATTAGGGATCAATAAAACCCCACAGTTTTACAAAACCTCTTTACAAACCCTATCTATCATCTATCTATCTATCTATCTATCTATCTATCTATCTATCTATCTCCAGATAATTTGTCCTTGTGTCCCAGCAAAACTCATTTTTAAAATATCGTAGCTATCATTTTTCACAAAACAGATCTGAATTTTGGGGTCACCTCATCCACAACTGCATTTGCAAATGATTGCAACCAACCTGCACCATCACCTCAGTGGGCAGCCAAACAATCTCTCAATCAAGGACCTTTAAATGGCCCATTTTCTCTGTTCACAGAAACATTGTTGCCAAATATGTTGTTGTGAGTTGCCCCAGTAATTCCAGGACAATGTCACTGGCATCTTTCATAATAATCAATAAAGTTCTCAGATTTGATTATCACCTTCAATACCCAATTACCAATGTGACCAGAGCTTGCCCTTTTGCACAACCTATGGCATCTGTTTAACAACACCTTGTGCCATAGGAGAATGTTTACAACTGATGAAAAATTAGTGTCATTCAAAGGAAGATGCCCAATGAGGCTTTATATATAATCTGAGCTCACAAAATACAACATTAAACCCTGACTGTATTGTGATTTCAAAGCATCATGTGTTTATGATGCAGACATATAGATGGGGAATAAAGAAGGTACTCCAGCAGTTTGAAATGTAGGCCAGACAGTGACTGAGAAAATAACAATACATTTACAGGGCTGTTACAGAATGTAACAACCAGTCTGAAACTAGCCAGGGGATTAGCTGATTCTAGTTGGCACACTGAAAAAGAAATGTACCAGAAATTACCCCAGAGTTCCCTGCTTATGAATCTAGAAGCAGTAAGATTTGACACTTCTAAGTTACATGCCAAAGAAAGGAAGGACGGATATTCTTATCCATACTGATGAAGCAATCCCAAGCCAGAATTCCAGTCCTGAAATTGTTCATTATAATAAAACTAAAGGTGACCTGTGGCCAGATAATCTCCGAATACACTCTCAAATGGATGATCAAATAGTGACCAGTGGCAACTTTTTCAAATATAGTGGACACTGCCTGCTTAAATGCTTCTGTTCTTTTGAACAACCCATGATGGTGTCAACATTCCACAAGAGACCACTGTCAAGTAAACTGGGCTTACATTCATAAACTTGTATATATCCCCAGCAATGAATACATATAAAATGCATGTATCTGAAAATACAACTCACTAGTGATTATACATAGGCATCAATAAAAGTGGACCAGATATCCAAATAAGTATACATTTGAAAGTGGTGACTATATGACACCCATTCAGATGTTGAAAATGTAATAAGGTCCTCAACCTATTGCACTACCCAGTGTGTGCAACCCATTGCACTATTGGAGGTAAGTGTTTATCCTTCCAATGTTGTAGTATCACTTTTTTAGTTGTCAAAAAGGGGCAGAGAATCCATTTAGGCTGCCTATGCATTAATGTCCAGGAAGCAGGTAAATAATTTAAAAGAGTATGTGATTCATGTAATTATGTTGTCTGCTCTACTCATGCAGTTGTGAAATGTAGTTATTGTGCATAGGCTGCTTGGGCCATATGTGCTAATGTTGGAAGGTCTATGAGATTGGTTATTGTTACTAATGTGATTATTGCACAGTTATATGTGTGCAACTGTTATAATTATATTATATTCATGTTAATGGCACAATATGCTTGATTATATTTTTTAAAAACCTGGTCAATTAGACCTCACATACCATTTGTGTAGGTTTAGGTATTTTATATTGTGGGGTATTGTTGACCCATATGCCTTATGTGCAATGATATTTTTTTATTGCAGGCTTCTTCAACATGGTGCCCTTCAAATGTTTTGGACTTCAACTCTCATCAGACCCAGTCAGCATAGCCAATGCTCATGAATGATGGGGGTTGTTGTTGAAAACATCTGGAGGGCACCAGAGCTGGGGAAGGTTATTTTACTGGAAAAGGGAAAAACATGCCTCAATATAGGCATGGAAAAACATGCCTCAATATAGGCATGTTTGTTTGATTTTTAACATGCAAATGATGCTGTACTTAATAACTACATCAGGGTATTTTGTTTGTATGGATTTCATGGGGTATATTTGACTTTGATATTGTATTGATACAGTCAATTTAGAGACAGAGAAAGGCCAGCTAATCCTGGTGGATAACAATGGAGATATCATAGGGTTGATTCAACATATTTAAGTTCACTGAGAAAAGTGAGCCCACATTGACTTCACAAAAAAAATCTAAAAGTTTGTGTAAGTCAGTCTCTAGACAGTGGTATACAGGATTCTGCCTACAAAACTCTAACATTAAATGTATTATATTTTGTGTTTGCTGCTGGATAGGATGTGATATTAAAGTGTCATCAGAAATAATTTAGCACAGTTGGCAGTTCATAGCTGGAAGGGAAAACAATATATACTATATTTTTCACAATGTAAAGAGAAAGCAAGGCCAATATTATCCCATCGAATGCTTGCCACCCCAACACAGGAACAAGGGCAAGTCTGCAGTCACAGGGTTTAAAGGTTGAAGTATGCTTTATTTAGAGCAAAGGGGTGTCTACTCAGTGGTGATCAATGGACTACTCTAGGCTTTTAATCTATCAGATTCAGCAACCCTTATGGTAGTGATGGAAATGTCCACATCCCTTCTCCAGGAATACAAGGATGCCCCATTCTGAACATAAAAACAATTGTTTTAATGGAAGTGTTAAATGGCAAATTGTTGGGGGCACATTCATAATGTTGTTACACCACGTAAAAATCATAGGGTAAAAGTCACTTTATGGTAACATTTCATCTCACAATTTCTTACATGAATGTAGATAATATAGATCTACAGGAAGGATCCTGATCTTGGGTAGGTTTTGGGCTTACTTCGTAAAGTTTTCTTGGGAATTAAGTTTCCCTTCAGGAGATTTTCCTTCATGAGCTGCATTTTGCTATGTATACCGTTTCCAAAGACAGCAGAAAGGTACTCTTTTTTTGCAGGTCTACAGAATAAGAAAATAAGGCTGTTGAAAAGCCCATGTTTTAGTAGTTTTCACAGGCTGTGTACAGATCATCATGTCAGCAGAACGATGTGAGCAACTCCCCCCGCTCCCCATACTGTTAATGTGGTATTAAGCCTGATCCAGCACTGATTGCTTGACACAAATAACATGGAGGGAAACAAAAAGAAGTCGTGCTGTAGACAGAAAGGTCTGTTTGTTTCTTTTTCCTGAAAACATTTCAGACATGAAACTTAAATCCACTTTTGCTTAAATTTACGGGTATGTAGAATCCTCTAGATCCATTTCAATCTGGCTTTAGGCCACATTTTGAGACCAAGACTGGCTTGGGCACCTCAGTGAATGATCTACACCAGTAAATGAACGGTGGAAGTGCAGCCCTGTTAATTCTACTGGGCTGAAGCTCTCAGCGGCATTCGATACCATTAACCACGGTGTTCTTATGTCCTTATGGACAGGCTCGCAGGGATGCAACTTGGGATAGGGATGGATGAATAATTCACTCTGACACTTTTTATGGATTAATTCAATATGCATGTCCAGAGACTTTGAGTGAGCCAAGACAGAGTTCCATTCCAAAATCTGCATCTACTTTGGGGCATGTTGCTATCCTGGTGTCAGTCCTTCCAGGAAAACTGGTCTCAAAAATGGTGCTGGGGGGATACTTGTTTGACACCTTGGACATTGGCCGATGATTTCCCTCAGGGTTCCACTTTGCTCCTCGTGCTATTTAACATCTATATGAAAACACTGAGGGAATTCATAGAGGGTTTTGGGGTTCTGGAGTTTGGTGTCACCAATGTGCAGATGACACCTATAGTAGCCCCTTAGGAAAGGATTAAACCTGCCAAATTTCATTAAAAATAGGTGCAATGCTTTTTGTGCTACACACTTTTTTATTTTATTTTGTTTTTAGGGACAGTCAGTGCCAATAACTTTTTAATGTCTTGGCAAAATTGGATAAGGGGACAGTTGACCATTCTGACAGGATCATTCTTGCCAAGTTTCATAAGAATGTAAGAAGAGCCATGCTGGATCAGATCAAAGGTCCATCTAGTCCAGCATTCTGTTCACACAGTGGCCAACCAGCTGCCTCTGGGAAGCCCACATGTCATGACATGAGTGCAGTTAAAACTCATCTCTTCACAAAGGCTTTCCCTGATGTGACCTAGCCAACTATGGTTTGCAGCACACACTAGAATGTGCAGTTTTATTGCTGATAAATTTGTACTGTGTTGTGTTTATTATTATATTTATTGTTGCATTGATGTTTCATATTCACTGCTTTGAAGCCTCTGTGGAAAACAGTATATAAATTTGAGTACAAAATGAATAAAATAGATAGCATCATTCCACTCATGTTCCCCATCAACTTGTTTGCATAGCCATACTGCCTCTGACACTGGAAGTAGCATATAGCCATCAGGACTAGTAGCTATTGATAGCCTTATCCTCTAAACAATTGTCTAATCCCCTTTTAAAGCCATCCAAATTGGTGGCCACCACTACAACTTGAGGTAGCGAATCCCATAGTTTTGTGGTGTGCTGTGTAAACAGTATTTCATTTTATCTGTCCTGAATCTCCCACTAATCACCTTCACAGGATGACCAAGGTTTCTAGTATTTTGAGAGAGTGAGAAAAATGTCTCCCTACTTACTTTCTTCGCATTATGCATAATTTTGGTCAGCTCTAATATATCTCCCCTCAGCCTCTTTTTCCCAAGCTGAACAATCCCAGCTGTTGTAACCATTCCTCATAGTAGAGTTGATGACCACACAGTGAGGAAAAGCTAGTTCTACCTTCATAACGGTTTTTTAATAGTTATTATTTTGGTTGTTTTCTTGGAAAACTAACTTATTTACTTAGAGGAGGCAGAGAATAGGTTTTTTTAATTTATTGTTATTTATTAGGGGAATGTGAGAAAGACTTGACTACTCTGGCCTCCTCACCCATTTCTAAATTTGCATGGGTGCTTAGCTCACTTCTGTACTAAAAGGCTTTTTTTACCTTGATTATCACTGGGGGTTGAGATACTTCATTACTGGGGCTCCTCATGCTCAGTAAGCTGGTCTCCCTTGCAAGCCTGCCACCTTATATAGTTCTAGTTAGTTTGTTTCAACTGCAGCTGCAGCCAATCAGATTAGAGGACCTAATTTAGAAAGCAAGAGAGGGTGTGGCTCATAGTGCACTAACATCCAATGAGTATGGAGATTTCCTATTCAGGGGAGAAGACAAGTCAATGGGTTGTTTGGAACTTTCTTGGGAACACAAGGGGCTGAGATACAGAGAGTGTCTCAGTGCACACTTTTTTCCTCTATGTTTTGTCTTTTTAAAATTAAATGAAAAGCTGAACTCACAATTTGGGAACTTTATTTCTTAACTTTAGTTTATGAGCTGCCCTATGAAATCCAAGTCTGAGCCTACACAGAGCCCAGACTGAAGCTACCCTACACTTTTTTGTTTGTAAGCAGAATCTTCCACTAGCTAGGCTTGCACTGTGGTCCTCATCAATATGGAGTTATGTTTCAGACAAACAGGCACAGAGAACCTGTCAGTCACTCTACCCCATTTCTCCCCCATCTATGTTTACAGAAAGAAAGCAAAATAGACTAGTTTTGGAGAAACATTATCTAGTTTTCTGAAGCTGTTTGCAAACAAAGTTTCATACAGGGTTGAGCTTTGGTTCTTGTCACTTTAGAGAAAAGCCCACTTCATCTCAAGAAACACCAGAAATGGCCCCAATGGGCTCAATTCAGCTTGGGCTTTAGCCAAATCCAATCCACATCCCTTGAAAGTGATAGTCATTTTCATAGGTTTTTGGACTCCTGTTTCTGGCCTCTGTTGTTGAATTTTGCTTTTCCTCCCTGCTCTTTCTGTCTCAGGGGGGCTGTCAATATGTGGGGAAAGCCCTGTGGTGGCTGCAAATCTGTACTGCATCAGTTATACAATGCAGCCACAGCTTTGCAGCCACTGTGGGGCTTTCCAACAAAGCTGCGTATTAATAATAATAATAATAATAACAATTTATTTCTTACCCGCCTCTCCGTCTGGATCGAGGTGGGGAACAACAACATGATAAAATACATAAAACTGATTAAAACATGACACATATTATTAAAACTGCATAAAAATCCTAAAACACCCTAAAAACATCCTTAAAACATTTTAAAATTCCACTGGATATGCCTGCCGGAAGAGAACAGTCTTTATGGCTTTCTTAAATTCTAAAAGACTGTTAAGTTGACAAGTCTCCTCCGGCAGGTCATTCCACAGTCTGGGAGCGGCAGAAGAGAAGGTCCTCTGGGTAACGGTTGTCAGCCTAGTCTTGGCCGACTGCAGTAAGTTCTTCCCAGAGGACCTGAGCGTGCAGGGCAGATTGTACGGGAGAAGGCGATCCTGCAGGTAACCTGGACCCAAACCATGTAGGGCTTTAAAGGTAATAACTTTTTCATTGGGAGCGAGGTTAGTATGGCTCTTCCGCTGTCTGACCTTGTTCCCGGGGCCAATCCAGGGGATGATCCTGGTGGGAGGTGACCAGCGATTGGTTGCCTTCCACCAGGAAGAGGGAGAGGGAGACTCTGGTACCCGGATGACCCCCAGGGGATTACCTGACAACACCAGGTCTACAACTTCCATCAGCCCCAGTTACAATATTAAAATTCTACTGCAATCCATTCCATGCCTCTCCCACTTTCCATAGCTTACATTCCAAGAACATTAGGAACAGTTATTATACAGGCATAGCATGCAATCCTATATCCAGTTGCCTGAGAGAAAGCCTCATCCAAATAAGTAGAATTTATTTCTAAATAGACATCTTTAAGCTTGTGCTGTTAAATACTTTTTAGTGTCTCTAGTGGTATTGAGTTATTATTTATTGTTTTATTATTTTAAAATAAGGTATTTTTTAAATCCATGTACATTGCTAGGGTAAAACATTGTTCCCCAAACATGAACCAAACAGGCATTTAACTGGGTAGCTGTAAAAGCAGTAATAGGTTGTTATTACTGCTCCTTACCATTCTCTCCTGGCCATTAAGGAGGACTACTTTCATTGTTTAAAATACTGTCGAGGAGGTGATGTGAGGAAGGAAAAATGGTATTTAAAAGTACCATATCTCCCTAAGATATCTGTGGCTTATATCGGGTGTACACTGAAATATCTAGAAAGAGTAAAGTACAATATAAAAACACAGCTAAAGTAATTCCATGTTTAAATCTAGTGATCAAAATGCCTGCTCAATTGAAAACTAAAATTGACTCTGAAAGATGGCCTGGTTCAGGATTTTGGTGGCTTGTTGCAGAAAAGCAGTAGCATAGACTTAAAGTGCATGCTTTGCAGAAATTCTGTGGTTCTTCCTCTGAACCTAAGTTAAAAGCATCTCAGGTTGCAAAACAGAAAGCTACTATGAGTCAAAATAGACAGTAATAGCCCCAACTAGAGAAAATGGCAGCTTCATATATTCACCTTTCTTAGGGACAAAAACCAGGGGAGAGTTGTTGCCTTCATATCTAGCTTCCTGACAGTAGACGTCACTGTTGGGGGAAAATACTGAACTAGATGAACTTTCCTATCTAAGCTAGAGAAAACAGTAATGAGGAATACCATAAGAACATAAGAAGAGTCATGCTGGACGAGACCAAAGGCCTATTCAGTCCAGCAGGAAGTAATGTTTAGCCATGCTGCTTAGAACCATTGATAGCCTTATCTTCCATAAATATGTCTAGTTCCCTTTTATTACCGCGTTAATAACTTGGTACATAGGGAGAAGTGTTGAAATCGTGTTTCCAAGCTGTACAAAGCTCTAGTAGAAGCTTGAAGTTGAATGAGATTATACAGAAGAATATATGGTGCCTGTGCAGGGTCTAGACCACTGTATAAAATGTATCTGGTGGACCAATCACATCAATAGTTGGGGGCTGAAACTTTCTGTACACAAACAGCTTCTGAACAATTTTCAGATTACCTGTATGTAGTGGATATTGTAACCTAAGCTTTTGGTATTAAGATGTAGGCATTAAAGATAGGATTATAAAAAATTGAAAGGTTATTGAGCATCTGACATACAGGTCCTATTGCCTACACTCTGCCTCAATTAAGAAACAATAAATATAATTAATTCAGCAACCTCTCATTTTCTAACATTTGGTTTAAGTGATTGGAAACAGTACCTTGTTCGTCCCTAGAGATGCTATAGTTCTAAAGGTTAACTCCGCGAGATTCACTTCAATTAACAAGATCTTCCTTTCATCATATTAGTCTCTCTCTTTCAATTTCAATAATCAGCACCGAGTTTTTCACTTATTAACGCAATGAAATAGCTTGATAACTGGATAATTTGTTAATGACATAATTGGATCTTATACAATCTATCAAATCTCCAAGCCCGTAATTGATGCTTTTCTCCAGCTGATTTTGAAAGTGTGACGGTTAAGAGATTATATTGATTATGGGGGGGGGGGGGGAACCAGAGTTTGCTCTCATAGAGATGGAAAAGTAAATCAGTTAATGGAAATGTTAATAATTGAATAAAATATGCCTAAATCTCCCAATGAGTAACATGTTTTGTATAACTTGTACTTGCACATGCATACTGCATTTAAGGTTTTTTTTTATGTTAATACATTAAAACTTTATGTCTGATTTAGGCTAAACGGATTTGAGAAAAAGGTGGCATTTATGAATAATGCAGCCTAGAAGACATTACCATCCTTTTAAAGTTTACTGTGTTACCAGCTTTAAGGAAGATAAGATAAAACTGGAGATAACTGTTCTCAACTTTTGAACAGCCTTGTAACAGGTGGGTAAGTGCTAGAGGCTTGCTTACACTCAATTCCATCCAGAAGCCTATCATAATTACCAGTTTGTTTAATTTTGTAGAACTATAGTCCATTCCTCAGCATGAGGTGCAATCTAAACATATACAATCTAAACATTAAGGCCACACTAGACGTGAAGGGCAATTGCATGTATCTTAAACATGCGCAAGCCTCAATCAATTATTAAGTGGGTGGGAGGTCTATTCATTACTAGGGATGGGGAAGCAATTCATTTCAGTTCCTTTTTGACCAGAATTTATTTGATTTGCCTCTTCCAGAACTGAACGTGGACTCAAACACAATTTGCAGCTGGAAGTCCGTGCATTTCCAAGCTTGCAATGCTATTCAGGCAATCAAAATAATGTGTTCAAAAAATCAGTACATTTTGAAACGTGGATGAAAAAAATGTGTACGTTTTCAGAAGGTCCCCTTGACTCTGCTAATGAATGTATAGCTGCCAGGGGGCATAGCCAGCAAATCTATTGGCATCAAGTGGCTTGAATTGCAAGAACAATTCTGCAACACTCTTCCACGTTCACTGTTTATGGAGGTCCAGGGTCTGAAGAGACCTATAGTGTCAGAAGAATGACAAGCATGAGCTGCGGATGAACAGGAAGCATGACAGTGCAAACCTATACATGACTACTCAGATGTTAACCCCACTGAGTTCAATGAGACCCACTCCCAGGTAAGTGAGTATAAGTGCAGCCTGAATCATGGTTCATCTGCTTTTCTGCCATGTCTGAAACTGCTCTGAAATAAGCTTCCAAAGTTTGCTCATCCAATAGGCCTAAATATTCTGATTTACTCTGGTGATTGCCAGTTGCTGCATTTTCCATTATTAATTCATATATTTAAAGCATCTTCACCTTGCTCTTTAGCCAAAAAAGCTCCCAGAGCAGATGACAAATATCAGTAGTAAGCCCACCTCTGCTAGGCTGACCATCTGAAAAGGAGGACAGGACTCATGAAACTTTAACAGTTGTAGAGAAAAGGGAATTTCAGCCAGTGTCATTTGTATGTAATTAATTCCTGGTGAAATTCCCTCTTCCTCACCACAGTTAAAGTTGCAGGGGCCCTGCCTTCTTTTGTATATGGTCACTCTAGTATAGTGCCTGCAACTTTAACTGTTGTGATGAAGAGGGAATTTCACCAGGACCTAATTGCATACAAATGACACTGGCTGAAATTCCCTTTTCTCTACAACTGTTAAAGTTACAGGAGCCCTGTCCTCCTTTTCATATGGTCAGCCTAACCTCTGCCCTCAGGCTAACAATCTAAAAAAACATGACACACAAGGAAAAAAGGACAGGGAGGGAAGAGCTGAGGCACCAGCTCTTAAATTACGGTTCTTATCATGACCAGCTGGGATGGCAAATCTACACCAAGCAGGATATAACACTTTGAAAATGGTTTGAAAATGGTATACGGAACGTATCCTGGGCCTCAACAGTGGGTAATACCATTATAAACCATTATAAAGCAGTAGTGTAGATCCTGTCTGAGTCAACAAAGCTACGAAACATACATCCCAACTCAAAGTTCACCGGCATGGATTACTTCTGACACCACAGGCATATTTTCCTTAGGCTAATAACTGTAACAAACAGCCACACACTGTAGTACCTCTTTTACACTGGACTCCAGCTCCCATGGGCTGATGGAGTCCAACAACATCTGGTCGGCCTCAGATTGCCCATTTCTTGACTAAAGTGTCCCCTTAATAGTATAAGAATTGGGAGTGTGAGGTTGACTGGATACAGGACAAAGCACATTGTTATATGCTTCTTTTAAAGTTAATATATTTCAAATTACCTGTCTCATCCTACTCTGGAGGGCCCTCATAAGCAAAAATGTCTGTGCTGCAAAGTGAGATGAGTAGTGATTAAGACTAAGTAGGTCTTGTTAATTCGGCAGCACTTTAGAATAATTGAACATGAATAAAATGGTAACATTAAAATGAACTTCTTGTGGAAGCACATACAAAAGCCACATTAACAGCACATTAAGTTCATCATGACTAACATTATTACAATTAATACAAAATGACAAAATAATGACTGGCTACTTATAATAGTGTTATTATTATTTCTAATCTTGCTCCAAAGATTTGGAAGAAAACAGTTGGAACTGTTCCTTTCTCAGTAGTCAAATTCTTATCAGCCTTATTAAGATTTTAACCAAAGGCCTTGTTCCCACCTTCTGAGGTATGATTGGCAAATAGGACAAGAATTTTCTAGTTTTGGTGCCTCACAACAGGGCTGATGGGGGGGGGGGGGAATCTGGTACAAATTACCAGGGCCCGGTGGTCCGGTAGGGGGCCCATGGCCCAACTATGTTGCATATGTATTTGTCTTTCTTGGTAGTATCGTTATTTGTCAATTGTTACTGACATCCATTTGTAACAAAACAAAGGGCTCTTTTGCAGCAGGCAGGGGCAGAGTTGCTTGTCATTGCAAAGAGCAGCTCCATTGAAACAGTTTGCACGGAAAGCTGTAGAAACCGCCAGGGGGACAGCTGAGTGGGAAGGAGATTTTTTTCCCCCAGTCTAACAGATCCCAGCACATATCCTTCCTGCCCACCCACAATGTGTTCCCCAAAAACACTGGAACGGCATCAAAACCTTAGGACCTCTCCGAGAGAAAATACACATGCTCCTCCAAGACTCTTCCTACTTGTGTTGATTGTTTCTTGATCTTATATCCTTGCAGAGATCATCCTTGCTGGCTGGGGGGGGGGGGGAGGGCAAATTATATTTTTCACCGGGGCCCAAACCCACTCTGTGTGGCCCTGCATCACACTACAACTCTTTGACCCTGTCTACTTGCCTAGCACCATCTTTGATGACTTTCAGATAACAGCTACAGACACTGTCCTGCTTGTGGGTTCCTGGTTGACAGCTGGTTGGGCACTATGTGAACAGAGAGGTGGACTAGATGGACCCTTTGTCTGATCCAACATAGCTTTTCTTATGTTCTATGTTCTTAATAGGGTTTTTAACGCTTTGATCAGATTTTCTGCTGCTCTCTTAAAAACTGTTGAAGTGATCTTAAAACACTGGTTTCAATTATGTTCCCCTGCCCCAATATTTTTAATAGATTTATATTTGGTTTCTTTTCAGTATTATTGGCTTTAATATTATAGGTGACACCAAAAATATGATTAAGAAGTAGATTATATTAAAGTACTGTTTCAGTTTCAATGGTCATGTTTTAAGACCCTAATAACATATTTGGTGGATTCATTAATCTAGCCCAGTATTCCATCATGACCAGCTAGGTGGTACTGAAATGTAGTTCTCATTGATGCTGGCACCTTGATACAGCTGTACACAATCACAACAATGTCTCAAGCCTCACAGGATCCCATGAACAACAACCACCAGATTTAGAGGGCAAAAAGGTGGCAGAGAAGGCTCAAGAGGAGCATCTGGATCAATTCAGAATAGACTTTGGGAAGAGGATAAAATATTAAATGAACTTGTCAAGCCCTCAAGATAGAGGTTTCTCTCCTGCATTAGAGAGAACACAAAGCAATATCACAGCAAATGGTGTCATTCCATCTGCAGAAGGGAAATCGGTGAATTGCTACCCCCTTCCCCCCAATCTGCTCCCAAGGGTTGGGAATGTAGATGGCAGGCATGTAGAGGACTGCAGGGTGGAGGAGAGGATAAGGAAGTCCAGTTGTGAGAACAAATTTCTGCTTGCATGACTTTGGCTCCAAACCATGGATTTTAAAGAATAGGGAGTTATATATGGGAGACACTTTCTACAGTATTAGCAAGTGCTGAGCCAAACATGATGTAATGTGCTTTCTTCCATTTATTCTTGTTAGTAGATATACCGCAACATTCTATACCAGCTGAACCTTCTATGATGTTTTAAAGGGCAGCTTTACATGGAATATATTGCATTAGTCTATCCAGGACATTTTGAACTCATGGAGGCAGGCAGATATTCATGCAACCATATTAATCTCTTTTTAAAAGGCTCTCTTGCTGTAGTCTCTACCTGTCAGCCTGAGAGCTGTCTCAGATCTAGAATTACTCTAAGCCTGTGTTTCCCTCAGAACTAAAATACAATAGTGGAAACCAAGATTTTGCGACACAAGATGGATCTAAGCTTATAGAAACCTCTGGAACAACGCAGCTTCTGTTTATAGTACATAAAAGCTAACCTCTTGGGGACCTGGCAATGGAAGAGTCTGTCTCATTGTATATTACCTGCAAGCTCATTCTAATCTTATCATGTTATGAGTCTATAATATAGATGCAGTTCTCAGTTGAGGAAAGAATCAGGGGGCAAAAACGATTCTACTTATGCTTACAAAAATAATGCCTGTTATTCAAATTATAATGTATTTCTTATGTGAAGGAACATATTGGTAAGAGGCTGTACAGAGACACAAAAAATAATACATCTGATGTCTGATGCAATATATGGTTGGCCATTGTCTAACGAGAAGGCTGTGTGTATTTGCTTTGGACTAGAAACTACATTCAAGATTGTAAATGCTCTCAGCCTTTGAAGCAGTGATGGATCAAGAGTTAAATAACATAGAAGTTAGTAGAAAAGCCAATATTAAACCGATTTCAGTTATACACATATTTGTAAATTAACAAATATTCACAGCTCACCTAAGTGTCTCTACTTTACAAGTCATTGATGGCAGATATATAGAGATCAGTCTGTTAGTATAAAATGCAACAATTATACATGGGTCCTTCATGATACCTCACGCTTGTGCACATTTGCTTAGAAGTAAGTGTGCTCAGGAACTGCTAAAAAGATCACTTGGGTATTGCAGAATAGCTAATGATGGAGATTCACAGCTTCTTTGTGTGAGATTTTTCCTCATCTGACATATTTGGGTCAAAAGCACTGAGATCTAAAGTTCAAATACAGGTCAACACTGTTTGGTAAATCCTGGAAACTGACATAACCTATTCTGTTCTTTAACTTCCAAGACTTCTGTTTTGGCATATTGTTGTGAATTGTGTATGGTATTAACAGAGTGTTTGACCCATGTTCTCAAAGCTGGACACTTTCAGGTGGCTTTGGCCTTGTCTTCATCATTAGTTTACACAGGTCATTGTTGAGCCAAAATTGATTTAACCTTATATTGGCCTGTAGTGTCTATTCTCAACATGACTGTGAATGGCTAGAGACACCCACTGGAAGCTTTGTCACGTTACACCACTTTGAAGAGGGCAAATGTCTCCAGTAAAATGGAAATCCATTCTACAGTGCAATCTGATGAATGTCTACTCATAAGTAAGTCCTACTGAATTCAATGGGATTTACTCACAGGTAAGTGGATATAGGATTGCAGCCTTAGATGCAGATGTAGCTATTGTTACTTGTTTTGTATTGGTGAGGCTGGTTTCCCATGCCTTCCCGGGCCTTTTGCTCTGATGCTTTTTGCACTATGTCAGTTCTCAAACAAGATGATTTTACACTGGATTCTAATCTTCTTTGGTGGGGATGAGGGTAGGCCCAACTCCACTTCCTACCCTGAATACCTGACTGGTGTTGTTCCTGCTCATTTTACTGGACTGTGCGTGGACTGGTGTTCCCACAGAGAACTGAAAAATGACTCCCAACAACAGGGTCTAATAAGGAAATGGGCTGCCATTGGCCTCTGGGAATTATGTTGTGTAGGCCTGGGCTGGGGTTTTGCATGTGTAACCTTGCTTCTACCTCTCCATAGCCCTAGCTAGATCAGACCAATAGTGTAAATGCAAACACGAACTGGAGTGGTCACTTTATTAAAGAAATCTCAGTTGAGCATGACTTGCAATTAATTAATTAATTAATTAATTGTATACATCTGCATATGAGTTAAATATTAGATAATTAAAAAGAACATCCTTTGTTTTTCTATGCTGATGAAATGTGTGATTAATGAAGTGCTGGTTAATGCATTGCTCTATTTTAATTGAAAAAAATGAAATAAAGTAGTTTTTAAAAATAAAGATGCACATTTTTGTTTCATCAAGCACTATCTTAGAAGAAGCATCCTCTTTTCTCTCTAACACAGGAAGGAATGCCTCTCTTAAAATTGTGATTACATTAAACAAAAAACCTCTTCAGATCACCTTTTAGTTGATCACAATGTTTTCACCAGTTAATGAACGACATGTTACAGCCCTACCATGCATCAAACTGACATTTGCATGAAGTCTTACTCTGCAATAATTTGCAGCTTCTTTTTCAATATACGGATTTTCTGGGAAGCAAGTCTCGTGTGATAAACGTACATTTACAGCTGTTTTCAGTCTGAAGAGTCATATACCGGAGAAACATTATTCCTGGAAACAGAATGTTAGAACTGCCATATATTTGTGAAGGGGCATAAAGAAGAGAAACTACCTACCTAAGATGCACCACAGGGCTAGAGGTTTGAAGGAGACTGGATCAGTCTTGTAAATACCAATCTAAATTGTATCTTTAAAATCCTAGGTTAAAACTAGGTTTGTTTCGTTAATTTTGTAATAAAAAGTTATCTAATACATTAAAAATGTGAAGTTTACTGTGCAAAAGTCTTAGGCCACTCTAAAAGTGCAAATTATAGCATTTATCTGAACAGTTAGTGTTTATTTGTTTGAAAAAGCACTATATAACATTGAGGTAAGCACAAAGAAAGCAACAGGAATTTCTTTTCTTTTTTTAAACAAGTCAGTATTTTGTGTTGCCTCCTGTCAGGGATAGTTAAGGCATTGCCGTGGGGTCTTGTAGGTTTTTTTTTAATCTAAGATTTAATTAGAAATAGTCTGGAAGGCTTTGGGCCTGTTCAGCCTCTAGAATGTCAGAATCTGCGTGAATTGATCTCTGTCAGCATCCTCAGTGGTTCCACTCCCACAGCCACCTGCTTGTTTTGGCCTTGTCAGAGAAGCTACCCGTGAGAAATTAACAGAGAAAGGGTGGGTGCTTGCAGAAGAGTTGCCCAGATTGAAGTGTCATTATGGTGGGCTGAGCGCTGCCGCCCTGTTCGGACAGGGGCATTGGTAAAAGTTTTTAAAAAAACCTGTCTGTCAAGTGGTCTGGAAGAGGCTTATGCCTCACTTTTTAAGCTGGTTCACAGAAGGCTGCAGACAGGCATCAATGTACACCTCACCATAGGCGTGTGCAGCACATTTCATTAGGGTGTGCACCCAGGGAATTCTTTTTAAAGGCAAATGTTTTATTAAATAGTCATAAAGGACATTATTTTTATTCAGTTATTTATTAAACACTGTAGATTCTGATGCCCTACTTTGTGTTCAGCTTGCCTGACAGCGGGAGGGTCGTTGCAGGGGAGGGAAGGGGAATGAGGAGATGCTCCTCAAGCCCCCAGCATTGGTTGAGCTTTGTGATGACACTGGCTGGAGGAGGGTCTTACAACATGAGATTAGCCTTCAGGGGCCCTCCTCCTGGCCTCTTTGAAGTGTGCAGAGTGATTCCTTTTCGCTCCTGCTTCCCAGAGCATGGTGCTTTCTCTGAGGCAACATTTCTTTGGCATGGCGACGGAGGAGCTGGAGGGATCCCCTCTGGTTCCCTACTAAATGCCCCCCTCAATTCAACGTCTATTCTTTGAGACATTAGGGTATGCCTGGGCACCCCTGGCACACCCCTTGCACACCCCTATGCTCCTCACTAACTCTTCTTCTGGCATGTTGGCATCTTTGTGAATCAAAGATTTCAAATCTGGACTCATCGCTCCATAAGGCTTTCTGCACAGGTTATCGCTCCATGCTTTATGGTCTTTCATGTACTGCGATCTCTTCTGCTTGTTGCCTTTCTGTGATAATTGTTTCTTAGCTGCAATGCACCCTACAAGCCCATTTTTGGTAAGACTTCTTCTCATGGTCAAAGTGTGTACTTTTGTGCCACATGATTCTGCCAGATGTTGAACAAGCAATTGACTGGATTTCCTTCTGTCCCTCAAGGGCTATTGCTTGCTAAGAATTGCATTGTAGATGCAAAACTATGATTTTATGTCTTTCAAAATGTGTTAGCTGAGCCATTTCCAAACCTCTCCTCAAGGCACTCCAGGCATTCCATGTACTGTATTTGTTAAATTCCACCACCAGCATACTTGGTTCAGCTAATTAATACCTCATTAACTTGAATCAGATGTGCTGGTGGTGGAATTTAGCAAATACAGTACATGGAATGAAACTGTACATGGTGAGGAGATTTTTGGGAAACAAACCTGTATTCCTCTAGCCATCTCACAAGATTTCAATAACCTTTTGGAGAACACAAGGAATTTTTGTTACTTTTTAATTTTATTAACGCTTACTTGTATTTATTCTAATATTATATAATGTTTTTCCGAGCAAATACACAGTGACCAATAAATAACTTTAAACATAATTTTCTTGGGTGGCTTAAGACTTTTGTACAGTACAGTCTGTGATATATATATATATATATATATATATATATATATATAAATTCAAGCCCACTCCTTTGAATGGGCATACATCCTATGCACACTTACCTGGAAAAATATTATTGGAACGCCTTATGGGGGAATGGGGCAGATAATGGAAAGATCATTCAAAATTTTCCTCCAAGTGTGCACATTGTGGTTATACACAGCAGCAAAGAATAAAAGGGAAAAAAACCCGATGAGAATACAGGAAAGTGACAGACAATATACCCAAGAGATAAGGAGTGGGGAAAAGTAGACATTAAACTAGAATGGTGGAGATAAAATAACAATTTGTTTCTGAATTAAGACTATCCTGGTTTGAGGAAGAATGCACCTTGCACAAGCGCCTTCACAATTATGAGCTCATTAGCCTCATGAGCATTTGCCGGGTTTTTCTCTCTGCCCCTACAATAAGTACAAGCGTTCTCATAAACACTTTCAGAATTCCAGCCTACATAACAGGAAATTCTGGGTGCTGTCACAAGCCTGGAAGAGGTGAAGCAAGAAGGGAAGGGAAAGGGCAAAGGCATAGCTATTCTGAATAGAAGTCTCCAAAGTACCAAAGCATGGTAAACACTGAATTGAGCTGTAGTATATGAACTAGGGCCAAAACAGCCATTGGTATCTGGCTGGTCACTGTGGGAAGAGAATGGTGAACTAGGGCGTCCTTTCAACTGATTTAGCATGACTCTTCTAATGTTCTTACATTCATGTGAAGAAACAGACAAGCCCTGTCTCTTCCCCAACATGCCTATTATAGCATGAATGATGCCAGTGATTTTCATGGATGCTTGATTGCATGGATACCCAATTTGTGTGATCATCTTGGTGGCATCAGCAGAGAGGGGGAGCAGCGGGGATGAGGGCAGGCAAGGCGTGGAATTGTGGATAACAGGAACCCCTCCAATCTGGCATTCATACAGAGAAGCTAAGCCACTCATCTCACCGTGCCAAACTAGATATGCAATTAACATGCATTAGTAAAAAGTAAATATCAGCTGGGTGGAAGCAGCAGCCAAACTGTAGGGGTGGAAAGAGACTCCCTGTGATGTTCTAGACAAAAATAATCTCCTGAAAGCTGCTACTTGCATTGGGTTTGCGCCAATGGAGGCTTCCCTCCCAATGCAAATAGCAGCTTGATGTAATATATAAAAATCTTCTTATATGTGTATCCAACTTTTGGGGATGCCTAAACAAACAAATGCTTCTGAAACCGAGGTAGGAAGCCAAAAGCCAAATTCTCTATATGGCATGGATGTACTTTACCAGCTTAGTGAAGTAGCTGAAAGACAACATATGCTTTCCCCTGTAACAGCCATGTGTAAAAAATTGTTGTGAGCATAGGCCCTGAACGGTCAAAGAACAGCATCACATGTGAGAAAGTGACTTCTTAACACTTCTGGGTAAGAAGCCCATTCCAGGAGTATTGAAGTAAAAGGAAGAAGGGAAATTTGGTAGAAGTTGAAGAAAGAAAATGGGTCAAGGGATGGCTTTTTGAGAATAGGGGAAACAGTGGTACATTTGAAAGCTGAAGGGAAGGAGCCAGAGGAAAGACATTGGTTGATAAGGTGAGTGGGAGGACGGATAATGGCAGGGGAGATGGCAACTAGAAATTTGGAGTGAACAGGCTCGAGGGGGGCAAGTGGAAAGGTTAGATGAGGATAGTCAGCTCATCAGATGTGATGGGGGAAAGAAGTGTAGAAGGAGGTGGAGGAGGAAGAGCAGGAAAGAAGAGAGAGTGAAATACTTCAGAGTGAATGGATTCAATTTGAGCATGAAGGAAGAGGCAGAACCTTGCTGGGAGCAAAGAATAAGGGAGTTGGAGTGTAAGCCATAGGAGAGTGTCAAAGGTAGAAAAGAGGCTCTTGGCAGTTCTTGAGGTGGCATGGTTCAGAGGGATGAAGTAGCATTGTTTAGCCAGGCTGATAGCAAAGGACAAAGAGTGTAAGATGAATTTATACTGGATGAAGTCTGCTAACTCCCCCCCCTTCTTCCAGAGGTGTTCAGTAGAGGTGTGCACGCCCGAATTTATCGTATCGTATCATTATCAGAAATCACTTAAAAAAAAAATCGGATCCGATTATATCGGAGGTTAATCGTATTGAATCGTACTAAATTATCAGAAATCTGATATTTATTTCGGATTCCTATTTTGCCCTATAGAGTTGCTTTTTGAGACAGAAAGGTCTATAACTTCTGCATTTTCAAAGTTAGAGACTTGAAACTTGGTCACAGTGCTTATGGGGTATGCCTATGTATGTGTATGAAATTTCAGAACAATCCCTCCAACCGTGTATTTTATATGAATTTTTGAAAGATTGTGCAACTTCTGACAGCTCAGAATGACAGCTTGCCATGTGCATTCAGAGATCTGTCAAAAAAGATCTGTCAAAAAATTCTTGTTCTGAAATTGTTCTGAAATTTCATACACATACTTAGGCATATCACATAAGCACTGTGACCAAGTTTCAAGTCCCTAACTTTGAAAATACAGAAGTTATATAAAAAAGTATTAGACAATAGACACATATGCTTTCCTTAAAGAACTTAAATGGGTGTAACTTTTTTTATTTCAAAAGATAGAGACATGAAACTTGTTGGACTTTGCAGATGGGAAGTTGCTAGTACTGGTTCCCCAAGTTGCATGTCTCTATCTTTAAAAATAAAAAAGTTATACGGGGTCCCCCAAAAGACCCACCCCCCTTGTAACTTCGTTATTTTAAAAGTCTGAAACGTGAAAAATTTTCCCCAGTGCAGCTTGTCTATTTCTAGCCATTTGTGAAAAAAATTCAGAGCAATTGCTCAAACTCTCGATTTTATATGAATTTTATATAAATTCATATAAATTTTATATTCTAGTTGACAGCTGGTTGACCAGGCCTCCCAATTGCTTTCAAACTACCACGATCGTTACAAAATTCATATAAAATACAAGGTTGGAGGGATTGTTCTGAAATTTCATACACATACTTAGGCATACCCCATAAGCACCGTAACCACGTTTCAAGTCTCTAACTTTGAAAATACAGAAGTTATAGGTTCTTTTATACAGCGGTGCGATAATCCGAAAAAAAAATCCGATATAATCGAACTGAAAATTTTAGTATCCAATATTCATCAGAGGTTTTTCTATTGTATCGTTATCGTCAATCGGATGTCCAATAGCACCTTTATCGGATCGTTATCGGACATCAGAACGATATGATACACATCCCTAGTGTTCAGCTGCATGAGAAGCTAATGGAGATATCGAATGGAGTGAGTGAGCCAGGACTGAGGACAAGAAGGGCAACTAGTTCTTTGGGAGAGGAGAAATCTGTCAAGACTTGAGGACAGAGATGAATTGAAAGTGCTAACTGCAGAGTCTAATGAGCAGGAAGGTATCTGAGAGAGGAGAGGACGAGGAGAAAGCCAGCTGATAGATGGACTGGAGGTCATGGAAAGAACATGCTGCATAAAGTCGGGTGCGTGGCCAGTAAACGATGCCGAAGAAAATAAGATGTTGATCAGGCAGAGGGAAAGCTACACTGGAAGGTCAGGGACACAGCATTTTGAAGATATGTATTATTCTGTGTGATATTATATCTGGTTTTGCTTTAAAATCATTATAACCAAACCAGCGCCTTCTAAATACATACATATATACATAAGGATTGATTAAAGTGAGTAATCTGTTTTGCAACTGTGAGGGTGACATCAGTGACTAATTTGCAAAGATTATAACATTACATCTACTTAATTTTAGATCGTTGTTAGCAATGCAGAAATTCAGTGAGAGGCTGCCAAAGGGAACAATTTTATCTTGGGCACTGAATTAGCAAATTTAGCGGCCCAAATAAAACATCTGGGCTAAGAGTGACAAATGTAATGATCCCAAGGGTTCTTAAATGTCAACATGACTCTTGGCAGTTATGTTAGAATTGATCTTTGAAAAGGCTGACCTTGTGAGCCAGGTTAAGGAAGGAGGCGTTTTACAAAGTGAAACGCAACCTTGTATTGCATAGGCTGTGAGATTTGTTGCTGTAATAAATGGTTAGCAATGAAACGATACAAAGCCCACGATGGTAATTATTCCCTTACCATCATACAGAGCCATTCCAAACTTTGAATTATAAATTGCCTATATAATAAGAGAAAGGGCAGGAATCTGGCATTTGTGTGTGTGTGTGGGGGGGGGGGGTTGGTAAAAATAAAAGCGGCATTTACAAAGTAGAACCAAAGATGACGTTCAATACCGGGAAGGGTTTTGGTTGTGTGTGGGTTTGTTTTGTTTCTTTGCAAAAATCTCTACCATCTTTCCAGAGTAATTGCAGTCATGTCACATCATTGCCACTGTGCATTTCTTTGGTATTCATTGCTGGGTGATCAGTGAATCAGTGACCGAGGAGTTTTTTGTGGCAGATTTATTTAAATTTATTGAGCTCTTTAACATCCATCTCGCAGCAACGACAATAAGCTCCTTATGAATGCTACTCTGTGTCTTCATAACTAAAAGAGGACAGCACACAAAGAATAACAAAACTACAAGCTATGAAAAGGATTAGCAGAACCCTACGTCAAAACGGACAAAGAAAAGCTGGTATTATGCTATAAAAATAATGGCTTTTCTGTCTCTTGGGCAAGGAGAAATAACTTTTCCGCCACATAATAAATTTATTAACCTCCCCGACCTCATCATTCCCACCTTAACTGAGATACAGCATCAAAGACAAGAACATCTGTTTGACAGCAGCATTTTCAAATTCATTCAGCTTGTTAACAGGGTACAAGAGCTACAGCAGATGTCAAAGTTACTGCATCAGCACCACCTTGTGGCTGTTTTTTAAAACTGCCAAATCTAATTGTGTCACATGGTTAATAGTAGGGATGTGCACTGACCCCCCGGATCGGATCGGATAGCGGATCGGAATCGGACCTGGGGGGTCGGATCGGATCGGATCGGATCGGAGGCTGGTCGGATCGGATCGGACCAGATGTCCGATCCGGATCGGACGCCATTTTGAATGCTTTTTCCCATAGCCAAGTATTGTTTTACAAAAACGCCTATAACTTTTTCATTTTTAAAGATAGAAGGATGAAACTTGGGGACATTGTAGACTGGTTAGGGATAGTTATCTGTGAGAAATTTCAGAAAGATTGGTGCATGCGTTTTGTGGCAATTAATTTTTTAATAAATACCCAGGAATGCTTATAACTTTGTCATTTTTAAAGTTACAAACATGAAACTTTGCCACATTGTAGGAGGTACCTTGGGACCTATGTGTGTGAAATTTCAGAAACATAGGTGCTTGCCTTGTGTGGCAATTAATTTTAGAAAAATAGGTAGTAGTGGGGTAAATACAGTTACGCCTCCCATTTTTTTATTTTTTAAGATACAAACAGGAAACTTGGGCACATTACAGGTACCACTTGCCTTGATATGTGAGTGAAATTTCAGAAACATTGGAGCTTTCCTTGTGTGGCAATTAATTTTTGAAACAATGAGGAAAGAAACACCTATAACTTTGTCATTTTTAAAGTTACACACATGAAACTTTGCCACATTGTAGGTGGTACCTTGGGACCCATGTGTATGAAATTTCGGAAACGTAGGTGCTTGCCTTGTGTGGCAATTAATTTTTTAATAAATACCCAGGAATGCCTATAACTTTGTCATTTGTAAAGTTACACACATGAAACTTTGCCACATTGTAGGTGGTACCTTGGGACCTATGTGTGTGAAATTTCAAAAACGTAGGTGCTTGCCTTGTATGGCAATTAATTTTAGAAAAATGGGTAGTAGTGGGGTAAATACAGTTACGCCTCCCATTTTTTTATTTTTTAAGATACAAACAGGAAACATGGGCACATTACAGGGAACACTTCACTTGATAGGTGTGTAAAATTTCAGACAGCTGGGTCCAGGCATGTGGTGGCAATTAATTTTTGAAACAATGAGGAAAGAAACGCCTATAACTTTTTTATTTTAAAAGTTAGAAGTCTGAACATTGCTCACTTTGTAGATGGGTTAGGGGTAGATATGTGTCAGAAATTTCAGAATGATAGGTCCAGGCATTTGATGGCTATGGAATTTTTAAATTACATGTTTCAAAAAAATTTCTACAGAGGCCAGGTCTTCCCCTCCCGCTTCCCGCGAAGAAAAGGAAACACTGTCTCGTCTCGATCCCTTTGATCCTTGCTAGTATCCATTACAGGGCTCGTGTCTGCTTGAGTAAAAAAGTGAAAGTAGGAAAGCAGACACGAGCCCTGTAATGGATACTAGCAAGGATCAAAGGGATCGAGACGAGACAGTGTTTCCTTTTCTTCGCGGGAAGCGGGAGGGGGAGGAAAGGAAGACCTGGCCTCTGTGGAACATTTTTTGAAACATTTAATCTAAAAATTCCATAGCCATCAAATGCCTGGACCTATCATTCTGAAATTTCTGACACATATCTACCCCTAACCCATCTACAAAGTGAGCAATGTTCAGACTTCTAACTTTTAAAATAAAAAAGTTATAGGCGTTTCTTTCCTCATTGTTTCAAAAATTAATTGCCACCACATGCCTGGACCCAGCTTTCGGAAATTTTACACACCTATCAAGTGAAGTGTTCCCTGTAATGTGCCCATGTTTCCTGTTTGTATCTTAAAAAATAAAAAAATGGGAGGCGTAACTGTATTTACCCCACTACTACCCATTTTTCTAAAATTAATTGCCATACAAGGCAAGCACCTACGTTTTTGAAATTTAGCACACATAGGTCCCAAGGTACCTCCTACAATGTGGCAAAGTTTCATGTGTGTAACTTTAAAAATGACAAAGTTATAGGCATTCCTGGGTATTTATTAAAAAATTAATTGCCACAAAACGCATGCACCAATCTTTCTGAAATTTCTCACAGATAACTATCCCTAACCAGTCTACAATGTGCCCAAGTTTCCTGTTTGTATCTTCAAAAATAAAAATGTGGGAGGCATAACTGTATTTCTCAGTGGGAAAGTGCAATGCAATGATTCCCTATGGGAAAGTGCAATGCAATGATTCCCTATGGGAAAGTACTGTCCAATGAATCCTTATGGGCAAGTGCTGTCCAATGAATCCCTCATTGTTTCAAAAATTAATTGCCACACCAGGCAAGCACCAATGTTTCTGAAATTTTACACACATATCAAGTGAAGTGTTCCCTGTAATGTGCCCAAGTTTCCTGTTTGTATCTTCAAAACTAAAAAAATGGGAGGCGTAACTGTATTTACCCCACTACTACCCATTTTTCTAAAATTAATTGCCACACAAGGCAAGCACCTATGTTTCTGAAATTTTACACACATAGGTCCCAAGGTACCACCTACAATGTGGCAAAGTTTCATGTGTGTAACTTTAAAAATGACAAAGTTATAGGTGTTTCTTTCCTCATTGTTTCAAAACTTAATTGCCACACAAGGCAAGCTCCAATGTTTCTGAAATTTCACTCACATATCAAGGCAAGTGGTATCTGTAATGTGCCCAAGTTTCCTGTTTGTATCTTAAAAAATAAAAAAATGGGAGGCGTAACTGTATTTACCCCACTACTACCCATTTTTCTAAAATTAATTGCCACACAAGGCAAGCACCTATGTTTCTGAAATTTCACACACATAGGTCCCAAGGTACCTCCTACAATGTGGCAAAGTTTCATGTTTGTAACTTTAAAAATGACAAAGTTATAAGCATTCCTGGGTATTTATTAAAAAATTAATTGCCACAAAACGCATGCACCAATCTTTCTGAAATTTCTCACAGATAACTATCCCTAACCAGTCTACAATGTCCCCAAGTTTCATCCTTCTATCTTTAAAAATGAAAAAGTTATAGGCGTTTTTGTAAAACAATACTTGGCTATGGGAAAAAGCATTCAAAATGGCGTCCGATCCGGATCGGACCTCATCGGATCGGATCGGATCGGATCGGAGGTTGGTCGGATCGGATCGGATCGGATCGGATTTTCCCGATTTTGGGTCGGATCGGATTCGGATCGTGGATCGGATCCGATCCGATGCACACCCCTAGTTAATAGTGATTGCTAGATCCCAAATGCCTTAGACTAATATAAACGTATGGGAACTGGTTTTTGAAGAAGTTGATGTTTTGAGCACAGGCGTAAAATGGTAGTTAGTACACCATTTATAATGATCTGCAAACATCCCATCCCTTCCACCAACTCCCTTAGTAGCACCAACTATCATCCATGATTTGACCTTTTTGATTTTATGCATCTACATTAAGAACATTTTAAAAAGTAAGAACATAAGAATTGCTTTGGTGGATCCAGGCCAGCAATCTGTTTTCTACAGTGAATTATAGCTAGAATTATACAGTCAGATAACTCTAGTTGCTCATATAAAGGACATGCTAGTGATAGTGTTTCTTCTCTGTAGCATCTGATATGCAGAGATATGCTTCCTCCACATATGAAGGTACCATTGAGCTATGATGGCTAATATCTGTTAATAGACTTTGTCCTTGATGAACCTGTCTAATCCAAATAACTATCTGCCATGTTTTCTAATCTGTTTTCTTTCAGACTTTATGTTACTTTTTATTTAGTTCTAAAATTTACTTCTAAAATTAATTAGTTGTTTGTTTGTTATTTACATTTCTACACCACAATATATAAAACCTTCTGGGCATTTGTTATAAGCCAGTTGCTGTATCTTGGTTGCTTTTAAGAGTCTGATTTAGGGTACTGTAGGATAGAAGCTTTCTGTCTCTTGCCTCTGAGCCCCTCCCTGTCCATTATCTCAGTTGCAGACACATCATGGAATAATCAGCATTTTGATTGCTCAAAATGACCAAGTCATCATCATGCAACGAACAGACAGCTATAAGGGAAACAAAAAGTCAGATTGGATGGGATTAGAACTGTACACGGGGCTAGAGAAAGGAGGGTTTGAACAAGCAGGGAGTCTTAGGAAAAGCTCCCAAAGGCGGGGAAACTAAAGAGATGGAGTAGCTAGTAGGATGAGAAGCAGGAAGATGGTGGAGGAGCAATAAAATGAAGAGATGACAGAAGTAGGGAGATTGGGGAACTAGGAAACGGGTAGATGATAAAGGAAATAAAATCAGTAGCTGCAGCAACTAGCTAAGATGCAAGAACCCGGTGAAATAGTGGGAGGAGGTGTGAAGTTGAGAAAAAGGAACGGCCTAGTCTGAAAGTGGCGTGGAGGGAGGGGAAAAAGAGCCAGAGAAGTTTTAGTTCGGAAGCTGAGCAGGAACAGACCTCAAAGGCAAGTGGAATGGGGGAGATGCAGCTAACCGACTGAGAAGCAGTCGTTCCAAGCAGAAACGACAGATGGGGTTGGATACTACTGGAAGTAAAGAAGTAAACAGGCAGAGATGACAGTCAAGAGCTGCAGACAAGAGCACAGCAATGCTAAAGCGGTCAAGGAGACAATATCTGAAATTCACATGCTAATTCGAACTCTAGCAACTTTTACTTAAACAAGGGAAGAAATGTTTGTGTTTCTGAAGATTCCTTTCCCAGATACACCACATGATTTAGTAAGCAACAACATTCCTCTTTGAATCTACATTTTTCTCACAATGCTTGTACATCACATAGACATTAAAATAGCTGTTATTACTTCTGATTCAGAGTGCATGCTGGTTGGAGGATGCTGGAAGTCGTAGCACTATTTTCTGTCCAAACATGCAAAGGATTGTGTCTTTAGTCAGCTTTTCATAATCACACACACTGTCCCTCTCTGCTGTTCACACCAGCAAGATTAAAAGGCCAAAGTTATTGCATTTTATGGGACTACTAAAGCACAGGCATTATAAGATTGCTAAAGGATAGGCTGTTTATAGAGGGATGTTTAATCAAAGCCAGAATGTGAGGAAAACTGGTCAGCGTGGGTTTCACAGTTCCTCTCATCTTCGTGACTGACTACTCTTTTGGATGGATTTATTTTGTTTATAGCAAATCAGTCTGCCCTTTCTCTGTGAGCTTTCCAACAAACACCACAAAACGAGAGGGGGGAACATAAAACACAACACTCAATGTATGCTTAAAAAGGAACACAGAGATTTTATCAACAAGTGCAATTATAACCACAAGATCAGTACATCTGACCATTCCAAATTCTCTCCCACCAGATGCCTTTAAAAATACAGATTTGAGCAAAGCTTTCTAAAATCAAGGCTGCTATAAAATAAGCAAATTCCAAAACTGGAAAATACTTAAATGTATTTTTAAAGTCTGTTTGAAACCTGCTTCCTATTTAAAATTGAGTAGGACAAACGAAAATATGATAATATTTCTTCTCATTTTGAATGTTGTAAGAGAAGAGGTCACATAGACAACCAAATTATAGATATAAGGTTTGCTGAACATGGAAAAGCTGCTTTTATAGGAAAATGTAAAAAGACTAGTACACGTCTATTACAGTTTCAACAGTTTTTTGACATCAGGGGGGAAAATGAGCTCAACCAGAAAAAGCTAGGCACATCAAAATCACACTAAAATGATTTCTAGCAATTTGGATGACATTTTATTGGTCACAATCCTGCACAGTTTAGTGTGTTTAAATTCCACTGAATTCATGGGATGAAGGTATCTCCACCTTTGTTTGGAATTTGCTAGGTGTTAATCCACACAATCAAAGAACACACCTGAGCAATCCACTTGCAGGAATCACTTTAATGTATACCCTAAAAGCATATGCCCATCTTCTTAATGCAAATATGCACTTGGGCCACAATCCACCACATAGCTGAACATACTTAAGCTCATTGACTTCAACAGTGTAACATGTGCTTGATTGCGGTCTTGTTCTTGAACTAATTTGGCTGCTGTTTCCTAACTACGATTCTTAACAAGGCACTTTTTTCTAACACTTGTTAATAATGGCATTATTACAAAAGAAAATACAGTGACTTAGTTACTATCTTAGTATCAGGTCAAGAGACAGATAAAAACCATATGTCAGATTGCCATGCTAACAGGCAGAGTAAATACATCTTTAATAATGGGTTTTAAGAAAATACTTAGTAGTTTCAGGTTCCAGAAACTAAGGTTTTGGGCAATAAAGAACATACTGTGACTGTTAGGTTGGGTCAGCAAACAACAGCTCAAATGCAAACTCATGAAAATGTACTTTGCATTTTACATTTATTCTGCCTAATTTTCCAAGCTTTATTCCACACGGATGGATTAAATCTTTTCTTAAACATTTCCCTAAGCTATTTAGGCTCTTAAACAAATCAAGTCATAAAACGACTGATCAGCTTCTTTGTTTAAAGTTAGCTTCAAATACTTATCAAGCATAAAAGAACTTGCAATAAAGAGTTTCTAGTGGTAAAATAACATCCGTTTCCCCTAGAGTAGGATCATTCCAGAAGAATGTTGTTTGAGTCAACAGTGCCATTTCAGGGAATAAAGGGCTGTATGCTGTATTTGGTGAACGCTCATTTTGCTGAAGCCAGAACATACCACTAAAAAGCAGTATGGCAGTTTATTTTACTCATAAAGACACAAGCCATCTGCAACATTTCAGGTATTATTGTGTTACAATAACATTTCTTTCCAACTCATGTATCTTACGTTCTCTTTTCCAGTTGTACTACAATGAAAACATTATTATTATTATTATTATTATTATTATTATTATTTTAAAAAAACTGATGTTTATCTCATTAACCCCTTGTGAATTCTACTTCTCTTTTCTGCCTTCTATCTTGGAGAACTTTTCTTTGCTCTTTCACTTCCAGTAATGGCCTTTATCTGGCAAGACTGGTCTATATTGTTGAACCAGTGTGAGGTTCTTTGTGTTTTTGCTGACTTTCCCATCTAGATTGTGAAAAGCAAAAAATAGAATAAAAACAATAATCTATATAATTTATTTGTAAAATTATTTGTATAATTTTAAGACACCCTATGTAAATTAGTTATGCAAGAACATTTATGCACATATATACACATAAAAATAGGTGCTTCCTTTAATTCTCTTAATTGTAAATGAACAATGGATTTCTCCAAGTGTTAGGAATCATATACTGCTGATGGCATCAGCAAACTTTGCCCTGTAACTATTTTATATGAAATACTATTTTTCATTTTTCATTTTTTTTTTTTTTGGAACCATTCATGATGTCACAAACAGGAGAGCAGTAATACTGGTGGCAGAATCAAGACCAAATCTGGACAGAATTAGAACCTCAATGTCATCAAAGGTTTCCAGGTAGCATAGTAGCCAGGAGACATATAAAACATATAATCAAAATCAAGGATCTGAACTGAGATTGGGTCAAAGCTGGAGCTAACAAACGATGTTGCAAGAGAGAAATTCACTTAGAGACAAGGCTCTAAATGGTTACAAGTAATAATGGATATGCTATATATCCTCCATTACTGGAAGTAGTTTGGCTTTGCATTCCAGGTGCTGAGGAATATGAGTGGGAATATCCTACTTTTGGCCTTCCCAGAGGCATCTGATTGGCCATGGTGTGAACAGATGATGGATTAGATAGGCCTTTGGTTTGATTCAGCATGACTCTACTTATGTTTTTAAATATGAAGCAAGGAAATATGAATGAGCAGATGAAAGCAACATGTTCAAAGCAGCCTGAAGCAGGTGATTAGAAACACAGCCAGGTATTAGGGCATGAGAGGAAGCAGGTCAATGCAAATATTCAGAGCAGGCAGGGATGATTTTTGTACTGATAAAGGCAGGAGAAAAAAGCAGGAAATTCATGGTAAGGAGAGAAGGCTTTATTCTGCAGTCTTCATATTTAGCTCAGATTCTGAGGACTCACAAGCCCTATTCAGACATTCAGAAAATGTGTAGAATAAACTTGCGAGTGGAGAAGGAAGCAATGAATAAAGACACGGACAACAGAGTTATGGATAAAATTTGGGCCTCTTTATTTAACAATAAGGAATATTCACACTTTCATGGATCTGCATGTGAAAAGTGCAGGAATCAATATGGCGTTCTCAGGCAACAGGGCTGGCATTATGGGCGAACCACTCTCGTAAGTCAGGAGTCGGGTAAACCCGGCCCCTGGCTTATCCGGCACTTCCTAGTGTGGGGAGACCATCCCACATCATCCCCATGCAAAGCCGTAAAACTCTGAGTAGATGAGGCAGGATAATCTCCAAAGGCATACCATATCCTGACACGGGAGCCATACAGCTCACATCGAGCAGGAACACCGGACATGCCAATCACCGATAGGTGCCAGAGTGGTCACCGTCCCTACTCTGCCATACCAATTCGCAGGAGGAAAAAGCAGGAAATCCATAGTAAGAAGAGAAGGCTTTATTCTGCAGTCTTCATATTTAGCTCAGATTCTGAGGACACACAAGCCCTATTCAGACATTCAGAAAATGTGTAGAATAAACATGTGAGAAGTAGTGTTCTAGCCCCCCTACTAGTGTAGGGTGATGGTCTGAAGATAAGCACTTCTTGTATCCCTGAATGAGCTCCATACAATTAAGAATCTTGATTTTCCAGGGTTCTTAATCTCATGGACCACTTCCACGGATACAGGAGGCATTCCTCTTCATATTTCTTTGTGTGTACAAATCACCACAATGTATAAAGAAACCTTCATTTTTAACATAAATCCCAAAAGGACTGACAACCCGGCCAAATGCTGATGTGTCCTGTTTTATTACCATTGCTAGCCAACACTTCTAACCCAAGAAGATTAAACACAAGTCATATATGGATCAAAGAAACGACTAGACACTTAACATACGCAATTAATTATTCATAAACCATAAAAAAATAAGATTGACACTTTTCACATGCCAAATGACACCTTTTGATTTGTAAATCACACATCAAGCTATACAAGAGAGAAGAACTGCACAGGTATAACACAATTGCTTAAAGTGTCTAACCAATGTATCCACTTATAAAGCATCTTTTATGATGTACTATGTTTTAAGACAGGAAACCCGAATTTTGTTATTTCCAATCAGATAAGTACCAAGTAATTTCTATATGAATCCAACCTGGCTTCCTATTCATTTTTATGACAATCTCAGGAAAAGAAATGTTATTCAAATGTCAAAAGTAAATTTCTTTCAATAGTTCTTTCTTTTCATACACTATTCACATCTTTAAAAGAAATTAAAGAAACTTAACTATCTCACAGTGCCTTGAATTTTACAAATTGCAACATCATAAATGTCTCAGATACATTTATTATACCATAATTTTTTAAAAAATATATATGATTGGTCCTTTTATAAACTACTTCTAGTGAAAAGATAAGTAGAAAGATGCTTTCAGGTAACTTTCTTAGCCATAATAATATTTTACATATTGACAGTATGAACATATTTGATCACATAGAATTCACAAATTATAGAAAGGCTCCTATCTTCATCTTCATGTGAAGGCGGACCCAAGTAAGCAAGCAGCAACAGAGTGGGGTAGGAAGAGTGGGGTGGGCATGTAAGAGTGGGGTAGGCATGTAAGAGTGCTTGAAAATCACCATGAAGATTCCCTCTGGCACATATGAAAAATGGTCGGTGGTACATAGTCACCCAAATATCATGCTGTAGAACATGGATATATATTTTTTTAAAAAAACATAGACTAAATTGAAGTTAGTCCCATTTCTAAGCAGTCCATCAAGATCTGATAGAATGTTATGTCCTTTTTTTATTATTTTGAAAAAAAAATGTATCTAGGGAATGTACATTGCCTCCAATCAACTCAGATGAGAAGCCTCTGAAGGATCACTTTGTAAAGTTCAATGTTTGCCTGATTCTTTAGAAGTTTGATCATTCACCATGCTGACCCTTATACACAATGCTAGCAAGACCTGTTTTACAACATCTCTCTCTCTCTCTCTCTCTCTCTCTGTCAACAGTTCTCTGAACGGTTTCCCCTTATTGCACAATATTTTCAGCAAATAGTCACTTCCTCATCCAGCTGGCACGGATTGGGTGGGAGGCGTTGGTTGCAGGTGGTTAGAAACAGCTGGAAGAAATACTCACGTGTATGAGAATGTGCACAGGAAGAGCCACTTAGGCGGAGGGGCGGAGTCTAAGGCTCTATAGCCTTGGCTCACCCAGGACTCGGCCTCTTTCGTTTACGGCCCCCACCCTCCCTCCCTTCTAGTATGAGATTAGCTAGTCGTCTCCTCTGGAGGAGAGGCTGAGTAGGAATTTTCCCTGGCAGTTAGAGCTGTGCAGGTTTTTGCCTACTCCATACTGGACATTTGAATTTAGCTATGGAAAATAAATAGGTTTATTTGTGGTAGGGGGTGCGGGAATTTGAAAGGTAAGAATAGGGTTGGTGAGCACTTTTGGCATCGTTGATGATGAAGGGCAACCTGGAGGGCCTGATCCTCAACGGGCTTTGCAGCTCCGAGTAAGGTATGGGTGCCTTTGGGGACCTTTTGACTCACTTACACAGGACTGTGCAGCCCTGCGTGGGAAGTGATGCAGATTGGTCTCCCCAAACACTTAAGTGTAGTTGTAAAAGAGGTATGGGTTTTAACCCAGCCACTATGACCAACTGAGCGGCTCGCCCTTTATTATTTTTGCAGGCTAGTTGGCTGAAGGTAGAGTCGTGCTGATTCCCACACATTCACGTACAGATCCAGGAAGGATGCTATACCCGTTGTTAAATAAAGAGGCCCTAGTTAACCCAACCTCTGGTGTCCATTGTTTGCTCACAATTGAGTTTGTGTGTGTTCGGTGCTTTTATTTCCTTTGTGTACTGATATTACCCTTTTTAAAAATAGTATTCTCTGAAACGCCACTGTAGAAAATACTTGTCTGTGCCTAGGGTTTCAGTGAAGAATGGGAGGAGCTACAATCTCACCCAAAATATTTGACATTAGCAGTTATCACTTTTGCTGCATGAACCTTTCTACTGCCAAACAAAAACAATGTCCAGCAGCGCTTTGAACACAGTACGCGGAAAGCTTGTTGGTGAGTATCGAACAACAATAATTAAAAGAAAAATGTATAGGAATTCAAACATCCATGATTTTCATTTTTCAGGAGTGAAAAATCACAGTTTTGCAAGCTGGGAATAGGTGGTCTGAATTATATTTAATACAGGTTATATTGGAATGTAACTTTTTTTTAAGGCTACTTAGTACAATGTGGCGTGCAGCATCTACAATAACAAGCCAGCAGTGATTTAAATGGGGAGCAAAAATCAGCATAGCGTGGCATGTTGTAGAAAATCAAGCAGTAAAAAATTAACAAGGGGAATGGAGAAGGATGCGCATCTTATTTGACTATGTAAATAATAAAAAATATTAATGAGAAAATCGCACAAGGCTACCTGCTCATCAGCAAAGCAAAAACAAGTAAAGCACAAATAAACCAGCTTTCCAAGCCTTTAATAGGGAACAATGCACAATAATGCTGAAGTCCAAACTAATATGTTCAGCCTTCCTGTCCTCTGCTTTTGCAGATGCATGTCTCAAACATGCAATGTCATTTTTTTTCAGTAGGAACACCCCTAGTGAAAAGTAAATGCTATCACTTATTCATATGTGCCAGTGCTAAATATGCAAGCTCCAATACAACCCAAACCATATGTAGTCAACACCGAGGCTGCAATCCTGTGCACACTTAACTGGACTTTACTTCTGAGAAGATATGCATAAGACAGCACTGTAAAAAGTCTTCCTATAACTGTTATGGCATAACATTTCCTGATGATTCCAAACAATGACTCACACTCATACATACACACACACACACACACACACACACACCCCATTAGAAGAATTGCACATATCAGCTGCATGATCTTGCTCACAGGAGTACAAAGGTGAAAAGATGGCACTGGAAAGGCATCAATATTTCTTTCAGGAAATATGCTAGGAATTTAGAGGTAAAAAGCATAAAGAATTCAATTATCCTTAGCAGCTGACTAGTCTGCTTCCCCCCCCCCCCCTTTGACATCCAGAATTAATGACCTTAATTTTGAGCTTCAAGATGGTGGGGGGAATGGGGGGGAGGGACCTGACAAAAATGTTTGGATCATTAAATGCCTTCAGAATGAACTTATGCAGTCCTAGAAAGATTATTTTCATTACTTTTCTAACCCTCAAAAGAAAAAAAAAACATTGACAGAATAAGTTGTGATAAAGGGTACATTCTCATAAAAACGTTGAAATATGTTTCAAATTTGCCGCTGTGAGGGCAACGTGTTCTTTGCATTAATGATGTCTTAATTGTCCAGAGGGAAAGAGGGTGTGTTCCGCAGACACAGAGGTTCTGTGGAGGGCATAAGGTGCATGATTCTGTCCCCCACTGCATCCCAATAATCAGTATCATATAGAAGCCTTTCTATGGATGGCCTGTGTTGGAAATGGGATTCAACCAAGATGTCTTTGCCCAAAAAGTAACCACTGGTTTGTGGATTTGCTAAGGGGCAGAGCACTGAGGCAGAGCACTAAGAAACCTCAGTAATATTCTGTCCAATAATGTATCCATGTAACTCCTCCAATTTGCTCCTGAATTTCATTTGAGAAAGAATTTTGCAACACTTTAATAAGAGATACAATAAAATGCAAGTCAGATTGCAAAAGCCTTGAACACAAATACTGCTGACTTGGCACGGGAACCGTATTCCTGCCAAATAGAAACTAAACAAATGGAAGCCCATCAACGTTTATGGAAAGGTTTATTGTAATAGGATTATTCTAATTCAACTGTCTTCACTTCTGCACAACACATGTTTCTAACAGAACGGTCATGTGTGATGATTCACTCTTTGAACAGAACTCTATTTGGTTTTCTCTTAATAATGGCATTCTCCAGGAGATTGAAGAGGGGAAATTAGAAATTTGGCCTCCTTCATCTCTCCATACTCCTTTCTACTAATACTACACTGTTCTTCACTCCATCAGCCCTGACATCCTGTTACATTGTAATAGCTCCTGGCAAGCAGTAGCAGGTGTTCACAAGCAGGCAGATTTGATTTCCAGCAGCAGTGACTCGCTGACTTCTACAGTCTCTTTCCATGATCCCTTCTTCATTCAATTCTATCACATCCAACCATTTTTCAATAGCCACTGACTTTCTTCTGTCTAATGCTTTTTTCCACCCTCTTTTGTCTTCATTCATGACATTTGGGCTAGGGATGAAAGTGTATCAGTGAGTTTTCATCAAAAAACAATTATATTTGGGGGAATGAAACTTGTAGTGTGCTAAAATGTCCCAAATTATCAGCATTATCTAACCTGCTGCTTTTCAGATGTTTTGTACAACAGCATTCCTAAACATTGGCTAAGCTGTCTGGGACTGATGGGAGTTGAAATCCGGTTGGGAGAGGCTGATCTAGCCTGTACCATTTTTGCTCTCTTGGGTTTGAAAAATGTGGACAAAAGGATAATAAACTTAACTCCTAGGTGTAATGTTAGGCTGAAGTATTTTGAGAATTAAGGGAGGATCTGTTTGGGGGATAACTTTATTGGCTAAAAAACACAGGATTCGTTTCCCATCAAACTGGGTTCATTTTCCATTAAAACTAACAATCCCCAGTTCCAATACTCTGTGCTGAATGCTAAGATAGTTCTAGTGCAGAAAGCATGTCTTGGAAGTGTGTTGAGGCTGAGATGGGATCAAATGGGATAATTGGGGTCAAGGTTAAAGGAGAAGAAGTAGGCCAAGAATTCTTCATGGATCATGTGAATTCAATGTAACATGCACTTATTTGGGAATAAGAACCATTGAACCTGCTGGGATTTATCATCAAGTAAACATGCCTAAAGTTTAACTCCTATGCATTTATTTCAGAATGTAAAAAGATCCCTGCTGGATCACATCACAGGCCTATCTAGTCCAGCATCCTGTTTTTCACCGTGGCCAACTAGCCATCCCCTGCTGTTTCCCCCCAGAAATTATTATTCAGATGAATGTCTGTGATCCTATAGGTAGCATATAGTTATGATGACAAGTAGCCATTCATAGTCACTCATTTGTTCAGCCCTTTTAAAGTCTTCTAAGTTGATGTCCATCACCATATTCTGCAGAGGCAAATGCCATACTTTTTTTTAACTATGCACTATGTGGATCTACCACTGAACTCAATAAGACTTACTTTCAAGTAAATATGAACAGAACCAAGTCTGCTTCATTTATACTTTCAGCTTTTGTGCAAAGATAAACCAAGCTGTCCACTGATAGATCTTGATCATTTTTATTTACTATATGTAGCTTAGCTTGAAGGCCCTTGTCAGTAGTAGGGCACATTACTGGGAATTTATTCACATAGTAATGAATATGTAGATTTATAAGCTATTATCACAATGTGTTCAAACTATTCCATTTGCTTTTCATATACAACACAACGCCAGAGAAGTGACAGCCCTGAGCATTCCGCTATTCTCAAACTTGTGGGAAATAAAGTAAAACTCAAAAACTGTTCTACTAATATTTTCTTCAGACTTCATCTTGCTAACATGGGTGCTTTGAGAGAATAAACATGCAATATCCAGAGATGAAGGAGCAAACTTTGGAAAGTGATACGACAGTTAAAGACAGGCAGAACTAGGCAATTCAGCATCTTCTATCTTGTGTCAGGGAAATTAGCACACAAAGCCCCTGACACTTCAGTTTGTAGCATGTAATGTATAGGAAACAATCTATTTTTCTGCACTGTGAAAATAAGCAGTGAATGACGCTGTGAAAGAATTTCTGATTCCTTTGAAGCTGGAGGTAGCAAAGATAACCGTATTTCCTCGGTGGGAGTGATCCCAACAGGAACTACAGTTGGAGCAAGGTGCTTTTCAGCAGCAACGAATTCCCCCTACTTATGGAAACAGTAATACCAAAAATTAGTCACCATTAGGGCAAACTGTAACAGGCCAGCCTGCAGCACCCCATGCTGTTAGCAGGTGTTGATCCTGCTGGGAAAAGGTTAAGTGGATTCTGTTGACTCACTGAAGCAGGTAGATTTTTATGTCCCTGGGATACCAGGAAAGTAGGATTGGTTTAGCAAACAATGCTTAATGCTGAGCCTTGCTGGGGGGGGGGGGGGATACCTACAGCTACAGTGGCAAAAGAAGTTTCAAATTGCACCACTCGGTTATAGCGACTCTGCTCAATACATGAGTCTAAAAATATTAGATTGCACCATGAAGACTTTAGAAACGTCCTTACACCAATCCCAACTCTGAACTCAAGCACAGCAGGACACACGTACACACACACTCAGTCAAAGAAAATGATTGTGTACAACAATGGCACAGAGGTGTGCACATGCAGAATTACTACTTACGAGCATCATCTTTAGCGCTTCCCTATAAACAAAAGACTCCAAAGCCCCATTCTTCCATTCATTCTGTAAAGGGGCTTCCTCGAGTAAAAGGGCCCATGGGACCATGTTGCTATTCTGCTTCTGAATTCATGTGGCTTCTCTGGCCCGTCCCTGATGTCCAGATGTTGAGAATCTAGAAAGGGAAGCCCACACGTCGGGATATAAGTGACCCAACACTTTTATAAACCAAAGACAGGGTTTCCATTTATGGTCTGGGATGCTACCTAGCCCAACTCTGGGTTCTGGGTGGAAAGCATGGCTTCTGTCTCTCTTATGCTTCCAATGCATGTAAGCAGCAAATGTGGAGAAGGGGGAGCACCTACGAAGACATGGGAGAAACAAAATGTTATGCTGGAAGTACTACTGCAGGTGAGGCATTTTGGAGATCGGCCTAATATGCTGGTTGGCTTCTTCCCTTAGACAGGGAGCCCTGAGATGCAGCTCAGTTAGCCCATGCCACTTTCTGGACTTGAGACTGTAAAATGAGGGGGATATACTTTAGAATAGGGATGGGAACATCCGGCTGATTGCAGTTCCCTATCCAGTCCATGAAGCTGCCTTGGATTTTGGTTCCTGGAGGAATCCTCAGTGTAATCTCTACTCTGTGATCAGAAATAACAGTGGGAATTCCCCCTGCATACCACTTCTCCTCAACTGGCAGGGTAAGAAGTGCACAGGGGAATCCCCACTGTTATCTCCAATCACAGACTGAAGATAACTGGGAGGAACAGCTGCTCTTTCCAATGCCAGTCAAGTCAGTTCGTGCAGCACGCACCACTCCCATTGGAACAGTTCACAACATATGAAGCTGGGAACTTGGTGGGCACCGAGAAGAATGGCTTCTCCTTCCAGTAGTGACAGAGCCATTTCCTTCATGCTGAGAGGCATGGAACTCCTAGCCTCTCTCTGCAAGAAAAAAGACAAAATGGATGGTATGATGATGCCCAGTGACATCATGTGACCCCCTCCCCGAGGGGGACTGTGTGGAGCAATTTGGCCACCCAGCTGAAACAAGTTGCCTGCCCCTGCTTCAGAGAAAATGCTGTGAAAGACTAATAATTTATTCCTGTTGCTTAATACCATTCTGTAATTAATCTCCTGAATTTCACTGAGCAAAAATCACAGTTAACAAAATGAACTTTCCACTGTACAGAAAGGAGAATACGTAAGAAGCTTATACTGAGCCAGACCACTGGTCCATCTTGTTCAGTAGGGACTACCCTGCACTGCTACACGAACTGGCAATTTTTCATCAAGGTTCCAGATGGAAGCCTTTTCCAGCCCTAACTGGAGATGGCAGGGACATTGCCTAGGATCTTTCGCATGCAAAGCAGATGCTTTGTCACTGAGGGGCTGGGGAATGTGTGGCCCTCCGGAAGTTGGTGAACTGCAAGTGCAGCCCTAGCCTGCATAGCCAGTGGTGAGGGATGATCGTAGTTGCTGTCCAACAACAAACCTGATTCCCGCCCAGCTGAGACAGCTTTGGCAGGAAAACGGCCATTGCAGGTGGGGAGGTGCAGAATAAAGCACCTCGTGTGATTGCCAGGGCGGGGTGAGCCTATGAAGGCCAGCCCAACCAAGCGTCGGCCTCTTTCGCTTTTTGGCTCCCACCCTCCCTCCCTTTATCTAGTAAGGGATTAGCCAGTCACTCCCTTTGGAGGGAAGGGGCTGAGTAGGACTTTTCCTCCCACGAAGTGGTGGATAGATTTTTGCCTGCTCCATACTGGAAGTTCTAATAAGGAGAGGGATAAACAGGTTGATTTGTTGTTGGGATGTGTGGGAATTACCTACATTAGAATAGGGATGGTGAGCATACTGGCACCTTTTGGTGATTGGCATATCTGGAGGACCTGCTCCTAGGGAGTTTTATGGCTCCCGTGTCAGGATATGGTTTGCCTTTGGAGATCCTCCTGCCTCCAAAGCTATGAGTGGGATTGACGCAGGATGGTCTCCCCACATTTACAAAAGTGTTGCATAAGAGAGGGGCCGGGTTTACCTGACTCCTGGCTTAGGAGAGTGGCTTGCCTACAATACCAGGCACGTCGTCTGAGGTAAGGCCATTGATTCCTGCACTTTCACATGCAGAACCAGGGAGAAGTGAATCTACCTTATCGTTTAAATAACAAGGACCTGGTGTCCATGTCTTTATTCTATGCTTCCTTCTCCACTCGCAACTGGAGGTAAGATTGAAGGGCCTTCCTCCTACAGAGGAATTTATGGATGCTTTATGAGTATTTGCTTGCTTATAAGGTCACTTGCCCCACTCTTAAACTGTATGCATAAATTACATAGAATGTGACTGTAGTTTTATATTTATAGTTTGTTAAGAGAAGCCTGTAGGTGCCAAGAAAGATATAAATAAGAGATAACTTTTTAATTTCTAGAAACGTGCTACAAGGCTGTAAGAACTAACAATAAAAGGCAAATGAACACACTCATTATTTAGAATAAACCTACGATATCTTCAAAGAAACTAGAATAAAAAGGGAGATGTTAGTCCTTTGATTCATTCATAATTAAATTTTAAGGCGAGATCTTAATGAGAACAGGACTTTGGACTCTATGTTTTGTTTGTGAATTGGGATAAAATTGTGAGATTGAACATTGATCTAAACCTTAAGCCCTCTTCAGTCTTCCTTCTTTCCATGTTGTACAAACACATGAAGGGAGGAGAGCTCCAGCCCCGCCCCTAACCATTGTCACTCTTCATGCATGGAGGGAAACTATCAGAACAGGAGAGACTCCCGTCTTCGTGGAGGCTCTGCACTGGAGAAAGAACCCTGGAAAATCAATTGCAATGATGGAAGCGGCTGGGGCTGGAACGTCCCTCTGCTCACATACTCTGACAACATGGTATGAAGAACACCTGGAGAGGGCTTTCGATTCTAAGGAAGCAAGACTGATACCAATGGAATACTATGATTATTCATTAAACAAAAAACCTTCGGTTTACAAAAACAAAATTAAGGCTCTACAGTTTCCAACCAAGCACCAAAAAGCAGGGAAATTGGGAGTTAAGGCTCACAAGCCTTAACACCACATCCTCCCCAAGGAGGCAGAAAGTGCAAGTGAAATTCTCATTCTCCCAAAGCAGATAAACCATGAGAACAGGATGGAGAATATGATATGTTTAGTAGGTTCAGCAGTTCCAAATGAGCCCTTTTTAAGTTGGATTAAAGTGATGTGTACACAAATATTAGCCAGATTCACTTGAAGGGAAGGAAATACACACATACTAGCATGGATAGAGAATGGTGTTCACTGTTCGATCAATATGCATTATGTCCAATAGACATTGAAGAATGTTAGGATTTCATGCACTGAATGGTGATTGTGCACAGTATCCGAATGGATAATATACACACTGACATGGCTATATATGAAATACCTTGTTTATGCATTAATTACATTGTGCACATTATCCAATGAACATTGCCCAGGAAATATATGAAACTATCTCTTTAAGCTGTGCCTCTGTGCATATTCCTCAAATTGTCAATGCTTATATTCACACTGCCAGAGGAACAGATTGGTGGGGTTTACAGAAATATGGAGGACCCAATTAAATTTTTTTATTGCTTCTTCCTTTTCCCTCTCAAACAGCCAAACAATTCTGTTGAACATCCTGCCCTAACTTTCCTCAGGTTTGTAGTTCATTTCAACTACTGGGCTCATCTCCTTAACAAAACTCTGAACGTTAGGTTGCTCCCAGGTCCTTGGGATGATTAGCGCTAACTCCTAATCGTAGATTTGCTCATGCTAATTGACGCTTTTACTTTTTTTAAAAAAAAATTGCAAACATAACACCAAAAAAAGAAGGGAAAAGAGGAGAAAGAAAGAAGGAAAAAGACATCATAAAGACATCCGTTCAGAATAATCATTCATTCATCACTTCTATTTTAACTATGGACATTAATATCTAAATAAGCACCCAAGAAAAGTGGTGACTTTAGCAGATGCATTCAAATAAATGTAGGAAGAGTAGTAAGATTTTCAGATTACTGAATTATAGGTGGTTGGTGTTTATTCTTCCAGGCTTGGCATATGAGTCTCTTTGCAACAGTAAAGAGCTCTCAAAGTCCACTTTTGCTGTTCATCTGTTAATCCCCAAATCATAGGAATATACTTTAAAATGCATGAACATCTGCAGTTATTATAGATGTATCAAAAACAATGACTTCCAACCAGAAATAAGCCACCATAGGGCAAAAGGTATTGTCTTCATTACATTGCTAGTATCTAGCATAGCTAGCAAGGTTCTTCTTAACAAGCCTCTGTGGTGTCCAATATATTCAAAGCATATTTTTTTTGTTGAATCTGCATCCATTTTAAATCTGTGGACTGTGGCCCTTTCTACACCTAAGGGTGTAGAAGGAGAGAGGAGGGAGGATCGCAGACTTACCTGCTTCCGTGATCCTCCCCCAGCATCCAAATGCCAGCGTGACATTCTGGGAAGGAAGAGAGATGTCATGCTGGAATTTTTTTTTAAGGAAGGGGAGCCGCCCCAACCTCCCCGGCCATCCTGGGGATGGTGAAATTGCTTCCCCCCCACCCCCATGTGCATGGAGCCACCCCACACAGCTCTGTGCCTGTTTTAGGACCTGGGAAAACCCAGATATCCCCATTTTCCAGGGTTATCCTGGGGTCATCCCTGGTTGCCCCCAGGATCCCCTGTGTGTCATTTAGAACCTTGGGACAACCCCAGGATATATCCCTGGTGTAGAAATGGCCTCAGTGTAAATGGAAGCTAGAGCAGTTTTCCATTGATTTAGGCAGCTTTCCATTGGTGGCCTTTTATAGATTGAAGGAAAGGTCCTCCACTTATGCTAAAATTGTCTAGACCTGAGACTAGGGACTCTCCAAGTCTCCCCTGCAACCCTCAGTTTGCTTACCTCCTAAGCCTTCTTGGAGGACTAGAAATGGTCCTGTGCCACTAATAGTTGTATTTCAGACATAGGGGCTTTAATGGTTTGCTTTTCCTTTGGGGAAGATATTTTTTTAGTTGTCCTAGCACTGTTGCTTCACTGTTTTAAATCTGTATTTTAAATATCTGCATTGCTGGTTGGTTTTATTCTGGTTGTAGTTTTATATTGTGGTTTTAGGCTCCCATATTTTATATTTTACGCTGTACCCTATGTTTAAAATTTTTGTGAACTGCCCAGAGAGCTTCATCTATAGGGCGGTATAGAAATGAAATGACAAATAAAAATAAAATAGCACTATCGAGAAATGTACAAGGTTTCTCTCCCCTCACTACCTGAATAAGGACACAGTCCCACGGCCTTCCCCCTTCTGAGATGGAAGCCTCCCAACTCAGAGGCTTCAGTGTATCCAATGCCCTGCCAAACTGTTGCTGGCAGGGCAGGTGATTTCCACCTATCCTTCCTCCATGCTTTGCTTTCTTCTCTGGACGAGTCTCTGAACCCCTCTAGAGAGGCATGTCAGCAGGGGAGAGTCCATAGGATTTCTCATATGTTGACCTCTCTCCTCCCCTCCCTGCCCACTGGCCTGTTCCCTTTCTGATCCCTCTGAGGCTGCTTTTGTGACCTCAGGAAGCAGCCATTTGTGGGTTTTTCCAGGGTGCATGTGGAAAGATGGGGATGGGGAGAGGGATCAGAGGTCTACAGTCTTGGAAGGGGGACTCTGAAGAATCCTATGGTCCCTGGAAGGCTCTCCTGGGACCATAATATTGCTCTCTAAATCTATTAGAGTTGATAAAGATGTGAGATAATAACTTGAGGAATGTCACTAGTTGTATAAAAGCTGTTAGCTCCTCACCCCCAAATTCCTCAGATATACTGCTTACCAGGAAAGTTCTATTTTTACTTCAAATTTTATTTTAGGAAATATCCAGTGGCAACTCGTGCATATGCGGACAGACCTCAAAACTGAAACGCTGACTGACTGAAATATTATTAAAATGGCTGGGAAAAAATCACGATTGATAGCAATGTAGATTGATCGTCTTTCCTTCATCCCAATACTTAGTGTAAGCAATATATTAAAAATCTTTCCACAATAAGTGCCCAGTGGCACCTGCCCCCATCAAGCTCCTTTGCCTAATTGCCCATCCTTTGTGAATTTTTCATAATAATTTACAGATCTAATTTAAATAGTTGTACAAATTCATCACATATATTCTCTTAGGCACATTTACGCAACACTTTTAAAACTTCTAATGAATTCTTCTGATAAGCAATTTTATACACCAGCATCATGATTTGAATTAAATATTATTGAAGAAGGTGTTCATTATTGGATCTGAAATATAATTAAAGTGATGGGCAGCCTTAACTATGATAGTAGACAGCCAATTCTCCTGAAATCCTTAATTTCCAGTCCCGTTCAAAGATGATAGCAACCTACTGAGGACACTCCAGAAAGGATATACTTGAAATGAGCCGTCTAGTCCTGGCATGAAGAGCCAGGTTTATTAACCTAACTAATGCAAATTTAAACATAAAACAAGAGAACGGTCTGTATAGTCAACACAACTAAAAGAAATGCCCACCTCCAGGTATCTGAGAAAAGCTATAGATGCTAGAGATGTCAGAAATATCTCTGATTTTCACTCCTGAAGTGAAAATTACATATTCACTATTATGGATAAGCCTCTCCCAAGGAAGATTTGAAAATATTGCCGTTGGATCCACAATAAAAGCAGCAATTTTTGTGCCAGTTCTCATTCAATTAAACCACCTCGCCAATAAACATTTGGAGCAGCATTAAATTGTGTATGCCTGTGCTTTTGAGTGGCGGCTGAGGCACTATTAAGCTACACAACAGCTAAGCCAAAGTCTGTATTTCTGAATGGGGGGAAATGCAAAGCAAATCCAAATAAGCATGCAGAGTTCAGTAATAATGTGCAGTAAATGGTGAACTGTAATAGTTGCTTATCCTTATATCATGCCTCTGACAAAAAGGGTGCTGAGCATGTGATTCAATGCTTAGGAAGTCAGATATAGTTCCAAAAATTAACAGGAAGATTTAGCAGAACTAATAATGGCTGAAATCCCCTATATCTTGAACACTGTTGCACAACTTTTTCATCCCCAAAGGCCACACTGGGCACAAGAATGGACACACCATTCACACATATTCACACACGTACACTCACCAGTCTCACTCTCTCCACACTCACCCCCCCCCACTCACATCTTCATATTTTCACAGACACTTCTCACACTCACCCCAGCAGCAACAGATCTTGGTCTGGCAGCAAACAGCATCTATTTCATGTGACAGGTGTTGAAGCCCTTTCCTCTCTCAAGCCGCTGCAACCCAATTGCCAAAAGAGAGGGGAGAATGCTCTGGGAACAGGCTCGGTGGTTCCAGCCACAAAGGCCACTTTCCTAAAGGGTGCCCACAGTGCCAAGGAAACTGTCGGGAAACTTCATGCACTGCTTCCAGGACAAGCCAAAAACTTTAGGATGCATTTATGGCAGGAACCCTAGCCTGTCCTCCCTGAGCAGGGTGGGGTGTTTCTTTGTTTTTTTTGCCCTTCCTCACCATTTCTTCAGTGGCTCCAGTTGCAAGAGGCCTGTGCGCACTAGACCAGATTAGGGCTCTGCACTTTTTCCACCCCTGACCGAACACGAGCTAAGTCTTCAATCAACTTATTGTAACACCCCGTTCCAGCCAGCAAGCAATCAGTGCTGAAGAAGCTAAACAGCACTATTTCTCAGTGAGGATGTCAGAGAACTCTGGGGAGTTGAGTTTGACAGGAATTCCTTGGTTCAGCCCCCTGGACCTCGTTCCAGTTCCCGTTGTGACACCTGACTGGGTCTGCAGCGAGTCAGGTCAGTGGACAAATGTTACGGGAATTTTGTACATTTTTTCTACAGTGCAAATCTCTGAGCAATTTGTGCAAATCAGTCAAATTTGCACAAATGTGGCTGAATTTGTGGAGATTGTTCATTGCACAAATTGTTCATAAACCTGCACACATTGCTGAAAAATTGCCGCAAATTGCAAAACATACAAAAATGCACAAACATGATCCTAGAATTTTGGGAAAAGCCCGCAGCCTGGCTCATAAATGCAAACTGAGTCATACACTTCACAGTCCGGACAAAAAAGTGCCAGATTTCCCAGTGACAGGCATCCATATGTCTTTGTTGTGCTTCTTCCTGTTGTGCACATGGTTCTCTAGGCTGAGGTGCAGGCTGCAGCTACACAACTTCCATCTGAGAGCTGCAGGGAGGTTTCAGTGAACAGACCTGTGATGATATCCCACATTTCTGTCTCCCTAAGTATGTCTGAGTTAGTATGTCTGGAGAGTGCAGAATGTTGGACTGAGTGGGTGTGGCTGATGATGCTGGGAAAGGGAGAGGGAAAGAGTATATATAGTGTGAGGGAGTGTTTTAGATTATCTTAACGTCTTATCATTTTATTGTCTTTATTTATTTTAGATGATAGCTGTGTGTGTTCTAGTCAAGAGTGTGTGAAGAGATTATAAGGATTTAGGATTATTAGTAAGATTATTAGAAGTGTTAAGAATAGGCAGTTGTTAAATTGATTTGAAAGAACCGTTAACAACAATAAACATTTTCTTTTATTTTTGCTACCACAAACCACGTGTCAGCTTGGCTTTGTAACCTGCTCTATCAGTTTAATAAAGAAACACATATCATTGCACCTTCAGCCAACATACTCACAGGAGAACCTTATTCAAAACCCTTAACACCCTTTCCCCTCTGCTATAAGGGAAAAGTGGTGTGTCTTTTGCCTTTCCCTCAGGTATTTAAGTGTTGGGGCTTAGCCTGAGAGGGGTGTGCTCGTCTAGGCCTAGTGTTTGAGGCTGTGGCGGCACAAGACCTTTAAGTGAACATTTAGCAATCTGGTGCACAGACCTGCTGTATCTACGACCAAGCAATATTTTGATACTAAAAGATGACCTAGATTTGCTAAGCATGACATATGAAGCATCAAGAGTGGAGGCTGTGCTCACTATGCATATCTGATGCGGAGAGCACTGTCTGAAAAGCAATTTAAACCATGGTTAGGCATATGGATTAACAATATTTGGTATTCCAACAATGTATACAAAAGAAGACAGCATACTTCCTTTTGAATCTTTTCATCCTCTGGTATCATTCACTTGATAGCTTAAGTAGTTGTACAGGTATAACTTGGATAATTTATAATTTAGGTCCTATACTATACAATTATTAGTGGCTTCCTTACTCTTTTGCTGCATATAACAGACTTTGTTTCCACACGGCTTTCTTCATTTACCGTTTTCTTTTCTCTCCCTTTGTGTGTATGTGTGTATATATATATATATATATATATGCTGAAAAGTATCAAGTTTCTTTTTAACAGCACTAAGGTATAGAAATTGAAATACATTCTGAAGCATTTTTTAAATTTATTGACAGGATTGTTAGGTCACAGCTGTGAAATGACTACTGGGATGTTTAGCACACATTAAACTAGACAGAAATATATTATGCAATGACTGTCTCTATTTTAATACATAGCGTAAAATCCAGTTACATGACTAGTAGCAGTAGTATTAGTAGTAGTAATTTTATTGTTTAGCTATAAGATATAGCATTGCAGTATATAACCTCTTATTGCTTATTTTCTTCAGTATTTCCCTCGCTATGAAAATACCTTGTTATGAGAATACCTTGTAGTCTGTCATGCAGAGCTGCACAGACAACCGGATCTGCACCATAGCATGGTGGGCCATTACAACAGGGTATTGGGCAAGTCTGGTAGGTGATCAGTTGACGCTTTACACATTTGTGAATGCAAAAGCCAAGGTATGTAATTTTCATCTCACTAATATCTGCCAGATCTGCCATTTCCTGGCCCCCGAGACTGCGGGGCTTCTTGTTCATGCCCTGGTTGTTTCCTGCCTGGATTACTGTAATAGCCTCTTGGCGGGTCTCCCTTCTTCCTCACTCTGTTCTCTTACTCTAGTATAGCACACTACTGTACATGCTGTATTAGATTTGCCCCATTATTCCCACATTCCCCATTATTGCAGGGCACTGCATTGGTTGCCTGTCAGGGCAATGGCACATTTTAAACTCCTTTTCCTGACTTTTAAAGTCCTGCGTGCTTCCCTTCCCAGTTATTTGGCTGAGTTGGTCGAATGGCATGCTCCTCTTTGGAGAAATCAGTCACAGATTCCAGACTTCTGGTGTTACCTTGGACTAAGGTGGCAAATTTTAGGTTCTGCGCATTTTCCCATCTTGCCCCATGATTGTGGAACTGTCTCCCTGTACACTTTCATATGGAACCAGAACTGGACAAATTTAGACGAGGCCTGAAAACCTATTTGTTTGAGTGGAGCCATAGGTGTTGGTGTATGGACTGAGGAACAATCGGCTTGTTTTTGAGTTTTAAATTCTCTGTTTTTTTTATTTGATTGGTTGTGAATTAGTTTAATTTTTGGTTTGTAATTTATCTAATGTGTATTTATTGATTTTTGTTTATATTGCTGTGTTTTGAATGTTTTGGTTAATTGAAATATAAATATAAATCTGTATTATTATTATTATCATCATCATCATCATCATCATCATCATCATTTCTCTTTTCTCGCTTGTGGCAGTTTTTCTAGATGAACATGACGGGCTTTGCCTTCCTGACTACTGAACATGTTTTGACTATCACTGTTTTCTGGATGTTTGTGTGGATGTAGTTTGGCAGACCCAGTTTCTGAATGTTTTCCATATAGGTGGTTTTTTTTTAATGTGATGCTGGTGTCTGATGTGACAAATGGAATAATTGTGACCTTTTCCTGTTGCCATAGTTCTTTAACTTCCATAGCGAGTTGTGTATATTTTTCTTTCTTTTCCTCTTCTTTTTCTATAACATTTTTGTCATTAGGTATTGCTATGTCAATGAGGTACATGTGTTTTTCTTTTTTTGTCTATGACCGTTATGTCTGGTCAATTGCAAGGTATTGTCTTGTCCATATGAATTGTTCTGTTCCAGTATATTTTACGGTCTGCATTTTCCAAGATTGTTTCAAGGGAGTATGTATAGTATGGTGTAGGTTGTTTGATAAGGTTGAATTTGGTGGCCAGTTGTTGGTGAATTATTTTTGCAGCTGTATTGTGTCTGTTTGCAGAGTTCTTTCCTGCCAGAATTTTGCATCCTCCTGTTACATGGTCTATTGTTTCTTGGAATTGATGACATTTCCTACATGAATCTATTGTTACTCTGTTATCTTTTATGATGAAGTTTTGGTAGTTTTTATTTGCTGTGACTTATCTTGTATGGCTATTAGGTATCCTTCTATTTCAGGAAATAGCTCACCCTTTCTAAGACATTTGCATGATTGTTCTTTATTTGTGGGTTCTATATGATGTTGTAGTGCTTTCCATGTAGTGCTTTTTCTGCCCATTTTTCTCTGTGTGAGTGTGTTTGGTCATCCTTCTGTAGTGCTAGGTTGCGTGGGGTGCAATTTTTATCTGCTTTTACTATGGGGGTGGTTTTAGTGTGAAATAATTCTCTGAATGATTTTATTTGTTTAGTATAAATTGTGTCAATGTCCAGCAAATTTCTTCCTCCTAGTGTCCTGCTGACTGTCATTCTTTCAATGCATGAATTGGGATGGAGCATGCAGTGTTTTGTGAGTTTGGTGTGATTGAGTCTGTTTATTTCTTCAAGTTCAGTGTGTGACCAGTGTATGGTCCTGAATGAGTATGTGAGGATGGGTATTGCGGAGGAATAGATGGCTTTGCAAATGTTTTTAGAGTTGAGTTTGGATTTTAGGACTTGTGATAGGCAGTTTTTATATTGCATTCTTAGTTGAATTTTTACTGTGGAGCAGTTGATTTTAGTGTTTTGTTGGAATCCTAAATATTTCTGTTTTGTTACTTAAGTGTTTCTCCTGTTTCTACTTCTTTCGATTTTCCTCTGTCTGTAGCATCTTGCATTTTCCTATCCTGAATTCCATCTTCATGTCTGTCGTGAGTTCTTCAGTGATTCGCAGGAGAGCTTTTATGTTATTATTAGCAGTAGTAGTAGCCATCCCTCCAGTTCCTGTTAATGGCCTTACACTGTGTCCATGCATGTGAAACAGGGATCTACTGAATACAGCTCCAACCCAAATGCACATGTATGGGGATGGATCATGCCCTGTTTCTGCTCGTACTTCTTGAAACTGAATGCTACTGCCTGTTCTTCCTACAAGAAAGCGGAAGCACATTTCCCTTCCCTACCATTTTAATGTATTCAAGAGAACCATTCTTCAGAAGCTTTAAGTTAGTCTATGGGATACATCTACACCTCCAAATAAAGAGATTTTTCATGTCAGATAATGGGGCTAATGAGAGAAGAGTAAAAAGACAGTGCTTGTAAACATGGCATAACAGCATTTTAAAGTGAAATCTGTCCTTTTATTTTCAAAATAAAAGCACTGTAATTCACAAGGGAGAAAGAATGGTGAATATGAACTGAAATCTTCAATGAAAACAACTTTCTGCTGCAGAAATAGTTTTCTTCTCAGATGGTTTATCAAGAAAAGGGCACAAATAATCTGTTTCAAATTTAGACTGAAGGACAATGTTTCTAATGATGGCTGGTACTTGAAATCAGATGGTATTGTTTGCAGTAGCTTTCAGCTCTGCAACGTTTTATGACCTGGTCCCACTGAACATCTACAGGGTGTGCCTCCTGATTGCCCCTCCCAGGGTGTCTAGTAAAATAATAGCAACATAAAGATGATTACCACCTTATAGATCAGGCTTTTTAAGTCTTATATGCACATTACTAGTCTATTGCTAATCTATAACTCCATAGAAGCTCGTAGCTGCCAATCATCACCTCGACAGCTTTTAAAAATACATTTTTATCCCCACCCCATCCAAAATTGATTGCTGTTTCTCTGTACATCCACTTAGTTATTTATTGAAACTTCTGAATAAACTTTGTTTGTTTGTAAAGCAGTTAAAACAAAATATCAGGATGTGTTAGGATTGCAGCCTCAAACTGTTATATTAATCTTTGTTAAACAAAGACTATAATGTCTTTGTAGAAGTTTACACATCATCACGGAAAGCCTTCAATCAACATAGAATTGAGTTTTGCACCAAGATCTTGCTGCTCCTGATTGAAAATGCATGATGCTGTCACTTCAATCGGGGCCGTTAGCCCATGCTACACCCCCCCACACACACACACAATTGGGGGAAGATGCAATGTGGGCAAATCCCCAGCTTTGCATGCTGCACATCATCCCCAGGTGGGTCAGCACAGAAACGGTTGGTGCTAGGAAGAGTATAACAGTGGGGATTCCCCTTTGCATCACTCGCTCAAGCAGTGAGCAGGGGAATCCTCTCAGGTATCTCCAAACATAGATTGGAGGAAACAGTGAGGATTCCTCCAGGGGCCGGACTAGGTCTGTGGGCCAGAGTTTCCCCATCCTTGTTATAAATATCTAAACTCTCATGTAAGTTTCAATTTGGCTAGCATTCCATATCCTGATCTTAAACACATTTGCTTGAAAGTAATTTGAAACTTGCTCTTAGGTGAGTATGTTCTGGATAATAGCAGTAAGGAGTGTGGTATAATGCTTGCAATGATTATAAATTGTCTCAAAGTGGAGATATGGTTCTGTTGGATGTTCATAGTGCACAGCATCAATGAGGAAATCTGGGAATCTATAATTAACTTAGAACAACTACATCCAAGTTCTGTGGGAGGAGGCTGCACTATGGGTATCAAAATAGACAGGTAGAGGGTAAATTCTGAAGATCACATGGGAGAATAATATGTGGAGCTATTATTATTATTATTATTATTATTATTATTATTTTATCTCTTTCTCGCTCATGGCGGTTTTTCTAGATGGACATGACGGGCTTTGCCAAGTCATGCTGTGTTTTACATATTCAGGAATTTCCTGACAATTGAGCAAGTTTTAAGTATGACTGCTTTCTGGATGTTGATGTGGATGTATTTGGTAGGCCCAGTTTCTGAAGGTTTTCTGTATAATATTTTGATGTGATGCCAATGACTGATGTGACTAGCGGAATAATTGTGACCTTTTCCTGTTGCCATATTCTTTGACTTCCATAGCCAGTGGTGTATATTTGTCTCTCTTTTCTTCTTCCTTTTCAACAAAATTTTTGTCATTTGGTATTACTATATCGATGAAGTATGTGTGTTTTTCTTTTTTGTCTATGACCGTTATGTCTGGTCGGTTGCAGGGTATTGTCTTGTTGGTATGAATTGTTCTGTTCCAGTATATATTATGATCTGCATTTTCCAAGATTGTTTCAGGTGAGTATGTATAGTATGGTGTAGGTTGTTTCATAAGGTTGAATTTGCTGGCCAGTTGTTGGTGAATTAGTTTTGCAGCTGTATTGTGTCTGTCTGTGTAGTCGATTCCTGCCAGAATTTTACATCCTCCGGTTATTTGGTCTATTGTTTCTCAGAATTTATGGCATTACCTGCATAGGTCTGTTGTTACACTGTTATCTCTTATGAGGTATTTTTGGTAGTTCTTGGTGGATATAACTTGATCCTGTATAGCTATTAGGAATCCTTCGGTTTCTGGAAATAGCTCATCCGTCCTGAGCCGTTCGTATGATCGTTCTGTGTTTATTCGTGGGTTCTGTATTATGTTGTAGTGCTTCCCATGGAGTGCTTTTTGTGCCCATTTTCCTTTTTTCTCTGCGAGTGTGAGTGGTCGTGTTTGATCTTCGTTTTGTAGTGCTAGTTTGAGTGGGGTGTAATTTTTATCTGCTGTTACTATGGCTTTATGAATTCTCTGAGTAATTTTATCTGTTTAGCATGCATTGTGTTAATGTCTAGCAGACCTCGTCCTCCTTCTTTCCTGCCAATTGTTGTTCTTTCAATGCATGAGTTGGGATGGCGCATGTGGTGTTTTGTGAGTTCGGTGCGATTGAGTCTGTTTATTTCATCGAGTTCAGTGTGTGACCAGTGTATGATTCTGAATGAGAATGTGAGAATGGGTATTGCGTAGGTGTTGATGGCTTTGAAAATGTTTTTAGAGTTGAGTTTAGATTTTAGGATTTGTGATAGGCCAGTTTTATATTGCATTATTATTATTATTATTATTATTATATATGAGCAAAATCAGGGATTCTTCAGCTCGTTTTCTGTAAATATCAGAGACAATATTATTATTATTATTATTATTATTATTATTATTATTATCACTTATATACCGCCCCATAGCCAAAAAAAGTAACAGCCATTACACTTTTCTATCTGCATTCTGGGCATTTGGGTGTGCCTCACTTTATCATATTAAACCAAAATAGCAATTTGCCAATAGCATATATCACAACACTTAAGAATAATTATGGAAGAGAGCTTAAAACTAAATACAACTAAATGCAATTAAAAAAAAGAAAAAGTTGATTAGGAAATAAGATTACTTACAATAAAGAAAAGGATGTATTTCTAATCTGGTTAAAAGCAAACTTTCATTGTTTCATCCTCACACGCATATACACATCATTCATGCACATAATAATGCACCCTTGCACACCCCTGCATAATAATGCACGCACACACACCATTTCAAGGTCCACCTTTTCAGTTGATTTATTTTCCCAGGTGCCTCTCTCAGCAGTGAGGCAGGGCAAACAGTTTATATGGCCTAACTCCTAGCGGCTGCAGTCCCAGCACACACACACAGAGAAAGGCTTATCTCCGATCGGATGCAGATGGAACAAACTCTTTCCCTCTGTTGGCAATGGGAGAAGAGAAAGGGGAGCAGACAGGGTGAAAAGCTTTGTGGGCCAGATGGGTAACCTTTTTGGGCCCTACTTTGTCAAATGGACTGGAGGTTCCCCATCCTTGTTAAAGAAACAATGCATTAAAGCTGAGCCAGAGAAATGCCACAGGCATGGTATATGCCAGAAGAATGAATGAACTAAATAAAACATACTTGTGGAATACTTCATAGGTGGAACAGCTCCATGGGACCAGGCTATCCAAAAGATTGCCTTCTCCCATATGAGCCTGCCTAGTCTTTAAGATCTTCTGGAGAGGCCCTCCTTTCAAGACTGCCACCATAAGAGGCACTTTTGGTGGCAACACGAGAGAGGGCCTTTTCAGTAGCCGCTCCCAGGCTGTGGAAGTCCCTCCCAAAGAAGGCTGGGTTCATTCCCACTCTGCCGGCCTTCCAGCAGCAGGCAAAGACTGCTTTATTTAATAAGGCTTTGAACTGTAAATGGGTCTGTGGGTTGGGTGCTCTTTTTATTCTGTAACTGTTATGTTTTTATTGAATTTCAATGTGGTTTACTATTTCAATCTATTTTAAATTGGGTTTTTTCAAACCGCCTTGCCATTACCGCCCCAAATGGCCGAAGCTCCCTGGACAGTTCACAAAAACTAAAACCACAAAATACAGCATAAAAAAGCTTAAAAGTATAGTATAAATAGCAAAGATATAGCAGTGAAGCAGCTGGAATGGAGTGGGAAAGTGGCAGTGATGGGGCGGAGGCGGGGATAAACTCATATCAAATCCTACAACCTTTCAATCCACGGCCATGCTGTTGAAAGCAGAAGTCTGATCCAGCACCAGCCTCAGCACCAGCCTCAGCACCTTTAATTTCCCATTGAGGGAAATTAAAGAATTTCCCTCAATGGGAGGTGTGAAATTAAAAACAACCCCCTCTCACCATATTTCACCCTGTCCATGGCTTCACAACAGAGCATTGGATAAGGTTTAACTCAATACCCAACCTAAATGTCTCTGACCTCATGTCATTCACAAGAGTGGACTTGGATGATGGAAAACTATAGCAAAAGGGTGCATTGCAAAAAAAGGGGGCAAATTGCACAAAAGAGCCTGGCCTCACATGGGAACATCAGCACGTTGCTAACTCCATTCCAAGGGAATCCAGGCGCAAACGCCTAGTACCAAATTCCACTCCAACAACTGTGGGTGTTAGGACAGGGCACCCCATACCTTCAGGAAAGTGGGGACATATTATGAAATGTATACCAGCTGGGTTACCCTTGCTACCTCAAGCCAGAACTCCCCTTGTCTTATCTGGTTTATCCTTGTTACCTACACAGCATGGAATAGTGCCCCCTGTACATAAGGATGAATCTCATCTCCACATGCATGGAAGCCCTCTGTTGGCGAAGCCCAGGCAATCCACTCCAATCATTGCTGCAGCTTTTGAGAACCTACAGCTTCAATGCATGAAACAGAACAAACAGCCATTGGACACACAGAGTTCCACTATACACCCCCCCCCCCAGGCCCAAAGTGTACATATAGTCACTTCTGTCTCTGCCTTCAACAATGGGTGCAAGGCTGAAGCATGAATACAGTTACTCTTCCTCTCAATCCCTTTCCCCTCTCACCTTCTCACAGCTATTTGTCAACCCATGTCATAGGAACATAGGAAGCTGCCTTATAATGAGCCAGACCATTGATCCATCTAGCTCAGTATTGTCGACACTGACTGGCAGCAGCTCACCAGGGTTTTAGGTGGGATTCTTTTCCTTTCCCTACCTGGAGAAGCCAGGGATTGAACCTGGGACCTTCTGCAGGCAAAGCATGTGCTCTCTCACACTGAGCTATGGCCCCTCCTGTAATCTTGCAAGCTCCAGGATAGTTAGGCAAAGATGAAGCTGTGGCTAGCATGGAGCTGTACCTGCTATGCTGCTGCCTGAGGAGAACCACTGTCTGAGGCACAGGAAATGGATGGCAACCCCACACATGTCTTTCCATTTCAGGATCTCCTCCATCCTGAGTCCTGTCTAATAAAGGCTTTTACATGGCTAAATTTGATGCCTTGTTCCCTTCCATCTCAGTGTGATCTGGCTTCAGCTGGCCTCAGGATGGGACTCTGAGTAGAGAGCCTGATGGGCTCTGGGACAGTGGTCTCTTCTCTCTCTCTGTTCAGTCAGGGTGCACTAGTGGGATGGGTGTTCCTGTCCTGGTGGATGGGTGGATGAAGGTGGAGGGTGTGTGAAGCTAGCAGATTTGGCTTATTAGGCAAAATAGCAGGCAGTTACCATGAAGAAATGATGAGCCAAAGTAGCTGGTTGTCCCATATAGAACTGGTGTTCCATTCAGCACACCTTCTTCTTGGCTGAGGTGTGACTGGGTTAGGGGGCCTCTTTCCTGTTTGCTAAAGCGGGGTTGTACCCTGAATTCAAACCAGCACACACACACATGGCATGTAAAATGTGACCTATTCCACTAGATCAGGATTCCTACTGGAACCAATCAGAGTTTTTCTCAAAGGCTAACAGCAATCTGGGGGGTGGGGGGTGGGGTGGGGGGAGCACATTTGTCAGGATCACAACTGGGGAGAGAAGGATTAAATCTTCCCTCCCCTTATATTGTAGTCTCAATGGAAATAAGCTCCCCTGCACATATTATTAATATTATTTCTTTTAAATGAATGAGTTTCTAATGATAAATCCAGTGTCACTTGCAGTTTGGCCATTAAATATCCCCTCATGGGGTGTTTGCTTAGCTCAGTTTGAGCTGAGATTAGTGTTCAAGAGTTGAACCAAATGATATTTTGAATCAATTTAATTTAATACAACTAACATTATGAGCCAATTTAGGCCTGTTGCAAAAGTAACCTTTTCCCCAAGAGTTATCTAAAAATATTCGTAATTGGTGACCCATTTCCAAACCCAACTGAACGGAGTTTGGCTATCATTAGTCGGATCTGGATGCTGCAGTAATCTAAACCCCAGAGGGGCCTGGCACTGCTGACTGGACTCAATGTCACATGTGATTAGGGCTGTAACTGCTTTAAAAACATCGGAACCATCCAAATCTTTCCTTTTTCTTGGCGTAACCTTGAAAGACAAATGGAAAGACTGGAGTGCAGCAGTGAGAATTGATGGTGGGACACTGTATAAAGGAATGTTGCTTTCAGCTAATCTGAGGCACACTAGGAAATGACAGTAGCTAGAAAAACTGCAGCAAAATACTTTACCCACAGTAGTGACTTCATGTAATACTCAGTCTATACACCGACACTGATATGTTGCACCACTGGTTATTTAAGGAGCTTTGGTCTTCTTGATGTTTATAACATCACTGTATATGTTCCCTAGCAGTGGTAATTGACGTCTCAGTTGTTGTCTTTCTTGCTGTGTTGTGTAGAATTGATGACTTTCCTTGTTATTAGCTCCTGCAGGTATTGTATGACTTGTATTTCAATTAAAAGGAGACAATTAGATGTGTCCTTCTATTTAGCTGTCCTAAATAAGAATGTCATTCATAGATGTAGAACAACAGAAGTCAGATCATGTTTTCTATGGAGTATAATGTTACCTCTCCTGAAGCTTTATTTTGCCGTCTGGAATTATTAGGGTTGCAGTTTTGACTACTGCAAGCCACACTTCTGGGTCAGTCTAACTGCCAGACACTAGAATTAATTGCAGCGTAGGGAGAATCTGTCAGTGATGCAATGCAATTCTATTTTATAAGGTATTTGCAGTACTGATTTCTTAAAGATGGACGACTCTTGTCTGACAGCCACATTGAAAATTCCCTTTATAGAACATAGGAAGCTACTTCTACTGAATCAGATCATTGTGGTCCATCTTGATCAGTGTAGTCAACACTGACTAAACCTACTTGGAGATAACAATCAGGGACTGAACCTGGGAGCATCTGTATGCAACGCATGTGCTCTACCACTGAGCTATGGCTCCTTTCAAGCATAAGTACTTCATGATGTGATAAACCCATATCTGTAAGACAGCACCTGATGCCAGGAACTTAAGTCTGCTTCTACTTCTGGTTTCCCATCACTCTGCCTGTTCAACTACTATTTTTGTCACAATGCTCTGAACTTCCGGCAATACCGGAACCCTGTCTGACTAACTCTGTCCAAGAGCCTTTCATTACACTGAAAGCAGATGTAGACATGATGAAGTGATAATAAAACAATGGAGTGATAATGAAATAATAATAATTTGTTTATTAAATTTGTTTTTAGCTGTTTACATTGTTTAAATTTTCCTATATAAACTTTTAGACTATTTTTATTATGTTGTATTTTGCATTTTTATGAATTGTTGTAAATCGCCCAGAGAGCTTCAGCTATGGGGTGGTACAGAAATGAAGATGATAATAATAATAATAATAATAATAATAATACATCTTGAAATATTTATACTCTTGATGTGTGCATGTTCTTCTGCTTTAAGACATCTTCCTGTTGTTGGTGTCTATGTCACTGTGGCAGGCATCTGACATTCTGCAGGCCTGCTTCTACTTATTAAAGTCTTCCTCACCTTTCCCTCTCCAGGTGCCTCTAAATCTTCCGTACTTTAGAGTTCTGTTTCAGATGATGCATCAGTGTCATCTGGGTGAGCAAGGGGGCATCATTCCTCATCTGTGATCAAGCTTCCCATTATTGAGCATGAATACATGTTTTTTTCAAAGGTTTATGCAAGTCTCTATTGGCTGTATATGCCCATGCTTCAGGTACAGGCAATACATTTGCCATATAAGTAATAATCAATGCAGACACTACCGGTAATTGATGTTATATGCATTTGTACATTCTCAAAGGTATGTCATATTGTGTGTTCGTTTGCTTTAAATTTAACCCTAAGTCCACAGATAGGCAACAGCAGTGCTCAGTGTGTGAGAGAAGGTAAAAAGGACAGAGATTCAAGAGCTGGGTTAACAGTAACTGCCAGAGAGTTACTATGATTTCAGCACTGACTATTTGCTGTGGGTACAGCTTTCAGGAAAAGAGCAACAAGAGAATTTATTTAGGTGTAGGTGAACTATAGGATGTCACTTAAGTACTGGTTGAGAGCTATATAAGCTGTCTTTGTGTGTGTCTTTCCCACAGAATATAGCGCCTTCATGGCTATTTAGAATTGTGGTATTGTGGCTTCTCTTGAGGCAATGCTGATACTGCAGCTCTATCAGTAGTTAGTCAGAGAGTGCTGAATATTTCACATACTGACTGCATTGAGACCTTCAGATTTGACTAGCTGAATATATTCCTCTTCAGCACATGTTGCACAGAGTAATGTACAATAGAGGCCAAGTGTGTGTAGCCAGCCCCTCTGGGTCCTGGTCTGCACGTGACCAGCCCGGCATCATCATCAACCCGTTCCAGAAACCAGTGTTTTCATTCATGTTGGGGCTTTCCACTAGAAGTGCTATATAGCAGTTGCACTGGGGCTGGCCAAATGTGCATGGGCACCTATTGGATATTACCCAGGATGTTCAACTTTCTTCAGTACTCAAGGAGAGGGGTGTTGTTGCCTCCATTTGAGCCCCTTATTTGGTGACAGGCATTTTCTAATGCAAAGTAGGGGGTGGTGTGTATATGGTATGGTTCACCATATTCTTTGTGGGTAATGGTGGTTCCTATGACCTCATACAATGCCTCTTGGAAAAACAGGGATTAGTTAACGTCCAAAAGGCATTCTTTGAGGTACTGTTTTTTTTCTGAATGTGACAGGGTTTATTGATTGAATGCATGTAACCATAATTGCACCAGTCTGGCTGTGTAACGTATTGGGGTGGGGGTGGGGCAGATCTGGGCAAGATCTACACTACCGCTTTAAAACAGTTTAAAATGGTTAATAACAGTAGTGACAACTGTTGGGGCCCAGGACACACTCCATATACAGTTTTCAAAACGTTTTCAAAGTGTTGTATCCTGCTTGGTGTAGATCAGTCCCTAGAAGGACAGTTTATCTGACAGGGGGCTGATCACACATATTGAAATATGTACAAAACTCACATTTTCAAGATATTTAGTGTTCAAGAGCAGTAGTCAGGTGGTGGACTTCTATATTGATATTGGAGAATCTGTTTCTGGATCATGGAATTTTGTACATTTTACCCAGAATTCCATTCTATTCTATGTCTGCCCTAACAAGGAAGTAGGAAGTTAGCAGATCAAGAAACGAAGGGGCAGCAGACTTCCTGCTTCTTTGATAGAGCTTCTACAACGCTGAGGGGAGTGCAGAGATCGGCAGCAGAAGCAAGAAGAAATCGTGAGCGGTAGGTGGGAGATAGGAAAGACACATGGAGGTGACTGGAGGGGAGTGCAAAGGCAACTAGTAGCCATGCTCAGAAGTCATGGCAGGCACGAGTGTTCCCAAAGGCACCATGTTACCACCCCCTGCTGCATCAAGTCCTACAGTAAAAACCTGCTAAAGTGGTATGTCATATTGCCCTGTGCTGTCTTGCATTTCCTGTCTTTGTTGAAGAAAGCCCTGGGGAAGAGGTGTCCATTCAGAAAATGCATACATATACAAAATTTTGCCTAATATACATTGTTTCCAAGCAATTTCCCTAATATAATACATTAGTTTAACAAATGCACACATTCTTGTGTACACTATCCCCAATATATGCATTATTGTACACATTTTTGGATTGGAAATCTGCATTGCAAAATAATTAGAAGCCCAAATACAGAATGGTAACTCCATTTTGCATATGGATTCAGAAAGTGCAAATTATGAAGGTTTTCACAGAAAATAGAACCGAACAAATTTCTCCCTATCCTTATCTCATTATTCATATTTTCTATAAATGCAGTGAATATTGGAAGCAGCAGGACCCTGTCAATCCTCCTGCAATTCAAATATCATCAGCAGCCTAGTATATGCATTCCAATGCAGGAGTTGACTGTGGGCTCAAAATTGGAGGTTTCATAAACAGCAAGGGCAAGTACAGATGTGTGTGTGCAGGCATGTGCCCCTTTTGGTGGAATCCTGCATACAATTCCACATGCTTCCTTTTCTCCATTGTGTCAGTGGTTTTGAATGAGCTTTCAGATTTATGAGCATCTTCCTACCCTGTTTTGACTGTAAACAAGGTTTTAGATGGGCAAACCCATCTTTTCCTGAAGGTACATCCAGAGTATGAATATGAGAGGTGCTGAATACCCAACACTAAGAGTAAAAGAAAACTACAGTGACTGATATTTTCCAATGCACTTTCTAGAAATGTCAAAGACAGCACTTAACCAGTGAATATATGTAGTAGGCGGGGGGGGGGGGCTGTGTAGCTCCCTGGACTATATAGTTATATGGACTACATAGTTATACTTCTATATAATATATAGTATATGAATGATGCAATAATAACATAGTCTAAATGAGTTGCTGTAAAACTAGCCTACAAAGAAATACTCAGCATGATTTCTTGAACTGAAAGCAACTTTTCTAAGCAACATTTTAAAGGTCTATGTATATTAATGATGATAATAAAGGGAACTACCACAGAAATTAAAAACCATCTCAATAATTAATGGATAGGTTGATGATATAAACTCACATGGGAGGAAACATTTTATATCTTAGAAACACCATTGTAATATTTTGATTGGATTGATATCTGATTTCACAATGGAGACTGATATCATATAACTATGTAAGAGGCTAAGTGCTCTCATTCCATTAGTGAGCCAGATAACTAGGCACTACATTACCAAAACACTAGAGATAAAGGGTCATTCTTGCTATGGTCCTTAAAAAGTCCCCAACCCCAACCCCATCACTTTGTGTCATTGAACTGATCATTCCCTTAATATGTACCTTAATCATAAAGACAGAAACATGTTCAACGAAAAAGAACATACTGCCTTTAGCCATTTGCACTCTTCAACAGACACCATGTTTCAACATCTCATTTTGCATCAATAAAACTAGTCCACAAGGTCAGACACAATTAAAACTGCTACCTTCCAGTAAATACTAAGAAAGAATGTAATCTCATGGATGGTCACACTTTTGATCACAAGTGCAATGTTCAGCCAGATGGCAAAGAAAAGAAAGGACATCAACAAAACAATGCCAACCCAAGGCAGACCCATTTGAAACAAGGTCTATGAACAGCAGTTTACTTGTTAATAACTAAGGTCTAAAATGAGTCAAACAGAAATAGAATGCTGAACAATTAAGATTCTTCCCATAAGCCCATCTCTATCATTTTATTAAAGGCAACTGGGAAAAGCCTTACTGAATTAGTAATTCTAAATTATATTTGAAGAAAAACAAATTAATGCAATAATTTTCTTTTTGAAATTAATTTAAATCTCAGAGGATCCTATAAGACATTTTATCTTTACTATGCAAGGGAAAAAAGTTATGAAAAGCCTTACTGTGCTACTTTAGGTGAAGATTCATTGTTCCACAGTCACGGGAAATGACCACTATTCCCAAGCAACTAGCTTGTTGAACACACACAGCACACACAATTTTTTTTTTGCTTCTGCACTTATGCCAGCAAGAGAACTCTCTTCACTTTCTCCCTCTTCCTTTTCCTCTCTGATATATCAGACATCCAGATCAACATAATTTGTGGCATGTCTTTTTCTAGCATGTTAAATGTCTTTTAAATTTGTGGGAGGGGAAAGATTCAGGATATTTGGTAAACAAAATCCAATTTCTTTGTAGTTCTTCACTTTCACATTAGTCTCTAAAGGTTTTTGCATGTTTGAAGGGGGAAAGCCAGTATTTTGAGTACAAATTGCTTAAGTACCAACATGGTTAATGGTCAGGAATGATGGAAGTCATAGTCCAAAACATCAGGAGGGCTCCAGGATGGGGACATCTAGTTTCTACTCACAGGGGTGTCATCTGCAGATTACATATTCGGGAGAAGGGAGAAGGAACTGGCTTCATTTAGCTGGGAAAATAAGATATGCAGGCTTGGCTTATGCCAATGCAACCAAAGTAGCCAACATTATTCCAAGCTACAACACCCTTCCCCTTTCTGTTTTCTCTTTCTCACCCTTTCTTCAGTAGTACACAAAGTAGGCAGGCCACAGTCACAGTCTTTAAAATGAAAGTGGGCTGTAGTTCATAATAACATTGTGGTTTTTAAGGTGCCACAAAACTCTTTGTTGTTTTGCAGTTGCCTCTCTGGAAATGTAAAATGAAACCGAAGCCTCTTGGTTGTGTCCAGTTTTGTCCACTCTTCTGAACTTGGACAGTTAAGAGATTGCGGAATATCCCTGGCCTAGACCTTATACTGCTTTGATTGCTGGCAGAAAGGAGCAAGGCCCGAGATATCATATCAACCACCCCTGTCTCTGCAGTGGTGCAGTCAAGGGTGAAGCACTCCTACGGCTTCATCCCAGTGTACCACCACTGTGATTTCCCAGTGCATCTTGCTGTCTCCGCTGTGCACTTGTCTTTTTCAAAAGAAGGCAAGAAAACATTTGTATGAATAAGGATGTGGCAACAAAATGAACATCAATAACAACAACACATTCTACATTGGAGTTTCCTAAAATATCTCATTCACCTGAGAATTCAAATACAGCATGGAACTAAATCAAAGAGTATTTGATATGGCTATTCAGAATGCAATTAGTGCTGTTAATATTCCTGTATGTATAAAAACTTTGCATCTATTCAGCTTCAGATAAAGTCTCCTACCCTTTCTAATATTAGCACTAGCTGTTTTCAAATTATTCTAACCAGGAATGCATGCTGATCTTTGTTCAGATTGAAAGATTGATAATGTCAATATAGGAGGCTCAAATAAAAAAATATAATCACCCTTTGAAGATGAAGAGCTATATCTTTGAGTTGTATTAAGGCTTAGTTCAGATTGTTATATGCCAAATATTGATAAAGATGAAAACAATAGTTGGTCAAAACTGTCCCTCCAGATACACATTTGCTCATTAGACTCCTGTGGCCAACTGAGATTAAAATAATATTAATTATTTAAATTATACACACCACACACACACACACTATTGATAGAAATGAAATGAAATTACTTTGAAGCTGTATTCCTACCCTACCTCTTGTTCCTTGGTGGTCATTTAGGGTAAAAACTGGAAAAATAAGAAAAAAATACAAGAACAAGGTGAAATAACTTTTGCGGTTTGGAAGCATGAGCAGTTAATGTTGGAACTGTTATCATAAAATGCTTATGAATGCAGAATCATGTGGTCTAGCATTGTGGCTAGACCATTCTGTAACATCTAGATCTAGGAACTGTGGAAAGCATCCGCCTTCCTACCAGGCAGCCTTAGAACTCATTCACTTAGTTCTCCCCGAGCCCAGCTCCCAAGCCCACGGCCAAATGGCCCTGAGCCAGCCTCCAGAAATAACCACACAAATTAAGGACTGAAGTAATTTATTAAAATCATAATTCTATTCCACGTAAGGCTCCAGTCGGTCAATAAACCATTTAAAATACAAGCAAGGAAGGGGAGGGGTAGTGGGGAGTGGGGGACAGGATAAGGTTTGAGGTAGAGATAACAAGCCATAAAACAATCATCCCACTCTAAATCACACCCAAAGGGTGAGAAGGCTTTCCCTGGAACGCACCAGACCTGAAAGCAATTAATCTACCTATTCCCCAGCGTCACCTCACTGGGTAGGGATCCCTCCATCCATGCACTGGTCCAGGAGAAGATGGCTTCCACCCAGTTACTATCCCATTTATTCCTTTTCGGGTTAGCTGGTACTGTGACTAGCCAAAATCAATTCCCGGCCGTCCCACTCACGCCACCAGCTGCCTCCCTGTGAACGAACCTTTCCCATAGCTGAAACTCTTGCAGCCCACTTCCAATTAATGCTGACCTTGGAGGAGGAGCCTTGCCTGGGCCTCCCAAGATCAGACAGGCCAGGTGTAGTTGCTGGGAACATTTTCTCATCAGAATTCTCTCCCTCTCAACTCAGAGGCCCCAGTCCTGCGAGGCAGGTCAACACTGCCTTTCTTAGCCAGACTGTAGCCATCTTGGCCCCTTTCTTCACAGGAACAATAATTTATAATTCATCACTGGTGGGCGTTCAGCTGGGTGGAAATATTCAACTCCCATTTGGTGAACCTAATCTAGCGAGGTAGAGTAGACTGAGAGAGAGAGACTTGTAGAAGTAGTTTTATATTTGAGCAGCAACTTAAATTTGACTTTCCGAAATGCTATCTCAAAACTCCAACAATTTCACTGTTGCACTTGAATGGGCAGCAGCAAATGCATATAAGAACTTTAGACTATGTATTTTTTGAACATCTGGATAAGCCCTAAGTCTTCTTGAAACCAGTGGGGTGTGTTGTCAGCATTTATTTCATAGCACTTAAATGTGCCTAATGTATTCCAGATTGAGCCTATTATTTATATCCACCTTGGCAAACACCAGAATGGAACAGAAAGTGGGCCACCACACCGAAACAATCTCAATCCTGGAAACAACACATACACACCCAGCAGAAGTCTTTGAAAGAAGTCATTTCAATCCACTGATGTTTTGCAAAGAACATTCTTAGAGAAGGTACATGACTAAACTTCTTCCAAGTAGTACCAGTTTGATTTCTAGCATGAAAGCACCTAGTACGGAGCAATCAAGACAGTCAAAGCAGGCATCCTGAAGTAATTCAAAGAGGTCACTGCAAAGGTAGAAGGGTTAGCTATCAGTTTCTTACAGTGACAAATCCACGAGAATGACACTGTTATGCAGGATGTTCTGCAAGCCCCCCCCCCCCCCACAAAAGCACAGGAACTTTTTTTTTTATGGTATGGTGTGGCGAATAAAGATCATGGATCTCATAATAGAACCAAAGGTTTGTTAAGGGGTCTGCGTCTTTTAAAAAAAGAAAGATCACGTTTAGGGTGCATGAAAAACTCCTACAATTCATAGCCTGGCTGGGGCATGCTGGGAGTTGTAGGACTTGTTTCTGTTTAAACATGTACAGCTTTATGCCCTTAATTGGATTAGAAGTTTGTTAAAGCACCACACACTAAATAAGATGTCTTTCTCTAGGACTCTTTCATATGAAACTGCTGCTACATGATTTGTGTTCTCAAATATATGCTATAAATGATGCAGCAAACTGACAATTATAAGACTGTGAGCTAAGGCAAGCTTTCACCCACTTCTACAAGTGACTTAATTTAAGCAGCCAATCTATTACTATCACTTTGGGGGGAAAACTAGTCCTATATGCAATCTCAAACATGTTAATCTTTATGACCAGATGGGATTGTTATCTTACACAGTAGGGGAAAAAACCCTCTATTCTTAATGGATATATTAAATAGTCAAAAGGATTTCAAATCAATTAATGAAACTCTGGCAAAATTAAGAGTAAAGCTCCCTGGCTTAATTTACACAAGACTTTTGTTGCAAGAGACTCTGAAATAGAAATTCACTCTGGATAGTTAATTTGGTTCATTAATGATGAAGAAACATATAGACAAATTCCATTAAGCTAAAAGATGAAGTCAACATAATGTTTTCTGCTTCAGCGGTTCCTTCTTACTAGCATGGTATAGATTAAGGCCATGCATCTGAACTGAACAGGGCTGCTTTGGAGCGATTTGAGTTTTGTCTGAGGTGAAACAGTGCTTCCCAGAAACTGCCTGTTGAATCAGGATGCTCCTGATTGATCTGCCTCGGAGATTCAGAGGATCCAAACAGAATCTGACAGTCATCATGCTGTCTGTTCAAGATGGTTACATCGCCCTTCCAAACTCTCCATAAAAGGGGGAGGGCAGAGTGGAGAGGCAGAGTACTGGGTGTGGTTTTGTGACTCACAGCTCTAACTTCCAACCAGGAATAATCTTTACCATGGCCCTGATTTTTACTTCTAATCATAGGTGTGTGCAGCACATTTCATTTGGGTATGCACCCAGGGGATTTTTTTAATGTGAACATTTATTGAATACTTAATCATAAAGGACATTATTTTCTACATTTATTTATTAAACACTGTAGACACTTATGCCCTGCTCCACATTCAACTTGCTGTTGAAGGAGGGCTGTTGCAGGTGAACGGGGGAATGAGGAGATGTTTGTCAGGCCCCAGCATTTGTGGTGGCACTGGCCAGAGGAGAGGCTTACAAGGTGATATTAGCCTTTTGGGGCCCTCCTCCTAGCATCTGAAGCGCAGCTCCCAGCAAAGTGATTCCTTTTCTCATAGGATCGTAGCCTCAAAACTATAATGCCTTAGGGCAAAACTACACATTCTGCTAATTGCATAAGTGCATCTGAGCAACATTGACTCCAATGGAGAAAAAAATGGGAGGGGTTAATCCTTCCCTCACAGAGCACTCTGTTCCCAATCTGAAGTTTTGCCCTTAGTTTGTGCAAGGAAAATTGTGAATACACCCAACACTAGAGTGAGACACAAGCTACATCTGAGAAGTGTGTGGGGGGTGGGGTGGGGTAGAATTGAAAATACAAACCACAAATTTTGCAGTAAGCAAAAGGAAAGCTTATGTGGGCAGTCTCATGCCCTCACTGCATTAAGGACTAGCAGCATACTAAGTTAAACTGTATAACTACATTCATCATCATCATCATCTTGTTATGCGGTCACAAACCCATTAGAAAACGTTTGAGTGTTGTATATGTAAACATTTAAGTGTTGGATATGTAAATTATATACAGTGATTTCATTAACAAATACATTTACAAAACAATGTTTTGAAAAACAGATAATATCGTCTCTTTGGGTGGCACAACTTCATCAGGATTGGTAAAGTTGATCTCCTCCCCTCCCCTTCTGTGCTCACTGCTTTGCATCTGCCTTTTGTACAATGCATGATGGGGGGGGGGGGCTTGAGGCTTTGTGGCTGACATAGTACAGCTCTATGTTATACCTAGCAGCCCTGCTCACAATTCTCTCTGCTTTATGCAAGCAAGAAAAATCCAAGGGAAGATGCAAGAAATCTGAAATGCACCTTTCCACATAATGTGCTTTTAAACATTCATCACCTTTCCCTTCATACCTCTGGGTTCACTTCTCATTTCCTTGCCAGAGGGCATGTATCTCCAACAGGGAGCACAATGGTGAGATGTAATAATAATAACAACAACAACAGAGTGCTCTGGCAATTACATTTCTACTTTTAACAACATGCTTAATGGGTTTATTTCAAAGTGTGTGTTATCTTTGGCATAGAAAAGAAAATATGTATTCAAAAGCCATTCTGTTATATCCCAAAGGCTATACATATGCTATCTTACTCACCTGGATTGAATTATCTTTATTCAATGTAGTTTTGGTAAGCCAACCATTTTACCATCTGAATAACACTTCCTGTACTATACACAATGTTAACATGAAATATTTATATGATGATAGCAGCTGTTCAACTGTGTCCTGGTAGCCATGTGTTCTTATAGGCATTTGACAAGTACCTTTATAGTAAGACATGCTCCCTGCTTTGAAAGGTCTAAAATAATCAGCTTTATGCTGCCATTCAGCTCTGTCTGGCTGAATGGCAGTGGGGTGGGCATTCATACAACAATTTTTTTTTAATACAATGAATGAAATCAGCATGATATTTGAGCTAAATTTGTGGATGTAACCCCAAATTTATTTTTCCCCATTGGGAAATTGGAACATTCCTAAGGAAGGAAATGGATTTTTCCCATTCCCCCCATCCCGAGTATCGGCTACAGCTTAGTTGAAAAATGGTGGAGGTGGTGGGGATAACGGGAGAAAAAAAACAACACAATACGAAACGGTTCACAGGGCCAGGAGAAGCGCTATAAAAAGGAGTTCAATCTGGGAAGAGGCTTGCTGTGATAAAGGAGCTGGCCTAAGAACCTTTTTGTTATAGGCAACATATTAAATACATGCATACATACATACATACATACATGTTTGCATTGGCAGCAGCAGTGTTTGTTTATTTGTTTTGCTACTTACCTAATTATTGTAAGCTGGCCCACTTGCTTTGTGGGCTTTTCCAAGACATTTTGAACCAGGATCAGGCAACGTATAAGAGAACCCCCAAGACAAAAACAAGGTTCTAAAAATCACCAAGAACTCCTCATCCCCAAACCATGGTGGGGATGGGAACAGCAAGTATAATATCTAAATATGCCTTACAAATCACCGTATCTTAGTAAGTTAGGCTGACCATATGAAAAGAAGGACAGGGCTCATATAACTTTAACAGTTGTAGAGAAAAGGGAATTTCAGCCAGTGTTATTTGTATGCAATTAGTTCCTGGTGAAATTCCCTCTTCATCACAACAGTTAAAGTTGCAGGGGCCCTGCCTTCTTTTGTATATGGTCACTCTAGTATAGTGCCTGCAACTTTAACTGTTGTGATGAAGAGGGAATTTCACCAGGAACTAATTGCATACAAATGACACTGGCTAAAATTCCCTTTTCTCTACAACTGTTAAAGTTACATGAGCCCTGACCTGGATTTTATCTGGTCACCCTATAGTAAGTGTTCTCTAGTAAGTGTTGCAAGTATACAAATGTCCACCATGACAAAATCTCTCCAACAGTTCAAATCAGGGCCAAACTACACGCGCTGCTAATCACACAGGTGTAGCGATATTTTTCTTTACTCCAGTGTAATTGTGATTCAGATTGGGCCCAGCATGCTCTTGGAGGGAAGGATTAAACCCCGAACCTGTTCCCCCCCCATCTTAAAAAGGAAAAATGCATCCATTTAAGTCAATGGAGTATATTTCCTTTCTTTTATTTCTTTTAACACCTCCCACGGTGGAGTTGAATTGGGTGGAAAAATGAGGGGAGGGATAATCTTCCCTTGCCCACCCCAGAGCACACTGGTTCGGATCCAAATCAGCACCACATGCAGTTACAGGGGAGCAAAGAAAAATGTCAAGCTCAGCTACACCTGTGCAATTAGCAGCCCTCACACTAACTTCAATATGTTAAAAATGGTAACATTATTCATCCTCAGTATAATTAATATAATGAACTTCCTTGGAAATCAACTGAATGACTACAACAAAATCAAAACACTGTTACCAAGGATGAGGAAATTCAAATGTTTTGTTCTTGAAAAATGAAGATTGCAGGGGTGGGGAAAATAAAGAGTAATCATACTGAGGACCACCTGCAAGTCAGAGTCCTTGGCTTCTAACCATAAGGCTTGCAAAATGCTTGGTGAAATACATTTATTGGGTCAAATATGGTCTAAATGTTTGTGTCAGAACACACATTTTCCATGTTAATTTTAGTACATATTTATTGTTGCAGAATGATGCTTAATGATTTGCAATCATATCCTCGTCTGCCACAATGTTTGGAACTTTTTAATAGCAGAACAGATGGTCGTAATTATTTAAGTAAAATGCAACAACCAGTCAAAAAAAATTGAGGGTATTTTATTGTGAACAAAATGAGATTTTTCTCATACTGTTTTCTGCATGACAAACCCTTCAGGCTTGAAGTGTATTGAATAGAGATGTCTTATGTGTTATGTATGAACAGATTGTAAAAATAATTTCTCAACCTTAGGAGGATTCACTATTGTACTAACATCCTTTTCTCTAGGAGTGCCTCCTAGGAAAGAATTAAGTTCTCTTTCCACCAACTTATTTTCCATTTTATAATTGGTGGCATATAGACACATTTCACATATGCAATATCATATCACATTTTATGAAATAACTTAGTTATAAAACGTTGCAACCTTTCCAGAATGGAGATTCCTGCCAGGAAAAGCACACACCTTTCTGTTAATATCTAAGGCTATAGATGTGTTAACCTAGAATGGAAATATGAAATTAATTCCATTCCTGCTTTAAATTCTTTCAAGCGTCTTGTTCACATGACTCACCAGGTACACAGAATGTAAAGATGGTATGAGAGTGAGATAATAGTAGTGGGTTCCCCCCATTCCCCCATTGATCATTGATCCCCACATTGAACCTTTGCTTGTACAAACTGCTTGCATCAAAAGAGCTAAAAGGTCTTGCATATCAAATATCATCTACTAATACATCCAATTTTGTCTCAATTTTACACCTACCCATTTGGGGATGGTTAACATGGATGACTTTCCCCCATGAGATTGTATAAAGTTTACTCAAGACAATCAAATAGACCTTTCTCCAGAAGAGAAGAGGTGCAGAGTAGAGAATCAGGGTGTCTTCACGGCGCAACTTTGCTGCTCTTTCCTCTTGAAACCCTGTGGTATTGCTGCTGCAAGGTGGGGCAGGAAATCTCCATGGCAGGAGGGAGAGCAAGCTTTCTGTAAGACATCTGGCTTGCCGAGCCCACCCCCTGCCTCCTCCTGGCTTCCCCATGCTTCTTTTGACTTATCAGCGGTTGCCACCTGCTCCGGAACGGCACCAGCTCCACGCCGAAGCAAGGTCACATGGTAGAAGGAACGTGGTGACTTCATTTCAAAGCAAAAAGCCAGGGTAAGTCTCCAACTTTTAAAATTCAGAGCTTCGAGGAAAAGTTCCATGGTGGCTGCGAGTTGGGGGTTGTGTCATATAACCGCACAGCCACTTCAGGACAAATAAGGCGTACAAACAGCCCCCAGATAAAATTGTTTGGGCGCAACAATTCGTTGACATGGTCATACATGTGAATGTGTTTAAAACTTTACAAAACTGAAATAAGTTGATAGACTTGCAGAACAGTTCAACATAATGAGACAAAACATCAGGCTTAAACTAGGCCTCATCTACAAGCGCCTTTACGCCTGATTAGGCGATTATGCGCATATTCGCAGAAGCGCATTTACGTCTAATACCTCTATACGAGAGGCGGCGAAGCGCATTACTGGACGACCAAAATGCGATTTAAACTGTTGACATGCAGAGAATCGCTTGTTCACATAGTCAAAATGCGCTTTAACGGCCGGAGGAAAATAAAACTCGCTATTTAACGCGCATTCGATAATGCGCATAATCGGAGAGAAAACGCGCCCCTACGCCCGATTTGCGCTCCGTTCTTGTAGAGGTAAATTTTTTAATGCGCTTTGAAAGAGCTTTAAATGCCTCTTGTAGAGGCAGCTCTATACAACAGCCTTCCACATTGTGGTGTGGTTCTCTCCCATCAGCCTGCATAGCCATTGACCAGGATTGCTGGGAGCTGTAGTCCCAAACATCTGGAGGGCATCTGGAATGAAGGCTGCTATACAACATCTACTTTTTATTTATGATTACACCTGGACTAAAAAAAGATATTTCAGTGCTGCGACAAGCAGAGTCAATAATAGTTAATACACTGCCATAATTTTATTTGAATCTAATTCTTGTACCTCAGAAGTGCAAATGAAAAAGGTTACATACAAAATAATCTCACACACACACACACACACACACACAAGTTAATTAAACTTGTACATAGGGTAGTCAGCTAACACTGGTGTTTCAAAGTGCATCTGAATCAGCCATAAAAAGGAGACAATCTTATATATAGCCCTTACATTTATTCATGCCTTGGAAATAAACCCTAAGTGCAGTGAAAAGTATAGCTTAGGCATAAGGGAGAGCATTTGCACCTCAAGTGTGATGAAGGCCCAGAAGGGTCACTAAATGGACCTAGTGACCTCTGTTCTCAGGTACAGACAATCAAAAATCTAATATTCCTTGCCAACTCCCAGCAGCTGAAGCTCCACTTGAGCTAGCTTGAAACTTAGCATGGGGAAAATTAAACACCAATGTTAATCTAGTTTCCCTTTGATTTTCCTCCCCAGACAAGTGGGGAGACTGATGCATGAGTCAAAAGGTGCTACCAACTATCTGTGATATTATATTGGTTTGAGAAGATATAATTGCTTTTCCATCATACCTTATTGTTTTATGATTTGTATTTTTAACCAGTTATCTGCAGGCACTGAGGAGTAGTGTAGGCAAGATCAAATATATGAAACTGGTGTACTTTAAAGTTTCCATCCATTCCAGTTACAGCAATATAAATATCCAGAAGGTTGATACTAAATTTACATGCAAAAGAAATCAATTAATTTCCCCCAAATATTGCCTTATTTTGTATAAACCTACCTTTAATAAAGAAAAAGGAGATAACCTAAGAGATAAAAAGTAACATTTTTACAGCTTTGTCTTGTATTGCTTGAAAATCCTATCCATTTTTCTTTCTCTAGTAAGCAAAGCTGTAAGCAAAGCTATTAACAACAATGAAATAAGTCCTTCCCTTTGTTAATTCAGTTACAATATTATAACATATATTGTAAATGCTGAGAATGTAAAACAGTTTTGAGTGATGGAGGCACAGGTCCCCTCTACATGGATTCGCTTTTGCGGCTGGTTAGCCGATTATGCGCATAATCGCAGAAGCGCATTTACGCCTAATCCCTCTGCACCAGAGGCGGTGAGAGGCGGCAAAGCGCATTAATGGATGTCCAAAATGCGGTTTAGAAGTAGTTAATGCGCATAAGCGCATATTCACACAGTCAAAATGTGCTTTAACGGTCGGAGCAAAATAAAACTCGCGATTTAACGCGCGTTCGATAATGCGCATAATTGGAGAGATAACGCGCCTCTACGCCCCATTTGCGCTCCGCTGGTGTGGAGGTAAATTTTTTAATGAGACTTCAAAGAGCATTAAACCTCTCGTGAAGAGGCACCCTTAGTTACCATCTTGAACTGTTCTTGCTATCAGGGTTTGTTTGCTCCAACAAGATTTAGAGGCTATCTTCTCCCAGGTTTTATCTTGAGATCCCAATCCTGCACATGAAGGAGGAATGCTAGGGTATTTATGACAAGCAACCTTATTAGCTTTGATCTGTAATGGCCTAATCCTGTCCTTTATTCAAGAGGCTGCAAATTGGATAGGGTTGTAACAAGGGCCAACCCAGATATGATATCAGAGATGCACAAATATATTTCCTAACATATTTTTCCAGTTTATTTTTAATATTGCATTAATTGAAAAAGAAAACATAAAAATAGCTGTAGAGCCAAATTTGGATTAGGATTTTGGTGCCAGAAATAGGAGGGTTAACTAGAGCTGCGCACAAGTGGCCTGTCAAAAATTTCCACCCTATTTATGGCTACAGAAATTGAGGGACAATTTCATCGAATTTGTCCAGAGGGAAATAGAAATTCTCCAACAATTTCTCACAGGCAGGCATCACCATTGGCAAGGGTTGTAAAACAACTTCATTCTTTCTTTTTTCCCCTAAGGGTGTGGTGTGTGTTTGTTTGTTTTTTGGCTTGAATGCTCTGCCACTGCAAGTGGTAACAGCATCAACTGCATTGGCAGCCTGGCCTCCATTTTACATCTTCCACGATGCTCTATATACTAGCATCACTCCAGGTCATTGATTGCATGCTATAACAATGGTGAAGAAAATATGAAGACAATTCTGAGAAGTGTCCCTTTATTTCTAGAGGATAAGAAAAGACAAATCTCAGGAATTTCCTGAATGTTTTTTTTCCCCATGAAAGGCGCTTCCATTTTCCTGCCTCAATCTCAAAGCATTTTATAAATTATTTTGAATGTGTGTTGGTGTTTTTGACCTTAGCTAATCACTGTGAGGTGGCTGAGGGGACTGTCTGTATTTTTCTTTCTATTACACATCTCACCATTGCTCTACAGTCTTCCAGGCTGCCTGCACTTCCTGATATGAAACGGCCCTACGGGGGGGAATAAAATCATGATGTCTTCCCCTGGGAACTGCGGGAAGCCAAGGAGGCTCCAGGATTTCAGAGAGATGACTGCACAATGAAAGACAGGACACTCACAGTTATCTCATAAGTAAGGTAAGCACAAGAACCCTGAACCAAACCCATGAGAATTTCTCTGAAATTTCTTCTCCTTTCAATTTTGTTTTGAAAGCAATTTCTTTTCTATGAAATTGAATGAGAATGGTTGAAATTTTCATGGGAGAAATATTTGGCACAGCACTAGGGTTAACCTTTTCCCTGTCAGGCTTGGGAAATTGGTTTTAGGAGCTGACTCTCTCTGGCGGAGGGCCCCTCTTCTTTAAAAGAATCCAGGAGGTCAGGGAGAAGAGAATAAAGTCTTCACTGGCAGTTAGCTCTTAGGCAGTTAGATTTCTGCAGAAAAGGTTTCCAGAGTGGAGCCTGGCAGTTTGGTATAAACCCTGTCATTTAGCTGATTCACCCTTGCAATGATCTATAGGGAAGTAGAAAAAGCATGAGTTTAATAAATATGTTCCCTTTTTGGAAGACTACTCTACATGACGATTCTTACCCTTTAGGCCTAGAAATCAAGCAAACCCATTGGATGTTAACATTAAATCCCCTGTGTTTCCCTGATTGGGGATTCCTCTCCAAAATTCTGCTCCACAATGCTTTCCTTTTGATCCTGGTTACTGAATTAAGGATTGTCGCTGTGTTGTATTAGTATAGCAGATAGGAAGCTATACTGGATCACACAAGACAATAAAATTGCACAGGCAATGTAAGTCTAGCAGTATCCAGTGAAAGCCAGAAGTGGGTAAAGAAGCACTCCACAAAATTAATGAACAGAGAGGCCTACCCTGGGGTGGGGGAGGAAGAGGCAGTACAACATCCAAATGTCCCACTCATCAGCTCTGGGCATCTCAGCCACTTAAACTCAATAAACAGAGCAATGGTGATCATCTTAATGGGAAAGTAGGATAAAGTTATAGGATTGGATTTTCTATTATACCTTCTCATAGCAAACTCACATTACGTTTGAGTTAAATATGTCTCCCAACTGTCATGTGAAATTTTGCTGATTGTCTCAGATGGCGGGAGAAATTCTAAGAATTCCGTGGGGTAGGCAGTCTTACAAGAAGTGGCTTACTTTAGCATCTCTAATCTATAGACTCAGCTAAGAAGGGCCTGAGAATTTCCAGGACATACAGAATTTCCAAGACATTACTGCAAGTGATACTGAAGTTATTCATCCCATTATCTTGGCATGGAATTTCCAGACTTATATCGAACACCAAAGATGGAATCTTTGCTACTACCTTTTGGCTTTGCTGCTACAATGTATGCATACGCTTCTTACATGTGAAAGGAGAATAGGAAATAAAGAGACAAGACATGTTTGCATAGCATGAACAAATCAAGGGTCACATTTACCTCAAATTTGCAAAGGAGAAAACAGGGCAGACCACTAAACTACGCTTGCAACTAGCCCGGCATTATATCGGGTGAAACATTCTATGTCTCTTAAGTGGTGTCTGTAGGATCATCACCCACCAGGACCACCCCACTTTGGGGAAGGGAGGCCTTCCCATGTCACCTCCTGTTGGGTCACAAAACACTGTGTGGATGAAGTGAGTTGGCCTCACAGGTAACCCATATCCCCCTACAGGGGGCGCAAATCCCTCAGTGGAAGGCCTCTGGTATACCTGTCACTGAAACAGTGCCTCAGAATGACCACCATCCCTATTTGCCCAAATGATGCCCTACCCAGAATAAATTGTGACCAAATTAAGCTAACAAGCCAAAACGTAATCCCAATTTTCCTAAAACACTCCTGCCCGACTTACAGTGTAAAGTAGGCAAAAAGACACATAGCCCAGGCCAATCAGACTATGAGCCAAAAATTCCTACTCGGGCCCCAAAAGGGCAACCAGCAGAAACCCACACTGCATACAGGGAGGGAGGGAGCCACACTTCAAAGAGGCTAGTGGGCAGGGCCGCTCAGACTAATGATGGCTGCTATTGAAGTGACCATGCAATTGCTCAAATAGCAATCATCCATATCTCTTATTCTCCCCATACCCTCAACAGCCTCCCCAAGGTCAGGCAAGCCAAACACAGGGTAAGGCACTTTGTTTTCCTCATTGTTTTCTATGGAAAGGTCTCACTTGTGTCAGAGGATGTGATAGGGTAGGGGTGGAGTGGGGAAAGGATTCCATTTTGTAAGACTTCTTCCCCAAATAATTACTGTTTTGCTGCCACCTATTGGTCAGGCTGCCACCCAGAATACCCAGAATACTCCAGAGCTATCAAGCCACTTAGGGAGTTTCTGAGCCCTATTGCAAAGGACCCTCCCTTCAACTCAGCTCCAGAAAAAAATATTTTAAAAATAAAAAGGAAGGTGCTTTTGATTTAGTTTTTAATTATGTCATTTCCCCCTTTCCTATTCCTGAAAACCCCACACACATCTCCACTGAGGCCTGAACAGCACTACAAGGCTCTTCTTCCAGGATAGATAGAATTGTGAACAGAACTCCTCTTGTGGGGATGAGATACACTGTGTCTATATTCCTATGAGCTCAGCACCCCCGTCCCCCCAAATTAGCACTACATCTATGGAATTCATGATCAATGATCTCATATGCTAAACCTCAGGGGAATTTACATAGCCAGTGTGATGGTGTCTTGTAAATGCAAATGTAGGTGTTTAACTGCAGTTAATATTGAATTACTAAAAGCAAAATGCACAATTCTTTATATTATGTTATGAAATCATCATGAAAAATACATTCCAGTGGGGTTTACTTTCTGATAAGAGTTAGGATTACAGATAGGGATGTACAAAAATTTTGTTTTCATTTGAAATCATCAGATGTGTCCTGTTCGTAATCGCAAATGCAAACATGAACATAACAGTATTTCCTGAAAAAATCCACACATTCCTGAACTTGTGATAGCATTCAGAAAATGTGGATTATTTTTTTAAAAAAAATGCATTTTAAAACATGATTTTTTATGCTTTGGCCAATGGGAGGAAGAGGCGTGCACTTTTGAAAAATGGCACGGAAATGCACACCTTCCCCATTAGAACGAAAAGAAAACAGGTCGCAAATGAGAACAAGATAACAAGATCGAGACAAACCAAGCTTCAAAGTGGAGTTTGGAGAATCTTGGCAAGCTCAAACATCCCTGATTTTCCCAGCCTGAATTACAGCCATTCATCATCTAATGCAGAGCACAGAAATGAAAGAGCAGCATTGCTTTCCCCCTATCCACCTGAAGTTGAACAAGAGCCTATTTAGATGCGGTGGGCATAATAACAAAGATTTTCAGTTTGTTTCTGTTTCATCATCAAATTTAGCAAATCATTCAGTAAAAAGAATTTATATCCCATAGTAACTTTTCCCCTTCAATTAGCATCTCATTTTCAAGCAGTGATGCTACCTATTTCTTATTATTGAAAACAATCAGTGATTCTGATTGCATTGTAATGTTACAACAATATTTCATACTGGGATCACTTCTGCAGATTTTTGGGTTATTTTCTGTTTGCTCAGCCACAGCAGCGAGTCCAGAGTTAGTAATATACGTGATGCAAGTCAACATCTCCTGTGCACAGCACAAATAATTTGCTGTGGTGTCAGCCAGAACTCAAGGTTAAGTTTATACTTGTACAGATACATGAGCCTCTTATACTAAACACATTGTCTTCTGCTTTATTTTTTGACGAATAAAATTGTACATTCTGTTTTAGTATTACATTGTCTTGTAGTGTATTATTTTTACAAGGATTACGTGATAGCACAGTTATCTAATGCATTCAGATTACTGTTCATCCCTAAAATTTAACATATTTGTTTACAGGTATGCAACGATCACATCATATTACATTTTAACATACACACCAAAAATGATTTACCTGTACTTGTGAAAGCACACTGTGTGCATGCAACAAAGATACATTTAGGTCCCCTCTACAAGGATTCGCTTTTGTGCCCGGTTAGGCGATTATGCGCATAATCGCTGAAGCGCATTTACACTTAATACCTCTGCATGAGAGGCGGCGAGAGGCGGCGAAGCGCATTAACGGATGACCAAAATGCGCTTTCCAAGTAGTTAATGCGTATAAGCGCTTATTCACATAGTCAAAATGCGCTTTAACGGCCGGAGCAAAATAAAACTCGCGATTTAACGTGCATTCGATAATGCACATAATCGGAGAGATAACGCGCCTCTACGCCCGATTTGCGCTCCGTTCTTGTAGAGGTAAATTTTTTTAAGCGCCTTGAAAGAGCTTTAAACCTCTCTTGTAGAGGCAGCCTTAGTTATTGTGCAATTTATATATGTACACTTATTCACCTAAGTGTCATACAAAGTACATGTGTCAGAGAATAACGTGCACATTATCTGTTAAATATGTGTTACTGTGTAAATGTGTAAAGTGGCCCTGAGAAAGGGGGAGGGGAGCAGTTAAGCAAAAGAAGAAATAATTTCTATCAAGAAGAAAGAACAAAAAAGCATTATTTGAGGCCTAATGCTATAACAGCAAGAATACAGAATGGTTCTTAAACCATCTCTGATTTTACTTAAACTATCTTCTTGTTCTCCTCAACACCATTTTCCTTCTAAGCCTTGGGTTTCCATTCATATCTCCTGCCTGCCTACATTTTCTCTTATCTGAACATTATCTTTGGAATCCTCTCCCTTTGGTACCTGCCTTGCTCTCTCCATTATAATCTTCAAGAAACATTTAAAGATTCTTCTCTTTGCTCAGGACTTCACCATATGAGTGGTTTTATCTAACCCTTCCCTTTCCTGGCTAGTTCCCCAGCAACTGGTGTACATAGGCATACTGCTGTTGATTCTAGAGGTAGCATTTGGCCTTCAGGACTAGTTCCCATTAGGGGAAAAAGAACTTGCAGGGCTCTCACCCTGTGGCTTCTCCAAATGCTGCTTGGTCGGACGTGTTCTGGGAGCCAGCCTGGCTGAGTGCTCGGCAAAGCACTTTCCGGGGCTCTGGAAAGTGCACAATTCCCCTGGCACAGCATTAGCACGGCCAGGGAAATTGTGCACTTTCCAGAGCCCTGGAAAGCGTGCTTTGCCTCCCCAACCACACCAGTTGTGGCCTAAAGGCCATGTTAAAACCTTGGATTATGAGGGCCTTTAAGGTCATGATTGGTGCATGGCGGGAGGGAGGTAAAGTGCACTTTCCAGGGCCTCTGGAAAGTGTGCAATTCCCCAACCATGTTAATGGTATTTCCCCCCCCCCCTCCACTCTAATGGCAGCTACTGCCATTTCCACATAGCTAGAATTCCCAGTCAATCACCAGCAGAATTATCTGATCCAGGCCCCATCTAACATAGGGTGACCATATTTTGGAAACCAAAAAGGATGACATGGTCGGCCCCCAAGGGGGCATCCTCACCAACATGTTTGCCCCCAGGGGGGGTGTCCAGCACCAAGGGGGTGTGCCCACCTGAACATAGCCTTGGGCACATTTCTGATTTTACAGCACACAATTAAGAGAAATCTGTTCTACATAACATCTTAATGTTATAGTTACTGAAATAACAAGTGGGATATCCAATGTATCTGAAATTAACTTCACTCACTCCTACTTTTGTAACTTTTGCTGTACTTTGTTGCTGTACTCTGTGTGATACATGCTCCCCTTCCCTCCAATATCCTCATTCCACTGCAAGCTGCTGCTTAATAGGGTTAGCTGCCGGCTGGCTGGTGGTCTTTTTATTTTCAAAGTTCAATTTTTTTTTTTGAAACTTGTGTATGATTGTCACAAGTTTCTCTACTCTAACATTAGGGTGGATGTTGTGGGCATCAGACACTACTTCGCCCATTCACACTTCTCACTTATATACATTAGCTTCTCAAGGCTTGTGACTCCTGTCTACTTTCGGCACAAACAAGTGACTGCTTTGACTGACCTCTCCTTTCCTACATTTTGATCTGTGGATGCCTTGCCTCTGCAGAGCTCCAGGTGCCTGACTGCCCACCAAATCTGCAGCAGGAAAGGTACGGTGCTCACCCAGCACTTCTTGGTTAAAAACTCAAGATCCCCTTAATGCCAAGGGCTGAAACTGCTCAAGGTGCAAGACCCCAAAGAGAAGGTTTAACAACCTGAATTTGAAGGGTATGGCTTCAGTGTTGTCGTTATTTTAAAAAATAATAATTTTAAAACCTCAAACTTTTTTTAAAAATGCTAAAAATCAACAGATGGACATGTCTGCTTGAAACTTGGCATGGCAAAAACCCTACGTAAGAGCTATCAAAGTGCCAAGTTTAATTTCTTTTTCTTTAAAAATGACATTTAAAAAATAATAATTTTAAAACCTCAAAGTTTAAAAAAATCCTAAAAATCAATGCTTCAAATATGGCATGGCTAACGCCCTTCCTAAGGGCTATCATGGTGCCACGTTTCATCTCTTTATCTTTAAAAATGATGGAGCTGTAAGCATTTTTGTTAATTTCCATTGACTATAAAGTAGAGCTGCCCTTTGGGTGGGGGGGATATGGGAAAAATCCAGATTTTTCTTCAAATTTCATAATTCCCTCCCTTCTCGGATTTGTTGCCAAAAATCCTGACATGTCCTGGTTTTTCCTGACATATGGTCACCCTATAATTGTCTCTTCCACTTCAGAACATCAACAAGTAGCTTAGTAACAATAGTAACAATATGAGACCTCAGGCATACAGAGATACATTATAGCCTCTCAGAGGTCACGTAAAGTATTTACTGAGCAACTACAGTTATATACGTGTCATTTCTTCACCAGAACCAAGGCTGATTCTGCCCCCAAACCCAGGCCTGAACCCAGACTGGAATGGATCAAGATAATAAGTTTCATCCAGGAGCACCTGCAGACATCTTACCCAGAAAGGGTATATGTGTGACTGGATGAAAGTTAGTATAAATATCTGGACCCAAGGGAGGTTTTTTCAGGAGTGGACAGAGTTATATAAAATTATGTATGCTGAGCAGAAATTGGACTTAGTTTTTTCTCCCTTACTGATTAGAAGTCAGAATCATCCAATGAAGCTGAATAGTGGGAGATTCAGGACAGACAAAAGGAAGGACCTCTTCTTCATATAGTCCATACTATGTACATCTATAGAATTTGCCTCCCCAGGATGTGTGATGAATGATGGCCACCAACTTCAGAAGTTTTGAAAGGGGATTAGACAAATGTCTGGAGAATAAGCCTATCAATGGCTACTAGTCATGATGGCAATATATCTCCTACATGATCAGAAGCAACATGCCTCTGAATACCAGTTGCTGGGGGACAACAGAGGGAGAGGGCTGTTGCCCTTGTGTCCTGCTTGTGGGCCTCCTATAGGCATCTGGTTGGCGACTATGAGAAACAGGATGCTGGACTAAATAAGCCTTTGCCTGATGCAGCAGGGCTCTCAATACATTTGTTTCTGAAATTTACTTCAAAAGGCTATCATTAACTCAGATTGTAAACATTTCCCCTAATCCTCGATAGCCTTCTTTTCAGAAAGGCTACATGCTTCCAGCTTCCAATGAGTTATTTAAATGTACTTGGCAAGTGGAAAATTCACAACAATATAGTCTGAAGTTAACAGGTGCAGTACCATGACATCTCTATATTGCAAATGTATGTCTCAACCTAACCACCAAGGCTCTGATGTGATCATTGGGTTGCACCTACCAATGTCAATAAAAATGTATAGAACAACAATGTCTTTTTTCAAAGTAAAAAGGGCCTTGAGAGAAGGATGGAGGGGGAGAGGAGACTGAAGCAAAGAGGGTGCTTGCCCAGAGCACCAAAACTGGGGCAAAGGAATCAAGCTTAAGTATTTATTGTCATCTTTTTTCTGCCTGGTACATTCAGTCACCTGCAGCTGCCTTTAAAGTGCTGCCAGGATGCTTTAAGACTTCACGCTTCGAGGCCACGTCAAGACATCTTGATACAGACTGGAAGTAGGATGCCTCAGGGTAGCCTTGAAGCAGAGAGAAGGTGGCAATGGATAAATGAATGAAAGTAGACAGAAAAGCTAAGAACAACTGAGTAGTGTGTTGCAGGGAGCAAGGTGATTGCTCACCGTATCAGAGACAAAACATGTGAACAGCGGCAGAATTTGGACTTGCCTTAAGAAATGTGTGTCTGTATACCATGCCTGCCAAGAAAAGAAAGTGTTTCGAACTAAGGTACTGCTGCATGATCCTGTTGATTGCTTTATAACATAGCATGGCCAGCCTAAGTGTGTGTGTTGAGTTTTGTTTTGTTTGCTGCTGCCCTGGACAGATTAACATTTGCTATAAGACACCCCATGACATATATCATTTTCAGAATATCCAATTTTCACGCCTGCCACTTCTTTACTTTCTCCCCTTTATAATTTTGCATGAGCAACTGGTAAAGCTTTGAGTGTTCTCAATCATGCCACCCAGAAATTAAGGAATATCACCCAGCCAATGAATGGGTTCAGAGAAGGACGATAAAAATGGATAACAGCAATGCAAAACAAGTCTTAGGAGGAAAGGCTGAAGGATCTAGAAATGTTTAGCCTGGAAAAGAGAAGGGTGAGGAGGGACATGATAGTACTCATGAAATACCTGAAGCATTTTTTTAAGCGGATACACATCCCTTCTAGAAGGCCTGCAAAGCCCCCTCCAATTTAGGATTTGGTACAGAGCTGCCTCATTGCACCTCCTCCAAAAAAGTAGACAGTGACTGTTTCTACATGAGCATCCTTGGTGAAGATTTGCTTTCATATGCAAGAATGTGCAACTGGCAATGACATGAATTTGAAAATCCTGGCAAACTTTTATCTACAAGGTCTACCTATCTTTGTCCAAAGCTGAAGCACTTCAAAAATAGCTGTGCCTATGACCCTAGAAATGATCTGGGTATTTGATATAAATGCATATGCAGCTGGAGATGTCTTTGATGTTTCTACTATAGTTGCTTAAGAGGCTGAAAACTCAAGCTACTTATGATTTTAAGGCAGCTTGCCTGTTCAGCCATACAAGCAGCTGTAGTAAAGTAGCAGACACAATCAGCTGCATACACAAATACCCCTCCCCACAATTTTGTCAAACTGCAACTCGTCATTTCAACTCTATGGCAATAGCCAACTGGGGAAACTGTGTGTTTCTTTCGTAAATGCCACCATGTTTCTTTCAAGTGGACACTCCTGGGCTCTGGAACACCTTGCTGAGGGAGGCCAGGTTGGCTCTGTCTTTGTCGTCTTTCTGCCAGCAGGCAAATACTTTTTTTTATTAAGGCAAACTTTGGGCATTAAAGATGGATTGTTGCTGAAGGGAGTTTTAGCTGGGTTGGGTCTTGTTTATTTCTTGTTTATTACTGTTGCATTTTTAATTGTATTTCTATGTTATATTTTAACTGAGATTCTGTTCATCTGCATTTTATTACTGTTAGCCACCCTGACCACCATTTTTGTTGGAAAAAGCAGGATAAGTTTATATCTAAATATACAAATAAACTGTTCATCATGTGCTTTCATAATTTTGAGAGGATGTTGAAGTGACTGTTGACTCTGTGTGCGTGTGTGTGTGTGTTTGAGTGAGGTACAGGACAACAGTAGAAGGAAGTAGTGACCCTTGAAGTATAAATAAAAGACCTAGGGTATGTGTAGTTGTGAGAACTTCAACGGGTCACCTTTCCTAATCTAAAGGTTTATCTAGGCACTGGAGCTTTTAAAGATATAAATAAGACTATATCCAAACAGATTTTATGGGTTTTTAAAACACAAAAACAAACCTTCTCCCCTTTGCATATTAAAACATAATAAATATTTCCAGCAGTTTCTTAGCATGTCATATGCAATACATTATAATGTACAAAATAATTGGGAGTATTGGCGGAGGATAATTTTTATATAATTACTAATAGTTGGTAATTATATAAAAGCATTCACTCTGGGCAACAAGTAAGTCCACTTTCAGTATGTTCACATTTAGCAAACATTAAGAGAAAAATGAGATGCTTCTAGAAGGCATAACCAATAACTAAAGTTGCAATCTTCACACCAGTTACATTGGAGCTGGAGTTTTTCTGTTGAATGCTTATGAGTGGATAATACAGCAGGAATGAGTTATTTCAGGATTGCAATCTAATATTCCAGATACTAAATTGTGTTAGGATTCACTGGAGAAAGAATTAAGATGTTTAGATAAAAGTAAACTTAGGTAATATTAAAAAATATTTTCTTCTGAATATTTTCTCGAGATAGAAGTATAGGAATTGAAAGAAGATAATGTACTTTGCTTGAAAATGCTCCATTTTGAACAGTAAAGGTGAGAATTTTTACTAGTAAAAAGCTTGAAAATGTAAAAGTAAATCTAAAATATAGAGTCTGCAAATATTTCATTAGGGTTTCAACTAATGCTCAAAATACCTCTTGTCCTAATCAAATATGATATGGCCATATACTGTAGTATGCGACAGCTATGGCCAAACATCATATTCATTAAAATAAGTGTAAATATATTTTGTAGAAATATTTCCTTAACACTATTGTCACAAAAAAGTAAAAAATATAACTTGTGAGATATTTGTGGTTTGTTTTATCCTTTGTTTGGACTATGAGGCTTCATTCAAGAATAATATCACTGAATGTTATTCACATTTGATATAGACTTGAAATCTGAAGTGTAATTTTCATACACATAATTGAGTCCATAGACTAAGACTGTGAATGTTTGTTAATGAAGCGTGAGCTATTCAGAACTGTTCAAATGCTGGAACATTGAGAGATGGGGGTGTGAAATGCAGTTAAATAAAATGTGTCATCCGAAGACTGCAAGCTGTTTGAGACAGAGGTCTGTCCCAAGACTCATTTTGCAGAGCCCACCGCTTACCATGTAAATAAAATATTAGAACCAAATTAATGGTTTATTCATACTTTACTAATTAAATATTTCATATCCTGAGCATGAACATGCAGTGTTTTATCCATGAAAACATGAAGAGAGATGGCTCCAAAACAGTTTAGATGACATAGATTTTTATAGCAAAGAATTGGATCTGTATAAAAAATAATCACGCCCAACATATCTATTCTACCTAGCTTGATCTTAAAAACGGGGGGGGGGGGGGTTTGACTTTTTAAGATAAAACCAAAGTGGGCTGAAAAAAGATATTTAAAATGAAGGCATTTCAAATATTTAGAATAATGCTTAGAATAGAGCTGTTGCTGCTGATTTTATATGAGAACAGAATTGTGGTTGATAAAATGCAATGGAGAGATCTTTATTAGACACTTATAGGGTACAATCCTATCGAGATAGTCACCATACTCCAAAGTCGGAGGCTGATGAGTATCCAATGCAGGTTGGCTGGAACAGGAAGGTCAATCCTCGTCCCTGCGTTTTGTCCACCTTGCATTTTTGCTAGATGGGCAATTTTGCATGTCTAGTGGAGGATTCAGGAAGGGGCAAGATGGAGGCCTAGTTGCCTCTCCTCCCTGCCCCATTATCTCCCTTTCCCATGTCTTTACACACCCTTTCTTCATGCACAGAAAACCACACTGGCCATGAACAGGAGGAGGTGGGAAGTGCAGCTCCTGGCCTCCGAGGTTGGAGCCCTACTTCCAACACTGAATCTCAGAAATAAAAAAATCCTATGCCCTATGTATAAAATTATGTTGATGTATTAGATGCTGTAACTCCATACTGTGGGATGCAAATGAAATATTTAATGCAATAATTATGAATCATGTAACTTTTTTTTTTTTTTAAACCTCTCTTGTGTTGATCCACACAATCCCCAACTGCTGGTTTAAAAGCCACTAGTTGTTGTGTCCAAACCGGTTTCCCTTGGGCAGGGAGAAGGACATTCAGATGGTAATTCACAGCCAGATTCTGAGGCTGAAGAGACGTCCAAGTTTGTACCAGGAGTGGGGGAGTTGGTTCCCACAGGCACTTCCCCAGCTGCGAATGAACTTTCGCCAGCTGGAGAAGCCTGATTCTCACCAAGCTGAGAATCAGGCTTCTTCCAAGGAGGAGGACATGGAAAGTCTGGTGGACGAGAGATTCCGTAGGAGAGAAAGGCAGGCTGAGACAAATGAAGATGGAGGAGGTCGGCCCAGGTGATTGCTTGGAAACAACTTGGTCAGAACCAGTCTCCCTGAAGTTAAGGCATACTGAAAGAAACAGGCTTTCCCTTTCCTTGAAAGAACAACTGATTTGCTTACTTTGCATAATCTTGCCTAGAGGACAAGTCCCCTAGAACTTTTAGACTCCCTTCAGCTGGGAGAAGATGTTTATTGCCCGAATAAAGCTTTGTGGATTTCATGGCAGATCTCTTTATTGTCTTCAAATAAAGTGAGGGGCAAGAGGGACACGACACTAGCGCTCCCTCAAAATAATAATAATAAAAACTTTCCCCAGATTTTCTCCCTGCTCCTTCAAAGCCCCCTTTTTACTTTTGTCTCTTGACTTCTGGGAAGACACCCCAGGAGCTGCAATCAAAAGGCAGCGGCCAAATCAGAAGACAATATGGCATCCACAGTCAGAGGATTCTGTGGGTGCCTCTTCACGAGAGGTTTAATGCTCTTTGAAGTCTCATTAAAAAATTTACCTCCACACCAGCGGAGCGCAAATGGGGCATAGAGGTGCGTTATCTCTCCGATTATGCGCATTATCGAATGCGCGTTAAATTGCGAGTTTTATTTTGCTCCGTCCGTTAAAGCACATTTTGACTGTGTGAATATGCGCTTATGCGCATTAACTACTTGTAAACCGCATTTTGGACATCCTTTAATGCGCTTCGCCGCCTCTCGCCACCTCTCGTGCAGAGGGATTAGGCGTAAATGCGCTTCTGCGATTATGCGCATAATCGGCTAACCAGGCGCAAAAGCGAATCCTTGTAGAGGGGACCTGTGACTCTTTGCCCTCTGTGTCCTGCTCTGACTGCTGCTAGGATGCAGAGAAGATCAAATTTTTGAAAAGTAAGTAAGAATTAAGTCTGGACTGAACCCACACAGTGCCCCAGATTCCCTGCTTCACTTTATCCCATATGAATGAATGGTTCCCATTCATAACTATGGAGAAAAGTCAAACCTGCCTGACCCATGAAACTGGGTGACCCACAGCGGAACAATGCAGTGCAGACTAGTTAGTTTGCCTGCTGACCATATGCAAAGATTTCTAATTAATATACTGCAGATAATCTTAGGTAAGGCACGGGTCCCGCAACACATCATAAATTGTAAGGCAGGCTACAGACTTAAGAACATAAGAACAATGCTGGATCAGACAAAAGGGTCCATCTAGCCCAGCATTCTGTTCACACATTGGCCAACCAACTGTCGACCAAAAACCCACAAGCAGGACACAGCACCCTCCCACCCATGTTCCCCAGCAACTGATGTACATAGGCATACTGCCTCTGACCCTGGAGATAGCTTATAGCCATCAGTAGCTATTGATAGCCTTCTCCTCCAGGAATTTGTCTAACCCCCCTTTAAAACCATCCAAATTGGTGGTCAACTCTACATCTTATGGCAGCAAATTCCATAGTTTAACTATACACTGTGTGAAGAAGTAGTTCGTTTTACCTATCATGAATCTCCCACCAATCAGCTTCATGGGATGATCATGGGTTCATGATGATGAGAGAGGGAGAAAAATGTCTTCCTATCGACATTCTCGACACCACACATAATTTTGTCCAGCTCTATCATGTCTTCCCTTACCCTCTTTTTTTCCAAGTGAAACAATCCTAGCTGTTGTAAGCTTCTGTCATACGGTAGATGCTCCAGTCCCTTGATCACTTTATTTGCCCTTTTCAGCAGTCTTTCCAACTCTACAGTATCTTTTTTTATATATGTGGTGACCAGAACTCTATACAGTATTTCAAGGTTGGTAGCACCATATATAAAGGCAGTATAATATTGGCAGTTTTGTTTTTAATTTCTTTCCTAATTATGTCTAACATAAATTTGCCTTTTTTACAGCACTTGCACATTGGTTTGACATTTTTATCGAGCTGTCCACTGCAACCCCAAGATCTCTTTCTATTGATTTGTCCATTGAGTTTCACTATGAGGAGTTGCTAATTCGCAAAAGCAGATAGGTATTGTGGCCAGGGCTGATTTAAATATTCAGATGAAACATAAATTTTTTACACTGTGCAACTTGAGAATGTGTGTGAGTATCAAAGGTGAATGATTTTCTCCTTAAAAAAACTGTAGAAAGCTAGAATATCAAGGGAAGGTATTCTGGAATAGCCTTCACCTAATGTGCTAGTTTCCTTTATTCATAGAGATTGTTTGTATATAGTGGAGCACTCAAACATGCAATCCTGTCAATTTTTATTTTTATTTTTATTTACTTTTCAAGGGAGTGTGGCTATGTCAAAATAATTATTTCAAATGTACAGCTAATCTCACTTTCACTCACTTTCTCACTTGTAATCTCACTTCCTCTCACTAGAAAACAAGAGAGATAAGACATATAGTTGAAAACTGTTAAACTCATTTAGTGTATTTAAAATGTGAGGTATGCTTTGAAATAACACGTATTATACTTTTTGTCATATCATGGCTTTTAATTGGCAGGGATATTTTGCTAGAACCTTGGATTTTGCCTGCATAAAGTTCTTAGTTGTAGACTCCTAAAATACCATGGATGGCTTCCTTCCTAGGAATGAAATCTATGACTTAATTCTTTACATCCCATAGTGTGTCTGCTGATTAAATGGAGCTTGATGTTAGCTGTGAAGAAGCTTTACTTCTTCATTTGGGCTGTCCAAACTCTCCTTTAATTCTGTACGCACAGGAGTTATTTGACTGTCCTGTAGAATTGTTATTCTTAAATTAAACTTTCATCTGCATATAGCAGAGAATTGACATGGGTTTTCTAACTTACCCTCATAGTATGATCGCTAGACCATATTGGCGGGAGGGGGATGGAATCCACTGAATTCTTCTAAAATACATTTTCAAAATCATGGTATTAGTGCTAAGGTTTCCCTCAAAATGGTAGCTCATTAGCAGAAACATTTTTGGTTGGAATAATACATTAACTTCCAAAGTAGTTATTTATGACTAGTGTCATAAACAAATTGGAAAAGCAGACTTGTCACAGGTTATCCTGAGCTATGATAGAACTTTAGTCTCATTGGAATAGGAATGGATTGAATTAAAGTTATTACACATTCAGTATTCTATTTGACAGATTTTGAATAAATTGTGAGTTTGAGTTTGAAGTTATAAATTTTTTAAAGTTTTTTGCCAACCCTTCTTACCTTTGCAACCCTTCCTTTCCCATACCTCTCTGTTATCTCTCTCTCTCTCTCTCTCTCTCTCTCTCTCTCTCTCTCAAGTGTTGTATTCCAAAGTAAATGGAACATCCTTTGAGATAAGAGAAAATGCACACTTTGAAAGTAATCCCAGGTACGCGGATTAAAAAGATAACTTGAAGCTTCATTTCTCTTATCTTATCACATCTGTGCTCCCTCGCAGGAGTAGAAATGATAAATGCACTATACAAGAAGGACACATGGCAGACACACTAATCAAGGCAGGACCTCTCTCAAACGGATGATAGAAGAAACTAGTCAAGGAGAATCTGCCTTTCCTTCTCTTTCAGTGACAACCACCAAAAAGATTGATATGGAAAACCAACATTGCTAGACAATAAAACTTCTGGGGTAAAAATCAGACCATGGACACAGATTAAACAATAGATACTAGACCAGTAGAACCCTTGGATATACTTCATTTCCATAAGAAAGCCATTTCCTCAAACCTTGCCTCCCCATTGCTGCACCCAGGCACTGCCACAGACTAACAGAGATATCCATAAGCAGTTTGCTGTTCGGAGTTCTGTTCGTTATAATGGTGTTGGCTTGGGAGAAGAAAGCATTGCTGTAAAATATTAGCTTAATTTCTTTTTTGGTTCATACACCACGTCCATGGATGTATACATTTCTGTGCTTATATTTTATGTTGTACATTATTATCCACTGATTTTATGCCTCCCTAAGATCCCAAAATGAGATAACGATTGTTTGGGTTTTGTTGTTGTTTTAAATAAAATATAATTGACTGCATGCCAAATGAGCTTGAACACCCTTAGGTTTGACTTATACATGTTTTATTGCCAATTCTGCCTATTATATATTTTAAAAATGAAACAAACAAAACCCTCTTTTCAGGAAATCAAGCCCATAGTCCATGTTTCAAAATGACTGCAATATAAATACAAACATTCAGAAAAGGAGAAGTGTGTCTATGAAATGTATCACTGGATTACATTTTACTTTTTCTTTACATCTTTATCTCTATATTTATTAAGGAATGTTCAGTGAATCTATTAAAGGCAAGGAGTATAAAGAAAAACACATGCAGTGTTCATTTTTGTCTTTTGTTTTAGACACTTCTTTAACGTACCACCCTTATAGGTAATTATCTGCTCCCCTTGGTTGTTCTATGTATCTATTCACGGTTCTGTTTACATAAAGAATTTCTCCAGGGAGGTTTAGTTCTATCTCAAAAATCATTACAATTTCTGTGTAATCCTTCTGGATATGAAGTGAGATATGGCATACAGAGGTGTGGAAATGCAAGAGTCACCAAAGTGTGAATAAAAGTCACCTTGAAGGGCTAATATCATATCACATTTTGCCTAAAGGATGCCAGTTGTCATCTTTTGGTTTCGCAAAATAATAATAATAAAAACAAACAGAACATATTTTTGACTCTTTAAAGACAAAATTAAATTACATGCTGAGGCTATCAGTTCATAACTGTAAACAAGAGTTTAAATTAAGTTTGGGAATAGTATGTGTCTTAAATAATGTAGCTAAAACAATCTTTTTGCTGTTCAGTGGGTGGCCAGATATATCTTGCTATTAGTGGTTGTTCTGGACTGCAAGAAAATACCTATTAATGGTATTGATCCATCATGTTATATAATCTCCCACTTTATGGTTTTTTCAGCTGTCTGGCCTATACTATGTGCTTCCTTTGTTACCTGAAACTTAAATTATTACCTTGGAGTGCAATATCTGTTTGGAAGTCTGTTATAAACCACCCCCCAAATTCTGCTCTTTTGGGAAGAAGTGGCCTATACCTGGAAGGGGACAAGGAGTTTGGTCTAGGAAAAGAGCAGAAAAGCAAGTTCCACTGCAATATTGAGGCCTTGCATCTCCCGAGTAAAGCTGCAGGCTTCTTGCAAACAACTTTCTGGCCAGCCATTTTGCTCCAATTGCTTTAATTCCTCAATGTTAACGCTTGCAAATTTTAGGATGTTAACCGCAGAAGCCCCCACAATGAAATATTTTATGCTGATTTCTAACCTTCCTGTTTAAGCCAGATGGAAGGAAAAATTAAGAATTCAACATCTTTTTAAAGCTGTGAGATCCTAAAACCCAATATTTACGCGAACATGCCTACGTTGTGAAAGCAAACATCACCTGTGTTTAAGATTTTCCTAAGCATCCAAAGTTCAACGCCAAAAGATCCATTATGTGTGTAATATGCACATCCATGTAAATTAAAGCAGACTTAACAAGTCCCATTGACTTTAATAGGCATTACTCCCATACAAGTGGGTATAGGATTGCAGCTTTAAGAACTTATACTTTCTTACAAAATCCCAAAATGGATGCATGTGATGTCAAATTGCTCAACAGGACATATGCACATCTAGAAAAATATTGCTGTTGTATTCACAAATTGATTCTATCTGGACTGGTTGCCATTGTCGTCCAAAGTGTATTAGGCCACAGGACTAATAATTATTTTATTTTCAGTTGTTAGATTTATTTCTCACTCTTCCGTTACGAAACTTACAGTGACAGATATCTGATTCTCAGGAAGATGTCCATCAAAATAATAGCCAGTCACAGCCTTGTTTACTTGCACAGCATGAATGATCAGAGTCTCCTTCAGAACATTCCAACTAGGAATCGACTGATTTTACCCAATGTATTTGAAAACTCCTGTAATGAGGTAGGCATCAAACCATTTGTCTGCAGGATTTCAGAACTCGCAACAAGAACAAAGCAATCACACAGGGCCAATCAAGCTCAATATTCTGTCCCTGGCAATGGTCAACAAGATGTGCAAGGAAAGTTTAAAACAGTAGGGCACGGTTGTGATATCTATCACCTATTGATTCCAAGTATCCTGCAGTCAGCATTTCTGACTGTGGTGGCTAATAAATGCTGAAAAAGCAGTCCCCATGACTTTATCTGCTCCTTAAAAAAATAATAATACTGATAACAGCAGCCATCATGCAACATGCTGCGGCAATGATAAAAATGAGTCAACATAATATGTTAAGAGATAGACACCAAAAACATTCAGATCATTTCATCTTCCTCCAAAGTACAGAAGTCACTGAAAACATTGAAACAAGAATTCATATCTCATAATGGTGGTGAATTTGCTTCTCAATTATGCTAAAAGAAGTGATTCCATAGAAATGGTCAACTATAAAGTTAATGAGTTACCAGGACAAAGCTTTTAGCACACATGGTTGTACAATTTGGACAGCTATCACATTAACTACCTTGGGCTTGTTGAATGAGTGCTTTAGAGCACTGCATGTAGATATAAACGTTTCATTTGCTCTTCTGTTATAGGGTATGGAAAAGTCATTTATTCTCTGAGCCCCTTATAGGGCTAAATATGGTGGCTGGCAATTCTGAAAAGCAAAAATAGGGGGACCACCATTTCCAGTAAAGATTGATGGGACCTGCAGGAAAGGGTAAGTGAAAGATGAATAACTGGGCATGGTGGTTGTTTTACCTGAACATTTCTTTCAGGAATTTGTATAGGGCATGATTGGCTTTTGTGATATGGGAGTATTTTGAGTCAGTTTCAATAGATAAACCACATACTTTATTTTACCTAGCCCAGGGTTCAGTAGTTAACAGTCTGGGTTCAGCATTATGCACTTGCTGCAGTTTCCATGGGAATGTAAGAGGGGCAGATTCAACTAGTGGACAGATAGGACTACAAAGTTTAGAAGGATACACATGGTCTCAGGATGCTGCAATGGGTGCCTTGGTGGGAAAGGAGGCAAGTTCCATTTTAGTAGAGACTAAGGGAAGGAAACAACCATATTTTAGTTTTTATTATTTCTTTTTGGTGTAGAATAACACTGAGCGCTGTCTTTACCTAGGAAAATCAGCCTTTGTCACAGGTTTATGTGTGTACAGGGAAGTTCTACTCTTACCACACATTTTTTAAAGTAATAACCTCAGTGAAGTCCCCAGAAATCACATTGACTTAATATTATCATATATCTTACAGCCAAACAAGGAAAAGAGTTTTTCCAAGAAAATGTTGTCTTTAAGGAGCCTTGGGTATTTATTATTCACCAAATTTAGTTCATATCAAAATTTTAGAATATATTTTAATTTTGTTTTTGTTAAAGAATGAAAATATCATTGTTTATTTATGGGTTAATGAAACAAGGTTATGAATATTCAACAAGAAAGCATTTCTGGAATGAAAATTTAAGAAAAAAATCTACTTTTAAAAACAACAACTTTATCTATTAATTGACCAGACTGAAATCATAGCAATTTAGCTTCCCAGCAATAGAAAGATACATTGATCATACTGATATGTTACAAAAATTTTAATGACATCTTGGGAACAATGTTTACTTTATAAAGCAAGGACCAAGATTATTGAAAGGGAATATGTGCCAATTTTAGATAATGAACATTGTGGGTGGTCAACACATTTACAAACTAGGTGTGTAATATTTAATCTGAAAACTATTTTATTGCAGGAGAGAGGAAAGTATTAAACTTTTTTTTGCATATTCCATTCATGCCAAGTGCATTAAATGCTAACGTGCAATCACTGAAGCAATTTTTATCATGACTATTTATCAACTGTTGCAACAGCCATCTTAAAAAATCCTAAAACATAATGATAGACCTCTGTGGTTAACTTCTGCATTATTTCATTGCAATAGCAAATACAGGCTGTTTTCTAAATCCATTCAGTGAATGAGTGAAGATGGGAAGCCATATAGTCTAATTTCTCAGGGGGTAACAAACTATTTGTCTTCATTTCAATACTAGAAAGATAACAAATATCCCTAATCTGAAGAAACAAGTACAAATTTATATATATATTCTATTTAGGCATACTTATTTTTTTATTGTTTTAACAAAGATAATTGAAAACAACAAAAACAGAGTGACTTCGTTATTAACCCAACTCATTGAGATAAAATATCCCCTCGAAAGAGACAATTTTACTTTACAATTTTGATTTCAATACAATTTACCAAATAATTAAACAATGCTATTAACAACCAATTAAGGATTTGTTCAAGGATGATTATGCAGAATTTTGTTCATTATCCCAAACTTGTACTAATATAATGTTGATGCTTTCTGTCTTTGAAGATTTCTTCAATCAAATGCAGTGATTCAGTAATTAAAATCTTATGAAATAAATGCCATTTAGGATGAGTATTGTTAAGTAAAAGTATTGTTTTTAAGATGTCAAACCATTATAATAATCCCTGGGTCCCCACTTAAGAGGCGGGGTTCTTTGCGCCTGTTACATGGGGATGAGGAGGGAACAAACAAGGCCCTCTTCTGTTTCTATATGTGGTTGCCTGCTTATTGTTCCAGTTGTGACCTGGCTACATGCTGTGGCTTGGGCCACATGGGAATCTTTCCTCTCGATTCTACTCCTAGGCCATAAATAGAAGGCCTACCTGCAGCAAACATGGCTAAGGGGGCAAGGGTGCTCTCCAGTGGGGGATCCCTATAAGGGCTCTTGGGGTTTTGTTTCAAGGCCTCAGCCCAGCTTAGGGGTTGGCATGCTATCACACTCCCAAGTCACACAGTGGGCTCATGGTATTGGTTTATGTGGTGGGCCTGAAATTTCTGCCACTCTCATAAACATTTTCACAGCTTGCAGTATGGTTGTCCAATGACTGCATCCTTTCCCTGTGTCATGACAAACACTATAAGCTGTAATTCATTAAAAGTGGTGGCCGTTGGTAACCCACTTGACCATATGCATATTTATGGAAGCTGGTGGCTCTGAGATTAATGGGGCTATGATTCCATTCTGGGTTTCAGTAAGAACCAGCCACAAGTAACTGTCCAAGGTGCCGGACCCTATCCCAAAAACAGGTTTGGCACCTAGGACAGCTTTTTTAGAGTTCTGACTGATTCTAACTGAAATCCAGAATGGAATCACACCACCGAAAATTGAGCCACCGGCCTTCACTGATTGCTCCCATACCCAGGTCCTACTCCATACTAATGTCACAAAGGATAGGTAGAACAACCTAACTTTATACTGCAAATGTATCAAATACATTGCAATAAGAAAATAGGACATTTCATAAGAGATTAGGATGCATTAGTTGTTTAGCAACCAGTACAAGGAACAGGGCAAATACAGAGTGTTACATCTCTTTCATGCAGTTTGGATTTGACAACTGAATAACCTCCAGCATTTCAGAGATGAAAATGGGGCATTGTAGTTCATGGAGGGATGGCAGGATGTTCAGTGAAAGAGTTGAATCCACAATCCCTTCCCACCACACACAAATCCACTTATGGCTTCCACTCACCCACCCACTTATCCAGTTGACCAAATCAATGTCTTTCTGTCTTTTAACAGCTTACCAGCATAGTAGAAGAAGGCCACTTTCAGAAAACGTTTTAATGCCAGTTTGTTTGCTTTCCTAGTTGCTGGCAAACTAGGAAAGTAAATGAAGTTTGTGTCAGGCCAGGTCGTGGGAAAGCGAGTTGAAGTCCAGGATGCCCAAGCTAACTAAAGCTCAGAGAACCTCACCCCCACAGAGGGGTTTCTCCGACATCCCTAGTAGGAAGAGATTTTTCTTATCACCTGAATATTTAACACTTCTTGGAGATACCAGGGGTTCAACCTGGAACCTTCTGCATATAAAGCATGTCTTCTACTAGTGAGTTCTGCTTCCTCTCCATAGGAAATGGTTCCTAGGTGGGCAATCATAGAATCAAAGAACAGTAGCGTTGGAAGGGGCTTATAAGGCCATCGAGTCCAAACCCCTGCTCAATGCATACCTGACAGATGGTTGTCCAGCTGCTTCTTGGATGCCTCTAGTGTGGGAGAGCCCACAACCTCCCTAGGTAACTGGTTCCATTGTCGTATTTCTCTAACAGAATGGAAGTTTTTCCTGATGTCCAGCCGGAATCTGGCTTCCTGTAACTTGAGCCCATTATTCCGTGTCCTTCATTCTGGGTTGATCAAGAAGAGATCCTGGCCCTCCTCTGTGTGACAACCTTCCAAGTATTTGAAGACTGCTATCATGTCTCCCCTTAGTCTTCTCTTCTCCAGGCTAAACATGCCCAGTTCTTTCAGTCTCTCCTCATAGGGCTTTGTTTCCAGATCCCTGATCATCCTCGTTGCCCTCCTCTGAACACGCTCCAGCTTGTCTGCATCCTTCTTGAAGTGTGGTGCCCAGAACTGGACGCAATATTCAAGATGGGGCCTAACCAGTACTGAATGTACTACAATTTTGTAGTACATACAAACACCACTGCACTCATTGTCATATTGTGTGCACTGGTGCCCCATAGCTGTTGGAATAGTGATGGCAGGGGATCACACCAAAAAAGGATGCACGTTAAGGGATCATTTGTCCTTGTTTCAAATCAGTTAGTAGGCCCAATAATAACGTTCACACAGAGCAAAAAGGCAATTAACAGCACTGGATGCATCCAAAAGGCTTGGATGCATGCTGGGGTCACGGGGAAGAAATGTTGCCTAGCCACCAGGTAGGGCCAAATACGTTATCTTTTTAGTCTGGGTTTCCTGTGTGTAAAAAGGCTAACATATTCAGTATGTTCTGTAGTAGTGGTAGTTTCATTCTGTGAGAAGGCTGGCCTAATCTGTTCTCCTGTTTTACATGTCTGGTTGTTTAGCCAGGAAACTCTTGCGTGTAAAGTGATTGCTGCAACTGATTACTATTCATCCTGTCTGTTTGTGACTCAGTAAAGTTTGTCAAACCCTTCACTTTCTGGATTCAACCTGCTTGATTCAGCCACTTCCACTAATCATGGCTGGCCAATATTTTCCATGATGGTGTCAGACTTGCCCTCCCCCCCCCCCCACAATTATGATAATCCAGCTCTTTGCTTCTAAACAAATCTCACAGAGGTGCCATTTCACACAACAATAACACATATTTTGGAGGTGCCAATGTGGTGGTCACTGCATGTCTGAAATGTCAAGAAGTCAAGGTGGCAATTTAGTAAAGGCATGTCTGCAAAGCATAGCATGGTAGCCAAACGGAAGTTAAGATACATGAGGAACACTATCTTCATTGTGATCATTCAAAGACAGCATGGCAGAAAGTTTAGTTTTTCACTATGAGGAAAGTTATACCAACCATACCGAAAAAGTTGAGAGTCATGAACAGAAACCTCTAAACATTTTCATCTGAATCCATGGACTTACTGTAGAGGTAGACATTAATACTTGGGGACCTAGCTGTAGATAAACTGTGTGTGAATGAACCATTAGAAATCAATGAGGTAGACGACAGTTTTCTTACATATCTAACATGAATTAAAATGATCAAAGTTATATCAGTGATTTGGGCTGTCTGGCCAGTGGTGCTGAGGTTATAAAGTAGCATTTTTAAAGATTGGTTCAAGGCGATATAAAAATGTGGCATTTAAAAGCCTTTAAATAATGAGCTTCTTGCAGTTAGAGGTTGCCACAGCTAGACAGCAAAACAATTATGTCTTGTGACAGATCACAGTAAAATATGGAAACATTATTTAAAGTAGCTGTAAATTTTAGAGCAGTGCTTATTCCATGTCATTTTAGAAAAAGGGTTTTTTTTTCCGGCTGTCATGCCACCTTTTCTAATAAAAAGCTTGCAGATGTTCTCATGATTAGCTGTACAACAATTATCCTGTAAGAAATCATTAACATCTAAGACATTTTAGGATAGTTAAGTAACAGCTAATGTGTTCAATATATGTATTAGTCTGTAGGTTTTTGCAAGAGGCTCTAAGAACCACAATTTTATAACTGTAACACAAGTTTTGAGAACAGTTTCTGTCACTCTGTAAAAGTCATCTCCTTCATAAAACGTATCTATTATTTTGCTACAAAAAAGTACTTGTATTTCATGCTTTTTCTAGAGTAGAAGTAGTTCAGTGGCTAAAGGAGCAATCCCTATGGCTACTAGACACTGTCTAGAGGGCCACAGGGTTTTTTGGTTTCTGGGAACTGAGGTCGGAGCCAGTGCTTCAACCTTGGTTCCCAGAAACTGATCTCTCTCCCCATCCCCTGCCGCCTCATAGCCAGCACAATTTTCTCCACACTGGCTATTTCTTGGGTGCTTGGAAATGGAGCACTGAGAGGGCCAACGGGGTGGGGACGGAAGGAGGCTTTAGGGGAGGAAGCTAGTGCATGAAGCTTCCTATTGGGTCTCTGGCCTATTCCCCTCCCTCTCCCCCTCCCTGAAGTTGTGGCCAGATGCTCGAAATCAAGTGTCTAGCAGAAACTGCAGGGCGGATGAAGCACAGAGGAGAGGATCCCCTCCATGCTCCATTTGCCCTGTACTGAATAGTCATTAGGCTCTGGGTTCAGAGCCTTACAGCTATCCCAACAGGATTGCACCTTAAGTGTGTGATCCAAGAAAAAAGTAATCCCCAGTTGAAATCTCGGTTCTGCCATTTTATCCCACATACATGTATCTTAAGCTATAAATCTCCTTGGTCAGCACAAAGGACAGGAAACTGCCCTGAGAAATGTACCAGGTCTTTTTGAAATGCTTTTGGCTTTCCCTGAAACTTTAGTGTTAACTTGATTCACACATTACTCCTCAGAACTGTTACTTACCCAATAATGTACAAAATACAGAGAAAACAGGCTGTATATTCATCCCTTCAAAGTTATTCCTCTTTCTCAAACTGTCTCTCTGACACTAAAATTAATCCATGTTGCAAAGCATTCTGAGAAGTCCTGAAATAACCTTTTTGCATAGAGCTGAATTCCATTTGGCAGAAGACTTTCCTTCTGGTAACTCGGCAACTTTTAAGGAGCCAAGAAAACACTCCAGGATCGCTCAGATACAGATGTTCACAGATACTTACAATGAGGTCTCAGTTGGATGTAAATACACAGAATGACTATTATTACATGCTTACTCCTCTGGGCCTTTCCTCAAGTTGCTCCAATGGCGAACATATTTTTCCTTTGCCAGAGCAGCATATGGTTTCAAGATTTGTTTCCATACACTTTCTGATCGCTCTGCAAAGCTATGAAGGAGAGTGATAGTGTCAGTCAAGGTATCTTATGATGTGGGCAGAATGGGGGAAGAGGTAGGATCAACAACATTTATTCCCATGTATTTTTTTTTTTAAAAAGAACTTCATGTGGGACTGCTCAAGCAGAAGCGAGGAAATGCTATAGCTTTTCCTAGCTTGCATTTCTGCTTTATGAAGCATAGGAAGAAGGAGTGCTAAAGCTGAATTTCACTCTCAGCAAGCCATGTATAAAGCTAATATGGGGGTGGAGGGGTTGGAAAAAATGGGCAAGCATAAATAATCTTCTGCGATACTTGACAGGGGAAATTCAGCAAAGCTAGGCATCCAAGATGGTGATAGGTGCAATACTGAATGAGTACAGAACGAACTACTGATATGAAAAATGAACCACAACTCAGACATGTATCATTGCATGATACTGATATATTGAATAGGAAAGTGTGAGAAATTTGCTCTGTGGAGATGTTATTTTATTTTATTTTGCAAAGTAACCAAGTTGTACCCCCTGGAACCAAACACAGACCTGAACCCAATCTGTAATAAAAAATCTGTACATTTCCAACTCTGTGATGTCTTCTGTTTAAAAAATAATAATTTGAAAACATGCACACATTTGAAAGATGCAAAAAGAAAAACGTGCAAATTTCCAAAGTGTGCACAAACATGCTTTATTCAATGAGTGATGTGTTAAAAATTATATTGCTGTTTTACAATTCTCGCTGCAATATTAGCTACGATATTGCTCCAATTCATAGAATGAACCTCTAGATTCACTGTGAACTGTAACTGATGAATTCTTTAAGTGTGGGTTAGAAATCCTGTCCAGGACAGAAATAAATCTCACTTGATAAGAACAAAAGAAGAATCCCACTGCTGGGTAAGACCCAAAGTCCACCTAGTATACTTTCCCCCACAGTAATTAACCAGATGCATCTGGAAAATCCATAAGCAGGACATGAAAGTGGTAGCCCTTTCCAAATTGTTGCTCCCTGGGTACTCAGAAGCATAGTGCCTCTGAAATTAGCGCTAACAGCTATGAATGTGGGGAGGCACAGAAAGTATATTGCGCATGCATTCTTTTAGTGAAACCACTGCACGTATTAATCTAGAATATAACGTATTCAGCTGGCATAAGTTAGTGTGTTAGCAAAATGCATTCAGTTTAGGGATAGCGCTACCATTAGGCAGAGTGAGGTGGCTGCATCAGGCAAACAATTTGGGGGGTCATGAAAAGATAGCAAATTGCTGGCTATTTGGTCTTAAATTATTGGATTTTTATTCCCAGAGAAAGGTGTTTTTGAGATTTTCTGTCTCAGATGTTAAAATAACTTAGATACTAAGAACTTTGACATCGGGGTAGGGAGCACCATTTGCTATCCTGCCTCAGGCAGCAAAATGTGCCAGCCCTGGTTTCACTGGTGTGAGTTGCTATGTTAGCAATTACTCTTCGTGAAATCACCGTATAGCTCTAGAACATAATGTGTTCAGTTGGCATGAGTTACAATGCTAGCAAGTGCTAGCTTAATTCATAACACTTCAACAACAAATGATATAACATTAATCATGTTAACGTAACATAAAATATATGTTTTAAATTAATATGTTTGCACTTGTTTAGGCATCAATTGGATTATAATGGACAAAAGTGGATAAATTCTTTCTTACACCAGGTGTTCTTAGACACAGTGCAATTTCTTCAAAAATAATTTTTACCCAAAGGCAAGTACAGACAGAGAAGCCTTCAAGTAATTCTGTGCTTCTATTGTAATTTTGAAATTCACAGCATTTAGTAACCAATGTCTCAAAGGAAAAAAACACAACTTTCATTTTTGTCTCCCACAGCTATTCCAACAGGGAGAGGTCTGGTTTCTGAAAATGCAGCTCATTAAAATGAAGAATTTCCTAGACTTTGATACATACAGTTCACTAGGGACCTACTACCTGTGCACTGAGCTGTTAGGTCTAATAGGAGGTTGCTGCACAGCAGACTACATCTTGATTACATCTTACATTTATAAAACATGATGAGTTGTATGTGACACTCTACAGCAATCTCTAAAATACAGAAGATTTATCAACATTAATCAGTCCATGGTTCATGCAATGATCTGGCATCACTTTTATCTATTTCATTTATATTTTTTGTAGGTTAGTAAAGCATAACTAAACTTTAGCTGCCCATATATACTACCTTGTATGTTAGCTTATTTGCAGATATTTTTGAGATTACCTTCCTAGTACTGAATACTAGGGGTGTGCGCTCCGCCCAGGAATTATCTGATAACCGCGAACATCCGTGGTGCATTCAATCTTCCAGAGCAGGGATTGGCCGCTTCTAAACCGATTGAATAATTTCAGAGCACAAGCATGCCCATCAGAGCTTCTAACGTCTCTGAAATTATCCAACTGTTTTTCAGGCATCAATGGTGTGTGTGTGTGTGTATGTCTCAATTGAATATCCCCATATTTGGAAGACGGTAAGTGGGATGAGGGTAGATTGACATCTGTGGCTAACCAATAGCTATTAGCCACACATGTCTTCCTGTACCCCCTCCAATCACAGTGTTTTGTCCTCCTTGCCTATTGTCATTCTAGTGAGAAAGAAATGCGCACACATGAGAGAGAGATTTGCAGCCAGCCAGGCAGCCACTCTCTCTTGGTCTGCTAACGTTTCTACACTCATTCTTCTTCTTAAAATTGTTAAAACTCCTAGTGTGCCATTTTTCTGTAGTCTACTCCCTCTCCACTGAAAAATCTTTTTTAAAAAAATCCGAGTCTGCTATTGTATGAGTGTGTGTTTGTTTGGTTTACTCCTCTTATTAGCATTGGCTGGCTGGGCTTCTAGTTCGGGGGGGGGGGCTCTTCATTTTCCTCCTCCACCCTCTCCAAGACTTGTAGCCTCCTCGCATATAGGGGGAAACTGTCGTTGACTTGACTCACTCCAGTGTGCCTGACAGTGCTGGGTGTGTGTGCTTCGCCTCCGTCTCCTCCTTGCCCTGCAAGCCTCTGTTCCTGTCCAGTGTCCTCTCTGAAGATGGGCCAGCTGTGTGCTGCTGTTGTACCATTTATGAATTTATAATTATTTATTTATTTATTATAGCACTAAACACTTTTAGTTTTCCTGCAGCTTTGTTTCCCTTTCCCAATCCCTCGCCGTACAGATCAAGGCATGGGAGAGGTGTCTGAGAGGACATTTGAGTTCGGACTTTAATAATTCCCTAGAAATCACTGCCTGCAGAGATCTGCTCCAAACTTGGCATGCCTAATGTCATTTTTAGAAGCTGTCATGGTGCCAAATTTCATGTGTTTATCTTTAAAACTGAGGGAGCTGTGAACATTTATGTTAATTCCCATTGACATTAATGTACTGGTTACCCAAAAACTAGGCGTTTTTTCACTGAACTATCCCTCTCCTGAAATCGAGGCAGGGAATTACCTTAACGGAGTTCCACCACAAATTTCGGGGCAGAGAAGACCCACTCTGCACCTCCTACTGAATATATGTATTACGATGATGCTACCACTGCCTCGCAATGGCACTGTAACAACATCTTATGTTTGAACTCATTGTTTTGTTAAGAAGTTCTTCGAGGTAGGGGCCTGGAAATAGCAAGCATAGTGTTACATACACACCAATAAACAATTTAAACAATATATATTGTTTAAATATATATATTCCTATCACCAGCCAAGCGCAGCTAATTCAAAATTTGGCTCATCCAAACAATACTGATGTCTGGGTTTAGTTCAAAGCTTCCTACCCTTTCTCTGGAGCTATTGCCCCATTAAATAGGTTCCCTGCTCCTTCTTTGCACACTACTATCTTCTCCAGTCCTATTATATGCCCTTGCTAATATTACTAGTACTGTTATTACTGATAACATTAGCAAGGGTATGAGTAAGGTTCTGATGTCCTGGTTAACAAGTAATGTTTGAATATGTATAAACCTTATCCCATTGCTACTATATTTATATTTAACAATATTTTAAATTAGTTCAAACCAGGGGTAGGCACCATTTGTTGATTTTTTCCCCTTTAAAATTTGTGATTACGTCATCAAAATGACAGCCACACAAATTGCTTTAAAAGTAATAGTAGTGCATATACCAGACCACTTGGACTTGTTACATCTTCAGCATTCTTGAAGCACTCAGCTATATTCAGAGTCAGAGTGGTTAAAAACTAGCAGAAGGACAGATCGGTCCCATCCTTCCAATCCATGTTTATGGGCAAACTGAGGATTCCGAATCACACTGGTGATTTTGAATATGTAACAAGAGGGTAGTAGTTATTCCAGATAATTAACACAGATCATAATCCAATAGGGATTTGGAACTGGGTTTTTCAAATAGCAGTCCTACCTCAAACACATGGCAAACTGGTTTTAAAACTCACAGGAGATTCCAAAGTAGTTTGTAATATGCCATGGTGGTCTGATTTTAACAGAGCTCTGAAATCAACAGAGCATGCCTTGTGCATGACTAAAGTAACTTTTTGGACTATGCCACAACATACAAGGATGTGATCTTGTGAATGCAGCATTAGTAGATCTGCATTAATCAATAGATTAATTACAGCAACAGTTGTATTCAAGGGAACCCATCCACCCCCAATTTTAATTTTGCATTTTCATACAGAAATTGTAATTGTTCTCACTATAACTATTCAAAGGCCAACATGTTAAGGTTCTTTTAAGTGTCAATAATACCACAGCAATAGGTATACATCACACTGATTCATGAATCTTATATTTCAAAATGTACTTTAGAGAAAATGAAATACATTTTTGTATATCTTTCTACTAAAGAGAATGAATGTCTGCTTTCACAGTCAAACAAAAATTGTAGCGGATAGACTTGACATTAAACCTCTAGATAATAATAGGTAGTCGAGTCTTTCAGATTCAAAACTGCAATCCAACTCCATCTGCTGACATTTTGGAAAATTGCAGCTTAATCCAATTGAGATAGCACACTGTAAAAAGACCAATATACACTGCATTTTTCTTAATGGAATATAACCTAGCACATGTACATAGAGTTTCAGTAGATGTCCCAAGGATGGGAATCATACCCTATATCAAATGGAGTATATTTTAATAGGAAAAAATAGAAATGAAAATCAGATATAGTAAGTTTGCGAGTGAAGGGTCTTGTCTGTCAACATGAGTTTACAACAGTAGCATAACGGTGATGTTTTCATATAGTCATAGAGGAAGAGGGGTTGGAGGTCATCTAGTCCAGCCCCCTGCTCAATGCAGAAAACCCAGAGAAAGAATATTCCCATCTGGTGGAGGCTGGCACTCAGATTTTGGTAGGGCGGTGAATCTACTCTGGGTTTCAGTCAGAACCAACCAGAACTCTATAGGAGGTATCCAAAGTGCTGGACCTATGATGGGGCAGTGTTCAGCACCTTGGATAGCACCTTTAGAAGTTGAGCTGATTGAAACCCAGAATGGATTCACTACCCCACTGAAATCAGAACTGCCATCCTCCACTGTTCCAACAGATGGCTGCCCAGCCTCTGCTTTGAAACCTTCCAGGGCATGAGCTTAAAATAAAAATGCAGTGATACATTATTGGTATAATAAAATTAAGAGGCGTAAAACTACCAACCAGTGAAAAAATAATCAGTTTGAAATACCTGTTTATGGAATATTTTCTTTCCCAGGAGTGCCCCAACCTATGGAGCAACTGCCTCTTCACTGGTCAATCCCACTTACGGAGTTTCTTATTTATAGCCAATGCTCTTATTTCCGGGCTTAAGGAACTCTCTGTCACTATAACTCAAATTCCCCAAGCTCACCCTTTTCTGCTGCCACTAATTCTCTTAGAATACTTTAAAACTTCCTAGTTGCTTGGTGTAAGTGGCTTAGGCATGACATGTGCACCAACTCAAGAGACCAGATGAGCTATTCAACAAGTGAATTTATTAAAGGGATCTTTGACACATAAGGGTATCCTACTATTTACTTTGGGGTTTTCAAAAGATGCTTCTTAAGCACTCAAGAGGCACAGTTGCAAGCTTCTTAATAAATTCATTTACTTCAGGCCAAATTCCCTAACCTTTATCCCAGCCAAATACACTCACAACCAGGTCCAGCCTTGGATACAATCTTCCTTTCACTCTCTAAACTCCTCCTGTAGTATTTAGGGGTGGGTAGACGGACCATTTACCTGTGTTTTAATGTCTGCTTATAAAACTTTTTCTAGCAAGATCTTAGGGCAGCCTGTGACACCCTGCCTGCACCCGTGACACTCACCGGGCTACACAACAGGGCTGTTCACGCCATTCACACACAGGGCTTACTTCAACACTCCCCCCCCCCCGCCCATGCTTATGACATATTTGAGGGTTTAGGCTTACTGCTGCTGCTCCTGTCCCACCTTTACTCTTTTAGGCCCCACAGCTCCACAGCCCAGCACCCTAGCCCCCAAATCCCCCTTCGTTCTATCCGCTGCACCAGTACCTTCCTCAGGTACACTTCCAATGAGCGCACCAGTTGATATAATTAAATGTAATTTATTAACAAGATGATTGCTCAGGTAGCGAAAGCTTGATGGTTTCCTTAGTTCAACAGTGTATTGGTTACAGGCACAATGCTTAATGGTTTCAGCCAGTGATTTCTCTTAAAACGTTTCAAATAGAGTCTTCAAGGTTCTCCTGCCCCTCTGCCCCTCTCTAGGTCTTCCCTCCAACTAATTCTATCAAAACAACCTAGCTCTAGTCAGACCCTTCTCAGTCAACCCCCCCCACACACACACACACTCTCCCTGCTCCCGTCAGCTAAAAACATATATATAGACACTATTCTCCAACTCCTCCCACTCTCACACAGCCAGCCAATCCAGGCACTCCCCCGCCACCATCCAATCCACACTCACACATGACTACCCCCTTATACTTACCCAGCTGTAACATAACTGTGAGTCTATTTAACTTCCTTCCTGGAACTCTTGGCATTTTATAAACAATTACTTACAATCTTTTATATACAAGGATCTCTACAGCAGCTGAACATCACATAGAGCCTATCCACACTATAGATATAAAATGTTTTAAACCAATATAAAATGTTTTAAACCAATATAAAATGTTTTATATTGGTTTAAAACGTTTTATATTGGTTTAAAATGTTTTATATCTATAGTGTGGATAGGCTCCCTGCCTCCTGGAATAACTCAGTCACTGGGTCCGTAGGCCCTGGTTCACCAGCCCCACAAAGAAGAGTAGCTTAATAGTCTTGTGGTTATCCCACCGAGAAGGAATCACTTAACACACACACCTTAGCTATTCACTTTCTCCTCAGCTTTTTCCTATTCCTTCTATAACCCCACCCAGACGACCAGAACCAGAAGACCTTCTCCCCAACTCCCTAACTGTCATTTCCCAACTGCTCTTTTCCACCTGACTAGAATCCCCCAGCCAATCAACATTGAATCACCTGATCCAGGCTCCATCTATAAATGTTCAAAGTGTTTTTCTTTTGACTCACCTTCAGCACATCACTAAGCAAAAGGTCTTTGATGGTAAGAAAATAGGGCTCAGGCCCACTTAGATATATTATAAACTCTCAGAGGCCACACAAAGTAAACATTACAGAACAATAACCGTTATTTACTGTTATTGGCAGTTTTTTGCACTAGGTTACACCTCCCTTAGGAGGTCATTCCAGATCCTCTTTTTTGGTCTAATGCATAATGCATTTATCCCAATGATGGAACTCAAAAACTGGTATTCTCTGACAATTTCAATGCACGTGCATAGTTGATATTACTAATAAATATTCTTTATCAAAGAACAGTTTGCTATATGGCCACTGCACTACCATTCCATCCGCTGCAACAGTCCACTGCGCTAGAAGGGACCCACTGCTAGTGCAATGGGCAGTTGATGCTTCATAAAGGAACACCAGATAAAAGTGGAAAGGCTTGTTTCTACAATGGGACAATTTGTTGGAGCTCTCTTCTGCCATTCTGCACACAAGTGATTCCACTCATTTTGGGTTTCTTTATGAAGCACTAACTCCCTGTTGTGCTAGCAGTGGGTTCTTCTGGTATGCAGTCAGGATACTGCCCCAAAGTTTTTTGGGGGGAGGGGAATAAAAAGAAATCTGCCAAGATGAAAAGCCCACCAAAGTTGGCCTTCTACACCTCCTATGTGGTGGGGGATCTGCTGCATCACTTCTCCAATCCTTTTAGGATTGCTCTCTTAGAGAATAAAATGAAACTGAGAATTACTCCATTTGAAGTATAATGTTTTCTTGATATTCCTAAACCTTATAACTCATCAAACAGGAAGTTGCTATATAAAATCTATTAATAGAAGAATTGAGAAGACCTAGAAAATATGCAACTAAGTAACAGTAATTGTAGAACATGGCTGAATACCAAAAACAATTTCATTTGATCAGATGACTCATCATTCCCTCTCGCAACAAGCCATATTTAAGTGAGAATAAATTATTTTGCAGAAGCAAATAGCTCTTCTCAAATACTGCTTTCTGCATATGTTATTTGACATTGACCCAACTGCTTAGAGTACTATGTTACAGCGTTATTTCTATGGTTCATGATTATATCTTTGGGCATTCTGCCTGAGCCAAAAAACCCTCCCCCATGCAGTTCGAGAGGCAGAAAATGTGGCATCTTTCAAACGTTTCCTACAACCCACCTTTTCACCCAGGCATTCCCTGGGCTATCAGTTAACTAACCATGCTGCTCCATTTTGCTGCTCCTTAATAGTTTTTACTTTTAATGTTGTGCTTTTAATGTTCTATTTTTAATATTGTATCGAAATATATTTTAATATTGTGAACCACTGAAGGATTTTACTATATTCTGTATATATGCCACAAATAAATAAATAAATAAATAAATACTGCAATAAAAATTCTTCTTCATCATCATGGGTGTAAATGGAGACTAAGGAACAGTGGATGTTTGTGGGGGACGGGGACAGAATTGGATCTTAGAGAGTGTGTCCTTTGACATGTTGCCCCAGAAACCAAAGCACTCCCCTCCCATTGAATACCACAAAGACAGAAGGAGGCAGACCTCATCCTCTGATTATTGGGAATAGGGCAATGGGAAGGCTAAGAGGCAACGTGTCCATTGATTTGCAATCTCTGAGCCCAAATCCCCCCTCCTAATGACATTCTGCTCCAAAGCAATTATTGTGGAGCAGAACTGAACCTTATGATTTTTTGCAAGGTGGCCACTTTATTATTCCTGCAATATTCAGTGTAACAAGTTTTAAGAACAACTATCACCATCCAACTATCACCATCCAACTTTATAAATAAACCAAGATATCAAATGGCTGTCTTATACTGTAACAAACATCAAATGATTGTATGAACAAAGGCTGTGCTCAGCATGTTTCATGTCAACTCACTTGGGTCCAGCGCCACCCTGGTTTGATTCCTTTGGTACTAGGGACAATGCAGAAACATAGAGCATAAATAATCAATCTTAATTCCTATGCTATCTGCATTCACCCACTTTGACCTCCTGGAAATGTATGCTTAGAGAAATTACTTTTTTTAAAAAAAATCTTCCTTGATTAAATACTGAATTTTCACAATTTTATCCATTCACCTATCTCCATAAATATAAACAATACCTATGCAAAATTCATCCTCAACATTTCAGTGCAATTGTTCATAGCCTGTAGACATCCAAACAGGTTCCTGATCTCCACCAGTTCATAAAATACCATCTACATAGAATCCTATACACAAATGCACATAGCCTTGGAATTTGCAAACTCCTCCCTCCATTCCCGCAAGATACAGATTGCACATTTAGAAGCTATGCACATTTGGGTGCACAAATTCCAGTCAACTCCTAGATGCCAGTGGTGTAATCTACATGGATGATACTATTCCTCCCCTTTGGCCATATGCACAGGGCTGAGTCAATAATAATGCTGAGTTTTGTTTTCCTGTTTCAATATTATATGATTTTCATCGCCGCTGTCCCCCCACCTCCAATGTAAGTTGCCTTGGACATCTTGAACACGAGATGGATAGGTGGGTCATAAATATTTAAAATAAATACACATGTTGTATAAATCAAATGAATCTAAATAAATCAAATGTCCCAGGTCAGAATTTTATTTTCTCCAGGCTAGCCCAGAGGTTGTGGAAAGTGGACTTATTTCCAGTGAAGTTTGGTATGAAATAAGCAGTGACTTTGGCTGCAATCCTCAGCATAAGTAAATCATAGAGCAATCCTATACATATCTACACAGAACAGTAAACCCCACTGACCTCATTAGGACATACTTCCAAGCAGAGGTATAGGATTACACTGTAAGACCCATGGAAGTAAACTGGATGTGCTTCTGTGTAAACATCCTTAAGATTGCTCTGTTAATGGACAAAAGGTCATGATCTGGTTGCTTCAGAACCAGAATGGTGTGGTATAGTTGGGTGTTCTATGACAGGAGCTGATCCACAGAATTATCTGACTTATGTTCTGATGCTACACTGCTCACATGAGCACATGTACACAGGTTTGATGTCAAGGATGAAAAGCAGGATATACATTTGCTAAAGGGTCATAACTCAATCCTTGGGAAGAAGGAAGTAGTGGCAGAGTCTTTGATCTTGTGCTGGTTGCTTGCAAAAGGCTTAAGCTTTTTAGGTCAAACTTCCATATAGTTATGCATCCCTAGTTCTATGTTGCTGTTTTGTTCAGACAGTATATAGAAAAGACAATGAAAATTGAATTTGAGACAGAGAGCAAACCTAAGGAAACACATACGAATCTATAAAGTTCAAATACTGAATTCAAGTTATCAGAGGGTCATTCAAATGGGACCTGCAGAGACCTTGGAGAGATTATATTGTTTGAGCATTCACAACAATGAATGCTTTTCTGTCAGTGCAAATTCGTTTGAAAATAGAAGGAATATGATTCATCCAAACCCTTCAAATTATTTTTGTGCTTTGCTATTTCCTTTGAAACTGTTTTATATGAGCAAAGATATGGTTATAAAGAAGAGCTCTTCCAAATATTCTCCACTGCACAATATAAAATTTATTTTTGCTACCACAGCAGCACATTTTATGATAATAAGATGGTAATCCAAAGGGTAAAACACAATGCAGCAATCAAAATAAGTACAAATAATTAGAGCCACCTCCATCATGTGGAAAATAACCCACTTGGGTACCACTGAGCATTCTGAGTCCATTCACATTCAAATGTAGTCTTCCCACAAACTAATCTCTTAATCAGTCAAATCACCACTGCTGTGAAAGAACCAAATGAGGAAAAGTTAATATATCTTTTATGCATCTGTGGTGATATTCTACACAAATAATTTCAAACAAATATGCATGAAAGTCATGAGAAAAAGATCTGCAAGAGAATAGGTATGGTTTAGTTATATCCACAAGGAATCTTTCAAAGAAGTTGGAAAGCAAACTTAAGCAATTATAACTGATATTTAGAGCTATCAGCTTAGGAACCAAATACTGTTTTTCTGGATCTGATACATATAACATTCTTGAAATATAGTAGTGTGACTTTTTTAAAATGAGGAAACAAGGAAAACTAGCAATAAAGGCCTACTCCTGGAGCATTGGTATTGTGTGGTTGCACATCTCAAGTCTTAACAAGAAGGTATCATACCAAGATGAGGCCAAATGGTAATCCTAGAATCATAAGCCATGGTTCAGAAAGTTCTGTTGCATATTTATAGAATGGATACTCTGTTCTTTACACTGGACAGCAGTGGATTTGGGGAAAGGAATGGTGACAATGTTGCTATTTGGAACAAAGAAGACCAAGCTAGGGTTGTGTGAATCAACAAAACCTGACCTTGAGCCTATCTACACGCGCAGGATAAAACACTTTGAAAACATTTTGAAAACTGTATATGGAGTGTGTCCTGGGCCCCAACAGTTCTCAAAACTGTCAGCCTATCTACACTATTGCTTTAAAATGGTTTTAAATCGTTTAAAACAGTTTTGAGAACTGTTGGGGCCCAGGACACACTCCATATACAGTTTTCAAAATGTTTTCAAAGTGTTTTATTCTGCTTGTGTAGATAGGCCCCTTGTCAAGCTACTCCCAATTCCACATCAAAGCTCATTCTGACTCACTTCCGTATCAGATTATGGGCTTTTAAATATTTATATGAACATCCATGTTCATTTCCTGCACATTTTCCCCAATGTACATATCAATTGTGTTCATTTTTTAAATGTACACAATTTCATTACAGTGTATTTGTGCACATTTTTTCCCCAAATGTACATATTCTAAACATTTTTGTTTGTTCAACAAATTCTGTTGCAAGCATGGAAATGTACAGACTTTGAGCACAGATTGTGTTTGGATCCACGTTTAGTTCTGAGAGGTATGAATTATGTAAATTCTGTTAAAAAACAAACTGTAACAAATTTCTTCATCGAATTGCATATGTCATCCAGCAGTTGGGATCAACAGCACAGCACAGAACTGTTCATCCAGTTAATGCATTGGGGTGGTGGGAAGAAATATAGCTCACACAGAATTCACTGGCATGAATTTAGTTCATTCAGTCATTAATTACATTTCTATTCCACCCAATAGCCAAAGCTCTGGAGATGGTTTACAACATGAAAAAAACTTGAATATACAAAAAATTAAACAGTTTGAAACAGTCGATACGATACGATACCTTTATTTGTCTTTGGCACAATGGCTGTCACAAACATTGCATAACACTTCACACAACACATTACAATCCATGGGTCTCATATCCACTACCATCCCTAAAATCAGATTATAAACAATGGGCTATGCCCTATTTTAATAAGTTAACCCTCAACCTGTTTTAAAACTTTTTGTCTGATGTTTTGGGCTGCTACTGCAAACATTGCCACTTTCCTTGTATTAACTGTATTGTAATCTGCTAATAAGTCCAGAATAATATCCCTATTTGACAACCCTGCTCTCCCTATCAAGAGCTCTTTTGAAACAGTCAAAAACAATTACTCACTGAACTACCAGGACCCAATAAAAAGGTAAATTTGGTGATGGCTACTAACTTAGATAGCTTGAAATGGGATTAGACAAATTAAAAGAGGATAGTTCTATTCACAGCTACAAACCATTATAGATAAATAAAACCACCATGTTCCGAGGTGGTGTGTTTCTGATCACTAAATGTTGAAGACAAATGACAGCAGTTTGTTTGGGTCATCATCATCATACAACTGCCTGGATTCTGCATACCGAGAGGCATTTATGTGGCTGTGTATCGAAACAGATTGCTGGACTGGAAGAGAGTTGGTCTGATCTAGAGTGCATTTTTGTGCTCCCAAGATTTCTTTCTAATGTAGTTAAATCAGAAGTTTTTATTTGCTTTCAAAAGTAGGAAAGCATTAAGCACTCCACCAGGCTCTGATGGGTGTGGGGGAGAGAGAATATGAAGAATGGAATAAGTACCATGCCCTGGGCTTCATATATCAAAGGGCCCTAAGGAGACTTCAAGATCCAATGGCTTATTCATTCACAGTCATATACTGTGCGAGCCACGAGCCTTCTGGGTTCATTTTGCCCCAGGCCTTTGGAAATCTCTGGACACCCCTAACGCTCTTTGGGATAAAATCTGTCTGTGTTTTATGCACTGTTCAGTTCTGTGCCTGTTCATAATGTGGGGTAACTAATCATATCATTATAAGTTACATTGTATCAAAAAATAACTCCATTTCTTTCAGTACTATTAGCACGTCACTGACTTGAGCATACTGAAATACAATATGCAGGATCTACAGACATCTATTTAAGGTTTCCTATTATCAGCTGAAGTAGCAGCGCTCTGAGCTGTAATTGACCCTGCTGTGTGATCAGTCATAACCAGCCCAGAATTCAGACCTACACAAAAAAGCAAGAAGGAATATTTTTTCATCAAGAAAAGAGTGTACAAATGGCCTGTCATATCAACCAAGCCATGTAAGAATAAAAAGCCTATAAAAACACACATTTTCCAGCTATTTGATTAGAACAAGTCTTGGAATGCACTATGGATACTTTGAATCAAACCTGCACTTAACAAGAACTAATTATCATTGAAAATGTTGAACTTATGCCTAGATATGTTGCCATGCATTCCTTGTGAAGTGCCCATTCATACATTTTGCCCACATCCATTTCACTGGGGTTGTCCACCTACACTTGGAGCCTGGGTGTGTTAGGCACTTTGTAGGCATAGCCACATCTGTGGAGATGCAGACATAGGTAGCCTCAGTCTTGGACCTATGGGGCACCTGGTCTCATGGTAGGGCAACAGGGCAGTTAAAATTGTGGACTTTAACTTCACTGGGATTTTCTGTGAACAAGCTGGGGTCATAAGGCATTATTCTAAGGCATTTCAGGATCTCCAGCATAACCACTACATACTTTGCTATCCTCTCTTCCTTACCTCCTTCTCTTAAATTCCCTTACCTCTAATCCATGTTTGTTATGTTCCTTGGAATAGTCAGGATCCAAAGGAAAAATGTGCTCTGGGGCTCTCATTCCAAATTCAATTTTTGAATTTCATTTCATTTACTACATTTCTATACTGCCCAATAGCCAAAGCTCTCTGGGCTCTCTGATTTAAATTGTATTATACACCATGTTGCAGGGCTCTAGGTCTCCCCATCACTGCCCTTTTGCCCAAGAGTCTGACCATCCTGGTGGTAGCACATTGTGGTCCTCAGTCCCATCCAGAAGGAGGGGTGGAACTATTTGAAGGCTGCTAAAGGCCATAACTCATGCCTATGATGTGACCAACCAAGGAGTACAATCCTTTGTTTCCCTTTCCTTGAAACTAGGTAAATATTACCACTTTGATTTTATTTCTTCTCCTTTTTGCTGAAACATCTCCCAATCTATCCATTCTGTCCCAAGCATGACCCACTGAAACTTGAAGGGCTCTGCTGTCTCTAGTCCCCACTGGTTAGCCATTTCCCTAGCACCCTCCCTGCTCCTTATTTGATGAACCGTAGCTTCCCACCTCTGCCTTGTCTTGCCCTATCACTATTATTAGGAATAGTATGCCAGTCCAGTACTTGGGGGTGGTTAACTAATAAATCACCCCACACAGTTAAGAAAGATAAGAGGGAATCCATGCTACAAAGTAGAACTGCTGCAAATGCTTTCATGTCTCTTCCCCCTGTCCATTATGTATGAAAACTGATTCTAAAGACATAGTATGGTGAAACAACCTTCCTTGTGCAACAGCTGGAAGCAGTGTCTCCCGCAAAGCAAACATGCTCTATGCATAACCTCATCCACCCTTCGGTAAATGCCAAGCACTCCACTCTCTACTATTAGGCAGAGTGAAGCAATTGCCTCAGGCAGCAGAAGCTGGAAGGTGGCATCAAGGAGTTGGAGGAGATACTTGTGAGCCACCCCCCAAATTAGCCTGCTTCCTTTAGGTGCTGTCTTATCAGTGTTAAGACAGAATCATCTGCCAGTCCAGTCAGCTTTTGTACATGGAATGGAAGGGGATGGCTTCTTGTCCTTTACCTCAGGCAGCAAAGTGTCTTGACGTCACTCTAACCATTGCTACTCCTGACTAAACATTCATGAGCATGTTTGTCTTGCAGGACCATCACCCAGACATATGGACCAGAATTAACTGTCACTGCATACTCAGAGTCCCCAGAAGGGAATGGATTAAGTAGCGTCTAAGTCACTGCAGTCGCCTACCAAGGGAAGGTGCTCCAACTGTTTAAAAATGTTGTTTACCCTTTCCTGAACCTTTGTACAAAATTGTCCATCTGTAAAAAATTGAGGTGTGGGGGGAGAAATATGATTAATAGCGTTTGGTCTTGCTAAATCCCAAAAGGTGTGCAAGTATCTTCATTAATATCTAACTGACAAGAGTTTTGCATATGGAAAGTATGAAAAAACAGAAAAATAAGATTTGACTCAGAGATGCAAATGGGGGGAGTAGTTTTAGAGCATTTAAGTGTCATTTTTAATTACCATGTGTTGCATTGGAAGCTACTCCAGAAGTTCATGTATGGATCTAAGCAGCCAAATATTCTCTCAATCATACTGGAGTTATACATGATTATTTTCCCCATACTCCTGCAAGCGTGTGAACCCAGATTGTTTTGCATCAGTTGAATGGTGGACTGAGCTATGGACATAAACAGTTTAAGGTATTGAAATTCATGAACAAGAGACAGGAAGGGAACTTACTGTGCAAAAAATGTAGTTAGTATTGAGTATAGCAACCATATTAAGTTAACGTTCTTAGGTTTCATATAACAAAAATATACAGGGATAATCATGGTGTTCTTAAATTTATGACACTGCAGGCATGGATAAAAATTATGTATTTCTTAAAAGAAATGTGAAGGAAATCCTTGAATATAAATTGCATTTAGCACTCAATTTCCATGTTTTCAAGCACAGAGAGGGCATAAAAAAAAGCACATAAAACATTAATGAACCTGGCCTTGACATTTAAATTCTATACATTTTAATGTCCCTTTGCTTGCTTTTGATTTCTTTAGGGACCTTTTGCTGTATATGTAGCATTAAAGTTTGTTCTTACATTTGGTTCACCTTACAGGAAATATGCCAATAACTGTAAATATTAAAAGGGTCTGAACAAAGTATAACCTTTTTTTAAATGGATGACTTAACTTGAACACTTTGTGACTCTTTCCGCAATAACGCTGCATTTGAAATATCAACCCTACATAAAATTCAGCCCTTTGGCAACCAATTTAATTCCTTGAGGGTACTGTGTAGAAATGAGAAACTACAAGATTCTCTTCTAACACTATACACGCAATATTCTGCTCTTTAAAAAACAAACAAAAACTTTTTGTAATACAATGTTTGTAATACACCAGAAGTTTCAAACTTACTGCATTATAAGTAATGTAGAATATTTATTTGTATGATTCACTGATACATACAACTGTGGTATGGAATGAACAGGGTAATAAGACAAAGGAAGACAAGGCTCTTACTGTATCTTTTCTCATTACATGAAAATTCCATTTGCTTAACAAATATTAAAGGTTTTGAAGCCATTTTCTCCTTAACGTCAGATTATCCAAGTAATAAAAAATCTAAGAAAAAAAATGCAACCATAACATTTGTGTAAACTGGGGCTTTTCCACCTTGCCCAGTAACCTTTTTCTCTCTCTCTCCCTCACCACCGGCATTTTTTCTTTGCTTAATATTTGGCATGAAGAAGAATTCTGGAACATAGAGAGACACTGCATACTGATTCAGACCATTGGTCCATCCACCTCACTATTGCTTACACCAATTAGCAATAGCTCTCCAGGAGTTCATTGAGGCTCTTTCCAGACATACATGAAGATGCCAGGGAATGAATCTGAGACTCTCTGCATACACCGCTGAGCTGCAGCCTTTCCCCAATTTGAAAGTTTACTCATTATTTTGTGATATTTGACTTCACAATGGTTAGACACTGGCCATAGTGGGCTGTTTGTTGAGAAACACAAGTTCAAATCTTAGTTAAATGTGTGGAGCCAATTCAGTTTTCTATCACATTACGCTCATCTCTACCTATAAAGCAGAAAGTATGTGTGTGTCACGTATGTCCGGTAATGTTTACCCACTTCCACATATGATACTGCCTTAGTACTGCTCACCCAGACAGGTCTTCGTGTACATGGATCAGAAATAAATCTAAAAACATTATTTTGGGGTGGTGGGGGGTGGTGGTTAAGTATTTTAAAGAATTTAATAAAAACCTAGGTGTGTGCCTACAACTCCCAGCATGCCTTGGGTGGGAGCCAGACTTACTAGCCTTTGGCGGCCATTGTGATTCCTAAGGTCAGTCTCGAGCAATCAATCCAATTCCACATAAAAGGAAATAACCGACATAAATGGGCTGCATCAATTTGCGGTGCCTCCTTCCACCGGCCATGTGTAGTTTTAAAATCATAACTAGATACAACAGCATGTCTTTGAGAGGCCGAACTCTGGACATTCTCAAAGGCACCCCATCCTGATATTGCTGTTTTCTCAGAAACTGGGGGAAGTGCACACACAGCTTTCACCCTTAAGAGGGAGGGAGGGAAGGGAAGCACTCTGTGCATGCCCAGAAATCAGTGTAACAAAGTGGGGCAAGTAGGTGGGCTGGCCCTGACCCTTCAGTACAGGCTCCTGATGGAGCACTTGGTGGGCAAGAAGTGAAGGCCGGGGCAGTCCTGGCTGGACTTGGCTGCAGCTGGGTGTGTCCACTGACAGTTCGCAATACTACTTCTCAATAGTCTACTGAAGAGCAGCATCAGCAATGAGAGGAGGGAAGTGCCTCTCACAGAACATGGGCACCTGTGGGCTGCCAAAGGCATGCTGGAAGGTGTAGTACTGGCATGTACAGTGGCAGATTTTAAATAAAGCATGGATTAGCAAACCAGGTCAGTTAGCAAACCTAACTCAGCCCCCACTTTCCTGATCTCTTGCTAACTGTCTTTGTTCTCCTTCTAACTGACTTTCCACAACTGTCACTCATCCCACTCAACAATCCATTCTAGACTCAGCTATCAGTCGTTCCTCCATTCACTCTCTGTTTCAAGAGTAAAGTCAGGCTTTTACATAAAAATCATAAACTTTATTCAGTCATTCTTGTATCTGTCTTGGAATGTTGTGGTTTAGTTACATTATTACAAAATGCAGCATAACAAATCTCATCAAGTTAAAAGGCTTTGGTGATTTTTTTAAAAAAATCACTTGGCAATTAAAAGCCAGTCATGCAGTCACAAGGCAAGCATGCCTGAGAAAAAGTAATCCATAAGCATGGTGCCACAACTAAATGGCCTGCTCTGCAGTTGTCTTCCACCACACCTCAGACAGTGTTCAACAATTAACACATTATTCAGGGACCTAGGCTTATGTCTACAATTCCCAGCATGCCTTGGGTGGAAGGGAAGATTTATCAGGCTTTAGCAGCCATCATCTGGAAGTGGCTCACCATCTTGGGCCTGAAGGGAGGGCTAATTTAAACTAATTTAATTTGTTTAAAGGTTAACTCACAGGCCTAGCACCACCCTGCTACTTTAAGATGATTACCTCATAGACATATATCTTGGGGGGGGGGGGGCAAGCAACGCCAGGTAGAAACTTGAAATTTGGCACACTGATAGGTCTGGCTGTGCAATGTACCAGAATAATCTAAAAACATGAAATTTGGGGTTTACAATATTTTTAAAGAATTTAATAAAAACCCGAGGCTTATGCCTACAACTCCCAGCATGCCTTGAGTGGAACTCTGAAGAGTCTTCTTTTGCCACCAAACTATGACTCATGGTCATGACCACTAATAACGCATTAGTTTTTATTTGTTTTTAATGTTTTATCTATTTTATGGTCCTTGTATTTATATTTATTGTTGTTCCTCGCCTCGACCCAGAGGGAGAGGCGGGTTAGAAATAAATAAATTTGTTGATTATTTAGTCACCAGTGGCCTTGATCATCCTGGCTTTCTGCCAAAATCTGTTAAATGTAGTTATTATATAGTAAATTATGCCAATAAGGTATTCTGTGTTCTGGCAGCTTTGCTTTTTTCATAATAATAACTTCAGAGCACATGCATACAACAGTTCTCCGTAGCCACTGAGATCCACTTCCCTACTATACACTATTCAGATATCTGGGCAATGCTGGGTATATTTTGAATACATATTCTTAGGTTTACATCTTTTTAAGCTGGTAGAAAGGGTGTTGTCTGTCCTGATTGTTTTTGAAGTGTAGATGGCTGCTCTGGCCAAGGCATGATGGGAGGTGTAGGCATTTCAGGTAAAATAAAAAAATGGTTTATCATGAAGCTCTAATTGAAAATACAGTCCTTTATTAACACAATTTTCCATTTATTCTAACAAAACAATTTACGAACTCAACCAAACTAAAAAAACCAACCAACCTAAAGATGAATAAGGTGCAGAGCAACGCTGGGCACATCAGCTAGTTATTTTATATGTGTAGGCTCATTATTGAGCCTATTCTGTGGCAGTGATGGTGGCAAAAAGTGAGTTCTTTTCCACCACTATTGCACCTTCTCGGTGTCATCCAGTGAGCTTTTCCAATTGATTCATGGCCACTTTGGGCTAAGCAGGGAAACAGCAGAACCCTTGATAGCACGTTGTGACAAGTTTGTGCAGCATTGTGAAGATAATAACAAACTGGACACCACAATTAATGTAGTTTCATGGAGCAGAACAATTTTTATTAGATGGGTTTCAGTTGTTGAGGCCCAAGAATGTGGACAAGGTGCTTAACCAAGTCTGATTGACCACCAGTGTGCTTGACACTTTTCCTTCATGGCTTATTACATTTAATAAGGAAGGGATATCCAGATATCTAGATGGTTGTCCTCCTCGAGAGAGGGAGTGTGCTGGCCTCTTTAAAAGAAGTGGTAATTAGGCCACTCCTGAAAAAGTCTAATCTGGACCTGGATGGTTTTAACAACTATAGGGCAAGGTGCTTGAGTGGGTAGTAGCCAGTCAACTCCAGGCACTCTTGAATGAAACTGATTTTCAATCAGGATTCAGTCCTGGTTTTGGAATGGAAATTGCTGAGAGAGTGAGTGTGATCCTGATGATTCTCTTGGACCTCTCAGCAGCTTTTGATACCATTAACCATGGTATCCTTCTGGATAGGTTGTCTGGGTTGGGAACTGGAGGTACTGCAATGAGGTACTGTTAGTGTGGGGGGTACAACCTCCCCACAAAGGATCAGGTTCATAATTTGGGGGGTATTTTGGATCTCACATTGTCAATAGAGGCACAGATGGACTTGGTGGCATGGAGCACCTTTGATCTGTTTAGGATGATAGACCAACTACATCCTTATCTGGATAGAGATAGCCTAGCTAGAGTTATCTGTGCTGTGATAACCTGTCATCTAGATTACTACAATGATCTACATATGAGGCTACATTTGAAAATGGTATGGAAACTTTAGCTAGTCCAGAATAAATCAGTGAAATTGTTAACAAGGTTCATATTATGCCAGTACTTTTCTATCTGCACTGGCTGCCAGTCCATTTCTGGGTCTGATTCAAAGTACTGGTATTAACATGCAAAGCCCTAAATGGCTTGAGGCCAGGTTACCTGAAGGACTCTCTCCTTCCATTTATATCTGCCCAGATCCTCAGCCATCCTTCTCCAGGAGCTCCTGCCAACATAAGCACCAGGTAAGCTAGCAGAGACGTTTACCTGGCACCTACGTTGTGCTTTTTCTAACCCCTTCTTATTTTCCCAAGCATTTTAGCCTTTCAGATTCTGTTGTTTTAAATCTGTTTAAATCTGTTTTAAAGGTTTGCATTGCTGCTAGGTTTTATTTTGCTTTTTACTTCTAATTTATATTGTAGTTTTACATTTTTAAAGTGTATCTGATGTTGTATTCCATGGTTTTAATTGTTGTGAATGATTCAGAGAACTTTGGCTATTGGGCGGTAAAGAAATATAAGAAATCAATAAATAAATCTTTCATCAAAATGGCAAAAACACATTAGTTTTTTTACATGAATTCATGGAAAGAAACTATTTCTGTACTGCAATTTCCCTGCTGGTGGCAATATCACTCCACTTGTCTCCAGCAAATAATCAGAAAGTACAAAGAGGATACGTCTAAAACAGAAAACATATTTAAAAGCAAAAGCAAAAGACAGTAAAATGGGGACATTAAGCACAGAATATGCCTTAATGAAACATTTTCAACAATTCTTTTAAGTGCAGAAAGTCACTGGAATTCTGGAAGGTTATATATTTATTACTTAAAAACACAAGGAATAGTACTATAAAGCTATAACTAGGACAAAAGCATTATAGAGAATGTCAAAACAAAATTACAGGTTTTTAAAATCAAATTCATTTATGCCTGCATTTCCCCCTTTCAAATACTTTATGTATCAAAATTGGGATACATCATATTGGCCTAATGTAAAAGATTTTTTTAGAGCAATTAAGGTTTTTTTGCATGTCTAACAAAACATTTAACTTTTCCCCACTTTAAACAAGAGATGCTTCCGAAAGTCTCTTCATAAATTATTCTCCCGGGATTATGATCTTCCAGAATAGTCTTGTTCTGAAGTGAAACTGATACATTAGGAATTCACCAATGTTGCATTTTTTTATTTTCAAGTGTTGTAAGCATGTCATACATGCAGTTTGACACAACTTTCATTTACTTCATCTTTCATCCTCTACATCACTAACAGAGCAATCCTACTGCTCTGAGGTCAAGGTCAAAGGGGCCAAGCCTTGAGAGGCAAATATCATTTTTAGCCAAAAGTTTAGTTTATATCTCCAGGCAGGGAATTCAACCAAGGTTTGCCCTGTCTCTAGACGTAGAAGTACATTAGGAACACAATTAGGAAGACCAAGAACATTTATCAAAAATTTTGTTTGGGTAGATTCCATAGCAGTAAAATTACTATAAGCACATAATTGCACACCATAAAGCAGTTGTGTTAGCACCTTAGCAAAGAACACTTGTAAGGCTGCTGGTATGTGCTGTCCTCCTTTAGCATAAAAGAAAGAAATGAGTGTTTTGACACTCCTCTGTGCATTTGCAATGGCATTGGAGATTTGACTCATCCAGGAGCTGGATGATTGGAAGATTACTCCTAAGTATTTGTAAGAATTAACCCGTTCCATTGGGTGCCCATTTATCTGCCAGCGATGTTTAGTCCGCTTTCGCGTGAAAACTAAGACATTAGATTTGGTATAATTAATCACTAGCTTTTCAGTTTTACAATAAATGTCCAAAGCTCTTAGTAACTGCCTCAAGCCAATGCATGTCAGAGAGAGAAGTACCCCATCATCTGCATATAGTAAAAGGGACAAAGATCTTTGTGCCAATTTAGGAGGGTGAGAGTTTATCTCAGAGAGCTCCTTGACCATGGAGTTAATATAAATGTTAAACAAGGTGGGGGCAAGAACACAACCCTGTCTAACACCAATATAAGTTGGGCTCACTCTGGTCAAATGGTCTGCATGATTTCATCTCACCTGCACCCAGGTTTTATCATAGAGGCTACGAATAAGGGTCAACAGCCGCCTATCAATGTTAGTGTCCTCAAGTTTTTGCCATAACCTATCTCTCGGGATTAGATCGAAAGCAGACTTAAAGTCAATGAAGGCTGTATAAAGAACCTCCCCGGAGACAGAAGAATACTTTTTAGCCAGGTGTTGTAATACGAGTCCTTGGTCAGCTGTGGAGCACCCAGGTCTAAAGCCTGCCTTAGACATAGCTATGACAGTAGCAGAGAAGATCCAATTGAAGCACTTGTACATACATGTTTTCCAAGTTTCCTTTTGTGCGGCATTCCATTAATGTGTAGGATTGAGTATGTACCTCAGTAAAACACTGTAGAAAAATAATTTTGTATGTAAAATGGCTTCAATACTAGTTTTTTAAATTCTCAAATTTTACATCAGCTGCTACAGACATTTTCCACAATATTCTATAAAACCTTTTCTTCTGCATTGGACGTTTTATCATCCACACTATTAAACTCTACCACTAATGAACTTCTATTAGGGTGCAATCCTATTGCCCAACCACCTGAATGATGGAAGCTTCTGATGTTGGAGGCTGCCAAAGATCCTATGGCCCTTGTGGTGAAGCAAGAGAGGCAATTTTCATCTCCTTCTCCTTCCAACAGACTTTCTTTGCTTGATGGGTCTCTGAGCCCATCTAGCTGGGTCTTAATATCAGGGGCAGGGCTTCAGAGATCTTTGGATTTGGTGAATCTCTGGTCATGTCTCTCCCCTTCCTGTCCTGCTTAGCAGCTCACCTCCTCCATACCTCCCTTTCTGTCTTCTTCCTAGTGATGGAGCTCTGACCAACCCTAGGAAGCTGCCATGGAGCTTCCTAGTATCTGCCACGGAGCTTTCCTTGGTGGCTGGAAGGAGCTAGGGAAGGAGGTATCCACAATCATCTCTCCTCCTCAAAGGAGAGGATCTGCAGCATCCTATGGATCCCCAAATGTTGCCTAGGGGCCACAGGATTGTTCTCTTATCTTCAAAAATAGAACATATGAAACAACAAATCAATGTAAATGTTTGCCATCAATTGAATAACAGCATTGCAAATACAGTGCAAAATGTACATAATAATGCCTAAAAGAATGCAAAATGGAAAGAGAAAAATCTGGAGCAAAATTCTTTAGTGGCAACCATGGTAGCCTTAACTTTGTGCCATCATACAAGGTACAAAAAAATCAGAGAATGATGTAGCCAAAACTAGTAACCTTTCATTACATGATCATGTGCACAAATAATTTCCCACAGACAATTAAAAAATCAGAATGTATACAATGTATCCTTAAAATACCCACATACGAGGTATTCATTATCCAGATTTTCAAATTCCCTTTTTTTACGCCCACTCACTTCTGCAAAGTGCTCAGTTCCTTTTACTTCCATGTCAAAGTGCACCAATATTAATGCACTCGGCTACTATGGGACATGGATATTTTTTTCTTTTGACATTTAAACTCATGCTGTAACTCTGCATTTAAGGGAATTTTTTGTTTACTGTTTCAGAAGTGTATATTTATTTCCAACTTACGCATGCAAATAATATGAGGTATTTCTTGCACTACAACATGTTATCATCTGAGACATCCTTATCACTTTCCTCTCTTACGCCTTTCCTGGTGGTCCCCTTCACGGATGTCTTCCATACTATTTTCACTCCCTCATTGATATGGAACTTACTTCCACATTTTCAATTTATTTGTTCGTTGTTCCAGCCTGGTGGACAGTATATTCACAATTTCTGGTTTTTAGAAGGTGATGAAAATTACGTTGTTTTCAAATTAGGATCTGTCAGTTTTCAAATTAGAATACTTACTGCTCTTTTTTGGTCACTAACTCCATCCATGTGTGAAGGTGGGAAGAACAGCTGACAGATTCTTTTTTCTAAGACTATTATTACTATTAATTACATTTATATATCGCCCCATAGCCGAAGCTCTCTGGGCGGTTTACAAAAATTAAAAGATTGAACATTAAAAAGTCGATATACAAAATTTAAAATCATAAAACATAAAACAGCTGATATTTAAAACATTTTCAACCTGTCCACAAAATCAGTTAAAACCTCAACTTAAGCTGTTAAAATGCCTGGGAGAAAAGGAAAGTTTTGACCTGGTGCTGAAAAGATAACAGTGTTGGCGCCAGGTGGGCCTCATCGGGGAGATCATTCCATAATTGGGGAGCCACCACAGAGAAGGCCATCTCCCTTGTTGCTGTCTTCCAAGCTTTATTTATTATTTATTTACTTATTAATTCAACTTATGAGCCACTCTATCATCAAGGCTCACAGGGCAATGTATAGTACATAATTGCAGAAAAATAAAGTATACATAAAATCCAATTAAATACAGTCAAAGTTAAAATCAGCAATACTGTTTACAATACCATGATTAAACTGCAGGAACAACAATGTAAAAAAATATATCTAACAGAGAGTAAGAACAATCTCAAGGCACAGGTGGGAACAAGTGGGAAGAGGGGGTCTTCAGATACATTGGCCCTCATCTACTAAATTTAGAGAGACTGTGAAAATCTTGAATGAGTGCGAGGAGGTGTTTTGGGGATGGGTGAAGGTGAACAAGCTAATGCTTTATCTATACAAGACAAAAATTCTGCAAGTAGGGAAGCTAGCTCATCTGGATAAAGGGCCACAGCCAGTTCTGGATGGGGCTGCACTCTTCCTGAAGGACCATGTGTCTGGATGGGGATTCTCTGTGAAGGTACAGGAGGCAGCAGTGCCTAAGAGTGCCTTTTACCAGTTTCAGCTGGTAAACCAGCTGCAACCCTCTCTAGAGAGAGTGGCCTTTGCCTCAGTTGTGCATGTTTTAGTTATAAGTCTAGACTATTGCAGTGTGCTACACATGGGGCTACCTTTGAAACTTGAAAACTTCAACTGGTACAGAATGTGGCTACAGAAATGTTCACTGGAGCTATGCATTTAGTACACATTATACTGATATCATACCATTTGCACTGGTTGCCAATGCATTTCTAGAGCTTGTTTTGACCTTTAAAGCCCTAAACATTTGAAGGTCTGGTGGTTGTTCAAAATACTATCTGCATGAATCCTATGATTATTGGCCCACAATTAAGAGCAGTTACAGTGGCAGGCTCTAGAGACAGGACATTTTTAGTGGTGGCCCAACTTATGAATTCCTTGCGAAGGTATGTGCAATTGGTCTCATCTGTGCTAGCCTTCAAAAAAAGCTTTGAAGATTCAACTGTACCAATTTATTTTTAATTAAGACTTCATTTGTTCCAATTTGGTTTGAAGATTCACCTGTTTCAATTGGCATTTAATTAAATGCAGTCAAAGATGAAATTAGCAATACATTTACAATGCCATGATTAAACTTCAGAAAAAACAATGGCTCAGTTCGGACAACACGATAATCAACGGAGGGGTGAAGAGGGAATGGTCAGTTGTGTTACTTATTGTGTCATGTGGCAGACAACACACAACACACACACAATTGACGGTACATTATTTTGGGGAATAAAACAACGGGAAAAAACAACAGGTTGCTCAGTTTTTATCCTGAAATCCATTGCTTAAAGTGTCGTGTGTCAGGAACCCCACTCTCTCCATGTACTATCCCACTCGGTCATAGGATTCGCCGGCAGGAGCAGCCGAAAAAACCCCAGCCACTCCTACACAGCTGGCAGAACTTGCGGTGCATGATGGGATACGGCCAGAGGACTGAGGGAGGGGGAAGGAAGGAGATGCAGCAGCCCAGAAGGGTGCCAGGACTTTCTGACATGTGATGGGAGGAGAGGAAACATGTCGTGTGGTGCGCACCGGCAATATAACGTATGGTGAGTGGGTTATTAACCCTTCCGTTGTCTAAAATCCGTATCCAACAGAGAGGAAGAACATCCCTGAAATGTGGATTTAAAAAACAATTGGGCAATAAAACAAATAAGTTGAAAAGCCTTTGAAAAAAAGAAAGTCTTTGCCTGGTATTGAAAAGTTAACAAAGTAGGTACTTGGAAGACCAGTCAAGAGAGGCATTCTACAATTTGAGGTTTGCCAAAACTAAGTTTGCTGGAGTTTTTTCAGAGTATTATTTAGACTAGTAATATTGAATTTTGAACATTTTTATGTTGAACTGAATGTTTTAAAGGGTTGATGCTCACTGGCTTATGACAGTTTGCTTGTTGTTTGCACAATGTGTTTTGTTCATCATTATATGTTTGTAAGCTCTCCAGAGAGTATCTTGTCCTATAAAGCACTCTAAAATATATATTTTAAAATGTATAAAAATAATCTTTCTGTGTGCTTCAGTAATCCCCTAGTGCTGGAGCACAGCACATCCTGGCATTTCCATCCCCTTTGCCTATTAGAATTTATATATATATATATATATATATATATATATATATATGTGTGTGTGTGTGTGTGTGTGTGTGTGTGTGCATCTATCTTGACAGTTGTTAATCTTCAGTGTTACAGGTTTCAGAAACATTTCTAGGAATTGAATCTGCTGCTTGGAACAGCAATATTTCATTACATATATAACAAGGCAACTATACAGTGGAGGCATTCTTGATTATATTCATAATCGGGGCAGCACCAGGGAGTGCACAGGGGGCAAGTACCCCCCCCCCCAAACAAGAGCTTGCCAACCCAGTTGTCACTCCAGTTGCTGGCAGAGCTGGCTTTACCAGGAGGGCTCACACAGGCAAGGCAGCCTCGGCAAGGCATGGCAAGTGTTAACCTTGCCAAAGCTGGTCGCTTGTGCTGTCACCTTTGTTGTGATTCTCCTCCTCCGGTTTCAGAAGCGAGGAGCCACATGGGCTGGGCTTGTGGCTGCCTTCTCAAAGGCAAACAGCTGTTTTAGAGGAGAGAGAGGCGGCCTAGCCTCTTCAGCCCCTAAATTCTTTACCCTCACTCAGAAGCAGGGACAGGGAGCCAGGCAACCCCAGACACCGGTTGATTTCTGCACTTTCCAGGAAACTGGTAATAGTATTTTTCATATTTCATAATGACTTGTTAGGGCTATTAGCTGTACACAGACTTTTTTACGTTGTTACTAAATCCCTGTAAGATCCCAGGCTGAAATTAGGAGTGGGGGGAAGAATTTGTGGGAAGGGGATGTTTAAAGCTTTCCAGCCATTGCTGCTCTCACCAGCACCCCCTTGCCCCAAACCCTGCTTTTTGCCCTCACTGGAGAAAATACAGAGTGGACTAGTTTCTGCCCCCCGCCCCTGTGTATTTGGTGGGTTGGTTGGGGGTAACTGCTAGAAAATGACTAAGAGCAACCATGCACAACCTGGCACTGTCAAAATGGTTTGGACCACAACTCCCAGTATTCCTGACTATTGAACATGCTGGCTGGGGCTGATGGGAGTTTAAGTTCAAAACCTCTGGAGAGCACCAGGTTGGGGAAGACTGGTTTAGAGGAAGACTAGCTGGCAGTGTAAATACCCCTTACCAAGATTCTTTCCTCTCTTCCTAATTGCAGCTTTCCACTTATTTTCATTTTTTTTAATTAAAAGGTAGAACTTTTACGCTTTTACATTTTTTATTGTAATCTATAATGCACTTATGGTTTTAATTGTTGGGAACTGACCAGAGAGTTTTGTTGTAAGAATCGGTTTGTGCCAGTTCTTAGGATTTATCACACAATCCAATGCATGTTTACTCAGAAGTAAGTTACTGCCAAAGGGTATTAGGAGCCCTTCTGGGCAAGGAAAGAGTTAATGGGTATTTTTCCTCCCCTCTTTGCATTCAGTTCCCCCAACAGTTGCTGGGTTCAACGGTTTGTAAATATGGCCTAGAATCCATTTTGTTTTGCTGTAGTTCAGTCATATTGTGAAAATGTGGTTTTTAAAAAAACTTTTTTTCCTTTTCGTGGGGCAAGTTAACACATATTCCTGGCTAAACTCCTTCTGCTTCATGGGGCATACTTTTTCTTCTTCTTAAACCTGTGATTATGTAACCCAAACAGAAGTAAGACATCAGAAGCATAGGGTTGCAGAGCATTCTTTCCAGTTTGCTGCTTTAGACTTTTTTTTTTAAGCTTCTGAGTGACCACACTATTAAAAGCCAGTTCTAAACCTGTTTACTCAAAAGTAAGTCTCCCTCTGTTCAATGGCATTTACTCAAATGTAAGCCTGCATCGGATTTTAGTATGACTTAGATGTAAATGCAGTTGAAATAAATGGGATTTACTCTGGAGCAAGGGAACCAGCAAATCTCTATTTTATGAACTCGAGATACACAGCTTCACATGATCAAAGGAAAGGAAAATCGATCCTTCATAAATACAAAGAGATGGAAGATCACACTTGTGAACTATCAGGAAAAGGTTTTAGAGGGGGTAAATTTAAAAATTCTTTAAAAATCAATACATGAACTGATCTCCTGGAGACTTATCATCACGCCAAGTTTCATCTCTTTATCTATAAAAATTATGGAGATGTAAGCATTTTGGTTAATTTGCATTTTAAAAAATCCCTGAAATCAAGGCGTGGACTTATGTGATTCAAACTTGGCATGCCAAAAGCTCTACTTAAGAGCTTGCAAGGACCCAAGTTTCATCTCTTTATCTTTACAAATGAGGGAGCTGCGTGCTAGGAGAGTGGAGTTGGAACAGTAAAAAGTCCATTCATTTGAACGTTCGACACCGAGGAGTGCTGGAGGAAGAGAAGCACCCTCCCCTTTCTCCTTTTGTCAGCAATACTCCATTCAAAGCACATGCCCCCAACAAAGGAAAAAGTGAGGGAACGGCACTAGACGAAGGCTTAAGGGCGCATTGAAGTCGCTTCGGGAAAATAATCCAGACAGAGGAAACGAGGCAAAATGGGTGCAAGACAGGGATGGCTTCATGTGAGTCCCACCCTGCAAAACCAGATGGTAGGTGTGGCGAGAGTGCGTTAAACCACTGGTGTGATGGAGCTCTCACTTACAGCCATTGATTCTTATTTTCCTGCTGTCTCAATTTGCCTCTGTGTGAAATGGGTTTCGTGGTCTCCCATTTACTTTTAATTTAAATCTTAGAGGAGTGGGCATGGCTATAAATGCCTTTTTCTGTGTTGTGACATACCCTGGATAAATTGTTTTTTTTTAAAGACACTTTAAAAAAAGCCTGATCTCTGTTGGTTCTGGGAACTTAGTATGCTGCAATTATGTAACCCAAACACACACACTCTTGCAGTCATTGACTTTTATTAGCCTGCTGCCTCAGTTCGCTTATGTGTTAAATGGGCTTCTTCCTTTCCCACCTCCCTTTGCTTTCAATAAGTGGGCTCTGTTACAAACTGCTTTCTCTGTGTTATTCGGGAGAGGTTTCTGGGTGGGGTGTGTGTGATCCCCTTGACTCTGCCTCTAGTGAAACTATTTTCTATACTACCAGTTAGGGTTAGGTAAATGAAATTTGGGATGGGGGCACTCATAACTGCATCACACTTTAAACCCCTAATGCCTAAACTTATTCTTGGCAGTTCTTCAAATGATACTCTGGCACCAACTGCCAGAGCAGCAAGAACAGCCTCAGAAGAATTAATCTGTTTATTCCACGGATCTCTTCCTTTTTTTCTCAGGACAGTACCTTCGCCACATCTTCCTTTTTTTCTCCTCAGAGAATTAGGACAGGAATGGGGGTGGGGAGAATTTACTCATAGTGCAAGACTATGAATGTTTACTCATAAATTAATCCCACCATATTCAATGCCTCTTATTTCTTTTATTCCATGTTACAAAGGCAATGGATTGCAATAAAAAAAAAACCCCAGCTTCATCAGGAGCTTCAACTTCAAAAACTTCATCTTTTAGATCTTTGGACTAGTACTTCACATGTACTGGGTTTCCTAGGTGTACAGGGCCCAGGTGTCTCAGTTTGCTCTTTCCTTACACTAAGAGTCTACTTCTCTGGTTTTGCCTGCACTGGTTCAAAAGAAAGTATTCTGTCTGTTTAATCTGTATCTCAAGGAAATGCTTGTGTAGTGACTATACCTTTTTTGACAGCCTTTTTCCTTGTGGTAATTTGAATTTGGCTAATACATGCTACATTTAAAAACAAGCAAACAAAATTTATCAATATATGACTTATTTCAGAATATATGGTTAGGATGGCAGTTTTAGTGTGAGATTCACTGTTATTTTTCTTTCAGAGATCTTAATATGTGGGATACAGCCCGCCCACCTAGAAATAAAGTTTGCCCCTTCTGTGCCCTCCCTGAATATTTTTTCTGGTGCCGCCACTGTTCATAATGTATTGCCTTAATGCATCTATATTTAAAGACAGTAGCTGAAAGTACCATTCTCACTCAGGACCTTGAGTGGTAGGTTTCATTATGGCTGAGTTATAAACCTCTGATCAACAAGCACAGGAGCAAGCAAGATGATTTATAAGACCATTCCATATGCCATGGCTACTAAACACATTTGAGATGAGAACCTTCCTTTTAAAAAAAAAAGCAGCTTAATACAATGTTATGAGTTCAATAAATATTTTTATTTTAATTAATTAAATTTATTAGGCTCATTTGTGCATATGATACTTTGTAGAAGCTGTAGAATATAAGCTGATGAATAATAAGAACCCATTAGACTGAGAAAGTAAATGACTATCACAAATTCTTATTTGGAAACTACTTACAAGGAGAGGATTTTATCCCTGTGGCCCTCAGATTCACTAACTTATTTGATACCTCTAAACGCAAATCTAAAGCTAGAATTTAACTCTGAAATAATCAGATTTTGTTTTGGAAAAGAGGTTACAGGCATAAGCATCTGAAACTATGCTGACTACAATTCCTTTATTGGAACTCAAGTTTCATACAATAAAACCTTGACCAACTGTTTGCTTAATCCTCTTCATTTCTTATTTGCAAGTAAGTCCCAGTGGGCCAGTTTGCATGATCTCAAAGAGGAAATAAAGCCCAGTGGCTTATTTCCCCGCTGCACATCCTGGCCGGTTTTACCTAATTACTCTTGTTACTGCAGCTTGCTGTATCAGCTGAACCCAGACAGCATGGCCTGTTGGGGGCAATCGCAGCAACCCTCAAATAATCCAACAACAGCCCATGGGTTATTTGAGGGTTGCTGCCCCCTCAAATGAGCCATCCCATCTGGGTTCAGATGAAATGGCAAGCTGCACCAGTGAGGATAATTAAGGAAATTTGGCAAGCATGTGACCAGCATGTGTGGGTTAACAAGTGGCTTGTTAGCCATATTGTGATCATGCAAACCAGGTCACTGTGTCCAATGAGGCTTGCTCCCTAGTATGTGGGTATAGGATTGCAACCAAAGTAACCTGTAGTACAATCTATACATGTCTACTCCTATTGAGTTCAATGGAGCCTGCTCCCAGGGACATGGGAATAAGATTGCAGATTTAGGCTTACATAGCAGTATGCCCCATTGAACTCAACGGTACTTACTTCTCAACAAACAAATATAAGATTTCCAGGGCCAGCGCTATCATAAGGAGAGTGGAACAGTTGTCGTAGGCAGCAGATGCTGAGAGGTAGCAAGCAAGTTAGGTGCCATCGGGTTTTTTGCACCAGGCAGCAAAATGTCTTGGGCTGGTGCTGGGGATTGCACTGACCCCAAAACAAGCAATGCAAACAAGATGAAACTCCTAAAGAACCAATCATTTCGGGGAAACTGTACAGTACAAATCATTAAAAATTTGAGGAATCCAGAACTCAGTGATGCTCTATGAAAGCCACAATACTCTCTTAAAGTTAAAAAAAAATGTAATGAAACATGTGTGATCAAGATTGGGGCAGAATGCTTTCAGGATTGGTGAAAGATGCTTGGTAGTACAAAACACAGATGGTCATACTTTATTTTAGTTGCCATCATTTTAAATTAATATTTAGAACTTAGCATATTGTCACTACAAATTAAATAAGTTTTAAACGAACGTGTACATCTGTGCATCAAAGCATTATAAACAGTGATAAAGGCTGCCTCTACACGAGACGTTTAAAGCTCTTTGAAGTCTCAATAAAAATTTTACCTCTACAAGAGCGGAGCGTAAATCGGGAGTTGAGGCGCTTTATCTCTCCGATTATGCGCATTATCAAATGCGCGTTAAATAGCGAGTTTTATTTTCCTCCGGCCGTTAAAGCGCATTCTGCCTATGTGAACATGCGATTCCACGCATAAACTACTTGTAAAGCGCATTTCAAAGAACCGGTAAGGCCACCAGTTGTGCGCTCAATTACCTCCTGCGTACAAGCATTACCGATAAAGCGCTTCAGCGATTATGTGCATAATCAGCTAATCAGGCGTCAAACAGAATCCATCTAGAGGGGGGTCAAAGAGCATCCAATTGTTATTAGTTGTTGTTGTTTTTAAAAACACATACACCCATTTAAATTCTGATCTTTTTCACTTTGCTCTAACATTTACATTAAGGCATATCCCTCAATTTTATATTAGAAATTGGACTGAAGTATTTATGAATCATTTTTGTAGGGTGACCAGATAAAATCCAGGTCAGGGCTCATGTAACTTTAACAGTTGTAGAGAAAAGGGAATTTCGGCCAGTGTCATTTGTATGCAGTTAGTTCCTGGTGAAATTCCCTCTTTATCACAACAGCTAAAGTTGCAGGCACTATACTAGATTGACCATATACAAAGGAAGGCAGGGCCCCTGCAACTTTAACTGTTGTGATGAAGAGGGAATTTCACCAGATTAGCTATTGACTCTCTTCATTCACAATGATATGGAGAAGGGTTCTCGCCAACCAACCCCCTCTGCACCAACATGTTCTGTTTTTATTTTGTATGGGGGAACATTAATCATGTGAGTTGTCATCTGAGTCTAAAATAGTACAACTGAGACACAGGTTTGCCACCTTATCTCCTGTATGTGGATAGTTGTAAAATGCTTTAGCTAGAATTGTGGTTTGAGATATTGCCTGTGATTGGCTAACAGGGATCTCCCTAGAGTTGCTGGGGCGTGAGTATAAGATCAGAGGGGTGACAGTGGCCTTTTCTGTTCTGCTTTGGTCTTTAGGCAAGTCTGTTCAGTCTTGTCCTATTTATAGGCTGACCATATGAAAAGGAGGACAGGGCTCCTGTAACTTTAACAGTTGTAGAGAAAAAGGAATTTCAGCTAGTGTCATTTGTATGCAATTAGTTCCTGGTGAAATTCCCTCTTCATCACAACTGTTAAAGTTGCAGTGGCCCTGCCTCCTTTTGTATATGGTCACTCTAGTATACTGCCTGCAACTTTAACTGTTGTGATGAAGAGGGAATTTCACCAGGAACTAATTGCATACAAATGACACTGGCTGAAATTCCTTTTTCTCTACAACTGTTAAAGTTACAGGAGCCCTGTCCTCCTTTTCATATGGTCAGCCTACCTATTTAGTGCCCTGTGCTTAGGTGTGTATAGGCAGGTTTAGGTAAGCTTTTATGAAGGATCGTTTCCAAATGTACTCTGGTTCTTGTATGTATTTAATATTTCCCCCCTACTTTTCCTGTGTAAATAAACTCATCACCTACCATAAGGATTATGTGTGCTTCCTTCCAAATGAACCTTGGTACTAAATCCAAAGACTTCTGCTTGGTTAATTGCTACTGTTTAAAGTTTCAGGCTTGAGGCATGGATAGGGTGTGGCAGTTTTGGGTCTCTCTTCCCTAAGGGTGTCCTGCAAGATCTGAGAGTCCTCTGCTCAGGATGAGATGGATATAAGGGATGGTGGCAGCCCATTTACTTCTGGGAATTAGAGCAACCCTCTTCATCTAGATTAAAATCCAAGCTGGAAAAGTATTTCAGGATTGCGATGTTCCCCCTCATTAAAGATTAGTATTACAAATCTGTGATTTATATTTGCAAACCCAGAAATATGAGTCCCAGTGACAGCATTATTGGAAACTAGGATGCCTGTGTTTTTAGATTGTTCTGGTACATTGTACAATCAGACCTATCAGCATGCCAAATTTCAAGTTTCTAACTAATCTGGAAGTGGGTAAACATTTCCGGACATACATTCCACACACATACTTTCAGGTTTCTAGGTAGAGATAATTAAAACACTGTCGTCAGGACTATCAACAAACTTGGGCCATACAACATGTCATGAGGAGGAGAATGGGCACTATTTCACCCCATGTGTCCCTGGTAACATGTAGTGGAAATATGTTGTGACATGAGCCCTTTGATAGACATATCCTGCAGGAATAGGAAAGGATAGAGTAGGGATGCACTCTGGGCCCAAGGTATTGCGCTGTGCCTGCCTCCCCCACCCCATTAAACACAGGTGTCTGAAAGGAGGAGCCTACACATGCTTTTGCAGGCAGCTACTTGTTAAGACAAGGCAGCAAGATGTGGTATGTTGTGAGGCCAAGAAGCACAGTCCTGCTGCATTCCACAATCCAAATGATGAAAAGGATATCTGAAAGGAGCTATAGTGTTTATGTTTCCCACCCCACTCTTTCCTTTGCTTCACTGGCTGCCACTTGGTGCAGTGGAGAAAATGCTAACAACATAATTTTATGCCCTGAGATGGTGGAGGATGAGCTGGACATTGCCTAAGAAAGCCTTTATAAATCAGTGTTTATAGCAGAATCTGATTATGAAGATTCAGTACAATCTCTGTAAATATTGTAACAAGACCATATTTGGAAGAAAGAATGGTTGAAAAAACTATGTAGTGAATATTACAACAAACATGGGACAAAAGCTGTGAATGATCAGAAGGAAACAAGGATGCCAAAAGGGTGAGATTCCTGTACATTTCTTCTCAGTGATTAAGTATAATGAAAGGAAGAAGAGTTATGTATCTACACCCCAAAGCAAACTTTCCATTTTTTACATAAGGGATGCTGACAGCTGAGGATAGAAAGGGTTATAATATAAATTCAATTTTAGCAAAGTCCTTGTGAATAAACATCTACAGCTGTCTTGATTAAGCAGCAAGCAAACATTTTTTTTTGTGATGTCTTGTACGCTTCAGTCTAACTTTTGTTCTGTTAGCAAAGATGACAAGCCATAAGTTTTACATCAGATGATATTGCCTTCCACTTCTGGATTATTATTTTTAAATAACCCAGCAGAATAAAAGAGGGTGCAATTGAATGTGGATACAGAAACTCTTGACTCTTCATTCCATCAAAGGACAATTCTTGTCACTATGTGTACGGTTTGGATTTGCCACAACTTACTGTATCACTGAGAATTAGATCAGCATTTGGTACTACAATTAAAGTGATTCAGGCTGTGCGCCCCTACCTAGACCTCCCAGAAATCCCTTAGCCTATTATATTTCATTGAAAAAGCACGTCAACCCACATCTGCCAGATCCAGCCACTGGAAAATTTAACCATAATAGCTGTTTATCAAAGTACAGAATGGCTGTAACAGAGATCAGGAAAAATATCAATATTATGTGGCTGGAAAGGCACAGTTCATTAGTTGAAATCTATTTCAGATGCAAGAATGGAATTATTATTAGCATAACATGAATAATCAAAAATTCCAGAAGAATTGGTTTTAAAACTATTGCTGACATATAAGTGGGCATTAAGGTGAAGATGTTTGAAGTTATATCGTAAATCACTGATACACAGTTTTCACATCAGCAATGTCCATCCATGACCAAAGCTGTAGCCATTGTAACCTATCATTGTCTCACACATCACCCTAGTCATACCTCAAAGAATGATAGCACCCAGATACTGAGGTGCTTTGGTCATTATTTCTCAGCCTTACCTACTCCAGAGATTGTTTTTAGGCTAAGTCACTGCCATCAGACGAAAAGAAGGATACAAATAACATAAAATAACTACAATTCCACTCTGAGCCCACTACGATATTTATATATTGCCCAATTATAATTATTTATTTATATAGTGCCTTCAGTTCACATGGCGTGGTACAGTGTAAAACAATAAAACGGTAACTCCCTGCCATTAAGGCCTACATTCTGATAAACTCACAATCAAATAAACAAGAAAAGGGAGAGAATATGCCAAACAGGCACAGGAGACAATAAAGCTAATCAGCATTGTAAAACAGTAAAATCAGACTAAAATTCTAAGAGCTTTGGAGAAAAGTTTTCAAGTGAGCTTCAAAAACCATGATTGAACTTGGGGTCTGCAAATGCTCTGGAAGCAAAAGTCTTTTCATTGATTTACAAATAAAAACAAAACATTCAAAACCATAACATTACTGCCTTGAACAGTTTGGGATAAGGTTATTTGAAGGACAATCTGCAACTGCATGAACCTGCCTGGACCCTCAGATTGACTTTAGAGCTCCCCCCAGGTGTTTGTCATCAAGTACCATAAGATTGGCAAGTAACTGGGATGGGGCCTTTTAACTGTTAGCCCCACACTTTTGGAACCCCCTCCCTGAGAAGTATGCCCTTCTCATTACTGACATTTAAGAGGAATTGTAAAAGGTTCTTGTTCCACCCAACAACTTCAACTTCAAATTCTTCTATCTCATGGTTTTATAGTGGCTTCATGTTTTAGCAGCTTATGTTTTTAATTATTTTAATGAGTTTGTTTGCTTTGCTTTTAATTCTTATTGTTTGACACTTGTAGAAAAGCTCTAAAGGGCAGGGCCTGAGTCATTGGTTTCAAATTGCAAAAAATGGGGGGGGGGTAGACTAAACATTAGGAAAAGCTTCATTATAATACAAGTTGTTAGACATTGGACTGCTTTAAAGATGGTGGCTGCCTTAGAAGATGATGGTTTTGAAGCATAGGTTGGATGGCCATGTATTGGGGATGCTATAATGGTAAATTTCCTGCAAAAACAGGGCCTATTGACTGTTTGTAAATTGCCATGTGATATAAATATATAAATAAAACAAATTAAATAAATGCATTCCTACATAAAATTAATTCATTATTTGAGACCAGGTGCTTCTGCAGATGTATGACAGATAGCATGTTATGTTGAAATATGGGAAGTTAGAAACAGACTGAAAACTGACACGTATTCACACATGAAGTAGAAGTATCTTAGTAAGAGTATGGACTCCTGCATACATAATGGCTCAATTCAGACAACACGTTAAGCAACTGAGGGGAGTTAACCCACTGACGATGTGTTAAAAAGGTGGGCTCAATTTGGACGACACGCTGCAGCAAGCGCTGCAAAGAATTTTTAACCACCCTGGTGGTTAATAACATACTTGGTTCTGACTGACAGCCCGGCCGCCATTTTCCCCGCTTAACGAACTCCGTCAGTCCTCCAGCAGGTATCCCAGCACACACTGCGGCCGAAAACCATGAGTGCTGCCACTGTAGCCGATGCAGGACACACCTCCCAAACCCCATTGGCTGCCTCAGTCAGTGGGCAGAACTCAGCAGCCTCGGGCAAAGAGGCTGCTAGGAGGAATGGCAGCACCAATACAACATTCGCACCCCATGCCCAGCACTGCAATTCCAACGTTGGCACCCATGCCCCAACCCCTCTCCCTCCTAGAGCATCTTTCGCGCACTCACAGGAAAGAAGGCAAGAGTGGGGTGGCGTAGAAAACTTTATTCAGCAGGGAGCTCAGACATGGGCAATAAGGCACATGGGCACCACTATGCCAGGGCATAACCTACGGAAAGGACAGTCGCCCCCGGGAAGGGAGGAGGCAGCTGGAAGGCACAGCAGTGAAGTCGGGATGGCCAAGGCCACACCCCCAGGGAGCCAAGCATGGAACGTGCCAAGGGGATGTGGTGGAGAGGGGCGGCATGTCAGGGAGAGATGCCAGTCCTCAGATGGAACTCCACCGCCGACGATCACAGGGGGTGGGGGTAGCGCAGCCAAATCCAGGCACTGATACATTCACGCGCCCGGTATGCCTCCGCACGGGCGCGATGCTCCCCAACGGGGTTCTCGAGGCCCGGCAAAGGCTCGCTGTCCGTCCGTGTTGGGCGGATGAGGGGGGGCTCTCTGGTCGCCGCTTCCCCTGCCCTAGTCCTTCTGGGTGAAGCGAGGGTGGAGGTGGCGGTGCGGTGGGGGTCTGATTCGGGGGGAGTGCGGTTCTCCCAGTTGGTGTGGGGGGGGCTGCCTCTTGCTCCAGGGTGCCTGGGGTTTTTGGTTATTCAATCTCCCCCTCCCTCCCTTTGCCGTACTGCCCTTCTGGTGCACTTCCCTTTCCATTTGGGTAGCTGACTGGGCACCCTGCGTGAGTTTGTGCAGGAGCCGGCCCCTTGTTGAGCTCCGTGCCGGCTGCCTGGTGGGGGAGGCGGGCATCCTGGTTGCTATGGCGGCGATACCAGCAGTCTGTTGTGAGCGTGCCTGAGCGGCCGCCCACTTTCTGCCACTCTTGCTGCTCTCCTCTATGGTCTTTTGTATTAACGTACTCACCTCAGTTGTTTAACCCACGCACCTCAAGCGGCTGAATTCGGACAACACGTTAGTCAATTGACTAACTTTTAAACAACTCGCAAGCGAGTTGTTTAACTCCGTTGTTTAAAACTGCAACTTAAACAACCGTGGGTTGTTTATCCGTTGTGTGGCTGAATTCGGACGACACATTGAGCTAACCAACTGACGGTTGTTTAACTTAACAACTGTTGCTTACCGTGTTGTCCGAATTGAGCCAATATATGCTGTTGCCCTTCCTTCTGTAAAGAGAGTATTGACAATGCATACCAATACTGGTATCAGTGATATTGCACATTTTCCAATAATCAATACAAGCACATTGAAGCTGCACATAGTGGAATTGAAAGAACTAAAATAAAAGGCACACAAATCTCCTTGCCAAACTATATCAAAGTCAAACAGAAGCCTACAGATTGTCAGTACTCTGCAACTCTTCATGACAAAAGGTTCAGAGTGTTCTGCCTAGAATATATCTACTTTGCCTACAAAGAATGTTGTAAGTTGAAATCATTCTCAAGCTTGAAGGCAACTTGGAATAATTGCACTGTGATTGAGGCCTCAGTCCCAGCCTTTTCCTACCTATATATTCTTTCGACAACTAAAGATTGACCTCTAGGCAGTTTCGGATCCATTTCCTCACAAACATGCTGTCTAGATCTGCCAGATCACTATTAAACCATAGTGGACTGTGAATCAAAATTATAACAAAGTCTGACAGCAGTCACATAGAACAAAGGAAAGCATAAGAAATTCCTTTGGCCAAAAATACAGATATTTAGAATCTATGCAGATCAAGCATAGACAGCTCATGAAGTCTTTCTTGGACCAAAAGAAGCTATGCAGAATATTTACTTTGGAAATAAGAATTCAAACAAGTGCTTCTGTTGAATCAAGCCATTTCATAGCTTCAATTAAGCTGCCCTTCTAAAAAAAAGAGATCAATATTCAATATGCTTGTCTCTCACAACTGTTTAAACAGAGCTCAAGAGAAAGATATATAGCCATGAAATACTGCTTTTTCCTGTGGTAACTCTATGAATTAATTTTATACTTGAATCATATGCACCAAACTTTGATACTCTGAAATGAATATTGCCACAGTCCCATATTGAGGTAGAATGGATATATGTTATTCACCATGGTATACTTGGACATTCTTCTGCTTCTAAATACAGGTAGGGATGGTGGATTTGTCAAGTCCATTTCCATGGGATCCTCTTTTTCCCACCTCCAAGTCTTGGACCCCCCTCTACAAGAATTCAGTTTGACGCCTGGTTCTCCGATTATGTGCATCTTCTTGGAAGCGCTTTATGGTAAATGACTGTACGCGGGAGGTAATTGAGCGCACAACTGGTGGCCTTACCGGTTGTTTGAAATGCGCTTTAGAAGTAGTTAATGCGGAGAATCGCTTGTTTACATAGTCAAAATGCGCTTTAACGGGCCGCAGCAAAATAAAACTCGCTATTTAACGCGCATTCAATAATGCGCATAATCAAATAGATAACGCGTCTCAACTCCTGATTTGCGCTCCGCTCATGTAGAAGTAAAAATTTTAATGAGACTTGAAAGAGCTTTAAACCTCTCGTGTAGAGGCAGCCTTGTTCTTGGGACCAATAGGAAAATCCAACATAGCAATAGACCCCCTAAAGTGATGACTAACTTTTCCCATTTATTTCAATCTCCCATTGGATTTTACCCAATGACATTTATCCTATGACTTCTATAAGAAAGTAAGAGGTTGCATGATCAGGAGGATATCCACTGTTATATTCGTTGCCAGCATCCATATTCTGTTATAATGTGAGGAAAGAACAACTGGAATAAACTACAATAGTGTTTGAAAAGGCATGCATGCACACTCTAAGTGAAAAATGTGATCTGTAATTTTGACATTGTTTTTCAAAATGAATATTCTTTAATATCATATTCTTGTAAGAAGCCCTGAGAAGATGGCGACAGAGCAGCATATAAATATTTTAAATAAATAAATAAATAAATATTTCTATTATGATATTGGGCTGTTTCTCAGTACCACACAAATAATGCACTATGTTATTAATGAATACCAGCCCCTATTTATTCTTTCAAGGAGAATCTATACAAAGATTCAGGTGGACAAGTGTTTTTTATTCATTTAATCAGATCAACTGTGGTGAAAATATGCAGTTTATGCAGGAAAAGAGCCATAAAACACATTTCTGTTTTTAAAACATATTATTGAGCTGTATTCAGATAATTTAAAAGAAAGGTATTGTTATAAGTGCTGAAACCATTTGAAAAAATAAGCAAAATTAAAGCCAGGGTTATTTGTCATTTGTTATTTGACTGCTGCACAGCAAGAAATTGATATAAATGTCATAACTACAGTACATTAGGCTTTGGTTCAGAACAACTATTATTGTGCCTTGTTTTCTTTAAAGTATTTTGTTATGAGTCCATATGGTAATTATATTACTGGTACTCATATATTATGGGGTGCACAGCAGGACCAGCTTTTTGTGAACCTGTTTGTAAATATGCTCTTAATACATTCGCGCTTAAAGGTTCAAATCCAATGATTTTTTTATTTAGGTCTTCCGAGCAAGTTATGAACAAATTACTTTCTTCCATGGTTCAATGTATCTAAATGCCCCCTGTTTACGATTGCAGATGAACACATATCTTGTAGGTTCCTATTTAAAGGGATGTTGTTTTAGTCTTCTACACTCACTTCCTCTTGTTCAATGACAAAACAATTTCTTTGATTGCAGGCTTGAGGCAGTCCACGTGGGGATGCCCTTTCAGATTGTCTGGAAGCTAAGAGAGAAGTTGGGACTGGCACTCACCCTCCCATTCAGCTGCCGCCCTACACATATTTCTACAATTTTGTAGGGACGTATTTCAGTATAAGGCAACACCTCTCATTCACAATCAAGTGCAAACCCAAATGTGGACAAGGCACCCTGGGCTGCAATCCTAATTTAGCACTCACTGAATTCAGCAGATCAGGGAGGGCCAGCGAATCGTTCTCCACAAATTGAAAGCTGACTTCAGGAGGTATTATTTGCAATAGTTCAGGGGAAGAAGGGTGTGTGTTTACCATAGCAATAGGGTAGTGACTGGTAGTTTCCTATTCCCCGTTCCTTGTTTGGTTAGGGCAGGGGTTCAGGGGTTCTGAGATAGAAAATCCTACACAGGCAGTTGTCCTTGGGAATAAAAATACAATAATAAAAATGAAAGGACAGCACTCTGGCTAATGATAGGGGCTGGCATTGCATTCTTAAAGTGTGCACGAGTGGGGGGACATCTGACTCGTCTGAATCCCTGCCGCCGATGTCTGAACTGGTATCATAACTATTTCCTGTAGTGCAAATGAAAGCCAGTGTGGTGAAGTGGTTGGAGTGTTGGACTAGGACTTGGGAGATCCCCTTTCTAGTCCTCATTCTATCACGCAGCTTGCTGGGTGACTTAGACCAGTCACTGACTCTTAGCCTACCCTATTTCATAGGGGTGTTGTGAGAATAAAATGGAGAGGAGGAGGACTATGTAAGACACCTTGGGTTTCTTTCAAGAGGAAAGAAGGTGGTATATAAATGTTGTGGAATACTCTCCCCTTGGAGGCCTGACTAGCACCAATGTTGACTTCATTTCGGCACCAAGTTAAAACATGGCTTTTTATTAAAGCCTTTTAAGTCTAAATTCTCCAGGGTTGCACACAGTTTTAATTGTTTTTAATTATTCCTATTGTGTTAAAATCTTTCTACGGCTTTTAGTTTGTTAATGATTTAATAAATTTTAGCTGTTTATATTTATTGTTTTATATTGTTCTGATTTTATCTATATGCCGCCCTGAAATCCCAGTGATATAGGATGGGATACAAATGTTTAAATATACAAATTATTTCATTGTTATTACTAATAAGAATAAAATAAACAGATGCAAACATACTTCATAGCAGAGACTGACAGTTGCTACTGCTATTACAACTCCAGCTTGGTACTATGAACTTTGGTACATGCTGCAAACCGTGTTCCAAAAATTGTAGCTTGACAAAGGTGGGGACAGGTTTATCAGGCAAAGGTGGGGACAGGTTTACTGTAGAAATTAAAATTAATAGCGCTTACTCTCAGATTAGAGCACACAGAACTGTATAAAAGGAGCAGTCTCAAGGCTGTAGCCATTTGGGGAAGGGAGCAGAATTTTCTGATTTCATTAAAACGAAGTGTATACATCCTTTACATGTAGAAATGTAATGAAATGAATACAATCAGTATTTCACCCAATTGCACAGTAATGAGTGCAAAGCCACAGGATAACTGACAGGACCTTATTTTTAAATGTTATACAATTATTTTTATTGTATTAATATTTAACTTAAATATAATATAATTTGATGTCTATCCCCATTTTTAAAATAAAATTATTTTAAATGTATTGGAACTTACCTATTTTTAAGCTCTTGCTGTTTGCTGAGCACTGATACTGTCCCTGTTCTCTTTTTGTATCTGCCTACCCAATAAACACAGCAGGAGAGATGCCTAGGCCTCTTTGCAAAGTTTTCACAGCTGCCATTGGGGACGAAAAGGAGATTCTTCAGCATAAGCTTCAGATTGCTATGATGTAGTATCTGCAGAACACAACTTCCAGGAGCCTTTGATCGTAGAAGAACATACACATCCCAGGAAAGACACATACTGATTGCTAGTAGAAACAGGGAGCTAAAGGAAAGAGGAAAGCTAACAGCTCTTTAGGACCCATGGAGCTTCTTTCCTACCATTTGCTCTCCAAATTGCTCATGGGGATGGGGAAGGATACTAGAAAATGAGATATCATATTTTTTCTAACTGAAGCTTTTAATCTGCCACTTTATCAAGGTTTCAGCTTCTGGATTCTTCGTGAGATTAAGATTGGCTCCTTTACCCATGTTTTCCCCCCAGGGATTTGCTTTCTCTGTTTCTCTATACATTACATTACATAACCACTAGATGGTGCTGTGGTATTTCCTAGGGTTCCATGCTGCCATTCAGCAATATACCAGACATTCCTCACTAGAAAAAAACAACAATGCTAAAATGGTTGCAAAGAATGGGAGAGGCCCTGGATGATGATGGCACTGTGTAAAGCAACTCCAAACTACTATGAGTGAGGAATCATGAGCATACAAATAAATGCCTTGTGTAGGAAAGCTCAAAAACAGCAAGAAAAGCCTTTGTTACTGTTGAGTTTCCCAGTCCCTCAGGCAAACGCACATTCTGGCAAATTGACTCGGGACATCCAAATCAGTGAGACTTCTTTATTACAGGAAATCGCACAGCAAAGCTTAATGGTTACACACTTCAGAAATCATGTAGTTGATGGTCAGTAGCTATAGGCTCCAAGAACTTCCAGAATAGTCAAAAGCTAATCACTACTACCATAATGAGATCCCCATCAATGTGGTTTCCTTGTTGCCATCTCCATGGTTCTGAACACAAGGGAAGGGCAATTCATATATGGGTTCCAAACCTGGACAAGGGAGGGGGATGATTCCTGACATAATCCCTCAGGCAATCAAAGCAGCAAATTCTTGAAAGGCCTAACAAACCATCCAAAGAGAGCTAGTCCAACCTTGGATCATATGCTGGAAACTCAGAGGCAATATGGTCAAGGTTTAAACAAGGTCACGGGAATTCTGTGCCGCTGCTTTCACATGAGCAACTCCTCATTACATGAGTCCAGGCAGAGGGAAGGAGTCCAACAATCAGTGATCAAGCCCAGTCTGCCAATGCACTGATCTGATGACAAACAACGACACATAATCCACAGCAAAAGAGAGTTCAAGTCTATGAAAAGTCTCACAGTACCTTCATGACAAGTTCTTAATAATCTAAAGTTCCACTTAGGAGAGAGCTAGTGCAGATTGCCACCCAGAGTGTCAGACAATGATAGATCCAAACAGGGAGGTTTTCCGGGAACGCAGAGCAGATGTTCGTAGCAAAGGCTCCTCACCTTTTCACCAGATTAAAAAGGGATGCATAGGATTCTTCCAGTTCCACTTGACAGACAGGGGCTTTGGCCTTTCAATAATGCACTTGTCAAAACAGGGTGGCACTGCTCAGCCCACCAAAATGATGCTTCAATCTGGGCAACCCATCTGCAAACCCCCACCCTTTCTCTATCAATTTCTCACAGACAACTTCTGGCCGAGACAAACAGGTGACTTGTGGGGAGTAAACCCACTCCTCCATCCCTGCTCTGAGAACCCTAACAGAGATCAATTCACACAGCAGATTGTAACATTCCAGAAGCCAAACAGGCCCAAAGCCTTCCAGACCACATCTAATTAAAATGTAGCTAAAATGTACAAGATCCCGCGGCCGTGCCTTAACTATCCCTGATAGTTACGGTATTTGCAGAAAGAGCAGAGAATGAGAGAAGGAGCTTGCCTGTGCTACTTCTGCCTCTACCTAACCCCATGGACTGGCACTAGGAGAAAGTTAACAGCTATTTCTGATACCCGGGACTTCCTACCACTTGCTTTCCAAATATCTCACATCTCATAAGAGAAGAAGAAAAGAAAAAAAAAGTCTTTACAGCAACAACTCTAAAAGTGTCTCTACATTAAAGAAAAACCCCACACTCTTACTAGGCTTTCTTCTTTCTGAGTCTTTCCGGGTTTATGATGAGCTCCTTTATAATAACAATAACAATGTGTTTATTTCTTACCCACCTCTCCCTTTGGATCGAGGCAGGGAACAACATTAATATAATAGTACAATATAAATCAAATGCATAAAACTAATTAAAAGAGCATATAAAACCAATACAATAGCAAAATAACAATGAGGGCATCTTAAAATTCTTAGGTTTAAAATTCATCTGGGTAGGCCTGCCGGAAGAGACTAGTCTTTAAAGCTATCTTAAACTTGGAGAGAGTATTAAGTTGATGAATTTCCCCCGGCAGGCCATTCCACAGTCTGGGGGTGACAGAAGAATCAGTGATCACGTGATTTGGAATTGAAAACTTCTCCTTGTGGCAATGTTCTATATATTCAATGAAAGAGCACCATCTAGTGACTGTATTATAGTGCAATGCTGGCTTTACACACTGCTGATATCCCACAATAGTTTTAATTACTCCATTATCCCTAAACTTTTTAAAAGCGCGATTATAGGAGGAAAGTGTGGGAGATAGCCTGGAGATTGACGGCGTCATGTAAAGCACCCACAAACTTTCATGAGTGGCCAGTCACGAGCATGCAATAAATCACTCATGTATTGAAGCTCTAAAGAGCATTGAAAGACAGCGAGAACTTAGCTCCACTGTTGCTGCCTATCCCTTCTCCTAGCTGGACTTACTGCAGGCGCTGCGTGGATAGCTCTGCTCTGGAACAGGAATCCGAAGTAGAGGGGAGTCATATGGAAGTGCCTTTTCACTCTGTCTCTAAGTCCTCCTTCCTCCTTGATGGTGACTAAAACTGCAGCTTGTTTGCTGCCAAAGTTGCCCCTCCCAACCAGCCCCAACGGTATAGCTGATAGTGGCTTTGAGAGGAAGACACTTTAGGTTGGTGGGCAACTGGTTCCTCAGTGATTGAAGAGCGGCAGAGAGCAACAGAGGGCGGGGAGGCGGGGACTCATTCAGCCGTGCCCTGCAACCTGCTGCCTGAGCAAGTGGTACACCTTGCCTAATGATAGGGCTGCTCTGTGTGGTATGAATGACAACTTTCTGTTGCCCTCATGGACTAGGAAGAGGGGAATAGGATACCACTGCCACTCATCACACTACAGCAAAGTTAAATTCGAAGCCTTTCCACACCCGTGACCCACTGCAAATATTTTACCCCACACCCCAAAATAACAATAATAATAACAATAACAACAACAATAATAATAATAACAACAACAACACACCCATTTGGAGGGGGGAGGGCAATTTGCAACAGATCTATTCTACATATAGATGTTTCTGAGCATTCTACCTATACCTTAAAGCACAGGGGAAAGTAACTGGAGTCTTAAAGGTGACTCACTAATTAAATGCACAGCATTATGTAGAACAAGCAAACAATTCCAAAAGAAGGAAAGTAAAGCCTGAATTACGCCTCTGTTGCAGAGTGCAGTTGCTAAATATGGTTTCCATAATGAGCTGAAAGATGGGAGAAGAAAGTGTTCATTATTATTTCAGTTAAAGACAAACAGCTGGAAGTTAGATGAATTGCCAGTAATTTACTTTTGGGCATAGAATAAATTCATGAATATTATTAAAACAGCAGCAGAAACCACTATGCATCACTGAGAACCCAGTTCTGATTTATTTATTTGAAGAAAAAAAGTCGCATTAATCAATTGGTAGTATCCAAAATTTTGCAGGTGTTTTTTTTTTAAAAATCCTAGCTAGGAATCATTTAAGGAACTAGGGTCCAGTGGATAAGCATGTAGTTAAAACCCAGGCTAAACTGCAATGATAATAATGCAAGATCATACAAATACACGTAGTATTTGTATACTTCCTTGAGAACCCACCTCAAAACCCAGTTTAGCAAGACATTTTATCTTAACACCCTAAACTTCTTCACCAGCTATAAAACTCTAGTATCTATGACTACATTTGTCCACAGCTCTTTGTCTTTGTTCACCTTCTTCTATTGTCTTTTATAGCTTCTAAGCGATCTGTGGCCATGGAATTTTCTACTTTTTAATACTAGTTCCTAAAATAGTATGTACAGTCATTGTACTACATAAATGTTGTTATTACTGCTGTCTACCATTCCTTTCATCAGGTATATTGCATGCTAAAAAGGCCAAGGAGAAAATATTCAGCCCAGACATTTTTCAGCATTGCAGAAAGTGGGAGAGTTTGGACGACACATTAGGCAATGGAGGGGGGAATAGCACACTGATGGTGCATGATTTTGGTGGCGCCTGCCACATGACATGTTGTCTTGTCCCTCCCCTGTCATACGGCTGAATGTCCCGACATCTTCTGGGCTGCTGCTGCTCCTCCCTCCCCTCTCAGTCTTCCAGCCCTATCCCATCATGCACCGCAAGTTCTGCCAGCTGTATAGGAGCAGCCGGGGGGGGGGGGGGATCGGCTGCTTTTGCCAGGGAACTCTATGACTGACTGAAATAGTACATGGAGAGAGGGGGGTTCCCGACACATGACACTTTAAACAACGGATTTCGGGATAAACAACTGAGCAGCCCATTGTTTTTTCCCATTGTTTAATTGCCTGAAATAGCGTACCATCAGTTGTGTGTGTTGTGTGTTGCCTGACACACGACACAGTAATCAACACAATTGATGGTTGATTCTCCCCCTCCGTTGATTATCGTGTCGTCCATACTGAGCCAGAGTGCTGAAATGCATCAGCCCAGCGATGTTCCATTTGTAATTTGGAACACAATGCTCCATGGAAAAAATGCCATGGCCAGTGGGGGCAACCATCTTCTCCCCCCTCAAGAATGACTCTGGGAATAGTGCTGTGTCATGGCACTGGATCATTCCCATGGAGCAATGTGTCTCAAATTACAAAGGAAATGCTTCTGAAGGTAGCCAAACTGCCACTTGAAGAAGAGGTAAAGCATTTTTTCTTCTGTTAAAAAAGGAGGGGGGAACCGTCAGGTACCACATCTTTAATGGCAAGCTTCTAAATGTTTTTAGAATTCCCCCAACTTTGCCAAATATCTCTTTGCTGAACCATTGTTTTGCAGGGAGTAAATTGTCCATGAAACTGAGAAGGGATCTACACTGTTGCTTGAAACGTTTGCTGTTTAAAACGTTATATATTCCCGCGGATTATTACGTCTGAGGCCACATTATGATCTACTTACGTTTCGGTACATATTTTCGAACGTCTTCAAAGCGGTCCGTGAGGTCTCACTGTCCTCCGTGCGTCTCTTCCTGTTACGTTCCTTCCAGGCACCGCAGTTTTCAAGCTCATTTCCTCCTAAACCTCCCTCTCCCTTGCTTTCAATGAAGAATTGAAACTGAAAGTGCATGAGGGGGAATTCAAATGGATATCAGACATTTGAAATCATGGACTATAACACGGTAAGGAACAACACATTCTTCTATTTACAACTCATTATAGCATAATAATAAGCAACTCCTATAAAACGTTACAGTGAGTGCGTCATGTGGCCCAATGAGTGCTCATAACCCTTCTTTAATGTATTAAAGCTACAGTGTAGATCCCCCCTTAGGGGAAGGCTATTCAGGGGGAATCTACACGGAGTGTTGTTGCGTTAAAAACCGGTCAGATAAGAGTTTTAAATATTGTCGTAGTAAAACGTCTTAGGCCACATTACTGAGTACTTACGTTACAGAAGAAAACTTCTTCAGTCTTTAAAGCGGTGTGTGTGGTCACACACTCTTCTGTCCTGTCTCTTTCTTTTTCGTTTTTACAGTGAGTTTAGAGCAAGGCATTGTGGGGGTTGTAGTTCAGTCACCACTTCCTCCTTTGTTCCTCTGTCATACCCTAGTGAGTATAGGGCTAGGCATTGTGGGTGTTGTAGTTCAGTCACCCACTTCCTCTTTCTTCCCCACCAATCAACTGCTAAGCATTTGGGCGCCGGTCAACGGAAGCACTGCCCCCATGAATCACAAATGGTAAGGAAGGACACATATTTTACTTAAAACGATTTATTAAAAGTGAAGCCGTTGTATATAACTGAAGGGAGTTTTAAAAAACCTCAGATATACAACGTTATAGGGAGTGCATCATGTGGCCCAAAGAGTTTTCATAACCCTTATAAAATGTTAAAAACCTAGCGTGTAGATTGCCCCTCAGTCTAGCCTTAATATGAATGGTCCAGATTGGCAGGTAGACATTTCCTCAGAAGGTGCTAAAACTCTTTGGAATAGTTGGAGATCTCTCTTCTTGAATGTGGGAACTCTGAAAGTAATATACCCCTGCCTCCCCATTCCCTGCTAAGGGAAGTTGGCTGATGTAAGTGGTAAGTGTGTGTGTGTGTGTGTGTGTGCGCGCGCACGCAAATGAACAAAAGTAGTGTTTGGGAAAGAGGGAGGCAGATAAAGGGAGAGCCGAGAGCTCTGTGTAAAATGAAAGCACCTAGTGGAGTGCAGACCCGACGCCTGGCAGGAGTGCTTTGGCTATCGCTCCTATTATGCTGTATTTCAATGCCAAACTAAATGTTTGTCAATCTTGTTTACTTCAGTGTAAGCACTTGTGGCACAAATTCAGATTGGACCATGATGCTGAGAGGGAGGTTTAAGCTTCCCCCCAACTGTTTTAATCCAGAAATTCCACCCTCCAGCAGGGAAGTTAAAAAATGAAAAAGAATAACCACCTTCACTGCATTCACTGGAAGTGTTTCTCTCTCTCTCTCTTTTAACCCAAGCCAGGGATGGGGATGGGGATGGAATTTGGGGATGAAATAAGTGGGGGCCAAAGCTTTAAAAAAGAAACCTTGCTAGAACACTGTGATTTCAATCTGAATCAGGGCCACACACACTTACTCTGAAGTAAATGTTTAACATGTATATGAAACTGGGAGAGATCATCTGGAGGCATAGGGCGGGGTGCTATCAGTACGCTGATGACACCCAACTATATTTCTCTATGCCTTCTACAACATCGTCAGCTAAAGATAGTGTGTCTCTTCTGAATGAATGGTTGGAGGCTGTAATGGGCTGGATGAGGAAAAACAAACTGAAGCTGAATCCAGACAAGACAGAGATGCTTGCTGTCAAAGGCCCCAACCTGGGTTTGGAGGTGTGTCAACCAGTTCTGGATGGGGTTACATTCCCCCTGAAAGATTGTGTTCGCAGTTTGAGGGTGCTCCTGGATCTGTCGCTCCAAATGACAGCTCAGATAGATGCGACGGCCAGGAGTGTCTACTATCAGCTTTGGCTGATACGCCAGCTACAGCCCTTTCTAGAGTTGGAAGACCTAAAGACGGGGTAGTGCACGCGCTGGTAACTTCAAGGCTCGTCTTCTGCAGTGTGCTGTACATAGGGCTACTTTTGTGCCTAGTCTGGAAACTTCAACTAGTTCAAAATATGGCAGCCAAGTTGGTCACTGATACACTTAGGGGTGACCATATTACACCAATTTTAAAATCTCTTCACTGGCTGCCAATTACTTTCCAGGCAAAGTACAAAGTGTTGGTTATTACCTTTAAAGCCCTACATGGTTTGGGTGCAGGTTACCTGCGGGATCACTTTCTCTTGTACAACCCCCCCTCCCCCTCACACTCAGGTCCTCTGGGAAGAACCTACTTCAGTCAGCAAGAACTAGGTTGACAGGTATTATCCAGAGGACCTTTTCTTCTGCCGCTCCCAGACTGTGGAATGGCCTGCCGGAGGAGACTCGTCAACTTAACAGTCTTTTAGAATTTAAGGAAGCTATAAAGACTAATCTCTTCCAGCAGTCATATCCAGTGGAATTTTAGAATGTTTTTAGGATGTTTTATTGCTATTTTAATAATGTGTACCACGTTTTTAATTAGTTTTATGTATGTATTTTACCCTGCCTCGGTCCAAACGGAGAGGTGGGTAAGAAATAAATTTATTATTATTATTATTATTATTATTATTATTATTATTAATACATTTCTGACAAATAAGCTAAGGGCATAACCTTATGGCCACTAAACATTGTCTAGTGACATAGGATTATTCAGCTTCTGGAAACCAAGGTCAGAACCACGTCCTTCCCCTCCCCCTTGTAGCTGCCGTGGTTCTCGCTCTGCTCGCCACACCCAGAAATGGAGTGCAGAGAGGGCAAAAAGAGGGCAGTCCCAAGAGCAGGGGGAAGACCGCCGAAGCTGCTTTGTGCAGTTTCCTATGAGATTTCCATGGCATTTTCCTCCCTCGCCCTCAAGCTGTACATAGAACAGGTGAAATCACCAGTCCAGGCAAAAATGAGCTTGTGGGATCTCCTGTGTGTTTTTACTAGAATCCAGAGCTCATTCTCCCTCCCCACCCACTTTTGTTTTGTTGAAAAAACACATTCCAGGAAGACAAACTGGAACCTCTCACCACTTGGGTGGTACAGTTGCTGCAACATTGGTAGTTTATTTTGCCAAATGATAGCAATTCTACATGCAATAAATAACAAATTTGTCCTACCACTCACCCCAAAATAATCTGTTAATTTTCTTCCAAAAAAAATATGAGATTTTTGAAAAATCAAAACCTCATATCACATCCCACCATTTCTATAAGTATTTTCTCTGACATATAATTAAATACGGATTAACAGACAATCAATGGATTAGTCTACAGTGTCTCAGTTAATACCTTTCTCTTTACCTAACTGATATCCTTTCTCCATCTCTGTTGATGCTTTTTAGCAAGTACATAAAGAGGGGACTTGACAAAAAAAGCATGTTATTGGAATTTTAGATTTAACAAAATGATTTATTAACTGATGATTTTTCTTTTAACAAGTATATAACATAAAGAAACAGATGCTTATTTACTAATGTTTTAAAATTCCCCCCAAATCTGAATCCTAATTTAAAGGGCCTCCACTGAACTGTACATATTATCTTTGGTGGGACCATTCTCAATTATTCAATTATATAAAGACAAGATTCTCCAGGAAGTTGGTTTACATCCTGCTGGTTTCCTGAAACTTCGGTTTCTTAACAATGAAATCCTATATACATGATCTACTTGGACATAAGCCCCATAGAGTTCAATGTTAGTCACAGGTAAATGTATATATGGTTGCAGCCTAAATTATATTCCCCTTCTTACATAACTAGTATTTTGTACAATGTTATGACATATGAGAGCTTTCCCTCATTTCTCAGGCTTGATTTCCCCTAATAAATACATACTACAGAAAGGAAGCTTGAACAGCTGCTGTTCATTCCATCACCAGCACTCTGAAAAGTTTCACCATCCACCTGCTGAAGATGTCCCAAGACAAGAGGGGGGGTCTAACACAAGATACGAGTTCGATGAGAGAAGGGGAAGACCTCTTTTGGGGCCTTTTTTATTATTTCCTTAAATCACCCATCATGAATTTCAGGTAGGATATACATTCTTTGGATATATAGCAAATTTATGTGCCTCATAAATAGTAGTATCACGAAAAAGGGACAAGGCCACCTTTTATACCTTGCAAACAAGTTCCTTTAAAGTATATCCCTATTGCAACAAATACTAACAGAATACTTCATAGCTCTAGTCTGCTTCGAAAGCCATGTGACAGAAATTAAATCAACTGACCACCATCTAAGGTCAAATCATATTTAACCTGGTTTTCACAACACAAGGATAGTTAATAAGCCATGGCGATTAGTTAACCAGCCTGCGCATGCCAGTCCAATTTACAGGATTACCCTTGCCAGGCACAGCTTGTTGTGATGTCAAAACCTGGTGAAGCTGGTTGGTTGGGGAGATTAACAAACCACCCCAGAACCCTACAACACACTGTATGTTCTGGGTAGTTTCTTAACCATCCACCCACCCTTGCTGGGTTCTGACATCACAACAAGCCACATGCTGCGAGGGTAATTATGTAAATCAGCGGGTGGCATGCAAACAGCTTGCACAGGGTGGTTAACAGGCTACCATGACTTATCATACAAAGCATGTCAGAATGTGCTGAACTGCAACTTACAACTCTTGCAACATGATCCTAAACATGATTACTCAGAAGTAAATCCCACTGAGATCAATGTCCTACTGTGTACTTAAAAGTGCTGCCCTAGAAAATCCAGAATCAAAATCCTTTGCCTATTCATCACGGCTATTTGCTTCTCAGAAGCTTAAGTAGGATATGTTCTGTTTACAATGAGCAGAATTGTGACACTTGTAATATTGAGAAATGTATTTCACTTTAAATATTAATAAAGCTATTATGGAATGAGAGCTCACTTCATAGAATCATAGAATAGTTGAGTTGGAAGGGGCCTGTAAGGCCATTGGGTCGAACCCCCTGCTCAATTCAGGAACCCACATTAAAGCATACCTGACAGATGGCTGTCCAGCTGCATCTTGAATGCCTCTAGGGTGGGAGAGTCCACTACTTCCCTAGGTAATTGGTTCCATTGTCATACCATATGCCACAAAAATGTGCTAGGGTTGGTTCCACTCCTGGTCATCTGATAGGAGAATGGAAACTTCTAGTGGAACATATTTCCTGTTCCCTACACACACCCCAAATTTGGGGAACCCTCCAGAACAGATTTGGGGTGCAGTGAAGGTAACAGCAGGGGGAGGAGATGAGAAAATCCCATTGTTCCAGCAGAAGTCTGCTTGTGTGACTTTGGTTCCAACCCTTGGTCTTTACAGCAGATTCTTTCATGGTTTTGCTGCATCATACTAACATGGCTATTAGTCTGGAATTTGTTAAGTTTGGGTGATTGTTTTCATTTTAATGTCATTTTCTTTTGACTTTGCAACAAGGTCCTCCCACAGTGTGCATTTGTTGAATAATTCTAAACGTTCCCTTGATTCAGTTGGCTGTTTTAGATACTTTACAAATCCAAGAGGTGGAAATTAATGCTAAGTCTTTTGTCTAGGACACTTAAATTTCTATAAGATTGCAGCCCTCCATGCTTCGTCATCCCCTCTATCTAGAAGAGCACAATCTAGGGATTTTTATTCCCTGCTGCTCAGTTAAATATAGGAAATAGAAAGGTCTGTGTTCTGGGGAAAATACCATTGATGTCTTCCATCAGCAGGAAATCCCCTATAAGTGTCAAAGCTGTAGTCACAAGAGGTATAATGAATCCTGTGTTACAAAACATTGACATAGAAGACTCTGAATGTGTTACTGAAGGAAAGAACAGGACAACTGCATATGAATCTGTCAGCGGGTGATGAGACAACACTACAGCGTTTCCTGCAACCTGCTGGTTTGCTGGCAGAACTACTACGAAATAAGTTGCTAGCAAGTACTAGTGAAGAGGAGGAGTGCAAGTTTTCTATGTGTGCTGCTGTTACTACAGCAGTCATCAAGGAACTCAAGGTGGCTACATGTGTTCCCAGGTGGACTCCCTTCCAAGCTCTAACCAGACCCAGATCTGCTTAGCTTCAGCAAGGTGGCTGCATCATATGCCTTCAGACCATACCCTGAGACTACTAACGCCTTCTGACTATAACCTGGGACAATTCTTTGGCTATTGGTGGGCTACCACTTATGAAGTTACAAGGGAAGGATTCTGACAGTAGGGTTAATTTTGGCCAATTGTAACTCAGAGCCTATCTACACACGCAGGATAAAACACTTTGAAAACGTTTTGAAAACTGTATATGGAGTGTGTCCTGGGCCCCAGCATCCCTACTCCAAGGTAAATTTGTATAGGATTGCAGCCTAAAGGATGTAACATAGCATGGAGTGTAGGGCAACTTTAATCCTTTTGTCCCTGTTGTGGTCTTAATCTAGATCGAGACTGGGGAGGGGCAGTATGCAATTTGCATTGCCAAAAAAGGATCCATTAAAACAAATTGATCCTATTTGGGCAATGCAAATGGCAGGTGCTCTCACCAGCCACCACTCTGGACTGGAACTGCATCAGGAGTACAGAGCCTACTGTAACTGTGATGGCTTGCCTTGGAAGTCCAACGAGCAGAAGCATGTTCATTCCGTTATTATACCTGAACATTTGTCAAGTGAAAATTTGGTCTCTGTCCATTGATAAGCCTCTCAACCCCCTCATACCTTAGTGGCTTTGTGCCTCTTCTCAGCCTGGATATGCCAATGCTATGACACCTTTGTGGAGACTTTTTTTTTTAACCTTCATTGTATGATCCCAACCTATCATGAATTGCATATTGATAGCCCCACTGCATCATGTAGCCAATCAGAATTCTCTATTATGAAAGCATCACTGAGAACTAAAAAAAAGGTCCTCACTTTGCTATGTTATGCTATGCTGGATCTTTCATTATTTGCTTATGCTTCATGACATGATTTACACTTCCATCCAACTCTAGTTGTGCAGTTACATGTGATAACTACCTGTGGCACAATATATAACGTGTGAACTGCATCCCATTTAAAGTAGTTTACTGATGCTAAATTATATCTATGTTGGTATGTACATCTGAATGCAAGGTATGATCCAAATGCACAGCATTACTTTCAATGGGATATGATTCAGATGGACATCTAAAAGTGCGTCCGATTCCTCATTCTGCTGCAAGAGGACAATGGAATATGTCTGGACAAGGACAAAGAAGTGCTACCCAGTTAGCTTGAAAGATGATCTTATTTCCTCTTCTTCTAACATCTCTCCCCTTGTAAATAGTTTTGCACACTTTTTGAACAGGAATACAAAAATCTCTGCAAAGGAAGGTACTTTTTCACAGGAGGTTAAAGCATTATCAAAAAGCCCCTCCTGGTTCCGCTCAGCATCAGTTTAATTTTAAACAATGCTTCCTTTTATTTCTAGGATATTATTTATCTAAGCACATTCCATGCAACTGGGTCACAAATGGGAAATCAAAGATCTATAGGCAAAGCACTCTAAAACTGAGATAATTGGATTGTTTGTTTTGGGCATGAACTACTGTGGCTGAAGTGTTTATTCCTATGTGTGACTGGGTAATTATTTACACTTCCACTTTTAAAAATACAACTGTTTAGCTTAACTTATGATTCAATTGTGTACTGTTCCATGATTATAACAATAAACTGTGTATACAGCATCCCTTGCTGTTCATGGTATTTCTATTATATTCCTTCTTTATGAAGTATATTTATGATTTTCTATATTCTGTAGTATTATAAAGGAGACATTTACACTGTGTACTCTTTCTTTCTTTTCTTACAAGAACAAAGTATCAAAAACTTATTGTTTGATAACACGAACTAGAATGCAGTTTGCAGTCAAAATCCATGCACTTCTGAAGTGTGCAATAAAGTTTGCAAAAAATTTCCCAGAAATACACAAATTAGAAAACAATGTGCATGAAAATACTTTATTCAATGGAGAACCTGCTTGAAAAAAATGTGTAAATTTGCAAAAGTGCACACAGAAATGGTAGAAAATGCATACAAAATGTGTATTTTCTAAAAATGAGCATGAAAATATATTTTTTAAAAGTTTCTGAATTTGTACAAATCTGCACGTGCACAAATGTGCAAAGACACCCCCCCCCCCCATGAGCACATTCCAACAAAATGCACATTTTCATGTTTTAGTCTATGGGGAAAATTCGTATTTTTCTATGACACTCTGAACTCATTTGGTTCCATTGTGGGTTTCTCCAGCATCCCTACTCCAAGGTAAATTTGTATAGGATTGCAGCCTAAAGGATGTAACATAGACCATTATACTGTACTGAATAACCCTGGCACTGCTATACAGAACTTCACGTTCATCAAGAAGCGTCTAAAAGGAAAATGAAAATGGTAAATCAAATTCATCCTCAGGAAAATGATACATAACGGGCATGGTAAGCGGCACAAAATTAGTCAGTTATATGCAGTTTCCATTTTTGGGTTTCATACAAGCTTTTGCCCTTGAAGAAACACTTTGAGGTCATGATGTCAGTTTTCATCATCATTTAAGTGACATAAATGTATTGTATGTATGTATAATATAAAGAAAGCTATTTCATTTTTGTCATTTCACGGGACCAATACTAAATCACACAGAGATCGCTACTTTCCCCAGGAGGCCTTGAGAGGTCAAGTTGATTTTCTCTTGGCAACATTGCCAAACTTTGCAACATTTTGTGATGACTTGCAGTTCTCTTAAAGATTTTTAAAATATTGCATTATACATAAATATATGATGTGACTGAGCTGAGGGCCTTTCCACAAAATAGGCTGTGTGCAATGTATGAGTGTTTGGGCATAATATTGCACATGCTACATTCCTTGCACATAGGTGACATCTTCCACCCAGCTTGTGCTTCTCTTGTGGGGATGTATGCTGCTTGACCTCCTGGAATTCTGCTTCAACAACTCAGAATGGAATGGAAGATGTAGAGGAAGCTACCCAACTGCCCTTTATAAAGTTCAGTCAATCAGAGCCAAGTATGCCTACACCTCTTTAAGCTGGCCACACTTCTTCGCAAGTGCAGTTTCAGCCAGGCTAACACTCTAGCTACCCACAACATTTCAGGAATCATCATCATCATCATCATCATATTTATTTATTTATTTATTACCTGCCTCTCCCTCTGGATAGAGGTGGGGAACGACAATAAATATAAATACAAAGACCATAAGATAGATAAAACATTAAAACAAACAAAACTAATACATTATTAAAAGCATCTTAAAATTCAACTGGGTAGGCCTGCCAGAAGAGATCAGTCTTCACGGCTCTCTAAAATTCAAGAAGACTGCTAAGTTGTCGAATCTCTCCCAGCAGGCCATTCCACAGTCTGGGAGCGGCAGAAGAGGAGGTCCTCTGGGTAACACTTGTCAGCCTATTTTTGGCTGACTGTAGTAAATTCTGAAGTGCAGAATTAACTGGTCATCAGTAGGAATTCTGGGTTCCAATTCCTAATTCAGCCACAGGAGACAAGCTATTTTAGCTACTCTTCTCTGTTTCAAATATTGATTTCATTTGGCCTGAGGCTTGTCTCATATAAATAGTATGTGTTTGTGGCTGATTTTGAATTCTATGGAGTTCTTTAGGAAAACCTGTTTCATGTATCTCAGTTTTCTCTGAGTGTTGGCTGACTGCTCAGGGTTTTTAGATATATGCTGTCTCTATGTATGCTGCCTGTGCTGTTCTTTGTTTTTTAATTTTTGTATATTGTTTTTAATGTTTTTGATCTTTGCAAACCGCCCAGAGTGCTTTGGCTATGGGGTGGTATAGAGATGTAATAAATAAATAATAAAACTGGCATGCTCAGAGATGGTGAGAGATGGTGAGATGGTAAATTAGCACCTTTACTAAAACATCATCTCATTGGGCACTGCCCTGAGCAGATTTGGAGTAGGGAGCTTCTCCTGGATGAACCCTAATAAGACGGATGATCTGTGGACTGGTGGTTCCCGAGTCCAGGAACTGGATAAGTGACCTGTTCTGGATGGGGTTGCACTCCCTCTGAAGAAGCAGGTGCATAGCTTGGGAGTACTCCTAGATCCATCGTTGTCACTAGAGGTCCAGGTGGACTCCGTAGCCTGGAGTACTTGGGGCCAGCTTCAGCTGATCCAGCTATGGCCTTTCCTGGACAGGGATAACCTAGCCACAGTAGTCCATGCACTGGTAACTTCCCGATTAGACTACTGCAATGTACTCTACATGGGGCTGCTCTTGAAGAGGACTTGGAAGCTACAGCTAGTGCAAAATGCAGCACATAGACTGCTCTTATAAAGGCCATATAACACCAGTCTTAAAAGAATTGCATTGGCTGTCTATATGCTTCCGGTTGGAATTCAAGGTGTTGCCAATGACGTTTAAAGCCCTAAACATCTTGGGTACTTGAGGGAACGCCTCTCCCTATATATGCCTGCCCGAGATTTGAGATCTGTTGGAGGAGCCTTCCTCTGTGTCCCACCAATGCAAGACATACATTATGGTGGGACATGGGAGAGAGTTTTCTCTGTCGTGGCACCCCGGTTGTGGAATACCCTTCCCTTGGAGGCCTGACTGACGCTGACAATGGCTTCATTTCGGCACCATGTTAAAACATGGCTCTTTATCAAAACCTTTGAGGGCTAAATTCTCTATGGTTGTGCATAGTTTTAATTCATTTTAATAGTTTTTAATTGATTTTATTGCTTTTTTAAAAATTCTACTGGTTTTTATTTTGTTAATGACTTAATACTTTTTTAGCTGTGTATATTATTTATGTTTACATTATTCTGATTCTATCTGTACGCCACCCTGAGATCCCAGTTATATGGGGCGGGATACAAATCTTTTAATAAAATAAATACATTCAATGCAAAGAAACATAATGGCTCACAGTGATCTGGCTTGCCTTGTTTAAGAGGTAATTATAATTCAACTCTCTTCTACTCTGCCTGCATCATGGAGTGAGGGACTACTTGCAAGCATTTCAGATACCTGTACAAAGCAAACACCAAATGGAGGTAATGGTCTCCAAGCAGAGGACCCTTTGGGCAATATTATATAATACCTTTAGCATTAGTGGAGCCTATCACAGAGAATCAAAAATATGCTGCATTAGGTTTTACCACTTAAATATATTCCTCTTTCAATGTATTGACAATGGCTCTGACTAAGTGGCCTAGTGACAAACAACCATCATCTTCCCCTATCCACTGTTTTCTAATGACTCCAGAAAATTATATTTTTATAATTACTATTGTGCTTCAGGGTACATGTATCTGCCTTTCATATGAAAATTAAAATATTATTCAGAATTTGCTCAAAAAGCCAAGAGATTATAGAGTTCAGCATAATAATAAGACGAAGACGAAGAATAAGAAGACTACACACTGAAATTTAATTTCATTAAATAGAAACTTAGTTGACAGTAAGGAACAAAAAAGACCTTCCTGATGAGTTGGAGTTAGAAAAATAATGAAGGGTGAAAATTTATGCATGTTTAGACAGAAAAAAATCCTACAATCCCAGCATTCCCCAGTCAGCTAGGTAAGAGATGCTGGGACTTGTGGCACTTATAGTGGTGGTAGGCAGAAACAGAAAGTCATGGGCTCAATTTGGACGACACGATAGTCAATGGTGGGTTGACTAACCTTAACCCTAACCCTAGGGGGTACTCCCCACACAACATGGTAATAAATAATCAACTGTGGTGTGGATGAGGATCAGCGCTGAGTTGACTATGGCAGCATTCGGATGACACAATAGTCAAAACAACTGACGATTGTTTCCCCCACACCAGTTGTTTATTGTGTCATCCGAATTAAGCCACAGAGAGAAGACAGAGAGAAAGGAAAAAAAGCGTCACCACTGCTAGAACTGGAGAACTGATGGAGAGAGCTGGGTCAGTGACAGAAAGGTAGTGCTTGGATGAGGGATCTAGTCTACTGAGGTTAACTGGATACATTTATCCCTGGTTGTTTTATTATCCCATTGTTCATATGCTCATATTGTGTGGTTGTGTGTGCATCTATCCGGATTTTTTTGATTTTTTTTTCTCACTGACCATTTTCTTTAATAAAATACAAACTGCATTGTTTGAAATTTTGTAGTCTTTTTCTTTGGTTATTCACCTGACATGTAATAGCCAGCCCACACACTACCTAGAGTAAATACTTGAGACCCAGAAAGTTTTGAGGAAGGTTTCGTAGAAGCAACCAGAGAAATAAAAAAGCAAAAACATCTAACCAGCAACTTGAACAGAATTTTGTTTCCAGCCAGTCTGATATAGGGGCATCTGTTTTACATATGTGCATATTCATTAATGTTGCATTTCTGTGCTTGAGCAGCTGGTGGACTGTTGTAGATTATAAATAAGCTCTATGGTATTTAGACATGGTCCTGTCTAAAATTAAACAGTGAAGTAGAAATGCTCTTTGTAAAATAAAGCTGCAGGAATGAGAGAAAACATCATAGGCAGATACTTTTATTGTAAATACATTAGCTGATATAAATAATGAGGTGATGAGATTATTACAAACACATAAATGAATTACTATTCTCTAAATACGCAAACTTCTCCTCTCTGCCTTCCTAATTTTAAGCAAATTGTTACATTTCCCACACAGGCTGTCTGGCCTTCAGAATCATCTGAAGCAATCCGAAGCAATTCCGAACTATCCCTTTGGACCACTTTGGTCTGCATCACCCCATTTCGGTTCAGATCCAAAACTGAAGCGGTGCACAGCCCTAGTTTTGAGTTTATCTTAACATTGTGAGGTGGCTGAGGATTTGTGTGTGTGTGTGTGTGTGTGTGTGTGTGTGTTACATCTCTCCATCACTCTGCAGCCTACCTGGTTGCCCACACATTTTCATGTGTGGACAGCCACACATAAAACAGGCAAGTGGAAGAGCACCAAACATTCATGGGAACATGAAGGATGGATGTATTTATTGTCCTTATAAGCTACCCTCCTCCAAATATGAACTGTCTAATGATATCTGAGAACACTTCCTGGAATGAAAGCAGCTACTAGTCCCTGAGATATTGTTCTTAATGTTGTTGTTTGTATTGCTGACATATGTGTTGAGATATATTCTATGAAGCAAGTGTGGCGGGGGACGCAGCCCATAGCAGACCCCCCCTCTAGGTCCAGGCAGTGCTTCCCAGGGCACACATCGCAAAGGTGGAGCTGGGTGCCCCTCCTGCTGTTGAGCCAGGACCACAGTGTGGTGGTCTGCCTGCCTTCTTCATCCACCTAGCCTAAGGATCACCACTTGTTAATTTCTAGGCCAAAACTAAAACTTTACTTTAAGTTCAATAAGTTAGTTCATTAAAAATAATAATACATGTATTATTGTTCCAGTTGCAAGGGAAATGGCTAAACATATTTTCATTCAATCATTCTCGGAATATTAGTGCCAATTACAACATGGGCTTAACACTAGTGGCACAGAAATGTGGTAAACAAAAATGTGCAAGAAATTTTCAACAGTCTAGTTTTAGGATTTTTACTCTGCTGCCTTGGCTCATTCTGCCTGGCAAAACACAGAAACTGATTGGCTCCCAGGCAAACCCATTTTCCATATATTTCATTGTAAAGGGTGTTGTACGGTGTTGTACCTTCCTCTGCATGATTTCACTATGCATTTTATCCTGCTCTGCATTTCTTTGTGTATTTTAGGTACAGGGGCAGAGAAACAAAATGGGGGAGAAAACATGAGACAAAACCCAGAATAGCCATTTTTGCACAGTATTGCCTACCATTTATAAGCTTGCTTATAACAGGTAACAGAGAAAAGCACTCAGATACAAAAGCAGTGTGAATCTGGCCAATTAACAGATAGTCTGCCATCCTGGCTGAGAATATGAGTAGCTTCCACTTGATACTTAGCGATGCTTCATGTGTTAGAACAAAATGTGATCGAGGGAAACACAATTACTATTCCTGGTTTTGATAGTTGTTTTGCATCCCTGTCGAGAAATGTGTGAGATCAAGATGTAGGTAAAGCTCATACATCTCATTATGGGGAGAATATGCTAGTCCCTATTGCATACGTGACATGGAAAGTGTGACTCACTTGTATCTTCTCTGCAATCTTATACTTTAATTTCTAGATCAGCTCTATGTTATGACAGCAGGAATACAACAAAGCATCCCGGCTACCAGAAATCCAGCAGCAGATAGGTCAAAGACAGAAGAGGCATTGTGAAGTAAAGGAAGGAAACACTGGAAACAGGGAATTCATCTCTACCTATAAAGCAGAAAATATGTGCGCGTCACATATGTCCGGATATGTTTACCCATTTCCAGATGAGTTAGAAACTTGAAATTTGACACAATGATAGGTCTGGCTGTACAATGCACCAGAAAAATCTAAAAACACAATTTCTGGGATTTTAAGTATTTTTAAGAATTCAATAAAAACCTAGGTTTACACCTACAACTCCCAGCATGCCTTGGGCAGAACTCCCAGCATACCTTGGACAGGAGGCCAGACTTACTGGCCTTTGGCAGCCATTGTAAGTGCACAGGTGGGTGGCCGCTGCATGTCTTTCACAACCCCGACTCCTAAGGTTGGTCTGGAGCAGTAAACCAATTCCACATAAAAGGAAACAACCCACATAAATGGGCTGCATCCATTTGCGGTGCCTCCTCCTGCCCTCTGTGTGGTTTTAAAATGTAGCTAGATACAACAGCATGACTTTGAGGGGCCAAACGTGTTCAAAGGCAATCCATCCTGATATCGCTGTTTTCTCAGAATCTGGGGGAAGCAAGTGTGTTGCCTTTGCCCTTAGGAGGAAGGAAGGGGAGGCACTCTGTGCAGGCCCAGAAACAGACCCAACAAAGGGCGGAAAGTGCCTGGCCCAGCCCTGGCCCTTCAGTACAGGCTCCTGATGTAGCACTTGATGGGTGAGAAGAAAGGCCAAGGCAGTCCCAACAGGATTGGCCGGAGCAGGGTGCATCCACTGAAAGCCACTTACTTCCCCTCCTTGGCGATGCTACTACTCGATGCTCTATTGAGGAGCAGCATCAGCAACAAGAGGATGTCTTAGAGGATGTGGGCACCTGCAGGCTGGGAGGTGTAGTACTGGCATGTAGAATGGCTGATTTAAAATAAAGTATGGGTTAGCAAATCAGGTCATGATGTGCAAACCAGGTCACTATCAGTTCTAACTCAGCTTCCACTTTCCTGACCTCTCACTGGCAGGATCTACACTACTGCTTTAAAACATTTTATAACAGTAGTGACAACTGTTGGGCCCCAGGACACATTCCATATACAGTTTTCAAACCGTTTTCAAAGTGTCATATCCTGCTTGGTGACGATCTGGCCACTAACTGTCTTTGTTCTCCTTCTACCTGACTTTCTTCAACTGCCACTAACCTTCCCCACCATTCCATTCTAGCCTCAGCTATATCAGGTCCCCTCTACAAGGATCCACTTTTGCGCCCGGTTAGGCGATTATGCGCATAATCGCTGAAGCGCATTTACACCGAATACCTCTGCACGAGAGGCAGTGAGAGGCGGCGAAGCGCATTAACGGATGACCAAAATGCGCTTTACAAGTAGTTAATGCGCATAAGCGCTTGTTCACATAGTCAAAATGTGCTTTAATGGCCGGAGCAAAATAAAACTCGCGATTAAACGCGCATTCGATAATGCGCATAATCGGAGAGATAACGCGCCTCTACGCCCGATTTGCGCTCCGTTCTTGTAGAAGTAATTTTTTTAAAGCGCCTTGAAAGAGCTTTAAACCTCTCTTGTAGAGGCAGCCTCAGTCAATTCTCCATTCACTCTTTTGTCTCAATGATATAGTCAGGCTTCTACATAAAAATCATAAACTTTATTCATGAATTCTGTCTTGGAATGTTGTGGTTTAGATATGACAAGAAAAAAATGCAGCATGAAAATATCTCATCAAGTTAAAAGGCTTCGGAAAATAATAATAATAAAAAACCACTCACTTGGCACTTAAGTGCCTGCCTGTGAAAAAGAAATCCACAAGCAGGGTGCCACAACTAAGAATGCCCACTCTCCCATCACATCTCAGATGGTGTTCAAAGATTAACATGTTATTCAGGGACCTAGGCTTAGGGCTACAACTCCCACCATGCCGTGGGCAGGAGAGAAGACTTATCAGGCTTTGGCAGCCATTATCTGGTAGTGGCTCACCTTCCTGGGCCTGAAGGGAGAGTGCCTGGGGCCAGCTGCCTCAGTTGCTAAGCCCCATTGGGAGCAGGAGGGGAGGAGTCTGCAGCTCTGGGCTCGTTGTTAACAGTAACCAAGCTAACCAGCTCCCTCAAGGCCTACCTATGGGCACCAATTGCACAGTGTAGTGTGAACTGGCTCAGCCAGACTTCACTTCCCATGAGCTTCAGCAGCAGGACTCCCATTGGGCAAGTCAGGCACCGTAGCAAAAGACATGCCAGGAGTTGTAGGTTTTGTTTTCTGTGGGGACAAGGAAAATCATGGTGACAGCTTCAAGGCAGCCCTGGCCATGTGTTGAAGGTGAGGGGGGGGGGGGGAGAAACTAATTCAATTTATTTTAAAGTTACCCCACAGGCCTAGGACTGGCCTACCTTGAAGGGTTGTCATGAGGGTGAGAGAGGAAAAAAAGAATTTAATTTAATTTATTTAGAGGTTAACTCACAGGACAAACATCAGCCTGCTACTTTAAGATGATTACCGTGCAGACATTTATCTTAGGGGGCCCAAGCAACGGCAGATAGAAACTTGAAATTTGGCATGCTGATAGATCTGGCTGTATAATGTACCAGAAAAATTTAAAACATGAAATTTTGGATTTTAAGTATTTTTAAAGAATTAAATAAAAACTGAGGCTTATGCCTACAACTCCCAGCATGCCTTGGGTGGAACTCCTAACAGTCTTCCCTTGTCATCAAACTATGACTCATGGTCATGACCAATGCAAATTGCTATTATTCCTTCAGGGCATTCCATAAATAAAATATCTTTAGCAGGAGATATTGAAAATTGCTTTATCCTCTATGTGGCTCCACAGCAGTGGCATAATGCCACCAGCATCATAAAGAAACCAGGAAAACAGCATGGATGGGTATGGGGGGGAATTAAATTCTCCCCTGCTATAGCCTGATCACAATTGGGTCCCCACAGCTGCTTTTTGTTAAGAAAGAGGTATTGTCTATGTTAAGCATGCTATTTAAGTACAATTCAAGCTATGTGCAGTTTGGCTCTTAATCAGCAGCTGCATCATTCTATGTGTCTTCACTTCCTTATGTATGCACTTACTGTAGTGCAAATGGTTAATTTATACACAAGTTCATTTAATTAAAAAATAAAAATAAATAGTGCCATGGTGTGTCTTCAGAGCACAGGTATGTCACATAAAAAGCCCAAGTCACCAGTGGCTTTGACCATCCTGGTTCTCTACCAAAACCTGTTACATGTAGATATTATACACTAAATTATGCCAATAAAGTATCCTGTGTTCTGGCTGCTTTCCTTTTTTCATAAAAAAGGGCACATGCATACAACAATTCCTCGCGTCCACTGATATCCGCTTCCCTACTATATGTTATTCAGATATCTGGGCGATGCCGGGTATATTTTGAAAATATATTTTTAGGTTTGGGTCTTTTTTAGCTGGTAGAAAGGGTGTTGTGTGTCCTGATTGTTTTTGAAGTTTAGATGGCTGCTCCGACCAAGGCATGATGGGAAGTGTAGGCACTTCACAAAGCTCTAATTTAAAATACAGTTGTTATTTACACAATTTTCCATTTATTCTAACAAAATAATTTACGAACTCAACCGAACTAAAAACACCAACCAACCTAAAGATGAATAAGTTGCAGAGAAATTCATTATTTATCAAATGAATGTTATAAACACTATTCACGGACCCGAGCAACACTGGTCATAACAGCTAGTGAAAGAATAAGCAAGAATGCTGAATCTGGAGGAACTGTAGGCAGAATAACTGTGCTGTTATCCAGACAAGGCTCAAATGCACAGATCAGTTCTGGGCCAAAAATGTATTTCGCATTTTTCTAACCATTCTCATTCATTTAGATAGAAAATTTAGGGTTTTCTTGTTTTCAAAAGGTGAAGAAAATTTTGTTAAAACTCTCATGGGTGGATTGTGGGTTTCTTATCATAGGGAAATACGTCATCACATCAAATAATGTAAGTTTGTCAGTCACCTAAAGCCCTCCTTAAAAGTAGGCCTCTGAGATCACAACATTTGCACAGCTAACAAATGCTCACATCACATCTTAAAGTTGTTTCCATAAGTACACATTCAAGCTAGAATAGTTCATGCTATGGAAAAATACAATGGCTGGGAATCAAAGAGCCCAATGTGGATCAGCATAGTCATGGGACCTTCAGGGATTGAAAGCGTGTTGACCATTGCTATACATTAGTTTTCTACTCTGGAGAGCATGATGTCCTTCAGGACTGTAATAATAATAATAATAATAATAATAATAATAATAATAATAATTTATACTGCCTAATAGCTAAAGCTATTACAACAATGGTTAGTGCTAACAAGGAAACATTGAGAACTTTGGTGTGGAAGCAGAATTCTGAACCTTCCCTTTGGATCCTGACCAGTGCCTGAAATCTATAGATCTGCTTTCATAAGATGTGAAACGCAGAGTCGTTATCCATTTTATATAATTGTAATTGTTGTCATCGTACTTATAATCTAATTTTCATCCTCCGGTTTCTCACATGGCACTCAAGGAAGCATGTATAGGAAACATAATACATTGTGGCAAGAATGACAATTCAAAATGGGAAAAGAAAACAATGTAAGAGGATTTAATGAAGGTGATCATGGTAGCTGAAATGGCTCCTTTTCACTACCCCATATCTTGTTTTACAGTTCCTAAATCTGCCAAGGAGACAGCTACAGTGATTTAGGATTGGGCAAACATTTTGCAAAAATTGAAGCAAAAACAGCAGGAAAATACATAACGTTTGTTAAGACAAGGCCATGATAAAAGGAGGAAAATAAATTAATTCCAAGCACTAGAGACTGGATTAAAATTAAGAACAGTATGGAGTAAAAACTTCAATTTGAATTTCACAACCCATTAAACGGCAGTCATTTAAAAATTTACAACAATGAAATAAAGGCCAATTTCTCATTATAAAATATGATATTCCACGTGTGAGGAAAAGACAGAGGAATAACTTCGCAAAACAAATCTTTGCAAGCACAAGAGATTAAAATTGCTCATCTGCATTTTTACCTTTAGAGAAATATAGAACTTTTTAATATGACTGTATTAGCACATCTGCTAAACAAGAGCATAAACAATTCTGAGCAAAAGACACACACACACACAAATCTTGTGGAGTAAAATAATCTCATACATATCCCATCCCTTTGTAACATAGAAGAGGTGTAAACTGGCACGTGGGATCCTACACTTGCATTCACACAGTCATACAGAAAGCAATGCCTTTTGTTAGTATGAATATTTATGAATATGGGCTCTCATTTCAATGTACAGGTAATAAACTTGGACACACTTATGGCTCACAAATATTACACTATTTCTTTTTGAATGCATTAAGATGACTTTTTTTCTTTTTATTGTGAATATAAAAAAGAGCAATTAAAACAAAATCAATCATAAAACAAGAAAAAAAACACATTACATATACAGTGATGTCATCATTTTTCATCGAATATTTTTTTTTAAAAAAGGGAGAGAATTATACATAGGTTTCCAAAAAACCAGACCATATAGCCATATATTTATCCATTCGCAAGTTCTGCCTGTATATCACCCGTTCAAATGTTGATAAGGTTATTAAGACCTCAATCCACTGCATTATGGGAGGTGAGCATTTATCCTTCCTGTATGATAGTATAAGTCTTTTAGCTGTCATAAGGGCTCTGAAAATCCATTTGCGCTGACCCTGTGTTAGTTTCCAAGAAACCGGCAGGTAGTTTAGAAGAGCATGTGCACCTTCCATATTAAAGATTGATTCAGGACAAGGATCTATCCTTATTTTCATCTCCTCCCAAAAGGAGTAGACTACTGAGCATTGCCAAAGCATATGAGTTAAAGAAGCATGGGTGCATCACATCTCCAACAATTATGTAAATTAGAAAGACCCTTATTGAAAATAGGTTGTGGGGTCGAATAGACCCGGAACATGATTTTTTGCTGAATAAGACATAGCCTAAGATCCATAGAAACTTCAGATACAGTATCTAAGGCAACAGTCCATTGGTTGGGCAAAATAGGACACTCCAATTCTCGCTTCCAATCCTGTCTTAAACTATGGGTATCGTATTTATTTACTACTACTAAATATTTATATATATATGGGTTGTGGATCAATGTGTCTGCTCAGCTCTTATAAGTGTTTCTAACAGTAATGGAGGCTCTGAGGCCATTAAAAGCAGCCGGCCCAAACCTAGATTTCAGCAAGTGTTGCAATTGTAAGTGTTGCCATTCAGCCGTAGCAGGTAAATTATATTTAAAATGCAAATCAGAATATGGCAAAAACTCATCATCTGAACCTATTAATTGATTCAAAGTAAAAGTTGCCTTATCCGTTCATGTCCTCCAAAAAAACATTTTTTTCCAATTTTTAAACCTGGATTTCCCCATAAAGTCAATTTTGCGTGAGAAAATGGGTCAAACTGCAATTGATGGGATACTATGCACCATACCTCTCTAGTAGCCGAGATTGTAGGACGAGGATTATTTAATCTAACATGTTGAGAACTGAGAGTCATCCATTTAGGAAGCAGTTCTAACCATAAAGATTCCAAAACTGATTAGGGTGGCATATCTAAGCAAGCTGGAGAAGACCAAAACTTAGTACAAGTCAATAGATAGGCCCAAGGATACAAAGCAAGGTCTGGAAATTCAAACCCGCCTTCTTTTATTGGAAGTTGCATGCATTTCAAAGATAATCGAGGTGGGGAAGAACCCCCCAAAAATTTACGAAACAAGGCATTAAGTTGTTGAAAATATTTGCCAGGTATAAGTAATGGAATCCCATGTACGATGTAGAGAATTTGAGGTACAATATTCATCTTAAGTGTGTTGACTTTACCCCACAAACTACATTTTAATGGTGCCCATCTGTCTATATTACGTACAATCCCCTCGATTAACTCATTCAAATTTATTTTAATCAATTGGGATATATATCTGGGAATAAACATTCCCAAGTAAGTAATAAAATCAGGACACCATCAAAATTGTCCATAAGCCAACACACTAGAAGCCAACACACTAGAAGATATGCTATCTCCAATAGGCATCAATTCAAACTTTGACCAGTTAACTGAGTAACAGGACAGTTCACCGAAGGTATTTATCAGAGCCATCAAAGCAGGAATAGATGCCAGAAGTTTAGAAATAAACAATAAAAGATCATCAGCTGCATTAAGATAACTTGATTCACATATCTATATTCCAGTGTTGTAGTGATGACAGAAAATAAAACGAAGGGACCGTAGAGCCCTGCAGACACATAGTTTGGAATGTCTTCTCATCAGGAGCATCCCCCATGTCTGCTATAGTTTCCCTAGTCACAGAATAGTACAGAAATCTCCTATATACATACTGTGTGCCTGAATGGTAGCCAGAATATCTGCTTAATTATATCCTCCCAAAGTTTTGAATCAAAGCAACATACATAGATTCCATGTTTCATTGCAATGCAGGTATTATCTAACAATAAATGCAGATATTATCTCTGTTGTGGAGCACTCACGTTAATAATAATAATAATTATTATTATTATAATAATTATTATTATTTTATTTCTTACCCGCCTCTCCCTCTGGATCAAGGCGGGGAACAACATTAAATACAAAACAGCATAAAACACATAAAACTGATTAAAAACATATCAGCCACTGTAACTCTGTATATTGTCTTCTTTTAATGTGTTGTTTTGGATGTTTTGTTGGTTTTATGTGTGGAAAAAAATTGAATCTAAAAACATATAAAATAATGAATTATTAAAACATATAAAACTAATACATTATTAAAAGGAACTAATTACAATTTACTGTAAGCAATGGAGTTCTCAGTATGTTCCTTATTTTTCTTTTTATTCATCAACACCAAGAGCTTCACTCTAAGTATGAGCAAAAAACTGTCTTGCTACTCATCTACATTCATGTTTCTGGGGAGTGTACAAAAGGAAAATCTGTACATTTCTCCTGTCATAAGATGCATACATTCCATAAATATCTGCAACTCACACATTTTATAGGAGAGGAGAAATGCACAAACTTTGCTTTTCATATTACATGGAATTTCAAAGCAAAGGTCCAAGTTGCTCACTCCAGTCACCTGTTCCCTTGCTGCAACACAGTGCCAAGAGTGGGTATTTAAGAGTGGGTTTTTAGAGGAAAGAAGTAGTCGGGGAGGAGGTGTGTGCAACCTTTCCCTGTCTGCTGCTTTTCTAGTGAAGCCCCTCTCTTGCAGGGCAGAGTGAGTTCAGGTATGTGTTTATCTGGCAGACACACTCCATGGGGGAGGAACTTCAGGTGCAAGGAAAGTGGCTTCAGGTGAAGCAGAGGGGGAAAGCGGATGGCTGGGAAATTGTCCCTTCCTGACCCTACAGTGGGTCTTCAGGAATTTATTATACATGTAGCAAGGCCCTAAACATACACAGAACATAAAATCATGCTGTGCACATTCTAAAGGTAATAGGTACTCATGACATTCATTATGTGTGAATATTTTACTGATAATATGGTTAATGAGTGCTTTCTACTGTTTAACATATTTGTGATAGAAATGACAGGGGAGAAAATCTAAAGGAACTTAAATTATGAAACCATTAATAAGAAGTGAAATAATTTCTTATGGTTCTTGTTTTTACCTGATCCTGCAGCCAAATAAACAACAGGTTATTAGTATTACATTGATTTTTATGTAGAGGATTCCCTTGAAACCAATAAACACTCCTAGCTGAAATCAATGATGTACCCTCCTATCAATGGTATTCAAGCAGCAGGTATTTCACTGTAAATAACTGTAATTTCTTTTTTTGTCTTGGTCAATACTACATTTTATTTTAGCAACTATTGAGCTAATTATAACAGTAATATATTTATTTTACAACCAAGATTTGGATCCATTTCACCCCCAAGCTGACATTATACACAATTCACATACAAGAAGAATAGTCAACATTATATTTGAAAGCACATTAGCATCTCCCTACATACCTATAAGCACTTCTACGTTGATAACTCAAAGAAAAAACCCTCAAAAGCTGCAAAGCATTTATTTGATGCATTTTAAATAAAAAAGACAGTATAAAGGAAACAACCTTTTCCCTCCCTTATCAGCTAATGATCTTAAAATTGCACCATGAAGGTTCTGAAGAAAAACGTCTTTAAAGGACTATGAGAAGATGGGCCCATAGCAAGATAGTCAGAAAAGCTTTTAAAAATTAATTCAAATAATAATGGCTGCAAATATGAGATGCTATCTTTTTAAACAAATTATAGCAAACACAAATACTTACTGTTATTTTCTTCTAGCAGAATCTGTATTCACAATGCACGTTTGAAGTTATTGCCTGTTAAAAAGTAAAAAGAGAAAATAATACATTAATTTAAAATACAACAACATCTGAATTATTAGCCGCAGCTAATAAGAATATTTTCAGCCCCATAAATAAGAAATATAACAACCATAATATCCCCATTTTAGTTTTATTTCATGAATTAAGAACAACAAAAGCAGGGCAACTGAAAATTATGTCTTAATACCAAGAGTATCTTAGTATGAGCTAAGAAATACCACTTAGGGAATTTGAACAAATTCAGGCTAATATACAAATCTGAAAATGAAGAAATAGGCTTAACCCTTCCTACAATTCAAATGCATGGCTATAATGCTTCGATTTCCAGTTTTTCTTGATGATCTACTGTATGATCTACTGACTCATATGTTCTCAGAGCTTGAGTTTAGAGTCCTCTCTTGAAGGAAATATCACAGAATCCTTTTGTTCTTCTCAGGCAAAAAGGCTCAGGGGAGTAGGGGTGTCCCCTGTTGCTGGCAAGGTAGGCCAACCTCCATTTTATTCCATTTTCAAAAGTCACAACAAATATAAGATCCCCTCCACTGTTTCTTTCCACTACTCATCAATCTCAACTGTAAAGTGAAGTAAACGGATGGGACTACCATTTAATCAAAAAGACACAGTCATAGACAAAGCTTGGGTTTTGAAATATCAAGACATTTTTAAATGTAGAGATAAATTACTAAATAGCATAATCGTAATTTAATGTAAAATGTTTAAGATGAGGTATTTGCAGATAGGGCATTCTGACAATTTCAACATTTCACAACAATGTTTATGAACCATATACGCATGTCATATTTTGAGTGCATTGATGGTAGCTGGGGTGGGTGGGTTAAACAATGACAATTGTCAAGAATAATCTAGAAACAAATGGATCTTCTAAACAGCCTTCAGTTCACAGGGCTCTATTAACACAAGCCCTGTCAAAGAGATTATATTATATTAGAACCTAAAGATTACATTTTCCAGAAATCACTACTTAGATTGTACCTGCTACAGGACAATATATTATGAAATCACAAACTGACAGATGAAATATCTAGCTTTAAGACATCCTGCCTGTTTCAATCAAATGAAATATTTTCCTACTTCTATTTTGCTGCTATGAAAGACATATAGATGATGTTTCTATTCACACAAATTATAGATATGACACCACAGTCTGTGCAGATATGACTGTCTTTTTTCAGATTTCTTTGACTTGTAAATTTCTCTGTCTGTGATCATTTTTTTACCAAGTCATCTTTGATTTGAAAATGAAGGTGTATTCTTTATTCAGAGGGTTGGAGGGGGATGGTACTCTATAAGATTATAGAGGGGGAAATGTCATTTTTTTTTTGCAACTTACATTCTACTGACTTGTATCTAACATGCTAATGATCCTTAAAAAGTTGATACTACAGAGATTTATGTTATTCAGGTTATTATTACACTATAATGTTTCTTGTTAATATTTTGTGCAATAACAACCAAGTTTACACAGCATGCTAAACTTGTAATCTTGGCTTAATCAGCTAGGCTGTACATGAGCAGCTGCAACTTTTTTCTGTTTCATTTCTCCCTCCCCATAAGCAGCAAACCCAGCTAGGATGGATCATTTAAACATAGTTTCTGATTATGTGCAAATTGGGAACTATGGTAAAGCCAGAATTCATAAATAAATCCTGGTATGAAGTTGGCTTCTGGTCCTAGTTTGTTTGGAAACACTTAACGACAATTCCCAGTTCACATGAGCTGCACTTAAGTGCTGAATGCTGGCTTATATCCCCACTCACACAAAGGGAGGCATGAATGGCTGTGTTCATCTGTATTTCTGACTTTGTATCTTGTGCAAATGCAGCCCACATTGCTTATACTATGCCACTTTTTCATTAGTTCTTTCTTTCTGTAACTGATGTACATTTTTAGTTTCTTATCTGCCAGGATGTATTAGACTTTCCAGGGAAAAGTGAGCAGCCCCTTTTGGTTGTAAAGATGCCACTTGCATAGAGCATCATTAGTAGTTTTAGATCAATACAAGAAATCCAGTGCTGCCAAGTCTTAGCCTACTGTGGGGATGGGGTAGAAATTAGTTGGGTTCTCATTTTAATACAGACTTACAAAAATTGCAATTTCAAATCAATATTTGAACTGAAATAAAGTCATACTTTGATGTTGTATCATTTCAGGCCATGGGTTCTGTCAATGTTCTGCACTGCAGCTTTGAGCGGAGCTGGAGTCCAGAAAGGGTTGTCTGCACATTGCTCCAACAAGGAGCAGATCACGACTGAACCTAACATAATAGTTTGGTCTGCCTTTAGCCACTACCTCTACACTGACTGGCCTGTTTTAGCAGTCTGAAGCTACAACGATATTGGAGTGCAATGGCATGGAAATGTCCCATGGCCGCAGCCCTCAGAGTCCGAAGATGGCAAGGCATCTTCCTCTGGATGTAGGGATGTCAACACCCAGGATCTTTCTAAGGAACTGACTGAGCCCTCTTCTGGAGCTGGTAACTCAAGAATCTCCACTGAGGATAAGAAGTCAGGATCCTGATTCATGACAGATATCAGTTTCCCAAATTTAGCAATGCAGTTTCCCAGTTTTAAAAAATGGGTACAAAAACATATTAGAGGAAAGTGCCCACAAAAATCCATATATGCAGAGAAATGAGCAAAAAAAAAATGAATACAAATTTCCATGTGTTTTTTTTTAATCACAAATTGATGCAGACAAAGGGTAAACAAAGTTAAGGTTCGAAAAATGGGAATCGGGGGGGGGGAACCCTGAAATTGACAGATTGGCTTCTTTAAATGTCATGTGCCACTGAAGAGAATTCCTGTTCTCCACCATCCCCTTCACCTGCCTTCCTCTGTCTCCAGCCACAGAAGCAACAGGACCCTGATTTTGCCTCTCAGTGACAGAGAGGTGAAAGCAGATAAGGTGACTGGTAGGGAAATGGCAGCTACAGACTCTCTGGCTGCCTTGGATCATTTCAAGGATTGGTACCATCCCCAAATCAAGACCTGAAGCACAAAACAATTCCCAGCTTTACTGCTGGACAAAACAATGCAGACGCGAAGCTCGTTATTAATCATGCAGCAAGTAAGCTGTTTTACATTCTAAGTCAATTATGGGAATGAGATTTATAACATTTTTAGAAACATTAGTAGGGAATTGGCAACATGCAACAAAGGACCTTAAGTCACATCATAATCAAAAATAGGGCTCTCCAGGTGTACTATTTTTTGCCCTAATAGATATCGAATGGCTCAGTTGCATTGCAACCTGGCACCTGGCCATACAGTCCTCTTTAATATATTATTCATTTCAAAGAGTTCAGGCCTGTAGCTGCAGTAATCAGATGTAGTTCTTCCAGAAAGGCAAGAGAGCACATATAAATTCTAGCAAACTACTTTATGGCTTGGATGAGATGTTCCTAAAATCATTGCCAATGCTGAGTGATTGGGAGAATGCATTATTGAGCTGCCAATAATGCCTCCGCCATGAAAGTTTTTGAAGGATACATTGATATTCTAAGTATACTAGAATGGTCATTCTGGATTGGTTCTTTTCCTGTTATTTCAATGAAAATTAATGTTGAAATAATTTTAATAAGTAGTAACCGTTTTCAGCAACAGACTGTGGGACAGTATGAACCCACGGATGACTTTAGTTTCAGAAAGATAAGAGTGATTTGCAATGCAGCAGCTTAGGAAAGTTAGCCTGAAGCTTTGTCTGGGTTATTTGAAAAGACATTACATATTTCTGATAGATTTCTTGGCTTTTATGTGTCATTTTTATTATGCAACACCTTCCTCATTCCTGCTTTCAATCTAAAAAAAAAACATGCTATTCATTCCCATTGCAGAGTACATCTGCACTGCAACATGGCCAAGTGTTCCTATGGTGTCGGTGGAGTTGTGATTGCCCTAGCATTTGGTGTTTGACCTGAAGCCTTAATACAGTGAATTAGGAAATGGGTTTTTGATGTCTGGTTCTCTGAGGGTCAATCTTGCTTTCTGGTAATAGTTATTTAGGACCAACTCAGTACTATACTGACTTCAATTTTCAATTATCTACTTTTTTATAACTAGATATACTTACGGACCACTTTTAAAAAATTTTTTACAAAGCAAGTTGTCATGAATCGCTTACTAACTAAAAGCACAGCTTTTAGTAAATGATCCCGAATATGCATTTTTGCTTAAGATCATACCATAAGAAATGTCTGGCTAGATCAGTGCAATGTCTGGTACAAGTAGGGTGTTTTCGTTTTTTGCAAATATCCACATAAACTGCAAAAATTTAAGCAGTCAGTTAGAAACTGCTCAGTGTTCCAATGGTGGACCATGTTTTATCTTCTTCCCAACCTATTTGTCTAGCCTCAAATGAAGTAGCTACAGATTCATATATTCAGGTTAGGAAAGTGCTTTTTCTACCTTCTTCTTCTGGAAAGTTGAATACCTTTCAACATCAAAACCACTGTCTTATTTTTTCTTTCTTTCTAAGTTTAAATGGGTGAGGTGAGTGGGGAAAGGACTAACAAAAACGTCTGGATTCTCAGCATTGATCATAGTTCACTTTGTTGCAAAAGAACATGTGCAGCAGAATGAATTACAGAAATTTTAAAAAGCTGAATGATGGGCTACCCGAAATATAACTAAATCCTTTATGAAAGAAATGTCTGCATTAACTGATTTGGACTGCTGTGGAATGGGACAGAAAATGTTCAAATCATTTTTATTACATTTGGAATGCTAGTCCTATAGCTCAAGCATGCCACCTATAACTTACTGTTTTCTTAAACTAGCAGTACCAAAGCCACACAAGCCTAGCCATGTCTGCCACAATGATTTCAGCAAATATTTAAGCTGTCACTCAGCACATAATTTCCAAGGAACGAAACAAAGCAAAAACAATACCCAAAACCATAATCAAGACATAATACAATTTTTTAAAAATGAACATATGGCTGAGCAGCTCATGGGCTAATATACATCAAATAACCCTTCAAGGACCATTTAAAAGTGTTACAGTTTCTTACTGAAGAAAGCATGGGGGATTTCCCTCTGCACCACTAGCCATCCCAATTGGGAGTGGGTGGGGGTTGGAAGCCACACACCCCTCCCTGAGGAATCCAAGGAGGCTCTGCAGGCAAGATGGGGTACTTCCATAGACTGCATTAGGCCCACAAAGGAGAGGTTACCCATCACACCACTAGATGCTATGGTAACAACCAGATCAGATCTCTGAATCTCCAAGACCCCCAGTTTCTGAACTATCAGTAGAATTCAGGTTACCAAAGTACACAAGAAAAGTACACATTCTTTCAATTCAGCGGCGGGGGGGGGGGGGGGGTCTATCAGAAGCAATCTTATTTCAGTATGTAGCTGATGTGAACACAGATTTGCATCTGCGTTCATATTTTCATCTCCATCATGATTTACATTTGGCTTCATTGAACAAGCTGGATGTATCTTTTGGTACCAATGGGAATGCACATTCCCCATCCAGGGCCACCAATGGTTACAATCTACTAGTTGTCCACAATGAGAGCTAAATCAGAACCTGGTTTTTAAGGACATTTTAAACTAGGCCTAAGCCGAATGGTAGTTGGTAGGAGCAGCAAACTCCATCACAAAATGAATACAGCCGTAGGGTTAAATTCTGGCTGGGCATATACTGTGTCTCACTATCAAACTCTTCCCAATATGTGAGACTAACAGCTTTAGTAAGTACCATGCCCAGTAGCTTCTTTATGTTGTTGTAGAGTGCTCAATCTTTTTTCCACTTATAGATCTGGCAGTCAGTAATGAAGGAGGAAGGTCAGATCTACAGCAATTCCATTTTTGCTGATCTTTAGCACTTTCAAGGAGACAAATTCGCTTTATATTTACTGAACCTGTAGAAAATTGGTACTGTCTATTAAAAAAAATCCTGAAGTTTTATGCACTTACCCCAAAATGAACAATTTGATAAATAAATACAGGACATCTGTCTGGTGGTGCAGGAATCCATGTGTTTAAGGTGACACGCTGGGAATACAAAATACTAAAGCTAATATTGCACATTTGCAATAGGTGTGTGTGTGTGTGTGTGTGTGTGAGAGAGAGAGAGAGAGAGAGAGAGAGAGAGAAAGGTAAAATGTATTCTAATTGAAATAATGTCTGTGTTTCTAAACATCTGAACTATCTGATTTATGGTTTGAGAAGTCTGGGGAATAGTATAATACAAGCCGGACATGCAACAAAATGTGTATCCCCAATGCTTAAGAGAAGTTCTGTTCACGACTAGGTGGTTCAAAATGGGGAAAAGAAAAAATGACAATGTTTTTACTCTCTTTCCACTCCCCTAAAACCTTGCCTCACTGTACTATATAGCACTAAAGAATCCTAGTTCAGGACTGGCTGCCATCCCCAAACTGAGCATTTTATTTATATAAAGAAGAGAAGAGGAGATGTCTGGAGAGTGTGAAAGGGAAAAGGTTCCCTCTCCCCCCCATTCCTAATTTCTGATACCTCTCCAGATAACAAAGGGAGACGGGGAAAACTGAACAATGCACAACTTTCTAGCCCTGAATCCCAATTTCCAGGATACTACATAAGTGATTAGGGACTCAAGCAAGCCAATCTGCCACCCCATTTTCTGACTTTTTCAACTAACCATATCAATAATCTATGAGGCAGCTGCCCTCAACATGCTGAGATGCTGAAATTCATTGAACATAGGATCTTTTTGGTTATTTTTTTTTAATATGTATTTTACTTCTAAACTACAATCTAATATATTCCTGAATTACCTGAAGTGTTCCCCAAGTAGGCAGAAGCCACTACCATATTCATAGAATCATAGAATAGTAGAGTTGGAAGGGGCCTATATTGCCATCAAGTCCAATCCCCTGCTCAATGCAGGAATCCACCTTAAAGCATACCTGACAGATGGCTGTCCAGCTGCCTCTTGAATGTGTTTAGTATGGAAGAAAACACAACCAACCTAGGTAATTGGTTCCATTGTCGTTTCGCTCTAACAGTCAGGAAGTTTTTCCTGATGTCCAGTCGGAATCTGGTTTCCTGTAACTTGAGCCCATTATTCCGTGTCCTGCATTCTGCATTGATCAAGAAGAGATCCTGGCCCTCTTCTGTATGACAACCTTTCAAGTATTTGAAGAGTGCTATCATGTCTCCCCTCAGTCTTCTCTTCTCCAGGCTAAACATGCCCTGTTCTTTCAGTCTCTCCTCATAGGGCTTTGTTTCCAGACCCTGATCATCCTCGTAGCCCTCCAATGAACACGCTCCAGCTTGTCTGCATCCTTGTGAAGCGTGGTGCCCAGAACCCGACACAATACTCAAGATGAGGCCTAACCAGTGCCGAATAGAGGGGAATCAGTACCTCGCGCGATTTGGAAGCTATACTTCTATTAATACAGCCCAAAATAGCATTTGCTTTTTTTTTGCAGCCACATAACACTGTTGGCTCATATTCAGCTTGTGATCTATAACAATTCCAAGATCCTTCCCACTTGTAGTATTGCTGAACCAAGTATCCCCCATCTTGTAACTGTGCATTTGACTTATTTTTCCTAGGTGTAGAACTTGGCATTTATCACTATTAAATTTCAGCCCAGCGTTCCAGTCTATCAAGATCACTTTGAAGTTTGTTTCTGTCTTCCAGGGTATTAGCAATCCCACCCAATTTTGTATCGTCTGCAAATTTGATAAGCATTCCCTGCACCTCCTTGTCCAAATCATTAATGTACCCATTTTACTTCCACGCTGATATGCATCAGGTCACCCAAGTAAAGACCTGCCACAAAATGTAGCAAGGTATCCTGAGCTATTAACAGATGTGATACCTTCTGGAAAGACAAAAGAGCCATATGGGTCTTTTTCAATCATTAAGGCTCTTCTCCATGTTTACAACAAAAACAAGAATGGTAGCAGATCCTGCTAATTATACATTGAAATGTATGTCTGCATTTTGAGTACTGCCACAACAAGTATAGTCAGGTTGCTTACCTATGACTGTAGTTCTTCAAGTGGTCATCTGTGCATTAACACATATGGGCTCTGCACTTGTGCGGAGCTCCACTTCTGGAAACTTTTATGGTTGAGGAGATTTTGGCAGGAACCCCACCCCCATCCATCCTACTGCTCATACTCCATCAGGTTCCCGCCCAGTCTTTCAGTTCCAAGGAGACCGCCAGAGTGGCCTCCCGATACTGAGGGAATCAGTATCAACAGTTAGACACTAGTGACACCAAGAGGGGACAGTGGGTGGGTTGTGTAGATGCACAGAAGACCACTCGAAGAACTACAGTTACAGGTAAGCAACCTGACTTCCTTCTTCACAGTCTCTGTGCATCACACATATAGATGATTAGCTGACTTACCATGATGGCAGGTAGGTGCCCTATCGCAGAACTCCTGACAACATTGCATATCCAAAGGATCAGTCATTCCTGGCTCGGACATCGAGGTGATAATGTTTTAGGAACATGGATGGGTTCTCCCACATCACCGCTCTGCAGAGTCCTGGAAGTGGACTCCCTTACAAAATACTACCAATGTGGCCACTGCTCTGGTGGAGTGTGCCTTGACCTGGTCTGGTAACTGCAAGCCCAAAAGTTCAGAGGCAAGTTTAATGGTCTGGATGAGCCAGACAGCTAGTCTCTGTGAGGAAACAGGAAATCCCTTGGTCTTGCCCCCATAGCATATGAACAGGTAAGGGGAGTGATGAAAGGATTCTGTCCCTGCTTTGTCAAATACCAATGTGCATCAGACATCCAACGAATGCATTGTAGACTCGAGCAGCATCAAGGAAATCACAAAAAAGGCCAGAAGCACAATGATTGGCCTAAGTGAAAAGTGGAGATCACTTTGGGCAGGAATGTTACGTCAGGGCAGAGAATGGGTGGGTCAATTCTCAGTGCAGCCAATTCGCCTGCTCTCTGTGCGGATGTGACCATGACTAGGAAAGCCACATTGAAGGACAGGAGTAAGATCTGTGGCTTGAAGGGTGATTTAGTAAGAGCATGGAGTACCACAGATAGGCTCCATGATGGCATCAGTGACAGAGTTGACTATGTTTTTGAGACTCCTGAAGAATCTGCATATAATAGGGTGTGTGAATACTGTGACTGATGGAGTGAGTACAGGAACTGAAGTATCCATAGTAGTGAGCTATAGTTTGGGTCAAAGCCATGTGTTTTTGCAAAGGTAGTGAAAGATGCCCACTTTTGAGAGTAGGATTTACTGGTCGTTGGTCTTCATGATTAATTGAGGATGTCTCTTATCGGTCCTGGTAAGTTATCTCTACTCAGTGGCGAATCAGCCGTGCTGTCAATCGTAATGTGTTGTGGTCTGAGTGATGCACCTCTGGAGATAAGTCATGTGACTGAAGACAGTCTGAGAAAGGTCGGTTTGGACTGCAGTAGTAGATGTGCAAACTACAGTTGCCAAAGCCACCATAGGGAGACTATGATGCAAGTTGTTTGGTTTTCTTTCACTTTCGCGATGGTCCTTGACAGGAGTGGAAATGGAGGAAAGATGCAGAAGAGTGTCCCCTTCCAGGGGATGGCAAAGGCATCTTCCATTGAGTTATTGTCCTTGTCCACACAGCTGTAGAAGTTCTTGCAGACTCTGTTGGTTTTCTTTGGCAAGGAGATTCACTGATAGTGTCCCCCAGCGGGCAAAGAGGTCTTCTCGGGTGAGTTGGTTTAGCTCCCACTCGTGGGATGTCCACCTGGAGTGTCTGAGTGTATCAGTGATATCATTGTCATCTCCAGCAATGTGAATGGCAGTGAGAGAGATTCCTCTATGAATGCACCAGTCCCAAATTCCCACAGTTAGGGACACCAGGAGGTTGGGATGCACACCACCTTGCTTGTTCAAATGAAAGATGACTGTGGTGTTGCCGGAGACAACTTGTATATAGCGGTGGTGGATGATAGTATCAAAGGCTTTCAATGATTTCTTCACTGCTAGGAGTTTCAGATAATTAATGTAGTGCCCTGAATGGTGAGTGAGTCACAGTGTGTGCCCCATCCTGACAGAGATGCATCTGTCATGACTGCTTTCTTGTGTAGAGGTTGACAAAACGGGAGACCTGCAGTCAGGTTGGTTATGTCTCGCCACCATTTCAGTGAGTTTCTGATATGTGGAGGGGGTGGAGGGGTGACCTTTTGGGGCCCATCTGAAGGTCGAATGTTCTGATGAGCCAGTTTTATAGTGTGCACATCTGGAGGGGTGCAAAAGCAACCACAGCCATGGTTGAAGCTGTATGACCTAGTAGTTTTTGTATGTTGAAGGCCGTGGCCTTCCTTCAACATCAAATTGTTGAGACACAGGCTGCAAGCTTCTTGGCTCTTTGGGTTGGGAGAAAGGCTCAGCCTTTGACAGCATTTATGGATGCCCCTATGAACTGTATGACTCTTGAAGGGGTCAGTACCTACTTCTCTTAATTTATGCAGAGGCTTAGGGCTTGCAAAGTATTGAGTGTCTTGGTGATGTCGATTCATAGTTGGCTGCTGGATTGTGCCACTAGTAGCCAGTCATCAATGTAGGAGTATACTTGTATTCCAAGAAGTCTTAAATGGGCAAGACCACTGCCATGCACTTTGTGAAGCAACGGGGGGCATGGCAAGACCAAAGGGGAGACCCTGGAACTGGTAACGGTGGCCTCTGATGGAAAAACAAAGAAATGCCTGGCTGCTTTTTCTATAGCCACATTAAAGTAGGCAACTTTTAAGTCTATGGTAGCGATCCAGTTGCCCCATTTTAGTAGAAGAGGAATGGAGGCAAGAGTGACCATTCTGAATTTTTTTGTGTTGATGAATAAGTTCACTTCTCTGATGTCTAGAATCAGTCAGACTCCTCCATCCTTTTTGGGGACGGTGAAATAGCGGGAGTAAAAATTGGTGTGTGCTTCATACTCCTGGTCTTGGCAGATGGCGGCCTTCGAGAGTAGAGTGTTGATTTCTGTACGAGGACCAATGACGGCAGTGTGGTTTTGATTCCCAAGAAAGGAGGGAGGCTGCCAAATTTAATTCTGTAACTGGCTTCCCAAGCATCCTTGAATTGGGAGAGGCAACATCCTAAGTGAGAAGTTGGTAGGTTTTGCAGTCGGGGCTGAATGTAGTCAAAGTTGTTGCTTCTTTGAGTAGGCCTGTTTCCTGCGGGAGGAAGAGAACTTGGATGCTCTGTAAGGTTGGCATTTAGAGTACTGAGACTGTTGCTGTTGTTATTGGCAATCCTGCTGGTGTTGTTGCGATGACTGGTAGGTGGGTACCATCGTTGCTGTCAAGGTGGTCGTGGTTGAGAGATGCCCATCTTTCTGGCTCTGGTCCTAACTTTATGCATAGTGCCCATGGTCTCATACATTTTAGAGTGGAAGAGGCTGACATCATCAAATGGCAGGTCTTCAATCCATCTCTTGGGTAAGGCCAGCTCATCTTAACCATGCATAACTGCATAAGCCGATGGCTCCTACCATTGTTTTAGTTCACAGTCTGTCTAGTGGAAGGCTGTGTGGATTTGTTGTCTAGCCAGTTTAGATACTTTGGCTTGAAAAACAAGCACAAGTTCATGCTGGTCATCAGGGAGGTAATCGCACGGCAAACCCATTTTCTCCCATAGAAAAAGTTTGTATTGGGTCATGGTGGCCTGATAGTTAGCCACTTTTAGGCTAAGGGAGACTGACGTATAGATCCGGTAGCTCATTAGGTCTAAACTTGTACCTTCTTTGTCAGATGGGCAGTAGTGGACATGCTGTGACCTACTGTGAGAGGACTCGATGATGACCAAATTGGGCATCCTTCTTTTGGACGTGGTACAAGGTGTGGAGGAAGGTGTGTGCCACAATTGCTGGATGGTTTGGAGTAGCAACAGTAAGTATGGGATTGCTATCGACGAGGTGGCTTCCGTAAGGACAGCATCAAAGACTGGGACCTTTGGTCTCTCAATTTGTTGTTGTGTTTCCAATCCAAGTGCCTACACCAACGCACAGAACACATGGAGTGTCCGTCTGAAGAGGGAAGCTTACTCCCACAGCAGACACATTTTCTAAATGGAACCTTAACGGCTATGTTCCCAAAGGCATGATGCAATCTGAGACCACCTTGAGAAAACAAAGAGCCGATCTACACTACTGCTTTATAATGGTTTATAACAGTTTTAAACCGGTTAATAACCGTTATTAACCAGCTTAAAACTGTTATAATCCGTTATAAAGCAGTAGTGTAGATCGGCTCAAAGTAACCAGAGAAAAGAACTGCAAAAAAGATGGAAGGAGCACAAGAAGAAAACATGTAATAATAATAAAAGAATGAAGGAATATCTCCTCAGCGATGTTTATTAACAGAAGTCTGTTTAGTTGAAGCTACCATGATGGTGGTAAATGAAGAACTGAGGGGCTGGGTGGGAACCCGATGGAATATGCACAGTAGGGCAGTGGGGGAGGATTCCCACCAAAATCTCCTTAACTATAGAAGTTTCCCGAAGTGGAGCTCTCCACAAGCACAGAGCCCATATGTCTGATGCCCAGAGGCCACAAAGAAAAACCTGACAAGTGGCTTTCATATCTAGTGGCAGTAGATTTCATATGGTGATGATCTGTAGAAGAGCTTCCTTTTGCCTGTCTTGAACTTGATGCCAATCTGTTGCAATATTCTGTGTCTCCACAGTCTGGTATTATGAAAGACACTAAAAAATGTTTCTCAATCCACTTTCAGCAGACAAGACATTATTTTATAAACCCATACTATGTTCCTCCTTAGTCAATAATCCCCATTTGCAATTAAGAGTGACAATCTCAGAAGTGTTTTTTTTTAAATATTATTATTACTAATGCATAGATCATTTACTTTTACCTCTCAGCCTCCAGACAGAAACAGCAAACATGAGAGAGTGTACAGACATACAGAACCCCTTTCCCAACAATCTTAAATCCCTCTTTGCATGATTTTGCATGTCACAAAATCATCCTGAAATGAGCTCTGGTGTTGATTTTTTCTACTGTTGCCATATGTTACTTGGAAACATGCACAACAAATCAATTAGGTGAGAGAAACATGGCCTAATAAATAGGAGAGTAAAAGGCATCGACAGCATTGTTTATTTCTTTATTCATAATGAAATTGGACTTTCTGAATCTGAAAGTCCATATGCAAGGCTGAACCATATGGGACACAAGCATCCCACTTCAGAAACTTCACATATTCAAACCCAGTTACCATAAGGCAACCCACAACATGTAGTTATTTTCTGCTCTTTGAGAACTCGGATTCTCCATTGTTTACGTAATAATGAGTGATACTTAAAGTGATGATGCCTATCTTTAAAAGGAAACAAATGGCCCAACAATATAGTGGTAGTTTTAGGAACTGCTTTAGTTGTACTTGTTCAAAATATGTATAAATAGCCAAATTTGACTTGTATAAATACCTCATGTGAAAATCAAAGCTGCTAGTAACAGAATTGCACCCTGAGATTCTTTAAAAACCTGTTTAATTCAAACAGATATGCACATCTTATGTGATAAAGGTTGAGCCCACTTGTTGCTGAATTAGTTTCTCCATCCTTGCTCGGCATACAGGCATGTTTTCAGTGCTTGCTGGAAAAAAAACCCTCCAGTGGATAATAGAACTGTGACTTTAATTGGAATCATCTTGTTCTGTACAATGTTGTACTGTACTTTTCCCTTAAATACCCTACCTAAACACATAATCATGCACTTAGAGAGACATCACTAACACTTAAAAAACAAAGCTAGCTGTGCTGGTCCATAAGAAAAAAACTCTAAAATCCACAGATGGGGAATATCTTTCTTAGGACCAACCGAAATGCCAGAAAGGAATATGCAAGTTTTCCAGCTCTTCAGAACTTGTCATTCAGCTAGATAGTGCAAAAAATGTCTGGGGAGAAAATAAAACAAACAAACCATGTTTTAGTCATGAGTTCTACAACTAAACCTCAGTCTCAAAATGGAGGTTGCATTCCTAACGAATTAGATGCTAGTAGGTATTGCAGGTTACATCTAGCATTCTGAGACAAAGAAGTCGTTTCTGAAAACATAATGGCTGGCTGTAACTCAGATCTGTCCCTTGCTTCTTCATTATATTATATATAATGAAGCAGTCTTCATTATATTAGCAGCATGGTACATACAGTTCCTGAGCAAAAACAATGTTTATGCTAGAGCTGCTTGTCAATACATTTGGGGTTGGCATACACTACACCACTGCTACTGCTCAAAAAGAATCCATCCTGGCTAGAGTACAATACAAATTACAAATATACAGTTCAGGTTCATGAAAACTTCTCTGCATGACATTGTATGTTTACTAAAGGAAGCTGATTATTGTAAAACACTGTACACTGAAAAGTACTTAAAAATGATAAAGAATAACAATAATATGTAACATAAGAGAATAAGAGGAACCATGCTGAATCAGGCCAAAGGCCTGTGTATTTCAGCATTCTGTTTGCACAGTGGCCAACCAGATGTCCATGAAAAGCCCACAAGCAAGACATGAGCGCAACACTATGATCTTATATACCCCAGTAAGTGTCATACAGAGTCATACTACCTCTGATACTGGAGGTAACATATAATCATTAGAACAGGTAGCCATGTTAGCCTTAACCATTGTTCCTTGTGACAAAGGCTCTTACAATGAGACACGACAACTGGCTGAAGCCTACTGTCAGGATCAGGCTTAGAATCATAGAATAGTAGAGTTGAAAGGGGCCTATAAGGCCATCGAGTCCAACTCCCTGTTCTCCCTAGTGTGAGGGAAGGGATTTCAGGAGGTCAATCAGACGCAGAATCTGAAGGAGGAGGAGGAGGACTAGAAATTTACCAGCCAATACAGGAAGCGGGGGACGAGACCCTCCAAGACTCTTCAGGAGTCAAGGGGAAATCTTCCCAGGAGCACTCAGGAGAGAATACCAACGACTCAGAGCCCATCCTCCCACAGTTCCTGGGAACTCAGACACTGCCGGAGGGGCAGGGGACTTCAGAGTTGACAGATCCCCAAAGGGTCAAGCAAGCAGAGTTGCAAGCAGGTGAGAAGCGGTCTACCAAGCTAGTCACTTGCTAAAGACTTCTTGAGAAAGACCCTCCCTGAACTAAAGTAGCAGAAAACACTCCCTTTTAGTTGAAAGAGCAACTGCCTATCTTGGTTAGCCTAATTAAGCTTAGAGGAAAGCTCCTAGCATTCTTTCTTCCTTCAAGTGTGAAGAGAGGTTTATTTGTTGAATACAGCTTTGTGGATTATACAGCAAACTTCTTTATTGTCTCGCATCTCAGCAGGAGGGCTTAGAATCACGACACCTACCTAGTTAGCTTCATGGATCAGGATCATGCTAGACAATGTGTGGGAGACATATAATCAAATCTCCTGCAGAGGTTCCTGAATGGGAGTCTAACCCCTTTCTCCATGCAATTTCCCTCAATCTAAATAACCTCTGAAGCTATTTGTCCCACTGGGAAAATACAGTTTTGGGGATTGGGGAATTTAGATGAGAAAACTGGCAAAACTTCCACAGAGATAGAGCACCAATCTAGTTTGCCATTCCCACAGCTACTCCCAGTCACAATAGAAATGTCAGGAGATTTGACTATAGAACTCTAGTTAGGGCTTTTCAAATTCTATATTACACATCCAAAATTCTATATTACACATCAAATTCTATATTACACATCAAATTCTATATTACACATCAAAATATAGATTTTCAAATTCTATATTACACATCCAAATCTAGTATACAGCATACAAGAATAGGAAGTTGGAATTATGCATACTTTCCCTTCCCTCAAAAAAACAAGTTTTTCATAAAATAATTTCCAAACTGCCCTAGATCCTCTCAAATCAATGGAAAAAGTCTCTACTAAGCTTAATTGGAATGCAGGGGAAGATTTTTAAAGGAGTGGCTCACCCTTGAAAATAGCTATTAAACTGAGGGGGAGAAAACATTTATTGCCACCCTGGATACTCAGGGCTCTGGGAAATAGATCCAGGGGCCCAGGTTTAGCAATGCCCCTGCAGGGAAGACAACAACGTGATGGGAAATTAGTTATTTTTAAAGACACAAACACAAAAAACAGGAAACAAAAACAAGGAAATTATAGAACTGCATGGAAGAGATGGAGAAAACAACCTAGCAGAACAAAATCAATAACTCATGAAACAAGAGAAGAAACACAAGAGGCACAGTTCAGCCTTGGGCTGTGTGCTTTCTTTCCTCTTGCCTCCTCCTTGGTGCATTAAAGGCAGACTGGAAAAGCTTCCATTTTCACCTCCAAATGGTCCATAGTTCTATGAACCAGTGAACTCCAATTTGCTCTAATCAAACTATGACCTCAAGTGCTTTATTTTGATTAATTTGGTTAGAAAAGGTGTTTCCAACCTTTTGGGATGAATGAGCACATTTGGCATTTTGAAAAAATATCCTGGTCACCACCACAAATTAGATGCAGTAGGGGAGTGGATGTCCAATCACACAAATATTGAGAGCCCCCTTCCTTATCTGTGTTTGTATGTGTGCATGAATATGCACCTGGGTGTGTGCTACTCACTCTGGCTTCTCTCTCTCTCTCTGGCTCCACTTCCCTCTTTCTTACTCTCTCTGGTCCTTCTTTCTCCCTTGACCCTCTCCCCCTCTCTCTGTATGGCTCCCCTTTTCCCCTTTCTTTCTTTCTTTCTTTCTCCCTCTCTCCCCCTCCTGATGCAAGAGAATTTAGCAATTTCTCCATTCATTTGCATGGGGCGAGAAAAAGCCCCCTACTGAAAATGAAAATTAGTGTGTGTGGGTGAAGGTCATCCCCACCAAGGACCCTCTTGACTCAAGGGACCTTGGTGGGGAGACTTCACCCCATTCTAACCATCTTTGGCAAGGAGGACTCCCCCCACCCATCCAGTGTAAGTGAATGGAGGAATTGCTCCATTCACTTGTAAAAGATGAAAAAATAGCTTGGAAGGTACCTCACTCTGGTCTGCAAGCTCTATATTAGAGACCCCTGGATTTGAACAAACCAGAGTTCTCTGAACTCAGTCATAACAGGGAAGTGTGGTTTGTTCTGTAGTGTAAGGAGAGGAACACAAATCTGAGGCTTGCTATAGCTGATTTATGATAATTTAAGTCATGGTTTAGGTAAAATGGGTCAATGGAAATAATATGGAATAATATTTAAGAATGATAAGAAACATAATGAGATAAATATTGTTGTTAGCTATAGATATTTCATGATGGAAAGCGAATTCCGTCTCTACCATTAGTTTAGCTTCTCATGAAATGAAACATTTTTCCTAGTGCCACATAAAATAGTATGTGGCAAAAAAAGAAAGCGTTATCTTGCCTACTACAGGAAATATTGAAGCCATTACTGTAATGACTCCCCATTAAGATTACCCTTTTATGAAGTGTCTATGGGTGTACATTGTCTGGTAAGGCTTTTTGTTGTTGTTAAAAATAGCACCAGATCTGCCTTGTCCATCTTAGTGCCCTGATCTGTCATACTACAAAGTAGTTCCTACCTTATTTGACACCTAATCTCTGCATTATAAAATGCAGCAGCAGCAAACTAAGTATCCTAGAATAAAGTAGATAGGACATTTTATGCTCAGAGGTCCCTAAGGCCTGAAGTTAAAACTGCAGATGATATCCCTATGGCAGAAATGGCTTTATATGGCTTAATTTAGAAACATTAACATAACAGAATGCAAGCAACAGGCTCTAATAATTACAGCAATCCTATGTATTCCCTCAAGCAAACATGTGTTTATACAGTATACAAATTGCTATCCTGTTTAATGCATAATTACATTGTTGCAAAGCAATTAATCAGAAAACATAAACCTCTTGTGATAGTCTTGGGGTGCATTTCAAAATTTATTCTACAATACTAACAACAGTAAAGTTTGCCGTACGTTCCAAAACTAAACAATAGCTAGAGGAAGGTATTGAATGCTCTCAACAAGTATTTGCATGTTGCCAATGAACACCAAGGAGGATAAAGAACTGCTGACTGTGGATAAGAGAAGCAATAAGGGAATGAAATTAAGAAATGGAATGTTTTGGTTTAGTATGGCGAGGTGATGTTCACCCTGTTCTGGAGGGGGTTGCACTCCCTCTAAAGGATCGGGTCCGTAGTTTGGGGGTGCTCTTGGATCCAGAACTGTCACTTGAAGCACAGGTGAACTCAGTGGCAAAGAGCACCTTTTACCAGCTTAGGCTTATATACCAACTGCGCCCTTATCTGGACAGAGATAGCTTAGCTACAGTTATCCACACTCTCATAACCTCTCGTTTGGATTACTGCAATGCGTTATACATGGGGCTGCCTTTGAAAACGGTCCGGAAACTTCAGCTGGTACAAAACAGGGCAGCACATTTGCTAACAGGGACTGGCCAACGAGATCACAGTACGCCAGTCCTTTTCCAGCTTCACTGGCTGCAGGTCCAGGTCCAGGCCCAATTTAAAGTGCTGGTACTAACATTTAAAGCCCTAAACGGCTTGGGGCCAGGTTATCTAAAGGAACGCCTCCTCCCATATGTACCTGCCCAGACCCTAAGATCATCTACAGGGCTCCTTCTCCGTGAGCCCCTGTCAAAGGAAGTGAGGTAGGAGTCCACTAGGAGGAGGGCTTTCTCTGCTGTGGCACCCCGGCTGTGGAACGAGCTCCACAGAGAGGTTCGCCTGGCGCCTACTTTGCACTCCTTTCGTCGCCAGGTGAAGACCTTTTTATTCTTCCAGCATTTTAACAGCTAAATTAACTCAATTTTAACCCTTGCTGTTTTAAATTTGTATTTTAATCTGTATTAATCTCTGATGCTTGGTTTTATTCTGGTTGTGTTTTTATATTGTATGTTATTTTGTGTTTTTAGATTGTGGTTTGTTTTATATTTCTTAAAATGATTTCATGGTTTTAATTTTTGTGAACTGCCCAGAGAGCTTTGGCTATAGGGCGGTATAAAATGCAATAAACAAATAAAGGAGTATAAAGGAGAAACCCCTTAGCAATGAGGTATATTGAACTGTGGCTAACAGTGCAATACTATACATACCTATTCAGAAGTGCTACTAAAAGTACTACTGAAAGTTTTACTGGGTTGATTCTAGGCCTTTAAAAAATATTATATCAACTGTGGGATATTTTTCAGTTCTGAACCCTGATCCCCTGTGTGTGTACAAGCCACTTGGCCAGAAATTCCTAATTATTAGTTATGAGAAAATGTACAACACCAGTGCCCTAACCTATGGCTATGTCGTGGAAAAGTTTTTCATTTAACCATTTTCTTGTTGTTACCTTTATGTCCTCTATAAGAACAATCAGTTTCCATTAAGGCGAGCTAATACAGGTCTGCACACAGGAGAAGCACAGGATGAGGCAGCTGCCACCATCATTGTCTCTATTCCCAAGACCTTTGAGCTCTGCCCTTATGTGTACATTGGGGCAGGACCCAGAGGCATTTGGGATCAGGAAGATAGTGGCAGCTTTGGCCACCTGGCTCAGCCACTAATTTGGAATAGGCAACATGGGGAAACCTATTTTTTTTCCTGATCGCGCACAGTGTAGCTTTGCATTATAGTTTTCTTTACTCTTGTGTAAACACGTGCAGCACTGATTTGTATTGGAACCATAGTGCTCCACCATGTTTTTCCTTGGACATTCTAACCCCCTCCACCATGGGGAAGGGAGTTAAAAAAAGAAAAACCCAATTGATTCTAAGGGAGTCTTGTTTTTTGCTTAAAAACCCAAGGGATCAGATTCTGGGGGAAACTGACAGAAGGGTTAATATACATCCACACCACAGTGCTGAGTCCAAAGCAGAGCCATTTGCACTTACACAAGACTAAAGAAAACTATCACACATAGCTACACTATGGATAATTAGGATAATGTTACGTTTGGATAACATACAGATTGGATCTTATTCACTTGATTTGATTCAATATTCATATGTGTGCTGCATAGTGCTCAATGCTAACTCATAGTGCTTGGCCTTGTGTCCTCTCATTTTAAAAAAAGAACAAATAACAAATAAACCAATTGCTTTCCTCCCCCACCCCTCTATCCTCTGTACTCATATAGACCTATACACTGAGGTGACCACTCAATGAACCACACAGAGTGGTCTTGGACCAAAAATGTTTATGCTAGCCAATGCATTTGTTAGTCTCAAAATTCCGCAAGATTGTTGCTACTTGCATAAGCATTAATAGACATACTCCTGAATAACTTAGCCAGTCTTTGTAAGAAAGGTTTAAACTATACAGAGCAGCAGACCAACCTTTGTATTTTTTTAAATAAGGATTTCTGACCAGCTAATTTATTATGATTTTATAGCAATATGCAGTAACAGAAATCTGTCTTCTTCTTCTTCTTCTTCTTCTTCTTCTTCTTCTTCTATATTGCTTAGGGCACATCATCTTGAAAGTTCCTTAACAGGAAGAGTAGGTTCTTTGTTAGAAGGAAACATGTTTCTGTCTCAGATTAGAAGCCCACCGAGCACATAATCGGAAGGGTTTGAATGTGCCCAAAATTCAAAATTGGAAAGTGGTCTTCACTCATCTCTGTTGCTGCCAACCTGCCTATTTAAATGGGATTAGACAAATTCATGGATGCTATCAATGGCGATTACTCATGATGGCCATATATTAGTTTCAGAATCAGAGGCAGTATGCCTCGCAGCACCAGTTGCTGGGAAACAACAGCAGAGGAGAGTTATTGCTCTCGCATCCTACTTGGGGGTTTCTTGTTGACCACTGCAAGAACATAATGCTAGATAAGACAGGCCTTTGGTCTGATCCAGCACAAATCTTCTTTTGTTCTTAGTCCATTCATTAGCCCCTGCTTTGCTGCCTCCTCCCCTTCTGCTCCAGATTATGACCTCCATCAGACGGAGGGAAATCATGGTTCCCTCCCATCGCTTCTCTACCCCTGCTCCTGTCTCACAATACTTCCTCTTTCTTCCTGGAAAAGAAATAGGAAATAACCAAAAACCACGTGGCCCATTCAAGGGGCATTTTTATTGCACTGCCGTTCCTGCACACAGCAGGAAATGGCGGCACATTCGGGGGGGGGGCAGATTTGGGGGGTGCATTTTGTGATGGAAAGAAGGCAATAAGGAGCAGGATGTGCCCAGGAGGCGTATGGCGGCATCTAAAGGATGTGCAAAACACGTGAGTGGGCAGTAGCGAGCATGTGATAAAACACTCTTCTGATGAACCCCTATGGCAGCAGGAACAAGCCCGTGCTAGCTAGTGAGAATACCCTCCCCCTCTCTCCTTCGCCAACAGCCCAATTTGTCACTACTGCAATAATATAATGAAGCCAGCTTTCATACAAGGCCATACCCTGCAGTTCCTAGTGTTGTAAAATTCCATTTGAACTCTGCGGGAGTTTTGTCTTACCAAGCACAACAGGATTAGTCCCTGATTTATAAAGCACTGGATGCCACATCATCTAGGCACTATTTCTAAAAAATTAATAGCAGATTATATAAAACTATCCACAATGAATAATGTTAAACCGACATACTGCTAACACCAGTGATATATTAGTAACCCTGGGGCTGGAGGCAGCAGGAACATTTGATTTTTTTCCCTTTCTTTTGTGATTAACCTCAGTAGGGAATTTCCTCTCCCCCACCCCCGCACATTACTATTTCACAGACACTTCCGAAGTTAACTAGACGACTTCTGCACATGATCTCCATAGGTTTGTTCTTAAAAGCACAGTAAAACCTAATTTAATCACAGCTTCAAAATATCATACAATAAAACTAATTTAATTACACTTACCAATGGCCACTAGCCTCATTAAAATGTTAATGAGGCATCTAATTATTAAATTGCTTAATGATTGTGAATAGGGCTAAAAGACAAAATAAAACTTAACTACAAATTAAAAATGCCCTGAGCTGCTGTCTCATCTCCCTGCCTCCCCTCCCCCACCATCCGTTTCTACAGTTTAAGGAAACAAAGGTAAACTAAAGCCATGGAGGCCAGGAAATGGAAAACAACAGGGACCTCACTGATAGGGTGACCAACTGTCAGGATTTCCCCGGATTTGTCCTGGTTTTTGTTCTATTCTGGATGTCAGGGGGGATTTTCTGTGATTTTCTATATTGTCCTGGAAAGACACACTTTCCCCTTTAAGGCCGCTATTAGCATTTTGGGAGAGAATGATGTGCTTTCTGGAGGCGCATCATTTCCCTTCCACTGCTCCAATCAGGACCTTAAATGGGAAAGTGTGTCATTCCCGGAAATTATAGAAAAGGCCCTGATTGGAGTAGTGGGGGGGCAGAAATGACACACATTCCCCTCCTCCACTCCAATTGGGGCCTTTAAGGTGGCGGGGTGGGGGATGACGCTTTTTCCAGAGGCCCTGAAAAGTCACTTTCCTGCCCTGCCCACAGGTTGTCCTCTTTTTTGGTTTCCCAAATATGGTCACCCTACTCACTGAGCATCTATTCCTGCAATCCCAAATCCCTTAGCTCTGGGAATGTCAAGAGTCCTTGTATCCTGGATTTAGGGTCCTGAAGCACCTTTTCCACATGCATTGAGATCCACAAATCAACACTTGCTTCAAGTCATAAGTTTCACATACTGTACTGAAATACAGGATAAACAAAAACAGTCCAGAGTAAAGGCAAGTCTGTGAAGCTTCATATCCCTCAAATTTGGTTCAGTTTTATTACACTGGAATTACTGGTATGGAAGGCTATATACTGGCCTTTTTCACTGGCAACCAAAGTTAAAGACAGGAATTCTAAAGTGTGGTGAAAATGGTTTGTGCATGCATTCTCTGCCTTGAAAACAACAGTCTCAGAATGTATCAACAGTGCCCCAAGCCTAAAACCACTTGCACCACACTTTAAAATGTCTCTTTGCTCTGTGATAACTAGTTATCAAGACTGGCTGATGAAAGCAGCTTTAAGCTGCTAAAAGTGAGACACAGATCAATGAAAAATGTATCTCCACAATGCGAGTGTGCAACTTCTCATTAGAAGGAAGTCCAACTTCAAGCACACAGCATGCATGGTATCTTGTCAATTAAAATCTACTTCAGTATGAAAATAACTGCTCACAGACACCAAGGATCATGGATAGAGATGCTGGATCGAGGTTCCTACAATATGGAACACTGCAGGTATCTGATAATGCCACTCCTTTTATTTGCGTTGCTAAGATGGCTTCTTGCAGAATGTTTTCTTTGAAGCAGAATGCATACAAAGTCCTGAGTGAAATGCCATTACACAAACAAGCACTAATCTTTTTCTTTCTTTTTTTTTCATCTTCAGATTGTATAGCAGGAGAAATGAGTTGGAGTGTAACACTCTGATTCTAGACAAGTCACCCTACTGTAGATTTTCCATGCATTTGCAGATTTTACCAGAGAGTGTCCTGTTGGTAGAGCACATTTAGAGAGTAATACACAGTAATCACTGTGGGGATGTGAGCGATTATTATTTCAGTAGTTTTCTCTTCAGGTAGAAGTCACATGATAACTATTAAAATGTGAAAACATTATTTTCAGGACATTCTCATTCCAGCAGTCTCTTGTATTCAGGGACTGATTGGCAAAAATGTAGCTCTTTTCTATACACAGATCTTCCCTTCCTACTTTTCTAAAGTAGAATAGAGCTTGCTATGAACAGCCATGATCTATTCATAAGAGTTTCAAAATTAATGATTGTACTGTGTTCAGGGCCATTGCCGATTCCTAGCACTTGACAGCTTTTTCTCTGGCACCACCAGCAGGACTAAGGCAAGGAGAGGCGAACTTATTCAACAAGCACTCCATTTAATGCTTTAGAATCACCTTTTAAAAAGTGCAGAAAAACATATTGTACAATCTGAGACTAACTGAAGAGGAGACGAATTTGAGACAGGGTACTTAAAGAGGCCTGTCCTGTTTTAGCAAAGTCTTAATCAGTATGGAGGTAGAGCCAACCAGCCCAATAGCAGTATTGACAATACTAGGCTAGATGGACCAATGGTTTGACTTAGTATAAAACAGCTTCCTATGGTCTAATATGTCATATGATTGATTAATCCCTTGAAAATTCTTACTATTATTTCCTTCAGAAAGCTCACAAAGAAAGATTGCCAAAATCAAGCGGAAATCTAACCAAGCCAAGCCAAATTCACTCATCACTGAAGTATATATAGTAGATAAAGTCAGGATGAGTTACACTATATTTAGGTCATGATAAAAATAATACAGGTTATGCGAAGGTGTTAGAGACCTTCGGGTTTATCTTGTCTCTCTAATAGTGTGAGAAAAACTTCAAAGTGCAAAAGGTGTCTGTGAAGTAAGTACCTAATTGCAAATTTAAAACACTTCTAATAAGACTCTCTGTTAGGAAGGCTGAAGTCATGGAATCTGCCATATGCTGGTAAAATTCCAAACCTTTTAGCAATAGTTTTTCTGTTTCATGTTCTAACAATAGCAGGAGCCCACAATTTCCTCTGAGTTGTTTTCCATCACCAGAGGCTGTTTCTGCTGATATTGTTATTGTTGTTGTTATTATTATTATTATTACTACTACTACTACTTTACCATTCAGTGTAATTTTCATTATTCAAGCCTCATTTGTGTAATTAGAATCTGGGAATCCATTAGTGCTTACAACACCTCTGCTCAGCATTATAATGTAATTATGACAACACAAATGTCCAGTTCTGTCAGAATACCAAAGCTAATAATTTTGTTTTCTTTCTGATAATTAAATATACTATTCAAAGTATAACGAGGGTAATCCTGAATAGATGCATTTGGTTAATCAGTTTTTTATTGTCATGGCATATAACATAGACATGTTAATAATCCACGGAATGTTGGCTTGCTTCATGGGGACATTCTTAAAATACAGATCCTTGGGCAGTTCCACCTCTTTGACATTTCCGCTTAGGAAGATAAAATGCTTCTCATATGGTACATCTATGGGACCAAAACACCCATTTCTTTTTTTAACCACTGTGGGAAGTAGTAATTAGATTACTTACAATGTTTGTGGCTTTTTAGCTTACAAAATAAGGTGAGCAGGAGGATATATGTTCGAAGGTGGACATAATTAGGAAACGAAATGAAAATAAAACTGCCAATATCATATGTTGCTACACATAAGTGATGAATTTGAGTTCGATCCCTCCAACCCTCGATTTTATATGACTTTATTAAAGATCATTTCAGTTCTGACAGATCAGAATGACAGCTCGCTACGTGCGTTCATTCAGACCTATCAGAACTGAAGCGATCTTTAAAAAATTCATATAAAATCGAGGGTTGGAGGGATAGATCTCAAATTTCATACACATATATAGGCATACCCCATAAGCATTGTGACCAAGTTTCAAGCCTCTAACTTTTAAAATACAGAAGTTATAGGCATTTTTGTCTTTATAAATAGGGCTGCAAAAAATATCATTTTTTCACGATAATTATCGTGAAGACAATATGGTTCACCTACGATATGAATGAAGACTATATTTTTTTGGTCCGAAATGATGATAACGATAAACGACGATTTTTTTGGCGTGCACACCCCTACCCCAAATTACAGTTTTTCCCATTTAAACATCCTGAAATACTATTTAAGGAGGAAGATGAGGAAAACACTTTAAAATATATATCTTTTATGATTATCACAAAGATCTTTATTTAATATAAGCCAAGGGGAAATAATATGTATCATGATATTCTGATATCAAATATGCAATTTGCAATAGCATTCCTTTATTAAGAATGCCAATTATCATTTCACGTAACATTTACTTGAGGTCATTACCCTCCAGGCAAGGTATTTCTACATTTTCTTCATTTTTTAAAAACGTTTTCCACATCAGTACATCTTCAACGTTTATATTCTTATCTATTTATAAGATAACAGCAGTCACCATCATTTGGTTGGTTCATTATGCTATTAAGGAGATACATATTTAAATACATCTATGGCAAATGTGATCTTCATTTATGTAATTATATGTGATCATATCTGAATATCGGCAGATGAAGAAATGTTATGAACAAAAGTAGTTTTGCACAATTCTCTTGGCAAAACAAGAAATAATATTTTGTACATCTATTTTGTAGCTGGACTGCAGAACTTGTGAAATACATACAACGTGACAGGGCTGGCCAAGGATATTTTCCTGCTTGAAGCAAAGCACAAGATGGCACTCTCCCCCATTCCATGCACAAAAGCCAATTGGATTGCTAGGTGAACATTTCTTTAATACTAGCCCTATTCAGGCATTAAATCTGTGTAGGAAGCATTTTATTATTTATTTATTACATTTTTAGTATATGTAAGGAGAAGGAGTGCCTCTAGCTCCACCCCCCCTCACATGCCTTCATCATTCCTGTACTTATGGAGGGCACTGGTCTGAACAGGTGACCCTTCTGTAACCATGGAGGCTCTACACATGAGCCAGGATCTCCTCTTCAGACTGTCACACTCCACAAGTACAGGGAGACGGAAACACACGAGGAAGAGAGGGGAACGGGGAGAGGCTAAAGGATTCCCACTCCTCACATTTACTCAATAGGGCTACTGGTGATAGGACATTGTCTCCACTGAATGTGAAGGATTCAGGCTAGCCTAGGGATGCAGAACTGGTCAGGCTGCATGACACCCACTGTTCTGTCCTCCAATAACTTGCCACCACTACTATGCCCCAGCAACTGCCACCTGAAGTGGCTAATTCACTCTGCCTTGCTGTAGGCAGTCCCTACTAAGCAAGCAGTAAAACAGCATTATATGGCAGACCATTAAGTGCTCATTATATCTCCTGCCCTTGCTGCCTGAGACTGCAGTAATACAGAGCTGTGCAGTATCTGGTCCGTCACACTACATGAGTGGTTGACTAAACTAGGCTTGGCGAGTCATGTTGCATTCACACACCAACCTAAACAGATAAAAGGTACTTGTAGCCACTACTGCCACCTGTGTTTCCACAAATAGTGCTGATTCCAGAACACCAAACCTATATCTCAACCTACTCTACTTCATAGGGTTGTTGTGAAAAAAATATTGTGGAGAGGGGAGAACCATATATACTGTGTTGGACTCCTTGGAGGAAATTCAGGATATAAATAAAATAAATAGCATGGCAATTCTTCATATGAATGTGTTCCTGTACCGTACTCTGATAAAGTAACCCAATGGTATAGTTATGTGTAATCCGCTCTAGACAGAGAAAGGACAAATGGATATGAGCTTTCCTCTTGGTACTGTCGCAGCTGATGATTAGTGGTGGATATCCACTGTTTGTTCACAAAAAGCTCAGAAATAATTTTAAGCATGAAGAGATTTCCTTTTTCTCATGTGGAAATTTAAGATGTAAAAGCCTCAAGGTGAAGGAACCCGACCCCTTGCCCTCAAAAAATCCTAACTGCTCTTCCTCAGAAGAGAAGGAAAAAAGAAAAGGGATACTTTCAGAATGGACTGGCAAACATACATAGATTACATGAAAAAAGAACCGAATAGGAAAACCATAGCAGAAGCGTACAAAAATCTATGGGACTCATGAAAGGGAAAATATCTACAATTGACTCAATATACCACCAGGGAAAAAGGAAAAGAGAGAACTCTGAAACAAACCAAGCGAGGGGAAGGATTGGGGAGGAATTGTTTAGGGCTTATGTATTGGTTATTGTTATCGTTGTTGTTGGGTCTGTTGTTTGTTTAGTTATGAAAATTTAATAAAGATTCATTCATAAAAAAAAGAAGACGAGAAGGCTGTGATGCCTAGTTATGTGATGTACTGATTGTATATATATATATATATATATATAAACATTCAACAAAAAACCTACGGTTTATAAAACAACTTTAAGGCTCTACAGTTTTCAACTAAGCACCAAAAAGCGGGGAAATTGGAAGTTAAGGCTCACAAGTCTTAACGCCACATCCTCCCTAAGGAGGCAGAAAGTGCAAGTGAAATTATCATTCCCCCCAAAGCAGATAAACCATGAGGACAGGATGGAGAATATGATATGCAGAGGTGACTGTGGGGTTGTGGAGGACCACAGCAGGGCCATTTATTTCTTTTTTTTAGAGCAGCCCTTCCCCAACCTGGTGCCCTCCAAAGGTGTTGGACTAGAACTCCCATCATTGCAAGTCAGTATATCACATGGTCAGGAATGCTGAGACTTGTAATCCCAAATATCTGGAGGGCAGCAGGTTATAATATGCAATATGATATGAGATGCAGCTGTGGTTAAGGGGCTGAAATCATAGAACTAGCAGTATAGAGTGGCCTAAATAGCCAAAATCATGCAAACTGCCAGCTCTCTTAGCCCAAGGTCTGATGGGATATAGGTCAGAACATTCGGAAGACTCAGGCGCTCATCTAAGTGCTTTGTGGTTAGCGTGTGGTTAAGGAAACATGGAGCTGGACAGGGTTAATGGTGTTGTGTGCAAGTGTGCAGCTTGTAGTTGGTGCTAACCACAGAGAAGCATGGTTAAACTAACTACAGAGCCCTCAGCATCATCTGAACGAGCCCTATGAAGAGCTGCTATTAAAGAAACAAGTTAGATACCCTGAATGACTTGGTTTAAACGTCATAAACTAATTACAATTTAGGTGTCAGGGTTTGAACTGCAGTCCAATTCCTTCCTTTATTTAGAAAGGTGGCTGTTGTGTTTGAAATGGGTGAACTATATTTACCATAAACAATAGTTAGTCTCCTAATCATAATTGGAACCTGCAGAGTTGTATACTGTATTCGCTCATAATTGTCAGGCTCTCTATGACTTTCATACCCCGCAGCTGCTGTGATGTTCTACTGTTTGTAGTTGTAAATATATTGAAAAGTTCATTGTTTGTGATATGCATTTGTTTATATCTTTAAAAAGAAGTAAGAATAATAACAGGTAAAGTAAATAACTAGGCCGGAATGTACTTACTGTTTGTAGTTAAAGGTCTAGGTAAGTATGGAGTGCCTGGATTGGCTGGCTATGTGACTGAATGGAAAGTGAGTGCTGATTGGCTAGTTGTTTAGAGTGCCTGGATTGGTTGGTTGTGTAAGAGTGGGAGGAGCTAGAGAGTGAGTGGCGTGTATATATGTGTCTGACAGAGAGAGCTGACAGGATGACTGGGGAGAGATTTTTGAGAGTGATGTTGAAAGAGATTTGAGAGCATTGAGAGGACAGAGTCTGAAGCAGGATTATTAGATGAGATGAGTGTTTGATTGAGATAAGCTTTTAGAGCATAGATTAAATAAGGAAAAGTTTGTTAAAGTGTAAGTTCTGACAGAAACCACTAAGTATTTAAACCTTGCAACCGATACGCAATTGAACTGAAGTACCATTAAGCTTGTTGACATGCAACTTCTTATTCATAAATTCTTGTTAATTTCATCTACTGGTGTGTTCTGTGGGTGTACCTGTGAAGGTACTGGTGGCAGTGGAACAAAGTAGTTACCTGGAGGCCAGGTTGCTGGGCTGTGGTGCTGTGTTGCCTAAATAGTAAAGGCGAGACAGGGGCAGCAGCAGCAAGTGGACAACCTCACAGCTGCAACTGTTGTTTTCTGCAACATTTGTCTTCCTGTACCCACCTCTTCCTTCTGCCAGAAGTTCCATCACACCAAGTTCCATCATTCTCTTTCCCTTATCCCTGGCATATTTAATGTTTTTTTTTTTAAATAATTTTATTGATTTCTACATATAACATAACAATGCACAATACAAAAGCCTCAACAGCCCCCCGTGCTCCCTACCCCCCGAGACCTTCTAACCCTATTGCTTATAAATTCCCCAAAACTGCATTGATTCTTTAGATGGTGTATATCCTCTCCCCTTTTCTAAAACATATTCTAGAAACATAGCCCAAATCCTTCCAAAATCATTCTTTTTAGTTAATCCCATCTTTACTTTCATTGCACAAGTTAATCTGTCATTAATAGCAATATCCCACACTCCTTTATACCACTCTTCCATACAATAATCCCCTTGTGTTTTCCAATTTTTGGCTATCATAAGTCTTGCCTGAGTCAGGAGATTATTTATTAATTCTTTAATATTATTATTACCATATTCTTTATCAAATAAACCCAATAAAGCTATCTTCGGACTTGCCTCTACCTTTTTGTCCACTATCTCATTTATCTCCTTAAAAACTCTCTCCCAAAATTTTTTAACATGTTCACAAGTCCACCACATATGGTAATATGTCCCCAGTTCCTGACAACCCCTCCAACAATAACTTGACGCCTTCTTATCTATCTGATGTAATCTTACCGGAGTGAGATACCATCTCCAAATAATTTTATACTGATTTTCTTTTATCCTTATAGAAAATAACTTTAAATTTCTTGATTCCCAGATCTTTCTCCAGCTGTCCCCATTGATCTGAATTTTCAAATCCTCTTCCCAGATCATTTTCAAGCTTTCATACCCCTTATCCTCATCCACTAATATCTTATAAATCTCACTCATTAAACCTTTTTTACTTCTACTATCCATTTTATTTCCTCCCATCTTCTGTCTAACCTCAATTAACTTTTCAAAGCTTGTTTCCTTTCTACACTCCTTATTTTGCTTCTTCCATTTAACTGTCCACTGTTCCAATTGCATACTCTTAAACCATAAATTTTCCTGACCCATTAATATTTCTTCTATTTGTTTTTTATTGGTCATTTTCATTACCCAATCTTTCAATTTAATTATTTTTTTCCCCCTTAATAACCCCTCCAATTCTCCTCTCAAATTACCTGGGAAGTTATCCATTATAACCACTGGGGACAGAGGAAAAATTCCCGGCATTAATTTCTTCTTATATTTTCCCCAAATATCTCTAATATTTCTTAAGATGGGATTAATTATTTCTTTCAGCTGAATCTTTTTTATATTACTAAAGAAAACATTCTGTAACTTAAACTCTAGTTTCTTTGTCTGCGGTTCTAGCCATTCTAAATCCTCATCCCCTACTATACTACTTATAACATACCTTAATTGGTTAGCAATATAATACATCTTTATATTAGGTAAACCTAAGCCTCCTTCCCTTTGATTCTTATACCAATTTATTTTATTTATTCTTGGCTTCTTATCCCCATTACAATAATTATTTATCATAGACTGCCAGCTCTTAATTTCTACTTCCGATATCTGAATTGGTAACATCCTAAACAAAAAGTTAATCATTGGTAGTATCTTCATTTTGATTACCGCTATTCTACCAAACCACGACAGCTTAACCTTCCTATAAGCCTCTAACTTCTGTAATATTTTAATTTTCAATCTACTAAAATTTATTTCTTCTAACTTTTCTAACTCTTTAGAAATAAAAACTCCTAAGTAACTCAATATATTTTTAACCTTCAAACCTAACCTTAAACTTAACTCATCCTCTTCTACCTTATCATAGTTAAAAAGCATCATATTAGATTTCCCCCAATTTATCTGCAACCCCGTAACCTCTCCAAATTCCCTCAAATGTTTTTGGAGTCCTTCTATATTCCCCCCCGGATTTTCTAGTGTCAATAAAGTGTCATCCGCAAACATATTAATTTTTATTTTATCCTGTTCTCCTATCCCTTTTAATTTCTCATCTTCCCTAATACAATTTGCTAACATTTCAATCACAATTGCAAATAATATCGGTGAGAGAGGACACCCTTGTCTAGTACCCCGGGCTAAGGTAATCTGTTGTGTTAGGCCATCATTTACCAACACCTCTGCCTTATTATTTGCATACAACTGATTGATCACCCCCACAAATCTTTCTCCAAAGCCAAATATTTTTACAATAGTTTTTAACGCCGGCCATTCCACGCAATCAAAGGCTTTAAAAATATCCAATGCTATCAATCCTGCTTTTAAATTTCTTCTTTTAATACTATTTATTATGTTTAAAACCCTCCCTATTAAATTTGGCATCTGCCTCCCTGGAATAAATCCACATTGATCCTTTTTAATATAATCATTTATAAAGGTATTTAATCTTTTTGCCATAATCGCTGTGAAAATCTTAGCATCCTGATTAATTAACGATATAGGTCTATACGAAGCTGGATCCATCAAGTCCTTTTCCACTTTCGGAATTAAAATTATCAAGGAATGTTCCCACGACGGCGGGGTCTTCTCACCCTTTATAATATTATTAAATAATTTCTCCATTTTTGATACTAAAATTTCCTTAAATATCTTATAATACTCCGGCCCCAGTCCATCGACTCCTGGAGATTTACCTCCTTTCAATTTATCAATACTCTCCTCTATTTCTTTTTCCGTCACCAAAGCTTCCATGTAATCCCTATCCTTATCTTTTAATTTTACCTTCCAATTTTTCTCTACATATTCTTGTATTCTCATTTGTGGAATCGCATCTGAAGTATATAATTCCCGATAGAATCCTTCAAAAATTTTTAATTTATCCCTCATTAAATTACATTTTTTCCCCATTTTGTCTTTAATTGTACCTATTATATTTTTCTCCTTCTTTGATTGCGTTGATCTTGCCAGCATCCTAGAATTTCTGTTACTATACTCAAAAAAATTCCTTTTCATATATATTAATTCTTTTTGAACTCTTTCTATGTCCTCCCCCTCTAATTCCTTTTTTTTTGCTTGGAGCTGGGCATATATACGCATATCCTTCTTACTCCTAAATTGTTGCTCTAATTCCTTAATATCTTCTTCAATCTTTTTACTATGTGCCTCTTGTTGTCTTCTTAGTTTACACGTTTCTCTAATACAAATACCCCTCACTACTGCTTTCATCGTGTCCCAAACCATCCCCTGCGAGATTATCCCTACTTCGTTTATTTCCCAAATACTCTTAATCTCCTTTTTCATTTTCTCAACAATATTTTTATAATTTAAAATCCTAGTATCTAATCTCCATCTTTTTGCCTCTCTATAATCTTTCTTTACTTTAATATCCATAGTCATTACTGCATGATCTGAAACTTTGATTACATCAATTTCACAATCCATAATCTTCGAAAGCATATTCTTTGTCACAAATATATAATCAATCCTAGAGAAACTCTTATATTTTGGTGAATAAAAGGTGTATTTTGTTTCGTCCCCTTTTATTTCTCTCCAGACATCCTTTATTTCTTTATGCTCCATTACTCTTGCTAAACCTGTTTTCCCTATACCTTTTGAATTATCTTTATCTTTACTTCTATCCATCACCATATTAAAATCCCCCGCCATTACCATATTTATGTTCCCTAGATTCCCAATAATTCTAAACACTTTATCATAAAATTCCACTTGCTTTACATTTGGCGCATATACATTAATCAAGATATATTTTTCTACCCCCAGGAGACCCTGTAATATAATAAATCTTCCCTCTACATCCTTTACCACCTTAACAACATTAAATGCACATTTTTTAGAAATTATTATTGCAACCCCTCTTGCTTTTGAAGTTCCATATGCTTTCTCATATATGCCCATATCCCCCAATTTTAATTGATTTCTTCCATCTTCTTTCTGATGCGTTTCTTGTAAAAATATTATATCAGCTTTCTTTTTTCTCAAAAGCCCTTCAATTCTCTTCCTTTTAACAACACTACACAGCCCATTTACATTTAAAGTTACTAATCTTAATTTGCTTCCCATATCTCCATTTTTGGTTTCCCCTTCAGGTCTCGTTCTGTGACACATTTAACCCTCCTCCCCCTCCCCCCCTCCCCCACATGTACCCCCCACTTCCCCCCTTCCAGTCCCAGGTCGCCCTGAGCCAAGGTTCTTCTTCTTCCCCTCTTCTTAGAACCCGTTGGGGGGGGGGGAACGGGAAACACCCGACATGGAACCCAAACAGAACCCCCTCTCCTTTTCTTCCGTTGTTATCCTTCTTACTATTTGTCTCAGTCATACAACACTTCCTCCAGCTGCCTCTCCTTCTTCTTTCTCTGCATCTTCCTCCATCATCCCCAGGGACTTAAGCAATTCCAACCCTTGCTCACAAGAATTTATTCTCTGTTGTTTCCCTTTATAGATGAATCTCAAGAAGACCGGATACCCCCAACTGTAAACAATTGAGTTCTTGCGCAGAATGGTTGTACAAAGCTTCACACTCTTCCTCCACTGGATGGTCTGGAAACACAAATCTTGAAATATCTGAATTGGTGAAGATTGAAACATCACTTGCCCAGCACTTCTGATAATCTGCATTAATTTCTCTTTTTTGTAAAAGCTGGCAAATCTCACGATTACATCTCTTGGAAGCGTCCCGCTTCTTTTGGGGCCCACCCTGTGGACCCCATCCAGATCCTCTTCAACCCACGATCCGTGAGGGTCTAATCCTTTTATCCATTGCATGACATTTGCTCTCAAACTCTTTGGATTTTCTGCTTGCTGTTCCGCGTATTTTCTAATGCGAATATTCCTCCTTCGATCTTTATCCTCCATAGAGATTAGCCGTAGATCCAAATCTATTATTCGTTCTTCATTGTGCTCCAATTTAACACTGTTTTGCACAACCTGTTGCTCCAACGATTCATATCTGTCACTGATCTTTTGAAAACTTGTTTGCAATTCCACTTGTGAAGACTGAATCTTTTTGACCTCCACCAACATTTCCTGCTTATGGCGCTCCATCAAACCTAACAGATTAGCTTGAAGCATCTCCAGGGACAGTGCTTCTGTTTGTTGCTTAGTTGCCTTGGGAACCGCTCCTGGCTTAGAGCCATCTTTGATAATGCCAGCGGCTGAAGCCTGCTGCGCAGCCTTGCCGTCCGCCATATCTGCGGCCGAATTCTCTGAATTCTTGCGAGACAGGCGAGTCCAACTACTGTCAGAGGGGTGCTTCTTTACTCTCACCCACTTTTTACCATTCAACCTTTTCTTTTTCCCCCCTCTGTCTGACATCAGATATTCAGCCTACAGTACAGCTTGACGGCTATTACTAGCTTTATCCAGGCATTTGTTAAAAGCTAATTCCAATATAATGTCTCTAAGGCAAGGTAAGAAGTAATTCTTTTAAATTTATTGCAGTTTATATCAGCAAAGCACAGTTCTAGTCCCGTCGACTCCCCCGAGTTTTCAGTGTCCCACCGATGATTCAGCGCCTCCCTTCCACTTTTTTAGCTTCTGTAATTATTCCCCTTGCCAACATTTATCTTGACTTACGCTTTGAAGATCTATTAATTAGAATAACATGCTTTTACTTATCCGTCATCTCGGAGAGAGTGAAAGTTCGTCTGCTCACTCCATGACCGATGCTCCGCCCCATATTTAATGTTGCTAGGGCACTGTGTCAAGGAACTTTGGAAAATGTAGTTTTCCAAGGCAATATAACATGTATCAGATGGCATGAGAAAAACCTATTTTCCAGTATTTCCTGTGCACTTTGGCTTAGAAGCAAAGACAAAGAAATTGAGTGGGAGTGACAGCCCCTGCTAAAACAACAAGGTAAGTGTGTGGGGGGGGGGGAGGGGGAGGTGTTGTTCTCCAAAGGTGAAAAAATGTCTATAATGCTTACTTTCATATTGAAGGTGAGCATTATCTATTGCCAGAGTTCATATTGGGCCTGTTCAGACAATATGCTAAGCCATGCTTAGGCCACTAACCCTTTTGTAGCAAGTGATTGGTGAGGCTACTTAAACTGTAGTTATGTAGCCACCATGGTTAGTGTCCTGTGTCAGCTGTAGCAGTCTTAGTTATACAGCTGACCACAAGGCCAAGTAATACCCCAGACCGATGTTCTAGCAGACAAGCTTTAAGGTTAGGCAAATGCTGAAGTAGTTCAGATAACAGGCACAGGGTCAAGGCACAAGCAATAAGTCCAATATATGGAGTCAGGAAAAGCAGGAGTGGCTTCGAGCTAAATAACTTACAAGTCAGTTGTTTCTCTCAGTTGCTTATTTGGGCAGAAGGCGTGTTACTTTCCAAGCAACACAAATGATGATTGTTCCCCTTCCTCCGTTGTTTCATGTGTTGTCCAATTCAGCCATTGTTTCCAACAACTGCAAGCCTTAACTGCTGGCTTTTATTCACAAGGCTACTGAGCTCCACCCAGGCTCAGCTAGGCCTCCTCCACACGAGACGTTTAATGAGCCTTGAAGGCTCATTAAAAAATTTACCTCCACAAGCACGGAGCGCAAAACGGGCGTACAGGCGCGTTATCTCCCCGATAATGCGCATTTTCGAACGCGCGTTAAATAGCGACTTTTATTTTGCTCCGGCCATTAAAGCGCATTTTCGCGGTGTGAACAAGCGATTACGCGCATTAACTGCTTGTAAAGCGCTTTTTGGACATGAATTAATGCGCTTCGCCGCCTCTCGCCGCCTCCGGTGCAGAGGGATTAGGAGTAAAAGCGCCTCCGCAATAATGCGCATCCTTGTGGAGGGGGCCCTACTGTCCATCAGAGCACTCTGGCCAGAGCCCTACTCATGAGGAGTTGCCTTCTCCAGAGGAGACTTTTTTTTTCAAAAGAGCACTCCTTCTTACAGGAGGCCTACTGGCCTGGTGCTTGAGGCGATGATGCTCCATAATTGGAGTCCTCCTGTCAGGGAAGGACCTGGAGCTGTCTCCCGCAAAGGCCCCCGCTTCTCCTGGTCTGGTGCCAGTGCTTGATGTGGTGTCTCTCTGGTTTCTGGGGGCTCTACTTCCTCCTCTGAAGAGGATTCCTCTAGCAAGAGCAGGACAGTTAGGAATAGTTCACATGACACTATATCATGGTTCACATGACACACTAAGCCATAATGTTTAGCTCAAAATGCGTACCTATCATGGTTTAGTGTGTTGTCTAAACAGGGCCATTCTGAACCTAGAATTTATACAGAGCCAGAATGAAACAGGCTGAAATGGGCCCCTTATTTAAATATATGGTGCCAAAACCAATGTGATATATATTACAGACCATTAAAAACAATATTTGAGAATTGAAACCCTTCTAATATTATACTTTAAGAACCCCTTAACACCCAGACACTTTCAGAAATGTAACAGAATGCCCTGGGACATGTAACCCTCAACCTATTCAAACCAGCCAAATTAAACAGTTATACATATCTGCAATGGAATGATGCAGTCAGCCACAAAATGTCCACAGAATCCATGTTCCAATACTTGTTCTGGGTAATGGATGGTATTTTGAGGAAATGGTTCAGCATGCCAACTTCAGAGCAAACCAAGCCAACTAAATTCACCAGTCACACATAATCCGATAGGACTGATGCAATAAACCACAAAAATCTCCCAGAAGACACATTCTAGTACCCATTCTGGGTAATAAATGATGCCCACCAGGTTTATTATCTGTATTAGCCTACAGCTAATAAATCAACTCCCAAGAGGCTTCTGTCATAAGAAATATCTGCACATGAGAAGGACAACACTTAAAGTAATAGACTGCTATATTTTTAAACTTGGCAGTTCATTCCTCTTCACTTGTAGCTACAAAGAGCCCACCTAGCTGGCTGTTGGCTGCCTTTCTTTGCATTTGATCTACCATATGCTGCATTGCCTCCGCTTTTGATTAAACTTGAAGACACACACTTTACATTTGGGGTTGCACATTCACTCTTTTTACCCCCATTAACCCTATACATCAATTTCATCTTGTCTTTCTACCAGCTATGCTGTTTTCTAATTCAAAACGCAACATATTTATTATTGCTGATGGCAGTACTTGGTTTTCTAATGGTATTGAAAGCTTCATTGGTGAGAGCAGAAATTGGAAATATGAAGGAATAATGAGTGAGAAAGAGCTTTAGTCCCTAGTGAGAACTTATCAAATGGATTATTTTAAAATAATTTTAAAGATTCTTTTATTAACAGCAACTTTTTCATAGACATCTTGGGGTCCTATATGTCTTGTCAATAAGAGGAACAAAGCATAACTGCTTAAAAAGATTAATACTAAGAAGTTTGAGAGAGTCACATAACCATTGCTCTGTATCATCTTTTATAATTTTTTTGCAATCAGCATTGCATGCTGTCAGGACAATAATCTACAATGAGTGAAATAAAATTAATCCTAAATGATTTCCAATTTTACAGTAAATTAGATGTATGCATGATACTAAAAGCACACTTGGAAATAAAATTAAAGGAGTCAGTGCCAAGAACGATTGTATTGCATGTCATTTTCCTCTACTGATAGCACCAATTTCATGACTCAAGCTTAAGCTAGTAAGGAGGAAAAGACTTCTAAAACAGATGAGTTAGAAATCTGAATGAACTATTATAACTTAACTCTCACTGTATTATAGATATAGTCATTCTTTAACACTGGCCTATATATAACCTGTAGATCAGCAACTCAAATTACTCCCATCAATGATTTATAGTGTCCCGCTGGGCTAACAATTCAAACAACCATCTAGTTTGTTGCCTATTAGTGACTACAAGGAACACAGGGTATTGTCAGAGACCTGGAAAATCACAATTTATGGCTACAGTGCCGATTTCTCATTTGGGATGGGTATGGAGGGTCACTTCTACCAAAACTTGAAACTTCCTAATATTCCCTCCTCGTGTTGAAGTTCACAAAACACTGATGGGTTTGGACTGTCCTTTTGGCAAAATGGTACAACTTGTAAAAAGGAGATAAATGAAAACTTTGTTTTGATAAGCAAAATAAACATGCCTTAACTAAACATACAAACAGACCTCTCTTCCAGAAAGTAATTTATATTTCCATATAAAATATAATGGACACAAATACATGTCAGTATAAATTTCTCATGATGATTGATGCTGTGAACATTGATACTGAGTTTAAAAACAAAAATAATCTCTAATTATGTTTCAAAAACCTTACCCAGACACCCCTTCATTGTTGATGGTAATGTTACCTTTTGAATACCAGATATTTATATATATGATTCTATAGAGCTTGAGCTGTGCCTCAGAATTACATTGTGCAAAATTAAGTTATTCCAGCAGCCTCTTATATATTTTTAGGCCAATAGGTTTTTTACTGTACAAGTTCTGACTAGTAAGCTTGAGCCCTACACTGAATACTGAACAGATTAATTCATAGTGATTGATAGTTTACTTTCCCCCTTCAAATCTGTTTTTGCAAATTCCACTAAAACAAAGAAACCAAAAAGACATGTTAGTCAAGACCAATTCGACTTCTATCATCATCATCCCTACTCTGCCTTTCAGGCATTTGCCGTTCAAAGCACCTTACAAAATAATATTGAAATATATATCTGAATACAATAAAATATCAAAAACGCATTTTAAAAACTCATCAAGCCAATTTGCAACTGCAGCAAGAATAGTCCCCACACTGTATCTACTTGACTATGTGACCTTTTATGCCAAATAGAAAATGGAGAATAATAACATGATTTAGGCTGCAATGTTAATTTTATACCAATTGTCCTAGGAGTAAACCCTGTTAAATTCAGTGAAGCTTACTTCTGAGTAGACTTGGCTAGGATTGCACTGTAAACCATGAAGACTTGGAAAGTATTATTTGATTTATGCATATATTTGCAAGATCTCTTAAAATCTGTTGTCACTATTTTATAGCACAAAAGCACTTGATTTTAAGTAATTTCCTGGAAGAAAAAAATCACCTTCTAACTTCAGCAATGCCTGAATTTGATCAAGCGTATTCTAATGCAAAACAACAGAAACTTGCATGATCTGTGAGATGTGGCACATAAAACCTGTGTTTTCTTCAGCCACTCCGTGAAGCCTCATAAAATTTTGAGAGAGTAACAGTAAGCTTACAACATACTTCTGCTTCAAGTGAGGCAAGAAATACCCATCAAAGTCTTCTTTCTACATGCTTTGAAGGATCTGGAAACAGGGAAGAAAATCAGGACCATGGCAATGCACGCTTCAGGTAAGATCAATGGGACTATGAGCAAAAACAGAAACTGTTTAGCATCGCTCTCGCAAACCACATGAGCTGATTCCAATGTTCATTGACAAATGAGAAGACTTGAATGCATAATATAAGGTTTGCATTTTTCTCTGAGAAAAGATAACAAACATATGCATATGACTTTTACTATGGTTTTTTACTTTGGTTTTATTCTGTTTTTAACAAGATTTTTCTATTACATTTTATTATATTATTGTATTTTAGGATTTGAAGTTTTGTATTGTGAATTGCCAGAGAGCTTTGGCTATTGGGAGGTATAGGAATGTAATTAATTAATTAATTAATTAATTAATACAGTTAGGACACAATCCTATGCATGCTTAGAGAGAAAAACGTCCTACAATGCCCAAAATGCTCCAGCCAGGACTTCCTTCTATCAAAATATGGATAGGATTGCACCTCAGATCTGGGAATCCGAACCATCCTATGGCCCCTCAGATGCTGTCTAGGAGACATAAGATCATTCCCTCCGTTTCTTAACTGCTCCAAGCAGTTTCAATTAGTAGCTTTTGTTTATCTGTAAGCAAGGATTTTGTTTATCTGTAAGCACCCATAGTTGTTGTTTTTAATCTCATTACTCTTGTCTGAGATGCATGCCTCCTGTTCATGAACCCGCCAAGAACAGTTTCTTGTTTACCTTTTCATTTTCCATGACCTTTCACTATGCATTGATCATGCAGCTTCCCTGAGTGCTGCAGAACTGCTCAAAACCAAGCAGGCAAATGAAGTGTCACATTGAGAATCTTTGAGTGAGAGTGTGTTAATAGCCTAGGTTTATTCTCCCTATGACCTGGCCTCATCAGGAATTCTCCTCAAATGGCTTTTCCTTCAGTACATGTTACATGGCCCTGATGGACTGGAAAGGGTCTTTGCAGTGTCCGTGATACTCAGTCTCAAAGCTAAGACAGATGAAAGACTAAAAGATGAAAAATATTAAAATTGGAATGGAAAAGGCGGAGGAAATTGCGGAGGGGTGTGGGTGTGTGTGTGTGTGTGTGAGAGAGAGAGAGAGAGAGAAAGAGAAAGAGAGTGTGTGTGTTTGTGTGTGAAAGATGCACCTTAATTGGGCTATGTACATAAAAACACACTTTCTTTAATAGACAACAGGGCTATAGAGACTGCTGCTTTTACTGCAGTCATTCATCTATCTGACAGCTTGTGGTCATAGCAACATGGTTAATTGATGGCTGACAGACTTGGCAGCCAATTCAAAAGATTTATCAGGGAAAATTGCAAATAAGTAACTCAGCTGGTCATTTTGTTAAGGCAGCACAATGCAGGTGACTTGAAAAAGAGGTCCATGCAGTTATACATAATATTATTTTTAACCTTAAACCTAAATTTGTTTAATTACGTTTGTTAAGAGGTTATCTATAATAATAAAAGAGAATGTGTGTCTTTCTATCAGCACCATAGCGCCAAAACCGTGAACCAAAGACATCTGCAACTTGTTATCTATACTAAAGGGACCCTAAGGGTGTGCACGACGGGCTTGTTTTGTTTTAAAAATGTATTAATTAATTTAAATTAATTTAAATTAATGTAAATGCATATTATGTATTTGAAGCCTGCAGCAACATCTTCAGTCACTAGATGACAGACTATCCAAACTAGGACATAGCTTTACAGTCAACACAGTCTTAAGTCAGGGGAGTAGACTGAGGCACAAAATTATATGATCACCCCATCCCCTACTGTGGGGCACCCCCTGAGAGGAAGTGAAATATTTGAGGGGGGAAAATAAAGCACACTTCATGTGACTTAGGGCACATTCATATTTGATCTGCCCTGGATAGCCATAAGCCTCCGAAAACAGGCTTACGAGTATTCTATGCAAAGTGGAGGCACATTGCACCTGCTGCTCTGCATTTAAGCTAGATGGGCAATTTTGCCCAGCTAGCAAAGGCTTCGGGGACAGGGAAAGAAGGAGTCTGGAGAGGCCATAAGACTCCTTGTATGGTTGATGCCCCAGGGCTAAGGGAAACTGTAACTTGGGATGTGGGAAGTGAAATGTTGTGGAATTATGCTACTGGCTTGCAGTCTGTTTCGTTTCAGCTTCATCGATACGTGGCAGAGTACCAACCCCTTCCGCTCGACCAGGTGGTGCATCCCTTCCAGACTGGGGACCAGGTGCTGGTGAAGAAATGGAAGCGTGATCCGTTGACCCAAAAGTGGGAAGGTCCTTACACCGTTGCCTTGGTGAGCCACACAGCTGTAAAACTGTTGGGGTGGGATCGCTGGACCCACCATACCCGCTTGAAGAAATACACGATTCCTGAAGGCCCTAAAATCTCTGCGTCCCTGACTTCAGACGCTCGGGAGGCCACAGGCACCAATCCTTTGTGTTCCCCCACTCCGGAAGCTGAGGGAGCCACAGGAGAAGATACTGAGTCATCGTGGGAATTTCAGGGCCTGGATGGCTTAAAGGGTTTGTTCTGAAGGAAACATTGAACATTGAATGGGAGGGACAGGTGGGGCCAGAATAACAGAGGAACACACCACTGTAATCCACAGGCCTAAGCCACTACTACCTCCATTCTTGGCTCGTTTGTGTGTAAAAGTGTGGCATCAAACTTGGGTTCAGGAACCAGTGGCTAGTCAAAAACTGCCCAAGCCTTTATTTGCAGAGCCTTGGGGAGTGGAGATACATAATCAACCCTATTGCCCAGTTCCACTGTGCTATACGTTTGTACCCCCTTACAGGACAGAAGACGTAGAACAACCATTTTGCATCCCTGTACCTGAAAGAGGCTGTTGCTTTTTATTAGCCCTTAATTTGGCCTGTTAAAATTGGAAAAAGACATATGACTGGTTTGTGGTGGGAAATACTAATCTTTGTCATTCTAGCCCTAGGTATCTTGGTTTGGATTTGTAAAAATACTCCCTGGCTGAGAGGACAAAGAAGAACAGAAGATTATGAAATTAATTTGGTGGATTTGGTTGGGATGGAAGTTAAGCCTCCCTGCTCCGATCCCTGTGGGAGGCTTTAACAATAAAGAGAAACTAAATATTGGCCACCCCTTTCACAAAGCATATCAGCAACTAGCCACAATTGGCAATCTCAGTTCCTGTTGGATATGTCATCAACTGGGATCTTCAGAAATAGACTTACAACTTGTCCCAATCCCTGTGCCCTTAGATTTGTGGGTGCAGCCAGGGCAGTTTGGATGGCTTGCCTCACATTTCTATCAGTGGGGAGACACCACAGGGTCAAATAGAAAACCAGGAGGGTGGGTCCGAAATCCCTTGGCAGATGGATTGCCTGAGTTTCAGGCATACCCAAGCGAGGTCAAACATCCCATCTGTTTTGAACATGCAAATGGAACAGGTAAAAACTTGGGATGGCTCCCCGAATCCTCTTGTGAAAAAGTGTTGTATTTTGATTCTGGGGATGGGAGAATAGAACCATGGGGGGAAACGTATAATGAGGGAGGTAATGTGACTAACTGTGTTGGCCCATATGGATTCCCTGGTCTACCTCCCTATGAATTAAACAACCTAACTCTAGAGAATTTGAATTTCACCAATGGTGAATGGAGGAATGAGAGTACAGGACTGTATAACAATAGCCTGTATTTCTTCATAGAGAATGGGGAAATCATGACTGGAGTATATAACTACACACAAGAAAAAGGATGTCCTAGTACTAACACCTCTAGACCCCACATAGTACAAGGGGCAATCTTGAGAAACATACATGCTTCCATTTTCTGTGGTTACAAAAATAGTTCTAAATGGAACACCACCATCCAAAAATGGACAGAAACTAACATGACAGCCAGATGTGCAGGATTCAATCACACCCATAACTCACAGGGTAGATTCAGCTGGCTTGTATCAAATGGAAAGCGCATGAGAGGAAGTTTTCTGAATCTAATCTTAAATCAACCTGGTGTATTCTTCCTATGTGGTCAACAATTCTACAAGGTGTTACTGCAGGGATGGAAAGGGAGATGCACCCTAGCTTTAGAAGTTCCCCGGGTTGAAATTCATCAAGACTTGACTGCAAAGCATGTGCTTAATTTGGGAAGTTACAGCCATCGAGTACTTCAGGATACCTCAAGAGAGAAAAATCCTTTGGTCAAAAGGAGCAGCAGATTCCATTCTTGGGCCCGCTGGTTTTTGCCCTGGCTAGGAGTGGACCAATTGGAATGGGCAATCAAAAATATACGCCGAGAACTCGAACTTGCATTTAATGCAACTTTGGATGGGCTTACAGGTGCGGTAGTAGTTCAAAATAGAATGGTATTGGATATCATAACAGCCCAGGAGGGCGGAACCTGTTTAGTGGTTAATGAGAGCTGCTGCTTTTGGGTGGATCAGTCTGGACGAATCAGCCAAGATGTGAATATCATTAAAAATTCTGTTAAATGTTCCATGACATTGGGGTCCAAAAACCATGGAATTCTGGGATTGGCTGACTGGTTGGCTCCCTAAATTTGGATGGCTTAAAAATATAGTTGTGCTAATAATAGGAGTGAGTCTGATTTTTCTATGTATAATCTGCTGTTTTCCTTGTCTAATGGCTTTAATACGTCATATGCAAGAAGCTGTTTTGCATCGCCAAATGCTAATGTTATATCAAAAATTAGAAATAAAAGATTATTAGAGATCTTAAAATGTTTTTAAAGGGGGAATTGTTAGCCAAAGTGAAGCCATCTTTTGCTCACTCGCATAGAATGCTGGGATTGCTTGACGGGAATGCTTGCTTAAGGCCAAATAAACAGGCTAGAAACAAGAAGCAAACGGCTAGCTTGGCCTTGGCCAGAACAGGCACATTCCCCAAAAAGTAACAGCCGAACTGATATCTTGTCTTAGCAGTTACTGCCAACTCGTTAGCCTTGTGAATGCAGGTGCAGTAATATCCAATTATGAGAAACTTGGAGGTCCTTGGCAGTAGCCCAAAGGGCGATGGCTCACATTGAGATGCATTGAGTTATGCTTGCGCTGTCTGTAGCTATGACATATGATGCTTACTGTATGTTATAAAAGTGGGAGCTTGTATGCTCTGAGGCATGGCCTCTGGTGGCAGGAGTCCTAGAGGTCACCCATTCAGCTGACTGCTTTTAATAAACTGCGTTGGATCAAGATAATGGACTCTGTGCCTCTTAGTGGGAAAGTGGCCTTATCCTCCTAGAAGACGAGCCTGGACTTATTTTTCTCCAACACAAACATGTAGAGCAGAGAACTGCACCAGCTACAATGGGAAGGGGGAGATAGTGGAGAGCTCAATTTCTGGGCTTCAGGGTCAGAGGCCTGTTTCTAACCTTGGAGCTCATAAACCAAGCCATTCTTTGTCCTCCCAGGCACTTCCTGGGGGTGCATAGGGTTAGTCCCTTAAAGATTATATTATGTATATTTTTATAGAAATACTTAATCAAAATTGAGGGCAATAGCATGCACTTAACTTACACTGCTTAAATTTAAGAAAAAGAACAAAGTTACTGTTGACACACTAATTAATTTCAGCAACCCCAAGCACTGTGCATAATTTGCTGACAACCACTCATCTATTTCAACAGAGTTCAACTCACTTCCACTGAGGTTGTTGAAAGAGGAAAAAACACTAGGGCTCTGCTAAACCCTTCTCCCTACTTCCACAAAATTGTTCCCTCCACGTGAAATATACTTTTTTTTCCTGCCTCTTTCACAGGGAGGGGACAATGTTCAAAGAATGTTCTCATTGTAGAAGGAAGACAGCAGTTCCATTTGCATTTTTTAAGTGTAAGAAGTGGTCAAGGCAGATACTTCAAGCAAGAATACAGGTTTTAGAGCTTTAGAAAAATCTTGTTCTTGCTTAGAGTAGTGTGGAGCTCTTTGGACAGAGGCTTTCAGCCTGATAGCAGTTCCTGAACACATCGGAAACTATGTAATATTGCGTAGTCTCCTAGGCATTCCAGGAAGCACTGCTGGTCTGAAAGCGTCTGTGCAAAAAGCCCTATAATACTATGAGAGTGCAGGGAGCATTTTTAAAATAATAATAATAATAATAATAATAATAATAACAACAACAAGATGCAGATCATAAAATATACTGGGACAGAACAATTCATATGGACAAGACAATCCCTTGCAACCAACCAGACATAACAGTCTTAGACAAAAAAGAAAAACACACATACCTCATCGGCATAGCAATACCAAATGACAAAAATGTTGTTGAAAAGGAAGAGGAAAAGAGAGAAAAATATTCACCACTGGCCATGGAAGTCAAAGAACTATGTCAACAGGAAAAGGTCACAATTATTCCATTAGTCACACCAGTCACCAGCATCACATCAAAAAATTATACAGAAAACCTTCAGAAACTGGGCCTACCAAATACATCCACACCAACATCCAGAAAGCTGTCGTACTTAAAATATGCTCAATTGTCAGGAAATTCCTGAATCTGTAAAGGACAGCATGACTTGGAAAAACCCATCATGTGGCGAAAAAGAGATTAATTATAATAATAATAGACAATCTCTCATCCTCCTCTTAAACGTAAAAAGGTAAATGGAATCCCTGTCCCCTCCCCAATGAGATTTAAAAAACAAACCTACCCCCCATTGTCCTTTGCTGGAGTCTTCATTTCATCTTCATTTCACAAATTGTTGAAAATGAAATTATTGAAATACTTGGCACAGCACTGAAATAAACTGCACACATCTTATGAACAAACATCCAGCCAAGACATATTAGTTATCGTGAAGAGGAGGATGAGGAAGAGATGCAGCAGAAGCTGTGAAGAACCACCAGAAGAGAAATGGCAAACAGCTTTAAAAGGCATGACATATCTGACCCATCCACTGATTGTCTGGACCCACCAGCCCATTTAAGAAGCTGAAATCTATCCAGTCCTCTTGGGCAGGTTTGAAGGGCCATTGAGCAGATGCCAGGACTGTGATTGGCAGAGCAAGGTGCAAAAGGCCTTGAATTAAAGAGGTTGCCTCTAAGCATATTTTGAGCACACCTCTAGGAATTTGTTTCAGTACCAAAACTGAAGTGACCTCACAGACCTTTTGCACAAAAAGTCTGGTTTCTTCATTTCAGCACCCTAATTTAGATGGAAAAAGTTATTTGGCAGTTGGGAGTCTTAGACTCATATTGTTCTACTGAAAATCACCCAGAGGTTTCCTGCTAGCTCCCAATTTGCCATCTGCCAACCCTTGCCCTATAGGAGACTCCCTTCACCTAGTTATTGGAAAGAGCAGTGCTGCTTCCTGCACAGTTAAATGGAGTCATTTATTGGATATGCCTCCTTTCTGATAACGTTCCCTCAACACTGTCCACAATTTTTTGCTTTAGCCTGTACAAGCTGATATGCCCGGGTCCGTGAATAAAGTTTATCACATTTATTTGATAAATAATGAATTTCTCTGCAACTTATTCGTCTTTAGTTTGGTTGGTTGTTTTTAGTTTGGTTGAGTTCATAATTTGTTTTGTTAAAATAAATGGAAAATTGTGTTAATAAGAACTGAATTTTAAATTAGAGCTTCGTTATAAACCACATTTTTTGTTTTCCCTTAAATGCCTACACCTCCCATCATGCCTTGGCCGGAGCAGCCGTCTAAACTTCAAAAACAATCAGGACACACAACACCCTTTCTACCAGCTAAAAAAGACCCAAACCTAAAAATATGTTTTCAAAATAGGCCCGGCATTGCCCACATATCTGAATAACATACAGTAGGGAAGCGGATCTCAGTGGATGTGAGGAACTGTTGTATGCATGTGCTCTAAAGTTATTATTATGAAAAAAGGAAAGCAGCGAGAACACAGAATATTTTATTGGCATAATTTACTATATAATATCTACATTTAACAGGTTTTGGCAGAGAGCCAAGATGGTGAAGGCTGCTGGTGACTTGGCCCTTTTATCTGACATAAAAATACTTAAAATCCAAAATTTCATGTTTTTATATTTTTCTGGTACATTGTACAGCCAGACCTATCAGCATGCCAGATTTCAAGTTTCTACCCAGTGTTGCTAGGGCCACCTAAAAAATATGTCTGTGAGGTAATCATCTTAAAGTAGCAGGCTGGTGCTAGGCCTGAGGTAACCTTTAAACGAATTAAATTCATTTATTTTTTTCTTCTCTCACCCTCATGACAACCCTTCAAGGTAGGCCAGTCCTAGGCATGTGAGGTAACTTTAAAACAAATTAAATTAGTTTCTCCCCCTCCCCCACTCTCTCTCACATTCAATGCATGTACAAGGATTGCCTTGAAGCTGTCGCCATAATTTTCCTTGTCCCCACAGAAAGCAAAAACTACAACTCCCGGCATGCCTTTTGCTGTGGTGCCTGACTTGCCCAATGGGAGTCCTGCTGCTGAAGCTCATGGGAAGTGAAGTCTGGCTTTCAGTCCACACTACACTGTGCAATTGGTGCTGATAGGTAGGCCATGAGGGAGCTGGCTGGCTGGCTGATGGTTCGCTTGGTTGCGGTTGGCAACAGGCCTGCTCCCAATGGGGCCTAGCAACTGAGGCAGCTGGCCCCAGGCACTCTCCGTTCAGTCCCAAGAGGGTGAGCCACTACCAGATAATGGATGCCAAAGCCTGATAAGTCTTCCCTCCTGCCCAAGGCATGCTGTGAGTTGTAGGCATAAGCCTAGGTCCCTGAATAACATGTTAATCTTTGAACACCATCTGAAGAGCAGGCCATCTTGATTGTGGCACCCTGCTTGTGGATTTCTGAATACAGTTTATGATTTTTTAATGTTAAACCTGACTGTACCATTGAGACAGAAGAGTGAATGGAGGATTGACTGATATAGCTGAGGCCAGAATGGAATGGTGGGCAGTGTTAGTGGCAGTTGGAGAAAATCAGGTAGGAGAACAAAGACAGTTAGTGAGAGGTCAGGGTTTGTTTACCCATACTTTATTTTAAATCAGCCACTCTACATGCCAATACTACACCTCCCAGCATGCTTTTGGCAGCCTGTAAGTGCCTGCTTCCTCTAAGACATCTTCTTGTTGCCAATGCTGCTCCTCGATAGAGCATCGAGGAGTACCATCGCCAGTGAGGGGAGGTAAGTGGGTATCAGTGGACGCAACCAGCTCCGGCCACCAACTGCTACATCAGGAGCCTGCACTGAAGGGCCAGGGCTGGGCCCGGCACTTCTCCCCTTTGTCAGGTCTGTTTCTGGGTATGTGCAGAATGCCTTCCCTTCCTTCCTCCCTCTTAAGGGCAAAAGTTGTGTGCTTGCTTCCCCCAGATTCTGAGAAAAAAGCGATATCAGGGTGAAGTGCCTTTGAGCATGTTTGGCCCCTCAGAGTCATGCTGTTGTATCTAGTTACATTTTAAAACCATGCAGAGGGTGGGTGGAGGCACCGCAAATGGATGCAACCCATTTATGTAGCTGTTTCCTTTTATGTTAGGCTGACCAGATAAAATCCAGGTCAGGGCTCCTGTATCTTTAACAGTTGTAGAGAAAAGGGAATTTCAGCCAGTGTCATTTGTATGCAATTAGTTCCTGGTGATATTCCCTCTTCATCACAACAGTTAAAGGTGCAGGCACTATACTAGAGTGTCCATATACAAAAGAAGGCAGGGCCCCTGCAACTTTAACTGTGGTGATGAAGAGGGAATTTCACCAGGAACTAATTGCATACAAATGACACTGGCTGAAATTCCCTTTTCTCTATAACTGTTAAAGTTACATGAGCCCTGACCTGGATTTTATCTGGTCACCCTATTTTATGTGGAATTGGGTTGACTGCTCAAGACCAACCTTAGGAGTCAGAGTTGTAAAAGACACGAAGCAGCCACCAACCTCTGCAATCACAATGGCTGCCAAAGCCAGTAAGTCTGAACTCCTGCTCAAGGCATGCTGGGAGTTCTGCCTAAGGCATGCTGGGATTTCTAGGCATAAACCTAGGTTTTTATTAAATTCTTTAAAAATACTTAAACCCCCAAAATTTGTGTTTTCAGATTTTTCTGGTACATTGTACAGCCAGACCTATCACTGTGTCACCGTGTCATGTTTGTAGCTCATCTGGAAGTGAAGCACATACATGAAGCACATATACTTTCCCTTTTATAGGTGGAGCTACCTTACCTTTTCCTTATGCCCTAAAGGACTACTATCTTTGTTGCTCTACAACTATCTTGCCAGCATTTTACATTATTATTAGTTAATTCACAGAGCGCTGCACAGAACCTACTTTTTCTTGGTCATCTTAATACAAGGTGAAATTAGGAAAGGGACAGCAGATGTGGCAGATAAAAATCCAGGAATGAAAGGCTTGATTGTCAGAGAGGCAGCTTTAGTTAGCTCTTTATCTGCATGGAGACAGAGTCAAGAAGGAGGACTTCTCCTCACCTTCTCTCAGTAGAGAGAACTTCTATTCTTTTAACAATTATAGATAGATAGACAGACAGACAGACAGACAGACACACACACACACACACACACACACAATCAAGAATTAATGTGAGGAACACCTGCTTCTTTTTATTCCAAGGGGGACTAGAAAAACAGAGATGGTGAAGCGAAACAGTGCATAAAAGTAAATATCAGATAACTAAGAAAATCTAGTCGATATTTTTTTTCTTCTTCAGTCAGGCTATTTTAATACACACAGTCTTGTCTCTTTCTAGGAGACATGTGTTATTGGAAAGATTAGTTTTGCAGTGCCTATTGCTACTGCCAGCGTGCATCAAAGTAAATTTAGAGATGTGCTGACAGTCTAATACCTTCTATCAGGCTTTACCTGCAGATAAGAGGTGAAGAAACATATGTTGAAGGCCACCCTTAAAAACTCCAGGTACTCTTGTTTTCCTGTAACTTTATGAAAAGTGAGTATTTGTAATACTTTACAATATGTCCTTATACTTTATGCATTGTATAGCTCACCAGCGACAAAATGCATTTGTGATTCTTTGAACATTTTAAAAGAGGGCAAGTTTACTACGGATAAAGTGCCCTAAAAATGTGAACACTATACAAGGCATTGCAGTGACTACCATGAAGAGAGGTCATTCTATAGACCTGTTTATCATGAATCATGGGTAAAATAGTCTTTGTGCAGGACATAAAAGGGGCTATTATTATATGAGAGCATATATCGCATTTGATAAGGATACATTAAAAAGGCATTCAACACCATACACACACCACCAACACAGTACAGAACTATTAAAACATTTAATGGATGCTTTGTCTAGTTTAAAAAAAATGAATAATCAAGACCATGCAGTGTTTGTAGTTAATCAGCATATAACCCCAAATGGAAGAAAGTGGGGCTGTTTGCATGACAGAGCAGCTATACTATGTGTGTGGCTGTGGTGCATGTGGGGCAAATCTGGTCACTATTTTGAATATGCAACTGCCACTTGGGGGTTGTCATGTTATGAAAACCTGGTGAACATGGATTATGTGAGGTTTAAACAACCCTCACATAACCCATGGCGTTTTAGGGTTACATGAAGGTTGCTTAACTCTTGCATAACTCATGTTTGCTGAGTTTGCATGACACAACACCCCACAAACGATGCTTGCATATGCAACCTGGCACCTGCAGTCCCCTCAGCTCATCATAAGCATGTCGTTTGAACCTGGTCAGCGACTGAACAAAGAGCTGGCTTCAGAAACATGCTGTTTATATACAGATGCTTACTGCAGCATTGGGCATGTTCAGACAATCCACTAAGCCATGGTTAGGCTGCTAACCCCTTTGCAACAAATGGTTCCTGAGTGTGTTTATTTTATTTGTTTGTTTGTTTGTTTGTTTATTTATTAAAACATTTCTAACCTGCCCTATTATCACTGGGATCTCAGGGCTGTGTGCAGATAAAAGCAGAATATAAACATAAATAATTTACACAGCTAAAATAGTATTAAATCGTTAACACATTAAAACTGGTAGAAAATGTTTAAAAGCAATAAAACGATTAAAAACAATTAAAACTATGTGTAATGATGGAGAATTTAGCTCTCAAAGGCTTTGATAAAAAAACATGTTTTAACTTGGCACTGAAATGAAGCCAGTGTAGGTGCCAGTCCGGCCTCCAAGGGGAGGGTATTCCACAACCATGGTTATGTAGCCACTCTGGTCAGGAATGGTTCACACCTCATTCTGAGCCATAATGCTTAGCTCAAAATGCTTAACCACCATGACTTAGTGTGTTGTCTGAATAGGGTTATTGTGGAATCTTGCTAAAGGCAAGCAACTCTATATTACTAGCAGTGTTTGAATGGGGCTCAATTTTCAGCTTAAAGAACAAACAGTAGAAATCTACATGCTTGGCCTGTAATTCAGAATAAGACTACTCCATAATTAAGGTAAATTGAATTGGGTTTAAAGTAAATTGAATTGGGTTTAGCTTTTCTTATATTTGTTCAGCACTAAAATGGAACTCTGAGCCTATCTACACACACAGGATAAAACACTTTGAAAACGTTTTGAAAACTGTGTATGGAGCGTGCCCTCGGCCCCAACAGTTCTCAAAACTGTTATAAACTGTTTTAACCCATTTTAAACTGTTTTAAACTGTTTTAAAGCAGTAGTGTAGATAGGCTCTCTATTTTTTTTTAATTCAGGGGCTAAATTAAGGTATATGTTTTGGAACATTGAAATGCTAAAAGAAAAGAAATTTTAAAAAAGCAAACAAATCAAAACTTTATTGTTAATCTTATTATTGCACTTTGCTATCAGGTAACTTTCTAACCGGAGTAACTCATTGTATTATTGTTATGAAGAAATGTATACAGCAGTCCAGGTTTTGTTATGGTAGATTTTTACATCTTAAATCAATAGCAGTGATAAGCTACATGTAGTTTTGTTTTGCTATGTCATATACATATTTGGAAAGATATATCAGTTCTTCTGATGCTCCACTAGAAGGAGCTAGATGGTAACATCTCAGAAAGAAAATTCATTTCATTTTCTTTTTTTTAAAAAAAAAGATATAGGGGGAAAATCAGTAGAAGGTTACAAGTTAAAGTTTCCCTGAATCCTCTTTTGTTCCCAAGACCTCACCTTTTCGTTTAAGATTTTTAGTAATAAATAATATCTGCCATTATTATCCTGCTAAGTGATAAATGTATTTTCCTGAATAAACATGGGCCGGTATTGAAATAATACTGAATAACCTTGAAAGAAATACATGTGTATCGGCAGAAGGGCCATACCCCGCGTCTGGCTTGCCTAGCCGTGGAGGGGCTTTTTATGATGGGGGAGGGAAGCTAGACCTAGCTCACCCCATTGGCAGAGGCAATGTAGCACCAAAGCCCGAGGGAGGAGTCTTCGGGGCTCCTTATGCCTGTTTGCCTCTTCCCTCAGCCTCTTCGGATCACTGCTGTGCGAGTGAAATGACGTTCACCCGCACCTCATCCGGAGACCACGTGGCTCTGACCTACCATCCTTCCTCACCTGTCAATGCAAACGGGGCTCTGAGTCCATGTGTGAGCGATCATTTTGTGGCGGCAACTCAGCGCTCAGAGAGCAGCAGCGAGGCGGTGAGGGAGTGGCTGCTCTTCTGGGCCTGGGCGCCTGCACAAAAATGCAGAGCGCAGTTCTTTAGAGCGCTGGGGTTACCTGTGAGGCCAACTCACCTCATCCACCCAGTGTTTTACGTCATGGGAGGGGGTGACACGGTAAGGCCTCCCCTCCCCAAAAGGAGCAGTCCTGTCAGTGGTGATTGGCTGACGCCACTCAATAGGAATGGAATGTTTCGCCCCATAACAGCCTAGCTAGTTGCTGGCTGAGTTTAGCTGCCCACCCAGTTAGTCCTTTGCAGATCTAATTTGAATAAATGTGGCCCAATTTTACACAACTTTTACGTGTTTCGTCTCTTTGGCCCCCTCCACAAGGATGCGCTTTTGCGCCCGGTTCGGCGATTATGCGCATTATCGCGGAGGCGCATTTACTCCTAATCCCTCTGCACGGGAGGTGGCGAGAGGCGGCGAAGCGCATTAATTGATGTCCAAAAAGCGCTTTACAAGAAGTTAATGCGCATAATCGCTTGTTCACACGGCGAAAATGCGCTTTAACGGCCGGAGCAAAATAAAAGTCGCTATTTAACACGCATTCGATAATGCGCATAATCCGGGAGATAAAGCGCCTCTACGCCCGTTTTGCGCTCCGCTGGTGTGGAGGTAAAAATTATAATGAGCCTTCAAAGAGCATTAAACCTCTCTTGTGGAGGTACCCTTTATTTCCACACATCCACTCGCAAGTGAGGGAGTGTGAGAAAGAATATAAAATGATCCAGATTGTACTGAAGGTGTACAATCCTCTGTGTACTAAAAGTATTGGGGCTTTTTCCTTAAACTTCATACACTCCCATTGTTACTCATCTGCTCATCTGTCTGCTTCTGAATCCTTGCCCTTCATCATAATTGCCTTGGTCCAGGCTTCCCTCAGATCCAATCCTGCCAAGATTCTTCTTTCTAAATCAAATCCTGCAAAGGCAACACATATTCCAAATATCCCTGACAATATGCTGCAATTATCACTACTCAGTCATTTTTTTAAAAAAAAATCCCATTATTTTTAAAAATGGCAAAATGTTTGGCTTCCATCCAGCACATAGTTACATATTACGGGGTGCTTCATATCAGAACAAATCCTGAATCAAATCAGAATTCAGACTTGGCAGATGTTCAAATTGAAGCGGGCTCCTCTGAAGCAGTCCGAATTAATAAAGATTCAGGGTTTAGATGGGGCACAGAGACACAGACAGTGGGTCTCCAAAAACTGAATGGTTTTACCAATCCCAGTGCTTTGTGGGAGGGATGTTGAAGGAATATATTGCAGCTCTTTGCTAGTTCTCTCTCCCAGGTCAGCAGAAACGTTAAAAGAGGCTCGTTGGAGTTTGCAGGACCAGGAAGGGTCTAATATTGGATGCTTGATTGGAAAATGTAGGATTTTCAAGTTCCTCTGTCTCTGTCACTGTATTTTCCACATCCACCCTCCAGCCTTGTCCTGTTGCACTTTGTGTGACTTGGGTACCAATACAACAGAATTTCATTCATCATATGTCTCTAGTCCCTGCATCTAACATTCTGAAACTTTGCAGAGGAGTTGTTGTTGTTGTTATTATTTGCCTCATGACATCTCTATGCCACATGCCATTTTCATACAAACTGCCAAAAGGAAAAATAAAAACCTTTGGAAGGAGGTAAGGGAAAGGGAATCATTTATTATCCCTCCAAAAAATTGGAACACCCCTTTCCGCAAAAATCACTGTACCTATCCTTCTGAAATTTTGCAGTGCTTTTAACTAGGGCCACCTCAACAGTCACCTCAAGGGCCCCCTCTATGCTGTACTAGGGGGGGGGTTGCAACTCCCCAAACTGTACAGCTATTCTTGCACAAGGATCTGTGCATTTATTCTTCTCAAACCCAGCTTCTCCTCCTCCCTCCCTCGGCCACCTGGGAGACTCAGCCAAACTCACACGAAAGGTCTTGCAGCATTTTGGCTGAGCCTCCCAGCCAGGAGTCCCACAGCTGGGTCAGAAAGTGGGAGATGCCGGCTGAAGGAATGAGGAAGTGGGAGGGAGGCAGCAGTGGCAGGAGGGAGAGAGGCCGGCCAAGCAGTGGTGGGCCCTTTGGATGGGTAGGGCAGAACAATTCACTGCTCATCCTACTGCAGTAGGATGTCATCCATTGTTGCCTCCAAGTTTATTAACAGTAGTATTAACAGTAATACCACTTCTAGTTCCTGATGGGTGTGTGTATGTAGAGTCGTGAAGCTACATACCTGCATATATTCTGGGAACTACAAATTCTTCTTTTGCCTTTCTTTCTCTCTGCCAGTGGGGTGAGTGGTTTATGCAAGTTATGTGCCACGATTAGCTTCTGAATAGCTTGTTAAAATTTCATTCCTCCATCCTAACTCAAACTTGCACTTGCATGTGTTTATGGGGGCAGGATATAACTATGCGTGGGTTGAGTATAATGTTCTCTTTTAACTTATTACTATTTTTTCTAGCACAATGTACTGAAACAATTCTAGTTGCTGAATGAATTGGGTTTCTACTATCTTTCCCTTTCCCATTTTCTAGTCTTTCACCACAAAATCTTGGGTGGCTGCAGCTCAGCCTTCAGTTGGTCACATGGGCATGAAACAATGACTGGCTACATAGCATCAATGCAAGAACAACTAAGTACAGTCCTATCCCATTCATGCAGCATTAGCAAAAGACAGAATAGTGTTGTGATGCTAAAATAGGAAAAATAATTAGCTCCATCAGACGAGCGTTTTATTGCACACTCGTGACTGGGCACTCAAGGATTTTCATGGGCCCTTCTTGCAACATCATCTGTCTCCTGCCCCTTCTAGCCTTCTTCGGGCACAAAACCCCCCAAACCCAGTAAGTCTGACTTATTTTAAAGACGGAAGTTGCCGCTATCTCCTGCTGTGTGCAGGAGAAGCAACACAATCAAAATGGCCCACTGCATGGTCCACGTACACATTGTTTACTTCCTCTTTCAAAAGAGGAAGTAATGAGGGACAAACACGCGGGCAGAGAAGCGATGTTAAGCAAACACGATTTTCCCCCTGTGATGACACTCAATATCTAGCCCGGAGTCCAGGAAATTGCAACATCCAATATAATGAATGGAGGGGATGGACACCTCAGCAAAGTAAATGTAGAGCCTGTATCTAAGTTTTGGATTAAGTAGATGTGGAGCATTTTTTATTTTATTTGTTTGAATTTCAATACTATACACTGTTATGCCCTGCGCTCTAGACTTGTGAAAGAAAAACTGAAATACTATAAACGCGCACACACACACACACACGGAGAGAGAGAGAGAGAGAATTAACTTGCAGTACCATCAATTATTTGCTATAGCAGGGCAGGAAAAAAATAATAAAAATAAAAGTGTATTGTTCCATATCACTAGTGCAATGCAGAAGTGGATGGTAGTTATGAAATTTTGAGGGTTGGGAACGGCAGAAGCCTGGTAAACCTGAATAGCTTTCCCTTGATTTCCCTATGTTCACGTTAATCATTTTGAATAAATGAACAATGTGTTGCATAAATCTGAATAAACAATTGTCAAAGTGCCTCATCTTTAGAGGTCAGTGAAGCTGTCCGCTTAATGGAGTGAACTAGAATAATCTATTTCAATTTTATCTCCTCCTCTCCTTAGTAAATTGTCTTATTTGGATTAATATCATGATTGTATTGTAAACTACATAATAAATAGATATAGCAATTTGTCTTAGTATGTATTAATAGAAGAAAAAGTGTATTAAGTAGAAAAACACACTGTAAATTACATTTGTCACCCTTAAGCAATCAGCTAGCTCAAGAGCCCTTGCTCCAAAAGCTATTATTCACTCCTAATAGACTTGCTGTTTACCCTAGTGTCTTGAAACTCTTCTTTTTCTAAAAGAAAAGCTATTGCGAAGCTATAGTGTCTGAGTCCTTGGTTTATATGGATTTCTAGATCTATTTTAATTTAGATTATCACAGTAATTCCATTTATCAATACCTTTTATTTTACAAGTGTTGCAGATGGTATGTATCTTGTAAATAGCATGTACTGATTTACAAATGCCTTGATTTCCTACAAAACTCACACAACAGTTGGAGTTTTCCAGTGCTGTACACTCTGTTGCAACAGGTCTTGTTCTGCAGGTTGTTCTTTATATGTCAAGTGATATATTTTCCTTTCTTGCCTGAGCAAGGTTGCGTATCATACTTCCTGGAAGTGAAAGGGAAATTGTGAAGTCCTCACAGTAAATGAATCAAAATAGGAGTAGGACCAGATTCCCACCTTCTTCAGATAAAAACACCCTATCCTAGATCTAGATAGAGTTCATTGGGTTCGCGTTTTAATATAAACCAACCTACTTCACACTTCCTGAACTAATACATGATCTGGAATGCAATTAATTATCCTTTGCCAAATTTTGCGATACAATTCTGTGATTAAAAAATGTGTTAAAAAGGTGTACTTTCAGGGGAATTGTGTACAAAAGTAGTTAAAATTGCAAACAAAAGTACATATATTAGGGGAAACTGCTCGCAAAAAAGTGTGTCTTAGGGGAAATGCATACAAATTTTTATGTCGACTTTTTGCAAACTGATGTGGAAATGTGCAAGTCACATCTATGACTGGAACAATGTAAAGATTATAGAAAGCAAAACAGACAAACTGTTCCATCCCTATGTATGGCTTCTTATGCATTGATGGAGAAGCTGCAAAGCGTTTTGAAAGATACGGTGCTTTGCAAGTTTTGTGCAGGGAAAAGTGCAAACCTAATGACTCCTACAACATACTGCTAGAGGCCATCTACTCTAGCTGGCGCTAGTAAGAAATGCAGAATGTTTAAAAGACACTGGCTCAGTTCAGACGACACATTAGGCAACATAAGAGGGGGGGAACAATCATCAGTTGTGTTGCTTATTGTGTCGTCTGGAGGGCAACAAACAATGCACACACAACTGACAGTACATTAATCAGGCACTTTAAACAACAGAGCAAAACAACAGGCTTGCACGTTGTTTACCCTGAAGCCTCGTTGTTTAAAGTGTCGTCCGAATTCTGCCCCCCCCTCTCTCAGTGGACTATTCCGTTTCGGAATAGAGTTCTGCTGCCTAGAGCAGCCAAAAAACCCCAGCCACTCTATGCAGCAGGCAGAACTCACGGTGCATGCTGGGATACGGCTGGGGGACACAAGGAGGAGAAGCTGCAACCAAAATGGCCGCCGCAAGTTCCTTGCAGCTGGAGCGTTTGCCGGTTCCGAGCAGCGCCAGCTGCAGTGTGTGGTCTGTGGAGCTCCTACTGCCTAACACACGGTCAGTACGTTATTTACCCCTCCATTGCCTAATATGTCGTCCGAACTGAGCCACTGTCAAACTGTAAAACACCGTAGAGGATGCTTCAAACTTCACCCACTCATGATCTTTTCCTGATATTTCACCCCCACTCCCCAACAAGGAGGGTTAAAAAAAGAGGGAAAAAAACCTCCACTGGAAACAATGGAACCTTTTTTTAACACCCTCCTCCCTCTAGTCAGGGGTGGGGTGGAATTTCAGGAAAAATTGGCAGGTTAAGCTTAAATATCTCTCTCTGAGGTGCTATCATCTTGATCCAGATTGGAACTGCACATGCTTACACTGTTGAAAAATAGCAACCTCAGCTATACTGACTTGATAACAGACCATGTAGTCTGGCTTTGAATATCCTTGAAAACCCTTGAAAAACAGCAACAAAAGATGCTTGGGGCCAAAGTTAAAATTAATTGTAACTTGGGGAAATTGCTGACTTTCTCATGAGTGATTCTTGGATGTTGTCTTAAAATTACCTCAAATGTTGACTTTGGTAAGTATCAATCAAGATGAAATAGATCTAAGTAGTGTGGCTGGTGCCTATTGTTGCTGCTCAATTTAGAGATAATTGCCATGATCTGTCTTATAATCTGTCTCTGGCTGTGGAATGAGCTCCCTAGAGAGGTTCGCCTGGCACCTACATTATACTCCTTTAGACGCCAGGTGAAGACCTTTTTATTTTCATAGTATTTTCACAGTTCTTCAGTTTGATTTTAACCTTGCGATTTAAATTTGGTATTTCAAATCTGTATTAATTTCTGCATGGCTGCTTGGTTTTTATCCTGATTGTGCTTTTATACTAGGGATTTGTATCGTATCATTAAAATGTCCGATAACGATACAATATGCTCTTTATCGTGCATACGATTAACAATAATGATACAATACAACTTCGTATGATAATCATTGGAGACAATAAAGATAAAAACTTGAAACTTGTGGGACACTGAAGATGGGATCTGGCTGGTTATTTGTGAAAAAAAATCAGAGCAATTGCTCAAACCCTCGATTTTCTATGAATTTTTTTAAGATTGACCTCAGCTTTCAGAAGGAGCACGATCTTTAAAAAATTCATATAACATCGAGGGTTTGAGCAATTGCTCTGATTTTTTTTCACAAATGACCAGCCAGATCCCACAAGTCCCACAAGTTTCAAGTTTGTATCTTTAAAAATGAAGAAGTTACAGTGGGAGGTGGGGCTTTTGGGGGACTCCCTATAATTTTTTAATTTGAAAAGATAGAGACATGAAACTTTTTGGACATTGCAGATTGGATCTTGCTAGTCCTGGCTCCCCAGATTTCATGTCATTATCGTTTCAAATAAAAAAGTTATGCATGTGTTTCCCCCAATGCAAGCCTATGGGAACAAAGCAGACAACAAGATGACAGCACGGAGGCCCAGTCAACCAGCTCTCAATAAAGTTGCACGATATTTAATAAATTCATATAAAATCGAGGGTTCGAGGGATCGATCTCAAATTTCATACACATACTTAGGCATTCCACATAAGCATTGTGACCAAGTTTCAAGCCTGTAACTTTGAAAATACAGAAGCTATAGGCATTTTTTCTAAAAAAAAAAAAATCAGCTCTATAGGGCACAATGGGACTGCAAATTAAATATCGTATTTCCGATAATTATCGTGAAGATGATACGGTTCACCTACGATATTATCGGAGACGATCATTTTTTTGGTCTGAAATTATGATAACAATAAAATACGATATTTTGTGCGCGCACATCCCTATTTTAGACTGTATTTTAAATGATGTTTTTATACTGTTGTTTTATATTTTGAATGGTTTTTATGGTTTTAATTTTTGTAAACCACCCAGAGAGCTTCGGCTATTGGGCGGTATAGAAATGCAGTAAATAAATAAATAAATTACAAGTCTACTATTAAAAATATCTGGATAATTAAACGTCATTTAGGCATCAACTGAAGAGCAGTAGCTCTTTGACTAACAATGAAACTACACTTGGATCAGTCAGAAAGAAATCAGTTGAAAAGCAGTGGAGAAGCAAACAGTGGAGAAGCAAACACTTCAATACAGAATTTGACTAATAAAAGCATCCACACTGACTCCTTTACTGAGGATAAGAAGCATAAACCAGCTGACTTAGTACAACCCTGATTCTTGCAAATCTATTGTAGCAATTTCTGGACTCTGTTTTCCCCTTATGTAGCTTGTCTTATCAAGCAACAGCAGTACAGTGGATTGACAAAGGTTCTGCCATCCAATTAGAATAGAATCAAAAACATGAAAGCAAGGTGGAATATCTTTTGATGAATTATTTCATTGTGCTTTTGGAATTTTTATGATGTATTGTTGTTGGCCACCTTGGGCACTGAAAATATAAAGGTGGGTAGATGTTGATGATAACAGTCTTCAACTTCTTTTATCTCATCAATAGTAGTTCAACCTGACCTTGTGCTATTTTCCTTTGAAATGAATGGAATAGGAATTAATCTGTTGCTACTTACATTCACAGCAGTTTCAGCTGAGTATTTTTTTCCCATCATTGAACAGAATTTTGTGTTCTGACAAAAGCTGAATGAATGTATGAATGAATGAGTATCGGTTGAAGGACTGAAACTACCTGACATACAAGAAGCAACTGAATATTAATGTACTGCATTTCAGAATTTAATTAAGAGTATTGTTCAAAATCATAACAAGAAATCCAGAAGGATATGTAAAAGTAGCTAACTTTAATGTGTGTGATGGTATTAAAATAGACATTAAATCTAATAAAATGGTCATGAGTGTAAGATAGGGTGACCAGATAAAATCCAGGTCAGGGCTCATGTAACTTTAACAGTTGTAGAGCAAAGGGAATTTCAGCCAGTCTTATTTGTATGCAATTAGTTCCTGGTGAAATCCTCTCTTCATCACAACTGTTAAAGTTGCAGGGGCCCTCCCTTCTTTTGTATATGGTCACTCTAGTATAGTGCATGCACCTTTAACTGTTGTGATGAAGAGGGAATTTCACCAGGAATTAATTGCATACAAATGACACTGGCTGAAATTCCCTTTGCTCTACAACTGTTAAAGTTACATGAGCCCTGACCTGGATTTTATCTGGTTAGCCTAGCGTAAGACATGTTTCTCATTCTTTCCTCAAATAGGGTGCTGTATAGCTTGAACCCACCTGTCAGAATCCCCCCCCCCCAAAAAAAAAATTCATTATGTTCCAGTTTCAATTCCAGGTCTTGATACAAGCTAGCATCTATAAGTAAAAGAGTACAAAACAAATCTCTTTCAAAGTAGAAGTGGCTGTGAGTGGATGCATATCAGCATATACATAATCACACAGCAAATCTGATGCTTTTAACCCAGATTGGAAGAATTGATCATTTTTTACTTAATCACATTGGTACAAGTACAAAATCATCTACCTGTCTTATCTATTACATTTATATACTGTCTGATAGCCAAAACCAATCTATCTGTCTGTCTGTCTGTCTGTCTGTCTAGATACCTTGCTTAGGATCTAAGACACAATCCTGGATCTGAATTTCATCTTAGATCAAAAACCAAGACATATAAAACATAGTTCATATTTAAAAAGAGAAGAGATAAAACAGGGATGGGGAACCTGTAGCTCCATATGTTGTTGAGTCAAATTCCCATTAGCTCCAGCCAGCATAGTTAATGGTCAGTGATGATAGGAGTTGTAGTCCCACCACATCTGGAGCACCACAATTTCACCACTCCTGGGGTAGAAGACGTAACGAGCTATCTTATGTTTATTTTTTCTTTACACTAGAGGATGGTTGCCAAATATTTTCATATTTTTTCAATAAAAAATGAAATATGTGCTTTCTACTCTAATTGCATTCCTCTCCTCTCAAGGGAAAAAGGTATTGCTGCTCAAATCAATCTCTACTTCCAACCGTTGCTACTGACACCTGAAACTATGTTGTAATAGTCTCATCCATTCGTGATTTAAGTGATAAATGCATTTATTGCACACGCCGACAAATGCTTTCATATAGGTGCATGCTTTCATCTCAGTTTCCAAAATTTCTGACTAAAGTCTTTAATTTTGTTCAAGTGACAGAAACTTAATGTGTTTTTTCCCCTCTCCAAGCACTTCATTTTATTAATGAAAGTTTTTTCCCAGCATTTTTCTGAAAAAGATATTCCATTCAATTTTCTATACGAGTGAACACTGGTAGCATATTGTATATTTATTTGTATTTGACTTTTAGATGGTAAAGCTAAAGAAGAAGAATTGTCAATGCAGTACAACTCCCTGATTTTTTAAAAGGTTATCAAGGTTAGTACCGATACCACAATCCTCTGAATATTTATTAGTATGTTTCTGAACTCAATTAATGGTTCTGGTATTAACTTTTAAAGCCCTACATGGTTTAGGACCCACATATTCGTTGGACTTCCTTCTCCCCTATCAATCTGCCTATTCACCGAGATCATAATCTGGGGCTTTTCTCTGGGTGCCTCCACCACCCAAAGTGCAGCAGGCGGCAGCCAGAAAGACAAGACTTTTTGATCGTAGCTCCTTGCCTTTGGCATGCCATCCCAAAGGAGGCCTGCTTGCAGCCCACATTACTATCATTTAGGCACCAGACAAAAATATTTTTGTTTTCCCAGGCTTCTAAGAACTCCTAATGTTAGTACGTTTAACTTTGCCTTACCATCTATTTGGAAGGATTGTTCTTGTATTAGATTGCATGCTTTATTTTATTTGCTTTATTTTATTATCTTATATTTCTATGGCACTTTTATTGTTTCTCACTACTTCGTTAGCTTGGCATGGAAACATAAATTTCTGTGGAAGGTAGAGAGCATGTACACAAATAAATCACAAATACATGATTTCGCAGAAGACTCATTCAGTTCAATGGGTCTTACACCCTGTTACGTGTGCATAGAATTATAGCCTTAAAAATAGGATGAAAGCTGAAATCCTAAACCCTTCAAATCAAAAGAATGGAAAAATATCTTCGAGTGTAATTCTAGGGCAGTATCCAATGCTGCCACATGCTATTGGGACCCACTTTGACTGCAATGGGGAACCAGCAGATCCTTAAATAAGTGGAAATGAGCCATAACACTCATTTCTAGAATGTGGCTGGTTATTTCTGCTCATTTCCAGGGTTGCCTTAGGCAGTGCTAGCTTCCTGTAGCATTAGTGGTGGATCCCATTGGTGCAACAGAAACAGCAGAACCACAGAACCTTATACTGCCTTTATTTCCCTGAACACCAGAACAGAGATGTATGACCACTATGGGTGCCTCTACAAGAGCGATTTTAAGCTCTTTCAAGGTGCATTAGCAAATTTGCCTCTACAAGAGCAGAGCGCAAATCAGGGATCCAGGCGCGTTTTATCTCTGATTTTTTGCATTTTCGAATGTGCGTTAAATAGCAACTTTTAATTTACCGCGAGTAAGAGCGCCTTATATCCATGTAAACAATTATGTGAGGATGTGCATTAATGATCAGATGCTCTTGATGTCATGCATAGAACTGCCCCTTTGCTGGGAAAACCTCCCACAGGGCCAGATGGAGGTGGTTTCACGAGAAGTAAAGGGGATAGGAAGGTTGTGCACATGTGCGCATAATTAGCTATCAGCTTAGACATATCGTCCCCTCGCTTCTTGCTGGGTTCCTGACATGAGCTGTGTGTGTATGTTTTACAATGATTGATCTCACTGGGAAGAGGAGGGGGAAGGAACGAAGCAGCATCCCCCTGTCTGTTTTGGCGTATGTGTGTGCGGGGGAGAATAAAGGGTGCAAAACCTGTTTGGGCAGTTTCCCGGGACAAAGCTTTCAGCAACATTTGCATGCATGTCAACAACTTTAAAATGTGTTTCATACAGTCAGTAATGCGCTTCAACGGCTCTCATATATAGGTATTCGGCGTAAAAGCGATTGTCAGGAGATGCGCATAATTGGGGAACCGGGCATCAAAGCGAAATCTTGTAGAGGGGGGCCTATATTATTATCATCATGGATTTAAGCAGGTTGATGCCACCCACCTTTCTTGACCTAAAGTTGTCAGCTTTAAGATGCTAATTATTCAGTAATATTAAATCAAAGAAAGCATCAGTTATTCCTTTAAAAATATCAATATAAATTGCAATTTAAAAATGAAGTGCTTGATGTCAGGATCTCCAAGGATCTTCATGTTTGAACAGAACAACAAATCATACATAGGATGTTGCCCTAAAAATCTCTCTCAATCAGTGTCATGAGGCAGTCTGAAGAATCTTCCTCTGAGGAGGAAGAAGTGGCAGAGACTGCAGCTTTGCCCATTCCCCAGGACTTACCGGAGGAGGAGGAACAGCAGGGAGGTTCCTCTGAAGAGCCTCAGGAAAGTCACCCTCTTCCACCCCCTGTCTCCAACGAGGAAGATTCTGGGTCTGAAGGGGTTTGCCCGGTAACTCCCCAACAAAGGTGGAGACTCAGGCGTGCAGAGCAAGCACGTCCCACAAGACGCAGCATGAGATTGAAAAAACAGAGCACAGCTGATGCAGGCCTTAAATAAGATTGCAAAGGAATGTGGGACAGCTGTGAGAACAGGCTCAGGTGAATATAAAAGGGGAAAACAGAAAGCAAGGTTTTCGTTGGGAACAACCGACGTATTTGGCTCCTGACACTCCCGCATACTTCTGGCTTGCAACCTGTGGACTGAACAACCGGCATGACTGTTGACCCTGGACTCCGCTCATATCTGGTGTGACCTTCGGCTTCAACATTTGGACTGACTGAATCTCTGATGTGACCCTTGCTTTGGTAAATGGACCTTGTGGACTGCTCTGCATTTCCGTGTAAGTTCGGCACTTGACTCAGACCAGGGGGTTAATCTCTGGAGTAGAAATAAAAACCTTCAAACGAATAAGTTCTGGTGTCCGTCCCGGACATACTTTGATAAGGGGTTTGGCTAAAATCCCAGACTGAAAACTGTTGTAATATGACAATCAGGCATCTAAACAGAATGCTGGCTTTAAACCACTATTCTGTTTAAAACAATTTCCAACCAGATACTTTCCAAGAATCTCCAGGGGTGGAGAAACTGTGGCCATCTAGATGTTGCTGGACAACAACTCCCATCATTAGTGGCCACCAGCCATACTAGCTGAGGCTGATAGTAATTGAAGTCAAACATCCAACTTCTGGAGAGCCACAGATTCCCCTTCCCTAGCAAAAAGTAAGAGCCTATCTACACTACTGTTTTAAAATGGTTTATAACAGTTTTAAACCATTTTAAAGCAGTAGTGTAGATAGGCTCTGACATTGGCTCGAAAATCCACGTGGATCTGCAAAGACAGTGGACACCCCTGTATCCAACCCTTAGGGACCCAGGTGGACCCGCCCAGTGTTAGGATGACCCAATGCCTGATGTGCTTGACCCTTCGAGAACAGTCGGGCACAGGTCCACCTGACCCACACCCTTTGTCCCTTTTCCCCACTGAGCTAATGGTGGCTGCCATTAAGGCAGTGGGGGAAAACATACAATTTTAAGCTCCCAATTGGTGCAGAAGGGGGGAGATAGAAACATGTGATTTCCCAGCCTTGGGGAAATTGTGTGTTTCTCTCACCTCTGCACCAATTGGGTCATTATAGGCCCTCTTATGCAAGATAGCCTCCCCCACTACACTATGGTGCATGGGGATAGCAAAGCACACTTTGCGGGATCTGCAATTCCTGGAGGCCCCAGAAAGTGCACTTTACTGAGGGCTCATGAGGCTTGCGCAGCCTCCTGAGTGTTCAGCAAAGGCTTGCGTGGCTTGGCTCCTTGAACTGGGGCCATACGAGCAGGGCTCGGCAAGCTCTCAGGGCGGTCCCACCTGCAAGTTCTCCTAAACCTAGCAAACACGCAGCAACCTTTGTTCTCAGCTTTTGATATTCAGTGCTCATCATCTGGTATCTCAACTATACAAAAATTAGTAATAGTGGATCTGAAGCATTTAACAATTTATACTGTGTTTTCCGTTAGCAAGTGTCCTCTCTAAATGCGCATACACCCATGAACACTCTCAAAGACACATGCATCTAAGAGACTCTCTAACATTGGTTGTACTGCATAATGGCAGATTTGTCACAATTTTTCTCCCACGCATACAAGTATACACAGATACACACAGGAAGTTCATTTTTACTGAACAGGAATTAAGATGTAGAAATCATGGGGAATTAACACCTTGCAATAATAATAAAAAGGCACTTATACAAATTCTAATGTGGATTCAATCAGTTTATATAAGATTGGAGTCCTAAAGCAAACTTGAAAAGAAAAAGAAGAGTGGGAACGGGAATTGGCAAGGCAAGGGAGAGAAAAAGAGTTTGTGGATGTTTGCCTCTGACCCTCTGAGCAAGGGCTGTGTGCTAAGGCTAATCCTCACGGACCATCGCTGTGGCAAAAAATGAGGGTAGGACAAAAGGTTGGGTGAAATCCTTCCCTCTGGATGACCAGGGCAAAGCTTCACTAAAGCAGTGAGACTTCCAACCAAGCCTTGTGAAAAGAATGGACTGAATTTCTATACACATACAAGCACATAACAAAAAAGTGGATTACAGGAATGGTGGCTACAACAGAGCAGAGAAATACCTTTCCTGGGATCTCATCAGATCTTTCCTGAAGTACTGGAATGCAGGGAAACTCCTTTCCACTACCAATTAGAAGCTTATAAGCATTCTCCAAATGGGGGATGTGCATCATATTTCGTCAAAATCCCAAATCACATTGGGCTACTAACATGGGATTCTCTCCAAAGTGGGCAGAAATGAATTCAGAGCTTCCTGAAGCTTATAAGCACTTTGGAGGGCTGAGAAAGGCAGGAGTGTTTATACAAAGGGTCAGTATATGGAAAGTGGCAGGGTGGAGGATGAGAGAGGAGTCATGTGACTGACAAGTCTACCTTCTAATCACAGGGAATGGTTTACCAAGTTAAGCCAAGATTGCTGACCAGGGATCTCTAATCACTGGGATTTTGGTGCAACAATGCTGAGTCCTATATAATGCTATGCTCGAGTTTGCTCTCTGATCTTCGTTAGTTCTCTGACTCAACTGAGCAGGAATGTTTAAAGACAGAGGAAGATGTATTCTGTGGGCTCATTTACACCTAAGGGAGGGAGGGAGGGAGGGAGGGAGGGAGGGAGGGAGGGGGGAGGTGCTTCCGCGATCCTTACGTGCTTCCGCGATCCTTCCCCCGCATCTAGATGGCTGTGCGACATCCTGGAAGGGAAGAGGGACGTCGTGGGTGCCATTTTATTTATTTTTTTGCTGAAGAGGGGCCAGTCGTATAACTGTGAGGCCCCAATCCATTGCAAGAGTAGTTTTAAAAAATCCCTGTGCCAACCCCCCGCCATCACAGGGATGGCAAAATTGTTCCCCCCCCCCCATGGGCACAGAGCCTCCCCATGCAGCTCCATGCCCGCTTTGAAGGCCGTGCTACTCATGAAGAGGCAGGAGCGGCAGCCACACCTCTCGTGGTCCTCGGGTTCTGGGACCATGGGGAAAATTGGGAGAACTGGGGAACCAGTTATCCTGGGAAAATGGAGGAATTGTCCTCTGCCTGCTATCGGGATCGCCTGTGCATCAGTTGAACACACAGGGTCAACCCAGGGATGACCCAGGGAAAAAAAGCATGGTGTAGATATGACCTCTGTTTCCTGATTCTGTCTTTATTCAAACCAAACAAAGGCTTATCTTCACCTTTATTCCAGCCAGTGGTAGAGCATGCTAGGCATGCAGGTGGTCCCAGGTACAGCCCCTTGCATCTCCAGGCAGAGTTAGGCAAATCTATCCAAACCCTGAAGAGCCTGGATTCCTATTTAAATCCATGTGGATTTTGTATTCTAACATGGCTGTTCCTACGGTAGAAAAAAATGTATTGAAACTGGCTTACAAAATAGTGAGCACTTTGTATAAATGTATGTACTTTATATATGACACGTACAGTTACCTAGGAATTAAGTGGAGAAATATGTGTCCATATATTACTTAGATTTTGTTCTAACGTCTATTTTTTCAAGCTCAGCGATCATGGAAACTTCATAGCCCTTTTCAGAGGAACGTGAATCAATGTATGAGAGGGGGAAAAGGCAGCATTATCGAGTACCATACCCAATGTCATACATGCTGTCTTGTCCTAGAAAGTGGATAAGGAGACATTTTTTCCTCACTCTCTTATAATACCTGAACCTGAGATCATCTCATGAAGCTAATTGGTAGATTCAGGACAGATAAAAGGAAGTATGTCTTTACGCACCAAACAGTTAAACTGGAATTCGCTTTCACAAGTTGCAGTGATAGCCACCAATTTGTATGGATTTAAAAGGGGATTGGTTAAATTCATGGAGTAGGCTATCAATGGCTACTATTCCTGATGGCTCTGTATACCAGTTGCTGGGCAGAAGGATGCTGTTGCAGTCATGGCCTACTTGTGGGATTTGTGTGGGCAGTTGGTTGGCCAATGTGTGAAAAGAATACTGGACTAGATGGACCCTTGGTCTGATCCAGCATGGCTCTTCTTATGTTATTTCCCACACCGAATGGCATCCAGCCCTTTCCCAGCCCTTGATGTCCACAGTACAAATGTCTGCAGCAGAAAAGCCCTCACGTATACAGGCCTCTGTGCAATTTGAGCATCCAGATTATATAGAAGCCTTTGTGACATATAGCTATATATATGTGACATATAGCTATATGTCACAAAGACTTTCCTGTTGTAGTGTATGTGTGGATGCCAGGAGGCAGGGCATGCCAGGGCTGCAGCTAGTCAACACAGCCTGGTTCATGTGTTCATTCAATGCTAGAGTTGTACTTTTAAAGGGGGTGTGTTATATCTTTTCATCTCCATATTTGTCGAAAACTCACAATGAAGGTCCCTATCCAATTTAGCCACAGCAGGGTGGGTATGTGTCCTTTTTTCTTCTTTACAGAGAAGAGTCCTCTTTTGGAGGTGTCCTCCAAGCTTGGTTTGAAGTAAAGAACCATAAGAAGGGAGAGCTTGGGCCTTGAAATTGCCAATCAATAGCTAGCACCTGGTGGAGCAGACTGTGCATACACATGGATTTATGGTCAGGTTCTGGTGAGATGCAAATGATCGAAATTATTTCTAAATTTGCATCCATACATATAATTTAACATATGCACATTTTATGCAAATATGTGTTCTCTGTTCTCTTCCTCGGTGATACATTTAATCTTTTTCAGTGATGTGTAAGTTTCCATCCTAGGCCTGAATCAGTTAAATGCTTAGGTCAGATGGAGCTGATGATCAGTTGTAAATTCATGGTGCACAAAAAACTAGGGGTGAAGTTTATTGCCTGCTCAAACTCCATCACCATGTCTATTGAATAACACAGCACATATTGGTCTGGAGATATTTTCAGCTGTGTGACAGCACCACTTCCCATCCTTTCTAACAGGGCCGCCCTTACCGTTAGGCGGAATGAGACAGTTGCCTCAGGCTGCAGATACTGAGAGGTGGCAGTGAGGTGTTGGAGGACAGAGTTGTGGGCTATGTGACCTGCCCTGCTTCCCCTAAGCTCGCCTGCTGTTTTCAAGTATGGTGGAGGTCATTGTCCCATTACCAGTATTGATTTGGCTGTCACTCCAATCAGCTTTTGTACATGGAATGGCAGGGGGCGCCATCTTGTCCTTTGCCTCAGGCAACAAAATGTCTTGGGCCTGCCCTACTTTCTAACTACACACAGCAAGTTATGTAATTTAGCTATGTCAAAAGTATTGGTTATTATTGATCTTACTAGTGTCTATGAAATATTTTGTTAATCAAAAATGATACAGAAGCTATGTATTAAACCAAGCAGAAAGAGAGCAGCAGGCTCATCAGAAAAGTCAACAATCATACCAAGCTGTTGCATCTCAGCCCTATGTTAAAGACCAACCAGAGTTCACATTATTTCACACTCTGGGAGTATCACAGAATGATCATTTTTTGCTTGAGTAGTTTATTGTTGGTTTAAAATTCCCTCACATCAAATTAGGACATGAAAATAACCTTATAATTACCCCATCATTTTCAATAAAATATTTTTAATTACTGAAGTTGAAGAGTGCCTCTTCCCAGTTATGCAGGGAGAACATTTTCTTCTATCCCTACTGCCACAAAATACAGCAAACAATTTGGCAGCTTGCGCCAATTAAAACCCTACAGACCTTTGGAACATACGGTCCAATTAAAATATTTTTAACTACATTAAAAAAAATAAGTGCAAATTTAAACTCTTGATCTAATGTTCAGGTCTCTAATAGTGTATCTGAACCTTGTAAATCTTGTAAATTTAATTAGACAGTGTTAACTTCTTTCTAGCTAAAGTTACAGATGTTTCATACTGGGAAAATCAGCAAGCCCCAGGGTTTGTTTGGTCTAGAGTAGTGTCAGATTTTCATGGATAATTTAATGGCTAATAACTCTAATTTCCCCCCATAAACTAAGAGATGATAAATACTGATTGCTCTAAAATGATAACATTAACCCTGTAGGCTTGCGTTCTTTCTTGTAGTAACCATTCAGAAAATTAATTTCTGATACATTAAGGTTTAGTTGTTATTGTTGTTGCCAATAGTCCTTGTGATATATTACAAAGAGACAGAAAAGGCAAACAAAGACTGAAATTACACAGTTCAGAAAGAATTATGCATCAAGATTAGCTGTGAATAGCTTTCCTCTGCTGTGCTCATTACCTATGTACTGATGATGTTCTTGGCACTTTGCACAATTTATGGGCCATAATAGATATTTATTAGTGCAGTGTTTTAAGATCCTTCCCCAAAGAATTCATCCATCTAGTGTAGGAAGTAAAAGTTTTAGATTAAGGTGTCCTTCTCACTACATGTAAAAAGTAAGAATTAGAAATGTACAATGCACGGTTCATATTTTCTTCTATTTTGTTTCTCCCCATGATCTCCATTGTCACAGGTCCTTTCTAATTAGGACACATACCATTAAGGTCCCACATGCTGATTTGGTTATCGATACATCTCATTTCAAGTAACTGAACAGCAATAGTTCAGTTGTAGACCACATAACCCTAACCCTATTAACTCTTGTAACTGCCTCTGTCAACCACCTAACTGTAACTTCTCAAATGACTATCCCTGTCACTCACTCCATCCACCATTCCCATGATATCAATCATTCCTCCACTCATTCTTCTGTTACATAAGTTTTCAAGTTGGCTTATGAGACCTTGCTGTTATGTTCTACTTTTTATTTCCAATGTGCAAAGTTATGGGGCTGGAGCAAAAAGGGCCAGTAATGTTAGGGGTGAGGCCAGCACATGACCCTATTCCCCTCCAAACATTCCTTGACTACATGGAGGCTTTTTTTTTTTGAAGGGGGATTCTTTCCTTATCCATTTTGTTCCTCTTCCCTGCTTACTTGTCCAATCCCTTTGTGCAGTTGCTTGAAACCTTTTGGAAGGGGGATCTATGAGAAATTAGTTTCAGTTTGTTTTTGACTAGAATTTACCCAGTTTGCACGTCCTAGACCTGAATGCAGCCCCAAACTCAATCTGTGGTCAAAGTCTGTACATTTCTGAGCTTGAGATATGATTTCACGGATTTTTTTTAAAAAATGCCTTTGAAAAATGTGTACATTTGAAAAATGAGTAAAAAAAAATTACTTTTGAAAAATGTGCAAGAATATGTTTTAATCAACGGGAAGAAAATGTGTACATTTCCAAACTGTGCGCAATTGATACATGCATTTGGGAAAGTATACATGAAAGTATACAAAGGCTGAATTCGGACGACATATTAGGCAACGGAGGGGTAAATAGCATACTGACCGTGCGTTAGGCAGGCGGTGCTCCCCACACGACATGCTGCAACGCCGGTGCTTGTGCAGCTCGAAGTTCCAGTGGCCATTTTGGTTTCTACAGCTGCTCCCTCCCCCTCCCTCAGTCCCCCAGCCATATCCCAGCATGCACCATGAGTTCTGCCGGCTATATAGAGCGGCCGGGGATTTTCGGCTGCTCCGGCTGGCGAACTCTATCCCCAAATGGAATAGTCCACGGAGGGGGGGGGGGGCTCAATTCGGATGACACTTTAAACAGCAGGGCTTCGGGCTAAACAACATGCAAGCCCATTGTTTCTCTCTGTTGCTTAATTCTCCCGATTAGCGTACTGTCAGTTGTGTGTGTGTGGTGTGTTACTCCCCACACGACACAATAAGCAACACAACTGACGATTGTCCCCGCCCCCCCAGTTGCTTAATATGTCGTCCAAAATCAGCCATAGTTTTACACACAAAGAAAATCAAGAACTCACAATCTAATATGGACCTGAATCAGAATGAATTTCTTGGTGAAATTTGCAGAGTCTCAGCAAAGTTGATTTTGCTAATTCACACTTCTCTAGATTCTACTGCTTTAAATTATGGCAATTTAATATTCATTCAGTGTTTTGGTTAACTTTTAAAAAGAAGTATACAGAACTTTAAAGGCAATACACCATTAATGCTAAAGATTTCCCTATCCAAGATCTTATAGGAAACAATATAACATTAAATCAAAACAGCAATATGACTATATTAGATCACTAGAAGCATCACAGTTGCCACCATTGTTTTAAAATCAATTTTGGAAAGCACATACCTTTATTTCACATGGGACACCAACATTCAAAATACTTACATTTATAAACTAAACTGACTTGATCTGAGATTTGCAATATTTACCATAAATGTAACAAATATTTTCATTTTCAAAGAACTGTGGTGAAAATCACTGTTTATTTGAATTACAGCCTATTCAAATCTATTCCACTTTGAAGAGTATGAAATCTGGGTTTTGTTTTTCTTTTCTCTCCAAGGATGCTAAAGGTTGTTATTGCTTCTCTATATAGATGGATGATCTACTGTACACTTCTACCCATCAATGGTAAATTGCAAAGCTGATTTAGCAACCTCTAGTGAATATTTTCAGCAAGGCAAATGCTGATGCAATTACTGGGTACAATTCAGAGCATCTCTAGGCCTGTTACTGGGGGAAACAAACTTAACATTTGTGTTCTGGATTGTATCATTTATAAGAAGTTCTGGATTGTATCATTTATAAGAAGTTCTATAACTGAAAGGGGTCTAGTGGTTCATCTAATCCAGCCCCCACTTATGAAGCAGGACACCCTACATCTAATTCATTTCCCCAAAGACACTGATATTATTATTATTATTATTATTAATTATTATTATTACTATTATTATTATTTCTTACCCGCCTCTCCCTCCAGATAGAGGCAGGGAACAACATCAATGCAAAAAATATAAAATACATAAACTAATTAAAAGCATATAAAATTAATACATCATTAAAATCAACAAAGTCATTCGACTGGGTAGGCCTGCCAGAAGAGATCAGTCTTTATAGCTCTCTTAAATTCTTGAAGACTATTAAGTTGGCAGATCTCTTCCGGCAGGTCGTTCCACAGTCTGGGAGCGGCAAAAGAGAAGATTCTCTGGGTAACAGTTGTCAGCCTAGTCTTCACCAACTGTAGTAAATTCTTCCCAGAGGACTTGAGCATGCAGGGCGGATTGTATGGGAGAAGGCTATACCGCAGGTAACCTGGACCCAAACCATGTAGGGCTTTAAAGGTAATAACCAACACTTTGTACTTCGCCCAGAAACTAATTGGCAGCCAGTGGAGTGATTTCAAAGCTGGTGTGATATGGTCACCCCTAGGTGTACCAGTGACCAACCTGGCTGCCATATTTTGAACTAGTGGAAGTTTCTGGACTAGGCACAGAGGTAGCCCTATGTACAGCGCATTGCAGAAGTCAAGCCTCAAAGTTACCAGCACGTGCACTACCATTTTTAGGTCTTCCAACTCTAGGAGGGGCAAATCTCCTCTTAATGCCCCTCATGGCAGATTATATTTTGATGCTATCCAACATCTCACAGATTAAAATAATATATTTCAGTGGACAGCTAGGGGATGTGGCCTGGCACCCAAAAGGGATTACCCCACGTTTCCAAGGAGAAAACAAAGATGAAATGTATGGCAATGAAATGCTTTCTGCATGCTATGATTTAGGAATGTAACACTCTACTATCAAAGGCCATTGAGATCTGAGGACATTGAGGATTGAAAGACTGGTTGCAGGACCTTGGTCCAAGAAAAGCCAAGAATGGCAATAGGGATCAAAAAAACAGCTGCAAAGCAGGAAACCAAAAATGACCAAGGGAGACAGCTGTACTGGTTGTTCCCAACATATGTCGACATGGTTTTTTTTCAAGGGAAATTTTTAGAAGCTTTTCAAGAGGATTCCCTTTGCCTTTGGATGAAGAAAGGGAGAAGAAATCATCCTGAAAAAAACTCTTAGGATTTCCCCCCTTGATAAAGAACCATGTCAAAACGCTTTGAGAACATCCAGTACAGCTGTTTCCCTTGGTCCAGGAAAAGCCCCAGAAGGCACTTCCTCACTAGAATAGGGGTGAGCAATATATGCCCTTCTAGAGGCTTTGGCCTTCCTTGCACATTATATTTTGAATGCAAAGGCCTCTGGCTGTTGCAAATATAGGCATCTGATGTTTTGGCTACAACTCCCATCAGCCCTAGCCACTTCTCTCCAACCACACAATATTCAGTAGCAAGAGAAGGCTTCCCAACTCTGCTGGAGTACTTGTGGAATAAGGTATTTCACCTTTAAGCATGAACAGTTTCCTCAAGAGGGGATAGACTCCAGTATGGGGTCCCTCAGGGGTCAGTCTTGTCCCCCATGCTGTTCAACATCTACATGAAACCATTGGGTGTGGTCATCCAGAGTTTTGGAGTGCGTTATCATCAGTACACTGACGACACACAACTCTATTTCTCCTTTTCATCTTCAGCAGGTGAAGCTGTGGATGGGCTGAACCAGTGCCTGGCTGCGACAATGGACTGGATGAGGGCTAACAAACTGAAACACAATCCAGACAAGACTGAGATGCTGTTAGTGGGTGGTTCTGCTGACTGGATGGAGGGTGTTCAACCTGTTCTGGATGGAGTTGCACTCCCCCTGAAGGAGAAGGTTCGTAGCTTGGGGGTTCTCCTAGAACCATCTCTGTCACTTTAGGATCAGGTGGCCTCGATGGCACGGAGTGCCTTCTACCAACTTCGGTTGGTGGCCCAGCTATGTCCCTATCTGGACAGGGATAACCTGGCTTCAGTTGTCTATGCTCTGGTAATCTCTAAATTGGATTACTGCAATGCACTCTACGTGGGGCTGCCTTTGAAGACGGTTCAAAGCTGCAGTTTGTGCAAAATGCAGCAGCCAGATTGATAACAGGAACCAGAAGGCTTGAGCATATAAGACCTTCTCTGGCCCACTTGCATTGGCTGCCTATATGTTTCAGAGCCCGATTCAAGGTGCTGGTTCTAACCTATAAAGCCTTACATGGCTTGGGACCACAATACCTGATGGAATGCCTCTCCTGACACGAACCTACCCATATACTACAATCTACATCTAAGGTCCTCCTCCGGTTGCCTACTCCGAGGGAAGCACGGAGGGTGGCAACAAGGGAGAGGGCCTTTTCAGTGGTGGCCCCCCAATTGTGGAATGATCTCCCCAACGAGGCCTGCCTGGCGCCAACATTGATATATTTTCGGCGTCAGGTCAAGACTTTCTTCTTATCCCAGGTATTTAACAGCATATGAGGTTTTTTGTGTTGTTGTTGTTGTTGTTGTTGTTGTTGTTGTGCTTTGACCCAGAATTGTTGTTTAAAGGATATTGTAATTATAACTTGTTTTTATGCTTTATGGTTTTTAATTTTGTATATCTGTGTTTTTAATGTTCAATGATTTTAATTTTGTAAACCGCCCAGAGAGCTTGGGCTGTGGGGCGGTATATAAATGGAATAAATTAAATAAATAATACAAAAATAATAAATAAATAAATAAAGCTGGAAACACCAATCTCACACAGGAGTATTGAGACCCTCAATTGATTCCAGATCATTGCCAGTGCAACATCATGTATCCAGCTGGGTTCTATCCAGCTTCTGCCATGGTCCAAGTCTCTTACCTAAAGTCTACCAAGCTTTACCTATATTTCCTACAGGCACTAGCCTGGAATAAGGCAGTACTCCTGGACAAGCATTTCACTTCCCATCTCAGATGTCAAATTTATGTCCCAAAAGTCTTTGCACTCAAAACATGTAGGCTACCTTGTAAATATTTATCCAAAGCTAAAGGGTTATTTGGTCTTCCACATTTCTCTTGTAAATTACTACACCCTCCTAAGCTATTATAAAGAAACAAATGAAATATGAAGATACATTTCTAAATGAAGTTTGATTCCAGCAAGGCATTCCAACAGAAGTATTCAGGCTGCGACTTTTCACTGAACTTTTCAATGACCTCTTAGCTTGCTGACAAGAGAAAAGCAAGGTAGAACTATTCTCCCAGCTGAACTCAGGAAAAGCAAGTCATTCCTAAAGTCAGGAAAAATGTGCATCCGATAAGAATGTTGGAAAAAGAGGACTGCTTTCTGAACTGCTATCCACATATCCGCTTACGTACAGTTATGAGGCAAATAAGTGAACATAAAAAATTGTGAGTAGTAAATGGAACAGAAAAGACACTTTAAATGAAAACAGTCCAAGTTCATAAAACTTATGAAAGAGAACAAAACATCAATTCTCACAGGATGGAAGGTCTGTGCTTGGCACTGGTCCTCATTGACTTCTGTTTTCTACGAGCTCAGTAATGTCATGTAGCTGAGAGATTCTATTACTTTAAATGCAATGCACTCCTAGTACTAAAGTAAAATGCTTTTAAAATATGATTTGGTTGTAAAAATGATTTTATTTGTATTTATTTGTTCAATAAAATGTAAAACTGCTTAAGATTTTAAAGTAAGAGATAAAAGCACATACCTGATCTCTAAACATTCTCTGTGTTAATACCAGGAATGTTGTAAATGCACAATTCCTTGGTAACACTTTAATCCTGGTATATATTACCAGCTGATCCACAATCTACCTAACTAGATAATATCCCACGTCATAAAATCCGTAGAGAAGTACAAATCAGTCATACAACTGAGAGGTCAAATCACATACCAGACAAAAAGGAAGTAAAGAAAGACCATCTACACTTGTTTAAAATGCTATCCTTACCCCCACAGTAGTGCCCTTCCTGCCACCCGGTCACATTGGAGAAGGCAATCTGGTGCCACAGACCGGAGGCGGAACAGCAGTGCCTATATTAGGTGGCTGCTTCCAAACCTCTGGCCTCTTTCGTTTTTGGCTTTACGACGGACGGGATGATGAGCGCTGGGAGAAAAGCCTCGTGGCAGTTTCTCCCAAGCGTTGCAGCGGCGCACGAGGCACAGGGTGGGAAGGACGCGGAGCGGCTTGCCTCTCCTCCAGCGTCACACTTCCCCAGCCTGCCGGGGCCCGGCTGGGTTCCCGTTGGCGAGTCCGCTGCTGCGGAAGCAGGGGGATCGATTCCCCCTGCTTTTCGGCTGCTGGCTGGTCTCTGGGATCACGGCTGTGTTTTCTGCTCCGGAGGAGACCAGTTAGGAGTGTCCGCTCCCAGTGTGCCCGGCTGGGCTGCAGGTAGAGCATGGCGGAGAGCTGTGGCGTGGAGGCCCTGGGCATGAAGATCTTCAGGCCTCAAGCAGAGCACAGGCCTTTACAGTTTGGAGTAAAGGGAGGGGGGATTTGAGAAGTCCAATTGGCCCATGGTGGAGATCTGTTTTGGGATAGCAGGGTAGCGGGCACCAACCGTGAGAGAGGAATTGGGCCTGGCCTGGCTACCAATTGTGGTATTGCTGTACTGGGGGGGGGGGCACTTCTAGTCTCCATTTGATTAGCAGGTGGTAAACTTAGTGGTTAGATTGTTGGACTGGGTCTTTGAACCTAGGCTTCGCCACAGGGATTAGGTATTCTATTCAATATGGTTAAACTTGTGGTTTTACTTACAAGGATTCTTGTTTAATTCATTGTATTGGTATAAACTTGTAGTTTATAAGAATTTAAATTATAGTTGAGAATTGGCTAGGAACCGCATAGACTCTGGGTATCTGGTCCATTATAGTATTTTATTTTTTTTACAGCCACTATTTATAATAAACCCAGGTATAAGGGGAAGGTGATTTTCACTCTTGCTGATTTCCTATAATTCACAGTGATTCTCTTATTGGGAAATGCCTCCAAAAAAGGGTCAGGGCGGCAAGAAAGGGAAGGGGAAAGCCCCTTGCCCACCAGCTAAGAAGCAGGCTCACCAGCCAGTATCCTCATCAGAGGATGACAGAACACCGGATATTAATGATATTATGGCACGTCTAGTGGCTTTAGAGAAGGGTAAAGGAATTAATCCGCCAAAGAGGCAATTGGAACATCCCGGTACACTGGCTGCTAGGAAAAAATCTCAGAGGGATTTACTGTTATCTTTAGCTGTGCGATTGGATGCAGTAGAGGCCACAGGTGATATCACGACCACACAGATGACAGCTGTTGAGAATCCAGCACCCTCCTATGCAGTGGATAATCCTCACATGGATAGGGAGCAGGCCACTCCTGATTTGGCAGTGCAAGGTGAGTTGGGTCTGGGGCCATCCTCCCCTGCATAGAATTTAGGGCTGTACGGACCATGGGGTTTGCTCCCTTGGTTGTCAGCATTAAAGTGGCCTTTTGTACCACCGGCTGCGGGGCAGCTGGAGGAGCAGGTTCCAGGTCCGGCTGTAATGGCATCTCAGCCAACAAGGATGGGGACAGGGGAGGATAGAGATCCCTCAGTCCATGCCAGCATACATACAGCGATTCACAGATGTTATGGAAAGGGAGTCGTTGGGTAACTGGTCTTTGGAGGCGGAGGCATCACACAAGAGTACTCAGGCGGATGTAGGAGGTGCAGGGCAGGCAATATCAACTGCAACTGGAGAACATCTGTATGGCAGGGTCCAACAGAACCTGGCGCTTTGGGGGTGTTACAACAGACTACAGAGATACAGGACCCATATGCTAAGGCAGATAGAGCCGCAATACCCACAGGGTCTACTTCAACGCCAATTGGATACCATTTGTTGCCTGCAACCTGGGAGAAAATCCTGTGTGGTGAATTTATTGATGTATTTTCCCTGTTGTTTAGTCAGAAACGAAAGAAAAGGATAGAGCAGGTGATAAGGACCATGATAAGATACGGCACAAGAAAGTTAGCCATACCTGGGCGAACTGGTTACCAGGATTTTTGATATATATGGGTATAGTGGAGCAGAGATTCCTGGATTTTAACAAAATACCTGGACATTATAGAGCATACACAGAGTACGAAGGAGGGGAGTGGTTAGCCTATGATGAGGCTTTCCGTATGAGCGCCGCATTTGACTCCGCCCTTAGATGGGACATTAAAGATCAGGACCTGTGGCTGCAGTTTATGATGCCAGCCAGGCCAGGTTTTGGCGAAAGATCAGACAGTGGTTGCAATTCCTAGAACAATTCAACAGCATCTTTTTTGGAGGTGTGAGTTACTTCTAGAAGCAGAAATGCAGGTGCATTCTGATGATTCAGGAACACTAGGCTTCGGGGTCATCTGCAGGACCAATGGCATTCTGAACGGTGACCAGTAGAATGGATAGAGTCAGGTCTTGGTAGGGACCTTACATTTCTGGAATTCTTTCCTATTTATGTGGCAGTGTACTTGTGGGCCAACCAGATGGCCAATGCAGTTGTCCATTTCTGGTGTGATAATGAAGCCACAGTTAGAGTTATCAACACCTTATCATCACACAACAACAGGGTAATGGCCTTGACTAGAGCCTTTACGCTACATTGCTTGAAGTACAACATCTGGTTTAGGGCTAGGCATATACCAGGTCTGGACAATGCCATAGCCGACACTTTATCGCATAACCAGGTAGAAAGGTTCCAAGAACTGGCACCATGGGCTCAGACACATCCAGAGGCCATGCCACCTGCCTTATGGGAGATTGGCAATCTGAAGCTGAGCAAGCAATGATGCACTCAATTGCAGAAAACACCAGAAGGGCAAACAGCAAGGCAGGTAGGGAGTTTCAGAACTTTCGTTCAGAAATACATTTACAGCAGTTATGGCCTATTCCGGTGGAGCATCTTATACAATATTGCATCCATTCCCGGCAGAAAGGGCTATCATCTAGAACTTATGGTCCCAAATCAGGGGTGTTCAAGATAATACTGGGGAATTTAGAATGTTTAGGAGGATGTTGCAAGGATGGGCCTGGGAAACTCCCAAAGTAGCAGATGCAAGGCAGCCACTATCTCCAGACATCTTGTTGGGCTTGCTGGGAACATGGCCATCTGTCTGCAATTCTGAATTTGAAGCTACATTGTTTCATGCCGCATCTCTGACGGCATTCTTCAGGGCCTTTAGGATATCTGAGTTGGTGGTGGCATCTAGGGATGATAGATCTGGCAAGGCGCTGTCTTATCAGGATGTTTCTTTTAGCCAACAAGGGGTATCTATATTACTGCAAAGGTCTAAGACAGACCAAGGAGGACGAGGTGCTGTTGTGCCTCTTTTTCCTTCGCAATCAGCAGAGCTATGTCCCATAAGGGCCTTACGGGCCTTTGTGACAGTATAGGGATCAGATGATGGCTCATTAGTTAGACATGCAGATGGTACCCCATTGACAATGCAGATGGGCAGTAACTAAGCTGGCGTTACAGGCTCTAGGCTTGGGAGATTTTCGTTTTGGAACACATTCCTTTAGAATAGGGGCAGCTTCCACAGTGGCAGCTTTAGGGTTTTCAACGTCAGAATTGAAGCAGGTGGGTAGATGGCAGTCCAAGGCATGTATAGCATATCTTCGGCCATTGCCTAAGATGTAATCAACTGTTGCTGACATCCTTCTCTTTCTTAGATACCTGGAACATGCGGGAGCTGATACCGGTGCTCATTTGTGGGCATAGTATGGTATTCTGGGCAAGACAGATGGCTTCTCAGTCGAGCTTTGGGACCTAGCTCAGACTCAGCCAGTGCGCCAACGTACAGTGGTTGGGCAGGCATGGCATGTGCTGGGAGCACCTCCTCCCCACATTGTTCCAGGAAGGTTTGGTGCGTTCTCCTCCGCAGGTGCTGGTGTTACACCTGGGCAGAAACGACCTAGGTTTGTGCAAAGGCAAGGCCCTGATAGTTCAGGCCTTAGCGGATTTCAGGGTGATACAGAAACATTGGCTGGGTATCAAAATTCTATGGTCCTGCCTAATCCCCAGAAGGGTTTGGAGGCACTGTCTAGATCCACGAGCCCTTTACTATTTAGGCACCACAGCACCACAGCCCAGCAACCCGGGGCCAGATAACTTCTTTGTTCCGCTGCCACCAGTACCTTCTTAGGTACACCCACAGACCACAAGAGGAGATGGAATTAACAAGAATTTATTAATAAGAAATTGCATGCCCACAAGCTTAATGGTTACTTCAGTTCAATTGCATATCGGTTACAAGTACAAAACTTAGTGGGTTCTGTCAGTAAACTCTTAAATGGTGTCAAACTGTTTCTTATCTAATAATCTATTTCCTAAAACGCTCTCTCACTCTTTTAGTACTCAATCAAACACTTCTCTTAACTCATCAAATACTCTCTCTCATCTAATATTACTATCCACAATCCCTATCCTGTCAGCTCCTCTCTGCCAGAATCATATATACACTCCACTTAGCTCCTCCCACTCTTACACAGCTAGCTAATCCAGGGACTCCAACCAACTAGCCAATCAACACTCACCTTCCATTCAGGCACACAGCCAGCAAATCCAGGCACTCCCCCACAACTAGCCAATCACTCTATACTTACCAAGACCTATAACCACAAACAGTAAGTACATTTTGGCCTAGTTATTTACTTTACCTGTTATTATTCTTAACCCTTTTTAAAGATATAAACAAATGCATATCACAAACAATAAACTTTGCAATATATTTATAACCACAAACAGTAGAACATCACAGACATCTTAGGAGCTTCTGTCTTTGCGTGTTCATGGCACCTGTCTCTAGCACATTAAGAAGTAAGTCAGCCATTAACTATAAATTCAAGATGACAGTTGAGGAACAATAAAAACTATGGGATAGGTAAGACAAATATAAACTTGAAAGGTTAATCTGGAACAAGGAAAGACTGTAATTGGTTTGTGTCTAAAACATAGTGAGTAAACAAATAGTAGGAATTTAGGATTTAGATCTCATTAACTAGCCCAGCAGGTGTCAACAAAGGTCATTTTCATTATCTAGAAAAAAACATATGGGTTTAAAAGGGTAAGAAAAGCATCCATGCATTTACTGAACACCATATTCTAATGCCAAAGAATACCGATATGCTCATGAACGAATGTTAAACCTATTAGGGTTTATCAACCTTAGTTGTGGTTGCTTCTAATCAAATGTGTTGATAATCACATGACTATGATTAGAATCACCAATGATTTAATTTGAATTTACAATTAAATAAATGTGGTGTGGATCATAATCAGAATATTAAAACAGAGCTCCAGAGAAAATAGAATATTAAAATGTTCTCAATTTGTTTTTAAATTAATCCACTAGACATACAAGTGCTAATGACAATCAAAAGCAGTCTTACCCAGCATATTTTTAGTCATGGCTTAGCTAGACTGCAGCAGATAATTGAGTATTCTAGGTACCAGAAAATATTGATGAGAATAAACCTTTGCCCTTCCTCCAAAATGGGAAACCATTTCTATTACAAATTGGTTCCAACTCCAAGAGCACAGATCAGATGAAGCACTTTTATGTGAATAACCTGCATGATCTTTAATTATAATTTAAACTTCCATAGCCCTAAATTTTAATTCCTGTTTTAAAAGCTCTGCTGATTTCTAGCTGATTATGTCCCTACCGTTTGCTCCATTGCCAAAATAAGATCTTCAAATAATGTTTACCCTATATATTACTACATGTATTTTTCGGAGCTTATTGCACAGATTAAATCTATAACTGGAAAAAATAGATTATTTCCTAAATGTTAAATATCACATATATGGAAAACTAGTTATGCACATGGTCAAAAATGTTGATTTGAATTAAGACTTAGTACTCTACTAGAAGCGGAAATGTTATCTATGTGTGATACACAAATTAGAGAAACAAAATGTGGTCAATGAAGAGTATACAATTAAACAGATAGAGTTGGATCCAGACATAGTCATACTTAGAGTAGACCCACTGAAATCTATGCAACTTAAATTAATGATGACTAATTAAAGTCCCACTTATTTCAGTGCATCTACTCTACTTATAACTGGATCCATTATATTGAACTATTATTTTGAAAGTAAAATTGTTAAAATTAATTCATGTGGCAGTACAGGCAATTGATAGCAAGAATTGATCAGTTTTGCATTTCTTTGCTTTAGGACATTAAAATGCCCTAACTTTATATCTTGATTCTTTCTTAAAATATAAAAACCTCACTCGTGTAAAATTAGAATGTCAGTATATACGAGAAGCTAAAATTCAACGCTTTTTGTGACTATTTGGAATAGCTCACTTCTCAGTTGTAACCATGTTATTCATTCCATACAAACCTATTTACTTGTGCACTTTCAATTTGGTCTTTATTCTTTCTTTTTTAAAAAGAGTATCAGCTGAAGCAAGGCTTTGCTACTGAGCCTGATCCACTATTGGTGCTGTCTTCAAAATGTCCACTGCAAGTGAACTCCCAATTCCATTATGTCATCTGAGAATGAGTAAAGGAAACTATATGGCCAGGATCCAAGCAGATACATTAAGCACACATAAACTTCTAGGTATGGTCAGCAAAAACATTTTTGTTCGTTTTTACTTTTTTCCCTTTGAAAAACAAACTCCCATGCCATATTTTATTTAAAACATTTTATTCAGCCATATGTGTGTGTGTGTGTGTGTGTGTGTGTGTGTGTGTATACACATACAGTTTCGGGGAAGTTCACAATTTGTCATCATAAGACAAATACAGTAGTAAAACAATAAGTGTGTTGGCTTATGGACAATTTCGATGGTGTCCTGATTTTATTACTTATCTGGGAATGCTTGTTCCCAGAGATATATCCAAATTGATTACAATAAGTTTATATAAGTTAAGCCAGGAGGTCGTACGTGACGTAGACAGATGGGCACCATTAAAATTGAGTTTGTGGGATAAAGTCAACACACTTAAGATGAATATTGTACCTCAAATTCTCTACATTTTATGTGAGATTCCATTACTTATACCTGGCAAATATTTTCAACAACTTAATGCCTTGTTTTGTAAAATTTTAGGGGGTTCTTACCTACCTCGAATACCTTTGAAACGCATGCAACTTCCGATCAAAGAAGTGGGGGGGGGGTGAATTTTCAGATCTAGTTTTGTATCATCAGGCCTATTCATTGACCTGTGCTAAGTTTTGGTCTTCTCCAGCTTGCTTAGATATGCCACCCTGGTCAGTTTTGGAATCCTTATGGTTAGAACTGCTTCCTAAATGGATGGCACTCGGTTTTCAACATCTTAAATAATCCTCCTCCTACAATCTTGGTTGCTAGGGAGATATGGTATGGTGCATAGTATCGCGTCAATTGCAGTTTGACCCATTTTCTCATGCAATATTAACTTTATGGGGAAATTCAGATTTAAAAATTGGGAAATTTTTTGTGGAGGACATGGACAGATAAGGCAATCTTTATTTTGGATCAATTAATAGGTTCAGATGATGAGTTTATGCCATTTTCTGATTTGCGTGTTAAATATAATTTACCTGCTATGACTAAATGGCAATATTTACAATTGCAACATTTGCTGAAATCTAGGTTTGTGCCAGAGGCTTTACGGCCTCAGAGCCTCCATTATTGTTAGAAACACTTACAGAAGCTGAGCAGACGTGTCGATCCACAACCTATATATATATATATATATATATATGTAAATAAATATAATACTCATAGTTTGAGACAAGATTGGAATCAAGGATTGGAGTGTCCTATTTTGCTCAATCAATGGATTGTTGTCTTAGAGACTGTATCTAAAGTTTCTATGGATCTTAGGCTATGTCTTATTCACCAAAAAATCCTGTTTTGGGTCTACTGGACCCCACAACGTCTTTTCAACAAGGGTCTATCTAATTTACATAATTGTTGGAGATGTAATGCACCTAATACTTCTTTAACACATATGTTTTGGCAGTGCTCAGTAGTCTCCTCCTTTTGGGAGGAGGTGAAAATAAGGATAAATCTTGACCTGAATCAATCTTTAATATGGAAGGATGCTCATGCCCTTCTAAACTACCTGCCAATTTCTTGGAAACTAACACAGGGTCAGCGCAAATGGATTTTCAGAGCTCTCGTGACAGCTAAAAGATTTATACTAATATATTGGAAGGATAAACGCTCACCTCCCATAATGCAATGGATTGAGGAATTAATACCCTTATCAACTTTTGAACGGGTAATATACAGGCACAACTTGCAAATGTATACATATATGGTTATATGGTCTAATTTTTTTGAAACCTATGTATAATTCTCTCTTTTTTTAACTTTCGATGAAAAATGATGACATTGCTGTAATATGTAATGTTTTTTTTCTTTTTCACTATTTCTTTTTGTTTTATTGTTTTGTATTTTTTTAAATTCACAATAAAAAAGGGGGAAAATCCATTAATTCCAAGTTGGTTTTGAAACTCACTCATGTTCAAGAACAATTTTGTGGCCTGGGGGATATGATTCATTGGATTCTAGTGTGAGAAAATGCTTGGATCCTGTTATGGCATGAAAATGCTATTTAGTGTCTATTTCTCAAAAGTTACATCCATCTTTGACCAAGATGTTTTTATCCTTAAACTACTTGGAATAATGTATGTCATTCCCAGGGCTTCCAGATCCACAAAACAGGAAGTCTTTGATGTATTTATTCTGCCAGAGATACCTAAATCTATCTTCCTTTTAATTAACACTTTGATAGTCCATCTCCTTGACCCAAAAGGTCAGAAGATCTTCATGGTTACATGGTATTTACATGACTGTGCAATGTTTTGGGCGGTCACCCCTGCACCTTTCCCTGGCCAAACCTGTTAAAATGGAATATGTTTCTTTATCAGTCTCAAGATCATTTGGTCCCTTTCACTGCCTCCTCCTTTTAACCACCTGAAGATGTGCTGTACATGTTGCAACTCTCAAAGTGACACCTGTGTTGTATTTTACTTCAAAGTGTTTAGAGTATGTTAACAAGCTTTTTCCTCATTTATATTCAAGTGTCTATTATGCTTCTCTTTATTTTCCTTTTTCATATTCCTTTAATAAATATATTCTTTCAATTTGGAGCTGGGTTTTGAGCTTGAGTCTCTGGCGATTCCAAGAGAGGATTCTCTTCCCCCCTGCCTAGCCACTAGGCTTAACTACCTATGTTTACCTATTTATGCCTAACGGGAAGTAAAAGGAAAGCAGGCTGCCTGCCTGCAGTGACAGGAGGCATCAGCAGGTCACTACTTTATCCCAGGCAGATAAGTAATTCATAGCTCTGGGGTCCTGATCACAAGGCATTTGCAGCATGGTGAATATACCCACCTATGCCTACTTATGCTGAAATGGAGTTGTGAAGAAAGTAGATTTTCATGAAACATATCTGTGAAATCCCATTAAGTAACTATTGAGAAAATTCCATCCATGCTGCAAATGCACTTATAGATGTGACTACTATTTGTGGGATCATTCACAGCAGTAACAGTGTTAAATGCTTCAGAAAAGTCACAAGTATTTAAAAAAAATTATGCTGGTTGGCACAGGAAAATATTGGTTTTGCAAGAACTGATGCCTGTAGTCATTTTTAATATACTAACCATAAGGGATGAGTACATTTTAAAATATATCAGTAGCATTTAGAGCAAGAAAATCATTTCTCAAATCAGCTAAAAGTGATTATTCCAAGAATTATATGCTTTATAGTAAGTGTCTGACAGGATTTAGCTGTAACCATTAACTGTATTAATAATGGTTTTCGCAACCATTACGCAGTAATAACTACTATATGCTGTTAATATTTAATAAGATATCTACATTTACCTATTTATCATTTATAATATACATCACAAAAGCATTATAAAACATTTATTAAGTATATATAAATAATTTCATGATACTACAGCTATGTGTTATAAATACATTATTAATTCTGCATACATTATTGAAGGACTGCTTGAAACCTTACATGGAAGGAGCTTTTAGAATAGTGGCATTTTGTCACCTGCAGATCTATCAAACGAGCAGAGGACCTGTATATATGAGTGCACTCTAGGTTATTGATTTTATTTTTCTGAATTAAAAAACAACAACAACTACAAACCTGGTTTGGGATACAAAGCTGAGGAAAGCACTCAGAGGATATTTTCTTTAATTGAAATCTATATACAAACTCTATGTAGGTTAGAATCTCCTGCCTACTTTTCTATGTGCAGGGAATATTTTGTATGGAAAAATATTGAACCATGTGGATTCTCCTGCAGTCTGAAGAGGTATATTGTTAGTAGACAAAGATGAACAGCAATATTTTTTTTTTGCTGGTCTCACTTGTTTTTAGTATTTGCCATCTAGTATTTTTAAACAGTAAATGGCAAGCAAGGAAACTACTTTTTTCCTGATCTGATTCAACACTTAATTAATAAAAATTGTTAACAGCATTTTCTCCCCCCCTAAAGTGCCATCTTCCAATTATAAAGTCGATTGTGGTCATGACCTCATTTAACCAGTGTAAGGAGCTTACTCCTATTCTAATTGAAATGGATGAATCAGATCCTAACATAGGGACAACTTCTTTAAATCAATTTAAAGAGATGCAAATAAGATCAGATTGGAGTGCAGACACTACTAAATTGTTGCTCTTTCCTTGTCCAGCTGAGTTTGTGCTATGATACATTAAAACCTGCTTACACTGAGTCTGACCATTGGTCTGTATATAGTGCAAAAGTATACACTTAGAAGTTATTTTCCAAGGTCTAAAGTATAGTAGATACTCAAAGGTATCTACTATACTTACAACTTACTGTCCATGTTCCCACACATTTCATTGGTCTTTCAAGTCCATATCCAGATGGAAGGTTGGAATGCCTGAGACCCAGTGGTCTTGTTTTGCCTTATGAAACATCTGAGCCTAACTGTATTGCTAAAGAAATCTTCCTTTGACTTGACCCATGCCTGCTTGTTGCTTGTAAGCAAGCACAATTTGTGACATTGTACAATATCATTACTGATCACTGGACACTTCTGTTAAGGCATTAGCCTTAGCTTCCAATTTCCTGGCTTTGTGGAGCTTGAGTCAACATGAGATACTTAACTCTGGTAGGTTTTTTGATCATTGGATTTCCCTAGATTTTAAAAAGGAAATTTCTGAGCTCTCAGCCTGTATTTTTACAGAGAGTGGGAGGACAGTAGAGGAAAGGATATACAAATGGATCACTATTTGGAAATATATATTGCAGCATGGAAGTTCTGATACAAATAAAAGCCCCCTTCTATCCACACTAGGGTTTTGATCCAAATTAGGACCTTCCCTTACTCTAGAGAAAAAAGACTTTAAAGTAATTTATGCTTTGGACTTCAGTATGGATCAGGATAACACTTGGCCTGGATTTGTTCAGTAAATCTTTGAATTTTAAAATGTATGTTCTCTCAGTCAGACCTCACTGTAGCTAAAATGTGGTTTGACATATTTTTTTTCAAACAAAGTTTAAAATTCCATCTTCATGTCTACTTCTGTGATCAAGAACTCTGGTGTAGAGAGATGAACAAAGAAGCATGCTAATTAACTGAAGAAGCAATGTAGCCACTATACACTTCTATCCAAGCCACTATATGGCTCACATCACCATAATATCTGAGCATCTGCAAAATTCATAAATCTTTGAAAGGCTAACAAATGTCTAAAACCATTCAATCAATGCAAATAAATAATTAAAATCTGTGAGAATCAAACGACACCAGGCATGCTGGTAAGCTGTTGTTATTCATAGAAAGAATTAAAATAGACAAAAAGCCAACTATATGGTCATTAAATATGGATGATTCAAAGGAAAGAGTATATAAATAAAAGTATAATTTATTATACAAGGCAGCACAAGCTAGAAAAGAACTTGTGCTAAGAAAGAGAGAAAATCAAAATTGGAAGGGAGCAAAAGATCACCAAGTTCAAAAGTCCAATGCCCTGCTGCAAGTTGGACGACCCGCTTACCAATTCCCCACAAAAGTAAATACAATTAAATAACAAGTCTTGTTTCTTTATTCAAGTATTAATGAAACAAAATAAAAGGAAACCATTTTGAATGAAGCTTGTGGTGGCAATATCTTGGAATAGTTAGATACGGGGACAAACTATGAGGTCTTTATTATTCTGTTATAATTGTTAGGATACACAAAAGAAGTACATGCAGTAGCATTCCTTGCATGAAAATAGGGTCAGGGATGTCCAATTTGTTTCTTAAAATTCCCTAAGCACTTTATCTCTTGGCAGTGTAACTTTGTGAGTTAGAAGGCTGAGACCGTATACAAATACTTATGTGTAAGCCCTGTCCTCTCCACTAGTGAACTAACTTTTCTCTACATCTAGGAGTTTGCATTCTAATCACGTGCTTTAAAACTAAGATTGGGCTCTTAGGCTAGTATTCAATGGTGGCACAGCATGTGCACGCATGATTTACATTTGCATAAATCAATCGCTACTGCTTGCTAGTGCAAAAGAAAAATGCAGTGATAAATCACTGCTTTTTTCCTTTGCACTAGCAAGGGCTAATGACATTGCACTAGTGTCCATTTTTGCTAGTGCAATGTCATTAGCACTAGTATCCAGCATCACTGGATATTATTTTAAGAGCCCAATCTTAGTAATAAAGCACATGATGAATGAAAAGAAGCAATTTATTAAGGTCTCATAAAACAAAGCTATGTGTTAAGGGAGCCCCCCCCATTTCCTAAGAAGAACTGATCTGAATGATATTACTAACTTATTCTTACAAAATTGTTATTAAAATAGAATAATTTCATTTAATGTTCAGTACTGCTCTCTGAAAATTAAAAAGGCAATTTAAAAACAATTAGCTAAGCTAAATAGCTTGTGAGAGGCTGATTATACTTCTTGCATGCTTTGTTGCCATTCAGTCTTTGCCTGAATAAATACACACTTTGTTTAAGCAACTCAAGCCTACAGAGAAGCAACATTGCCAACGTTGTCAAGTGGACAAAGAAATAATGTATCTTGGTCCAATTATAAAAGTAAGCAAACAGGCAAAACCAGAAAGAATAAAGTGATGGTGGGGAATCCAGCCCACAGCAAAATCAAATGTTAGTGACAGCAAGCTGTTCACTCGTATGGTGGCATAGCTTTTATTTTGTGTGCTATGTATATAGCTACCTCACCTTCACTTATGGAGGAAAATTAACTAGAATGAAAAGAAAAGGATTGAGTGATTTTAGGACAACTTAATCAGTTATTTTTCGGTAGAGAACTATTCTCTGAAAGTAGCAGGCTAACTCCTTTTTTGAGCAATTGTGATCAAGCAATTGTGGTGGTGATATATATATATATATATATATATGGCCTTTCAATTATTGTTGGGCCTCAAGCTGTGTTCTCTCATAAGCAATCATGTAGAAGCTGCCAAATATCTTTACTGGGCTATTGTTCTGTACATTCTTAAAACAATTCAATGCATGTTAGCAATAAGATTGGGGAGTATCTGATTCAACACTACTACTTAAACAAATTATCTTGTGTTAGAGTAAATGACATCTAACGCAAGCCAACAGTGCTTGCTTGCACAATAGGTTTCCTGGAAAACCCATTACACCAGCACACACAGTATTGGTATTGAACTAGAGGTCTGTTCGCTAGTGTAATATAATTTATGTTAGCAGTAGTGTCCTCATTGAATACTGCCCTTTATTCATTATTTATTTTATTGCTGAAATTTGTATACTGTTTTTCCACAGATGTATCAACGTGATGGACTTAAAATGTAATGCCATCAAAAGAACAATAAAATATAACAATAAAACAACACAATAAAAATACAATGAAATGCACATTCTACTGCATGCTACAGATCATAGTTGACTGGGTCATACTTCAGGGAAAGCCTCTGTAAAGGAATAGATTTTAAAGAATGGGTTTTGAGAAGAAGTCTGAATATCAGAGCTGCAGGAGCCTGTCTAATGATAGCTGGTAAAGCGTTCCAGAGGATGAATATGCTTTTAATTAGTTTATGTATTCTATATTTTTTGTGTTGATGTTGTTCCCCGCCTCGATCCAGAGGGAGAGGTGGGTAAGAAATATGATGATGATGATGATGATGATGATGATGATGATGGGAACCCACCCTCTAGAATGGAACCATGATTTAGGGAACCAAAAATGTCTCTGATACTAACCATGTGTATTACTCAGGATGGAAAATCTTCATATACTCCTATCAATAATGATGAAGGGAAAAAAGTATGGACTTGGCTAGAAAGTATGGCCTTTCTAAACATCTTGAAGTAAAAACAACAAAGAGTCTTGTGCACCTAAAAGACTAAACATTTATTCTGAACTTTCACGGATTATAGCCAACTTATTATATGCGTGGAGTATTATGGAAAATTTCTAATTTTTTATACAGTATATATGGTGGTGGTAGGGGGAGAACTGTAAACACTGAGGTCAGAAGAAAATTCAATGCACAAAGTACTGGTGATGACAACCACTGTTTCAAGAATAGTCATTTACAATGTAGCTGTTGCTGGCTAATTAACACATGTAGCACGTTTAAAAACAACAACATCCCAATTCAAGCCTCAAGAATTCCTTACACCTGCTGATGAATTATAACTCAGCAGTCTCTTACTCTAATCTCCCCTGACTCCACAATGGCCACTTTAAGTCAGAAGCCTGGTTCGAAGGATCACAGGGTAGTTAACAAGTTTATTAACCACCCTGTGTATGTGAACAGCATAATTACCCTCTCCAGGTGCTAGGATCAGGCCCAGTATCCCTGGTGTGTCCAAATCGGACTCAGAACCAGAAGAAGAAGTAGACCAGACAAGACAGGAGGTGAAGAAGGGGGGGCGTGGTCTAGCAGGACATGGAATGAGTCGCAAATCCTTCATCCTCCGAAAGAAGCAATGAATTAATTGTAAATTCCCTATCCTAAAAGCGTCCTCTGTCTGCTATGGGGAGGGGGAAGCTTGCTAAAGAGATTGCAGCTGGAAGAAGATTTATGACTTTATAACCGGCTCGGCAGAAGGGAGGAGACGGACCGACAGCTTTGTAGTACGGTGAAGGTAATTAAAAGACGTATTTACGATTGCGGGCTGATTGAATAGGCTGTAGAGAACAGAACGATTGCTAACAGTCAGAAAAGAGACTTTTAAGCTTGGAAAACTTTTAAGCTTTCAGGCTTTGAAAGATTGTTAGCTGTATAACGGTCTGGCTGGGAAGCTCGAGGAGAAACGAAACTAAAATAATAAAAAAAAGAAGCCAGAGGGAGGGAGAGAAAGAGACTTTGATCCCTGGCTAGAAGTGGCTGTGTGCTTATCGGATAGGCTTGAAAGGTGGATGAGCAAGAAGAAAATAACTTCTTGGAGCCGATCTAAGGGTGATAAGCCGTCCGATAGAAGCTACAGGCTAGTCCGTACTGACAAAATGTCGGATAAGGATTCTGAAAAGACAAAGAAACAATCCCCTAGTCATGCCGGAAATGCCAGTGCTAAGATTGGAACTAAGCCAGGTGCAATTCCTAAAACAACCACAGGGAGGCAAGCTGACCCAACAGATGAGCTGCTTCAGAATTTTCAAAAGATGCTAGATCTTGCTATATTAAAGCAGGATGGAAATATTGAGCAGGCTTTATTGAAACAAGAAGACAGATTGGCAAAGAGGATTGCTGATTCACAACAGCAGCTTTTGGCAGGACTCCAAAAGGTGGAGAAAGAGGTTGGAGCTTTGCAGGAAGAAACTGGAGAACTAAAGGTTTTATACAAGAAGCATCAGGAACAGCTAACGCAACAGGATTTACGGCTTATAGCGATGGAAGATCGGGACAGGAGAGCAAATATACGCATACGGTCTTTTGGGGAGCGGCAAGCGGAGACCCCTATTAGTATAAGAGAATTAATTTTGGCATGGGCCAAACAGATGGTGCCACAGGAAGACTGGAGAATGGAAGATATCGAGCGGGCCCATAGGGTTGGATCTGGAAAGACAAGAGAGCTCCCAAGAGATATTATTGTGAAATTTGCTAATTACTATAAAAAAGAAAAATTAATGCAAGCAATTAGAAGTCAAGGTCAACCAACGCTTCAAGCAACACCAATTGAGGTTTTCCAGGATTTATGCCCCCAGACCATCCAGTGGAGGAAGAGCGTTAGAATCTGTACAGGGGCATTGAAGATGAAATTGATCTCCTATAATTGGGGATACCCAGTTTTCTTGAGGTTCAAGTGGAACGGGAAGCAGCAAAGAATAACATCTTGTGAGCAAGGAATCGAGTTGTTGGAGGAGCTGGGCATAATGGATGCCACATCGGTTGGAGAAGAGAAGCAAGACGAGGGCGCGGCAGGAGGGAGCAATGAATAGACCTTAATATATATTGTAAGAGGGATAAGGAGAAGAAGAGACTTGGAGGGGAGGGTAGACGTTATTCCGGAATGTTGGGCCGAGCTCCCCCCCCCTAAGAGTTCTAAGAAGATTGGGACCAAAGCCCAGCACGCTGGTGAGGAGGGGGGTGAAATTGGGGGTGAATGTGGGGGGGAGGGTTAGGGGGGAGGGGGTATGTGTAACACAGAGGGAGACCGACTTAAAGACTTGTGTGAAAGAGAGAGATGGAAAATAAACTTAGATTGGCAACATTGAATGTTAAAGGGCTAGGAACGGTAATTAAAAGAAAGAGGATTGAAATGTTATTAAAGAACAAAAAAATAGATGTAATTTTTTTGCAGGAAACTCATCAGGCCAAAGATGGAGTTAATGAGCTTCGAATGAGGGAGGTGGGCGTTTATGAGAAGGCATATGGAACTTCGAAATCGAGAGGAGTGGCAATAATAATTTCAAAGACATGTGGTATAAATATTCAAAGTGTAAAGAGAGATAACAATGGAAGGTTTCTTATTATGTTCTGCAAGTTGGGAGAAGAGGAATATGTATTAGTGAATGTCTATGCTCCAAATGGGAAACAAATGGATTTTATTGATGAAGTATTTAACGTGTTGGGAGAAGTGGGTAAAAAGCACATTGTGATGGCTGGTGACTTTAATATGGTACTAGATATAGGGAAAGACAGGGATAACATACTAAAAGATACTAAGAGGGTGGGGAAGACAGAGTTAAGCAAATTAATGGAAGGGAAAGAATTAATGGATGTGTGGAGAGTTTTAAGAGGGGAAGAAAGGAAATATACTTTCTATTCACAGAGATTTAAGAGTTACTCAAGGATAGACCACATTTTTGTATCAAAAAATATGTTACCCAAAATTATAGATTGTGATATTGGAGTTATCAAGGTCACTGACCACGCGTTAATGACAATGGACATGGAAACCAAGAAAGACTATAGACAAGCGAAGAGATGGAGACTGGATGTAAGGTTGTTGAATAAAAAAGATATAATGGAGAAAATAAAGAAAGAATTGCAGGAAATCTGGGAGATTAATGAAAAAGAGAATACTCGGCAGGACATATTATGGGATACAATGAAAGCTGTAGTAAGAGGGATTTGTATTAGGGAAAGATGTACATTAAAAAAACAACAGGAAGCTCAAAATAAAAAGATTGAAGAGGAGATAAGGAGTTTGGAAGAAAAGTTAAAGGAGACAAAAGATAAACGCCTAATTGCCCAAATTCAAGCTAAGAAAAAGGAATTAGAGAAAGAAGAATTAGAACAAGTTCAAAAGAATTTGTTGTATTTAAAAAGAGATTTTTTTGAATATAGCAATAGGAACTCAAAGATGCTGGCTAGATCCACACAGTTGGAAAAGGCTAAGAATATGATAGGGACAATAAAGGATAAGGCAGGGAATAGTTGTAATTTAATGAAAGATAAATTAAATATATTTAAGGATTTTTACAGTGAATTATATACATCAGGATCGGGACCGCAAGATAAGATATTGGAATATGTAGAGAGGAATTGGAAAATAAAATTGCAGAAACAGGACAGGGATTATATGGAAGGTTTAGTTACGGAAAAAGAGATAGAGGGAGTTATTGATAAATTAAAAGGAGGAAAATCACCGGGGATGGATGGTTTGGGGTCGGAGTATTATAAGCTTTTTAAAGGAATTTTAGTACCGAGATTAAAGAAATTATTTAATACTATAATAGAAGGGGGGAAGACTCCGCCATCATGGGATCATTCCCTGATTATATTAATTCCGAAACCAGGTAAGGACCTAACGGATCCCGCATCATATAGACCAATTTCCTTAATAAATCAAGATTCAAAGATTTTTACAGCAATAATGGCAAAAAGAATGGCCACATTTATTGGTAAATATATTAAAAAAGATCAGTGTGGATTTATTCCGTGTAGGCAAATGTCTAATTTAATGGGAAGAGTATTAAATATAATTAGTATTATAAAAAAAAGGAATTTAAAAGCAGGCCTGCTAGCATTGGATATATTCAAAGCCTTTGATTGTGTGGAATGGCCAGCACTCAAAACAATATTAAAAACATTTGGGTTTGGAGATAAATTTATGGGAGTGATGGATAAGTTGTATAAAAATAATAAAGCGGAAATATTGGTTAATGATGGGTTAACACAACAGATTACACTAGCCCGAGGAACTAGACAGGGATGTCCTCTTTCACCGATCTTATTTGCAATAGTAATAGAAATTTTGGCAAATGTAATAAGGGAAGATGAAAGAGTAAAGGGGATAGGAAGAAAGGAGAAGATTAAAATGAATATGTTTGCGGACGATACTTTATTGACGGTAGAAGATCCCCTAGGGAGTGCTGAGGTGATTAAGAAACATTTAAGAGAATTTGGAGAAATTACGGGATTAAAAGTAAATTGGGGGAAGTCAGAAATGATGTTATTTAATTATAATAAGGAAGAGTTGGAAGAAGGTAAGGATAAGTTGGGTCTTAGACTTAAAAACATAGTACGTTACTTAGGTATTAACATTGATAGAGATTTAGATAGGCTTGAGGAACTTAATTTGGTAGCTTTAAAAAAACAAGTAGGGGAGAAATTAGAAGTATATAAGAAATTAAAACATTCTTGGTTTGGTAGAATAGCAATTATTAAAATGAAGATTTTACCTAAGATTAATTTTTTGTTTAGAATGTTACCAATTAAAATATCAGATGTAGAGTTGAAAAGTTGGCAAAATATAATCAACGCATATTGTAATGGGGATAAGAAAGCTAGGATTAATAAAGGGTTATGGTATAAGGCTCAAAAGAAGGGAGGTTTAGGACTTCCAAATATTAAGTATTATTACATAGCTAATCAGTTAAGATATGTTATAAGCTGTATTCTAGGGGAGGAAGATTTGGAGTGGTTGGAGACGCAAACTGGGGAAATAGATTATAAATTGAAAAATATTTTCTTTAAAAAAATTCAAAAGAGAGAATTAAAGGGACTGGACAACCCTTTGTTAGTAAATATAGTGGAGATCTGGGAGAAATTTAGGGGGAAGTGGATACCAGGAGATTCACCACTTGCCCCAGTGGTAGTAGTGGAGAATTTCCCAAGAGTATTAAAAGTGGAGATTGAAGCGAGACTGAAAGATAAGGAAATAATTAAGTTAAGAAAGTGGATGGAAAATTTGAAGGATAATGAGCAAATTAAAGAGCTATTGATAGGTCAAAAATCAGCATGGTTTAAATGTATACAATTAGGGAAATGGACTCAGGAATGGAGATTGAAAAATAAAAAGTGTAGAAATAATACAAGATTTGAAGAATTAATAGAGTCAAAAGGTAGGAAAGAAGAAAAGGAAATTAAGAAAGGGTTGACTAGTGAGATATATAAATTATTGATAGAGGAAGAATCTCAAAATTCACTTAAAGCAATAAAAAAGGTATGGGAAGAGGACGTAAATGGAGAAATTAAGGAATATAACTGGGAGAGGTTGTGGAACGCAAGAATGTTAAAATTGTTATCGATCAGAATTAAGGAGAATTTTTATAAGGTATTGTGGAGATGGTATCTAACACCGGTTAGATTTCACCAGATAGACAAAAAAATATCTAAAAAGTGTTGGAGGGGATGCCAGGAGGTTGGAACTTATTACCATATGTGGTGGAGCTGTGAATATGTACAAAAATTTTGGAAAAGGGTATTTAAAGAAATAAGTGAAATAATCGGAAGTAAAGTGGAACTAAACCCGAAGCTCGCTCTACTAGCAATATGGGATAGAGGGGAAGAGGACAAAAATAAGAGAGAATTGATAAACAACCTCCTGACTCCTGTTAGACTAATGATTGCAAAAAATTGGAAAGGACAAGGAAGCTATACAATAGAAGAATGGTATAAAGAAATATGGGATATGGCTTTGAATGATATGCTAACCTGTAAAATGAAATTGAAAAGGGGAATGTCCAGTAAAAATGATTTTGGGGAAATATGGAGCCCCCTATTGGAATATGTCTTAAGATCGGGGAAGGGACAAACACCTTCAAAAGAGTCGATAAATTTCTGGATAGAATAAAAGATTAAGAGAAGGTCTCATGGAGTGGGGGTGCACGGGGGGGATTGTCGAGGGTTATGTATGTATTTTATGTTATTATTATGTTGAAAATAATAAAATTATTTCAAAAAAAAAAAAGGAGGTGAAGAAGGAAATATTCCCAGATTCTCCATGGAGGAATCTTTCCAACAGCTTATCGAACAGAAATCATATTCTCTCTACTCATCCTCCCTGGGAACTCAGTCGTTGTTGGAGGAGGAAGAAGCATTGGAATTGACAGACCCCAAAGTCCGCTGTAGTGTCAAGCGGGCGGAGTTGAGAAGAGGTAGGAGGCTGTCCGCTAAGTCAGTCACTCGCCAGAGGTCACACCTTGAAGACCTGAAGGAGTCTATCAGGCATGGTGGGAAACTGTCCATTCGGCTCTTTATTTTCTCACATCTTGGCAGGAAGGCTTGGAATCACGACACCAGGCATAACAAACCACCAAGAACCTATGGCCTTTTGTAGGATTGTGGGATGGTTTGTTAACTACCCCAACAAGCCACCCTTGCTGGGTTCAGATGACATGAGAAGGGTAACTATACCCAGCACAGGTAATTAGGCAAATTAGCCATGGCTTGTTGTAGGGATGTGGAATGGTTTCTTAACCACCCCAACAAGCCACCCTTGCCAGTTTGGATGACATGAGAAGCTGTGGAGGCTTGGATAGGCAACCTCACACCTGCTGCAAGCCACTATGTCTAATAAACGATAGTAGGCTGAGGTGATCACGTGAACAAGGTCAGAGTGCCCTGGGAGGCTTAAGTGTTCTCTCACTGGTTTCTGAATATTGTCATTTCTGATGTCAGATTTGTGTTCAATTATTCTTTTCTGTATAGACTGACCTGTTTGCCCTATATAGACTGTAGAAGGGCATTGCTGAGAAAATGAAAGAGCCCTAGTGTTGTGGATATTACTAGGCCTTGTAATGATATTTCCAGAGCAGGAAACATCTGGCATCTGGGTTTGTTGCAGGGACTGTTCCCTGTGTTTGTAGTCTTACTATGTAGCCTGTTGTTGCTAGCGAGTAGCTGTTTTAGACTGGAGGGCTGCTTATTTGTTAATATTTAAGGTGCCACAAGACTCTTGGTTGTTTTTGCTACCGCCTGGAAAATATCTAGAAGTAGATTCAATTGTCTAGCTATCACTGCCTAACTGAAGAAGGAACAGTTCACAAGTGGCTTACCCATTTCATTTATTGGGCTCAATCTGAGTATACCCAAACATTAAATGTGGGTTCACTATAAAACAGATTAAAGAACAAATTTAGATCAACTTTAATACGCCAGTCCATACATATGCTCATTCCAGATTGGATGTGGAACCATGCATGCATCTAAGTCCTGTGCCTGGAGCTTCCCTCCTGGATTTGAATTTCAGAACAGCCCAGATAGATCATTTTAAAATCTCCTCAATAAGTTGCTCAGGAAGAAAAGTGGGAATCTGGTTAAGTCTCTGCCTCCCCTCACTCCCCATCCTGCTTCTTCCCACCACCACTAAGCAACTGACAGGTAGGATCTTAGCTTTTAAAAAGTTGCAAAGCTCCAGTCTTTCATGTGCAGTGTGATGTTCTTGAGCGTAAAACATTATCTTTTCATAAGTTCACAGCGCCATTTATATTATAGTTTAAAAAAATTTGAAAGACCAAATTAGACATTTAAATAGAAAGGTATTTTGGAACTTTTGAGGAAATATAGTTCAAATGTCATTTACCCACCAGTTGTTCCGATTTAAAGTTAAACTGGATGAGATACCAGGGATCTGTGATTGGATTTTTCTTCACTTAACATTTTAGCACTTAACATTTTTAGCAAACAACAGCCATGGGCAGAGGGATTCAGGACTGAACCATGAGGCTCAGACATGGGAGCTAACACTTGATGGAAACAGCCCTTCCATGACAGCTATTGCTAAGAGATTCTGTTCTTTTGTAACAAGAAGCGATGTGCTTCTACGCATTTCTTGTGTCTGCTCTGGTTTTAGTACATTTAAGTCTAGATTGTCTACCAAACCATCTCAATGGGGTCCGCTTCTACCTCCATCCACACATACACAGTAGTGTCCCTATTGTTTTCCTGAAATGTTTGAGGATTCGGTGTCCCTCTCATAAATACATGAAATTTCTTGATTTGTATTCAATAGGACAAGGAAGGAGCAAAGAAGAAAAATATTTTCCTTTAGGAAATGTATCATTAGATGCAGCACTGAAACCTAACTGATATTTAGTAAATAACATTTGGTTGATTTACTAATATTGGGATAATCCAGTGATTTCAACCAGAAGTAAAAAAGAGAGAGAGTTAATCTATTCATCCCTCTCTCTCTCTCTCTCTCTCTCTCTCTCTCTCTCTGCATGTGTGTGTGTGTGTGTGTGTTTAATAATGAAAATACATAGGGGGTCTACCTTTGTCTTCTTACATGCGCAATACAAAAACTGAAGTTCAGCATTAAGATTGAATATTAACATACAATTTATTTTAATGATTATGCTACATTTTTAATCTTCTAATCAATTGGGAAATGTTAAAATGAAATGACTAATTAATGCTAAATAATTAATAATCTTTAAACACATCTGCCAGTCGTGATATTTCTTAAGTGCTGCATAGCTCTTTACTAATTAATCTATGCAACCCTTTCAGAGACAGAAGAGTCCATAATAATTTTGTGTGGTCTTGATGGTGGAGAAACCTTTTTGAATTATGCTATGTTGATGTGTTTCAGCAAGCATAATTTACAATACTGTCGTAGCTTTGCTGGAAGACTCCTCCTCAGAGCAAGAGCTGGAGAACAAGGAGCCACCAGCCACCAGCCATGTCCAGGCTCTTCCAATAGACCAGCAGGTGCTTGGACCTTCAGGGGTGACTACCAGGAGGGTATCACCTGTGGAAGAGGCACAGAAGTGGAGGCAGAGAGATGCCCCCTGAAAAGACAGGAACTCAGAAGGAGTGCTAGATGGAGTTAGAGACTTCCTTATGAGAAAAGACCTGTTTACACATCAACGACTTGCTCACAAGGAGAACCTTTTCAGCTGCAGTCACTAACAGCTGAAGCTTGGGTGTAGCTCTGACACCATATGCATAAAAACAGCAATGTAAGCCTGAGAGAATTGTTGGAAACAATTAGCATCATTACACAGGGGTAAATTATGTTTGCTTACTGTCACTCCTCCACCCGTGTGTTACTTCCTCATTACTTCCTCTTTTGAAAGAGAAAATAAACAACTTGCATGTGGCCCATTCAGTGGGCCGTTTTGATCATGCTGCTTCTCCTGTACACAGCAGGAGATAGCGGCAACTTCCATCTTTAAAAATAAGTCAGACTTACTGGGGTGTTTTATGTCATGAGAAGATGACTAGAAGGGGTGGGAGGCATGCGGGAGGCAGCCAACGTCATGAGAGGGACCCGCGAACATCCATGCGTACCCAGTAACGAGGGTGCAATAAAATGCAATAACCCTGCTAGGCTCAGACTCTGGAATTGTTACAAATGTAATAGGCTTACTCTTCTTCAGAATTAAGTCTTATTACCCTATTTCTTCGATTCTAAGACGCATTCCGCCCCCATATAAACGTCCCTAAAAACAGAGTGTGTCTTAGAATTGATGGCGATTTTCCCACACTTAGAATCAAAGTTTTTTTTTCTGTAGGTGGTACTGAAATTAAGGTGCGTCTTACAATCAATGGATTGTAAGAATCGAAGAAATATTGTATAATCTAACTGCAGTCATCAATTCCTAAATGTGGAACCACGGATTATTCTCACATTAACCCATTATTTCAATACCTATATATCTATGTACTTCATACATGTATTTTCATGTGTTCATATACATACAAACGTACACATACCCTTACACAGACATGTACACACACATTTCATACAGATTCAAACACACACATTTAACACACATAACCAAGAATTATGCTTGGGTCTGACAAAATCATTCAGTACCAGAATTAGGATAGTGCTTCCACAGGCTGAAATTAGGAATTACCTGGCATGGGTAGCCATGACCTGGACCTCCTCCTAGGAAAAGGGGGATGAGCCAGCTCATTTCCTGTGCACTCTTGTCATTTCCCATCTACAATCACATTCTATGCTGGCTCCGTGCATTTTTGTTCTTGTGAAAACAACGCATACATAATTTTGTTTTCATTTTTATGTGCATATTTTTGAAATGGATGTGTGTGTTTTTAAATGGATGTGTTCTTATCTGAACACAGTTAAAGTATGCACATTATACTAGATGTGTGCAATGCGTTTGCAGAAGCATTTCATGTCCTGAAATGTATGGACTTCCAAACAGAAAGTGCACGCTGTCTGTATTCATTTCCAAGTGATGTGGATTGGAAAAATCCAACAGAGCAGATTTGTCACATATCCCTGCATCCTCTTAAACAAATTACAAATTCTTCAAGGTATCTAAGACACCATTATGTCCTGTATAGGTAGCAATGTACAGCATTTCCTTCTGAAGGATACCGATGAACTAAATTCACAGAAAAAACAAAACAAAATAAACCAAAACAACCCCTGACTTACTCTGGATAGGGATTCTCATGGATTCTGATTTCTGAAGCCGAATCACCCATCATTATTTTAAGGTGAGGGGGCTACAAAGATCATCTTGACCCTGTGGGGAAGAAGAGAGGGAGACAGGAGCAGGCAGAGAGACCATCAGGGCCAGATCCAGTTGGAACACCCCCACAGGACTAACGGACAACTTGACCCTGTGGGGAAGGAGAAGGAGCAGTTGGTTTGCCCCTCCATTGGGAGATGAGAGTGCGGAGCTGGGCCTTCCCATCAGCCCTGCTGAACAGTCTCCTTAATTTCTTTCCCCTCTTCCCACCCATCCCCTTTTCCTTGTGTGTCATGTCTTTTTTAGAATGTAAGCCAGAGGGCAGGAATTGTCTTCTTTACTAATTGATTGTAAGACTTTTTGGTGAGGTGCAGGATAAAAATACAATAAATAAATAAATAAATAAGGTGGGCTAGGTCAATATATATTTTACTTAACATCACAGACGTTTTAAGGCCTAGTTGAAATTTAAGTGGTTCCCTCGCCTCATCCCCTTCAAGTTAGGTGACTGAGAAGTGCAAGGTAGGACGCAGTACATAACAGCATACTTTTTTTTTGTCTCCGATCCAGACAAGAAATCATGAGAAGTTTGGATACTAAGAGTTGAAAATAGTGACAGTTCCATTATGGGCAGCAACAGTGTCCAATCATTTCTGAAGATTAAGGTCACTTCGAAGTCCAAGGTGAAGATAAGTTATTGTGGCATCAAATTCTTCCTTACGACACCAAAGGTTAAAAGAACAGCTTCTGTTTCTATTTAGTTTTAAAGAAATAGTTATTATAACATTCTCCCTTCACCCACCCAACCTTGACCGGGGGTGGGTGGGGGGTGGGGGGAAGGTACTGAGAAATATTTAACAAATACAGCTACTGGTAACTGATTCTGCAGAAACCATAATTGATCTCCAAATCATCACCCAAATGTGTACCATCTATCCCTACAGTGATAAAGCTGCATGTTTCCTAGTTCTCAAACATTCTTGCATTCTTGTTGAAAAGATGCTTTAGACCTAACCATACATTGCAACCCCCAATCTCCACTACATGTTTCTTTTGGGAACTCTTAATCACTCTGCAATATATTCATACATAAATATTTCTAACCAAATTAAATATATAAAGATGTGTAGAAAGTTCCATGACTTCCATGATATTTAACTGATCTCTATATCAGAAAGAAAATGAATGATGGAATATAAATGTATTTTTTGCTCCAGGTACATACATTAGGAAGCTGCCTTGCATAGGTTTTTTTAAAAAAAAGACATATACACTACCACTCATTCATTATGAACAGCATACAATGTGAAAATTACACTCTGTGTCAGAAAATGTAACCTGTCAAGTTGTTAAATCACTGAAGCTGGAAAAGTAGATGAAGCCACCAACACTTCTCATTCAACATTCTACTGTTTTTCAGTTGTTGAATTTGAGTGTGCTCCTTTTTCCTCTGACTTTTTGTATCAGCAAATATTTAATGCTTTTGATTTTTATGAAGGCAAGTTCATACACGTTCTGGAGATTTCAGCGTGCTGTATGTTCTGTGGTATTATTATTTTTCTGCCCTCCTCCAGACCATAATGCGAGTTAAAAATTCCAGTATGTCTAAAGAATGGCATTTAGATGTTTTTTCTCTAGGACAACATCCTGCAACGTATTTAATTTTTTTAATTGCCATTTGTTTTTTAAATACTTTACTGGCCCCATTTCTATGAGAGGTGAAAAATTCTAGAGGTGTAGCACTTACCCATTTTTTTTCTCCTTTCAAAGGAGGTCAATGAAGGCATATAGTAATTTGTAATTTTCCAATTTATTTATATATAAAGATTCGACATAGATGAAGGCATACCCCGAAGAGCAAATTTCACTGCCCCTCATCAGATCTTAGGAGAGGGGGCAAGGTGTTATGCTCAAAAAGGGGTTATAAATCCATGTTAAGGGTCACTCCCAACTTGCCCCATTGAGCAAGGACGCCTGATGTGAATCTTACTCAGGTTGGAGGAGCCTTGTTGTGGAATATTTCAGGTGTGATCATACCAATAGCTTGTGATAACAACATTTAAATAACTCAGAAACTAATATTGATTTCATTCTTCTAATAAGTACATGTATCTGTTCTCCTGTAAGATAGAACCAGCAATGTACTAGCTAGATGTGTTAAGCCTTCACCATAATGAACTTTGGTCCACTAGCAACTATATGCATTCTGTATTGTTTTAGTTTATCTTAACCTCCATCATTCTTATGTGGTGCCTTTCTTTATTTTGACCTAGAGACAAGTTACATCATTCCTATGTGCTACCCTGTATTATTGTAAACTTTCCCTTGGTACAAAAGTGATTCTGCACAAAGAGCTAGATATGCTAATTCTGATGTTTCCAGTTTCCTATATAAGAGTGATACCCTATATACTTAAGTCAGTCAGAGGTCTATCTCTGGCTCCATCAGCTGATGTCTTCCTCAATAAATCTGCCTCTAAGAAAATGTATGTGAGTATCTTTAGTCTCCACTGTAAAACCGAGTCTAGTTGCTTGCATGAATATAACTCCTTTGAGTTATTGGGTGGGAAGTCACTAATCTATGGGAGGTCCCTTCTCTTCTTAGAGTTATTCATCCCTAGTATACATTTAGGCCAATTACTGTATCAACGCATTATAAAGAATTAGAGTAAAGAACTTTCTCATAAGAGATCTGTGACAATAAATGACCCCTTTCTCATAAGAGAGAGTCATAGGCCTCCCTGGAGGACTCAAATTCCCGCAACAAGCCTCCACCCCTACTCCGATGATCAACAATCCTGATAAAGCATGGTCTTCAATGATGACAAGAGGTCCAGTCATCTCTACCTATAAAGCATAAAGTATGTGTGCGTCATGTATGTCCAGAAATGTTTACTCACTTCCAGATGAGTTAGAAACGTGACACGTTGACACAGCGATAGGTCTGGCTGTACCAGAAAATTCTAAAACCACAAATTTGAGGGTTTAAGTATTTTTAAAGAATTTAATAAACACCTAGGTTTATGCCTACAACTCCCAGCATGCCTTGAGCAGAAGACCAGACTTACTGGCCGTTGGAGGCCATTGTGAGTGCACAGGTTGGTGGCTGCTATGTGTCTTTTACAACCCCAGCTCCTAACGTTGGTCTCGAGCAGTCAACCCAATTCCACATAAAGGAAACAACCCACATAAATGGGCTGCATCCATTTGCGGTGCCTCCTCCCACCCTCTGCGTTGTTTTAAAATGTAAGTAGATACATCATGACTTTGAGGGGCCAAACAAGCTCAAAAGCACTCCATCCTGTTATCGCTGTATTCTCAGAATCTGGGGGAAGCAAGTGTGTAGCCTTTGCCCTTAAGAGGGAGGGAGGGAAGAAGGGGAGGCACTCTGCGCATGTCTAGAAACAGACCCGACAAAGGGAGGAAGTGCCCAGCCCAGCCCTGGCCCTTCAGTACTGGCTCCTGATGTAGCACTTGGTGGGTGAGAAGCACAGGCCAAGGCAGTCCCAGCAGGATTGGCCAGAGCTGGATGTGTCCACTGATAGCCGCTTGCATCCCCTCATTGGCAATGCTACTCTTCGATGCTCTATAGAGGAGCAGCATCAGCAACAAGAGGATGTCTCAGAGGATGCAGGCGCCTATGGGTTGCCAAAGGTGTAGTATTGGCATGTAGAGTGGCTGATTTAAAATAAAGTATGGGTGAGCAAACCTTAACCTCTCACTAACTGTCTTTGTTCTCCTACCTGATTTTCTCCAACTGCCACTAACACTGCCCACCATTCCATTCTAGCCTCAGCTATATCAGTCAATCCTCCATTCACTCTTCTGTCTCAATGGTATAGTCAGGCTTTTATATAAAAATCATAAATTTTATTCAGAAATCCACAAGTAGCGTGCCACAACCAAGATGGCCTGCATCTCAGATGGTGTTCAAATTTAACACATTATTCAGGAACCTAGGCTTATGCCTACAACTCCCAGCAGACAAAAGAAGAAACACATTTATATCAGCAACAAACAATTCTTGCCAGGCTGAGTTTTAAAAAGTTTGTTACTCTCATTATCAGACAATAAGCATGCTGAACCATTTTAAACTTTCCCCAATATAATCACTGTCTACTGCAGATGCTGTTCAAATTCCTGATTTCATGCCTATGATATCAATCAGCCTGCACAGGATATACCACAGTAGGACACTAATAAAGTGCATATAATCCTTTTTATGATTTAACTGGGGAATATATGTGCTTAATGCAAGCCAGAATATATACACTTTCTGCCTTACATTAGGCAGTCAGAGCTATAATAGGATTAGTAAGGAACAAGAAAGATTCCAAGCGCTCCAAAGATGGTGCATCTTGTGCCTGGAACCCTGTGAGTCTGCCTTTATGGTCACTTATGAAGGGCCTCTCTCAAAACACGTCTTTTCTCACATTTCCTAGAGCAAAAGTAGGGGAAGGTATTAATGATTTGTTTATTTCATTTCTATACTGCCCAATACCCAAAGCTCTCTAGGCAGTTCACAAAACAAGTCTCATTTAAAGAGGTTGGTACAACTCATTCTCTCAAGGAGGGCTTTCTTTAATTCTAAATGTATTTCTAAGATTTTAGTAAAAAGCCCATAGCCCTTATGTCTGCCCACCCGTCAGAAGAATTCCAATCTTCCTTCTTCTTGTTTACATTTCTTCTTGGGTTCTAGAGTACTCCTGACTGTCAGGTATAAGTCTCAGTAAGGCCTTGCAGGTTGTAGTTATATTTTGAATATGAGAGACTCCTTAAACAGCCCCCCTTTCTAAACAATCTATCAATTTCCCACAGAAGTCTTACAGCCTGAAGGCCAAGGGAGGGGGGGGGAAGAACTACTCCCTTCTATATGTCCCCTGAGAACCCTGACAGAGTTAAGCCTGCTCAGATTCCGACACTTCAACCCTGTTCTAAATAAATCTAACTACAATCTGCAAGGCCTTGCTGAGACGTATACCTGACACTGATCAGTTTTGATTTAGTTTCAGACTATTAAATTATTTACATTAGAATTACTATCAAAACAATGTCTAAAGCAGAATTCATACAATACTGGGAATCATTCTCAACCAAAACTTCTGGTGAATAGTAAAAGCCACCAACTTTTTTTTTTCAAATTCATCCCTACTTCATTGATTTTATGTATTACATTTTTATCCTCCCCTTCTCCATTCTCCAAGAAGTTCAATAAAATTAATATTCTAACTACTATCCTGTTTAATAGAATAGTTTAAGAGGAAATAAATGACCCAGGTTACTCAGAATGCTTCATGGTTGAATGGGAATGTGAACCAAGAATTCCCTGGTCTTAAGTCAACACTCTAATCAATATACCACACTAGTATGTGATATAACTGTACACACTTGTTCAGAAGCAGTGACAAGGCCAATGCCTTGCTTTAATTCCACACAATAAATTGGTGTCATACTCAGCACTTGGTTGTTGTTTTAAATAAAATATGGATTTAAAAACTATCAGTGCATTCCTTTATATGTTTACTCAAATGTAGGTCCCACTATATTCCCTAATAAATGTGTTTAAGATTGAAGCTTGAATCTGTTTCTGATGGGAGTGCAACCTACAAAACAATAGATTGTTTTCTATTGTCTGCATGGAAATTAAAACAAAACTAAAAATAATTGTGATAAAACGTATTGGGTTTTCTTGGGAGCTTAATTGATTTTTTGGAGAGTGAAAAAAACAAAGGGGTTCATCCATTGGTGACATTTTGCTAGCAATACTAGTTCTACTGTTGGTGAAAACACCATTTTCATCCTTGATCCTACTTGTGCAAGTAATTCCAGAAGCTCTTCCACAAGACTTTGCACAAGTTGTTCCCCAACAAATTAAAACTCCATTAGGCTTGGTGTCACGTGTGCTTATTGTGTTAGTTATTCTGCTGTGCTTACACAACTGCTAATGGAAGGAGACTGCCCCTTGTAACTACAATAACTCTGGATACAACCCTAAAATAATCATTCCCAATATTCTGATTTTCCAAAAGCACTGAGAATTAAAATGAAACATAATTTATATTAGACAAGAATACAGCCTAGTAATATTTTAACCTGCCAAGGGACAAACAGGATAGTTATATTTTATTTTAGTTATATTTTAAATGTAAATATTTCTTGTTGGCAACAGTTGTCTTTTAAAAGTAAATATTATAATTAGTTGTTATTTTTTTGGAATGTTATTTTCTGCACTTCTGTGTACTATTGAGAATGAAATCTTAAAAATAGAGCCTGTGTTATACTAAGAAGAAATCAAAGATGGAGTTTGTATTGCATTGTATGAGAAATTCAAAATGGAGTTTTGTGTTGAACTATGTATGTGGAATCTTACAGAAAGCTCTGTGTTAAATTGTGTGTACTTGAAAGAAACAGGCAGGCTAGCAGCTTCTTATCAAGAAATTCAGAACACAGAGAACAGAGGCTGCTAAACTTAAAATGCTGAATTTGCTATGTATTTGGCTGTGACATTATACTGTTTAGAAATGTGAAGAATGTGTTACAAAAGTTATTATTTGGAGTTGCAAGTGTGGGTGAGTAAAGAATGAGTAGTAAGTGAGTGCTGATTGGTTAGTTGTTTGGAGTGCTTGGATTGGTGGAGTGTGTGAAAGTGGGAGGAGCTGGGGAGCAAATGGAATATATATATATATGCCAGACAGAGGGAGAGCTGATAGGGGGGGGGAGAGGGAGGGAGGGAGGGAGGGAGGGAGGGAGGAGAGAGAGAGAGAGAGGGAGGGAGGGAGGGAGGAGAGAGAGAGGGAGGAGAGAGAGAGAGAGAAAATCTAGTGAGGTGTTTTGATTGATTGATATTGAGAGGAAACAGTTTAGCTTAACAAACATTTTGAAACATAGAAGCATTATACTTGAAACCAATAAGTTTACTGTGCACACAATATACTTTGTGTTAATAAAACTTGTTAATTTCATCCAACTGGTGTGGTCATTTAAGGTGTACCTGAAGAAGGTATTGGTGGCAGCGGGAACATAGATGCTTGTCTGAGGCCAGGTTGCTGGGCTGTAGAGCTGTGCGCCTAATAGTAAAGGTGGGACAGGGGCAGCAGCAGCAAGGGGCTAGGATAAGTTATCACATTGGCCAGTTCAGACAGAAAAGAAATATGCACATTGAGATTGTTTTTCAACTAATAAATGACTTTGCTAATTTCCTAATGTGGCAATAAGTCCCAGTTTTACTGGTTCCTGCTATCACCTCACTTTCCCAAAGGTGATGGTCTGTGGCCACATATACATGGGAATAAAATAGACTCTGGCTCAATTCGGACGACATATTAAGCAACGGATGAGGGGGGGAACAATCGTCAGTTGTGTTGCTTATTGTGTTGTGTGGGGAGTAACACACAACGCACACACAACTGACGGTACGGTAATCAGGCAATTTAAACAACAGAGGGAAACAACGGGCTTGCACGTTGTTTAGCCCCAAGCCCCATTGCTTAAAGTGTCATCTGAATTCAGCCCCCCTCTCTCCGTGGACTATTCCGTTTGGGGATAGAGTTCTGCTGGCTACAGTAGCTGAAAAAACCCCGGCCACTCTATACAGCCAGCAAAACTCACGGTGCATGCTGGAATATGGCTGGGGGACTGAGGGAGGGGGAGGTAGGAGAAGCTGCAACCAAAATGGCCACTACACGTTCGTAGCAACTGGGGCGTTTGCCGGTGCTGAGCAACGCCGGCTGCAGCATGTTGTCTGTAGAGCTCCGCCTGCCTAACGCACGGTCAGTACGCTATTTACCCCTCCGTTGCCTAATATGTTGTCCGAATTGAGCCTCTGTGTGAATTGGAGAGCTGTTTGATTCCTCCACAATCTAAATCCCTATTATTTAGGCTTTTTAAAACTTCACCAATGAATGAACAGTCAGAAGGAAGTCTCTCCTAATGTGTTTCTGTACAATTTACACAAAATCTGATTATTCATTAGCCTTAAGTCATTCATGATCACAGCTAAGGGAAAGGTACTCAGTGCCACAGCATATAAATAATAGTATTTTTCTAACTGAGAATATGATTTAATTCCAAATAAAAATAAATTATTAAACTTCCTTGAGCACACCTTTAAATATATATATATATATATATATATATATATATATAAAATTATTAAAAGCTAATATTTCTATTTAACAAAGTAAATTGCATTCCAGATTAACTGCAATGTGGAGAAAAGTGTTTGATGTTCATTGTTCCTTTGGTGAGTAAAAAAAAGTGAACTAGATTAATATTGACAGTTCAGTCCTTTTAAAACGTATGTTTCAAAGCATATTTTTGGTTGCTTGCTATACTATGGGTTGATTCCAGAGATACACCAGCAAAAGAAATTCTGTTGGTAGCTCTATTTTGCAAATTGTTGAACAAGACTCAGTGGAAATATTCATGCAACACAGCGCAATCATGCATTTTGACATGTGCAACACCTTATGTTAGCATCTTGTGTTAGCATCTTGAGACATTATGCAAGACATTATGCTGTTTCCAATGAATGCATTCAAATGTTTTTGACTGTATTTTGGGTGTTTTTCAGGCAGCAAAAAAGCCTCCCAAAATCCAGGAGGTAGGGTAGATACTTGGAAGGGTACGGTGAAGGTTTACAGTGGGGTATCCTTTGAAAACTTCTACTGTAATGAGGTGGTCCAAAGAATGTCTTTTTTTTTTTTTTTTTTTTTAAGAATTCTCTGCTTTTGAAAGGCAACCACCTTGTAAGCTTTCAAAGTTCTCTTCACCCCACCTGGGGTACTCATCCCTATCTTTGATCTGAATAAGCTCAGATGCTCAAGGGGGACAGGGCTTTGGACAGCCACATGAAAGACCTTGTCCTTGAGACTGCACAAGGCTTTGTGCTAACAGAAGCAACCTGCTGGATTTCAGTTTTACTTCCTCACTCAAAGATTTTGCACTGTCAGGAAAAACAACAACAACGATGCTTGTACTCCCTGAAGAGCACCTCTGTATTGAAACCAATGAAAAGAGATGTTTGCAGCAGGTCCACCATGTATACTACAGTCCGTATCATAACTGAGAAAGGAAGACATGTGCTGGTAGAAATATGCCTAAGCATCTCAGGAAAATACAGCTTCCAAGTATATATTGAGCATTAGGGATGTGCACGGCCGAAATTATCATATCATTATCGGAAATTCCAACATAAAAAAAATTCAAATCCAATCATATCAGGGGGTACCCGGATTTGATCCGATCGGAAATCCGATAAATATCGGAAGTTCCAATATGATGTGTTTTTCCCCATAGGTTTGAATTGGGGGAAAGAAAGCTTTCCCCCAATGCAAGTCTATGCAGAAAAACACTGGGCTGGCACTTGCCCTCCCTCCCCCCACTCACACTCCTTACCCACCTCTGCCTCCGCTGTCACAGCCATCACCGCCTCTGCCACCACCGCCTCATAGTACTGCTAAACAGGCTTTCCGGCCTGTTTGTCAGTACAGAGAAGTATAGAGCAGTACAGCTCTATACTGACAAACAGGCCAGAAAGCTTGTTTAGCAGTACTACAGGGCGGCAGCAGAAGGGAAAGCCCAGGTAAGGAGTGCGAGGGGGGAGGGAGGGGTCCCCATTACCTGGGCCTTCTGCGCCACCATCCGCTGCCATCCACTGCTAGGAACTACTGAGAACTAGGCTTTGCGGCCTAGTTCTCAGTAGAGTGAGGGCGCGCCAGGGGATGATGTCACACGGTGCGCCCTCGCTCTACTGAGAACGAGGCCGCAAAGTCTACTTCTCAGTAGTTCCTGGCAGCGGATGGCGGTGGGCAAGGCCCAGGTTAGGAGTGTGAGTGGGAGGGGGGAGGGAGGGGGGAGGGAGGGAGGGAGGGCCGGCCCTAGGTCCAATAATCCAATATGTCCGATAGTTATCGGACATATGGTTTTCAGATCAGATCAGATAAGGCCTGAGGGAATGTGTATCATTATCGTTAATTGGATGTCCCATAACAACCTTATCGGTTCATTACCGGCCATCGTAACAATACAATACACATCCCTACTGCGCATGTGTCCAAAGTCTCATGTGGCAGCAACACAACAACTCATCTTTCTATGTTGTATGTCTATTAATATGGCCTATTCTTAATGACCTAGGACAGGTGTTGCTTTCATACATTTTGGCATACAATTCTCTTTGGTTCTAGCAAACACAGCCAATGATGAGGGGTGATGTAGTTGTAGGCCAAAACATCTGGATGACCAAACTTTGCCCATCCAAGCGTAGGGGAAGCTAGTTTAACAAAATAATGTACAACAGAGATTGTATAATCTGCTCCTCACTAACCACTAAAAGTCAAATAAAAATGTTCTTCATCTCATTTGGGAGATATTGGGATGCTGATAAATGTCTGGAACAGTAGCAAGTCAATGGTGAGGAACAGCCATCAAGAACTAATATTTGTAATTAATTGTTCTATGCATATCTTTGCTATTCAAAAGTGATGCTTGGACAAGGATTTCAGGAAGCTGGTTTCAAGCTTGGAGAAAGGTTTCAGGAAGCTGATTGTAGAGATTACTTGTGTCTTGATTTCTTCTGAAATGTTCCATATGGAGCATGACCGATCAGAAGCATTATTTAAAAACTAAGTATAAGCTTATTTAGAAACTAACTGGAAGTTCATAGAATCATAAAATAGTAGAGTTGGAAGGGGCCTATAAGTCCATTGAGTCCAACCCACTGCTCAATGCAGGAATCCACCTTAAAATATACCTGGCAGATAGCTGTCCAGCTGCCTCTTGAATGCCACTAGTGTAGGAGAACCCACTACATCCCCAGGTAATTGGTTCCATTGTTGTACTGCTCTAACAGTCAGGACATTTTTCCTGATGTACAGCCGGAATCTGGCTTCCTGTAACTTGAGCCCATTATTCTGTGTCTTGCACTCTGGGATGATCGAGAATTGATCCTGGCACTCCTCTGTGTGACAACCTTTTAAGTATTTGAAGAAGACTATCATGTCTCTCTTCAGTCTTGTCTTCTCAAGGCTAAAAAGGCCCAGTTCTTTCAGTCTCTCCTCATAGGATTATGTTTCCAGACCCCTGATCATCCTTGTTGCCCTCCTCTGAAACACCTCCAGCTTGTCTGCATCCCTCTTGAAATGTGGTGCCAAGAACTGGACACAATACTCAAGATGAGGCCTAACCAGTACTGAATAGAGGGGCACCAGTATATTGTGCGATTTGGAAGCTATACTTCAATTAATGCAGCCCAAAAGAGCATTTGCTTTTTTTGCAGCCACATCACACTGTTGGCTCATATTCAGATTGTGATCTACAATAATTCCAAGATCCTTCTCACTTGTAGTATTGCTGAGCTAAGTATCCCCCATCTTGTAACTGTGCATTTGGTTTCTTTTTCCTAGGTGTGGAACTTGGCATTTATCCCTATTAAATTTCATTCTGTTGTTTTCAACCCAGCACTCCAGCCTATCAAGATCACTTTGAAGTTTCTGTCTTCTAAGGTATTAGCTATCCCAACCTATTTTGTGTCATCTGCAAATTTGATAAGTATTCCCTGCACCTCCTCGTCCAAATCATTAATAAAAATGTTGAAGAGCACTGGGTCCAGGACTGAGCCCTGCGGTACCCCCCTCATTGCCTCCCCCCAGTTTGATAAGGTACCACTGATAAATACTCTTTGAGTCCGATTCTGTAGCTAACTGATTGTGGATTCACCCAATAGTTGTTCCATCTAGTCCAGTTTTAGCTAGCTTGCTGATCAGTATGTATTGTCAAAGGCTTTGCTGAAGTCAAAATATATTATGTCCATAGCATTCCCACAGTCCACAAGGGTGGTTACGTGATCAAAGAATAAGATCAGATTAGTCTGGCAGGATTTGTTCTTGACAAATCCATGCTGACTTCTAGTAATCACTGCATTGTTTTCAGATGCTTACAGTTTGACTTCTTTCTAATCTGCTCCAAAAATTTCCTAGGGATTGATGTCAGACTAACTGGTTTGTAGTTCCCAGGTTCTTCCTTTATGCCCTTTTTGATGGTAGGGACGACATTAGCCCTCCTTCAGCTGTCCAGCACTTCACCCGTCTTCCATGGAAGCAATACAATTCTTTGGTTCTTACTCTGTTAAAGAATATTTCTTTTCAGAATAATATGGCTGGAATGGAAGCAAGCTACAGGGAGTTTTCCGGCCTTTCAAGATATTTTGGGGTACTCTCCTCCAGCAGCAGCCTGAAGAAAGATGCCACCATACAATTGGCATAAAACCTGCTACTGGCAAGGAAATCATGCAACGTCTAGCTGCAAACATAGAAACACTTTGTGTGCGTGTGTGTACAAACCTCATTGGAGTCTCCCTTATAACAACTTAAATATTAATAACCCAGAATCATACACTTCTCTCAGAGAAAGAACACTATTTTGCATGCTGTGACCGGATCCAGATCCCGAATCCAAGTCAGATCGGGCCCAATCCAGATCTGACAGATCGGGATCCAGATCAGATCGGGGGGTCCGTTCACAGCCCTACTACTTTGTATTAAACTTATCCATTAGGAATTATTGTGCAGCAAAAAATGAACATTTACAAGTGCACACACTCATTGCTTTACCAAACGTTTCACGACATGACATAACATGATGGCATCATAAGATTGCTACAGACTATGCAAGAGTTTAAAATAGTAATAGAAGAACCATTCTATTTTGAAGCTCTATTTTTTTGTTCTACCAAGTTTTTATTAAGCAGTGGTAACAGTTTATAACCTTGTGCTGAAATGTATTTTGTTTTCATTTCATGAAGCTTGAAGCTGCAATTCTACACACAACTAGCCAGCTTAAATCCTGTTGAATTCAATATGATTTAAACAGCTTACGTGTGCAATTGAAGCTGGAATCTGCAATTAGATGAGAGAAATCTAAATTGCTTTTTATACTCCAACTCACAAACTTCATTGCAGATGGTACTTTCATTATTTAATTTAATAAAGCAAAGTCAAAGCCTAACTCCTGTAGTTCCTATAATTTGTTTGTAAAGGACTTTGCATAATAAATGAAAGGATTTTATTACTTCTGCTCTATTCCATGTGAAAGCAACGTTCAACTGAAATTATACAATTAAAGGTGAGAAGAGAGTAATTTTCTGCAAAATCTCTCATGGTGGTTTTCCCAGCAGGAGTCCTGAACTTTTAAACACCTTCACAGTAGCAGTCTGTTCATTTATCACTCACAGGGTTTAAGGCATGGCTCTCTTATTTTAGCCTTCATTACAAAGTACAGCAAGACATTACAAAGTACAGCAAGACACTTTCTCTGAATGTCATAGGTCCATAGGAGGGTTGACATATAGGCAAGATCTCAAATCTAGCAATAGTCATTACTGCTAGACAGATAAATTGAAGTTAGCTAGATTCCTTGAAATTTATGCAGTACAAAATTCTGGCTTTCAATTGACTAGATATATGCCAAATTAAACACACATATATACATTAAATATTTGTACCGGGAAAAAGCATCTGGTAATCAGTCTCAGATAAAAACCTGGTTTTAGATATGGATGTTACCCATGCCTCTTCTGTAGCATGCAGAAAGGCAGTGAAATTCACTACGAGCCAGTGAGACATAAGACAAACAGCACGTATCCTAAGTCTTGCTTACCAGACTAGCCCTACTGTTATAAGCATATAGACTTGTAATAAATATAAGCAGAACATGTCAGAATGAAAATGGGAAGGTAGGCTGCCATAAAAACTAGGCCTAAATAGCCCTCCCTAATAGCAACACTAAATCAAGAAGGTAGACAGTTCCTGCCAAGTCCAAACTACAGATATGAACTGTAGAAGAATAGAAGTCGCTGTTCTCTCCTGCAAATAAGGCTCTATTTTTCAATTTGGGTCCTACCTACTAGATAGGAGATCTCTTTATTCCTTCCCCTATCTTCTGAGAAATGACAATGTCAGCAAGACAAGTGAAAAATTATTGCATGTTCCAAACATAACAGTTAGGCTTCCAATAGATGTCAGGAGAGTTGAAAACCCCCCACCCTAGACTTCCCCCTCCCTCCTTCCCATGACAGGGAGGTGCCTTCTCTCAGTTTCTGGGAATACCTTCTTCCCCTATGCACCACGGACCAGTCCATTCAGCATGCTTCCCTGACTCTGCTCAGTCCATGTAGCATTTATTTGCATGTCTAAATCTGGATCCAACCCACTGGGTGGAAGGAGAAACGGTTTATGCTGCAGAGCGAACAAGCTACAGAGGATAGCAGGGGCGGGGGGAAATACCATAGAGGGTTTGGGTCAGAGAACAAACTGTAGAAGAGGAGGAGAGACCTGTTGGAAATAACAGGAGAAAGCATAAATGTGTGCAGAGGAAATAGCAAAAGGTATTGGTGGGTATTCTCTGCCGTATGGATTTCTCTCCCCAAACCACTGTTTGCTATTCAGCCCCTCTCCAACACTCATCCAGGCTGTGCAAAAATAAGCATACAAACTCTCAACACTTATGGATTAAGTAAGAATGACCTGTTTGTCTGGTTGTTGTTTATTGAGCTACTCCTTCAGAAATAAGTACAAATCATACCAGACTGAAATGTAATTAAAATTGCTCCAATCAAATCTTGTGGAAACTCACAACAAATCTTGTAGTACAAACAACACAAAAGCACCCCCTTCCATATATATTTTAAACACCCTCACATATTTGTTTTCTCCATGCATCCCTCATTTTACACATGTGCACACACACAGTCAATCAATCAACCTACTTCTCTATCTACTGGAATGTTGAATGTGTAAAATGAGATAGAAAAATAGTGATCAGGTACTTTTGTAGTCTGTCCTGATATAAATGTGACTGCAGACAAATGGAATGTTATATAATATAATATATAATAACATGATCGCTTTTATAAGGACTGCAAAATACATCCTACCCATCAACATATTTCAGTTCAACTAAAGAACCATCAAGTAGAAAGAAAAAATGATTGACCTTGAACAACCTCAAATAAATGGTGCCTATAAAATGTGGTATATCTGTCAGCCTTTCTGCAATAGTAGTTTTAATGTACAGCTTCAGTTCTAAAAATAACCTTTAAATGACCACTTTATTCCGCTTCTGAAGCCAGAAAGACCACATGTTTTAGAGAAATAAATTCAATATAATGCATACATATTAATATTAATTAATAATTTTATGCACGACATGCTAAATTAATTACCAGTGAACTATTTGAGTAGATATATGCCCTAACTCAGGTTGTTTGGGGGCAGAAATGGCTTCATTATAAATATTTAACATGCTGAGGGATAGTCTTGCAGTGCTGGTCAACCATTCATTTCCTTTCATCCCCAGAAACTCATTTTTGTTGCACTGAACTGTAACAGATTGCAGTCAACTTAAAAAACAACAACATGATTCTAATGTACCTTTTCCCAATTTACTTTTCATCTGATTGAAATTATTTATTATGTGGTGCACACTATGTCGTTAAAGCATAGTCTCTTTCATGGTAGCCTATTTGTTCTATAATACTTTTGAGATCTTAATCTGCTTGAAAAAATATTGTAGCACACTATTCACATTAAAACATATAAATAGTGGAAAATCACAATTTTGTATCAGCAGTGCTCAATGCTAAAGGCAGTTCACTCCAGTGTGATTGCCTAGAACAGCTGTTTTAATGCATTCCGAAGAACACATGAGGATTCAAAGTGGGGCCAGCGCTACACCTGCTGTCCCTATCCCAAATGTTTCCATGCATGCTAGGCCCTGCCCATTGCTATCTGTGTTCAGTTGAATGTGTGGAATATTCTATTTGCATTTAGTTGAACATGGATAGAACCTCTGTTCAGTGAATGAAAGGATGGGTCTGGCACACAGGGACCACTGGAGATGAGGCCAGCATGCATGACCATGTCTTCTCTCCATTTTAAGCCCTCACACATTCTTTGGAATACCTGAAGAGGGCTATTGTGTTCATTTGTCCTGATTCTGCCTGGCAAAAATGTATGCAAGATATTGACAGACCACTCATCTACAGGAAACCCTTCTTGGTTTTGGAGATTATTAAAGTCTACCTACACATTTGTGAAGTCTTTAAGAGTGAATGGAGGAGAACATGCAGAATGCCCCAAGATGTGTGTGAACCAGGAACTCTGGTTATTGGGGTTTAATCATTGGTTCCAATTCTGGGTTCTCTCTCTCCCAATGTTCAGAGTTTCCGGTCCTCACACAACACTACATGTGGAAGCATTCATGTGGTGGGAGACAACATAGTTGCTAACTTCTGCTCGCTTCCAACAACCTGGAGTGGGATGCTATGACCTGTGAAACAAATCATAGTGAGCTGCAGCATCCCACACTTTCCAGTACTTGGCTCTCTTTCCTTCTCAGCCACACAGTGTCAGGTACTACAGGAGCTCATGCCTGATGGCAGGACTCCTTACTCTTCTATTTGTATCTCTTCTTCGTTGAGATTTGTAGTACTAAAACTCCAGTTTTCCTGTATATGCAGTAACTAGACCAATATTTGGATGTCTTGGTTAGTATAAGAGTTCTTCAGCTGTAAATTAGGTCAGCTTGTTTTATGTGTTGTTTTTGAAAGCAAAGGTGCTCACAATGCCAACTACTATGGAATGTCTGTATAACTGAACTCTAACTTTTGTTCAACAGGGATGATGACAGAAAGTTTATCTTATCAGAACAAAGAAAACCATCTTTGGGAGCATATTGCACTCCCTGAAGCGATAGTAAAGCTTACAAAATTATATATCACAGATGAAACACTGAAATTCAAACCTTAAGAATATCTTGGAAATAAATCCCACTCATTTTCATGGAACTTGCAAGAAATGTGCTTGAGATCACAGCCTAAAGTATGCAAACTTTACATAGGACACATAAAAGTTGAAGACAGTTGATATTGTAAATGAATGGATATCATCTATTGAATAATTTATTCAAAAGAACAAAACCCAACTTTTTCTTGTACAATCAGTGCATATTGACCTTGATATCCTGTGACGTAATCCTTACATTAGAGATTTCAACAGGGGTATGTGTGTGATTTTCATAAATGCACATTGATTTTTGAGTAAAACCCTGCAAATGTTCAATATATGATTATGATAGTACTGGTAGGATGAGCTCCATTATATTTGTGAGCAAGCATGGCTGGCAAAAATCTCTGACCTATGCAGATGGATTTTTAAATGGGCTGATATGGTGGTACTGATGTGAACAAGTCTAGGGAGCAAAAAAATACCAACTATAATGCCAACCTTCCATCAGAAGAACGCAGCCTCTGAATCTAATCCTATATGAATCACATATCAATATGACAGTATATATAGGAGGAAATGGAGCTCCCATTTGTAGTTTATTTGTGCAAGCGGTGTAATCTGTGCCAGGTACGTTTGGCAATATAATTTTTTTAAAATCCATTTATAATCAATTATTGCAAAACAATTTAAAGTAATAACTAATTATTTTAACAGAGCAAATATTAAAGTAGCCTATTATGATATTTCAAATTAATCTCGTCTTAATTCTTCCAACACAATTTTTTCTATGCCACCAATTTAGGATCAGTGTCAATTTGATAAATGACTTTATAGTAGATTAAAAATGAGAGCAAATGAGTAAATTACAGTTTCCTGAACGAGTAAATCTTGAGGTAAAGTTTTGGGGCTTGCGAGCAAGTTCTTGAACAGCTTGTTCATAAACCAGAAATGGCTTCCAAATTAGTAGTACATAAGTGGGGCCCTGCAGACAAATGTTGCAGTGTATCTATGGTGTGCATGTGTTAACTTCCCCCTCTCCAGCTCCCACAGTGTCAGGTATCATCAAAAACAGTAGTCCCTGCTCCAATTTTGTTCTTATTTCATGTACAATATTTATTTATTTATTTATTTATTAGTTGTCCTACAATTAAAAAGTGCAACCAGTCTCAGTGCAAGTCAACAGAGCATGTGGCTTCTGATTTGAGAGGAGATCTGAGGGAGCAATTTAAGTAGATTGACTTTTGCTGCAACCTGAGTACATGGGGGATTCTTGCCTGGCCATTCAAAACAGCCTCAGGCCCACGTCTGATCTGGAATCTTAACAATGGACTCCATTGCAGAGCTGTTGTAAATGAGTCTCAATACATCTCCACAACCTGGAATACAGGAACAACAATGAACTACACTGCAGGGTTGTTCTATATTGCTCTTTCAGTCCAACCTGAAATGCAGGGATAAAAGCAAAGAATAACACTGCAGGGCGGTTGCACTCTTTCACTTTGGCTGAACCGTCGAACTATAGCGGCATGCTAATGCCACTAGTTTTATTTATTTATTTCTGTTTCTTCCAGAGCAGTTCGCAGATGACACTGCATGCTTGTTGTAAGCCACTCAGTAACTTACCTATAGCAGTTCATGTAAAACACACTGCAGAGCTGTCATAAGTCACTCTGTGTCAGATACAGTCCTTTCCAATCTGCGAGAAGGAGAATGAACTTCATTTGATTTAGAATTTCCACCACTGGGGATTTGTTTTGTGTTTTTGTTTTTTAAAAAAAGTTTCGCACTAAGTAAGAACCGAGCTACAATAAGTAGGAAATATGAAGGTTGCTTACCTGTAACTGTAGTTCTTCGAGTGGTCATCTGTGCAGTCACACATATGGGCTCGCGCCGACGCCGAGCCTACTTCCGGGAAACTTCAATAGCTAGATAGAGTTTTGGCGGGAACCCCTCCCCCACCATCCATCGCGCATGCTCAGGGTTCCCGCTCTAATTTACCTCAGTCCTTCTGAGACCGCTTGGCCTCGCAACTAAGGCATTAATGTACGAAATCAAACAAGAGCATGGCGAATCAACTTGACGTCACAACAGCGATGCCAAGAGGGGATGGTGGGAGGGTTGTGTGACTGCACAGATGACCACTCGAAGAACTACAGTTACAGGTAAGCAACCTTCATTTCTTCTTCGTGGTCTCTGTGCATCACACATATGGGCGAATAACAAGCAAGACTTACCGGAGGTGGGTAGGCACGCTGCTTGATCACTGGCAAATCGAGGAGAGAACCGCCCTTCCAAAAGAGGCGTCCTGTCGAGCTCTGACATCGAGGCGATAATGCTTAACAAACGTGGAAGCATTAGCCCAGGTGGCTGCCTTGCAGAGATCAGTCAGCGAAGCCCCCTGAAGCAACGCCGAAGATGCTGCTTGCGCCCTAGCAGAATGTGCCGTCAGTCGAAACGGAGGGTCCCTTCCCGCTACCTGGTAGGCTAGCGTAATGGTTTCTACCACCCACTTGGATATGCGTTGAGAAGAGACAGGCAGTCCTTTGGATACTCCTCCATAACAAATAAACAACTTGCGAGATTTTCTGAAAGTCTCAGTTCTCGACTTATAGAAGGCTAGTGCCCTTCTAACATCCAATGCATGTAACGTTGCAGACAACGGGTCTGAGGATGGTTTGAAGAAAGTTGGTAGAACAATGTCCTGATTCACGTGGAACCTTGAAGAAATTTTCGGAACAAAACTTGGGTCCGGCCTTAGCACTACCTTGTCCCTAAAAAACTGTAAATAGGGAGGGTCTACTAGTAGCGCTGCCAACTCCGAGACCCGCCTTGCAGATGTTATTGCAACCAAGAAAAGAGTTTTAAGCGTTAACAACCGAACATCTATCGTGGCTAATGGTTCAAAGGGCTTTGACGTAAGTATGGTGAGAACTAATGATAGACTCCACTGCGGTACTGCCGGACGGATATTGGGGAACAAATTATTTAAACCTCTTAAAAAAGTTTTTGTCATGGGATGCGTAAACACGGAAAAACCGTCCACTAACCCATGGTTGGCCGCAATGGCAGACAGGTATACACGAATAGAAGCCGGCTTTAGCCCTGCCGAGTGCAGAGAGTAAAGAAAAGAGACAACGCTAGGTAAATCCGCGTTCACAGGGTCAAAGGCATTTCTCTGTGCATAATCTTGAAAACACTTCCATTTTTTATTATATGACAGCCTTGTAGATGGCTTACGAGCTGCCTCCAAGATAGTTTTCACACCTGGTGATAACGCGAGGTTTCTCCAAGACGCCGGATTCTCCACGCCGTTAGATGCAGAGTGTGAACCTCGGGATGCAGGATTTTCCCCCCCTCCCTGGACAGGAGGTTGGGGACACGTGGAAGGTGCCACACTTCCAATCTCGCCAGTCTGAGTAGCGGCGTGAACCAAGGCTGCCTTGGCCACCACGGAGCTATCATTATAGCATTTGCATTGCTGCGCCTGACATTGGCTACTGCCAAGGACAGCATGGGAAACGGAGGGAAGATATAAAGAAACCCCTTCGACCAGTCCCATTGCATGGCGTCCCCCAACGATGCTTGCCCTATGCCCGCCCTTGAGCAGAACGCTGGGCACACCGTGTTGGCAGCAGTCGCAAACAGGTCGATGCTGGGGGACCCCCAACGAGCAAATAGACGATCCAGGATATGAGGGGAGAGCTCCCATTCGTGGGTGTCGCTGAACGCTCTGCTTAAGTCGTCCGCTAAGACATTCTCTGTTCCCGCAATATGCAGCGCAGATAGCAGCACATTGTTGGAAATTGCCCATTGCAGAATGTCCATCACAAGACGAAGGAGGCGATGTGACCGCGTCCCGCCCTCTTTGTTCAAATACCAAACTACTGTGGTATTGTCTGTCAAAATGCGGACATGATGTCCCCGCAGGTGAGGGGAGAAAACCCGGAGGGCCTTTTTGACCGCCAAAAGCTCTAACATGTTTATATGAAGGCGGGCTTCTGAAGGAGACCATCTTCCTTGTGTTACTAGGTCGCCGTGGTGAGCACCCCAACCTGCTAGCGACGCATCGGTTGTGACCACGCGAGATGGGGCCGGAATGATAAACGGCATCCCCCGAGAGAGATTGTGATCGTCCGACCACCACCGGAGCGAGCTTCTTACAGACAGCGGTATGGTAAGTATTACTTTGTGGGGGTTTTGCAGAGGGGAGTAATACTGGAGCAGAAACTGTTGGAGAGGCCGCATGCGTAGCCTCGCCCAACGGACGACGAAGACGCTCGCTGCCATTAATCCCAGCAGTCTTAAAATTTGAAAGGCTGAGATTCGGTCTTTCGACCTGAGCCGTACTGCAAACTGCCGTAGGACCATAGCCCTGTTTGCTGGAAGAAAGGCTCTTCCCACAGCGGAATCCAGAGTAACTCCTATAAACTGTATTTGACGTGCTGGTCGGGTGACTGACTTTTTGTAATTTATTTGCAGCCCAAGCGACGATAGAAGCGCGATGACCTCGTGGACGTCGGCGAGCGCCTGGCTTCTGGATGCGGAAACGATTAGCCAATCGTCCAGGTAAGGATACACCTCGATGTTGTTGGATCGAAGGTGCGCACAAACCGCCGACATGCACTTGGTGAACACCCTTGGTGCAGACTTGAGCCCGAAGGGTAGAACGGAGAACTGGTACGCTTGGCGTCCTATAATAAACCGGAGGTAACGTCGGTACAACGGATGAATGGCGATGTGGAAATACGCATCCTTTAAGTCTATTAGCGTGAACCAGCTTCCCTCCCTTAACATGGGAAGAACTGATGCCAGAGTTATCATTCGAAATTTTCTGGTTCGTATGAACTTGTTCAAAGCTCTGAGATCCATAATGGGACGAAGGCCCCCGTCCCTTTTTGGCACCGTAAAATACCGGGAATAAAACCCGGAGTGTAGATGGTTTGGCTTCACCCTTGTTATTGCCTTTTTGCGAAGCAGCTTGGTGGTTTCCTGCGTTAGAACTAGTGAGGGTGGCGTAGATTTTATGGTACCAAGAGGAGGAGGGGCTTCGAACTCCATTTTGTAACCCTCTGCGATGATGTTCAATACCCAAGCGTCCGAAGTTATGGACGCCCAAGTCTGCAGAAAGGGTTGAAGCCTGTTTGTTTGGTCTCCGAGCTGTGCTGGCGTCAAGTCAAAGACGACGCTTGCTCGACAGTTGTTGCTTGTTGCGTTGTTGGAAACGCCCTGCGGATTTTCGCTGTTGGTACGACCTAGACGTGTCCGGCTGATAACGCTGAACCCTATCCAGCTGTTGCTGTTGCCTGTAAGGTACAGGCCTGTACCATCTACGTTGCCTAAAATGCTGCTGAGGTTGTTGAGAACTCATTTTCTTCGCCGTCATCCTGGCTTTGTGCAGGGTATCCAGCGTTGCATCCGTTTCAGAATTGAAAAGACCTTCCCCGTCAAAGGGAAGATCTTCGATCCGGTTTTTTGTCTCCTGCGGTAACATAGCCGAACGGAGCCACGCGTGGCGGCGCAATGCCACTGCCCCAACCATTGCCTTAGACAAACAGTCAGTGATATGGCGGGCTGTCGTTAGTTCTTGGCGTGACAGTCTAATGGCCTCTGCTTGAAACACGCGAGCTAGCTCCCGCTGATCGTCCGGAAGGTAGTCCGTCAAGGACGAAACCTTCTCCCAGAGGAACAATTGGTACCGCGCCATTAACGCCATATAGTTGTTTATTTTGACACCTAGAGATGTAGATGCATAAATACGCCGTCCATACGCATCTAATTTGCGGCCCTCCTTGTCTGTGGGTGCAGAATGCGTACGGCCTGACCTGCCCTGCGATGCTTCCACCACAACTGAGTTTGGCTTGGGGTGTTGGAACAGGCATGGTGCCTGATCCTGTTTAACTTTATAAATCGCGTCCAAGCGCTTTGAAGTCGGGCCTACTGTAGCAGGGTGCTCCCAAGACTGCTTTAAAGACTTTAGCAAGGCTTTAACCATTGGCAGAGACACTTGTGGAGATGGTTCCGTGGACATGACGTTGTAAATGCCATCATCCGAATCCTCATCAGGTTGTTGACAGTCTAGATTGAGAGACTGAGCAAGCCGCAACATCTGTTCTGAAAAATTCCCCATTTCCATTGTTGGGGATGCTCTGTCCTCTGTGCCGACCGTGTCCAAAGGGGAAGGCTCTGAAGGACGAGGAGATGGGGCTGACGATGAATCGGAAACGTAGTCTTCGAAGGATTGTGAAGGCTGCCGATGTCGAACTGATAACCGTTCCCGGACCGGCGGTAACGCTGAGGTTGACAACTCCCGATCATGACGTGGATACCTCGACAACGACGCCGTTCGATGCGGAGGAACCGGTGGTGGGGATTCCCCCACTCGCTGGCGAACAGGAGACTGGGTGCCCTGGAGCCGCCGACCCGTGTACGGATCAAAACGATAGCGGTCGTGACCGCTCGGCCTCGATTGGGCAGAAGGGACCTCCCACTCCCGAGATCGCGACCGCGACCGGGATATCGACATCGAAGATCTTTGTCGAGATCGATGCGCTCGACGCCGATGGTCCTCACCCTGACGAATGGGTTGTTGCGGTTCGGCCGGTAACGAGCGCTCGGTATCGGAGGCGATAAAGATTGGTCCCGGAGACGGCAACGAGCGCGAAGGCGACAGTGGCTGTTGCATCTGAACTATCGGTGTCGGAGGAGTACGCAGCGAAGACAACACAGAAGGAGTGCGCCTCTTCGATGCCGACGGTACTGGAGAGAGCTCCGGACGCAGGGACGACTGCGATGCGGAACCTATTGATGCCGTGCGTTGCCTCGACACCGAAGACTGCGTCGGTAGCGAGGCGGACTTGTGTACCATCGCTACAACTTTGACCGTTGAAGAAGACGGTACCGATGCCGGACGCTCCATCGACTTTTTCGTTACCGATGGTTTCGAAGATGGGCGCTTCTTCGCCTTTGCAGGAGCTGCTTTCGAAGCCTTCGATTTTTTTGCCCTCTTAACAGGAGGAGGAGATGAAGAGGGTGAAAACCCCGATAAAGATGCCGGCTGTCCACTGCGAGTATGAGACGAAGCCGGAGATGCTGGGGTCGAGAGGCCTCGACTCTCCCCAGAAATAGGCTCCTGCATTGCCGCCAGTCGAGGCTTATCCACTGCTGAGAGAGCTTTAGACCATAAAAGGCTACGAAGCCGGTCTGCTCGATTTCTCCTCGTCTGCCTCGAAAAACGCATACAGTGTGCGCAAGAGTCAACGATGTGGGTCTCCCCCAAGCAGAAAAGGCAGAGCGAATGGCCGTCAGTGAGGGCAATTTTAGCCCTACACCGGGAGCACCTCCTGAAGAGCGCGGATTGCGCCATAAGATGGTGGCTTAGAAATAAAACCACTGTTCTAGAGCAACTAATTATTTTTACTAAAAACTGTTTTTTTTTTTTTTTTTTTTTTTAAACTAACTAACTAACTATAACTATAGAAACACAACTCTATCTATACTAATAACTAAATAATCTATAAGTATTCTCTGTCTTACAGGTCAAGGATTGACGAGGAAGTCTCCCGCGAGGCTAACAGCGAAGCGGTCGAAGAAGAACTGAGGTAAATTAGAGCGGGAACCCTGAGCATGCGCGATGGATGGTGGGGGAGGGGTTCCCGCCAAAACTCTATCTAGCTATTGAAGTTTCCCGGAAGTAGGCTCGGCGTCGGCGCGAGCCCATATGTGTGATGCACAGAGACCACGAAGAAGAACTTTTGGTTGCTATTCTTTGGAGGTTTTTTTGGAGGCTGTTGACGAACTGTTGCTAAATGCCAACTGCATCAAAACATCATACTCTTACAGTGATTTACATGAGTAGCTCTCTCACTTCTGTCCCTGGGGACATTTTAAAATAGCTTCTTTATGTGGACAAAAGAACAACCTTCTCCTCCTCCTCCTCCTCCTCCTCCTCCTCCTCCTCCTCCTCTTCTTCTTCTTCTTCTTCTTCTTCTTCTTTTAACACTCCATGTCATTGAGTTCTTATGGAATTGTTTTGGAGTGTTCCACACACATACACACACACCTTAGGATTTTCTTCCCTGGAGATTTCCCTCTAAAGTATCGCCAAAGATCCCCTCCTACCACTATTAATAAGGGGCAATTGAAGAACAACATATCAGTTTTGTTTTTCAGACAGTTGCAGAATTATGAAAAAGACATTCAGTTTTTGATTTAAGTTACTGCGAGGTTTGGGTTTGATTGGAGGTTGGTTGATAACAATTTACTGGTTTGTCATCTGCCAGAGTAGAGATAAAAAGAATGGAAAGATCTTATGCCTCTTATTCAGGTATATAGCATTTCAAAGAAACCACATATTCAAAGTGCACTGCAGAAATTATATATATGCTCATATATGATCAAATGGCTGACCATGATATTTTTCATTTTACTTCAGCTGCTTAGTGTCCTGTTTTATTCATTCTCTAGAACTTCTCTTCTTTGATTCATCCATATTTTTTAAAACTCTTTTTCAAGATATCCAGATAACAAAAAGGAATGCTTAACTGATCATACATGAGACCCACATTGCACTTTAAAACAAATGTTTCTCAGACTTTCTGAATCCAAAAGCAAGGCACCTACCTGCATTCCCACAGCAAACTACTGCCACCAGCTGCCACTGTACCTCTGAAAAGGTTGGCTGTAACCATTAGTAAATCTACAGAGAGCATGCGGCCTTTCTGCAGCCTCCATGCCAACTAAACCAGAAATTATAATTTGAGAGTGTCATGAAATTACTGTTTACCAAATATAATATCCTATGCTGTGCTCTCATGGGCATGCCAATTCATACTATGGGACTGGGAGATTCTCATAATACTATTATGAACCACCACTACATTATGAACCACACATACATAACTAGGCGGTATACAACTTGAGTCTTCCCTGTCCTGGGCTGTACTTCTTGTCTCTGGCTTCAGAAGACTGACAGCTTGTTACTTCCACACTTTGAAACTTGACTGCTTCTTTATGGACCTCGACACTTTTATGTTTTTGAGAGTGAAAAAGAAAGCATGGAATAACGATGCAGACACCAGAGCTTGGACTAAACTAGGGCCTCTTTATTAAACAATAAGGGAGATTCAACTCCTCCCTGGATCTGCATGTGAAAGTGCAGGAATCTCAGGCCACTTGCCTGTCTTTATGGGTGAACCACTCTCCTAAGCCAGGAGTCGGATAAACCTGGGTCCCCTCTTATGCAACACTTTTGTAAGTGTGGGGAGACTGTCCTGCATCACTCCCCCTGGAGCCGTAAAACTCCCAAGTAGTTGAAGCTGGAGGATCTCCAAAGGCATATCATATTCTGACACAGGTGCCGTAAAGCTCCCTAGGAGCAGGTCCTCTGGATATGCCAATAACCAGAAGGTGCCAGAGTGCTCACCATCTCTATTGTGATATAGCAAATTCCCACACATCCTTACAGCAAATCAACTATGTAATCTCATATAACCTCCAGTATGGAGTAGGCAAAAACCTCTCCACTGTTTATCGAGAGAGAAAAATCCTACTTAGCCCTCCCTCCAAAGGGAGCGACTAGCTAAGTCCCATACTAGATGAAGGCAGGGAGGGACGGAGCCGGAAAGCCAGAGAGGTCGAGTTAAGGTGGGTCCAGCCTTTTATAGGCTCTGCTCCCACCCTTGCCTCACGTGGCCTGAGTGTACAGGACACACGAGGTCTTTACTCCCCTCCTCCCTACCTGCAAATGCCATTTTTCCTGCCCAAGCGTGCCAGCTGGGCGGGTTATGGATTTCTTTCATTTTTAAAAAAGCTATCCATGTGTGTGATTAGCATCACATCCTGCAGCAGTAACAAGCCAAGTGTCGTAAAGAAGCCCTGTGCCTGCTAATAATAATCTGAAGTTTGTGAAGGACTTAGGCTGATGAAAGATTTAAAATGTTTTAAACTTTTCGACTTTCTTTCATTGCAATTCACAAAGTGCTAGCTCAGCGCAAGCCTTGGTCACCAGGTTATTTATAAACCCATCCACATTTGGCTGTTGAGAGGAAGTAACCAAAACAATGAGGTGTAATTTATATGTCAAAAAATATTATACATACGAAGTCTACAATAAAAGGAATGCCCTCATTTCAGCCTACAGCAAATGTTTGTCGAATAGTTTATACCCTTAAATGTAGGGGTTTATAAAAGGAATACAGACATAATTTTAACTATACCAGCATAAACAGCACCATTATACTAATGTATTGCGGAGAGGTAGAGCGCAAGAGCAGGCAGAGATCTAGAAAGAATAATGCAAGAGGCAATGAATATAGAACATAAGGGAAAATACATCCGGACATAATTTCTAGTAGCGTATTCTAATATTTTCCCCACAAGATTAGGGTATAATGTTTTTCACTGTGTTAGAGTTTTTGGGTTTGTTGAGGTAACATTTTTCTTTCTTTTTTGTTTTGTTCCAGTTATTGTGCAAATTAAGGGGTGAGGAATAACACTAATGTGAAACTCTCACTGAAATGAATGGAAAATGCCAGGCTTTTTTGTTCAGCACTCTTTCATTTCAATGGAGTGTGTACATCAGACTTTCCTTCTGGATCCTGACCGAAGCCTATTCTCTAGCTCATTTCTTTTGACCCTGTACCATCTCTCTGGTTATCAATTAAACGTATATTGTTTGTTTTAAAAGTATGTGCTTGTATTATTAAAATGTGACCCAGGTATCTAACGGACAACAGAATGTTAGAGAGTAAGTGAAAGGTGGGAGGGGTTAGCGTGTGTGAGGAATTCTGAGGTTTTAAAAGGGGTGAATTGACAGTTTGAAGTAACATAGAGATTACAGATCAAAGAAAATAGTTATAGTGAGTAGGGTTTTAGGAACAGGATTTAGAACGAGCATGCAGGATAGGACCAAATATAGTTTAATTAATAATAATCTATAACTCTTCTTGTATTTAATAAATTATATTGGTTTATTCATAAACACAAAATCCTACATTTTGGTTTGCCCTATTATGCTACCAGATAAAAACATATTTCCCTGTTACTTCTCCTGTATTGGCAGAGGAAACCAATTAATCATATTGGGTGTCTCCTTTGACCCAGAGTAAAAGGGCTGAAGCTTTGGGTATCAGTGAGGACAACTGACCAAAGTGAAGGCAGATGTCCTGAGCAGTTTCTAAGTTTCGACAGGTGGAAACTGGAGAGGATATAAACTTGGGCAGAAATGTCACAATTAGCTTTTGACAACTTCTCGGATACTTTCAAATACTCAGGTCACATCCCAGAACTTGACTGGCCAATAGAACTGGATTAACCATTAGGCTAATAAAGCTATAGTCTTTGGGACTTTTATTTTTTTTAGGCCTTTGATTTCTTAGCTCACCCACAAAGCTCAATGGGTGACCTTGGGCCAGTTATTCTCTTAGCCTTATCTTTCTCAGAAAGTGGTTATTGTGAGAATAGGCATGACTTTACCTGATATTGCCACCCCTTGTGACGTGATCTGCCCTCAGGAACATCTGCTTATGCTTTAGGACAGCTGTCCTCTCTGTCACACAAGCTTCAGCTCGTTTTACTCTAGGTCCATGATTAATACAAAGGAGACATCCACTATATATACAACTGAAATTCTCAGCTGTAATGCACTGTATGTTGGGCTACCTTTAAAGACTGCAGGTAGCACAGAATGCAGTGTCCGGGTTATTGACTGGGATTAGGGGATGTGAACATGTAAGTCTAGTTCTTGCTCACCTGCATTGGTTGCTAATTTGTTTCTGGGCCAAATTCAAAGTGCTTGTTATAACCTAAAAAACCCGACATGGGAAGACTTTCCATATTGTATTGTTTTTATGGTATTTATTTTCATTTGTATTATTGTACTGAATATGGTTTATATTGATGGAGTGGGTTCTGTTACATTTATCTCTATTGTGTATGTCACTTTGAGATTGCTTTTTGCAGTGGGAAGTGACACATACGTACATTAAATAATAATAGTAGTAGTAATAATAATAATAATAATAATAACAACAACAATACACCATGCATCTGATGAAGTGGACTATAGTCTACAAAAGCATATAATATAATAAAATAAGCATTTATGTTGAATCCCATCATAAGTACCTTATAGTTATGTTGTTGTTGTTGTTGTTGTTGTTGCTGTTGTTATTATTGACAGGCTCTGTAAAGCATTTTAAAGTGCAATGTGTGAAAATTATCTTAGTACTATGGCTTTAAAGGTGTACTACACACATCAGAGTGAGTGCCATGTGGTGTAGAGGGAAAACAATCAAGAATGGCTCTGAGACAGGATATTCTAGGCCTTGATAATGGCTTGTTCTTCGTGTTTTCTTCACATAAATCAACAGACTCCTTCTGCTGCCAAAGCAAGGAGGCCTTCAGAGTTAAGACCTCCACCACATGACATTAATTGCATAGCATGTAGCTGAGCCCAATCATGCTCTTCCTTTAGTGTAACTGTGTATGACCCAAATTTAGATCCTCCTCTCCAAGTGTATGTTGGTCCCAGTCCAAATCAGGGCGATGCACAGTTACACTAAAGTAAAAAAACAAACAAACAAATGAACAAACAAAAACAATCTAAGTTACATGTTAAGCAATTAATGTAAAATGTAGTTTCAAGCTGAAAAACTGAAGAGTGTGTTAGGATAACAGATCAAGGTCTACACTGATGAAACATTTAGTGTCCTTGCAGATTTCTTTATCTAATATTTCAAGTTCACAAGTCAGGGCTGGTATCAAATATCTATGTCAGAAAAACCCAGTATATTTGCTAAAGAACTTCACCAATTTGTTGAGCTCAAATCCTTCTCAGATGAGAGAAATGGTGATGATAGCAAATCCATTTGATTGTACCACATTATCATTGAATCAAATGTGATAAATTGTTTTCCCAAATGTTGAAAATGCATTGCTGCCGTAATTGCGGCAATGATCACTAAAGGTGCCTCTACAAAAGGCATTTAAAGATCTTTCAAGGCGCATTAAAATTTTGACCTCTACAAGAGCGGAGCGCAAATCGGGGGTTGAGGCGCGTTTTCTCTCCGATTATGCGCATTATCGAATGCGCGTTAAATAGCGACTTTTAATTTACTGTGGCCATTACAGCGCATTATGCCCATGTGAACAAGCGATTCTCCGCATTAAACACCTCTAAAGCGCATTTCATACAGCCGGTAAGATAACCAATTTTGCGCTTAACTGCCCCCGCATACGGTGGTTTGCTTTAAAAGCGATTCTGAGAAGATGCGCATAATCAAACAACCAGACGCCAAACTGAATCCTTCTAGAGGGGACCTAACTGTAGCAACGAACATTCCTTCTCTTATCTAAAAAGGATAAAAGATGTCTCTTATCCACCATGACTCAAGAGCATCTCACTGCTTTGTCTCTCTTTGAGCAGTAGAAATTAATTTGCCAGCTCTTTGAATTATGACATCATCCATGACATTGCCTGAGCCAAAGCTAGGATTTTTTTTTAAGAAGAAGTGACTATAGGGAATGATTTATGCTCAAAATGTTCTCTTTGATGCGAATTTTTAACTTTTTAAAAGATTATTTGTTTGATGACTTCATGATTTTAATTTGCAATATGGAGCACATACTATGCAGTGGGGGGGGGTACTCCACTCCGAATATCCGAGGCTTCGACGAAGCTTTGAGTTTTGGGAGTGGAGAGGAGATGGTTAACAACCCATCAAATACCCACGAAGTGGAGAGGAGCCCTGCTGAAGAACTGCTCCATTTTCAGATAACCATTCCATTATCGTCTATGTAAATTTAAAAAATGCTTACAGCTCTGTCATTCTTAAAGATAAAAAGATGGAACTTGGCACCATGGTAGCTCTTAAGTAGGGAATTAGCCATGCCAAATTGGAAGCAGATCCGTTCAGGCCTTGACTTTTAGTAATAGTGTGATCTTTACTATTTTTCAAGCAACAGGTATTTGGGCTCCAGGCACTGTCACGAAGACTGAGAAGGACTTCTTCTCTCCCTGCCCCTGTCAAGGGCTGACGGTAAGCACTGAATTTGGCTTGAGGCCTTTTAAAGCCTCTCCTCCTCATCATAATCCATGTTGTCCAAGCAACACCTCAGTCATTCAGCAAATCACCAAGTAGGCAAATTCTGATAGGCTCAATTGATCCTTGGAGTGTGGTGGAGCTTTTTCTCATCACTGAAGGGAGTGCATGGATCTACCCAAAGTTCAACGCCCAAAGCGCCCGGTACAAACTTTGGTTGTTATGCCAACTATGCCCATTCCTGGATAAGAGTAGCTTATCCATGCATTGGTAACCTCATGATTAGACTGCTGCAATGTTCTCTACTCTGAGGGAAGCTCGGAGGATGGCAAATAGGGAGAGGGCCTTTCAGTGGTAGCCCCCCAACTATGGAACGATCTCCCTGATGAGGTTCGCCTGGTGCTAACACTGTCATATTTTCTGCACTGGGTTAAGATTTTTCTTTTCTCTCAGGCATTTAACAACATATGTTGAGCTTTTTAACTGACCCCTGGATAGTTTAAATGATATGTAGTTTGTTTTTAGACTTTTATGTTTTTAATTTTTTATATTGGTTTTTAAATGTCAATGTTTTTAATTTTTGTAAACCACTCAGAGAGTTTCAGCTATGGGACAGTATATAAATGTAATAAATAAATAAATAAATGTGGGGCTGCCCTTGTGCATGGTTCTGCAACTAGTGCAGAATGCAGCAGCTAGAATGCTCACTAGGACACCCAGCTGTGCTCACATAACATCTGTGTTAAAGAACTGCACTGGCTGCCTATCAGCTACCGAGCCACGTACAAGGTTATGTTATTATCCTATAGAGCCCTAAACAATTTGGAACCAAGATCTGTAGCAGACTGCCTTTCTTTATATATACTCAGTTGACCGTTAAGATGGTCAGAAGAGTTCTTGCTGGTACTTCTGAAATTAAAGGAATGACACCATGCAATACCTAGACAGTGGGACTTCTCAAAATCCTCCCTTTGGAAAACCCTCCCCATGCAGTTCAGGAGGCAAAAAAAGTGGCATCTTTCAAATGCCTTCTGAAAATGTACTTATTCACCCAGGCTTTCCTGGGGTTGTAATTAAATTAATCACACTGCTCCATCTTACTGCTCCTTGTATTGCTTTCACTGTAATTGGAATTGTTTTAATATTGCATATTAAATGTGATTTTAACATTTATATGTGAACCACTTAGGGATTTTATTTTATTTAGCAGTATATACATATCACAGACAAATAATAAATAATAAAATAAAACATACTTTGAAACAGTTATATTTAAAACAACTAAACAATTTGTCGAAACAATTGTTTTACTATAGAACACAACTGCTTTTTAAAACAAGTTTTTATGCTATATAGTTTTACAATATGTTTTAGTTTAGAAGACGAAAAGCATAATTTACATAAGCATAATTTACATAACAATATAATGGTTATCTCAGCTATGGATCTTTAACACATTCTGATGGTATATAGAATAGTGATTATGTCTTAGTAATTCCTTACCGTTGAGGTAATCACATGAAAATTTTTAAACAACTGAAGATTCTTAAATGCTTCAGTGCTTCATATACTGTAATGTATTTGACAAAACCTACGAATTGTACAAAACTGCTGTCTGGCGCTCTTTAATGATCTATCTCAGTTGTGTTTTTGACATTTGTACCCTTACCTTACTAACGTACACTTCAAGGTTTTAATAACTAGATTAAACTAATAACCCACCAAGTGTTGCTGCAGGGTACTATTTTAGATGACACAAATCATCTTTCACTGGGCACCATTTATAGTTCCCAACAAAAAATGACTTTTCAGTAAACCACTGTTTTGCAAACTGGGGTTACATTTATGAAGTATCGTTCAATTGCCATACCAGTCTTCTATTTGAAAAACATGCATTAGTTCACATAGCTAATGACCCTTTACTTAAAAAAAATGTTAAGCTAGTTTATCATTAAACTTGCTTGATCATATACATTTTTGAAATACATTCTCTGTGTTCTGTTTAAGGCCATGGTTGTATTACAGTATTATTTCACTAGTAGCATAAGAGAGAGCCAGTATGGTTCAAGTGTTGAATTTTGGATGGAGATATCAGAGTTCAAATCCTTACCCATCAATGTTTACAGGGTTACCTTGGGTCAGTTATTCTTCAGACTAATCAGCCTCACAGAATTGTTGTGAGAATAAAATGAGGTAACCCAAACCATGTACACTACATGGAGCTCAATAGGAAAAGGGATATATTACCACATTCACACTTCCCAAACCTACACATAAACCAGAATGCAGTTTACTATTGAAAGTTATACATTTTTGAAGGTTGCAATGCAGTTCACAAAATAATATTAATAATCATAAATGTGCACAAAAATCCATGCAAAGTTTCATGCAACCAAAAAAAAAGAAAAGATAATCAAATTCTGATATGGAAATGTGACAGACAACAAACAATGAAAATCCAATGCAGGAATGAGATAGTGGCACAGCGGCAAGAATGGGGTTCTGGACACTGCCATGCTTCCTTCCCAGACGGAATGTGTCTAGTAGACCTAGCACAGGGGTCCCCAACCCATTTGGACCCATGGGCATATTTAGCAATTTGAGAAATTGCTTGGTGGGCACCACCACAAAATGCCTAATCAGTGGATCACCACTTTGGCATCTACCTATTGCATCTATGGATATTAGAATTTATTCAGCAAAAAAAGTTTGTTTCATGTTTATTGGACACCACAACATCTCTTTAATAAGGGATTGTCTAATTCAGCTAATTGCTGGTGGTACAATTCAGCTAATGCGTCTTTTAAACATATGTTGGCAATTCCAGTTGTTGTTTCTTTTTAGAGGCAGGTTATTACACATATAAATTTTGTTCTGTCTTTAATATGAATATTTACCGATCCTCAATATTCACTGATCTACACATTCTTTTAAATTATTTACCTACTTCATGGAAATTAACAAATGGTCAGCATCAATGGATCCTCTGCAGCCTTTTGACAGCTAAAAGATACTACAACATTGGAAGGATAAACACTCACTTCCTCTGATGCAATAGATTGAGATCTTAAAATGCTTTCAATTTGCATGGGTAGCACATAGATAGACATCAAATGGATACTTATTTGGATATTTGGTCAGCTTTTCCTGAACCCTACATATAATTGACAGAAAACTGTGTGTATACCATACAAATCCATGTATGTATATTCAGAAAGGTAATAATAATAATAATAATAATAATAATAATTTGGGTGCCAGCAGACATCATGTTGGAAACCCTTCCATTGGTTCTACTGTAGGTCCCCATAGACACTGTGTTGGAGACTCCTCACATATCCCATATTAATTGACAACAAATGATTCAGCGCGATTGAAATCTGAATATTCCATTTTGGAATACTGCTGGATAGAAGGCTAAAATGAAGGATAGTAGCTTTGGTGAATTCATTAATTCTTTTAATGTTTGTTGTTGCAGAAACCTGGGCTAAAGAAAAAATGAGATAAAGGATTTTCAGCTAGAATGACAGAAACAGGTACTTCTATATGAAAAGTACACAAAGTACAGGAATTGCCTGCCTTGTCTCCTCCTCACTGATTGTAACTATTACTTAGCTGTCCCACTGTAATCCGACTGCTATAGCAGTCCTGATAAAATTTAAAGTTTATAGTTATTTTGCTTTTTAATATAAACCTACCACCATTACATTCTAGGCAGAAAGTGAAGGGCAGCTGGGATAAATTGAACAATATTTTATGATGATGAAATCTCATTATTCTTCAGCTCATTTCATCATTGCTAGAGATCTTAATACAAGGATTGGTCCAGACAATGACACATTATATTCTTCTAAATACTGGCATTTGAGGATTTTGAATGGTTGTCCAATAAATTTTACCAGACTCTCTAAATATCAAAGAATCAATTCCTCAGATTCTTGTTTAGTTCACTTTATTAGATGTATGAAACTGATAACTTTAAATGGAAATCAATCGATTGATCAAAGATGACAATACACCTATATTTCAAGTAGAGGAAGCAGTTTGATCAATTATAAGATAGCATCAGGATCAGCATTTGACCTTCGTAAAAAAACTGAAGTGGGGGATCAGCTTGAGAGTGATCATTTGCCATTGATTACTCATTTGACTATCCATTCCTCTGTTCATTTAGCTTTAAATCAGTGTTCTTATACATTTGAATTGGTTACCTCAAAAAAAAAAGTTGAACCACGGCTTTAACCACAGTGACCAAGGCAAAAAGCCTTATTCACCATGGTTTAAGCCATGGTTTAAGGTGTCTTCTGAACACAGCCCGGCTTTTTAGCTTAACCGCCGTGGTTCAAGCCGTGGTTTAAGGTATCTTCTGAACGGGCCCTACGTAATCCTGAAGTCAGCAATAATAGCTCCTAAAAGGGAAAATGACATCTGCAATTCTTTGACCATTTAACTCTTGCTCTTCAGATGAATATCACTGTTGGTAGGGTACAGCCAAATCTAGTAGTTTGATCAGGAATATGCCCTCATGGGTAATAAAACCCTGAATAATGTATCTCAACAGTATAAAACATAGGGGTCCAAATCTTTACCTCAGGCTTATTATGATTTGAGTAGTTATTTGCCAAAAGAAAACTGGCTAAGAGTGAAAAATGGATTTTACTTACATGTACCACCTTAACAAAGGGCACAATACTATGGGATGCTCCCTGGGTACTTGTAAGCCTCTGAACTAAGAGGCTTATGTAGGCTGACCATATGAAAAGGAGGACAGGGCTCATGTAACTTTAACAGTTGCAGAGAAAAGGGAATTTCAGCTGGCATCATTTGTATGCAATTAGTATCTGGTGAAATCACCTCTTCATCAAAGCAATTAAAGTTGCAGGCATTATACTAGAGTGACCATATACAAAAGAGGGCAGGGCCCCTGCAGCTTTAACTGTTGTAATGAAGAGGGAATTTCACCAGGTATGAATTGCATACAAATGACACTGCTGAAATTCCCTTTTCTCTACAACTGTTAAAGTTATATGAGCCCTGTCCTCCTTTTCATATGGTCAGCCTAGCTTATGTGTATCCAAAGCAGAGCAGACAAATGATTTTGGCCATCTAGTGGAGGCTTCAGGAAACAGGAGGAAAGGAGGCTGGGGAAACTGGATATCTCCTCCTCTACCCACCCCTGGGACTCTTCCTTTTCCCCATTTCCACACTCTATTTTGTGAGCGCAGGGAGGCAGCCAGCGCAGTTCTCTCTACACTAGCTATGACAGGGAGAGGTCAGAGAATGTGTTTTCCTGGCTCCCAGCTCAGAGCCCTGTCTATGAGCTTGGAGCTAGAAATCCAAACAATCCTATGTTCCCCCCGATTGCTCCCTAAATAATTTTGGTGGATAGTTATTGGGGCCTCGATGGACTATCAGGAACTCCTTCTCTGCTGTATTTCTACACCAATTTGAGAAAGTTATTTATCCATAATTTTTCATGACCCTGATCATTCTTTTTGTATAACATTCAACTTCCCTTTAATGCTAAACATGGTATCTGAAACCTCTGGTGAAATTCTTGATCTGATTTCCCATCTTAAATCTGGCAAAGGACCTGGCCCTGGTTTTCCTAATTTGTTAAAATCTAACCCTGAATGGTATGTTCCCTTACTCTTAAAGCTTTTTACTTTTATTAATAGAAATTGGAATATTCCCGAGCAAATTATTATCCCATCAGCCTTCTTTCAGTTATAGGAAAACTTTATGCCAGGTTTCTAAAATAAAAGCTTTTATCATTGATGGAAGATAATATTATTGGGGAGGAAAGGGTTAGGGTTTAGAGGAGATAGCTCAACTTTAGATCATCACTGTGTATTAGCACACTAGGCAGAGAAGTATACTTCAGTTTATGGTGGAAGGCTTTTTTCTGCTTTTATTGATCTTAAACCAGCTTTTGACCATGATCATTACTATGGCCCAAATTAAACAAAACCTCTATAGGCAAATGTTTACTATTTCTTCTTAGATGTCTATACATCAGACGTCTAGCCAAATAGGACATGGGTAACTGGGACAAGACACAAAACCAATTTCTGTTACTAGACAAGGCTTTATTTTGGCTCCCTTACTTTTGAACCTATTTCTAAATTATCTGTCTCCTCATTTTCAAGATGTTGAGACTCATATCCCTAAATAATTTACTGTTAGAATCCCCCTATTGTTCTACACTGTTGGTGACGCTTCTTTCCTTGTCCAGAATAGGTTTAAATCACTTATTAGCGCTTACTGCTCCAAGGAAAGTTTGATAATCAGTTATAACAAATCCAAGGTTTTGGTGTTTACCAAAGGCTGAAAGAAATACAAATACAAAAGAGCAAGTTTCACAAATAAGATTTGGTATACAAATGCAAAGCAATGGAAGCAAGCAATTATTTCAACTAACTCTAACCAATAAGCCATTTCAAGGTTTTCTGTATAACATGGTAATTTTATACATTCCTCTATCCAAGATTATAAATCTAAGTCTTTGGTTCAGCTTACCTTTAGCATTCCAATTTGGATTTCTGTGTTTAACTCTGAAGTGAAAGAGTCAACTCTAGTTTTCTTAAGAAATTGATGGGTTTGCCTCCCTGTGTGGTGAATGCAGTTATTTATTATCTGGAAGTGGGTATTCCAAGCTTGAATAAGGGCATCATCAGACCAGGGGAGGATATTTGCATTTCTTACCGTAGCTATGGCCTCCCGCTACTGTCCCACAACAGTAATGATCTCTTTACATGGGGAGAGAAAGAGGAAGCAGCAATGACCAAGTGGCCCATTCAGTGGGCATTTTTATTGTGCTGCTTTTCCTGCACACAGCAGGAAATGGCAGCAAGTTTCATTTTAAAAAAATAAGTCAGATTTTCTGGGTCTTTTTCGTGACAGAAAATCAAGCAGAAGGAGTGGGATGCATGTGGGAGGCAGACAGCGTTGTCTAAAGGATGCACAAAAAACTGTGAGTGGGCAGTAACGAGCTCTAAATGTCCTAAAATGGTGACTACATATAGTGTTGTTGCTAGTTATATAAATTTATTGCTTTCAGACTCTTTTGTCAGTCAGTGGATGTAGAAGATGGAGAAAAAGATTCTTAGGCTGGGTTTTTCTCCTGAGGTTTTGGTCAATTATGGTTTAAAGGCAGCAAAATTCTCTGTTATACAGCTACAGTATCTGAGAACTGCAGCTGATAAATCTTGTTACCCACTACTCTGAAGTAATTCTTTAAAATATGGAATTGTTAGAGCTTCATATCTGCATATATTAACTGTTTTTAAATAGAGGAGAGCATTTAGCCTCGCTCATTTCAGGATTCCCTTTGCATTGTTAAACAGATGTTTTAATAGGATCCCAACTAACAAATGTCTGTGTCTGTCTTAAATTAGAGTAATTGAGTCTGTTGACTTTGGTACTGTAATTTGTATAGAGAGGCTGATTCTCCCTCTACTAAGAACTTTCCCAGGATGATCTTCCAAAGGGCTGATATTGTTCTGCCTAAGGGACTATTCATCCTATATTACTGAGAGGGTTGCAGGTTTCCTTATTTGTTTGTTTTTACTTCAATACAAATTAGGAAAAATGTGTTGTCTCCTATTAAAACCTTTTTTTACCTATTTGTTCTTAATTAGTTGTATTTGCTGTTTGTACAGAAATTCTTATAAGGCTATTTTTTCCTATGCGAAAGTAATCGAACACATCACAGATTTTGCAACTATGAATCTGCAATCCTGAATATTAACTAAGCAGCAATTCAAATACAAGTATTTAAGAATGCAAGCTGACTTCTAATGAAATGTGAGTATTATAGATGTTATGCTATTGAAATATAGGTAAGCTGAAACATTACATAAATTAGGCTGACCATATGAAAAGGAGGACAGGGCTCATGCAACTTTAACAGTTGTAGAGAAAAGGGAATTTCAGCCAGTGTCATTTGTATGCAATTAGTTCCTGGTGAAATTCCCTCTTCATCACAACAGTTAAAGTTGCAGGGGCCCTGCCTTCTTTTGTATCTGGTCACTCTAGTATAGTGCCTGCAACTTTAACTGTGGTGATGAAGAGGGAATTTCACCAGGAACTAATTGCATACAAATGACACTGGCTGAAATTCCCTTTTCTCTACAACAGTTAAAGTTACATGAGCCCTGTCCTTCTTTTCATATGGTCAGCCTACATAAGTAAACAAGCAATCTTATGGCACTGCAGTCTAGCTTTAATTTTTTCTACTGGCACACATTAATATTAATTGTAGTGATGTTCAAAGTGCCACACTAATTAACTCTATGCTTTGATTCTATTGTGAAATGTTACAAAATATATAGATTAAAAATATTCATTCAATTCACACTTGCCCTACAGCAGTTTATATTTCAACCCACTATAGCAGGGGAAATCAATGTGGCTAATTGACTCCTGTTTAAAAAATATCAGCAAAAGGAAATCTGTCATATTAACAACATGCCAGCAAAGTCTGTCTTTCTGTATAACTACACTGAAACTACATATAGCTGACAAATAAAACATTGAACAAAAACCATTGCTGCATTACATGAGCTTGAAAACAAGTTTTGAAATTATAATTGACTATGCTGGTTAGTAATTCAGTCAATTGACTATGCTGGTTAGTAATTCAGTCAGATCAAAAACCTGCTGTGACATGTACAATTTAAACCCAGTTTGAACTTAAATATTATAATTCAAGGTTATATACCATTCTACTGCTGTCATAATTATTGGGGGGGGGGAATCTACCACTCAAACTTCTCTTCACACAAGCAGCTATTATGGTTTCATATTCAACTTTCAAACATTACATGACCCACTGAATGTCATTAATTAATTAGTGAACACTTCATTACTAACTGGTTCACAATTTATTTTAAACACACTTTTAAATAGGAGATTCCAATTAAAGTTGTAGATGTCCTATGGTCTCATTTAATTCTATGGTTCTTTGTCGGAGGATGAATAGCCTCTACTGAACATACCACATTAGATGTGAGCTGAGCTCAATTAGTTTGTGATATTCTGCCAAATTGTTCATTACCTGTCATAGTAACACCAATATCACTTTTTAAAGTTGAGCTCATCGAATCTACATTATTCTCTTAGTAAAACCTCATTACACGGGTACATCATTACATGGGTAAAAATAAGTAATCAATTCAATGCCAACTTGCTACTAAAAAGCAAATGTGGGATGCCAAATAAAATTAACTTAGCAACCAATGTAAACTAGGAGACCTCAAGCATATAACCTATTTTATATTATTTGCCACAGTTTAAACCAATACCATTGTGTAAATCTAGTAAATAGATTGTAAACAGGTTAGAGCTGAAAATATATAGCTAGAGTACTCAGCAAAACATATGCAGGCTTGATCAAGGCTCATCAGCCACACCAGCCTTGAATGTGGAGTAGCTAATTCCCACCCCACAACACACACACACACACACACACACACACTGCTGTCAATAGGGTAGGAATTGAAACTTCAAGGATACTGGGCTTCAAATCTGGCAAAACTGATATTTGCCCTACGCAGCCTTCAGACCTGGTTAATACAAGCCAACAGAGCTGGAGATGAGATGGGAGATTCAGGATTGTTCTGTCCATCATCAGAGAAAGAGAACCCATCCACTAGTAGGTCTACCTCATAGGAGTTCTGTCACCACATAGTTTATGAATGTCCAAAGATGCCAAATCAGTAGACCTCCTTACATGGACACAGGGGAGTTTAGTTCCAGTTCAAAGGCTTATGTCTGAATGATTCTGTCAGGGTTGTGTTTGTTTGTTTTTACAAAAGAAAACTCCCTGGTGACAGTTCAATTCACATTTGTGATAGTTCATATAACACAACCACAACACCTCACTGTATATATCACAGCATTTAAATTTTGAAATTTTACTTTCAAAAGACATCTGATAACTTCAAATACAGGGGAAATACCCCTTTCCTCCATATGTCTGGCCAATTGCCACTAGCAGGATGTTTCACATCAAGTCTCCTCTCACCCAAAGGATCAAAGGCTAGCTAGCAAACTCCTCACTGTCAAAGCTAAAAATGATATTAATATATGAAAACCGGAAAATACTAAGTTGAAAGGCAAATTACCTATAACTTATTAGCATGCAAGCAATTATAATTAAGAGGTTGGTACACTTCTATTTTTATGCTCCAAATTTTTTCAGTTTTTATATTGCATAGCTACGATTCCTGAAGAGTTATCAATCAATTATACTACTTTTAGAGGAGTTTACAAGAATGTATTCATTACTCAATGATTGCAACATCAGGTGATGATTCATATATGTGAAATGAGCTACCACAAACACCAGAGACAGAGCTTATGTATCATCTAAGGACATATTGAGCATAATACTATTCAATTGAAGTACCTTCCTGGCACATATAGATGTGAGACATCAAGTGAATGTTGTCAGCATAGGTGATTCTTGACATTTGAGAAGGTGCAGTAAAGAACACAAACATTCAAATGACAGAGCCAGATATGAAGAACTCAGGAATAAGGGCACCATAGGTAAAGTGGTAAACAGTACATAAAATGAAGTACTGCTATTTAACACATTAACACTCCTCCATAGCTTGCTGCTGAATAGGAAAAACAAAACCCTGACATGGGACCATGCTATGTGTTGAAGATAATGGGCCAGTTTGTTGCAGTTCACTGTTTCTTATTCAAGCCAGGTGGGTTGTGGTGTAAATTTTGAATATTCAAGCTGCCGTGGTGGGCACTGTGGCTTATCATGTCATGCAAACCAAGCAAAGGCAGCTTATGCAAAGGTTAAATAAAGCTTTTCCCGACATGAACCTACCCGGACACTACGTTCAACATCTAAGGCCTTCCTCCAAGTGCCTACTCTGAGGGAAGCTCAGAGGTCGGCAACAAGGGAGAGGTCCTTCTATGTGGTGGTCCCCAAATTGTGGAATGATCTCCCTGACGAGGCCCACCTGGCGCCAACATTGTTATCTTTCTGGTGCCAGGTCAAGACTTTCCTCTTCTCTCAGGCATTTAGCAATATCTGAGGAGCCTGGGTTTGTTTTGTTTTTGGGTTTGTAGCTTTTTGGGTTGTTACAGTGGTTTTAAATGTATGTATGTATTGTGTGTATGTTGTATGTTTTTGCTGTTTTAATTTTTGTATATTGTTTTTAATTGTTTTAATCCTATGTAAACCACCCAGAGAGCTTCAGCTATGGGGCGGTATACAAATGTAATAAAATAAAGAAAGATCCCAACACAGTACAATAAGCCATGACGATCACTCACCAAGGGTTGAATAGTCAAATGGCTGGCTGGCATGACTTGAATCCTGAAATCTGTGATCAGAAGGATCTTCTTTCCCTCATTCCCTGAACCCCACATGCACTTCCACGCATTGGTAAGATTACTACGACTTAAATCTACCATGATGGCACGTTTAAGCCATGGCGTGTGCTGGAGGCTGCTTGACATGTTATCCAAAGCCAGGCAGCATACTCATTTGTGGGGGAAACAACCCTCAAATAACCCATCAAGCAAGTTATGTCACCCAGGTTCAGACAACACGACATGCAAAAAGTGTCCAGCATGGACCACAGCTTACCAAACAGGGCCAATGTAAAAGAATCTTAATGCAACTGAGCAGTCAATTAATAAACCTTTATTGCATTCTTTCAACATCACATTGCATTGCGTGTACTATCATGAAAGAAGAGGATAGGTGAGGAAAAGTCCAAAATAAACAAATTGGATTTTGTATGCACAGTTTACTACAGCGTATAAAATTCAGTTCTCATACGTATAGACTGTTGTGGGTCCCATTCCCTCCGGCATTCACATGTTCTGAAAAACTGACATGGGACACCCAATCAGTGAGACTTCTTTTATTCAGGGAAATCTCACGGTAAAATGCTTCATGATTACACACTCCAAAATACATAAAACAGATTGATGGTCAGAAAGCTTTATGCTCCAAGGTAACGTACAGTCAAAATGCTGCTCACTACAATAGCAACCCGGTTTCCCAAATGCCATCTCAACGGTTTCAAAAATGGGCTCCAAACTCGACCAAGGGAGGGGAAAGATTCCTGACATGATCATTCAGGCAATCACAATGGGGAATTCTTGAAAAGTTTAACAAACCACCCCAAGGGAGCTAATCCAAACGCAGCCACACATTGGTAACTCAGGGAACATGGCCGAAGCCTGAACAAGATCACGGGGTGGGTAAAAATCTGAGCTGACCAAAAACACACAATCCACAGCAAATGTGAGCTCAAGTCTATGAAAAGCCTCACAGTACTTTTCATGGCACAGTCCTTAGAAGTCCAAAGTACAAATAAGTCCATGTGGAGAGTGCCTTCACAGTCCCAAACAGTGACGGTTGCAAAAAGGGAGGGATTTCGAGCCATGCGTCAAAAGATGTTCTTAGCAAATGCTCCTCACTTTTGCTCCAGCTTATAAAGGGAGATATGGGTTTGTTCAAAACCACTTGACAGACAGGGGCTCTGGACTGTAACTCATGCCCATGTCCAAACAGGGTGGCACTGCTCAGCCCACCAAGATGACACTACAATCTGAGTGACTCCTTCAATCAGGGGGCCCCACCTTTCGAAAACACTCTATCAGTTTTCCACAGAAGTCTAACAGCTTCAAGGCCGAGACAGAGTGAGAGAGCTACTTCCATGGGAACTCTGACAGAGACAAGCTTGCACAGACATTCCTAACTAGTTCTAACTAAATCTACCTACAACCAGCAAGGCCTCTGGCCTTGCTGAACCTCAATACCTGACAGACACACATGCTTGTGTGTGTGTGTGTGTGTGTGTGTGTGTGTACAGGAAGATTCCTAGAGCACCACTGCCACTTTTGAAACAAAACCAACTAAATAGGAACATCAAGATCTAGGGGAAAATTCAGAAGAATTCCTAATACACCTTGCCCTTTTGAGTCCCCCTGAAGCCTCCTTTGCATGTCTACACTGCCTGGTTTCTTCCCATACTGGATGTAATAGAATTCTGTTATTTGAATGTGAAACAGTTGAAGCTGCTGTGCATTTGTTTTCCTACATAGTAAATAACTTCCAAGTTCCCATATTTATTTATTTTTAATCTTCAATGGTTGAAGTATCTTCACAGCAGTCTGGAAACAATTGTTTCCTGGGGTTCCTTCCCAACTTGGCAACAATTAGAATCTTTCCAGCCCCCTGCTCTTTAAATGACTTGACATTAAAATGAATGTCTTTGATTAACAATAATTTCAGGTTAGATATAGCACCCATCTTGCGAAATATCGTAACATACTGAGATCAAAGATATCAGCACAGCTATATGAAGAATCTTCGTTAATTAACTTCTGCTGCAAAGAAGCACACCAAATACTGTTTTATTAGCATATGTAAAAACACAACTTTGTTTATTTTTCACATGATTGCTAGTTACGGATCAACAAATTACAGCAGACCATAAATTTTGAACTTGGCTGACCACTGACTTTTAGCACAGAACTATAATTTAGAACTGCTGTTTCTCATCTAGAGTTTGACAACACAAAGAGGAAAAGAGTTTCACAAAATATTGTTTATTTGTAACAAGCATGGGGAACCTTTGGCCCATTGACTGAATACACACCCAGGGTAGCCCTATCTGGCCTGTTAGCTTCTTTCTCCATCTCCCAGCAGGGAATAGCTCATATCTCCAAACAGCTACACACATTCTCTCTACACATTCATTTACTGGAATTCATAATTGTTCCCTTGGGAAAGATTTCACCCCTACCCAACCAATGTGGGTGGTTTCAAAAGTACTCTGTTGGCATTAAGACTTCAAGTGCTGGCCCAGGTGGTCCCAGAGAAGAAGACAGTAGTACTAAATCTCTCCAATAGAACTCTCTCCCCTGCAGAGCAACTTATTTTGGATAAAGGACTTTCCCCAACATGATCCAGTACGAACAAGATTAGATCTTTTTCGGTTCTTTCGCAACATCAAATTACGACAATATTTTGGGTCCAACGTGTCCAGATTCACAGACACAAAAACACGTTTTACATCTACCTCTAAATTTATGCCTCCTGCCCCAGCTGAGCCAGCAATACAAGTCTTCGAAAGACTAGTATTACAAGACCTTGAGAAAAATGAAAAAACAACTAATTGCCCCTGGCATAACATCAATCATGAAGAAAAAAATATTCTGCTAGACCTAAGTAATAACTCCTCCATAGTGATAAAAGAAGTTGACAAAGGAGGAGCTCTTGTGATTCAAAACAGCACAGATTATAAGTTAGAGGTTTTACGCCAACTACAAGACACTGAGTCTTATCGAATATGTAAGAATGATCCGACTACTGTTATTGCCAGGGAGATTAAAAAACACCTTATATGAGGGGGTCCAGCTTGGATATATAACGGAGGGTGAATATGGATTCCTATACAACACTAACCCTAGAATTCCAGTTTTCTACACTCTGCCAAAAATCCATAAAGGTATTCCCCACCCCACCAGGCAGGCCCATAGTATCAGCATGCAATTCTGTGTTAGAACCACTCTCACAGTCTGTAGATCAATGTTCTCCGCATTGAGATAGACTTATTGATGTTCAGTGGATACCAGTAACAGATTGGTGCTTGAAGATTGGGGTTTAAACTGAATATTCCTTGGAAAATAGGTTCATTCATGACTAAGCAAGATTCAGCCCGGTGTCCAGTCCACAGTGGGGATCAAAGTCTGTAACTCTGAATGGAGTGTGGATAAAAGGACATTTAACATTGTTTGGTTACTCTGTGAAATTGTGATACCAAGTTCTTTTCAATCTTCTTGTCAAAGTAGTATCGTTATAATGTTATAATAACATATTGAATATGTATAGTTACTGAAGAAGATGTTTGAAACAGTCTAGTACAAACCGGTATTACAGTTTTTGTGTATTCAACATTCTCTAACACTACTTGTTTAACTGTATCTGAATACTCATTTTGTGGATTCAACATTTTTGTGTATTCAACACTCTTGAACACTAATTGTTGAACGGGTTCTTACAATACTCAGATCGTGTATTCAACACTTTGCTAATACTATTGTTGAACTGGAATGTATAATATCCAGGGTGGAATTGATAAAAAAATCACTGTTAAACTTATGAAAAAATGTCCTTCTAGCTAGCATGAATGTTTATATGTCGTGCAATGAATTCTTATGTATTCAACACAGTTGTATAGATCTGTAATTTCTATCTTATGAATCCTTCTTAATGCAGAGGGGCTATCTTTAATATAACAAAAAATATTAGATGAAATTTGACCTATCTGGGGTGCATACGTATATTCATTTACATGACTATGGTATTTTTGTGATACAGCACACCATAGTAGTTAAATACTGGCTGACTCATATCAGTGGTTCCACTTCGGTGAGTTTTGGTTAAACCACTTTCAGAGCTTTTCTCAAAAAAGAATATAACAGCCCCAGAACGAATCAATTGTAGTCTAACATATGACCATATAACAAATCACCTGCAAGGAAGCATAAGGAGACACTGGCACATTGTCCAACACAGGGTGCCAGAAAAAAACCCATGGTCTCCTTTAAAAGGACCAGGAACATTAGAGATCTTTTAATCAGGAGTGAATACAAAGAACATGGTAGACGTTTACCCAGTTTTTTTACCAGGTGCTTCCATGCCTAAAGGACACCATCCCTGTAGACACTGCTGCTTCAAAGACACAGAATTCAAAGACACACCTTCAAAGACACAGACTATAAGATATTTACAAAAATATGGGCTAAGAGACTAAAGGAAACAATAAATGATTCTATAGGGGTAGACCAATACGGCTTCTTAAAAAATAGGTTTATAGCAGAACCCATTAGGAAATTATGTGGCCTGATGAGGTTGAGTAATATAAGAAAAGTACCAATGGTCAACAAAGATATTTCCTCAAACATTTTACCACCTGTAACAGCCCTTTTGTCATCTATGCCATCCAGTGCAAATGCCCAAAGATCTATATAGGCAAAACAATTAGGCCTCTGAAAAAATGTATAGGAGAGCACCTCAGTAACTTAAAGAACAACAGATCAGATGCTCCTTTAGTAGATCATTTTTCAGCACAAAATCATTTTTTTGCAGATTTAAAGTTTTGGGTCCTCGAAAAATTGGAAAGACAGGATAACAAATTGTTATTAAGAAAGGAAATAGAATGGATCCTAAAGTTAAAAACTCTAAACCCCAATGGCTTAAACTTAGATCTCGAATTTTTGCCACTCCTGTGACTCAGTAATTACCTGCAGTGACTCCCACATAACAGGAATAACGATAGCAATAATGACATATTTTGGGACCTTGTGCTTATAATTTCCACATGGAAACACCTGGCAAAACACAAAAAATGATGAAACAATGAGAAAAGATGAATTAGAATAAAAAGAGGGCCCTAGAATGATTATATTTCCTCAGTCGCCAGTGAATACCATAGGAGACTATCATCCTGCTAAGAGTTTTCTGCAGACATCTCTTACCAAGTAAGAACCTATATATCAAACTTTTGTTAAAAGTGTTTTATATGACTTATAAAAATGTTTTATATGACTTATAGAAATTTTAATGTATAATGTGGACAGGCCCAAGAGCCTTCATATTCTATTATTTATTTATTTTTAAAGAAACGTACATATGGGCACAGGCCTCTTGTGGCAATATGCCAATCTAACCCCTAAACTGATGTATTCATGTTATGTGTTATCCCCATGAACATAATGTAATGTATTCTTGATGTTACAGCCCCCTGAAGAAGGCCTTTAAAAAAAACAACATAGGCTGAAACACGTTGGGCGTGAATAATAAAGTATCTCAGCATTCTGAGAACCTGCTTCTATCCTTTTTTTGCCCTGAGTGGATGCTCTCCTCCTTTTGATTTTTTGTTTACTCCAACAACACAATTACATCAATGTGAACATGTTCTCATGTAATATTTTCTCCCTAAACTGCATTTGTCCTGTGTTATATATGAAATAATATATGAAAGCATCTTCAAGCTACTGGCATCTGAATAATTATGTTGCATCTGATATAAAATGGGAGGTTTAATATTTTACTTATCCAAAAATATGACATTTTCTCCCCAAAGACATTATTTCCCAGAATGAAAAACTAAAATGTTCCTCTTTTGATTGATGTTCAACAGCCAGAATTAAGCAGGCATTGGACAATTTTAATTTGACTGAATTGCATTTTAGTGTGTGTGTGTGCGTGAACATTGTTTTGTTTTTAATAGTTGTTACCTTCACTAAGCTCTGGGGAAAGGGCAGGATAGAAATGGAAATAAATGAAATAGTTTTAAATTATCTAAATAGGTTTGTGTTTAAAAGTTCAAATGATATAGGCTCTATCAAGGAGAAGCGGGGGATAGAGAGGCAAAAAAAAAATAGTCCTGATATATTTCAGTGAAATGTGTTCACAAATGATATTTAAAACCCTCCAGATTTTATCCCTGCGAGTTTTATTTTCTTCATGAAAATTATAGCAATATTGTAACTCAGTCATAATGCTGCTGCTTTGTACATACTCCCATGTTCGACCCATGGCAAATATCTTAGACAGCAAGGCCAAAGTAGGCATTGTAGAGTGAATACTTTTCAGAATAGACAGTTCTGAGCTAGATGACTAATATTTTGAGTGATCAGAAAATTACTTGCATCCTTAATAAAACTATTTCCAAAATAAAAGAAGGGAAAACACTTAAGAACATAAGAAAGGTCCATCTACTCCAGCACTGTGTTCACACAATGGCCAACCAGCTGTTAACCAGGACCCACAAGCAAGACATGGTGCACTCTTCCAACCATGTTCCCTAGCAACTTGTGTATATAGGCTTACTGCCTCTGATACTGGAGGTAGCACATAGCCATCAGGACTAGTAGCCATTGATAGCCTTCTTCTTCAGGAATTTATCCAACTCCCTTTTAAGTGACCATCACTACATCTTGTGGTGGCAAGTGAAGGTCTGTGAGTTTCCCTCCACCTTGTTCTTGAAATCCTCCCTCTTTTTTCATCATGTCCCTCAATAAAATTGGGGGTGAAAATTCTCCTTGGGAATGGCAAGCCCAGCTTCAAATTATGAGGTGTTTTACATGTCTGAAATCCCACATTTGATCCTGGAATCTTCACCAGAACAATCCATAGCTTAACTATGTGCTGTGTAAAGAAATACTTCCTTTTATCTGTCCTAAATCTCCCACCAATCAGCTTCATGGGATGATCCCGGGTTCTAGTGTTATGAGAGAGGAAGAAAAATGTCTCCCTATCCATATTATCCACCCCACACGCTTTATAGAAAGAGAAGTTGCACTCTCTAAGAGAACAATCCTATGGCTCCTAAATAGTGCCTCAGGTGCCATAGCATATTTTGGATTCCTGGATCCAAGGTCAATGACAGTGCCCCAATCTCAGAGCCGGTAATCTGAGCTTCCTGCCCCCTTGTAAAATCGATCTGAGAGGGAGGTGCCTTTTGGAGGGGAGGGGACTGAAGAAGCCAGGATATGGGCTATCCTGAGGCCTCTCCCCCCCCAAAAAAGTGAAAAAGCAGAGTGGGAGAAGCAGGGAGGTGATGATATAAGCATCAGGTGTAGAAGTCATAGGATTGTGCCCTAAGTTTACTGAGAGTCGAAAAAGAGAAGGAGACACCTCAGCCCTGGGAAGAACAAAAAGGGTAAAACAAAGCACTATTTAGACAGTTAATTTAACCCAAACAGAATAAACTCTTACTAAATGGAAATAGGAGTATATGGATGACGTAAATTAAAATAAAACCAGAAATCAACCATTTCTATCTAACTACTTATGAACAACGAAGACATACAGATGACAAAGCACTCTAAGATTTGCTTTCCTCAAACCAGTTTAGTTTAAAATGCCTGGTAGCAAATTTCTAAACAAAGTGACTTCACTACATTTAAACCAGATAGTTTGGGTGAAGACCCAAAGGGTGGTTTAGCTGATGGATTTGACATTTAAATTGTGTTTTATAACTTAAGATGTTCATCTCTAATTTAACTATATGCATTTCAGCATAAGTTCCATCAGACAACACAAACTTATTTAATAAATGATACCTGAATTCACAATAAAAGTAGAGATTAATTATATACCCCTTCCCCTTTCCCCCCTCCAAGCTATAAATACTGAATGGCTTTCTTTTGATATATAGTACTGGTTGTCAGAAATGTGGCACACATTTTCACATTCTAATACATTTTATTTTATTTTCTCACTTTAAGATTCCTTATGCCAAATAGGCCCTTTAAAAAAAATACAGCACATACGCTGTCTCTTTAAAGAAATAAACCACTGCCTCACTTATCACTTCAAAGCTATTTTCCTCTTTACTTTCTCTGAAATATTACTTTAGTCTCTCAGCCCAAGATTATACTTAAATCCCTAGTAAGACCAAAAGCTGTTCCTAGTAGCTGAGAAGAAAATAAATTATCCCATCTATTATATTTCATTATAATGGGACAACTAGAAAAAGAAAATCAGAAATCTTGACATACAGACCAAAATCAGTCCATTATTATTATTTTTTGCTATTTATGATGGAGTTTCAAAAATTGAAAACCATCTCAGATATTTCCTCAAACTTGAACAATTTCTAACAAAAATCATCTGCTGTATGAGAAAAATATGTGAGGTAGCAAGAAGAAATGCATAATAAAAAGATTAAATCTTGCCACAAATGAAAAATATAGACAAACGTTCACATAAGAACATAAGAGTCATTCTGGATCAGAACAAGGGTCCATTTTGTCCAGCATTCTGCTCACATAGAATGCAAGTGGTGTGCATAGGCTTACTGCCTCTGATACTGGAGCACTTAGCCTCAGAAGTAGTAGCCATTGTTAGCCTTCTCCAAGAAACTGTCTAACCCCCACCCTTTAAAGCCATCCAAATTGGTGGTCATCACTACTTCTTGTGGTAGTGAATTCCACAGTTTAACTATGCACTATGTGAAGAAGTAGTTCCTTTCATCTGTCCTGAATCTCCCACCAATCAGCTTCATGGCATGACCACGGATTCTAATATCATGAGGGGGGGCTTGAAAATAGGGGTATGCAACGGATCCGGACCCGATCTGGGGGAAATCGGATAAAATTATCTGATCCGATCCCCAGCACCTGGATCGGCCGATCCAATATGATCTGATCTGAAAAGGACCCAATCCAGATCATACTGGATCGGAGGATCAGACCCCCTCCCACCACTCGCGCTCCTCACCTGCTGGGGCCGTCCGCAGACAGCCCCAGCATGTAAGGAGGAGTGTACCTGCTGCGGCCATCCGCTGCCATCTGCAGGCACCAGCGGATGGAAGCGGACGGGCCCGGCACTTAAGGAGGAGCGTGAGGGGAAGGAGGGAGGGGGCCCCACTTATCATCACCTGGCGCTCTACTGAGGACTAGACCGCGAAGCCTAGTTCTCGGTAGATCTATGGCAGGTAAAGGCAGAAGATGCACCGGCAGGTAAGGAGGAGCACGGGGGGCTTACCAGCCAGGGCCGTCTGCTGCTATTCGCGGGCGCCAGCAGACGGCCCCGGCAAGTAAGGAGCATGAGGGGGAGGAGGGGGCTTACCTGCTGGGCCTGTCCGCTGCCATCCGTTGACGCCCGGGCAGCAGTGGATGGCAGCTGACGGGCCCGGCAGGTAAGGAAGAGCGTGAGCAGGGAGGGGGAGGAGGGAAGAGGGTCATTACCTGGCGCTCTACTGAGAACTAGGCCGCGAAGCCTAGTTCTCAGTAGATTCGAGCAGGTGAAGGCAGCGGACGCCCTGTCAGGTAAGGAGGAGTGTGGTGCGGGGCTTACCTGCCGGGCCCGTCCGCTGCCATCCACTGCCGCCCAGGCAGCAGCGGATGGCAGCGGACGGGCCCAGCAGGTAAGGAGGAGCGCGAGGGGGAGGAGGGAGTGGGTCTCCACCTACCTGCTGGGGCCATCCGCTGCTGTCCGCTGGCACCCACGGGCACGAGCGGACGGCTCCGGCAAATAAGGAGCGCGAAGGGGAGGAGGAGTCTTACCTGCCGGGACCGCCTGCAGACGCAAGCGGATGGCAGCGAATGACCCTGGCAGGTAAGAAGCACGGAGGAGGGAGGGACAGGGAGGGGAGAGTTAGGCTCCCACTCACCCCCCCCACCGCCATTTTTTCCCCATAGACTTGCTTTGGGAAAAAGCTTTCTTTCCCCCAATGCAAGTCTATGGGGAAAAATGGTTGCCGATCCAGGGGACCCCCAATTTTGTTCTGATCTGATCCTGAACAAAATTGGAGGTCCCGTTCCAGGTCCCGATCCCATCCGGGGGGTCCATGCACATCCCTAGTTGAAATGTCTCCCTATCTAAATGCTCAACACCATGCAGGATTTACAATCCTAGCAGTTGTAAACTTCCCTCATAGGGGAACTTGATTGTTTATATTGGCCTTTTCTGCACTTTTTGCAGTGCTACAATATCTTTTTTTTAGGTGTGGAGACCAGAACGGTACCATTAGGCTGACCATATTTGGGAAACCAAAAAAGAGGACACCCTGTGGGGGTGAGTGGGAAAGCAGTTTTCTGGGGCCTCTGGAAAGTGCGTCATTCCCCCCGCCAATTTAAAGGCCCCAATTGGAGTGGAGGAGGGGAAAGTGTGTCATTTCCGCCTCACACTGCTCCAATTGGGGCCTTTTCTATAATGACTGGGAATGACACGCTTTCCCCTTTAAGGCCTGATTGGAGCAGGGGTGGGGGAAGGGATGCACCTTCAGAAAGCATATAATTTCCTCCCGCCATGCTAATGGTGGCCTTAAAGGGGAAAATGTGTCTTTCCAGGACATTATAGAAAATTACAGAAAATCCCCTCTGTCACCCAGGATGGAACAAAAACCAGGACAAATCTGGGGAAATCCTGATCATTTGTCACTCTATAAGGGCAATATGATATTGGCAGTTTTATTCTCAGTTCCTTCTTAATTATGCCTATGAAGCTAGCTTTTTTTTTTTACAGCAGTCGCACGCTGGGTTGACATTTTCATTGAGTCGTCCACCACAACCCCCATGATCTCTTTCTTGAAACAAGGGCATCTGAAAGATCACCTTCTTACATATGAACCTATTCAAAAAATTGCACTCTGAGGTCACTCTCTGTTTTCATTATTAATCCTCAGACTTGCACAACTGCACTGACTTCCAATTTATTTCTGAGCCTAGTTCAATGTACTGGTTTCAACTATAAAACACTAAACTCCTTTAGGCCAGAATATCTGAAAGAGTGCTTCTTCCCACAGGAACCTGCCCATCAGTTGAGATCTTCATCAGAAGCTCTGTTTGTTGCATATCCCATCACCAAAACAGATTAAGTTGGTGTATGCATGATACCATTTTTGTAGCAGCATCTCAACTGTGAACTCCATCTGAGTTTTAGACAGACAGTGTAAAAACTATGTTTTGTCAGGCCTTTGGCTTTCAAAATTGTGTTTGATTTGTTGTTTTTTTAAGGATGTTCTGTATTTGTTTTTTCTTTATATTGTTGTGATTTTATTTGATTTTACTGAACATTGCTTTGAGAAAAGCAATATATAACAACTTGTAATAATAATAAATAAAAGGTAAAGAGGTGTTTTTTTTATCATCCCTGAAGTTGTCTGTGCCACAAATGGTGTATAGCCAGGAGGAACAGGAGAAAGGGACAGTTTCTCACCCTGGATTCTTGAAGTGCAACTATCTGCTGTCAGAATTAAGTATGTTATAGGAACACACACAAAATAATCTAGGGTTTCATTGGAGTGAATTCAAGATAATGAAATGAGTTTGTATGAAATGAGTTAGAAGTTTCTTCTAAGAAATGATGTTGCCAAAGCCTTGATTCTGACCCTAGCGATATAACAACATCCGTAACTGTTTTTTATCTTACCTGAATGTTTAGGGACAAAACTGTTTGTCAAATTGTTATTTGATTATTTACTTTAGGGTAAGCATGTGCAGCCCAGATTGGGATTGGAACTATGGTATTCAGTGGTGGTGGTGAAGGATTGAAGCTCACCCCATCCTTTTTGATTCTCACATGGTTGTTGTTGTTGTTCTGAAAGAATGAAAGACAGACAGACAGACAGACATCTCCATTAGATTCCAGTCTGTCCATGTGCTAACACTTACACTAAGGTAAGTAAGCCAAGGTAAATGAGCCAGAGTTTTGTGCTATTCATAGAATGTTTAGTTTGGCATTTGCAATAGCTGGGAAGAAATGAATTTTCTTAGCAACAATATATTGTTCCCTTTTGTAATGCAAAGTGTTTTGTGGTGACTTCTTGAATGGTCAATTAAGATCCATTCACTTTACAATATACTTGGTTCTCATGGAGATAAAATTGCCAGAACTTCTTTCTTGATATGGATCAACACAGCTGCCTGACTTTTTGGATTCTCCTTGGGGGTGTCATAACATGTGTCTGCACTTCAACATTTAACACTGCACCACTGATATTATTTCACTGTCGAAAGACATAATAAGATTTAGGATTATTAAATGAATCACCAGTTAAATCCAGTAATTTGCCCCCACATTTTTTCTAGAAATACTAAAGGCTCTCATATGGTCAGAGTGGGATTTTATATCCTGACTTTTGATGTAAACTGTATGATCTAGTGCAAAACTCCCTAACTCAGACTTAATAAAATTACCCCAAAGTAAGCTTTATTGAACTCAATGGGCCTGTTCAGACAACACACTAAGCCATGGTTAGGTCGCTAACTCTTTTTCAGCAAATGGTTAGTGTGTGTGTGTGTGTGTGTTTAAACCATGGTTATGTAGCCACCATTGTTAGGAATAGATTACACGACATGTTAAATCATGGTTCACATGACATGCTACATCATAATGTTTCACTCAAAATGCTTAACCATTGTGGCTTAGCATGTCAACTGAACAGGGCCATAGAGACTCACAAATAAACATGATTAGCATTGTTCTGTAAGCAGAGCTTGGATTGCAGCTAGCCAGGCAAATTTTATGATTTCATAAGTTTAACGTTAAAGGCAGTCAGAACTTGAATATCATCAATATTAGTCTTTTATTGTGGTTTTAGTATTTTGAGATCTGGCTACAGTTATTATTATTATTATTATTATTATTATTATTATTATTTACACTTATATACCGCCCCATAGCCAAAGCTCTCTGGGTGGTTTACAAAAATTTAAAGATTTAACACTAAAAAGTCAATATACAAAATTTAAAACCATAAACATAAAACAGCTGACATTAAAACACTTTAACTGTTAGGCGTAGCTACAATGTCAATCAAAACCTCAACTTGAGCTGTTAAAATGCCTGGGAGACAAGAAAAGTTTTGACCTGGCGCCGAAAAGATAACAGTGTTGGCGCCAGGCAGGTCTCATCGGGGAGATCATTCCATAATTGAGGGGCCACCACAGAGAAGGCCCTCTCCCTTGTTGCCATCCTCCGAGCTTCCCTCGGAGTAGGCAACCGGAAGAGGACCTTTGATGTTGAGCGTAGTGTATGGGTAGGTTCATGTCATAATCACTTGTTTAGATCACTGTAATGTGCTTTATGTTGGATTCCCATTAAAAAGTGTTCGGAAGCATCAACTAGTGCAAAATGCTGTAGCTAGGCTTTTGTCCAAAGCATGCTTTATATACCACATTACACTGGTTTTGAAACAACTTCACAAGCTCTGTGCACAATCGGAGGTGCTGGTTTTGTCTACAAAGTTCTAAATGATTTAGGGTCAGCTTCCTTCCATTTGAGCCTACCCAGACATCACATTATAACCATCACTAGAGCGCCTGTTATATGACACACCACCTAAAGAGGGTAGGTCCACAGGTGCTTGAGACAGGCCTTTTCGATAACAGCACCCCAATGATGAAACTCCCTCATGAGAAAGGCGAGATTGAGTCCCTCTGTCTCCTACTTCTGACAGGCAATAAAAACTGTCTTTTCCACCGGGCTTTTAATGTTTAATGTTTTGGCTGCCCTTTAATTTTAATGTTGCTTGTAAATTTTATTGTATGGCTTTCTTGCTTGAGTTTAAATGTTTTTATTGTACATTACTCTGAGTTCCTGCAAAGTGGAGGGTGTGATTTTATTAGTCTAACTAGTAAATAGTTTTATTGTTGTTTAAATGTATTTATGGTTTCACTGAATGTTCTGATTTGCTGTGCAAATGGCATTTAGCAAAAAGAAATAACAAAATTACAAAATATTATGACATTGAAGAGATCAATTGGCAAACCCACGTAATTAAAGTTGTTGGGTCAAATAGTAATGAAATGCAAAATCTCTACGATAATTAAATTAAAGCTTAAATGTATGCAAAACACAACATATGTCATCCTAATATTTATAAAAGTATAATCCTATGTATGTTTAGGCAGAAAACGGCCTACAACACCCAACATGGCTGGCTGGGGGTTGCAGGGAGCTGTAGAACTTTTGTATGTCTAAACATGCATAGGATTACACCCTAAGTGTAATCTTCACAGTAGACATTTCTTACATATTTTAGACTTGAAAGAACATTGCTGCAATCTCATCCTTCCACAACCTAGATCATTTTTGTTTGCTGCATAATACAGTTAGTGTAATCTAGTCAATTTACCAGAATTTATTTATTTTATTCCATTTATATACCACCCCATAGCTGAAGCTCTCTGGGCGGTTTACAAAATTAAAAACATTGAACATTCCAAACACCGATATACAAAATTTAAAACCATAAAGCATAAAAAACAAGTTATAATTACAATATCCTTTAAAACAACAATTCTGGGTCAAAGCACAAAAACAACAACAACAATACCACAAAACCCTCATCATCTGCTATTAAATGCCCGGGAGAAGAGGAAAGTCTTGACCTGGCGCCGAAAAGATAACTATGTTGGCGCCAGACGAGCCTCGTCGGGGAGATCATTCCATAATAAAGTCTCATATTTCATCTCCTGTAGATATAATCTTTTTCACATAGGTTGAGTGGCCTATCTGTTTCTGACAATATTTGAAAGTGCTTTGAACAGTAGGAGTTTCACAAAAGTATGACAAAAGTACAAGGCACTGTTGAAATCACGGTAGCTCATGATATTGGCGACATCCATAAAGCCACAACAGATATCCATATGCTGAATTTGGGAGCCAGTTTATGTGGCTTTAACATTTCCAATGAGGAAGGGGAACCTACCACTATCCTGGATCAACAGTAATTGTGTCCTGCTCTTTGCTGGTGTAGTAGGACTCACTTTAAGAGTGCCAAGGTGAGACGTAGTTTGCAGTGCTTCAGCTGAAGCAAATTTCACTGAATGGATTTCCTAGGGGAAAGTGTTTTGTTTTGTTTTTTAAAAAAGGAAATTACTTAATTTTAATCTCAACGATTTGAGTTTTACGATCAGAGACATATTTTTATGTTTAATAATTTCCCATCACAATTTGATCTTGCTCATTTCCTCTTTTGCAGGCTTCAAAAAGATTTCCTTAAAAAAAAGCATCTACTTAAAAAAAAAAACATAGATCATACTTGTAATTTTAAAAAAAATGTTAAAGGAAGTAAATCCCACGTTACGGAAAGGATTTCAGATTTCATAAATGTCAGGCAACAAGCTGAAACATCCTGTCATTTTTCTAATTAATTATTGGTTCACTCTACACAGAAGCCAGTTCGGGCATTCAACTTACTGTTTACATGAACATGTAAGCCAGGATCAGGGCTGCTGTATATGTCATATGATTCCTCCCGCTGCCATCCACATGGAGCATGTGAATGTCTGCAGACAGGGGCTTCTGCATCTACCAGCTGTACAAGCAGAGACCTCCGAAAGAGCAGGAACCCCCATCGCACATACAGAGGCCTCGTCTCTGCAGATGTTTATATTTTACGCATGGACAATGTGTTTACATGCACAGTAAATTGCATGCCCAAATAGGAGAGAGCGATCCGAATCATTTGAATAACTGTGAGAAGAAGAAATATTTCTGGTAGAGTGTGAGAGCACTGACTAAGTCACTAACGTTTAAGACTATAGGTGTGCACAAATGGCCTCTTCAAGATTCCCCACCCTATTTGCGGACAGAGCAAATTGGTGACAACAGTTTACTGCATTTCTCCCAGGGACATAGAAATTCTCCAACAGTTTCTCAAAGGTGGGATTTACTTAGCAGTGGCTGAAGCACAATTCTTTTATTTTTTTTTCAGAACTGTTTTTATTTCTGTACTGACACTAAGCAACACAGAAACTGTGTTGGCAGCCTGTCTACCATTTTTCATTCCCCACAATGCTGCATACCTAGCATCATTCTGGGACATTGTGGCAGGAGTGGGGAAAACAGCCACCACAAAAAATGGTGGAGAAAATTTGCAGAAAATTCTGCAAAGTGGTCGTCTATTTTTAAAAGGGTAAGAAAAAAAAGGTCCTATGATTAAGAAAAATGTCCTATGATACATTTTGGCTCAGCTCTAGCTGTCCTTCTTCAGGATTCATCTCCTTCCCCAGGGTCTCCCAAATGTTAAAATTCTGAGGGGTGATTATAAATACATCACTAACACAGATGTTTCTAATACTGCTCCTCAGCTGCGAATCCTGTGGCGTATATGAGGGGACACTATTTATTTATTTATTTATTACATTTGTATACCGCCCCATAGCCGAAGCTCTCTGGACGGTCTCTGTGTCCCAAGGCCAGATCTACACCAAGCAGGATATGACACTCTGAAAACGGTTTGAAAACTGTATATGGAGTGTGTCCTGGGCCCCAACAGTTGTCACTACTGTTATAAACCGTTTTAAAGCAGTAGTGTAGATCCTGCCCAACTCCGGGAAAGAAGTGGAGCAAGCATTTTGCCAAAACCTGTCCTCCAGTTTATTGACTATTTCCTTTCCCCATGAAAGGGGCATTCATTTTTCTGCCTCATTCTCAGGGTGCCTTAGCATTTCTTTTTAATGTCTTTTAGTGGCGTTTTAAAGTTTATCTTATCATTGCAAAATGGGAGAAGGTGCTGTGTTTATCTTTTTCTGTCTATTTCACATTTCTCCATTGTTCTGCAGCCCCCCTGGCTACCCATGCTTCCTGATCTGAAAAAAAAACCACGGAGGAGAAGGCTGGTGCACCGCAAACTGGTGTGACTTCGCCTCCTGCAACTTTGTCACAAACACTTTCACCTTTCCTGAAAGGGATCTGCACATTTACAGATGCCAAAACTGTATATGAAACACATGTCCCCCCTCTACTTCAGCTTAGTCCAACACAATTTATATAGACCATAGTATTGAGAACAGCAGTTCATGGAAGGAGAATATTTCACTCATCCATCCTTTCATCTGTACAAACAATGAGAGTTTGGGGAAATTCTTGAGGCACTGCAGGTAAATCTCTCTAGAAAGCAAAGTAGCAATGGGAGTAGGGCTTACTAGAGGTGCTGGCAAATTTATACATCTCTGGCATGGGTACAAATTGTGGGGGCTTGTAATACGTGCCTCATAGAAGAAGCAAGTATTAGGAGATCTACATTCTTCACCAGCTCAGATTAAAACCTGATCCTGAGAAGAATTAATATCCAAGCTCCCTGTCTCCTACCCACTCACCCCGAAACCCCTTCCCTTGAAGACTCACTTATCTGGTGAGTGTGACCAATGGTATAAGCAGCCATGGGAAGAAGAAAGCCTTTCCCTCTCCACTGTCCCACATGTGGCGCTTAGTGAACTGTGTAGTTTTCCCAAGGACTACTGTAATATCATTTACCTTTGGAAAAACTATACTTCCCATGGCAGCTAAGGCCTTATTCCTTCCTGGTATGTTTTACAGCAATTGTAGACACCAGAGAGATGAGGGAGAGATTTTTCTCCTTCCCTTCTGCTACAACCAGAGTCCCATTGGCAACCACACACCAGTCAGTAGTGGTGCTTAAATGGAAGGGAACTGAGGATAATGGGGAGGGGGATAGGCGAGGCCAAATTCAGCTTGTCTTAGAAATGAGGCAATACTTTTCCTGATTGGAGTGAGGTTGGGGCTTTTGATACCATCGACCAAGGTATCCTTCTGGAACGCCTGTGGGGATTGGGACTCAGGGGCACTGTGCTTCAGTGGTTCCGGTCCTACCTCTCAGGCAGGTTCCAGATGGTGATGCTTGGGTATAGTCGCTCCTCAAAGAAGGAGCTGTTGTATGGCGTACCACAAGGCGCCATCATATCCCCAATGCTGTTTAACATCTACATGAAACCGCTGGAAGAGATCATCCGGAGACATGGGGCGGGGTGCTATCAGTATGCTGATGACACCCAAATAGATTTCTCTATACCTTTGACAACAGCATCAGCTCAGGATAGTGTGTCTCCGCTGAATGAATGCTTGGAGGAGGTAATGGGCTGGATGAGGAAAAACAAACTGAAGCTGAATCCAGACAAGACAGAGGTGCTTACTGTCAAAGGCCCCAACCTGGGTTTGGAGGTGTGTCAACCAGTTCTGGATGGGGTTACACTCCTCCTGAAAAGCTGTGTTCGCAGCTTCGGGGTGCTCCTGGATCCGTCGCTCCAAATGACAGCTCAGATAGATGAGACGGCCAGGAGTGCCTACTATCAGCTTCGGCTGATATGCCAGCTGCGCCCCTTCTGAGAGCTGGAAGACCTAAAAACGGTAGTGCACGCTCTGGTAACTTCGAGGCTCGACTTCTGCAATGCGCTGTACACAGGGCTACCTCTGTGCCTAGTTCAGAAACTTCAACTAGTTCAAAATATGGCAGCCAGGTTGGTCACTGGTACACCTAGGGGTGACCATATTACACCAGCTTTAAAATCACTCCATTGGCTGCCAATTAGTTTCCGGGCGAAGTACAAAGTGTGGGTTATTACCTTTAAAGCCCTACATGGTTTGGGTGCAGGTTACTTGCGTGATCGCTTTCTTCCATACAATCTGCTGCTCCCAGACTGTGGAATGGCCTGCCAGAAGAGATTCATCAACTTAATAGTCTCTTTGACTTTAAGAAAGCCATAAAGACAGATTTCTTCTGGCAGGCCTACCCAGACGAATTTTAAGTGTTTTATTGGAAGGAAGTGAGGTTAGCACCTTTAACCTTGTCCTCCCCAGTGATCCTGATGAAGAATGGGGTGTGTGTGACATAGAGTTATGTTGTGTGTGTGTGTGAGAGAGAGAGAGAGAGAGAAAGTGTAAGACAAATGTGTGTGTGTGTAAATGGGCATGTGAATGAATGGTGGTCTGTGTGTGAATATGTCCTGGCCCCTCCTGCTGCTGCCCAACCTGCTCATGCGGCCTGTGCAAGAAAAGTCTTACCACCTTTGCTTCAAAGCACACAGGATTGAATGCCGAAGGTGAAATTCGGAAGCAAAAACCTATTATTTGATTGAAGTTCAACTACAACTTTGTGTAGTATTTTTTAAATTACAATTTTGGTATCAAACCACATTATATTTTTGTGATCAAAAACTAATAGCTGCTGTTGATATATTTGAAGTTCAAGAAAAGACTTTCATAACATTTGAAATTATGTCCCTCTTATATTTAAAGCACAGTTGGCTGACAATAAAGCATACAGAGAGAAAGAACCCTCCACTAGTGGGAAAGAAATCACTGGTGGAATGGTTTTCCTCTGCCACCCATGCACACACCCAAATCTGCTTCAGGACTTGGGGAGTGCTCCAAAGCAGATTTGGAAGGCACATTAGGGGCTGTAAGGGAGAGGAGAACAAGGGAAGTCTGCTCATGCAACATTGGATTTAAGGCGTTTTTAAAGAGACACTACTCTTTGTGGTCTCTTCAAAAACATTGTGGCACATCTAGTGTGAAGAGGATTGGCAGTAGTAGTGCAGTTAGGTAATTTTAGTCTCAGATTAATAGTCTTTCAGGGGTCCTCATCTTCTTTACACAGTAATGGATATTACTTCAAAATGTAAGTAAGGTCTCGGAAGAATATCTCAATTGTTTTCTATCTTAAGGGGAATCAAGCTTATCTATCCTTTTAAAGCCCAGTGTCTCCCAAGTACAACAGCAACTCATACAGAACAAGCCTGCATCATCTCTCCTCAGATAAAGGCATGCGATTTAATCTGATCTTACACATATTTAGGAACATAGGACGCTGCCTGATACAGAGTCAGATCAATGGTGTATCTAGCTCAGTATTGCTGACAGTGGCTCTCCAGGATATCAGGCAAGATTCTCTCCTAGCTAGGCCTGGAAATGCTGGGCACTGAACCTGCAACATTCTATATGTGGAGCATGTGCTCCGTTTATTTATTTGTTACATTTATAACCTGCCTTTTCCTTCAAGGAGACCAGGGCACATACATGACATTTTGCCTCTCCATTTTCATCCTCATAACCCTCTGAGGTAGGTTAGGCTGAAAGTTAGTGACTTGCCCAAAGTCACCCACTGAACTTCATGACTAATTGGGGACTACAACCCAGATCTCCCAAATCCAAGTCCAACATTCTAACCACTAAACCACACTGGCTTTCTCTACCACTGAATTACATCTCCTCCCCTCGTTCCAAGAGAACCTACCAGGTATACATTTCAAAGACGTTGTCAATTGCATTTGTCCCATTAAGACATGGGAAGGACTGAGGATGGAGTGGCTTGCCAAAGAAAGATAATGAATCCAAAGTGGAAATTTCTTAAGTATTGGTCCCATAGAACAGACAAATAAGGAAGACTAAGAGTAACACTCATGCTCAAGGCCAGATAGTAAGTTCTTGAGAATGCAGAGTCTGGAATACATTCCACATACACTCCATACAATATTTTTGTCCATATACAAGAACACAAATCCTTGTACTCTGAAGTTGATGAATCGAAAATAAATTCCTACTTTATAGCACATAAATGCCATCATCCCTGTCAGTGCATATATGCAAATACATTGAGCCATATCTTTTACTTAAAGACTCCAGGTGTGATTTTATATTGGAGCGTATTCAAGTAAGCATGCCTGGGAGTGTAGTGCTAAATGCTGCTGAGAACATACATTGACTGAGAATTGCTGTGGCTAAGGACCTGAACTATATTAATCAAGATGTCCCCAATTCAAAACTTTATTCTGTCATGAACTAAGTAGCTGGTTTTAGGCAAGCTACTCAGCCTCTTCATCCCCACTTGTAATAGTAGTGACCTATTTTACAGGGTTTTTCTTAGGATTATAAAAAAAAACCAATAACACATTGTATGTTTATGAGCACAATGAAAATGCTAAATAGTACTGACATAAGAACTGATCATCATGGAGCATACACCCATGTTTGGTTTATTGGAAGCATAATAGTTTGGGAGTTTACACATTAGCTAGTTAGTGAATGTGAAGTAAGAGATGACAGCTCCACTTGCTCTTACTCAAATGGCAAAGAAACCAGGTTTTTTTTAAAAAGAGGGACCCTTTCTCAGAAGTGTTATTTGTGCATTAAAAACTAACAATTTACAGCTCCGCCTGCTTCTCACATTTAAGTAGGCTGGCCAGGTCTACTCTTTTCTAAGAGACCACCTGGTAATTTAAGGGCTGCTGAGGAAAGAGTCTAGATTCGATATGCCCACTACTGGACAAAAAGGATGAAAGGAGGTGGCCGACCAATCCCTCTGTCTTTCTTTTTAAAAACATAATAAAGCAAGCCATAGGCAAGACACTGCAGCAGCTGAGCTGCCTGCCTGCCTGCCTGCCACACAGCATGAATAGAAACTTCAAACATCTCTGGGAAGGGAGAGAAGGGAAATAATATTACTTCTATTTCCTTTATAGAGACAGTGTACAGAAAAAGAAATGGCTGCCCCTATAGCCTGCCCACATGCTTAAAAAGCATTTAGGGATGCAATCCTATCCATGTTTAGACAAGAAAAAAAATCCTACAACTCCCAGCATAAATCATAGAATAGTAGAGTTGGAAAGGGCCTATAAGGCCATCGAGTTCAACCCACTGCTCAACGCAGGAATCCACATTACAGCGTACCTGATACCCTATTTCTTCGATTCTAAGACACACTTTTCCCCCCATATAAACATCTCTAAAAATGGGGTGCATCTTAGAATCGATGGCGATTTCCCCACATTTAGAATCAAAGCTTTTTCCCTGTTGGTGGTACTGAAATTAAGGTGCGCCTTACAATCGATGGCGCCTTAGAATCGAAGAAATATGGTAGATGGCTGTCCAGCTGCATCTAGAATGCCTCTAGTGTGGAAAAGTCCACTACCTCCCTGGGCAATTGGTTCCACTGTTCTAACAGTCAGGAAGTCCCCCCCCCCCGATGTCCAGCCGGAATCTGACTTCCTCTTAACTTGAACCTATTATTCTGTGTCCTGCACTCTGAGATATTCGAGAAGAGATCCTGGCCCTCCTCTGTGTGACGACCCTTCAAGTACCTGAAGAGTGCTATCATATCTCCCTTCAGTGTTCTCTTCTCAAGACTAAGCATGCCCATTTCTTTCAGACTCTCCTCATAGGGCTTTGTTTCCAGACCTCTGATCATTTGTATTGTCCTCCAGCTTGTCTGCATCCTAACAACTTCTAGCACTTGGCTACCAATTTCCAGTGCTTGGTATTTCACAATTAACCCTTCTAAAATTAAATGAGCTGCTCACACACAACGGTGGCATTCGGTAGCAAATAGAGGGTTAAGTAACCCATAATATATTGGGGCACAAGAACACTGGTTCCAGTTTGCAGCAACAACTTATGAATGCTCCATTCTCAAGTTGTTAGTGTGATGTCTGAACCCAGGCACTTTGGATTATTTGTGGGTTAAACAACCCAAAGTTACTCTAAGTAAAAATGGATTGACTTTGAGTTGTTTAACTCACAAACAACTCAAAATGTCTGGGTTTGGACATCACACTAACCACCTATGAATGGAGCATTTATAGGTTGTTTCTGTAAACCAGAAGCAGTTCACACATGGCATTCATCCCCACAAATCATGGGCTAATTAATTAATCAATCAATTTGCTGATGAAAGCTGCCATCGTGTGTGAATCAGGTCAAAGAGATGCATTCAGTCCAGGGAAGTTTCACTTTCCATTTGGCTCAAAAGCTTTGAGCATTTTGGTCTCTATAGCAGGCACTTGCTACTACAGCTGGTGTACAGAAAAAGGACTGATGGCCAGTCCTGCTGCATTTAAGGCCCCTCCTGCTCATTCTGATGACCTGGCCCTCAGACGTCCTACCCTGACAGAGCCACTGTGAAGAGGGATAACATTATGACTCAGGCATATTAGTTTAATCTTTTGATCAGAATAGCAAAGAAGACCATCTGGAGACTCAGCAAGTCGTATGCTATGAAAAAAAAATACTAGCCACAATTCCTTTAGCCTATCCTTCAATAAATTGTGGAAATGTGCCAGTGATGGTCCATTGTCAAATGTTTGCTCCCATAAAAGAGGGGGGGGGAGAGAGAGGGAGGGAGGGAGGGAGGGGGAGAGAGAGAGAGAGAGAGATCAATAGCCTCTTATCCCAGGTACATCATTTGAAAAGGAGCATATTGTACACTTTATGCAGGCTTTAGAATGTAGCTTTACAGAGAATTGGTATATTAGTAATCTGTGACTATATGGCCAGATATCCAGCAGCTCTGCCATTGCATATAGAGCCACCTGTCAGAAACCCGAATAGCTTGTGAAATTATTGAGCAGAGTGAGAACAAGGGAGATCTTGGCTGATTAGGGCACTGCTTTTAAATCTAAACTTTGATGGTTGGTGAGGATTTTATCTGTATCACCTCATATTGCTAGCATCATGAAAGATGCCTGTAAGCCTTTTTTTTTTGTATGTGAATCATTGTGCACTGAATTTTTGATTTAACAAATGGTTGTGAATACAAAATTATTAATACAAAATAATTTTGCTAAATTGTATAAATTGGGTTATTTTGAATTGGCAAAGCTGATTCCATTTCAGAATTTAAAGTCCTCCTAATGGTATTTACCTAACCTAATTTCCTACCTATGTGCTTTAGGTAAGCTCAGATAACCCCTTTCAACAATCCAACTGAAGCACACATAAATAAAATGCCTACTGAGACTAACACATGTTAATTCATATAAAGCATCAAACCTTAAAATTATTTTCTGCATTCCTCGATGATGAGTGTTTATAGTCAAAAAGCATTTTTACAAAGCCATTATAATACTGGCAGTTTTTTAGTTTAGAGAAGTGTTTAGAGGGAAGCTTTCTCTCTCTCTTTCCCATTGTAATAGAACTTGTGGACATCCAAAGAAATCGATTGCTAAGAGATTCAAAACAGAGTAGAAGCACTTCTTTCCACAGCATATAGTTAAACTGTTGAATTTACTGCCATGGGATGTGGTAACAGCCACTAACTTAGATGGCTTTAAACTGGATTAGACAAATTCATTAGACAACTGGCTGTTTGCAAACTAACATATTGCCTCCACACCCAAATGAAGACATGAGGCAGTATATGGGATGAATAGGTTACACTTTATCAATGCAATCTATCTGCAATGGAAATACACATCCATGTGTACTAATACTTAAGAAAGGGGTGGGCAACTTGTGTATCTCCAGATGTTTGGGCCTACAACTCTTTTCATCCCTTACCACTGACAATACTGGGTAGGGCAGATGGGAGTTGTAGATCAAAACATCTGGAAGGCCACAAATTGCCCTCCCCTGATTTAAGATAATGGCTAAGATGGCTGCATCCTGTCATCATCCTTGCTTGACAACCTCACCTGACTTCAAGCTTGAGATCAGCCACTGGTTGCTCCTCACAGCCAAACCACTCAAGGAGTTGAGGCAGATACAAGCAGCATAAAGATCAAGCTGCTCAGTCTTTGAAATCAGCAAAAGTATCCATGATCTAGATAGGCCCCACCCCTGTTTTCTGCACTAATATCATCTTGCAATATTTAGCCCTGTCATGGTTTCTTAGCACCTATTTTAACCTCACTACTAACCAACACTGAAAAGTAGGCAAAAATAAAATAACAATGGCAAATCAGGCACATAGCAAAAATTTCTACTGGATCATATTAAGGATCATATATTTTTCTGACTTGTTTTTGTTTTATTTTTGGAACCACTACTTGAATGTGTGTTGTTACTGATTCATGGGAGACATTGCCTGGGAAGCTTGCCCGTACCAAGTATAAACAGCTACATCTAAAGTAGGAGCACATTATAGACTCTTGAATGATATAAGTCCCATTGTTAGATCTTGACGCGATGAAGACCACTGAAGTGTACAACCGGAACACAGTCACTGAAGAACTTATGCAACCATGGGCATTCTTGCGAGAGGCAACAATAGCACAGCAGAAATCTAAGGCTCCAATCTAGAGCAAAGTCCCTTTTAGCCTTCCTCCATTAATAAGGTTAAAAGACAATGTAACAGAGCTAAGGCAGAAGGCCATATTAACCTGCCATGAATGAGGTTTTGTTTACAAATAAGAACCTCATAGATAGCATAGATCAGTGGCAAGACTTAGATTGGTTTGTGAGTTATGGTTGAACTGAACACACAAAAGCTGGGAAATCATTTTTCCAACCATAACACCAGCAGCCTTTCAAATCACAATGCACCTTGAGAAAAGGGACCAGCACATGTGTGGCAAGTAACAATAGACAAGAACCCATTGGGATGCACATGTGACTGTTGAACCACAGGGCTCTGGGACCTATCAATCAACAGCCTGAGTGCTCGGCCCTACATGAGGGGCGAATCCTTTTCCCCAATAATATCCCATAACAATCTTTATTACACGCAAACCTTGTTAATCAGCTAGCAAATTTCATAGCTATTTACGTGCAAAACATGGGGCAGATCAGACAAGGGAGAGTTTAGCTATGACTCAAAAACTGACTTTTTGCCCTTATGGGAAAAAACACACCATAACCAGTATAGTTGGATAGCTAAGAGAGCCAAAGATCGGTTCTCTAGGCATGATTGTAGTTTGCCTCTTTATAAAGTTGCACACAAATGGCCTCTTGAAATTCTCCACCCTTTTTGTGAGAAGAGAAATTGAAGGCAAGGGGGGCGTCACCATTTTTTTCCAGTGGGAGAAGAAATTCTCCAACAGTTTCTTATAGACAGAGTTCACTATTGGCAGGGTTTGTAGTACAATTTCTTTATATTTTTTGTTTGCCTAATCCCTACAAGGTAGATTTCTTTCTATCACACATCTTTCCATTGCCCTGCAGTCTCCCAAGTTTCCTGCACTTCCTAATCTTGGAGGATTTACTAAATCGTGTCTTCTGCTGGGCTTTAACTAAGTACACAAGCTGAGGTAACAGGCTGATGGAGAGATGATTGTACAGTGAAAGACAGGACACTTGCACACACTCCTTCGCCATTTCACAAGTGAAATAAGCACAAAACCCTCCAACCCAACCCATGAGAATTTCCTCTCCTTTGAATTTATTTTCTAAAGTAATTTCTTTTCTGTCAAAATAAATGAGAATGGTTGAAAAAATGTGGAAGAAATTTTTGTCACAGCATTAATTCTATAGGCCTAACAGTGGCACCACACTGTATTTCAAGAAATGGTTCAAGAGAAGAACCATTTGTTTCTTGGAAAAGAGATATATATACTGGTTTAGCCTGTGGCTGTTCTTCCAGATGACCGCAAAATATAGCCACAGGATGCTTAAGGAGAAGCTGAGGATTTTCCAAATGCTTTTCCAAAAAAGACTTCAGCAGCGATGTTAGTACTGACAGTACAGTAGACACTTAGATTTAGAGTAAGGGGCTTAAAGGAAGCTGAAAAAATAATAGTTTGGATATCATTATAATATTATTATTATTATAATAATAATATTATTATTAAACTATGTTAATAGGCATAAGAGATGGCACAGGATGGAGAATATAAAGGGAAATTTCATTCTATGGGTGGGGCCCTCCTATCCAGACTCAGAGAATATTTCTTTGAGCTCTTTTGAAGAGATTTTGGGAGCCAGAGCCTCTGCCGGCAGATTTGGGGTATGTCTAACTCTTGCTATATTATGAAAGGCATATGTGCAGGTTACTTTTTTCTAATAAAAGCATTATATTCCACTTTAAACTGTTTTCTGCATGTTTTGAAGTCAGTGCATTACAGTGTCAAGGTAGCCACGTCTCCTGACCCATGTCAAATTTTAGCAGGCAGTAAATAGGACTGTCATAATTTTAGAGAGGTGTTATGAGGAGAAGTCAGCAGTAAATTCTAAATTCCCACACATTCTCCACTGAGAGGCAGAGTTATCAGACCTTACACAAAGATATAAGGGCTCAGCTTAGCTTTCTAGCTTGCTAGAGCAAGTTGCAGTTTTCTGTAGTTCAGTTGATCTGTTGCTGCAGAAGAACCTGTCACCATCCTGCTCTCTGCATTCTGCCACTTGTCTTTTTAGGGTTATAATTACTGGAAGTCCTTGGAGGACATCACAAGCCACCCATGAAACCAGTGGTCAACAGTCTCGAGAGATTGCTGGGCTTTGAAGCTAGGCTATGATCACATGAATATACCAGTGTCTCTAGACAGGGCTGCATATGCAGCCAGAGCAATTTCTATATTCATGGCACCTCAAAAACATGTGAAATGGGATTGCACAAACCACAACAGCCATGTATACAGCCCCAGATGAAGATGTGGATTCACACAAACACTACCTCTATGTGACGAAAATCCAGCCAAGAGCATTGGTCCACTCTCTTTGCTATTTCTAAGTAAGAATACCTGAACAGGTTTCCATGTTTTAACCCTTTTTCTATTCCTCCGCCCTGACCCTGCAGAATGATTATATGTTAATCCGTTCTGTGCTTGTTCTGTCAAAACTCTTTTCTCATGTGATGAGTCAAGCCCTGTGCCTCCAGTCTATTTGTCTTTAACCTGTTGATGTTTTCATCTTTTTGTTTGTTTGTTTCCACTTTCTGTTACCTAAGTGGGACAGATTTTGTAAGGCACTTCAAACAATATTATTATTATTATTATTATTATTATTATTATTATTAATTTCATTTCTAGCCCGCCTCTCCATCCAGATCGAGGCGGGGAACAACACCAAATATAAATATAAAACAATAAAATAGATAAACCGTTAAAACAGATAAAAACAAATACATTATTAAAAACATCTTAAAATTAAACTGGATAGGCCTGCCGGAAGAGAGCAGTCTTCACGGCTTTCTTAAATTCCAGAAGACTGCTAATTTGTCGAATCTCCTCCGGCAGGTCATTCCACAGCCTGGGAGCGGCAGAAGAGAAGGTCCTCTGGGTAACACTCGTCAGCCTAGTTCTGGCTGACTGGAGTAAATTCTTCCCAGAGGACCTGAGTGTGTGGGGCGGATTATACGGGAGAAGGCGATCCCGCAGGTAACCTGGACCCAAACCATGTAGGGCTTTAAAGGTAATAACCAACACTTTATACGTCGCCCGGAAACTAATGGGCAGCCAGTGGAGTGATTTTAAGATTGGTGTTATGTGGTCACCCCTAGGTGTACCGGTGACCAACCTGGCTGCCATATTTTGAACTAATTGAAGTTTCCGGACTAGGCACAAAGGTAGCCCTATGTACAGCGCATTGCAGAAGTCGAGCCTCGAAGTTACCAGTGAGTGCACTACCATCTTTAGGTCTTCCAACTCTAGGAAGGGGCGCAGCTGGCGTATCAGCCGAAGCTGATAGTAGGCACTCCTGGCCGTCGCATCTATCTGGGCTGTCATTTGGAGCGACGGATCCAGGAGCACCCCCAAGCTGCGAACACAGTCTTTCAGGGGGGGTGTAACCCCATCCAGAACTGGTTGACACACCTCCAAACCCAGGTTGTGGCCTTTGACAGCAAGCACCTCTGTCTTGTCTGGATTCAGCTTCAGTTTGTTTTTCCTCATCCAGCCCATTACCGCCTCCAAACATTCATTCAGAGGAGACACACTATCCTTAGCTGACGATGTTGTTGAAGGCACAGAGAAATCTATTTGGGTGTCATCAGCGTACTGATAGCACCCCGCCCCATGCCTCCGGATGATCTCTCCCAGCGGTTTCATATAAATGTTAAACAGCATTGGGGAAAGGATGGCACCTTGTGGTACACCACATAGCAGCTCCTTCTTTGAAGAGCAGCTATCCCCAAGCATTACCATCTGGAACCTGCCCGAGAGATAGGACCGGAACCACTGAAGCACAGTGCCCCCGATTCCCAATCCCCTCAGGCGTTCCAGAAGAATACCATGGTCGATGGTATCGAAAGCCGCTGAGAGGTCCAGGAGTACCAACAGGGACACACTCCCCCTGTCAATACTCAGGCGTAGATCATCCACTAAGGCGACCATAGCAGTCTCAACTCCGTATCCTGCCCTGAAGCCGGTTTGAAATGGGTCTAGAAAATCTGTATCATCCAAAACTGCTTGGAGTTGGGAGGCAACAGTTTGTACCATTGATGAAGTTTGTACCATTCCTTGAAAAAGGAATTCCCACATGCATCTCTGTTTCCTTATTTATTAATAAGGGACAATATTTCTGCATTATACTGATTCGACTGATAAAAGCTGCTAATTAACAATGAATATGGTAGGGAAGGAATTAAGAAATGTCATACCAAATTAAAGTGTACATTGGAAATTAAACCAAATAAAATATAATTACCACAGGTGGATAGACAAAGTGAGATATGTGTGATTATCCAGAGGCAGACAAGCAGCAGAAGGGATACCTAATCAATTGAGGGATCACTAATATTTTAAAAGATAGCAGTCGTGCTGTATATGGAACACGTGTCAGAAATATGTTTAACACACAATCAGTGGCATGTTATGTTTAATATCACACTGAATTACATCATTTGCATCACTGTATCAATGTAGCCATTTCTGTAATTGTTCCATCACCTGCTCTTAGCTAGGTGATGAACAAGATAATCAGAAACTACCATCATCAGCTGATTACACATATAATAAGATCATTTGAAATTGTTTATTTTAATTCACATTTTAATGCCTCATTTTATCTAAAAGTTGACTATACAAAGTTGCCTACTAGATAATGAAATGGTGTGCAAAGGATCAAACTTCTGCTAATAACAACAAACATACAACTTTTAATAGCTCAAATGATTCCAATTCATTTATATTAAAGCACTGCTTTAAATCTGGAGAAATATCTAGCAAGTTGATTGCTGCATCTCATCTTTACCGTTAGCTATATTCACCAGCTAAAATATGTAGTGAGTGATAAGCCAACAGACATAAACTAAGCATCCACCTTATATCCGTGAAAGAAAACAAGAAATTAGGGATTGGATTCAATGGTATCATTCTGTTAATGCAAAGCTTCTACCACTTGTAGGATCTCCATTTCCCCCTTGCGTAAATGTCAAATCCAATACTTTGATTCTACTTACACAAGGGATTGTATAAGGGCTTTCACAACTCATTATGACAATTACTGTAGGAGTTGCTTGCAATAATTATGTTGCTAGTACTTGCTTAACGGGGAACAGCAACACCTCAAGTAATTTTCCTGCTTGTGTTCTGCTGGATACAATTGCAGGCATCCACAAAGGGTGAAACAAAGATGGGCAAAATAAAGAATAAAATTAATGGAAACAAAGAAAAAAAAGTTCTAGTAAAATATTTATAATTATTTTGAGATTGTGTACTAAGGAAAGAGGATGACTCTATACTGGTGTTACTCATAGTTTCTACTTCAGTCGTTCCCTTAACACCACAATGAATTAAATGATTTTTGAATTAGGAGGAGTTAAAAAAGAAAACCTGTGATTCAAGGGAGAGGAACACAAGAACTCCAGGCAAAACAAGACTCCAAGCAATACAGTGCTGTTATCAGCCATTCCTTGCATAGGACAAGCTGCCACGTGCGCACACACAATTCCTGCAACTTGAAGGGCTTCTTCAGTTTCTTCAGAGTTAGGAAAATCTCCATAAATCCATTCTCGTGGCATAAGTGGAGCTATACCCAATTCTTTCACAAGCTGAAAAACCAGTACTACTTAGGAGTTGTGTATGGGTTTTGAATGTCTGCATCTCTCACATGTTAACACTTTTACATTGTAACCAATATCTTCCCTTATATCACATAGATTGTATAGCTTATAGCAACGTGTGGATGATGAATCAGTTTTTAACCACTTTAATGGACTTTCAAAAAATACAGTATTAAGGTTTAAAACACAAAACTTGTTTCCCTGTTATGGGAATGACTCCAGAATTCTCATAGTTACAAACTCTCATCAAAGGATAATGTGCATGCTGCTTGAACTATCATGATCCCCCCCTCCCCCGCGCTTAGCATTTGTGTGGGTGTGGATGAGTGAAATTTGCTTGGGTGGAAATCTGATTCTGTCCTGTTCCTCTGAAACATGTTGCTATACTAGGCCTGACAGAGAGGAAAAAGGAAAGGTTGAGGAATCATAGAATTCACTTACGTCTTCTTACATTAAAGGACCCAATGCTATCAATCAAATAAAAAAAAGTTATTTTAAGGTTTCTGACCCTAGAAACAGGAAAGTTGTCTCAATTCCAAAAAGGCCTAAAATGTCTGAATGTTGCTGAATTCTATTCTGTTGATAGATTACCTGAGCCAGAACAGATAAGCAATTAGAATGACTGTTGCCCTGCCAAGTGTGGAGGTCATGCCATTTTGCCTGTTGGAATCCTTACAGAGATGGTACGCTGCTGGCCTGAGTCAAGAAATACCATCATAAAGACTTATTATGTTCTGTAGAAAGGCAGAAAGGCTTTTTCTCTATTGGTATGGAATTGATAAGTTAAGTCTTAATTCTAAGGAGAATTTCATGGAGTTCTATTATGTTCCGGCTTTCCTGATTTGGGGATATATCAAAATTCATCATTATCACCAATAGCTTATTCAAATGGTATGGCATCATACAAAATTAGTATTCATACAACATCCTTATTGCTAATCATATAGCAGAAACGTCATGTGCTGTATTTAAAGAGAAGAATTATCCATAAAGTTAATTAAAATATCTGACTTGCATAAATCATGAAGTCACATTTTGTAGCTTCCTAAGTGTGTTGATAAAATTATGAACTATTAGCTTCAATAGAACACTATTAAATATTTAGTACATAAAACATATCCTTTGACAGTTTAAGTTCAGTTTTGTATTTTTGTCTCTCCACATCCACCCGAGTAATCTCTGTTCACCATAAAACAATATCATCTCATGCCTGTCTTTGTTCACTAATGAATCATACAGAGAGGCCCTCGTGTGAGAAAGATGGTGGAAATTTACTATAGGAGAAAAAGTAAAGAATGTAATATTTTTAAATCTACTTTCTGGCTATGATGAAAGGGATTTGATGGTGCTAGTTGAAAGGAAAACTGAATGGGTGCCGTGGATGCAATCACTGTTGACTCCACATGTTTGGAGGCTCACAGCAAGATGCCCTCATAAGTGGTCTGCCTTGAAATGTGAGGACTGCTTCTCACTCAGCCACTTGGTGCACCTTCCCATTCAAATAGAGGAAACGTCTGGCAGCGACGGGAGAGAAGAGTTCACACACTCCTTTTAGGCCTGAGTGTTCTTTGAAACAAAAAGGTCATTGCCATCAGAACTAGGATGATGAAAGAGCCACTCTTTGAATATCCTCCCCCACTGGGAAAAGAGAAATTGTTCCAGCATGTTCAGCATCCTGGATAGGAAGAGTACATAGCCACAAGCTTCCCTGCTGGGATTTGTGGGCTACACAATTACCAGCAATTACCTCCCCGGTATTTCCAGTGAATGCTTCTCCAGCTGCTGGTTCATGGGCCTTAGAAAGTGTTTGATCATACTGACCATTGATGCCTGTCCTGGACACAATCCTGCTACTACTGAAATGAATGACAGAACTGGAGCAACATCACCCTGCAGAATGTTTCCCTTAAAGCCCTTCATTTTTAAACAGAAAGCATTTCTCCATCTGGACCTTACTCACCATCATTCCATTTATTTATTCATTCATTTAACATATTTATTATTACATTTATATCCCACCCGTTTCCCTCTTGTAAGGAACCCAAGCTGGCTCCTCCTCTCTATTTTGTCCTCACAACCACCTTGCGAGGAAGGTTAGGCTGAGAGTGACTGCCCAGTGAGCTTCATGGCTGAGTGGGGACTAGAACCCAGATCTGTTGAATCCCAATCTAACCACTACACCATACTCACTCTCTAGATGATAGAGATAATGGCAGCAAACGAGAGTAGTGTGCAAACACTGCTGCCTCATTGCTGCTTCTGCAGCCCTCAATGAACTGGAGGGTGACTGTCTGCAGGAGGGAGCTGCCGTATTCTGTAGGTTCTCCACATGATTTAGAACACTTATTTTAGCATACCGAGCCTACGTAAGTAGAGCACCTTCTCCACTTCAGAGAGTTACTGGAAACATAGGGACATGGAATTTATGTACTCGTCCCCACTCTCCTTTACATGATTCTAATCACATGATGGAAATCAATGTCTGAACAGGGCAAGATAGGTTGATTGATAGACAGACAGACAAGGTAACCTCATCATGTGTTCTCTGACTACTAAGACTAGAAACAAAGAGTGTGATTCTGCAATATGATGTATGGCTACTTAGAAGTGAGTTCTACTGTGTTCAGTGTGATTTAATGCCATGTAAGCCTAAGCCATCTAAAGAAATAACAAAGGTGTAATTTCTCTGTTGCACTTCCTCCCACCAAAAGCATAAAGCCAGATCTGCCCCTTTTATTTCCAGGCAGATTTGAAACTTCCGAGCATTTGGAATTTTCTTGATTACATAACACCTCATCCGCTGAGCCAATAACGTGTGTGTGTGTGTGTGTGTGTGTGTGTCTTCTTTCAATATACTGAAGCCAGAGCTCTCACAGCTTCTTGCTATGACTGGTTCAAAATCTTCAGCTTGTAGTTAACTCCGTTTTTCTTTCTTTCATTTATTTGGTTTATCTGGATTAAAGTTCTTAATGACAAAAAACACTTTTTAAAGCAAACCTATATTTTCTGTGATTTGATTAGATATCTAGTTCATCTTTCTCCAATTATAACACATACATAAAACATTATTGAAAGCTAGCTTTGACTGCACAAAATAGGTATATAGAATTTGTTGCAATTAAGTCAGAATACTACAAGTAATTGGTCATTGCTCCTCCAAGGTGCAAGCATATACATGTCTATTCAAAACCAAGCTCAGGTGAATGCAATTGAACTTACTCCCAGCTAAATATGAATAGTATTGGAGCCTAAATGTTAGCATTCCAACTTTGGGAGTTCTACAAATTTTAGTTCTATACCCTGTAATTCACAATTAGCAAACAGGAGGTTTTGCTTACATCTGTTTCCAGCTGTCAATGTTAGATTTTAAAAGGGAAAAAAGAGCTGCCAAATGTAAGTTAAAGAGAACAAATGAGTAAGTGGGCCTTAGGGTGCAATCACAGTTATAAACATTTATATTAATTTAACACTGACCAGGTAACAAATTTGTTCCTTTTGCCGGTGGTACCCCAATTATGGAACAGCCTACCTCAGAGCATCCCATTTGAACCAGGTATGGTCAGGCCCACCGAGATTCTCCAAATTCCATTTCAAAACTAGGTTCGCTTTAATTAAGGCGGGATATAAATGTAATAAATAAATAATCTAATTTTTTGTTAATGACCTGTTTTTGTTTTCATTCTAATTGGAAAAGTGTGCATTTGAAATAGGAAAAGTCTGCATTTCTTTGCGCGTTCCGCTCCCCTATTGACTAAAGGCTGAAGATGTCAGGTTTGGGTTTTTTTAACTGTGTCTTTTTAAAAATACATATTTTTGAAAATGATCACAAGTCTGGAGATGTGTGAATTTCTGCTTCTTCATTGTACTTCCATTCACATTTATGGTTGGGGTTTCGAACAGGCAAATTCTGATTTGTGAATTGAAATTCTTATATGTCCCTACTTTTCAGCATCCCTTTTTATTTACCCAGGCCTTTTATATAACATTCTTTGTAGCCCTGAGCCTCTGAGTTTAAATTTTTCTGTTTAAAATGGTTTCCCCCCTAATTTTAATAGTTTTTACTGTATTTGAATGTTATATTTCCTTGCAATCAGCTCAGAGAACATCTGTTATAGAGCAGCTAGATAAATACAGTAATGATACCCTTCTCTCTCTGTTATTCTATCCTTTCCTATCCCACCTCGCTCTCTCATGTTTGCAGATAAAGTGAACATAAAAATGAAGTTATTCTAGTATTATAATTTGGAAAAAAAGATTTGAACTTTCCGATATAACTTTAAGACGTTTGATTTGAGAGGCAAAATTGTAGCCATATGTTGATTTATAGACCATGGATACACTGCTATGCATGTTTAGACAATCAAGGTCCTACAACTCCAAGCATTCCCTAGCCAGCCATGCATGCTGAGGATGCTGTGAGTTGTAGGACTTTTTTCTGTCCAAACATGAATAGGATTGCACCATAAGAAATAAGAAACTCTTCAAGTATTCTTTCTGTACACAATGATGTCTCCTCTTGTGCTCAGATATTTGTTTGCAGATATGGCTGGAGCAGGTGGTACTAATGGGAGACATTTGCTCATTGGCAGTATAACAGATTTTCCAATGCATGAACCACAAAATTCTTCAACAGCCATCTCATTAAGCAGTAGGAAAGCAAGAGACAAGGTGGAAATTTAGGAGTAGTTGGCATCAGTACAACTGTCATGCTGTCTGGGTGACTGTAATTCCTGGTTTGCCCAAATGCAAGTAAAATTTAGTGTCCTTGGTAAAGTAACATGCATAGCAAAATGACATTCATATGACTCTATAGTATACATGTGATGCCCCTATTATTTTAATTGAACTTCTGATCCCTCTTTCCTATATATGACTCTTCATCATCTGTATCAATATAGTTTAACAACTGCCAGCCTGCCTCCCAAGAAATCTGTGATTTGTTCATTTCGCAGAAAAATGTTGTTACAAACTGTGAAAAGATAAATAAAAAAACGAGTCAACCATTTAGACATGAATCCAGTATTTATACAGCAGTTGAATTCCTTAAGCCACTAATTTGTCTACTTTCCAAGTATACACATGTGTTATTAATTATAAATTTTATGTAATGAACAATAAAATGGACATTTCCATTTTAAGCTAAGATTTGTGAAATGCCAAGCCAGATTTTTGACATTTCTTAGTAATATAGTTTCAGTGTATTATATGAAATTCAGATAATGACTTCATCCTACATTATCAGTTGTATCATGAAACACAATGAATACTAATCTTCACATCCTCTAACAGAACTCTGATTAGTGCTGACAAGATTACAGCCAAAATGGGGCCACTGAGCAGCATGTTTGGGTGAACTCTGAAGTTTGCAGAAGTAAAACAAATAAAATGAAAATAAAAATAAAAAGAGAAAACCTACCTCCACCACAGTAAGAACCGAGAATGCCACAGAATGTTGAGTGACAGTTGGAAATAGAAAATTGGATGGGACAGGGGATCAAATGGCTGGTTGACTGGCACCTCAAACAGAATCTCTCCCATTGGGAGATGAAAGTAAACTGCAACATTTTGTTGCAAGTCACCCTTGTAAAACCAGAGTCTTGCGGCAGCTCAAAAGACTGCCCTGTTTATTGTGGCAGAAGTCAAAAGACTGCCCTGTTTATTGTGGCAGAAGGTTTTGTGGTTTAGAGCCCACTTATGTACTATAAACAGAGGGGCTTTGAAATGTATGTGATATCTCTAGATTCAAGATGCTCACTGAATTTGTTAAAATTTCTTCCCTTGATTCTTCCAACCCACAATGAACCAGCACGATAGACTGGGCAGCTCATAAGAACATAAAAAGAGCCACGCTGGATCAGACCAAGGGGCCATTTAGTCCAGCACTCTATTTACGCAGTGGCCAACCAGCTGTTGACCAGGGACCCACAAGGCTCAAGATCACCCAGTGAGCTTTGTTGCTGAAGAGGGATTTGAATGTTGTTATTTTTGATGTCAGGTTTCTATTCAAGTGTCTTCTTCATATATTACATGTAATATATTACATATCACATGTAATATATTACATATCACTGTTTTGACTTCAGTACCTATAACACTGATTTTCAACACACTTTCTCTGAATAAGGTGAATGAAAAAGATCGAAATTACCAATTTGTAGTGAGAGGAAGCAAGTCAGAAAGGCTTACATTCTTATTATTTTTGCTGTCTGGATGCATGTGCTGGTTTTCTATATGTGCAGGTTCAAACAATACACACTTTGAATACTTGAAAAGCATGACAGGGTAGAAGATGCAGGGTCATTTTGGATTGTAGACCACCCATTTTTTTTAACCCCAAAAATGCAGGTTGCTTACCTGTAACTGTAGTTCTTCGAGTGGTCATCTGTGCATTCACACATATGGGCTCTGCGCCTGCGTGGAGCCTGTCTCGGAAACTTCTATAGCTAAGGCAAACGTTTTTGGCGGGAACCCCTCCCCCACTGTCTACTGACTCCGTGTTCCCGCCTTTCTCCTCAGTTCCAAGAGACCGACTTGCTGGCCCCATAACTAGGAGAGAAACCGCTCGGTATCGACAGTACATTTACATCGACACCAAAGCGGGGATGGTGGGTGGGTTGTGTGAATGCACAGATGACCACTCGAAGAACTACAGTTACAGGTAAGCAACCTGCATTTCTTCTTCGTGGTCTCTGTGCATCACACATATGGGCGATTAACAAGCTAAATTCCTGGTGGAGGGTAGGTGTAGATCAATGTTCCCTCACAAGACAAAGAAATTGCTTGCCCCAAATTGCAGTTTGTCCTGGTACAAACAATCAAGTGGTAGCATGTAATGAAATTAAAGGACTTATACCAAATAGCTGCCTTGCATAAGTCCAGGATCGACAATCCCCTGCTAAAGATACGGACTTCGATGCACTGCGTATCGACTTAGCTGTTACTGGACCAATGAGTTGCAAGCCCTTCAACTCATAGGGCAGTTTAATAGCATGTACAATCCACTCCGCGAGTCATTGCGACTCTTGCGTTTTATAAAATCTGTCAGTTCTAGCCCTGTGTGGAAGCCCAGGTAGAGTGCATCAATACTGAGGCAGATAATTCACTCGATCTGCGTAGTGTTGATATAGCCATCAGAAAACAACTTTCTAAGAAAATTAATGTGATATCGGAAGGTGCCATTGGTTTAACTGGTTTCAGTGTCAGAGATTGTGGCATGACAGAGAAACTCCATGCCAGAATGAAACTCCTAATTAGAGGAGCCAGATTCATAATGCCCAGAGGAACCCCCTAACAACGGGGTTGGTGCAAAAACAGGTAAAGCAGTCAAATACCCGCATATCGACAACTATTTTAGCCCTATAGTGTATAGGGGGTAAGTGTAAGGACATCATTAAGGAGGCTGAATGGGGCTTGAGGCCCTAAAGATCCATGTATTTAGAAAAGAATCCCATTGTGCAGTATATGACTTCTTCGTTGCCAGGCTACAGGCTGGGTGAAAAAATGGAATCGACCTCATGTCGAAAGTAGTTACAGTATTGGGATACCCCATGCCATGGGTCTGAGCATATGCAGGGGTGTAAACTACGGGGGGAGGGGGGCAATGCCCCCACCGGGATTTCCTAAAGGGGGCAATGCCCAACCAAGTAACATCAGTAAGCTCACAGCCTGACTGACAGATTCCTCAGTCAGTCTCCAGTTGTCTCTATTCTTACGTGTTTAGAGGCAGTCTAAATTACATCCAAGCACATCCTGCTTCCTCATCAGCTGCCCAGCAGATCTCCTTGCAAGACTAAAGCCACTCTCCTGTTGTGTCAGGGTCAGGCTTCCCCAGATTCATTTTCTTCTACCCACTCAGGCGTTGTAAGACAAAAGATTGCCCATTTAGTAATTACAGTCTGGGTACATCTTGACAAGAGTTTTGCCCCAGGCCGGGGTGCATCCGAAGTGGCAGCAGGTCATCTATATGATGCAGCTGGCATCCCGAAGCCATCCAGGAGCAAATCCCTGAAACTCCGGTTTTAAAAAGTCGGGTACTTACCACGACTTTTTTATCGTCGGAGCTGCAGCAGAGCTGATGGTAACCTGATTGGTCGCCATTGGCTGATATCTTCAGAAGAAGAGTGAGCCACACCTGTCTCGGCCACCAAGGGGTGAATATGATGGAGACTGTGTGGACTACACAATATTAATATTATCATACCACAGTACTCATGGAATGAGAGGAAAAATGAGGGCTGCAAAGACATTCCCAGTTGAACAGAAAAGTGTTTGTATGAGGAGATGGGGGAGGAAGTGGGAAAGCACATGCCCCGTAGCAAATAGTCTGTGCAAGTACACCAATGTAGGGTTGTTAGATCCAGGGTGAGTCTGGATTCTGTGTTCACTACGAGGCCCAAAGAGCTCAATAAATTGAGTAGTCACCTTGCCTTCGATAGCATTTCCTTCTAGGATGCCACCAGAAGCCAGTTGTCTAAATATGGGTAGATTTCTACCCCTTGAAAGCAAATGAACGGAAGGACCAGTGCCATACATTTTGTAAATATTCTGGGGCAGAGCTTTATGTGTCATCAGAAATTTGTGGTTTTGATGTACGTATGGAGCCGTCTCAAATCCAGAACAGGTTGAAGAGATCTGTAGAGGAGTGGACCAAATATTAAATCAGAGAGTGATATAGGTCTTCCAAAGGAGGCTCCACTCTGTACAGCTACCCCACCCACAGGCGATGCAGAAGAGAGTAATGTTGAGTCCGACTGAGAGCTCTCTAAGAATTGAGGGGAATCAGGTTTAGTTCTAAGATTAAACCCATCTTCTCCAAGCTGAACTTTTTGACACCCCACAAAGTGGGGCTGGAAAGGAAAAGAGCTAGGTGCACATACTGACGCATTCACGATGGTATCAAGAGGCAATGGTTGAGCCCTGTGGACAGGTCACAATGACAGTGATCTCGGTAGAGCTAGAGGGAGCTACGAGAAAACTTCCTCCAGTGGCAATCACGATACCGATGGAGCTGCTCAGTATCGAGAAAGGCATATGTACCAATATAGGGGTTGGTATCGATGCCTGGTACGGGAGTTACGGGTCCATTGCAAGAGGTGTCCCTCTCATAATTGATGCCAATCTCTGTACTGGTACGGCATTCTCGGGGGAGGCAACCCAGTTGAAGTTCTGTCCCTCTTCTTTTTTAAAAAAACAAACAAACAGGGACCCGAGAATGATGCCCCTAGACATCACAGGCATAAAAACTCTCTCTGTTGAAATCATAGCACTCCAACTGTAGCAGCTCTAGGGAGCAGCCCTGTAATTGGCAGCTAGCCTGTAATGGCTGTGCTAATTAACTTGGTGGGGAGATGTCTACTTCAAGCTGCATGTTAGACGTCTCTTCTTGGTACCAAGAGATTGGTACCAAAAGAGGCAGTTGAATCTCACCCTTTGATGTCGATTCTGCCTGCTAGACATCTCATCTTGACATCAAAGCTGCATATTAGACATCTCATTTTGGTACCAAGAGCTCTGCACCGAGGAGCTCGGTACCATGGAGCTTGGTACCATGGCGCTCGATACCATGGAGCTCGGTACCAAGGAGCTCGGTAACATGGCGCTCGGCACCAAGGAGCTCGGTACCATGGCGCTCGGTACCAAGGAGCTCGGTACCATGGAGCTCGGTACCATGGAGCTCGGTACCATGGCGCTCGGTACCAAGGAGCTCGGTACCATGGCGCTCGGTACCATGGCGCTCGGCACCAAGGAGCTCGGCACCATGGCGCTCGGCACCATGGCGCTCGGCACCAAGGAGCTCGGCACCATGGCGCTCGGTACCATGGCGCTCGGAACCATGGCGCTCGGCACCAAGGCGCTCGGCACCAAGGCGCTCGGCACCATGGCGCTCGGTACCATGGCGCTCGGTACCATGGACCTCGGTACCATGGCGCTCGGTACCAAGGCGCTCGGTACCAAGGCGCTCGGTACCAAGGCGCTCGGTACCAAGGAGCTCATGGAGCTCGGTACCATGGCGCTCGGTACCATGGCGCTCGGTACCAAGAAGCTCGGTACCATGGCGCTCGGTACCATGGTGCTCGGTACCATGGCGCTCGGTACCATGGCGCTCGGTACCAAGGAGCTCGATACCATGGCGCTCGGTACCATGGCGCTCGGTATCATGGCGCTCGGTACCATGGCGCTCGGTACCATGGAGCTCAGTACCGAAGGAGGCAGTTGAGTCTCACCCTGTGATGTCGACTGAGGGGCTCTCATCCATAGAATCGCTCCAAGCGATCAGTCCCCAGAAGTCCTATATAACCTGGCCTTCTTAGATATCCCCTTCACTGTAGAGACAGCTAGGGAGTGTCCAAACACTGGACGATCAGAATGACTCATGGTCAGAGTCAGGGTCTGAGGACGCAGAGGGGCTCTCCTCCGTAGAATCGCTCCATGCGATCAGCCCCAGAAGGCTCCTGCCTTCTTAGATATCCCTCTTACTGTAGATACAGCCTGGGGAGCATCCAAATGTTGGAAGATCGGAATGACCCTTCATCAGAGTCAGGTCCGAGGACGCAGAGGGGCTCTCCTCCGTAGAATTGCTCCATGCAATCAGCCCCAGAAGGCTCCTGCCTTCTTAGATATCCCTCTTACTGTAGATACAGCCCGGGGAGCGTCCAAATGTTGGAAGATCGGAATGACACTTCATCAGAGTCAGGGTCCGAGGACGCAGAGGGGTTCTCCTTCATAGAATCGCTCCATGCGATCAGCCCCAGAAGGCTCCTGCCTTCTTAGATATTCCTCTTGCTGTAGATACAGCCTGGGGAGCGTCCTAATGTTGGAAGATCAGAATGACCCTTGGTCAGAGTCAGGGTCCGAGGACGCAGAGGGGCTCTCCTACGTAGAATCGCTTCATGCGATCAGCCCCAGAAGGCTCCAGCCTTCTTAGATATCCCTCTTGCTGTAGATACAGCTAGGGAGCGTCCAAATGTTGGAAGATCGGATGAGGCATGAAGCAGCCATGTCTCCAGTAGATCGAGGCGCCTGTGCCATGAGTGTAACGATTGTCTGGAAGAAACCACGGCTTCTAGAGCTTTTATCCACAGACCTGGCGCCAACACGGTTATCTTTTCAGCGCCAGGTCAAAACTTTTCTCCCAGGCATTTCAACAGCTTAAGTTGAGGTTTTAACTGACTTTGTAGCCAGGCTTAACAGTTTAAAATGTTTTAAATGTCAGCTGTCTTATGTTTATGGTTCTAAATTTTGTAAACCACCCAGAGAGCTTCGGCTATGGGGTGGTGTATAAATGTAATTAATAATAATAATAATAATAATAATAATAATAATAATAATAATACAGTAGCAACAGGTTTCGATGACCTGAGCCTCTCCCAAAACAAATTAAACAGAGAAAAGTCTGTCTGCTGGGGAAGCTTGCTGACGCACTTAACACATTTTGAAAAGAGGCCTTAATGGCTGTGCGATCCCCCTCAACGTGATCCAAGATTGCTAGAGAATAAAATATCTAAGAATATAATAACAATAAATTATATTGTTTTAAATGTACATGTGTACGTTGTATGTTTTTAATTGTTTTAATCGTATGTAAACCGCCCAGAGAGCTTTGGCTATGGGGCAGTATACTAATGTAATAAATTAATTAATTAAGACTAAAATTGAACTAAAAACAAAGTAAAATAACTAAAAACCTTAGCACTCTAAAGCTTTCTCCTCAGGAGAAAGACAGAAGTTCCCAACAAGACATCCTTTCAGCAAGGCGGTCGAAAAAGAACTGAGGAGAAAGGCGGGAACACGGAGTCAGTAGACAGTGGGGGAGGGGTTCCCGCCAAAAACGTTTGCCTTAGCTATAGAAGTTTCCGAGACAGGCTCCACGCAGGCGCAGAGCCCATATGTGTGATGCACAGAGACCACGAAGAAGAAGTATTGGTTAGTAACCAATCAAATTTGGAAGTTGGTGAGATCAGCATAACAACTAGGAGAGCCATTCCTTTCAAACTTCCGTTCTTTTCACAAGCAGAAACAGGTTTACAAATTATTGATTAGATAATTGTGATTATAACTTTATATAGAGATGCAATGCAAATACAAATTAGTCGGCATACAAGTCCATCATTTATTTCAATTATTTGTATTTATACATTTGATTTTCATAACTAGATTTATTGATCTTGATTTTTACGATTATTGACCACATCCACCCATTTTATTACTGATTTGATTGATTAATTGAACGTATTTCCTTAAGTGATGGAAGAGTTAAGGGGTAGAATGACACTGGGAAACTGGAACTGACACCTCCAGGATGTCACAGAACTCTGAAACTAAGCTCAGAAGGGTTTGAAAAATAGCCATTGTATTATCCCCTTGATTTCATTCCACTAGGAATTTTAAGGCTCAGTACAGCCCAGCAAGGTGCAGGGTTAAAAATACCACATTGTAGGTTTCAGAATATATAATTAATCTGTCAATGTGTGGTTTTTTCTTTCCAAATTTCACTTCCTGGCTTTCTTTCGACACATGATTCCAATGTATATATTAGAAGTCAAATGACTTTGAGGAGCATTATGTCAAAAGTGCATTGACACGGGGGAAGGGGGGTTTCCTATATCTGTTCATGATTACCAGGTTTGTTTTAAAATGTGTTCTTTCTGAAAATGTCCACGGCATGATTTATGTGGCTAATTGGAGTTGTACATATACATTGTTCCTTATCTTGACAGTTATTACACCTGAGGTGCTACTTCCATAATCAGGTATGACATGAATTCTCCTATGCAAGTGGATGAGGTGAACACTGATGAATCTGACATTTCATCCATAATTGATTAGGCAAGTAATAGAATATTCCGAGAACCCCTTTCACAGACACGCATTTATTGCTAACCTGCTATTTTTCCTACCCTATACAGTTGTTCCATACATGAGCCTTAAACCAGGCTGAAAACCCAGCCAAATATTCTGAAAAGCAATGAATTTAGGAAAGCATTAAAAATATAGGTCAACTTATTCATTTATATTATCATAGGCTATGAAAGCATACAAACACAGGCTAAAAAGCATTGACCAGATTATCTGAAGTTATTCCTTTTGCTACACAAACTATGTGGTCTTCTGCTAATAATTTCTATCTCTTTGGGGAGGGGGTTAGTTGCTTTTGTTGCTGCACTTTATTGTGATTGCACATTTAAAGTTATTGAATGTTACTGATCTTAATGTTTTGTTTTTATTGTGCACATCACCCTGACAGCTTAGGCTACAAGTTGACTTAAGTAATAATAATAATAATAATAATAATAACAACAACAACAATCTTGTTCTATCTGTGTCTGTTTCACTGGTGGATAGAGACCACTGGACAAAACTCAACACAATCACTATCCAACCAGTGTAATACCACAAAAAACCAGAAAACCCTTTAAAACGTGTTAGCTAATAAAATCCATAGGGGCCACCACAACGTTGTGCAAGAAAGCCATCTGGAATAAATTCATTGTTGGTGTCACTGTTGTTAGACTGCTGTATCCTAGTGTTGCAATTATTTTTAAAATAACAAATACAATTGCTAAATCAATCTATCTAGTCTAGACAAAAAGCAATTGAGGCTTTGGGGCTCCTCTGCCTTTAAACATAAACTTTGCATGTTCAGCCAATTTTATTGCTTCTTGACGAGTGCAAGGGGTGGGATTAGTGATTAATAAACTAATTGCCATTTGAATATGCCTGCTTAGGCTTAAACAACACTTGTTGTTAAATATGTACAGTGCAACTCCGTATGTGTTTTTAGTTTAGTCAAAAGTGAGCCAGGGGCTCAATCTAGACCAGGACCACATTGCATGACAACAGTTTAATCCTTTCGTCCCCAGCTGCAACCACCCAGATTTTACTATGCTTTTTACAATCTCTCGCTGCCACACAGGGGGAATTGTACCTGGTGAGCAAAGAATTAAACCTTCCTTCCTTGGGCATGGCAGTCCCTATACAGATTTACTTTCCCTGCACTTACTTTTAAGTAAACAAAAATGCATAGAGAGATACTACAGATTTCATGTAACAGATATTTTGACTCTTCATTTCCCCAATATCGGCTTCCTTTCTGTGGATGGAAGAGGTTCTCATTTTCCTCTCGTTCTTCCTTTTTCACAATGAAATAGCTCTACCCAAAGAAAAAATCAATATGTTCTTCATTACTAATCTCCTCAGAGTGCTCATCAGGAAGCAGTAAAATGGGTGGAATCTATAAGGAACAAGCTTTTAATTAACATTACTGGGAACCTATTTTGAATAGGACGTACTTGTGAGTAGATTACAGGTGAAACCTGGCCGTGGAAAAGACCCTGCTGGATAATATAGTGCCTTATTAAGCGCTTGTGTGGCATATGTGATTTTCTACTTGTAGCGAGAAGAAAAACAATATACAAGTAGTTATAACTATAGTATTATAAGCTACCAAAGTCCAATTCAGGCAATCAGCTTCAAGATCTAAAGAACATGTGAGGGGAGAGTACATGCTACTTACATCCCCTTGGTCACCATCTTAAATTGTACGGGGAGCCTATACATAGAATGCTCAGCATCAATTTATAGAGGGAGACAATGGTGTAGGACGGGCCAACCTAGCATGCTCATCCTTGCTCTCTTCCTGACATAGTCTTTAAACCATACTGCTGAACCCTTTAACAGAGCTAACAATTTGGTCTAGAGGAATACAGAAAAGACTAGGTCAGGGGTGGGGAATGTGTGGTCCTCCAGACGTTACACTATAACTCCCATCATGGCAGCTAGCATGGCTAATGGTGAGAGATGATGGGAGTTGTAGTCTAACACCATCTAGAGTTCCCCTTGGAGTATGTGAAAACTGGTTAAATGTTAGTAACTGCTTGTGCTAGAGACTTGTGCTACTAAGTACTTCCATACGTTTAGGGCACAATCCTATTAATTGCACCCATGATGATCAGAAGCCTCCGAACTCTGAGGTATTTGATTTGCCAATGCAGAGCCCACAATGAGTGGCAGAGGAGATCATTGCGTCCACTTCCTCGTGCCCTGCAGATTTTGCTAGATAGGCTTTTCAGAACCCACTAGATTAGGGCTTGGGCTATCATCTGCCCCTTAGTCTGAAATATCTGTATGGACTAGACATGCAACAACACATATCTCTAAAACATCTGAATATTTGCCCAAATTATACAAAATGGAACTGAATCAAATACTTTGGGATGATCTTGTTAAGAATATTATTTCTTTAGTTATTTACTATATCCTTAATCCACCCCAAAATAACTAAAGTACTTTGCGCAGATTACATATAGCTAAAATAATAAAAAACAATACAAAAAACAACAAACAGCACGGTGGGGGGGGGAGAGTTAAATATATTTAAACAACCATAAATTTAACATCTCGGGGAGAAAAGAAAGGTCTTTGCTATAGAATGTTTGTGTCCATGACTAGAATTCAACTAGGAAAACATATTTGTAACGACTGTAACTGTACTGCTCTCTTGCATAATACATTAGCTTAATTTAAAATTCAATGAAATACACCAACGCTGTGCCAAAAGAACAGAATGGAACTTTTTGGCACATTCGCTAGGGCTGGGGTGTGAGAAGAAAAGGGAGCAGTCCCACAATCTTTGCCAAATTTGTAAAACTTAATCTAGAGTGAAGGAATTTACATTTATAATGGCTGAAAACAGTAGGTCTCTCTCTCCCTCCCTCCCTCGTTTTCCTTTTAATTTCTACAGTCATGCCACCTCAAAATGCTTCTATGGAAAGACTATGTCACAATGTAGAGTCTATTTAGGGGGGGGTCCTTAAATTGTCTCCAAGAAGGGACAGGTTTACTGGTATATACATTGATGAGGGCAGGTATCCATTGTAGCAATTTAAAAATGTTTTCCATTAACAGAGATATCACATTTCTGGGGAAAAAATATGCTAACTTGTTTCTTTCTAATAATATAGACAACAACTATTTTTTTAAAAAACCTCATATTGTTGACATCTCACATTGCTATTTTAAAGAGATTATTTTCCTCAAATCACTGTGTAACTTGGATATTGTTATAAACAAACCATCAGATTACAAGTACCAGTGACTCTATGGTGAGAACGTATTTGTCCAAGCAGTCTGAAAAGGTCGGAATTATTTGGCTCCAGCTATTTATGACTATCAGTCATAGCCTCCAGGCACTTCCTAATGAAACCTTTCACTACTGGTAACTATTTCAAGCTGTCAAAATGTGCAAGTAGAACAGAAACAAAATATATTTAGTGCCTAGGCAATATGCATATACAATCTACTCTGCTAGGTTTGGGGCAGGGGGTTGTTTAAACACATAAGAAATAACTTTTCATTTAGAAGCTTGGTAAAATTAGTGTATTCATTTTGTTCCCAGGACAAATGGCTCTTAATGACCAATGTTCAAGCAATTTTCAATGTATATTCATTAAACAAAAAACCTTCCCCAACCTGGTGCCCTCCAAAGGTGTTGGACTACAACTCCCATCACTGAAAGTCAGTATGTCCCATGGTCAGGAATGCTGGGACTTGTCATCTCAAAAATCTAGATATGCAATTTGATCTGCAGAGGTGATTGTGGGGTTGTGGGAAATGATGATGAACAACTTAGGACCAGCTACTTCTCATTTCTTAGAGCATCTCCTTATGTTGAGAGTTGCAACCCAACACATCTGACACGCACCAGGTTGGCGAATGTTGTTCAAGGACAAGGGAAGGCAGAAAGTAGATCTCCAGATGTTTTGGAATTCAACTTGTAAAAGCATGGGCAGTTATCAGGAATGCCGCGAGTTGATGTCCAAATCATCAGGATAGATCTATTTTCTGCCCACATCTGTACTAAAGTATGATGATTTCCAGCAAGGAACTACAAAAGAGCTGCATCACTTTAAATAAACTATCAATACCAAATGAAACAATAATGAATGAATCTTGAATACCTAATCCAGATAGCCCTTCACACATCAACATTAGTTTTTAACACATGGCATAGGATGTCTGTTTCTTGAATATCAGATAAAGGATTTCTCTTACTTGTTCAGCAGTGTGAGATCAAAGGCAGAGCTACCACCTAATACTTTCATGCGTAAGTATTATTTTAAAATTAAGTATGAACTGATTTTTGTCTTCCCCATAACACATAACATGGGAGTTACAGTGAAACACATCTGGAGAGCACCAGGCTGGAAAGGATTGACTCCTATACATGCCTTCTCAGAAGCCAGTGCCACTGAATTCACTAGGGCTTTCTCCCAAGAGGTATAGGATTGCAAACTAATCTCATCTGAAAGGTGTTCAAGACAGCCAAACTAAACCTCTTCTGCTCCGCTGTTGCTTTGATGAGATGATGTATTGTGCAGGGATTGTGGGGAGTGAACAGTATATTTTTTATAAATACATTTTAAGAAAAAAACATTGGTTCTTTGAAAGGCAAGATATTGACCAAAAGTTGGAAGTGCCTGGCACATGCTCTGGTTCTAGTTCTGTAATGAATAGTGTCCCTTTTGTTATCAAGAGTGCTGCTATATGCGAGATGTTTGTGAGAGGAAAGTATTGGGCAGACCCTGTATTTGGTAAGGGTATGGAACAGCATTCCCCATCCTGCTGCCCTCCAGGTGTTTGAGATGACAAGTCCCAGCATTCCTGACCATGAGACATACTGACTTGCAATGATGGGAGTTGTAGTCCAACACCTTTGGAGGGCACCAGGTTGGGGAAGGGCTGCTCTAAACAAAAAAAGAGAAGTAGGTGGCCCTAAGTTGTTCGTGATCAGTTTTCCAAAACCCCACAGTCACCTCTGCATATCATATTCTCCACCCTGTCCTCATGGTTTATCTGCTTTGGGAGAATGAGAATTTCACTTGTACTTTCTGCCTCCTTAGGGAGGATGTGGCGTTAAGGCTTGGGAGCCTTAACTCCCAATTTCCCTGCTTTTTGGTGCTTGTAGAGCCTTAACATTGTTTTTGTAAACCGTAGGTTTTTTGTTTAATGAATTTCATGGCTTTGTGTAATGGATGACTAGATATTATACAGTTTGCAACCAAGCCAGCGTCAGCCAGGATGTTACACCATCTTGACATCCAATATAAAATCAAAGCTAATGTTATGTGTTGAACTCACTTTTAACGTTAATAAATCAACCAAAATGCTTGCATCTCCCTCATTTTTAAAGATAAAGAGATGAAACTTGGCACCATGGTAGCTCTGAAGTAGGGATTTAGCCATGCCAAGTTGGAAGCAGATCCGTTCATCCCTTGATTTTTAGAAATTTTTAAAACTTCAATTAATTTTTTAAAATTAACTAAAATGCTTACAATTCCATCATTTTTAAAGATAAAGGGATGAAACTTGACAGCATGGTAGCTCTTAAGTAGGGATTGAGCCATGCCAAGTTGGAAGCAGATTGGTTCATGCCTTGAATTTTACCAAAAAAAATTGAAGTCAAACTTTAAAAAAATATATCCTAAAAATTAAGGCACGAACCAATCTGCTTCCAACTTGGTATGGCTCAATTCTAGGGTGACCACTAAGGTGTGGCGTAGTGGCTAAGGTGTTGGACTGGGAGCTGGGAGATCTGGGTTCTACTTCCCACTTAGCCATGGAAACCCTTTGGGTGACTTTGGGCCAGTTGCAGACTCTCAGCCCAATCCACTTCACAGGGTTGCTGTTGTGAGGATAAAATGGAGAGGAGAAGGATTATGTATGCCGCCTTGGGTTTCTTGGCGGAAAAAAGGTGGGATATAAATGCAATAATAAATAATTTTTAAAAACTGTCAGGATTTCCCCAGATTTCTCCTGGTTTTTGTTCTATCCTCGGTGTCAGGGGGGATTTTATGCAATAGTCTATAATGACCTGGAATTAAACACGTTCCCTTTTAAGGCCACCATTAGCGTGGCAGGAAGGAATGACATGCTTTCTGGAGGTGTGTCATTCTCTCCCACTGCTCCAATCAAGGCCTTAAAAGGGAAAAACGTGTCATTCCCAGACATTATAGAAAAGGGCCTGATTGGAGCAGTGGGGTGGGGGTGAGAATGACATGCTTTCCCCTCCTCTGCTCCAATTGGGGACTTCAAGGTGGCCCCAGAAAGCCATTTTCCTGCCACCCACTAGGTGTCCTCTTTTTTGGTTTCCCAAATATGGTCACCCTACTCAGTTCTTGCACAGGCTGCATTTCCATCCCTAGATATTTCCTCAAAAGTAAGATCCATTGAATTTCCTTGGTTCTTGAAAAGCAACACACTTGCTTTTAGATTTGCCAGTCTCATTCTATGTGTGCTATGAATGCCTGCTCTGTCTGTCCCTATAGTTTCCTGCAAGGTCCAGCCAGGGGAAGCCAGTAAATTAAACCCAGGGGTGGAGGGTGGGATTCCCTCAAGTTCATCTGACAGCAGGTGCTATAGAACATGGACCTTCCAGGAGTGTTGAGGCTGGATTTCTGGCAGACCCAGCCAGGCAACTTTATGGCCTGTTAGTCCCTCCATTTGGTAGCCCGCAGAGCACCTGCCTCATAAGGCAAATGGCCGCATGAGAACTGTTATTATGGCCTGCTACTTTGTTTGTCTTTAGTAGTCTGTGGTCCAGATCTCTTCAGAAGGGGGAATAGTGTTTTGTGGTTGGGGTCAGTCTAAATTATCTCCAGGGGTCCCTTACTCAGTGCCTCTGATAGCAAAGAGATTGAGGATTTTCCCCAACTCTGTTACTCTTGAAGTTACTAGGCCTGTTGAAAATAGATTTTATAACATAAGCATGAAAACAGTGAATACCCCTTTTAACTTGTTAAACCAATGAAAACATGCCACACAAGAAGTCTTAAGATATGAATGGTTTAGAAAGAAAAGTAAATGCAAAAGAACATCAGATGCAGAAGTGAAATCTGAAACATTAGTAGTAGTAGTAGTAGTAGTATCCTGCCTTTTGCCCAATGCTGGGCCTCAGGGCAGCCTTACAAAACTAAAACATATACAGCTAAAACCTATAAATAGGAATATACAAAAGTTAAAAATATAATTAAATACTTTTCAATATTAAAGCATTTAAAACATTTAAAATACATAACAATTTAAAAGTAAAAGGTATAGACAGAGATCCAAATTATTTTCCAAAGGCCTGCTGGATCAAAAAAGGGTTTGTCTGCATCCACAAACACATCAAGGAGGGAGCCAGTGTAGACTGCAAGGATTAGAAAGCAAATGCATGTGTACACTATGCAAAATATACGACAGCTCAACTGTTTCTAAACCTTATTAAAAAAAACAGGGTGACTAGGCCGAAACCAACGTTGTAGGCCCAGAAGCACTTTGAAAGGTTTCAACATTGTACTTAAAACTTAACACCGGCCCAAACTAATTAAATGTAGTGTTTGAAGCTTTCAACTTTATAGCAGCATGGACCAAACTCTTAGAAAAGAGGGAAGGGGTACACTGTGTGTGTTTGGGGTGTGGGTGGGGATGGATATAAAGGGATGTATAGCCACCTATTCCCAGGAGAGATCTGAAGAACAGGTTACCATGAATCCAGAGGAACCACACCCTGCTTCACCAGGGAGCAAAAGAGCAAACTGGCCTTATGAAGATAGCCCAAAATACTCTCAGAGCCAAAGGAATGCATGTTCCAGAAGAGAAAAAAGAAACTCTTCTTCTTCACTCAAAAGGTCTGTGCTAGAGGCAGCGGCCATTTCACCCACCCACCCCACATTCTAAGGCAGGAGGGAGGGGGGAGAGCGATGCTACTGAGCATGCCTCGCGCTATGAGGGAAGCATTGACTTGAATGAGAGGTTAAAATATTCCTTAAAAATCAACCGAAGGGAATTTTTAAAAAACGAAAAGCTTTCCACCAACTACAGTCAAGGAGGAAGAAGACCCCATCACTGGATTAATTAATAAGGCTCTAGAAATTATGCAACTCGTGAGCACAAAACTCAGAAACTGAAAGTCATTTGACAAAAGCAGGGAGACAGGTTTGTGTTCCTTTTCTACCTTAAACTGCTCTCCTTCCCTCAATCTTTCACCAATCTTCTTGAAATTTTCAGGTAATGTAAAACAAACATTTCTTTCTGGCACCTGTAAATTTCAGAAAGGTTGGTGAAACATTTTCGATTTTATGGCTGTTAGAATGACCCCCCACCCCAATTATCACTTTAACATGACGGAATGTGTTTTTTACTGACGGCCCTTAACAATGGAGGCACGACTCTAGACTGCAGCTCCTATAATCCCTGACTGTCCATGCTGGGTGAGGCTGATGGGAGTAGAAGTCCAAAAATATCTGGAAAACCACAGGTTCCCCATTCGGATTCACTGATAATGACAAATGATGTGCTCTCAAAATCCACCCACTGCACAGAAGCTATAAAAGGTTTAACGTTATTCAAAGTGTTACAGGACATATGTAACATGGACTGGCTACATGAGAGTGGTCAGCTTTGATACTACTTACCATTTGAAATGGGTAGATAGAGCTCCCCACTCTGGGTATTCACTCACATTCAGCAAAATCTGTGGCTTTTGCTTTCCATTTAGTTAAAGAAGAAGTCATATGTATGTAGGTATGTAGGTATGTATTTGACTGGCACGTGATTCTCTCAGATATTCTTATATTTTGAAGAGGTATCATTATTTTGCTTAGTTCTTTGCCAACATCACAATGTTGTTTGACTTTTCTGCATCTGATCAAAATATCTAATTACGAAGAAATATGAAATAATAAAGGAAGGGATGCAAAATCCTAATTAAATGTTTAGAAATACTTGTATAAATGATGTGCAGTAGAAAAGAATCAAGGGTCAGAAATAAGAGCCTCATACAATAACCACAGTAGTCCTAATTGGACATTTCCCTCCCTGTGATTGTAACGCTATAAAGAGAAGAGCCATATTTCCTAGCTCCATTCCCAGCCTTGCATCCAACGTTCCCTCCTAGGCTCCACTCCTGCTTTCAACTCGGGGTGGGGGGAATGTATGTAAAGGGAAAGCAATGGTTCCCAGACACTGGGAGAGCCTACACGTGTATGACATGTTCCTCATTACATACATGAATGGGCACAACACATGCATCCCTATTCCCCCCTCTATGTGCTTACAATTGGAGCAGGAAACCAGAGTAGAGCTAAAGAGTGTAACCCTCTACACATTTTACTTGAGTGAAAAGGCAAAGCTTGTATAAAGGACTGGCCCTGCCTGCATGGCTCCATGCATAGACGTCTACATTGTTAGAGATTATGAACTAGCAGTTTAGCAATAATTAACTCCATGGCAGAGTACATGCTCTGCATGCAAAAAATGACATTTTCCTCTGAGATTCTCAACCAATGTGAGCCATGATCCACAGGGTCACGCAATGCAACCTTCAGCGTAGCTTGGTGTATCACTTTTTAAAAATAAGGGAGTTCCAAAAGCAGTTCATGATTCTAGTGCAAGGAGCTATAATACACCCTCACTCACTCCAAAAAGACGCCTGCTGTAGTATGTGCCAAAAGGCATTATTTGAATTGGAGCCAGTCTTACCCAGCCAGGTGGTCTCCAGAAGTATTGAACTTTAACTCCCATCACCCCCAGCCAACATAGCCAATGTTCAAGAATGCTGGAAGTTGTAGTTTAAAACATATGGAACACTACAAGTAAGGGATGGCTGATTGCTATACAACTCAGAATCAACAAAAGGATATTGTTATGCCTTCACTTCACACATGTCTACATGGTTCTATGTGCTCCCTCAATGCACACACACTATATAAACCCTGACCTTGGTTTCTTCTAAGTTTACTGCCCATTACCATGACACATGTATTTATTTTATTTATTTTATTACATTTGTATACTGCCCCATATCCGAAGCTCTCTGGGCGGTTTACGTAAGATTAAAACAATATACAAAAATTAAACAGCAAAAACATACAATACACATATACATTTAAAACCACTCTAATAACTGTAAAAAGCTATAAGCCTAAAAACAAAACAAACCCAGGCTCATCAGATATTGTTAAATGCCTGGGAGAAGAGGAAAGTCTTGACCTGGCACCAAAAAGATAACAATGTTGGCGCCAGACGGGCCTCGTCAGGGAGATCGTTCCACAGTTGGGGGGTCACCACAGGAAAGATCCTCTCCCTTGTTGCTGACCTCCGAGCTTCCCTCAGGGTAGGCATTCAGAGGAAGACCTTAGATGTTGAACGTAGTGTTCGGGTAGGTTCATATCGGGAAAGGTGTTCCATCAGGTATTGTGGTCCCAAGCCGTGTAAGGCTTTATAGGTTAAAACCAGAACCTTGAATCTGGCTCAGAAACATACAGGCAGCCAATGCAAGCAGGCCAGAGTAGGTCTTATATGCTCAAACCTTCTGGTCCCATGGGGACGATAGTAGTAGCAGACTGGACAGAACTGCCTCCAGCACCTATCATGTGATTATGCTGCACCATGTTGTTCCCTTCTTTCCAAGAGAAATGCTCTATTTTGGAACGTAACTGCTGAACAAATTACCTTACATGTTTTGTAGACAGTTTTATATGCTTAAACAGTGATGTGTTACAGAATCCTATACATTTCTACTCAGAAGTAAATTCCACTGATTTTTTTAGGGCTTACTCCCAGGTAAGTGGACATAGTATAGCAGCCTGACATACTACTCTGGCTAGGTTCACACAATGCACTAAACCCAGCTTGTGTGGGTGTTGTTGAAAAATGGGTTATCGTATTGTCTGAATGCAGCACGTTTCTGCAGGGAGGGTTATTGCGTTGTCTGAATGCAGCATGTTTTCTGAAGGGTTTATTTAATTTCTATACTGCCCAATAGCCAAAGCTCTCTGGGCAGTTTACAAAAATGAAAACCACAAGGCACAGCATAAAATATAAAATATGGAAGCTTAAAATCACAGTATAAAAGTATAGCCAGAATAAAACCGAGCAACAATGCAGAGACTTAATATACAGATTTAAAACTGCAGGGCTAAAAGACTAGGAGGCTAGATGCTGGGAAAATAAAAAGGTCTTCACCTGGCGTTGAATGTGCTCGTTAACTATGGAGTGGCTTGTTGACCACCCAGAACAATCCAACAAGCTATTGGTTCTCAAGGTAGCTTGTTTAACAAAAATAAACCACACTGCATGGTTAACAAGCCGCCCTGTGGAAAAGGTACTGTGTTCAAACAACAAATTATCTTGTTCGTAAATTCTTCTGATGTCAATAAATACATATTTAGGCAGAACTGGTAGTAAGCATGTAACCATTTCACTTTTCTTGATTTTCACCCATCTTCTATTCATGTCATCGCTGAGTATCCATTGTATTGGACAAATAACAAACATTTTGGTTTAAATTTGGGAGTAAGGGCTTTGATTTCTATGTATTTACCCTTACTATACTGAAAGAAAATATCAAAAAACAGTTTTTTAATAGATTGGATCCAGAAATCCTATGAGCAGAGTTCTACTCATGAAATAACCCATCCACTTACAGAAGGTGGGTGGATAGAGGATTTTCTACATTTCCTCCTTGCAGCTCCCAAAAATCAGCTCAGAAAGGCTGGAGGACACTGCAAGGGAGGCTGCGGGTGGAAAGGAGGAATTAGCAAAAATCACCTCCACGTTTCATGAGCACAAGCCTCTGCTGGGTTGCACTCCCTACCACAAACAAAAGGAAACCTTCTCTGGCCAGAAAAAACTACTCTGAATCCAAAGCATATATATGCAGATGTACCTGTTGTTGTCCAGGTTGCATAGTAACCGTACTTTAAAAAATTACATATATCTCAGAGTTAATCTTAAAGTTCGTCCAGTTAGCTCATTCTTGCTTCATGAAGTCCATGAAGGCATATGTCGTAATAAATTTGTTTGCCTTTAAGGGTCCAGAAGACTTCCCTGTTTTTGCTGCGACAGATCATCAGGGCTACCCCTCTGGAAATTAATATATATGGGTTTCTAAGCAAATATAACAATACTATCAGATCATCAAGTGATAAATAATTTTATAATTTCTAGTTCAATCACTTTATTTGTTATCCTGTATTTTATATATTATGTATTTATATGATAATGTATATTGATACATACGTGACTCCGGCCAATCTCAATCAGATACTCTTCCATTTCTTACCTTTCTCTTCACTAACACCCTCCGCCCCCAATCACCAGCTCCCCTCTGGATCCAAACTCCACACATTTAACTTCAAAGATGGAACTTCTCAAAGTTGACATAATTATTAAAAGGAAATTAAAGGGGTCAAATTTCTATAAGATGCCTGAATGTTGTTCAAAGTCATGATAATATAAACTAAATAAAATAACGTGTAGCTCAGATTAGAAAAGGCGCCAAACGTCCAGCAAGAGGCCTGTATGGTAAAGAGGCAGCCAAAGAAATTGGAAAGCAGGAAGAAGGCCTAAAGTGGAAGTCCTGTCCAAATTAAGAAATTCAAAACAGCACCAATTCAGTTAAACGAAATTTGAAAACTATGAAAGCCTTTTCCAACTATTATCAGAAGTAATTAAAAAAGCAAACCTTTACCCTTAATTACTTTTCTTTTTTTAAAACTCTATATTTATCCCAGCAGCTACACTGCCACAGTAGAATATATATATTTAATAAAAAATAAATGATGGCAACAGCTCATGGTTTTATTTATTTTAAAATAAAAAGGGGCATGAACGTCCTTAAAATGTCATATACTGTGAAGACCAACACAAAGATTTCCTTCAGTTTTTCTGCGATCTATTATACCTCAATTCTTTTCATTCCTTCATCAACTAGTGGTCCAATAGCCTCCTGGGCTCATTCCTGCTTCTTATAAAAATAAGGTTAAATTATTTAACATTTCCTTTTCAATAAAGGCACCATTGGCAGAATGGATTCCTCCTTCGCACTATAGTCTTTTGTACATGTATTAGGCACTCTCTGGAATAGGGGTGAAGGAGGAAAGAATTCTGGTTGTATGGACTAATGTTACCCAATGTATTTTGTAGCTCACAAAAAGCAAAAAATATATCAAATAAGAACTTTTCAAATTGTCAGTATATGAACCTCAGTGGCGAAAAGGTTATCCACACACACATTCCACTCATGTGGAAACACTTTCAGCTCTTCACATGGGGCTCTTTGCATCCTAGCCCTAGTTTATTTCTGGAGTCTTTAAAATGTTGCTTCATCAAATACATTTTTATACTGTGAGTTGAAATACATTTCTGATTCTCTTTAAATTTGGATTTCAGTATGTCTAGTGCACGTGATAGACTAAGCAATGTAGTTTTAATGGAACAGAGCTCTTTTACTCAATAAGAATAAATGTTTCATAAAACATTGTTATATGAAATTACGCTTTAGCCACCCCATGGAGAAGGAGTAACACACATGGCTGTATTAGTAAACAAGAAATGTGAAGGCAGAAAGAAAGTACAAGATTTGTAATGCTTTTTACCTGCCACAGATTCCAATTGCACAGTCAATATGCTCCTGTGGCTGACTAGAGATGTGAGTGATGGATCCTGGATCAATACACTGCCATATATTTTCCAGAGGGACTGCAATTACTGACTTGGAAAGCACTCTAGCAAAATTTCAATATTAAGTCAATAAAGTAAATGTCTCTATTTTGATCCATGTTATCTTAGATATGGGGAAAGATGTTTTAAGCTGCTTATGAAGACAGGTTAATGAGTGTATAGAGGTTTTGCAAATATAATGTTATATAAATATAGGAAATAAGGCAGCCAAACTCAAAAAATGTGATTTTATGGAATACAGTATTTAAACTAGTTAAATAAAAATGCCAGAAAGCATCTTGCATGGAACAAACAAGTAATTGTCTACAAGACTTTAATCTTATGCACAACTGGTGGGTATGCATGGAAGCTTTTACGATTTCATTTTATTGTACTGAATACTGTAATAAGATATGAAACAGCTAACATAAATACTTCTGAATACTATTCTCTCATTTAAAGCCTATCTACAAACATACCCGCCAATCCCCACTGAAAATAGTTCTGTAGAAGCAAAATCCGTGAGTTTTTGTATATAACCCAATTTGTCTCAGTAATGGGTTTCATTTCAAGAAAAATATATTTTAAGTTATCAAATCTACTTTAGTTGTACATTTAGTGTAGAATATAGAAGCAAGTATCAATATAGAAGGAGCTGTGTTGAGTTTATTTATTTATTTTAAAAATCCTTTTCTTTCAGCAGTAACGAATATGGCTTGTAAGTTGAAAAGGGTTGCAACCCCACTAAATTCACTGGGACTTACTTCAGAATGGACATATATAGGGATTGCACTGTTAGACATAAAAAAACTCTATGAAACTTCATAGACAGTATATTCAAATACTACTACTACTTCTACTATTAATAATACAGAGCTTGCCAGATTGGCAAGGAAGAAAACGGATAGCATTTCTATAGATGTCCATTAAGTTATGTATTTTCTTATCCTTCATTGGTTATTGGGCAAGTTCCCACTGAGTTCCAGCTGCCTGTTGCAAGGCTATTTTTATCTGGAACCTGAAGTATGTGAAAACAATTGGGGAGAAATAGAATTTGGAGCTGAAACAGCCTTTTAAAATAATAGTACTAATTGTAAAAAAACACACACACACACACACACACACACCCCACACACACACCACACACTTCAGATTTATTACACATATTTGCATATAAAGCATAACTTACTCCCGAGTGGTTGCAATACATATAGTGCATGTTTATGCTTGGTTAATACTTATTTTTATTTATCCAACTCTTCTGTGTGGTACATATAAACTGAAATTGATAATAAGAATTTTAAAAGGGGGCATACATCAGCAACACAGCCATTCATTAGTAGACATGAGTCAAAACTGAATATTGAACTACATCTATAGGATAAATAACTGTCATGGTTTGGTCTCTGGGATTTCAGACTAGCAGTAAGCGATTGGGTGATTTGGACCTACAGACAAAAAACACACACACCATAGAATGACTTCCTGTTGGGTGGGGAAAACATTGCCAATTTATCATTTTATTCATCTATCGGATATGAAAAAAACATTAACGGTATGTATTTATGTGGAGAGAATGTATCATTATGCTAAAAAAATAGCCTGCCAAATTTTAATGTATATGAAATTTCATTATCACAGAGGTGAAAATGGCTGTGATGCAATGATTTTAACTACCACCCAAGTCTTAATATACATTCTCTATAATGTAACACAAATATTATTCATTCTACTATGTGGGTACGTTTCTTGCTTTGAACTACAGAATTTTACAAGTAGCAATAAAAAAACAAGGTTACTCATTAATTAAAGGCCAAATCAGATTGATTTGTTCAGCAATTGTAAAGTCCTTTATTCAATAGATTATACTCTCATGTAACACTACTTCATTCTCAGGTAATGTTTTTCCAGGAAACTGTAAACTGACATTACTTTGTTTCCTACCTTGACTTATGCTTAGATTTTACTAAGTGCAATCCTAGCCATATATACTCAGCAATAAGACACACTGAGTTCAATGAGCTGTACTCCTAACTTAAGTGTGTAAATGATCCCAGCCTTAAAGTGTGTGCATCTTTTCCATCACATAAGATTCACTGCAGAGTTGCAAATAAATTTCAGAACAAACAGTTTCTTTTCAGGACAAAGAAACATAACTTTTTTTAATCAAATAAAAGTTGACATTTACATAACTTTGAGAGTTTTCTATGTAGGGGTAAAAGCAAACAATCCAAGCAGAAGTACATACAGAGTTATGTAAACTACTAGAGCTCGAGAGCCTAGTTCCAATAAACACAGGAATTCACAAGTTTTAAAAGTTATCTCTCAAAATTTAACAATAAAATACACCAGCAGGTACAACACTTTCATCTATGAATAATGACTATATAATTGGCAATAGACAGCTTTCTTCTTAGCATCCTGTAGCTCTTTCTTCCCTTCCGGGATAATAATAAATAGTGTCATGATGGTGCTGGTTTTGGTTAGTTCTCATCAAGACCCACTATTAATACCCAGATCTCAGACTTGACAATACCTCCTCTGAAGAGGAGGGGAATGTTACTTACAGAGAAACCCAGTTGTTCTGTTAATTTTGGGGGTATGCATCACACACTTTCACTAATTTCTAACTTCTGTCACCACTTTCCTAGGTCAACTATCTGTCCCAGCTATCAGGGAAAGCCAAGCACAGGAAACAATGTCCATCGCAATTTTATCTAGGCTCGTAGGGCCACGCTGAGGGCTAGCAGGAATAAGTCCCCACATCAACACCAGTTTTTCACTTGCTATGTAGTAAATGCCTCCATGGTATTGCTCCCTTCAGTTTATGAACCCCAGTGTACCTGTGATAGAGCTGCTATGGAAATAGAATGAAAGACTGATCATGGTTTTTTTCTGCCTTAAAGGATCAATAACTCTAATGGCAAAGGAGATATAGAGAATGCGGTAAATGCAACCTTGCATTCTAGCAGTCTCACATGACATTAACCAATAAAATTTCTCTCTCACTGCACATGATTCTGACTCAGTGACTTCTCTTGGGAGCAGTCTATATCTGGGGAAAGCCCTGCGGTGGCTCTGCAGTGGCACTGTGTCATTTATATGACGCAGCAGCCATCGCAGAGACATCCAAAGGATTTCTCCTGAAGCGCCATATTAAAAAAGGTCAGGGACTTACCCCAGCTTTTTTCTGTGGAGCAAGGCACTGACATGATCTGCCATCTGTTGCCTTCCTCCGGAATCAAAGTGGAGGTGTGTCCCGGCCAATAGCAATCCCTGCTTGGTTGCCATTGGCCGGATGGAGGAGGGGCAGGCCAGCAAGCTGAATGGCTGCTGGAATGCCTCCGCGCCTCCTCTGGTGAGGGGAGAATGAAGTGGAAAGATGCACGAAAGGGGAAGGAACCAGGGAGGGATGTGCTGACATGCCATGCGGTGGTGCCCGGGAAGGCAGCAGCCACTCCTCCCCCTCCCGTTGATGGCTACAAGCCCCGCACTTGTGGGGACAACCCTCAGGAGTGCAAGCAAGGGCTTGGGGGGGGGGCTTGTGGCACCAGTGCGCCATCATCAAGCCAGCCCCCTGCTTATTGTTCTGAAAGTAACAATGTCCTTGGGATAGGAAGTACTTGAGAGTACTACTCATATACCCAACACAACAATTCATGTTTTTTCGCTCATGTGGTGACAACTTATCAGCCTAGGAGAACAATTAATGAACCTTTGATAGGATGAAAAAAGAAGGGCATTCAGAGCTCCAGAGGGCCTCAATATATTTCCCTGAAAATGTGAATATACAGAATTACAGAACAAAGAAAACAAAACCAACAAACAAAGGGAATTTTAACGTTTCAAGTGCAAACTGAAACAGCTGCAAAAAACAACAACCCTCATCTGAATTGCAAGAGTATTATAATCCTGTTACATATAGCATTTGGAGAATACTATAACCACATGACACACTTTGTATAACCACAAATTACAGGATAGACTTACGGAACAGAAAATGGTTAAGTCTGCACTTTACATAAGTCAGTGAAACACAATATTGGATTAGGATGCAATTATATCACTTGACAGAGAGTGCTGGTAAGGAAAAAACATTCAATTAATATGATTTCAGTGAAGTCATTCACTTTTAAAACAATGCAGCTTCGCATATACAGAAGAGAGTAATTTATTTTGCTCCAAATTTTATTATGGAATATTTTATACACACACACCAAGTTGATTCAAATTACTTAGACAGCCAATATTAGTCCATTTTAACAATTACTTATTTAAAATATTTAAATTTATTGACTGCATTTATATCCCGCCTTTTTTCCTCCAAGGAACCCAAGGCGGCATACATAATCCTCCTCCTTTCCATTTCTATCCTCACAACAACAACCCTGTGAGGTAGGTTGGGTTGACAGTCTATGACTGGCTCAAAGTCACCCAGTGAGCTATGGCCAAGTGGGGACTAGAACCTGGATCTCCCGACTCCTAGTCCAACACACTAGCCACTATACCACACTGTATCTCCCACCTTTAGCCCACCTTTCAGGGTCCATTGTCCTCACAAGGCAGCTTACAGTATTATAAAAACATGATACTGATATACTGGCTAGGAGTGTGATCCAAGAAGACCACAGTTAAACTTTTGGCTTGGTTGGCCTTATACAAGCCATTATTCCCTCATCTACCCCCTCTACCATCTGTAAAGTGAGACTAGTAATACTGGCTTATTTTATAACCATTGTAAGGATTTTTCAGATAATGTATATAACTGATTTAAGCATTCAAAATATGATATATGCTATATATTTTCTAAATATTAAGTGTTTTCTTTATGAAAAAATCTTATATTCATTAGAATTTACGCTTATTTAATTTGCAGTCAAATAAATAGCTCTATTTTGCACAGTCTGTTCTGAAAAGAATTGGGCTTGACTCAGGGTGACCAGATCGCCAGGGATTTCCCGGTCCTAACCGGGAAAACTGGGGCGATCCGGGCCAACCGGGCAAACCTCCGGGGAAACGGTTGGCTCGATCTGGAGCACTCCCCCTCCTCCCTGGTCAAAGCACCACCGCGTCAAGCCCCTCGCGGGCGACACTCACCTGGGCTCATGTTGCTGGCTTGCTCGCTCCCGCCACTGCTGCTGCTGCCCCTCGTCGCCTCGCAGGAGGAAGTGAGGGCACCCAGCTCAGATGTCCCATCGTCCCGCCTCCAAACCAGCCCTGGAGCCAGCGCGCTTGGGGCGCTGCCGAGAAAACTTCCCCCTGGGCGGGAGAGGCAGAGTGTCGCCCCTCCTTGGCACACTTCCTCCAGCCCCTCCCCCGGGCAATCCGGGGCTTCTTCTAGGCCAGCGCGACCGCGCAGGACTAGAAACTGCTCAGCTCGGCCTGGAGGAAGCGCCATCGCTCTGGCCTAGAAGAAGCCCCGATCGCCTGGGGGAGGGGCTGGAGGAAGTGTGCTGAGGAGGGGCAACAGTCTGCCTCACCTGCCCAGGGGGAAGTTTTCTCGGCGCCACCCCAAGCTCGCCAGCTCCAGGACTGGTTTGGGGGGGACGATGGGACACCTGCGCTGGGTGCCCTCACTTCCTCCTGTGAGGTGACGAGGGGCAGCAGCAGCGGCGGCGGCGGCGCAAGTGAGCGAGCAAGCAACATGTGCCCAGGTGAGTGTCACCCGCGAGGGGCTTGGAGCGGCGGTGCTTTGAACAGGGAGGAGGGGGAGCGAACGAGTGCTGGGGTGGAAGCTTTTTGCTCCTTGGGCAGCCTGATGCCCCACTCTAAAAGATGGTGTAGGGCTCCAGATACCATCATCCCCAAGGATGATGGGGGTTGTAGTCCAACATCAACTGGGGCAGTTTGGGCATGTTGCTGGGGACGATGGGACTTGAAGTCCCAACACAATCTTGTGGGCATCGCACACCCCCTTTGGGCTGCCATTTTGGACCTGGATTTTGGTTTCCAAAATCTGGTCACCCTACTTGACATGGCAGACAGTTACACAGGAATTCTTCTAGTCAGTATGTTAGAAACAAGGCGGTTAAATATTGTAGTTCTCCAACAACCATTTTCATTAATCATTCCATTAATGCATAGCTACCTTTTTACAGCAACCATTGGTTTTACTAAACCAAGTTCAATTTAAGACACTAATGGAAACCATTCCTACTTAGCTCAACAAAACCATTCCTCAATGAGACAAGAATAGCACTGTATGATTATCATGGTTATTCAAGTCACCTCTAATTGTTTTGGAAAACATCTCAAAATGGCAATAAAATTGAGTTGCTCACAGAATCTCTTGTCACCAGGCTGATTTTACTCTGCTCCAAGGAATAATCATGTTACATCAACTCAGCCACACCTAAAATATAACATCAGAACTGCCTTCCTAGAGCAGATGAAAAGTCCAAGTAATACAGCACTGAGCTTCTGAAAGCAACTAGCTAGTTGCTTCTGGGAAACCCACAATCAGAACACGAATGAATAAATGTCTCCTTTTTGTCTCCATCTATGTATGCTTCAAAATTCCAGTTGTTCCACATTGTGTCATGAATTCCCCTGATTTGAACCCCCTGATTTAATTTGTAGAGTGGAATGCATGTAAGCCTCCAATTTTGCACTTTTCTAAATTTTGCTCTACACTTGTTCGTCATAAATACAGTTATATACATTTTTACTGCAAAATGTGGATTTAAACACATTTTAACATATCTTGAAGCTGAAAACATGTTAAAATGTGTATAAAATGCATTATTTTACAATAAAATGTGTATATATATTTTTATCATAAAACAAACCTCAGTATAAGTGCCAACGAATGAAAATGAATAAATCTCTCAGCCATCTTGTCCTAATAATTAAGATAAGCCCTCCATCCCAACTAAGTCAAATGTTTCCCAGAAACTTTTCATGCCCTCATGAAAGTCACTAAACTTTCTTTCCTTTTTAAAAGTAGGCACATGAAAGACAACAATGTGAATGAACTTTCACCTCAGCACTAATATTTACATTAAAATGCATATAAAGTATTTATGGATTTCCGTGCAGATCCCATCCCACGAATTAATGTGGAAAAAGGCTGCGTGAACAAACACAAGTGGCTTGAACTAAAAACAGGGTGATCTGTACATTTTGATATCCATCATCTAGGGCATGGCTGCACCACTTTTTTTGGCTCTGAGGGCCTTATCCGGCATTCACACACATACATGCACTCACATTTCTCACACAATCACACCACCTTCTCACTCACTTCGACAGCAACAAATCTTGGTCTTGCAGCAAGAGCATCAAAGCCCCTTCCCAGCTCCAGTCCCCCAATGTGATTCCCCCCAAAAGAGCAAAAATGCTCTAAGGTCTATGGTTCCTTCAATAGAGCCCGGAATTTAATTCCCAGAGTTTCCCAGGAAGTAGGCAGGAAACTTCACGCACTGCTTTCTGGGATGTTCAAATGAGGTTCATAGTGCATGTTCCTAGAGCATTTTTTCCTCCCCCTCCCTCCCTTTTCTCAGTGATGGCATATGCTGGGGGTTTGGGGACCACCAGACAGGTCTTGGGTTGTGTGCCTCCCTCTGATCTGGAGAAAATATATTGAGATGAATGCTGTTTCTAAACAAACTAAAGATACTATTTAGATGTGATGGTTAATAAACCATCAATACCTATCTTTCATGAATCTGTCTAATCCTGTTAAAAACCATCTAGCCTAGTGGCCTTTACCACATTTTTGGTAAATGGATTTACCTTCTAAAAGGTAAACAACTGATGGGGTGGGTGAAATAAGAAATTGCAGTACAGGCACGTAACTTGGCACCACTTGGAACTTTTTTGCTAAGCATTCTAGCACGTGCAAGGATAATTTTTAATCTCATCATGCTATGGAAGGAAGATATCAGCCTCACCTCCCTGCATGCTGAGGGTCCCCCCACTCTGTGTGAACCTGTAATTAATGTGTAGTTTGGCCTTGACATGTAAAGGGTGGGATTGTGAGAAGAGGTTAGTATGGAATGATCCAAAAAGAACTTCCACCTGGTTACGTTAACAAACTATACTCCAGTCCAGAGATCAGCCTGCTCAAAGCCGTGTGTTTGGGTACTTTTTCCTGGTGAGAGTTCAACACACTCCAAAATATTCAAAAGGATTCTGGAGATAGTTGCAAATCTTACAGATTGATAAATAGGAAATTCAAAAGAAAGACTCACATATAAATTACAAATTGAAACTTTAATCTTTTCTTTATTCAATTCTTTGAAACATCCATCTAAATATGAAAAAATCTACTGTAGAGTAACTGATATAAGTGCAACAATATATGCTTAAATTAAGGTTAAGAGATTGGCATGTCCCAATCTCATCTGTTACAGAAGCTTCCCTATCTTTTTAAAACATGCAGAAGATTCTCACTACTTTAGATTCCGAAGGTGTGCTTTGTATAGATAAAGGCCAAATATTAGCTATAAAATACATGAAATTTTCACTAATTTAATGTTTTAGGGGTGTATATTTCTAGTAACCTCAGTCAAGCTTATAAAATTATTCCTCTCAGCAGTATTTCAAAACTGGAAATGATTAGTTAAATAGGAATAAATTATGTCTCTCCCAGCCTGGCCATACAGCAAAAAGTTAAAAGTGAACAGGGCTGACAAAAATTCATTTCCTAACACTATTAATATGGATAACTAAAGAATCCCAGAGGAAAGCTGGATAAGAACTATTAAATTTGTGTTGGTTGATAAGCTCCCCTGAGTAAATAAGAAAACTTGCTAATATAAATTTTACATGGTACATCATTATCTTCTCACTTCCCTTAAGAATTACCAAGCATTGGTTCAATCAAAACACGGTGTTAAGAAGAATTAGGAAGAAGGTCTATCAGTTTTTCATGTAACATGAAGAACAATAGTCTTTAAAAGTAACCATCTGCAAGGAATCAATGGAAGTCTGCAAACATGGGTGGCTGCTTAACAAGTCATCAGGGGAATACAAGTGAAATGAAATTCTAACACTGAAGCATAAGGGAAAAAAACGTGTACAGGAAACTACAATTCAATTCAACAAACTAGCATCTCCCCTTCAGAATTGAGATATTGCCTTGTGTTTTCATATCAGAACGTCTGAAACCTGGGAGGGGGGGATTAACTGTTTCCCATCAAGTGAAAATTTCTGGCAGTTACCTTGCAGAATCTAGGTTAAAGCAAGAAAACTACAAGCCTGATTACTACTGGGCAGAGAAAGAAAAAAAATATCAAAAGATCTGTTGGGAATTAGTGATAACATCAGCAGGGAACCAGTAGTTCTCCAAACAATAGTCTAGGCAACCTAGTGATTGCCAAAAAGCCAAGCAGAGTGATAAAAAGCAGCAGGAAAAAAGGAACCAGCAGCAGGAAACAATGAGAGTTGCCAGGGGGTCCATTGAAAAGTTAATTGAAGCAACAAGCTGAGATCCACAGCCAGAATGCATCAGTGTTGAAGAAAAGCAAACAGTAGCTGAAACAACCACAGAAAAAAATGCAGACCGCAAAAGAGAGGTAAAGACAGAAAGGCAGACAAACAATCCATTGCACGAAAAAGGTCAGCAAAGTGACATGACGGAAAGATGTCCAACAGTAAGAAAAAGAATGGTGAAAAGAAAGAAAAAAACTTCAAACACTGTCATTGAAGGATTATAAAAGTGTATGAGTAGAAAGGACAAAGAACAGTGTCCCACCATGCTGCCACACACTGTACTGCTGACAATTTCACAGCGTCTCAGTACCGCCAGCCTCTAGTTTATTTATTTCTATGTTTTATTAGGCACCATATAACTAAAAGCTCTCAGGAATAAATACCATAAACATAATAAACAAAATGATAAACATAACAAACCGTAAACAAAATCCACATTGAAAAAAAATCACAATGAAATAATGAGTTAAAAACAGGCTCCAGAAAATAACTAAGACCTGAGAGAAAAAGCCTGACACAAAAAAGGTAACAAAGTAGGCGCCACATGGACATCTCTGGGGAATTCCAAAACTGTATTCCATTATAGCAGGGGGCTGCTATCAAAAAGGCACAGCCCAAGTATTCACCCACTGCAGCCCAGCAGGTGAAGGCAGAGCGGACAGAACCTCTAATGACAACTACATGGCATGGATAAGAACATATGGAAAAATATATTCTGTCGGGAACTGTATCCCCAAGATGTGAAGAGCTTTGTAGGTTAACACCAGCTTTGAATTTGTCCTGGAAATGAACTGAGAACCACTGAAGATGATGGAATACTGGCATAAGATGATAATAAACCCTACTTCCAGTCAACATCTTAGCTGTCATATTTTGTAGTAACCGAACTTTCTGGACCATCTTCAAGGGCAGCCCTACATGCAATGAATTGCAGTAACCAAAACATCAAGCCTTGGCTATAACTCTTTTTTGTTTTGAGTCTATTCTATACAATTACTGAGCAGTAAATGTTGGTTATATTGATTAATGCTAGGGAATTGCCATTGTATTCTCTCTCTCTCTCTCTCTCTCTCTCTCTCTCTCTCTCTCTCGTGTTTTTATCAAAAAGAATCAGCCTCTATTCAGATCTTAATTGAGTACAGATGAAAAGTCGGTACAAGTGACCAATTTACCACACAACTGCACTGAATGAATGATAAACGTTCTCATTGCCATTGACAAGAATCCCCTTCACACATGAACTGGCCCCACCTCATGCCATACGTTAGGCTCGGACATCTGCAGGGGAAAGCCCATGTACATAGATTTCCATGTTCGTAGGCTTTCCACATGAACAGGACCACACATGGTGTAAGGTTTCAGCTTGAGAAGAAATCCTACACATGTAGTCTTCCCTTTGCAGATATCCAAGCCCAACACATAGATACCAGGGTTGGGGGTCAAGGAGCTGTACAACTTCAAGGGCAGGGGCAGCAACATGGCTCCAAAGCCTCTTTCTATACAGATCCAATAAGTAACTGGTTTAGTAGAAGACTACATGAATAATCAGAAGTCACCACTCCACTGAGTTAATAGCAATGGACAAATTGCTGTCAGTTCAATTCAGGTCAACAATTATGCATATCTTTGAAGAAATATCAGGGGAATACCTACCCCCCACAACCTGATGTTATTGGGCTATAGCCAGAATAAATGCTCCTGCCAGAATAAACATGTAGGCCTTTAATTTTCTATAAGACTCTTGTAGGGGAACTTTTTAATATATAGTTCAAACTATGAATTTAATTCTATATTACAGAAGTCATATAGGGCTTCTTTAAACCAGCATTTTATAGCACACTCATGACTGGCCACTCACCAATGTCTGTGTGTCATTCTAATGCTGCCATCAGCCTCCTGTGTATCTCCCGCTCCCAGCCTCCCCGGTCCAATGTAGCTCCTCCTGTTCCTAATTATGTGAAGTTTCACCATCCCCACCACAGTATCACCAATCATTTACAGTGGTTGCACTCATAGGCTCAATTCGGACGACACAATAGTCAATGGTAGGTTGACTAACCCTAACCCTCACGCTAACCCTAGGGGGCACTCCCCACACAACATGGTAATAAATAATCAACTGTGGTGTGGATGAGGATCAGCGCTGAGTTGACTATGGCAGCATTCGGATGACACAATAGTCAAAACAACTGACGATTGTTTCCCCCACACCAGTTGTTTATTGTGTCGTCCGAATTGAGCCATAGTCAACTCATTTCATTATTTGGCCTACTAAATCAAGCACAAAGAATATTTAAGAATATTTCATGACATCATAGAAGCTCAGCCAATGCTTAGTGGGAATTGCAGGTGACCAGCAGCTCCTTTTTGAACCAATACACCTAAACAAATGTGTCATCTCCTTGGCATTATTTACCCAAAGGCACCAGCATAGCAAAATGCATGGAACCAATGTGTAAGTTGTACTTGGACCACATCGAAGCACATATCAAGGCAAATATGAAAGAAGAAAAATAAATAGATAGGAAAGTTAATTTTTTTAAAAATACAGGCAGTAGAAGTTTCAGAAATACCGTTTTCTTTCTAAACTGTGAATGCTTTGATACACTAAAGATAATTACAGGGGGAAAGGCTTTTCTAAAATTATGATCAGTCTAATGTGATCTTTCTCTGTTCTTAAACAGCAGGATTCCTCATATACTGTACATGCCTTTATAATTACTTTACTTGAATGTAATACTTTAATGAAGTGAGTTTAATTAAATTAAATTTCTCCCTAGTGGTAACTCAATCAAAATGCATTCTACCCTCATTATATTATCAGTAGGAGTCCAGCATTATAAGGGCTATAAGAAAAGGTTGTTTTAATGAGAGTGGTCATTATGTGCTATACTTGAGGGTAAGTTACAGACTTTAAATGTCATAACAGACAACTATATATTAGGAAGAAAGGGTATACATTTTAGTTCCTAATTGGCACAATACACCAGTTTTCTCTATTCTAGGTACTATGGTATAATAGAATGCAATGCTTACTGATGAGGCCCATCTATTTGGACTGATACATTTAAAGATGATGCAATAAGTGCAATAACCAATAGTGAAACCTGCTTAACATATTGATAATTATGCCCATGACATTTTGAACATTCTACTAATGCAAGCTTCATCCATGCAATACACGAAGGACCTTGTAACACAGAATATTATAGATAATGCATAAGTCTTCTTGCATCCATTTTAAAGGCTAATAACTCAAGAAAAAATATTTTGTAAATAAATTCCATCCACAAAATAAAAAGATAATAGTGTTAAGAAATCTTATTGTGTTGTAGTTCTATTCAATACCATGAGCTTTAATACTCACCATGTATTAGAGCAATCAATCAAATTCTTCCATAATAACCCAGGATATACATAAACTTTGAGCACCCACAAGCAGCCCCTTTGCTGCTGCTGCTTTACTCCTCCCTTTGTGTAAACTACTTAACCACAGCTTCCCATTACACCTGAACAAGGAAGTATGACTAAAGGCTTCCAAATAACTCAGGGTTCAGAAGCCAATTTTAAACCACACTAGAGCTCACAGATCCCAACTACAACTATGATTATTCCATCCCTGGGGAAATTTTGGAGCAGATTATAAAGAAGTCAATCTCTAAGCACCTTGAAAACAGTATCTTGACTTCAGCAAAGCTTTTGACAAAGTGCTCCATGACATGAAAAGTAGGCTAGATGGAACAACTATTAGGTGGATCCATGGTTGGCTACAGAATCGGACTCAAAGAGTGCTTATCAATAGTACCTTCTCATACTGCGGGGAGGTAATGAGCGGGGTACCACAGGGCTCAGTCCTGGGCCCAGTGCTTTTCAACATTTTTATTAATTATTTGGACAAGGAGGTGCAGGGAATGCTTATCAAATTTGCAGATGACACAAAATTGGGTGGGAACGCTAATGCCCTCGAAGACAAAAACAAACTTCAAAGTGATCTTGATTGACTGGAGCACTGGGCTGAAAACAACAGAACGAAATTTAATAGGGATAAATGCCAAGTTCTACATCTAGGAAAAAGAAGCCAAATGCACAGTTACAAGATGGGGGATACTTGGCTCAGCAATACCAGAAGCAAGAAGTATCTTGGAATTGTTGTAGATCACAAACTGAATATGAGCCAACAGTGTGATATGGCTCCAAAAAAAAAAGAAAAAAGCAAATGCTATTTTGGGCTGCATTAATAGAAGTATAGCTTCCAAATCACACAAGGTACTGGTTCCCCTCTATTTGGCAGTCAAAAAAAGGCAAAGGCAAAGGGGTGGAATCAGGGAAAGGTTTAATACAAAGTTATTGTAAAAATGAAGGTTCCAACGCGTTTTGGACACAGTGTTGTCCTTCTTCAGGGTAATTTTGGAGTCACAACAATTTCATAAGAGCCTCTGTGTTCTATCGTTCGAGCACGATCTTTAAAAAAAATATAGAAAATCGAGGGTTTGAGCAATTGCTCTGATTTTTTTTCACAAATGACCAGCCAGATCCCATCTTCAATGTCCCGCAAGTTTCAAGTTTGTATCTTTAAAAATGAAGACGTTACAGTGGGGGGGGGGGCTTTTGGGGGACCCCCTATAACTTTTTAATTTGAAAAGACAGAGACATGAAACTTTTTGGACATTGCAGATTGGATTTTGCTAGTCCTGGATCCCCAAGTTTCATGTCATTATCATTTCAAATAAAAAGCTATGCACACGTTTCCCCCAATGCAAGCCTATAGGGAAAAAAGCAGACAAGATGACAGCACGGAGGCCCGGTCAACCAGTTCTCAATAAAGTTGAACGATCTTTAATAAATTCATATAAAATCAAGGGTTGGAGGGATCGATCTCAAATTTCATACACATGTTTAGCACAAGTACACATGTGCCAAATTTCAGATCAATCTCTCCACCCCTGTATTTTATATGATTTTTTAAAAAGATCCTGCAACTTTTGACAGGTCTGAATGAACGCACGTGGTGAGCTGTCATTCTGACCTGTCAGAACTTAAACGATCTTTAATAAATTCATATAAAATTGAGAGTTGGAGGGATCGATCTCAAATTTCATACACCTACTTAAGCATACCCCAGAAGCACTGTGACCAAATTTTAATCCTCTAACTTTGAAAATACAGAAGTTATAGGTTTATTTATATGGCGGTGCGGTAATCCCCCCCCAAAAAAAATCCGATATAATCGGGCTGAAAATTTTCAGATTGGATATATATCGGAGGTTTTTCTATCGTATCATTATCGTTAATCGGATGTCCAATAACAACCTTATCGTATTGTTATCGGACATTTTAACAATAAGATACACATCCCTAATTTGTATACCCAATATGAAAACTACAGTTTGTGAAAAATGTGACTGATGAGGACATCTGTGAGGGATCACATAACACAAATTCTGAAAGAGTTGCATGGGTTGCCTATCTGTTTGCAGGCTGAATTCAAGGTGTTGGTATTGACCTAAAAGTGCTACGTAACTTGGGCACCAGCTATCTGAAGGAATACCTCTCCCTGAACCAGGCTGCCTATGCTCTTAGATCTGTGGAGGAGGCCCATCTCTTCTTACCAGTGAGGGAAGTACATCATGTAGTGATATGAAATAGGGGCTTTTGGAATGTCCTCCCCAAAGGGGAGCTCCTGGCCCCAACTTTATTAATAACGTACGAGGTCATGCTATCTAGCAGATTGCCTTCCTTTATGTACACCCAGATAACATTTACGATCGTCAGAGAGGCCCTGCTTGTCATTCCATGAAGAACAGTATATTGTCATGAAAAACCTCGATGGCAGGCCTCCTCTGTAACGGCACCCATCCCCTGGAAAAACCCTCCCTCATGCGGTTTGGGAGGCGGAAAATATAATATCCTTCAAATGCCTCCTGAAAACTTATCTTTTTAGACAAACTTTCCCTGGACTGTAACTTCTTCTGGTTTTGTAAGACATTTTTAAAGTTTTAATCTTGATTTTTGTACGCTATGGATTTAAATGTAAACTGCCCAGACAGTCTTGGCTATTAGGCAGTATAAATATGCAATAAATTATTATTACTAATAATTATTATTATAATTATAATTCATCACCAAGCTAAGACTATTTGTGGTTAATTGCTGCTGCAATTGATAAGACCGAATCTACGGTTGAATATTTGTTTCCTCTGCTGTTCTATTGTTTTATAAGAAGATTCTTGTATTTTATTTTTTATTGCTTTAGAAATTACTATTAATTGTCCTAGGTGGTTATGAACTGTGTTGTCCTGCTTGTGGTTATTGCTGGAACAGAGCTCCAAGAATACTTCTAAAAGCAAGGTCTCTAAGCAGTCCAAAGTCAGAAACAAGAAAATCCAGAAAAGGGTAAGATTAGCAGTGAAATACATGATAGGAAGCTGGTTCTCAGACATTATTCCAGCACCTAGTGCCTGGAGTCTTCAGAGTTCAACCCAGAACACAGTTGTAAATTATTAGTGCTGAGGAAAGATCTACTTATGAGAAGGCCACTGCTTATTAGTAGACCATTACTCAAGGACTCCGTTTTTCAGATGAACAGTCAGCTGCTGCCTGATTCCCTGGGATTAGATGACAGCTTGCATTGTTTGCTAGACAGGCTTTGGGGGAGAATGAAAAGACATTGGAAGAGTCTCATGATAGCTCGTATCCTGGCCTCTCCAGTCTTCTCGCCTTCCACTGAAATGCTCCCTTTCTCCCCTCTCTGAGATATCTCTTCTGACCTCAGAGGACAGCCAGTATGGTTCTTTTCATGCGGCCTGCAAGGGGGAGGGACATCAGATCTCTGACTCCCCCTTCTAAAGTTGGAGTGCTGCCTCTGACCTCAGTGTGTGTGGGGGGGATCCCCAATATCCTATGCCCTTCAGACAAGACCTACGGGCGATAGGATTCCCCAAGTTTATTTATTTATTTATTGCATTTTTATACCGCCCTATAGCTGAAGCTCTCTGGGCGGTTCACAAAAATTAAAACCATGAAATCATTTTAAAAAATATAAAACAGACAACAATCTAAAAACACAAAATAACATACAATATAAAAACGCAACCAGAATAAAACCAAGCAGTTAACATCAACAGGTGTCTCCCTAAACAGCCCAGAATCCCTATGATCTTCCCAAGGCTCCCATACACAGGCAAGCTCCTCTGTGATGTTTGGTTCAGGGGGCTACAGGTTATCTTCCAAAGAGGAGTCTCGGGCGGGGGAGTGCACATAGATAGTTGGGATATAAATAGAGCTAAATAAAATAAATTACTTTGAATATCCAAATTGGAACAAAACAGTAAACCCTATATTTTCTTTTTAAAAAGTAATCCAACTTTTTTTCTTTCATAATAAAGTTTGCCTTCAAAATTTGAGTAGTAGATTAGTGTAACATATGAGAAAATGGCAACCGAAGTGTTAGCTGGAGCTTGCCTAGTGCTGGTTCAACCAAATAATCCAAGTGTCTGTTGAGGACATCACATATAGGGAGATGATACACAAACCTGAAAAAGTTCCCAGCCAAGCTAGACTAATAGAGAAAATTTTTGTTCATGTCTTCATTAGTGGGTGGTATATCCCTAGCGCTTTCCTCATAACTAGAGAAATTAACGTACACACATGAAATACTGTTGAGGGATAATTCTGCACAAAGGGAATACTTTGCAAAAACAATGAACACCCAACAACCAGGAATAATAAGAAAACTCGATAGAATAGAATAGTATAGAGTAGAATTGAGTAACATACTGCTCCTCTCAGAACCCTTATATGTACCCTACCTCAGGACTCCAGATTGACTATGATACTGCATTCCCCATTTGTGTATCATCATTGTATATCATTTCTCTTTTTCCTGGGAGACCAGAGGCATGGATCAAACCCATAAGCTATACTTCTCAATTGAGGTACAAGTCTACATAAGACCCCTTTAATAATGGCATACAAGAGGAAGCAAGGAGGACATCCCCCAAGGGACTAGCAGCTACTTTGAGCCTATGGAGGGGGAAATCCCAGTATCCCTAGCAAAAACCAGCTTTAAAGGATGAGAGAATAAAAGAACAGGAGGAAAGGGATTAAGCAGTCCTTCCCACTGCCATTTCTTCTCAAAGGAAATACAGAAGATGACAGGATCTTTTGGTTGAAAAAGGCAATGTTGGTGGGGGGAAATCATACGGCTGTGTCACATGCAATTTAGACCTGTATACTAGCTCTCAGGCAAGGGGCCATGAATAGGAAGGTGAACAAATTGCATCTGTTTCTTGATGAAAGAGAAACTTCCTGTTTAGCCTGCAAAACCAGTATTTCTTTTTTGACAACTTCTGGCCCAGGAAAATGATGAGGTACACAACATATGTAAAGGTAAGCACCTATATCTCCAACAGCTATGTTCCCTGACTAAATCATATTTATATATATACCCCCTAGAGGGGACATAACATAATTGGGTATATTTAGTCAGAATCCTTTTCTGTGTTGTGACTGTAGGGACATAAAGCCTATCTACACCAAGCAGGATACAACACTTTGAAAACGTTTTGAAATATGGAGTGTGTATATGTATATGGAGTGTGTCCTGGGCCCCAACAGTTGTCACTACTGTTATAAACCGTTTTAAACCATTTTAAAGCAGTAGTGTAGATAGGCTTGGAGATGCATAAGATGGAAGGCCAATGCCTGGAGAGATGTTTTTTTTTTAATTCACATCATTTTGGGGGTGATGTACACTTTTGCATCATCATTAGCAGTAGAACCCTTGCCTGAACTAACATTAGAACTCCAACTAAGGCCTACTGCTTCCCCACAGCTCCCTCAATGGTTGGGTTCGGATGTCACTTTAAGCCATGATGGTTTACTACGCTACACACAGTTGCTTATTTTGAAAATAAGCTACTGTCATCTTTCCCATATGAGTGGACAAATAAGCTACTGTGCATAATCTGAGTCATCCCCCACCTCCTCTCCCACCGCAGTCCTCCTGCCAGAGCAAGTGGCACTGTAACACCCATTTACAATATCCTTAACTTTCCCCCTTGGACTGGCAGAGTCTAGGGTTGACATGACTATCCTCCCCCCACACACACATTTCCCATGGCATTTGTACATGGCACATTGGGACAAGGGCATATTGATTCTTCTTGGAAGGGCTGGAGCTGGTGGAACCAGTTTTTCCACTTCAGGGGTGAGTTTACTGTGGCAGTGCATTCCTTTTGTATTTTTAATCTCTTAACCCTTTAAAAGTTGATGCCTATGAGAGTCAGTAAAGCCATGGTTTCAAGAGCTTCATGTGTGTGTGTGTGTGTGTGGATGGGAAACCTCACAGGGAGTGACTTTTTAAAGGCAAAATGTGCCCCCTTTTTAAAGCTACTGCATTATCTTAAGCCCCCTGAAAATATGTTCCAGTTTATTCAGGGGACACAAAATCTCTCCCCACTCACCAAAACTGGAGAAAAACTTGATATTGGCTGAACCTACCCCCAACCCTACCAGAGTCCTATGGGAGTCTCAGTCATCATTGTTTCCACTATCATCTCCTTAAAGTTTTTTTTCCCTTGCCATTTGGAAAGCCTTCTCACATGGCAGCTGTGTGTGTGTGTGTGTGTGGGGGGGGGTCTGTAGAGCTAAAAGCCAGTTCAGAATACACGTATGTTATTATTATTATTTAAAAAGGAGTAGTTATTTTCTGACAACTCTAGGTTATCACTATTACCAGGTATAATGTTTTTCCCCAGCATAGTTGTATTGCTGAAGGCAAGGAGTTTTAGGAGTGATACTGTCCTTCCCAGCATGTATGACATGAGGACAGGATTGTTCTAAAATATATCTTTATATTTCAGCAATGAAAAACAATGATGATTAGCATTATATGACATTTATGCCTGATTACATTTGGAAGCTTAATTGTGACATATTTCAAAGTAAAGTAACGTTGAAGAGTGAACTTCAGAAATGCTGTAGTTTGTCAGAATTCTAGTGCATAAAAATAGACATTTTTTCTGACCAATAAAAGGAATACTTAAAGCAAGAAATACATTCTGCAATTACTGATCTACAGAACTGTTTGCAAGTTCAAAAAGATCACTAAACTACACTGAGAAAGTATTTTAATTACAGCATTTAAGAATAGCGTTCTCATTAGCATCCATATTTGGCAGTGATCTGAGACTGGCCTCAGTGGAATTCATATTAGAATCTGAAGCATTGTTGAAAGCCTTACTGAGATACTCACAGACTGTTATCTGAAATTCAAAGTTCCAGATGTACTGGAACTACAGGGGGTAAAGGCTGACTACTGCTGCTTTTATCTGTAATCTGGTCCTAGAAGTCACAAAGCAGGACTCCTGTGGTTAAAATAATAGGAAGTGAGTACCATATCAAGCATCAAAAATAAAGGAGTAGATAACAAAATAGGGATTTCCCTCAACCATAATCTACGTATAATATAGAACTCCCCTCCTTCTTTCAGCAGATGTTTCTTCGTTAGTTAAAAGTGGCAGTACACATTCAGTATATTTATCTGCAAACCCACATATAATTTTCTAAATTGTTATTTCACATTACCTCAGATCCTAGTACATTATTTTCCACCTAAATGCAGAGAAACCTGGCTTAATTGCACGTGACCCCCAAATTCAGAAGCAGATACTTGTCTTAATTGTGCCTTGTTTCCAATGAGAAAGTGAGAGTATTAATTTCGATTTTACAGACAGTGAGGTGGGTCGTCCAGAAATTTTTCTGATTCAAATTTGGCTCATTTGCATCAGGTCATTTTCACAGGAAAATTTTCAGTTTGCATTGGAAAATCACTAGAAAGTGATCCAATTCAGCATGTTTACTAAATACAAGTAAAATAAACAACAAAGCTAAAGAAGTAGTCCAGATTGTCACAATACACCACAAGTATGTGACCTGAAATATTTGAGGAGAGAAATTAAAGCATATTTAATGTGTTTTAAATGTTATATTATGAAAAACATCTCACTGGAATACTTGTAAAAATTTGAAGACAATAGCATATGCTTCCCTTATTTTTCAAATGTAAGAGAGAAACAAAAGTTCTGAAAACAGGCTGACATGAATTCAGCCTTCCACTACCTGGTGCCCTCCAGATGTATTGGGCTCAGTGTGCTAGAACACATGCCTTGCATGCAGAAGGTCCCCGGTTCGATCCCCGGCTTCTCCAGGTAGGGCAAGGAAAGAATCCTGCCTGAAACCCTTGAGAGCTGCTACGAGTCAGTATCAACAGTACTGGGCTAGATAGATCAATGGTCTGACTCAGTATAAGGCAACTTCCTATAGACTATGGATGCCTCTACAAGAGCGATTTAAAGCCCTTTCAAGGCACATTAGGAAATTTACCTCTACAAGAGCAGAGTGCAAATCAGGGGCTCAGGTGCGTTTTCTCTCCGATTATTCACATTTTTGAATGTGTGTTAATTAGCGAGTTTTAATTTACGGTGGGAGTAAGAGCGCCATATGTCCATGTAAACAACTTTCTGAGGAGGTGCATTAACAATCAGGGGGCTGGACTGTGGTCGTAATGTCATGCATAGAACTGCCCCTTTGCTGAGAAAACCTCCCACTTTTTGGTTTAGTTTCCTTTCCTCTCTCCTCCTGGCAACTTCCTCCTTGTATTCTGTCTCTCTGGATGGAAGCTCCAAGAAGAGGTGACCCAACGTGAACCAAAAATAAAGTTTCTTTGAAGTACCCTGATGAAATATTTTTAACATGGAGACACGGGGCCAGATGGAGGTGGTTTTATGAGAAGTAAAGAAGGTAGGTAGGATGTGCGGATGTGCACATAATTAGCCATCAGCAGACATAACTTCCCCTAGCTTCTTGCTGGGTTCCTGAGCTGAGTTGTGTGTGTGTGTGTGTGTGTGTGTGTATGTTTTACAATTGTTGAGCTCGCTGGGAAGTGGAGGGGGAAGGAACGAAGCAGCATCCCCGTCTGTTTTGGGGTGTGTGTGTGTGTGTGTGTGTGTGCGCGCGCGCGAGGCACATTCGCATTTACTCCTGAGGAGGTCATGGCAATCGGTCGAAGGAGGGGGGAAGACAGGTAGCCTAACATGTTAATCAGCTCATTCCTTTCAGGTAACCTAGGAAACCAAAGGCAGGAGATTCTGGTGGGCGGGGAGAATAAAGGGAGGGAACCGGTTTGGGGAGTTTCTCTGGGACAAAGTACATTACTTTCAGCAACATTTGCATGCGATTCTCAGCATGTCAAAAACTTTAAAATGCCTTTCATACAGCCCGTAATGTGCTTGAACGCCTCCCATGTATAGGGATTAAGCGTAAAAGCGATTGAGAGAAGATGTGCATAATCGGGGAACCAGGCGTCAAACCGAAATCTTGTAGAGAGAGGCTATGACTCCCAGCATCCTTCAGTCAGCATCATGGAAGGCAATAGACTGGGGAAGGCTGCACTAATTAATTTTAGGAATTTGAAGAACTGTGTATGATATGCTGAGAAACAATCATTCATTTCATAGGAGTTCATCTCTCTTCCACTACAGTTCTTAGGGTAACTTCCATTTTGCTATCACTACCACTTTATTTATTCATTTATTACATTTCTATACCATCCAATGGTCGAAGTTCTCTGAACTAGTTCACAACGATGAAACCACAAAATATAGCATAAAATACACTGAAAAAACCTAAAACTTTAACATTACAGTATAAAATAAGAGTGAAAAACAGAATAGAACCTTACAGCAATGCCAACAAATGAGAACGTACAACATAGGGTAAACAAGCAAACAGAAGTAATAAATACCATCAAAGGAAGAAAATTACAATATCTTGGTCATATCATTAGAGAAAAATACACCATACTCCAACTTATTATATGGGGGAAATTGAAGGAAAAAGATCGCTGGGAAGGATCTGAGTATCATGGCTAAAGAACTTGAGGGAATAGTATAGCTGTATTTCTATACAATTATTTAGAGCAGCGGTGTCAAAAATAGCTGTAATGATAGCTAACCTCTGATAGAAGGCACCTTAAAAAGAGCAATGGAGAGATTTAAAATACAATAACAGATTTCAAACAACAGAACTAAAAGAATAAAATGCCTGGAGATTTTTTTTTAAAAGAGCACCATATAGGCAACAGGCGAGCATTGCTGGGAAGCTCATTCCATAACTGGGCTGGCACAGCAGAAAAGGGCCTATTCTTGTTAGCTACCCATCTCACTTCCCTTGGCAGTAGCTTCCAGAGAAAAAACGTTGAAGATATCTTATGGTCTGAGAAGGGACCTATGAGAGGAGATGATCCTTCAGGTAACCTGGGCCCAAGCCATTTAAGGCTTTGAATATTAATACTATTTAATAGTTCCACTTCACTCTGAGACATATATGTATTCAATTATATATCTTAATGCTGCGCCAAGACCATTTAGGGAACTTTTTCTGTCTAGGAATAACCAATGGCTCATCTGAGTGGTAAGATTCAGTCTAGGGACTGAAGATACTTTATCCACAGGTTAGGGATGGGGAAACCGTTAGCATATGGAGGTTCCCCATGTGGTTCACAGGGCTCCAAGCCTGCCTCCAGAGCAATTCCTATTGTTACCTCCAATCAGTGATTGGAGATAACAGTGGGGATTCCCTTTAGCATGCTGCTTCCCTCCCAATAACAGTGGGGATTTCCCTGAGCACACTGCTCCCAATTGGGAGGGAAGCTGCACAAAGGGGAACCCTGCTGTCATCTCCAATCACAGATCAAAAATAACAATGGAGATTTGTCTTTGCATGCCTCTCATTGCTGCAAACGCTGTCCAAGTCCTCTTCTTCATGGAGAGACGTGTATGTAACTCAGTGCCTCTCTCTGCACAGAGAAAAGCAAAATGGGTGGTGGCTGGGACCAGACAATGTCAGTGGGGCAGATCCCCACCCCCTAATAACATCTGGATGGGGGGGGGGTCTGTGGGGCATTTCAGACCCTGTACCTCAACAGGGTTTGACACCCAAGGCCTAGGTAGATGCAATCAGCAGTTTGGTGACTTAGCACACAGAGCAACCGCACACAGATTCTCTGTAGCTCTTGACACTTTCCAAATGAGGTTCTACCATTTCTGCTTCCATCTTGTTCACCTCATGAGACATATAGCTGGTTCACAGGCACTTATCCTTCCTTCCCACATCCCAGTAGTGATAATAACTGAGGAGAGCTGCACCGTTGCTAGCTGTGCTGCTGCTGTTTAGCTAGCTGATTTGTAGTCCACTCTAAAACAGGGTCTTGGTAGAAAACAGTTCTAAAAAAGAAAGACATTGATTTCTGTTCCAAATGCCTTACAAGGCATGAGAGGAAAAAGGAATACAAACATTTATTTTAGTTCAGAGTGGACTACAAATCAGAATAACTGAACAGGAGCAGCATCTGTACTGGTGGCATTATTATTCTTGGCTGCTATAGCTGAGTTGTGAGGAAGTTTGTGCATATATAGTAGTCAGCACAGCCTGGTATATAGCAAGAGATCCGTGCAGATATGATGTGCCTATAGGTTCAGCAGGTGCCTTGCCAATGCTGGACATCCTTCCCCAGGAATCAGCCAGGATGTGCGAATCAGCAAAACCCAAACTTAAAGAAGTTCTCTGAGCTCCATCTCGAAGCTCATTCCAACTTGAGCTTTCCCCCTTCTTTTCACATGAAACTCAATACATATTTGTGTGCGTATTTTTCCAAATGTACAGATCAATTGTGTACGTCTTTGAAATGTACACATTTTTCTCCCATTGATTAAAGCATATTTCTGTGCGTTTTTCAAATGTATGCATGCTGTTGAACATGACTCACATTGCAAGCTCTGAAATGTATGGCCTTCGATCACAGATTGCATCCGGATCCGAGTCCATGTTCAGTCTGGAAGACTGAACTGAAACCAGATTGAAATTAATTTCTCATACAGCGCTAGGACAAAACTTGGGCTGACACTGTCAGTTGATAGATCACCTGCTTCAATCACTGCCCATTGGAACTACTGGTGATTTATAGTTGACTTATACTGAGCCAGAAAAACCCAGTGTTGTTTATCCTGACTAGCAGCAACTCTCCAAGGACTCAGGCAAAGATCTTTCACATCCCTTCTTACCAAGATCTTTTTAACTGGAGAAGCCAGGGTATAATGCTGGGATTTTATGCAAGCAAAGCATGTGCTCTACTACTGACCAGGCCTTCCACACACTCCTTTGTTGTAACTATTCAATCCCATCAGCCAAGAAGAGCAGAGCACCCCATCACATGCACCTCTCTTTTATTGTAAATACTGTTATTAATCTTATCAGCAAACAATTATCCACCTGTTTGTTGCCGAAGGAAACATGCATTCCTTGAATCTGCTTGATTGACTTTGGGATGTTTATCCTTGTAGGAGATTGGCCTCCAGTAGGGATGTGTATTGTATCGGGTCCGATGTCCGATAACGAACCGATCGGACATCTGATGACCGATAACGATAATTCCCTAAGGAGGCCATATGTGATTGGATCTGATATCCATACATCCAATAACTATTGGACATATCGGATTTTTGGACTACCATTTCAGGTGTTTTCCCCATAGGTTTGCATTGGGGGAAAGAAAGCTTTCCCCCAATGCAAGTCTATGGGGGAAAAACACTGGGCTGGCATTCCCTCCCTCCCCCCCACTTGCGCTCCTTACTTGCCGCCGCCGCCGCCGGTCCGTAGTACTGTGAAACAGTCTTTCCAGACTGTTCCTCGGTACAGAGACGTGCTGAGTGATGACGTCATCACTCAGCACGTCTCTGTACTGAGGAACAGGCTGGAAAGCCTGTTAAGCAGTACTACAGACCAGCAGCAACGGTGGAGAAGGCCGCAGGTAAGGAGCGCAAGTGGGGGGAAAGGAGGGAGGAAGTGGTCCCCAGGGATCCCCCTTATCTGCGGCCTTCCCCGCTGCTGCCGCTGGTCCATAGCACTGCTAAACAGGTTATGGGAGTTGTGGTCCAAAATATCTGGAGGGTACCAGGTTGTAAATCCGTTTTATGGACTCACGCTTCTCAATCAGCAATAATGAAGCAGCCTGATCCACGCTGGTCACAAAAAATACAAAATCAAATAAAATGCATACATTTTGGAAATAATCCTGTAAATATCTATGCCCATGTTTAATATTTTGATAGTTCTTACATGTCACTGTTATGTCTGACGAAACTATCAGGGGGAAAAATATGGGGCTCCAGAACCACAGGTATGAACATATTTGCGTGGGGGGGGGGGGGATTTGGACATTAGTTTTGGCCCTGTTAGTTGTGGACTGGTTTTATGATATTCATTCTAGGCTGGATGTGGGGAAGCAGAAGGAGAGATGTATATTGTGGATGAATGTTTTTCATACTGTATTGCTTTTAGATTATGTTTTTATGGTGTTTATTATGTATTATTATGCTGATTGAGTTTTATATTGATTTGTGTTTTTGCCCTGTTGTATTTATTACAGATTTCTGTATTTGTGTGTAAGTTGCTTTTTGTGGAGGGAAGTGAAACACAAATTTAATCAATCAATCAGTTGATTAGCAGTTACTTAATTTTCTACATTCATCAGATTAGTTATTCACTCAACAAATCATCATATTGACCACACAGCTCTTCATTTTGGTTCACAAATACCTTAAGGATATATCCTTGGGTCCAGTATAAAAAGAATGAAATCAAGAGAAATGCTGAGAAAATAGCTTAACTTTGTTTTTTCAAACTGGATATTGACTACTGAAAGGAGAAAACAGAAGTCATGTCATTTAGCAAGATGGTTACCTAAATTGCATTATGAGTAATACATCACACAAACATACATGTTTATGCTTAGCATTAAAGAACAAAATGAGAAACTTACAGAGAAATCCTATGGACCCTAGACAACATCCCATAAGCCATAAGGGGATGTGGTGTAGTGGTTTGAATGCTGGACTAGGGCTCTAGAGATCTGGGCCCCCTCTACAAGGATGCGCTTTTGCGCCCGGTTGTGCGATTATGCGCATTATCGCAGACGCGCATTTACTCCTAATCCCTCTGCACGGGAGGCTGCGAGAGGCGGCGAAAAGCATTAATAGATGTCCAAAAAGCGCTTTACAAGAAGTTAATGCGCATAATCGCTTGTTCACACGGGGAAAATGCGCTTTAACGGCCGGAGCAAAATAAAACTCGCGATTTAACGCGCATTCGAAAATGCGCATTATCGGGGAGATAACGCGCCTCTACGCCCGATTTGCGCTCCGTTCTTGTAGAGGTAAAATTTTTAATGAACCTTCAAAGCGCATTAAACCTCTCTTGTAGAGGCACCCCTGGATTCTAGTTTCCAATCGGCCATGAAGCTCACTGGGTGATTGTGGGCCAGTTATTGATCCCCAAGCCTAAACTACCTCACAGTCTTGTTACAAGAATAAAACGGAAAGGTGGAGGATCGAGTACACTTCCTTGCAAGGGGGAAAAGGTGGGACATAAATGTAATGATGAATAAATAATTAATAAATATTATTTTTTTAAAAACAAATGTCAAAGTCTGAGTCAGAGCTCCAGCACTGGAGGAGTTGTCCTGAAGTCAGAACCTCCCTGTTCAGTGCTTCCAGCCAATGTAGCGGTTTCCACTATGAATTCTGATCTCGTAGAGTGGGAGAAATGGAAGTGTTGGGGGCATTTCAGTGAGTTGAGAGAGAGTGGTTGAGAATCTAAGGGGTTCTAAGCCCTCCCAGCCCCTACCTACACTCCCAGCACAGTGGAGAAATTAAGTAAGTATGTTAAATAAGCTTAAATAAGTTAAGTAAGCTTATCCTCCTTTTTGGAGGTCCAGGTTTGGGGGGGGGGGGAGGAATGCCTGCCCTGCCAGCAGGAGCCCACAAGGCTTAGGACAGGATAGCATTTCTGAGATCAGAGAACTTAATCAATAGCACTCCTCGCCCTTGAGATTGGTCTGTTAAGTACTGCACCACCAAGTTGCAACCTTGACATAATTATCATCATCATAATCAAAGCAGAACGTGTATACTTTCAAGCACTTCATGCAAAACATCAATTAAATTAACATTACACATGCTAATACTTTGATTTCATTTGGAGAAATATTACATTGTGAATCCACAAAGACTTTGATGAATACTCTTATTAACTCAGAAGCTCTACTTGCCACAGTATTGTCTGTAATCTTAATGCTTTTAAAGCAGCAAGCAATAATAGAGCAATAACCTTATGCTATCTAGAAATGAGTAATACCAAAACAGCTGATGGACAGGTATTGACAATTCTCCTTGCCAGCACACTGAGGGCCAAAGACTTTTCCTCCTGTGGTGATCTCCCTCCCCAACCCAAATCTTCATGAATTGAAACGGCAGCAAGGTGTCCCTTCATGAGGTATGCCTGAAATCCACTCATGGATAATGTGAACATTTCCATGGCAATTCATTCCTCCCCTGTGGACTTCATTTTTGAGGCATAACTGATAAGAGGAGACCAGGAGAATCCTTTTATTTGCATGAGGACTGCACCTTGCCTCTTCTTCTAGTCTGGCATTAAGGCAGAGGAAAAACGCAAAGCCTCTCTCTCTCTCTCTCTCTCTCTCTCTCTCTCTCTCTCTCTCACACACACACACACACACACACACACGGTGGGAAGGGGTGCAGAAAATAATAATTAACCAAGGCTACTATGCTAGACTCTTAGGCTGCAATGTATATAATGCTTAACTTGGAAGAAGTCCCATGGAAAGTACAGGGGGGGGGGGGTGTTTGTGTGTGTGTACCAGAAAACGGAGACTAGTTTAATTTTGTGTTCACATAGATCAGGGCAGAACCAACCAGGCACTGGGATTACATTCAGTTTTACTCTGAATTGTATCAGCTAATTAGATCTGCATCAGCTGAGCTAGAACTGAAAGCATGAATGGATTATTTATTTATTTAAGAAGTTTCCTATATAATACATTGATATTACTATTTCCAGGGCAGAAAACAATCTCATAGAATTACTCCAAGGTTAGTATCCAAGTGCTAGCATAAACCAGCATTTGCTTGGCAAAGGGAAAAAGGGGTGATATGCTGCCAAATTATGGTGGCAAACTGTGGAAACATTTTGATGGCAAACTGATGCTTTCCCCCTTTGCCTGGCAAGCCCTAACAATGTCGTGCTACTGGTTTCTGCTAGCTCAAAATCTTGTAAAGCATGGACACAAACTTGTAAAAATAATAAGTTTTTAATTGCCAAGATTAGAAAATTGAGGGAAGCTTGGAGTATAGTGCTGTCAGAGTGCTAACACAAATGGTAATCAAAAGCCGTAACCAGCAGGGTTTAAGGTGTCTTCTGAACAGGCCCTATATTTAGAAAGAGGCATTTAAATTGAAAATATAAAGTGCCATATATACCTAAAATAAGGAGACATGAGTATATATACATTTGCCACATTTGATTCTGTGTGTAATGTAAGAATTTTAACTTGATTATCAGAGCAGTGAATCTCAAAATGTTCATTGGGTTCCTCTGTAAGGAAGAACGTTTGATGTTTGTTCAGATTTTTTTTCAGTATGAAGGGGGGAAAGGCCCCACTTAATGTCATTCTTAATATTCCGGAGCTTTTGATTCTGCATTTTTATAATCTTACAATGCACTGTAATCATTCAAGACAGGATGAATACAACTCAAAATGAAGGCTACCTTGCTTTTATCTTGCATAATAGATATTGCTATCTTGCTCTGGTAAACCACAAGAGAAAGTGTTATTAGATTGAGAGAAAGTGTTGCAACGTTGTGTACCCTTCTCTTGGAAAGGATTGGTGCAATATTTTAGAGGATTGTTAAACCTTTTTTTCCATTATATCCAAACTAAAAACTTGTGCATTGAGAACTGACTATAATCCTGGTTTGCAAATCAGAGTCAATCCTGGTTTGTAATTCTGGTTTGTAATCAGAGTTTAAAACAGTTTCCCAGTTTGGATATAATGGCCTCACTTGGACACAATGCTAAACTATTATTTAACATTATGTGAAAAAGTCTTGAAAATGAAAGTGAAAACTCCCAATATGTTCTTCACAGTCATGACTGAGGAGGAACAGGGAAGGGAGGTGCACAAGTTTGAGGCTCATGCACATGACACTAAACCATAGTTTAGTATTACATACAAATTAGGTGAATGAGATACAATGGTTTTTAAAACTCTGAATTTACATTATGGTGTGTGAGAAAAAGGAAGGAAGAAGTGCAATTCTTGTTCTTGCCATAATAAACCATGGAGGGTTTTTTTGGACAGAGATGTTTATGGCTGAATTGGAACAATGGGTGGGAGTTAAATAGAAAAAAACTGACAAAATAATATGTACTCATTTAACTGGCCCATAAAAGCTGAATTTTCTTCTTTATATGCATCCAACAACAATGGCTTACTAATGCTAATGAACTAACATAGAAAACATATAAGGAAAACCTTTACAGGAATCAGTTGTATTATACAAAGCACTAAGTAACAAATAAATTAGACTTGCATAATTAAATAAAATTAGGGAGCGATCCTATGTCCGCTAAACAGCACCTGGGGTGACATAGAACCATTTGGCTTACTGGCTCGGAACTCACAGAAAGGGCTCTGGGCTGGGAACCACAAAACCATGCATCCTGCCCCCTCCCTCTCCCCCTCGTAGATGCCATGGAAAGAACCACCTCTCTGCACTCGCAAAATGGAGCACAAAGATGGGGGGAAATGAGGCGTTCCTGAGGGTGAGGTGAGGAGACTAGAGACGTGGGGCTTTGAGCTATCTCAATCTATCCCCAGCCTCCTTCCCTCTTCCTCCGTGAAGCCTCTGCTAGACAGGAAAAATCACCCATCTGGTTAAGATAAAGGGTGGCCGGAGAGTGGAGGCAAAGATCACCTCCGCACTGAAGCCACCCTGCATTGGATACTTGGCAGCCTCCCAGTTTGAAGACTGACAGCCCTCTTCAGAGGATTACGACTGTAGTAGTTTTCAGAATATTTAAAAAGCTCAGCTATTCTTTAAAGCTACAAAGAAACAAATTACTGCAGACTCCATACCAGATATAGGCATAAGTTTTCACTGCAATGTAAGGTTTCAGAACAATACAAACTTAACTCCTGAAGATCAACAGTAAAACATGAAGTCTATTTCAAAAGGTTAGAGAGAGCTTACATGGAAAATTTGCTGTCTGCTTCTTTAGTTTTTCTTATATTGTTCACAAATCTTAGGAGGCTTCAGGCTCTAAGATTTTTCTGATCCTACTAAAAGTTATTTTCAGAAAAGCAGAATAAGCCAGGCCAAAGTTCCCTTGAATTCTTTAAAAGTATTTTTTAAAGAATTAATGTTTCCATAGACTGTGAAATTGTTTATAGTACAATATCCAAAGTATTTGCTATAGTACAATATCAAATATGGATAACAAAATGAAGAAAGTGGATGAAAACTATTGACAAACTACTGAAATTGTGAATTGCACAATGCTATACAATAAGATCTCAACTTAGGTCTCCCAGATCCAAGCCCAGACCAGTATCCAATGGACCACAATCAATCTAAGTAATTCACAATGATGTACAGAACCTAGGAGGGCTTGTATATTGAATACAAGATATGCTATTACCTTATAAAATGTTACAAAGTATTGAATATATTAGCATAGACATAGACATACACTGCATACCTAGAAATAACTATGCTGCACGTGAATATCAAGAGAGGGGAATGACTTCAAACTCAACAGTGATCTAGTCTTTGAAACATCAGCAAAGGAAGCTTGTCATAAGTAACAAGCTTTGCTGCTGTACTTACACTTGACATGTGACATATTGTGTAGTTAAAGAACGACTGAACACGCTCCTTTCTGCTATGTGCATGTTTTATAAGTCATATCTATTTTAGTCTACTGAAAAACAAGTTGTTTATACTTTCCCCATGAATATTACAAGTTTAATTTTGCTCTGCTTCCCTGCTACAACTGATTTGTCATCTGCACTCTTGATATTATGTGTACCTCAGATATTTCAGAATCTCCAAAATACCTTACTAAAAGGGGCTATTGTTACTAATCAGCTGTCATTTTAAGTATACCACTAATTTCTTGACTCTAGAAACTTCCATGTTACATACCTTTAGTGTCCTTGGTTTTTGTTGTTGTTGTTGTTTCCACTCCTAAATAATAGCTGTGAAACTTTAGAATATACAGAGGCATTGCTCCTGCCCATTCCCTAACTCAATCATGCCAACCAAAGCAACCCTAACAACAGAAAACTCAATTTCAAGGCATTGACTCCACAAACAAACACGTTAACACTTGTTAGCAGCTGTGAAGGTTAGAGACCTACACCCTGAATTTGCACCCTCTTTGAACTCACCACCCATGGCAAGCCCATGAGTGTCCTAGATTAGGCTGACCATATGAAAAGGAGGACAGGGCTCATGTAACTTTAACAGTTGCAGAGAAAAGGGAATTTCAGCCAGCGTCATTTGTATGCAATTAGTACCTGGTGAAATCCCCTCTTCATCACAACAATTAAAGTTGCACTATACTAGAGTGACCAGATACAAAAGAAGGCAGGGCCCCTGCAACTTTAACAGTTGTGATGAAGAGGGAATTTCACCAGGAACTAATTGCATACAAATGACACTGGCTGAAATTCCCTTTTCTCTACAACTGTTAAAGTTACATGAGCCCTGTCCTCCTTTTCATATGGTCAGCCTATGGACCTAGATATCTCTTTGCATTTCTTTTGATCTTTGGGGAAAACTTGTCCCCTAAACCAGGGTCTTCAAAAGGAAGTGTTTCCAGTAAGATTTGATGAACAGGAGAGTTTATCACCCACAGTCAGCTTTTCCTGTCTGTCATCCTTTTCCTTCTTACCTTCCTTAGTTTTCCTTCCTCCTCCAGCTCCATTTTTATTTTGTTATAGTCAGAAAGTTATGGTTCAAGGGGATCTAACAAGTCATTGCCAGCCTACAGTCCCTATCATAACCTTTAACAGAAAGTTCTTTGAGGACTAGGATACTTAGTGACTAATAAACATCAAAGAACAATCATAATAACTCTAATAATTCTGGTCCACAAAACAAACAGCAGACATTTAAGGCAAAGTCTCGTTTTGTTCTCTTTGCCCTGGAATAGGTCATATTTATGTTTCAGTCTTTTCTTTTTGCAGTGTTTTCTTCTTTCTCCCCACCTCCCATCCTGACTCCAAGAAGGTTTTATCCATGTCTCCATAGGTGTAACTAACTACATTCAGGTCTCTATTACCATTTTATTTAGACCCCTCATGTGTGTTGGAGTGGAGCAACAACACTTATGATAAGTTATCTGAACCAGTGGGGGCGATAGAAAGGGAACCTGTTTCTTCCTCCTCTGGTTTCTTCTTGTAACCACTTGTTGATATAGATTGCAACTCTTAGGCTTCACTTCCTTCCTCCTTCTTCTCAGTTAGTTAGCTTCCTCTTTGTTTGAAGCATGCAGCCATAATGGCTGCACTCAACTCCCACTGCTCTGAAACTACTTTTGTTTTCCCAGGAGCTATAGGCTCTTAACAATGCTATCTTTTAACTAAAAGTACCAGTGTGAGTGTGTTTCTTTCTATAGCCTTGCCTTGCACCAAATACATGCTAAAGTTACACAGCTATAAATTTACCAAACAAAATATAACTCTAACAATGTATCTATCCAACAACTTGTGCCCTCCCATCTTCTTATTTGGTGCAGCTTCTCTTCCTCCTTCCATCAGCTAAACCCGTTGCATGCCACTCCGTCTATCTTAGTCCTTCTCTCCATTCCCAAACTCCTCCACAGAGTTAACTCTACAGTTGCCAGTCCTTTCTGAATGCTGCTACCTATGTGTATACTCTTATTTGTAATAAACTGTATTAGGGGCAGCCTCAGATCAATAGACCCACTTACTGCATCAATGTACCCATGGATTGGGCCCACAAATTACTTCAGCCTTAAGATGGCAGTAAGTTTCTCTCCCATTGTTGTCAATAGAAGGTAGAACAGGGGTGGCAGAGCCACGAAGACGGAAAAAAGATAAAGATACAAACATGGCCGCAATGAGCTGACTGGACTTAGGAAGCAGCACTTCCTCTCCTACAGAATCTCCTCCCCACCACCACCACCTTTAGATTCCTCTGCAAGATGCTTAAAGTATCCAAGTTGGCAACTTGCAAGCTTTACCATATCGTTAATCAAACACTGGACTGATAATTTTTTTCCTGTTGAGCATTTTTAAGACTGAGAAATATGTTACGAAATATCACTCCCATCATTAGTAACATGGGTATCCCACAGGATGATGCACTGGGAAGGCGTAAGTGGAAACATACATCCCAGGAATGAGTTCTTGCATATTGGAAGAGGGGCAAAGCCTGATGTGTGATAGGAACATCCTGCCCTTTTTAGCCTGCTCCTTTTCTCTTCACACCAAGGAAGATTTAGGGCAGGTGCTTGTTTGCTAAATGTGTTTTATTGTGTATAAAAGCACTGAAATTTTATCTGATCTTAAATCAGGATTGGAGATCTGATTACCACCTTAATCCATACCTCAACTCTGCACAGACTGAATTCCAATATCAATCATATTAATTGCATATAGCCTCATACGAACTACTAGGCAAACCTTCTAGGATTATTTATTTAAACTATTTTTAACCTAGTTTTTAAATGAATTTTTGAAAGTGGCTTATATAGGAGAGAGACTGCACAACATACAATATAAAAATGACATTAAAATCAAAAGAACACAACAGTACCAAAAAACCAACAAAAGCAACAACAGCAGACTGAGCCATAAAATATTATTTTATCTCTTTCTCACACGTGGCGGTTTTTCTAGACGGACATGATGGGCTTTGCCAAGTCATGCTGTCTTTTACAGGTTCAGAAATTTCCTGAAAATTGAGCATGTTTTAAGTATGACTGCTTTCTGGATGTTGATGTGGATGTATTTTGGTAGGCCCAGTTTCTGAAGATTTTCTGTATAGTTTTTTGATGTGATGCCAGTGACTGAGGTGACTAACGGAATAATTGTGACCTTTTCCTGTTGCCATAGTTCTTTGACTTCCACGGCCAGTAGTGTATATTTGTCTTTCTTTTCTTCTTCCTTTTCAACAACATTTTTGTCATTCAGTATTGCTATGTCGATGAGGTATGTGTGTTTTTGTCTATGACCGTTATGTCTGGTCGGTTGCAGGGTATTGTCTTATCGGCTGAATTGTTCTGTCCCAGTATACTTTATGATCTGCATTTTCCAAGATTGTTTCGGGTGAGTATGTATAGTATGCTGTAGGTTGTTTGATAAGGTTGAATTTGATGGCCAGTTGTTGGTGAATTGTTTTTGCAGCTGTAGTGTGTCTGTCTGTATAGTCTATCCCTGCCAGAATTTTACATCTTCCAGTTATGTGGTCTATTGTTTCCTGGACTTGATGACATTTCCTGCATAGATCTGTTGTTATACTGTTATCTTTTATGATGTATTTTTGGTAGTTCTTGGTGGCTATAACTTAGTAGTAGTAGTAGTAGTAGTATCCCACCTTTTGCCCAATACTGGGCCTTCTGGAATGAAAATGTTCAAAAGCCATCTATCTAAAACTGAAGAAGAGAGACAGAGCCTATGAGATTGGACACCTGATTCTCTAAAGTTCATGGCTTCGATTTCATTTTACTACTAAAAACAACAAATGGCATATTTGACAAGTCTTTAGACTAAAGAAAATTCACACATTTGCAGGTTATGAAGGTTGTCTTGTACCACTTTGCTTATACGGTGACACTCCTGTAGTGCTGGCTTCTTTGTTTACTTATATGCAAATTCTTAAGTAGCCAGCAAAAAACTATCAACAACATTAATCCTTTTCCAGCAGCTGAGACATTTGAATTGTATCTTACTCTAATTTACTGCGCAAGTACGGGATCTATGGAAGCAGAAAAGGAATATTTTTAGGGGCGAAAATACGAGGAAGGACAGTAATGGTGGCAATTCTGTAATCTCAGGAACAAAGGAAAACTCTTCCAAGTGAAATGCCCTTCTCCCGCGTCCCGCTCGCGAGGCCGTGGGGAGGCTGCTGCTGGCCGGGGGGGGGGGGGGGAGGAGATGTGCCTTCTCATTGGAGGAGACCTCGTGGTGCCACAGGCCGGGGGAGCGGCAGCAGCGTCTATATTAGGTGGCTGCACCCAACCTCAGGCCTCTTCGGATCGCAGCTCCCTCCCTCCCAGCATGCAGTGTGGGTTATCCGGTTGCCCTTTTGGGGGCCGAGTAGAATTTTTTTCATGTAGCCTGATTGGCTTTGGCTACATGTTTTTCGTCTACTTCACACTGTAAGTCTGGGAGAGAGTGTCTTAGGATTCCTCAGGGTGGTATGAATTGGTCACATTTGGCTTAGACGTTAGGGATGGGCACATTTAGAAAACAGGGATGGTGATCATTCTGTGGCACTGTTAAGTGGTGACAGGTGATGCCTGAGGCCTTCCTGCTGAGGGTTCTGCGGCCCCAGCGGGAGAATAGGGCTTACCTGTGAGGCCAACTAACCTCGCTCCACTCGGGTTTCACAGCCCAGGGGGGGAAGCGACACGGGAAGGCCTCCCCTCCCCAAAAGGTGTAGGCCTGGGAGTGGCGAGCACTGTGCTGCCACTCTGCAGGCATAGAATGTTTCGCCCGTTAAACGCCTATTAGTTATATGGTGTGGAGAGGGCCCGCCCAGTGTTCCCTTTGCAGATCTTAATAAATGTGGCCCTGATTTGAAACCATACATACTTTGTGTCACCTCTTTATTTCCACCCTATTCGCCTGCGATGTGTGGATTACCACTAAGCAGGTTAGCCTGTGCCTAAGATATAGATAGTATAAGGAATAAAACAGAAAGAAAAAAATACCCTGCCCTTACTTTATAGCAACATAAAGCTCAAAGCAACATAAAGTAGTGTTAAGAACAGTATTTTATAGCATCTTCCCACATGAACAATTAGTACCACCTTTTTCAATATACACTAGGCAAAATTCAACACCACACGAGTTGACTAGATGGACCCTTTGTTTGATCCAGCATGGCTATTCTTATGTTCTGATGTTCTTAAGTGGAAGAACATAAGAAGAACCATGCTGGATCAAACAAAGGGTCCATCTAGTCCAGCACTCTGTTCATAGTGGCTAACCAGCTGTCGACTAGGGGCCCAAAAACAGGACACGGTGTAACAGCACCCTCCCACCCATGTTCCCCAGCAACTGGTGAATATAAGCTTACTGCCACTTGCACTATGAGGCTTTCCCCTTCTATTCTCTCCTTCTCCCACATCCCCAACACTCCTCCAAAATCTTCTCTAAGAATCCCTATACAATAAGCAGAAGATTTTGAAGGCACACAAGGGGTTCCGGGCTCATGGAAGGGGAGAAGTAATCACTCCCCCCCCATCCCATTCTAATGATAGACGCCATTCTTTAAGTGGGGGGGATTATTGGGTAGTTTTTAAAGTTGCATTTACTATGTCTTTGTTGTCTTGGTCATGCTGGTTGTATAACCGTAATAAAATTTATCTTATCTATCTATCTTTGTGTGTTCGGAAGCATTTACCATTTAAGGTGGCTTTTCCTTTTTGACCTGTGATGCAAGCAGAAAGAGTGCTCTGCTAATATACTGTGTTTTCCTATAAATCTCCTAGATGCCCAAGAGTTGTTATTAAATGTTTCAATAATTTAAATCTTGCTTTTCATGGAAATTTTCTTATTCCTTCATCTAATTTCCTTATCTTTCCTATTAAAATTCTATACTTTAAAGAGACTTTTAGAAGTTAAAGGTGATTTTATACAAGGTTAGTAAAAATTAAATATGGCTGATTATCAATATTAAGATAATCTAAGCAATTTAATAACCATATGCTGAAGATTATACACACGCATACATATCTGAAAAAGAAAGCTGGAATGTTATTTATACACTGAGCTCACAAACTATCTGTTCAAGGATGTTCAAAGTATTTTAGCCACTCAGCTGAAGGACTAGGAAAGATGTTCTGCAAAAGGAAATCATCTGGCTAATGCTATTTTGTAGTATCAGTTAGCATAAAAATTACATCTTCCAACCACAGCAGCAGGACGTTTTCCTAATCAGTTTGTTCCTTGTCTTTTCAACCAGATCTTGGCAATGTGCACCCTGAAAGTCAAGGTAGAATCGTGTGTAATACCACAACACAAGGGCTTGGATGTACAGTCTCGCATCTTTCCCTTTAGGAAAAAGCTGATGTTTTTATTAATCTTTGTGCTAGCTAAATGGAAACCACTAGAAGTTCTGTTTATAAGACTCAGGTTGATATAGCGGGCCCTCTCATGTAAAAATACTTGAGCATTCTCTTCAAGTGTGATTACCATGTTTTCCATTCAGTGTAAGGTAATTCACACTGTCAGATATAAGTATCCCATTCTCAAAGCATGAATATAGGAAAATGCAGATTGGCCCTACATACAATCACTGTAGGTATAAGCTGTAGTCTGTTTCCACAATCACAGTACCACTTTGAACTGAATGCATGATTAATGTACATTTAATGGCTTTAAGAGATCCCATTATCAACAGTTTTCTCATTCAGAACTGAACGATGAATTTGTTCTATATCCAGCAGTCTAAGGAAGAACTTTAAGCTAATATAGGAAAAGTGATTGCTTTCCCATCACATCCACCTCATACAAAGGGTCATAGTTATTGTGCAAAAGCAGTGAGGATACAGTAGAAGAACTTGCAAAGATTCCTTTCAAGGGCTGTCAGCAAGAACATGTCTTGCTGTTACCTTCCCCAAACATATTGTGATGCAGTCAAAGCAAACAACACGGATTGGATTTTATCAGTAGATACTCAACTCTTTCTTTAAAAAACAACAACAGGCGTCTGTGCCAATTCTGCTACAAGGTATAAACATACCCTCAAAGATTTCACAGATGAAAACAAGGGGTGTTCCTGTAGACATATATGCGTGTAAGAAGCCAATCACAGAATCTGTAGTGAAGCCAGTGAGAGGGTTTGATGAAGCAAATATAATCCACAACATTTAACATAGACCCCCTCTACAAGAATTCGGTTTGACGCCTGGTTCTCCGATTATGTGCATCTTCTCGGAAGCGCTTTACGGTAAATGACTGTACGCAGGAGGTAATTGAGCGCACAACTGGTGGCCTTACCGGTTGTTTGAAATGCGCTTTAGAAGTAGTTAATGCGGAGAATCGCTTGTTCACATAGTCAAAATGCGCTTTAACAGCCGCAGCAAAATAAAACTCGCTATTTAACGCGCATTCGATAATGCACATAATCGGATAGATAACGTGCCTCAACTTCCGATTTGCGCTCCGCTCATGTAGAGGTAAAAATTTTAATGAGACTTGAAAGAGCTTTAAACCTCTCGTGTAGAGGCAGCCATATATACAAAGTCATAGGGGATTGTCATTAGGGAATTTAGAGTGCAGTGCCAATACACTGATGGCACCCAGCTCTACTTTTCTGTTACACATGAATCAGGTGTTACATGCAAATTCTGAACCAGAATCTGGAAGCAACGGTGGACTGGATGAGGGCCAATAAACTGAATCTGAATCTTGGTAAGATGGAAGCTCTGTGGACAATTGATTCTTATATCTAGAACCTACCAGGACATCCTGATTTACCTCCTACTTAAAATTACCCAGACATCTAAGAGTAAATCCTGATCTATCTTTTTCCCCAGTCATGTGCTAAAATACTCTGGTCTTTTCCAGGTTAGCCAGGAGACAATTTGCATGATATAGCACAGTAGGTTTATCTACTTAGTTTCCTTAATGTCAGAATGTCAGTCTGTAGCCATGGTCAATGAGTTAAGTTCAAGTCAGGATAGGGTTGTAGGGGGTTGTTTCCCCCAGGAACATTCCATGAATTTTCAGCTTTCATTTTTATGATGTGCATGTCTCTAGTGTATGAATCTATAAAGATAAGCATGTAGGCAGTATTTTACGCAATTACTCACTAAGAAGTTGCTCCTAACTTCCAGCGTTCTGATCAATGTGTTGCAAAAGTTCTGGAATAACTGACAAGAAATAGGGTCTAATTCTTAAATTGTTATATTTTATTAATATTTGATGCAGTTAACTTTTTAATAACACACACACACACACACAATGGCAACCTGGTTTTATGTTCTGCAATTATTTCCCATGTTCTCATCCCCTTATCACAAAATTTCTGGCTGTGATCCTGGCTCAGAGACTCATGAAACCCCCACACAAGCCACTCTCTTTAAATTAACTGACAGGCATCTTTAAAACATATGTTAGGAAGGCACATAGTAGCATTGCAGAACTGAATCACATCCACTGATACTATATACAACAGGTTCATGTAAATTTTATGCAAATTCTGTTGTGTGTGAATAAAACATACAACTTAACTGCAGTCTTCTTGCTCATTATAAGTTTCCATGGTGACCCTCTGTGATTATCTACCTATATAAACACATATTCTGTTTACTCAAAATAGCTTTAGTTCCTTGAGATTTGCATGTCGTTGGGGATTTCAGCAATGCTTATTAAGTAATTTATTCATTTTAATAATATTCTGTGTTATTTGAGGGGGAATATATATTTTATTGTTTCTATATTTAGTGTACAAATTGCCTTACAATTTTTGCCTCTTTTTTCTTACAACTACCCTGTGAAGTACTTTTAAGCTGAGAAATAATGATTTCTTTAGTTCCTCCCTCCCACCATCAAATTTCATGGCTCAGCAGGAATTTACACTTTGGTCTCCATTCTCCATATGACAACTAAGAGAACATATATATATATATATATATGTGTGTGTGTGTGTGTGTGTGTGTGTATTCAATTTGAACCATTATGAGGTGGTTTATAAATAGAGCCAGCATAGGCTGTGGCTGTTTCAGCTAGTACTGTGCCAAAAATTGCAATTATTCATGGGGGTGGGGGGGGGGACAATGAAACTCTCAAGAAAAGGGCTGGGAGAAGTGAAAATTTCAGAGCGTTTTCTCCTTGGGGAGAGGGACAGGATTTCTACATAGCTTTTGAAGTGTAGGAAGTTTTGAGGGGTCTTCTTTCTATTTTTAAATTATTTAAACACACACACACACACACACACACCTGGCACCTGCAGGAGCCTAGGAGTTCTTCCTAGGCTCCTGCAAGGTCACATGGTCTCCCCTGGACATTCATGAAGAATTGCCGGGCTCCTCCAAGTGCTAGGAGTGTATTTTTTAAAAACAATAATAACAACAACAGCAACAACAACTAGTAAAAAGACCCCTAAACAATTGGCTACACTTTTTAAAAGGTATGTGGAAATACTGTCCCCCTCCCCAAGGAGAAATTTCTCTGAAATTCTCGACCTCCCAGCAAAAGACGCAGAAATAACAATGCCTCTTTTGCAAGGAGAGAAAAAGTTTCCAAAAACAGAGGGCAGGATTTGGCACAGAATTAGTTTCAGCCCATCTGGAGGCCATTGAAGTAGGTTCAAGCACTACGTCTATCCAGCTGGTTGTGTCCATTCCTGTTGTGGCTGCAGCTATACGGAATCTTGTTGAGTGTAGGGGACAGAGGAAGAATAGTGCCCTAAAAGTTTGTTCCAGCAAAGTTCAGTTGCTTGTCACCCCACAGGTGTTGTTGCACCTGGGGTTGAGAACCAACGTTGATACCCTTCTGCAGGCTTTGGTCAGTTCTGATGTTATCCACCAGCTATTTTATGATCCAATTTATTCCCTCGCGTTAGCAATTAAAATGTGAATTTGCAACTTTTTAGAAAATCCAGCAAAACAGAGCACGATCCAAACCATTAAATTAACTCAGCTGGACAGTAATGTTAATTAAAATGTCAGAGCTATTAAGGGAAACAAAACAGGGAATACTGTGAATCTGTGAAGTTTATAGCACAGAATGTGCTAGTTTACAATGATGCCACACTTCCATATTCAAGATACTATTAAAAGGTTGAGAGATCATTCCAGTATAAAAGTACACTGGGAAGAAATGGTGATGGATTCAGTCTAGACGAAAAAAGAGATGGGCTCTGGTGCTGTAAAAAGTTCTGTCTCTTTAAAAAACAATTTTCCGTGTTCTTTTTTTAAAAATGTTTTATTTTATATTTCATCTACAAAGCTCTGCCACAGACAAATATTTAAGCCGTGTTCCAGATAGAAGTCTTTTATGTTTGTATCTCCCTCCTTTGTTGAAGGAGATACAAACAAAAAAGACTTCTATCTGGAACACAGCTTAAATATTTGTCTGTGGCAGTGTGCCATTGGTATTCAGCTCCTGATGAAGGATAATTTTCCGAAACGTCGTCAAGCTTTGTAGATGAAATATAAAATAAAACATTTTTTTTTAAAAAAAATGAACATGGAAAATTGTTTTTTAAAGAGACAGAACTTTTTACAGCACCAGAGCCCATCTCTTTTTTCGTCTGTGTCAATTGGTGCTTTCTTCCCCCCTACTTTTCTCGTGATGGATTCAGTCTAGTCTGATTTCAAGCTTTCCATGACATACGTTAGAAAAGCTTGTTTTTTAAAAATACATGAAATGGATGAATCATTTTAATATTGATACATATTTTTTGTGACAGTGTGCCTGATATTATCATCAATAAGATCAGATAGATTTTCTCCCTATCACAAGTTTTCTGTGAACTGGCTTGTTCCCAGTTCTTTACTCTGTTTTCTGATAGTTTCTAGAGAAGCGCTATCATTAATTTCAGAATTAGCTCGTGTGCAATTTGCTCTTTCCAGTTTTCTATTCATTTCTGTAATTCCCCTACCAATCTGCTTCTTGGTCAGATACTAGAAAAGTAAAATTTCTGAATATTTTGAGGTTATAGGGGGGAAAACTTTTTTTACCCAAGGGAATGGAAAACTTGAAAATTGGGGGGGGGGGGGGATGAAAAATAAGCAATACTTATTTTTTAGCAACCTTTAGAGAGCTGAAGTCACATTATTGCTTTAAGACAGCCTTCCCCAACCTGATACTCTACAGATATTTTGGACTTCAGATCTCATCAGCCTCAGGCAGCATAAAGGTCTGGAATGCTGGGCACTGTAGTCCAAATCATCCAGAGGGCACCAAGTTGAGGAAGGCTACTGTAGGAACATAAGGTTTTGGTATAACTTAGTTTGCTCATAAAATTATCATTACATTTTATTTTTTTTAAGTAAACTCATTTAGTAAATTTGTTATTATTGTCCGAATAGAATAGAACTACATTAAATGATTGTTACAGCTTCAGAAACAGAGGACTCTATAGAACAAAATCCAAACCGTTAAAATGCACAATAGTAATTCTATTCACATGTTGGAAAAATGAGCATATCTGTCTATCAGTAAAATATACTTTAGATCAATAATTTTAAGAAGGAATAGAAGAACTAACTGTGCTGGGAATCTTACAGAGGAATAAAGAACGTTTTCCCCCAATGGCATCATTATTTCCTGACATGTTACATCTCTAGTCTTTCTATAAAAGTATTCTTACTAGTTTTTAGAAATCATTTTGGGGAGTGAAAGGTGGGTAAACATAGTTAGAATTTTGTCTTAAATTCTAAAAGAAAATATTTCATAATCCATTTTTTTCAATTTTTGGGGGCGATGGGAAAAACAGTTTCCTACCCTAAATTTTTCCATTTCCCCCCCAAGCTTTCACATCTCTTTCAGTTACATATAATGGTCATTATCTTTTTTCTTTTCCTCAAAAGGAGCATGTGTACATTTCAGTGTTGTACCAATGGTGTGTATATATGCCCTCTAAACAAACAACTGATTAACATGAAATGGAGTAGGTGATACTGAAAGTGACTGAGGCTGGTGATTTTCACCAGAGACAATTATGCCCCCAGCCCAGACAGCTGCTGATTTAGCTACTTGCCTGGTCAGCCAAAATAGTGTTTTGTTGTTAACAAAAGCATTTACGTGCATCAGTACACAGAGTAATACTTTAGTACTGAAAATGCTTCTCTTGTGAAGTTCTTGTAAGATTTTCACACAAGGTCTCTATTATGGCAAAGGTTCTTTATTTTTTTGTAAAGCATAAATATGCCCATCGTTGTAGTAGTCCCTATAAATCAGGGGCCCCAACCCCCGGGCCACGGACCGGTACCGGTCCGTGGTCTGTTAGGAACCAGGCTGCGGGCGATCCAGGCCGACTGGGGGGGTGGCGGGGGCAAACTGAGGCTGTGGGGGGTCACGTGGTGACGGAGGAGAGTGGCAGCGGCAGCGACGAGCTGCAGACCCGGTAGTCCAGGCTGGGTTTTTTGGGGGGGGGGCTTGGTGGTGGGGTTTGTTTAGGGTGGGGGTGGCAGGAGTGGAGGGGTGGCGGGTTGTCCCCTCACCCAAAACAACCCCTCCACCCCCAAAAAAACCCAGCCTGCACCTACCGGGTCTGCTGCTTTCCGCCGCCGCCACCGCTGCTCTCCTCCACCGCTACGTGACCCCCCCGTGGCCCCCTAACCCGTGAGGGGGCTGCAGGGGGCACTGTCACGCGGAGGAGGAGAGCAGCGGTAGCGGCAGAGGGCAGCGGAGGCAGTGGAGAGCGGCAGACCCAGTAGGTCCGGGCTGCGTTTTTTTGGGAGGGGTGACTTGGTAGGAGGGTTATTTTGGGTGGGGGGACCCCCTGCCACCCCCCACCCAATATAACCACTCACCCCCCAAAAACCCAGCCTGAACCCCCAATCCCCCCCCCCCCCGGTCCATGGAAAAATTGGCTTCCACAAACCGGTTCCTGGTGCCAAAAAGGTTGGGGACCACTGCTATAAATCCAAGAAATGCAAGCCAGAAAAGTTACAGAAAGCAAATGCATCAGTGTCACTCTATGGCCAGACAAGTTAATCTAAACTGCTAAACCTGAAGGGAAATTCAAAGAGAAGAACACCAGAAGCATTACTAAATTATTTTCAAAACTAGAATAGACCATCATACATCTTTCAGATCATTTGCTATTGACTAAGAATTATTTTTATATATAGTGCTACTAATTTGCTAGGTGTTTTAGCTGCAGCTTAAAAAAAAAAGGTTTTCCCTGTAAATTAAGGCCTGGTATCTGCTAATAGAAAACTAACATAAAAATCAAAATACTTTTCTGGATAAGCAGAGGACAAATATATATTTCAAATAAATCACTGTAGAAACTACATTGAAAAGATACCTGAATCAAATTTTCACTTCCTCATAACCACTTGGAAATTGACATTCTGCATCAGGAATTCTTGCCAGATAGTAGAGCAGATGGTAATGGTAAAATAAACCATAATAACTTAAATGTAAAAGAGCAAGTATTCATTACCTGCAACATATATTGGTCTGATGAACAAGATTAGTCTATAGCCAGTGCCACAAACATGACCATTAAATTTATTAGAGTATTTTATACTACTTTCCCAAAAGCTCAAACATATCGTTTTACATACTATTTGATTTAATTTACCATTAAATAAAATGGTGTGTAAAATGACATAATCAAACATGAAACCAAACACTTCAGAAAAACACAGTTTTTCCAAAAGGTTTGACAAAATAGAAAAGATTTATGACCCATGTGAGAAGATTTAGGAATAGAGGATAATCTTTCCTTATATGTTCTGAGATGTAGGTTCGCAGTTACAGAGCTAGTGTCTAAAAACAAACCTACTGAAGAAACAATACAAACAGCAGGGCTGACTTAAGCTCAATTGGTGAGTGGAATAATATCAGATTGTATCATCCAATGGTACACCATCTTTTGAAATCTTGGTGTGGGGTTTCTTCCCCTTTTGTTTTGCTGTAAATGTTATAGCATATATAAAATATGCATAATACCTGCCACAAAATCACAAGGAGAGCCCATAGGCTAGAATCCTTCAGTATGATTGGATCTAGCTGGCAATATCAGTTACCCTACAAGATGGAACAAGCCTTTAACATAGTTACAACATTTGTGTATATTTGGTCTTTCATTGTTTTAAATTAGAAATTCCAAAAATATTGGCAATCAGTGGACAAGACACAAATAATAACCAAAGTTTTCTATAATAGTGTTCCTAATGGTGAATGTATATTAAAAGGTAATGAAAGCTGTTTTGTGGCAGAAAACTAATTTTCCATGACTAGAACATGCCTCCAGTTGGAAACTCCTTTGTCCTCCCTCCAGACAGTAAAATTAATTGTGATTTTATGTACATCAAGACCAAGCATGCTTGAGTTTCTACTGAAGAAAGTATGATTTCTTGGTTTAACTAGCTTTGCCTATTGGGTGATATAGAAATGTAATGAATAAATACATAAATGAAGGGGTGAGCAAATTGGGGCCCTACAGTCGTTTTGGCCTACATTCCCCATCAGCCTTAGCCAGCATAGCTATGGGAGTTAAGACTATGGAGATGTAGACTAAAACTAACTGGCCACAGGTTGCACACTCTTGTTTTAACTTATGAATTATAGATTTTTACAGCAGATTTTGAGGATCATATATATAATAATGAACAATGAATATGGTTGTCAAGCCCATGTGTAAAACTATTTTTCCGCAACTGACATTTTAATTTGGGGTAAGACATTTGGCTTCTCTTGCAACAACAGCACTAGTTGGGAGGAAAAAACCAGAAGCCACGGAGAGTCGAGTATATCCCAGTAGCTTTATGTTGCTATTTGGTACTGCCACCAATTATACAATTAACTCTTTATATTCTAGTTTTCTGTTTCTTTTGTCCCTTGAAACTAGAAAACTAAAATGAATAGAACTATATAAAAGGACAACTCATCTAAATAGTTTGAACTATGCTCCCATAATTATGTTCTGATTTTTTAAATTGATCAACATCCATACAGGCAACCTGGTAAACACTATGATTTATTAAAATGCTCTCAAGCAGGAGGTACTGGTATCTGAGCACACATTAAATTTCACCAGTTCATCTGGACATAGGTGCTCTTTGTAAATTACCAGAATAATTCTTTTTTGGCCAGGTGTTAAGCTCATGTAACTCTAGCAGTTAAATAGTTTGATATTTATGGAAAACCTTGTGGAACCCAGATTCATTACTCTTGTCATTTTAGATGCAGAGTGAAATAGACAGCTTTGAAAACTAGAAAAATATAGTCCTAGAGAACTGCTTACAACATGTTATTCGTTTTTTACAAGATGGCAAAGTTCACTTCCTTTAATTTAAAACAACATTCACTTGCATCATAAGAAGTTCCAATTAGAGCTTAATTTCTAGCTTATTCAACAGGAAGAGACAAGAGATACCAAATTCTATCCGTAAATCAGGAGAGGGAAACTTTTTCCCTCATGAAGAGAAGTTGATCCATGCAAAACTCAGTTTGAGATTAGAGCCGCCAGTAGGTGGAGCCAGAAATAAGATACAAGAATTCTGGTTGCTGCTTTTCTAAGCCTGCCTTCCATTATGATTTGACATCTGTATTTTAATGTGAGTAGGAACTAAACTGATTTAGAATTGTTTGTATAGGGGGAATCAGTTCTGTGTTACATCAGCAGGGAAAGGTTGCTAAGGGAAAGGTTGCTAAGATGTATCTGACTACTTTCAGTTTTGTATATGGTTGAGTAGCAGCCTGCTCCTAAGTAAAGTTTTTTCCTTATAGTTCAGTCTCTGTGGTTCATTATTTCTGCATATGGCAAGTGAAGAAGAAAATTATTTAATACTTTCCAGTTTGGTAATTATGAAGGTAAGTATAAAATTCAAGTTTTGACAAATGCATTTGCACCCAGAAGAAATGTTGCTTATGAAAGGAATAGGTTCTTTAGCAAAATTCAGAGTGAAGGAGAAGGTATCGATCAATATATGACAGATTTAAAGCTGACTGTTGGCTGATATCTGTGAATTTGGGGAGTTGTGTGAATCTCTTATTAAAAACCACACAGTCTGTGACATTCTGACAGATTGAGAGACAAATTAATGAGCGGGAGTGAATATATGCAGGACAGAAGTGACTGCAAAACAGTTGAAAGATGTTGGGGCATCAGAAAAGCAAATGGATGCCTTAAAGAGTAAACCGTTTTTTCCCAAGGCTTCAAAATTTCTGGAAATTTTACATCTCAACTACCTGAGTGAATGTGGAACGTGTGAATGGATTGAACTGAATTGCATTCTACCTAAATAAAGGTACTCTAGAAATTGCATTTGGGTTTCGAATCTCAGTTTGTATCTCACCCATAATCCCAGCTGCTACTCTTAACACATGTGTGTATATCAAGGTTAGAAGGCTATCTAACTTTCACTTTTTTGTTCTTTGAACTGAGATTGATTATGTGTAATCTGCATGTCTAAAGCATGTAAGTTGTGGTATTTCTGAGCATCTCCTGACCCCACTACTTTCAGAAGGAAATGTAAGTGTCCCTTTTGCAATATTCATGCTTATGGAATGATGCCACTTTACCATTTAGTTACTGTTTTCCAAACCAATCAGTGTAAACATTTTGATTTGAAATCCCTCCACAAAGCAATTATATTTGGGGGCGCGGGGGGGAAGCCATATAGGTTAGTATCAACCCCTTGCTCAATGTTTCTTTTTAACTTGTGGCTTCATCTCCATTCTGTATCCAAGTCATCAACTGGGGTTTGTCCTGGCTCCAGAAGTTCCATACCAATTGGGCATGTGAAAACAGGCATCAGAGTGGTGAACATAATGTAGTGATGCATGACATAATGACGTATAGCATGATGCCATACTAAAGTTACGAAGACTCACTTTGTTGATTTGAATGCACAAACATTTGTATATGTACACAAGATCTTGAAATAATGGAAAACTTTTGTCCAAGATTGGATGGAGAAATTCATACAATTTCTGTTGGGGTAAGAGTTCACCCACACTAATCAAATCAGATAATTTACCATATTTCTTAATATCTGGATGGGCTTTTGTATAAAGCTATTGTCCTCATTATCCTTTACTCTGTGCCATATGTCAATGGACTGGTTATTTTATAAATGTTTTGACCAGCATTTGAGGATATCAAACTGAAGTTACTTGGATGTTTGTTTATACAATTTCCCCAGCAGACTGTGCTGCATTCCTATTCATTGTGTACAGGGTTTAGAGAAGCAGGAAAGAGTAAAGCCCTGGCCATGAGAAACTAAAATAGCAGGAATAAAAAAGAGTCTTGTAGTCCCTTACAGAGTAACCAATTTATTATGACATAAGCCTTATTAATGGGCAATAAACTCAGAATGATGTTCTATGCATCTAATATAGTGGGCTCTGGCCTGAAAGCTACTAAATTTGTCTTTAGATTGCCACATGACTTTGTAGTTTTTGCTGCAACAGACTAACACAACTGCTCCTCTAAAAATAAAGAACTTCCATGATTGGCCCACACAGATCCAGGCAATTTCAAGTCAGTAAACAGATAAATATGTGGAATTATTTGCCACCATTTTTGTAATAGATTTATATATTGTGGAATATATTTTCAAGGTTACTTTTAAGGTAGTAATAGAAACAAAAACTGATCTTAGATATATTTTAAGAAATTGCTTCAAAAACTAAGGTAAGTGAAAGCAATCCAACTTCAGATGTAGACCAAAAAGTTCAATTCCTATTCAAAGGCGATGAATTGGGGATGGTAGTTTCAGTGGCCACAATTTATCCTCCGCCTAAATGGTTCTGGAGGGGTGCAATGAAGTAATGCACCTGTTACATCTTATCATTACTTGCAACTTTTAAGCCATTGCTGCCATGCTTTTCTTCCAAGAGTGCTTCTGGGAAGAACACTAGTATGTCTGTGCTATGACACACAAAGAAAAAAAGGAAGAAGCCTTTGTTGCCATTATAAGCCTCGACGTCCCCAAGTTCTTTTTTTTCTGTTTTACAAAGCTGTTGTTTCCTTTGGATGAGAGAAAGTCCTGTTTTATTTACAAATGTAGAAGCAGAGCATAGTGGAGGCAAACATACACTCCTACAGCAGATAGTACACCCACTGTTATTTCTTCATGTTCCTAGAAATTAACTGTTTCAGCCAATCCAAGCTTTAAAAAAAACCCTAACAGTTCATTTGTCTCCATCTGTTCCCAAATTTAAAACTTCAGTGGTTTTACTCCCACTTCCTATAGAGCACTATTTCCAGACTTAACCTTGTAGGTAAATTGCCCATTAGGAAGGCATCTCCCGCCATTAGTTCCCATTGAGGAAACATGATCACACCTGACTATTTATAAACAATCCGTTTTACAAAGGATGGTCACTCAGCAGTCATAATAATATTGTCTCAAAACACTTCAACTACATATTCCTGTTAAAAAATCCATATTGGAAGATGATACAAAATATTAAAATATCCAAAGTATGTAATTTAACATGTTTTGTATTCTCAAATTCTTTAATCTCAATTTCCTAACTGCACTGGAGTCTTTGCAACATGTTCCTAAAGATTTTATAGTTGCTCCCCTGAGCTGCAATTGCTTCAGCTAAAAGCTTTAGAAAATAAGCCTATGCATCTGCCTGCCCTCAAGGAGAGTTTTTACTAACTTCACTACACTATTCACCAAGCTCCTTTATACTCTGCCTTGCCTAATAGACACCTTTGCCAACATCTTTGCATTAAAACTGCTCCCATAACGCAGTGGAACTGCAGCAATTATGCTTCTACCTTTACTATAAATGAAAAGAGCAATTTTAAAATTTCCATTTATGTGCTTGCATAGGACCCATCAGAAGTTGTAATACTTAAGGCTGATTCTAATAAAGTTTGGTGTTTGGTTTTTTTGGATGGCATCTTGAACCGTTTCTATCAGTATGCTTCATTTTTCTAGAATCAAACTCCAGAAAATGCAGCTCATAGATATGGATATGCATTATCAAGAATCCAGTTGAAAGAAATCACTCCGTCTTTCTCTGATGAGAAGACATATCATATAAGCTGACCCTCAGGAAGAACAGAAATTGGTTGTTTTTATTATTTGTATATTTAGAAGCAATAGGGTAAGATAAAAGAAATTCAAACTCAGGGCCAAGAAATAATGAGAAATATCTGGCAATAAAATTATTCCCCTGTATAGTATAGCTCTACTGTAGTGTTTGTGCCATCCAGTTATTTTTCTGTGAGGGGGAAGCTATTAATTCTTGTCCCACATCCTCTTGGAACTTTCTGCTGCTGCTCTTTACCAATGTTCAATTTGCAGCAGCAAAGACCAACAGTAAGTGTCTTGAACTTATTAATTATATGTTTAGCCCCATTGTTTGGTTCATAGACTGGCTTATAATAAAGTCACAAACCTACAATAAAATAAATAAAACAAATTCTGAGCTATAAAACCACAAAGTAACTACCAGAAAAGCACCCTGTTCAATAGGCCTTTCTTCAGTTATCATATTACAATTTATTTTGAATTTCTCCCCCTCCAACACCTTTGAAAACAGATGCAAACGCTCATTGGGGTTCATGGTACAATTGTCCTAGAATTTCATTCTGATATCTCAATGTCCAACCAAGTCCTTTCACTGCACTAGGTATGGAGTTTAAGAAAATTTCCCCACCCCTGAAAATAGGAATGGGGTTTAAGAAAACTCAAGCTCTTGATGGCAAGAACTTAGCTTTTAACATTTAGCATTCCTCTCATACAAATAGGGAAAATATTGAGGTGATTGCATAAAAACACTATTAGGCTTGTTACAAAATCAAATGGGAAAATGTGTCTAAAAGAAGCACACTTTTCCAACTTACCATTCTCCTTTTGATGCAACAGAATGATTTGGGCAGTCTCTCTTATACCATACCATGCATCTCTCTTTCTTTCGCTGACCCTTAGCAATCTATAACTAGCCAAGCTGCAACCAGTCCAAAAATGAGTTTGTTTTCCTTATGTTTTTAGAGTCACTAGCCTGGTACGCTAATTAGAAATAAAACACTTGACCCATAAAGGAAATGGCAGGAAATCTGAAATGAAGGCATTATCTAGCACTTCATGCTCCTTAGTGATGCCATTTTAAATATTTCAGACAGCCTATAAATAATTAAAACCTCACCACAGCAAATTATGTCCTATTATGCAAATAAACAGCCTCCTCCCCAGTTTCATTAGAGATTTTAAATGACAAGCTGAGCAGTTTAAACATGGCAAGGTACTGCACTGAGCCGAGAAATCTTTCAATATTTTTTTTAATTGTTAGTGCCAAGTTTCATATGGATTTTTACTCTAACACTTTAATTTGCATGAGCAAATAAACCTTTAATAAACCTTTTGTAAGTGGTGAAAATGCATCATTTAATTAAATTTGATTTGTTGTGAGACTATTGCACCTCATGAATATGTAAGGTCTGCAAACTCACTCTTTGGCTAATAAAGGAATTCATTCTGTTCCTCAGAAAGAAAAGTGTTCTTATGAGACACCTGTCCTACACACCTTCCTATTTCCTTTTAGAAACCATATTTCAATATCAAACGTCGCCAGGAATGTACATAATATTTCCCTCTTATCCCGGATGCACAGCCTACAATTTGCAGCCTACAATTAGGTTAGCCACTTATTCATTACCAAAAATGAGAAAATGCATCAGCAAAGGAACAGGACAAATGAGGACATAAATTTGCCTGAAATGTATATATATGCTCATTTATATTATAGATGCAAATTTATTTTTAGAAATACTATAAATAGAAATACAGTACAGCTCATCATTGTGCAAAAGACTCACCAGGTGACCTGTTTGCTTTCTCAGTTTGCTGTCCAGGTCCTAACTGGTGATGGGACACTTCAGGGCCCCTGCTCTTTAAAAACAGACTTTGACTGGACATCCCTTCAAATAGAAGACTGTCTTCAGACAGCCTTCAAACAGAGGACTGTCCTCTATAAAGCAGAATGCTTTATAGACCATCCTACCTAAAATATAAAAAATGAAAGTGACAGGAACATGCAGATTTTGATAAATAGCAATAGCATTAACTAAGAAGCAGGGGAAGAAAATAGAAATATTAATAGATGAAATATGGACCCCATAAAAGTAGGTGTGATCCATCATCTTTCAACATATGCTGCATTAGTTAACATTAAAACATAGGACCCAATAAATTTGTGCTGTTCTATAATGTCTAAAATGCTCAATGTTCTTATTCAAAATATAGCTAGCTAGAAATTTCATATGATTTGTAAATTGACGCTTATTTCTTTACATTTTAATTGTGCACTGCCCGGAGAGCCTTGGCTAGTGAGCAGTATAAAATGTAATAAATAAATAAATATACTTTAAGGCCAGAGTTACAACATTTAATATTAACATTTTAATAGTACTAGAGTTATCTAGAAACCAGTTTTCAACATTAAAAAACAGGATGTTTGGAACCATAAAGCCAGAGTGTAAGGCAGGTGCATATCACTACTACTTCATGCAGCATATATAGTTAGCATAAACTAACAGATCTCATATGACAGACTGGGTTGTTTGCAAGCATATTCCTAAAATATTTTGGGAAACTATTTTGCAGGATAATAATTTCCCAAGCCATTTCAAAAAATGTTCTTCAATTCCTTTTTACATACTGGAATTCTTTTCAAATTGGACTCCAGTTGTTTCATTATAAACAACAGGGGAGCACACTATTCAAGTGCTTTCCTGCTGGGAAGCCAGACAGAGACAGATCTGAGCACTTCTGCCTCACCAGACTTAAAGGAGCAAATGTGAGAATAGTAAAGTATTCAAAATAAGTAAATCATCCACTATACATGTTAGTATACAAACACCAATAGTTTATTATATTAAAACTATATCATATTAAAATTTATATTAAAATGTAAAATTAAGATGCCTTTTAATAATGTGTTAGCTTTACATGTTTTTGATAATTCATTAATTTTATATGTTTTTAAACAGTTTTATGTATTTTATGCTGTTTTGTATTTAATGTTGTTCCCCGCCTCGATCCAGAGGAAGAGGCGGGAAATAAATAAACATATTATTATCATCATTATTATTATTATTTACTTTAGGTCATGAAGTAATATGAAGCATCACATATTTATTTAATTAATTATTTGGTTAATAATAATAATAATAATAATAATATACTAAAACAGTAATAAAAGTGCTCTGTTCTCAGCAATTACACATATTAATTTCAAAGAAGGCAGCAAACTTAAACAATATATTATCAATGACATGGACAACAAGGGACATAGTGACACAGATATATATATATATATATATATATATATATATATATTTAATGGGATAGATATTTAGAGAGCAAACTGATCCTAAAGTTACAACCAGTAGGTTGTACACTTCCAAGTTTCCCTGTGCTGTCAAAACATATCATTACTCTGGTAGAATATATATATGGAAACATTGTGATGCCCTTTCATTGGTAGGATGCTACCAATGGTGGCACTCTTCCAGCAAAAGGTACAAGGAATGGACAGATTGTGAACACGCTGAGGGAAGAACAGAACTAAAAGAAGAGTCTTTTGCACGTTCATGATTCCCTTCTTCCCTGCATCAACATATAATTTACACCATGCAAAATACATGCTACGTTGAAACATTTTATTTATTATTCATGTATTTAGAAATATTCACACCTCAGCTTAATTTCTGTAGAGTTCAAGTTGGCTTACAAGCCTATAAACTAAAAATATCCTTTCAGCATACAACATAAACACTAAACATTAAAACACAAAAACTGCAGCAGAAAACCATCAAAGCAACAACAATATAGTTAAGATGTTCGAAAGAAATGGAGGCAGATTAAAAACAGCAAATTAAGAGTGCAATCCTATGCATGTTTCGATAGAAAAGAAGTCCCACAGCTCCCAGGATGTTCATCCAGCATGGGGCACGCTAGCAGCAGTGGGACTTTTTTCTGTCTAAACATGAATAGGATTATACTCTAAATTTACCTTCTAAATGCTTTCCTAAAAAGTAAGGCCTTTACCCTCTTGTGGAAGGTCATTAATGAGGAAGTGTGATGACTCTCCCCTGTAAGAGAGTTCCAGAGTAGGCACAGCCAGTCCCAGCCATGACATATCTCAAGGATTGTTAGGACACAGAAGGAGACCTCCTAAGATTATCTCAGCATGCGAGTAGGCTGATACGGAAGAAGGCAGTCCTTCAAATATCCTAACCGTATTCCATTCAGGGCTTTAAAGGTCATTACCAGAACTTTGAATTGTACCTAGAAACAAACCATAAGCCAGTAAAGCCATTTCAACAAGAGAATATCATACTAACAGAGCCAGTGTAGCGTAGCAGTTAGAGAGTTGGACTGGGACTCAGGAGATCCAGGTTCTAGTGCCCACTTCACCATGAAGCTTGTTGGGTGACTTTGGGCCAGTCACTGACTTTCAGTCTAACCTACCTCACAGAGTTGTTGTGAAGATAAAGCAGAGAGAAGGAGGACTTTGTAAGCCGCCTTGAGTTCCTCGCTAGAATATAAATGTAATTAATAATAATAGTAACAACTGCATGCAACCTGTTAATGATCCAGCTGCTGCTTTCTGGACCAATTGTAGTTTCTGAATAGTCTTCAAAGGCTATGTAGAGCACATTACAATAATCTAGGTGTGATGTAACAAGTCATGTGTTACCCTGTCAAGATCGTACTTCAGCACCATTTTCTGAAACCTGCCCTCCAGAAAGAACTGAAGCCATTATAACACCATTCCCCCAAGTCCCATCCACGAGAGCTGGTCCAGAAGCCACTAGGAGGTACAGGAGAACCAATTCAGCCACACTCCTCATGTACATTCAGTTCCTCATGTACATTATACACCAAGGCAAACAAAGGTTGAAGTGGATCTAGATAATCCATTCCATCCAGAAAAACACTTAAGTATCTTTCCGCAAAATGACATATTGAGAAACTGGGCAGTGATTTTTGAATATGTTGGGACAAAGGTAAAGTTTTTTCAGCCTCTTTCAAATATACATGGACCACACCTTCCTGAAATAAGACATTTATCACTCCCATCACCCATTCAACCAGTCCACCCTGGCTTGTTCTTATTTGCAAGGATGGGTAAGGGTTGAGCATACGTGCAGTTGGTCTCACCTCTCCAAGAATCCTGTCCATATCCCTCAAGGTGCACAAATTGAGTATGTTTCAATTTAACTTGACAAGCAGGTGCTGAAGGTATTCTCTAACTACAGCATGTCAATCAGAATAGTTCTGAGGGACTGTAAGCACAAAATGCTTCACAAGATGGTCACAGCAGTGGCATGCAGTTTTTACTAATAAACTCAAAGTGGTAATTTCAGTGGCCAAAAGGGAAACACGTTTTAAGGTCTTATATAAATGGTATTTGACACCTTCAAAATATAATAAAATGAAGAATTTAGCAACTCATTTTTGTCAGAAAAGTGCAGGTCCAAGAGCAGATTGTTTTCCTACGTGATGAGTATGCCCTCAAATGTATTGGAAGGAGGTGGTTGACATCATAGAAATAATCAGTTACATGCTCTGTCCATATAGTACCATTAAGATTACTTCTTGGATATATAGCTGGTATAGTGCCAAAAATAAACAGGAGGCAGTGTATAATCTGACTATAACAGCAAAAATGGAAATGTTATCTAAATAAAAAAATGCATGGATCATTAATACATGATTGATGGAATAGCATTAGGCATTTGTTGTATATGGTAAAGTTAACTCATTTAGGTTTACCTCGGTGTAAGTCCCTTTGAAATCAGTGGGGCTTACCTCTGAATAGGCATATGTGCTTTTATGTGCTTTTTAAAGTTTTCAAAGAGGTGGGAAATGGAGACAATATAAGAAATTTGGAGTTAAATTGGAACATGATACTTTTTGGAACACTTATTTTAAAATAACACAGCAATCAATATAGTTCTGGAAAAAATGCAGTGGAATCCTATGTTTACTCATACGTTTAATAGGACTTATTCCCAGGTGAGTGTATATAGGAGTTCGGGGTTGTAGAATGCAATTTGTGTTTGTATCTTTATATACTACTTCTAATGTGAGTATATAAAGTATATATCTCAAAATGTGAGATATAAATATTCTACATGCCAAAAGTAAGTACATGAAATGAATAAATGATTAAATAATCACAGCAGACTACCAAGCAATCCTTCTCTCCATCTTGTGAGCTAAGACATAAGATGTGATTGCTGCCTAGATTTGAGGAGATGCAATGGTACTGGAGAAGCAAATCTTCCTTACTGCCATCATTGCCACAAAATAGGCTCCAACTCCAATATGACCTCAAGCCTGTGTTTGATCATATTAATTGCAACTCTTCCACCACCACCACCACCGTAGTCATTTTCTCTGTTGTTTTATTGTAATCAGCTCTTTTGACCACCAAGGAGTTAACTTAGGTCACCATTCAAGAAAAGGATGTTCAGGGGACAAATCTGATCGCCCACCCAGGTAAACAGTTCCACACAGCTACCCCATATCTACTCCCTTTTCCATCTCCTCAATAGTAAACAGATTTCTAACTAACTAGGTCATCAGTCACAGCACGCTAACAGAGATATATAGGACTCAGGCAAGGAACACTGATTTCGTATAAGGCAAGGAGCATAGGGCTACATCACTCTTTCTTCAAATCCATATTGTTTTGCATACACAAGTAGGAACTTGGTAATGGGCACTCTGGTTATAAAGCACTTTACACAAACAGAGAACGCTTACAATATAGTGCTATATCACTATATCAGCTGTCCTCTAGATGTTTTGGACTACAACTCCCAGCATTCCTGACCATTGGCCATGTTGTCTGGGCCAGATGGGAGTTAAAGTCCAAAACATTTGGAGGGCACTATGTTGGAAAAGGCTGTTTTACAGGCACTCTGCCTCAGGGCTTAAGTTACAAACATCCACTAGAAATCTCAGCACTGTTGTAACAAAGGTTGTAATGAGATAGTATCCCTCACTGATATGACAGGAAGGAAGGGGGATCCCCACTTTGCCCATATCCCAAAGTGAGAGGCTGAAACACGCACCATTCCACCCTAACCTGAACACTCAGGTACCCATTGCCACAGTGTGTTTGCCCCTACAATATAGTAAAAACATGTACTGTTTACAAGCTTCTGTTACTCATGTAGCAGTGTCTCCTGCACAGAAAGACAAGTGTTTTAGGTCATGAACTCCCAAATCCAAATAAGCTCCCACTATGCACAACTGATGACAATAGGCAGCACAGCTACATTTGTGAGTTACACTCCATTTTACTAATAGCTATTACTTGCTAAACACTTTAGATGTATATTTCTCTGTACGGCCTGAGCCAGGGGACAGAGCGCAAAACAGATTTCCTACAGTTGATAAATTAATGTTGCTGCAATGGCCACGTTAATGTCTCCAACAGGTGACCATCCAAATATAGACATCTAGGGTTCTGTCACTTGGAGATTAGGCAGCAGAGCATAGAATGGCACTAAGCATCAACAACCTTTCTCAAATCAATCTTGGTCACAGGTACCATCTGTGTCACTAGTACTTTTCACCCTGCCCATATAAACAGTCCTCAAGCACTCATCAAGGCAAGCATATTCCCCATGCCATATCAAATAGACCACCAGTGAAGCCAAAGCAACAGCAGTAGTAGTGAGAAGCCAACTGTTACTGTGTAGAATTGTTATGTTTGTCCTCTCTAATTGTCACCTTTGCCTCTAAGGTACAACAAAAAGAGGGGTGCAGCAATGGAGAAAGCTGGCTCTGCTTCTTTGGTATCTAACATGCACCTGTTAAAAGCTTAGTGGTGCTGCAAGAACAGAAAAGGTTTGCAACTCCATTTCTGTCAGGTATAAGTCTTCAACAAGGCCAGAGGTGTTACTGAATGTAGGTAGATTTACTAGGAATAGTTTTGGAATGTCTGTACAAGCGGGTCTTTGTCAGAAGTTCTCACGGGAGTAGCTTTCTCACTCTCTGTTTTGGCTTTGAAGCTGTAAGGCTTCCCTGGGAACTTGGGAGTGTTTTGCAAAGGTGGGGGCTCACTTGCTGAAGGTGTCACTCAGATGGTAGCACCATCTTGGTGGGCTGAACAGTGCTGCTCTAAGCATGGTTTTCAGGTCAGAGAACTTGTCTGTCAAGTAGCTTTAAGTAAGCTACTCCCTTGGGAATTTCTGACAGAGACCCGCTTGCATAGACATTCCAGAACTATTCCTAATAAATCTAGCTACATTTCTATTTCTTTTAGCACTGCGGGACAAACTACACATACTTTTGCAGCATAGTTCTGGGAACTTCTTGGTTTTTCCTATGGGGAAGGGGGAATCTGTACCTTAGCAAGGAGGTTTTAACACTTTGCCGCCCCCCCCCCCCATGTAGATACTAGCAAGGATGAGGCAGGAAAATGGCCTCCAATGACCCCTGCCTCCACCCCAAGTTGCTGCGACTTTGATAAACCAAACAGTACAGTTTCCATGATATGGAGAAGGGACATTGATAGAGGTCTTGTGAGGGAGCATCAGCAGGAACTGGCCATCGTCAAGAAGTATTAAGGGAAGGTGTGGATGATGGGATGGAGAAGGCATAATAGAAGGCATCCTGTGACAAGGCTGGGTCAATACTCTGAATAAGATCCCATTTGTCCAGGCACCATTCTCTCTCTGGTGTTTGAGTGTGCGTGTCCTCAACACTTTCCAGTATTGAGCCTGTGCTGTTCCAATGGTTTACCGGCCATATAACGCCCCTTTAGTTCTGATCACTATGGCTGTATTCCCAGGTGCAATCTGCAAAAATGTGTGATCCATAAGACTGGGTCCCAGCCCAGGCAACTACAAAAAGCCCAATCATGCAAAAAGCTTAATCATTCAAAGAGAATGGCAACTACATTATGCCAGTGGTCAATATGACGTAGTGGGGCCGTAAAAGCCCTCTGCCCTAGATAATGAAACTTTAACTGTAGCCAAGTCAGGAATAAAGCCCCTCAAAGCTGTGCCTGGCAACTATCACCTATAGCAAAGAAGGTGATGCTTCCAGTAATTCCATTTACTCATTATTCATTCCCTAATCTCTTTTAAACCCTTGTTTCTCCATTCCAAGTACAATAAAAGGATTATGCACATCATACCACTCAGTTTTCTCTGGGGGGAATAACTGATTTAATTACTGTTTTTCCTTCTATGAAAACTTCCATATCAGCATATTTTGAAACATAAGTTTTTTTTGTAGTACTGAAGTCTCATGTATCTGTAGTCAAGTGATGTAAACTCACGTGATAGAGTCTTACTAAACGGCATTTCAGCTCACATTCTCAGTATTAGTTCTTTTTTTTAATGAAAAGAAAGCGATCCAATGTTAAGTACTTATTTTATGCAAAACTACAGCAACACATACATGACTGGTACTTCTAGGTTTACACACACACACTTAATATTTAAATTTTATTTTAAAAAAACAAGTCAAAGGAACTGTACAATATTATTACTAAATGATTATCAGCAAAGAAAAATTAAAAACTGCCATGCTGTTTAAAGATATAGAGTAATACGGCTGCAGTTATACAGAGATATATACATAATATCAGGCCCAGTATTATCAACACCCAAAATTTTGTATTTAATTCTGTTACGTATGTAAATAAACACATGTTCAATTTCTAAAATAAAATTTTTGCTTTTTGTTTTTGCAAGGCCCACGTTCTACATGTCCAAATTATCTATAAAGATACAAAAGAAACGTTATCATTTCCATTCAGATATACTTTGTTCCTAGAAAAGTATGAAAGCAATGCACCAGACCTCAACCCTGAAAGCTTAAGAGTACTGAAACCCTCAACCAGTAACTTGCCATTGGATTACATTTCCCCTCAGCTGGTTGTGACGCCAGTAAGGTGACTCAACAGTTCTTAATCATCTCCAGTATACTTTGGGCCCCTTGCACAGGTAGCCTGTACCAGTTGAAAGCAAAGCTGTCACAGAGGATTTGGGGAACGTTCATATTATAGGCACACACATTATTAGTTAACGGCAGCACCGAACGATGGTTTGTATGTGTAGAAAAGCCTCCACAGATAAAGCATCACAAGTTTCATTTTATGCAACATCATACCTAAATACTTTTTTTTCATGAAGTTCATATGTTCAGCTGTGAGTCATAGAGATAGATAGATATGAATTATTGCTGAAATTAGGTTAATACTCAGATTGATCAGGGTGGGGTATGTACGCATTAAGGGTATAATTGAAATTTCTTACTATACACCATGCCAACTGTCTGCCTCACTTCAGATTGGAGATGCGCACACACCTTTTCCTGTAACTGAAAAGGTGAAGGCCCAATCCACGTATTTTAGAAGCTGCACGTGAAATGCAAAATCTCCTTGCACCTGACAGTAACAGCAAGTTGATTTGCAGCTTAGCATATAGAATTGCAATCTAAAAACACAAAAGGAAAAAAGGATAGTGAGGGGAAATGATTGTAATACATCTGCAAGTCATTGGTCTTACATCAGGCTTCTGGAGCCTAGTTGGAACCTGCCAGCTTCTTGTCACTCCCAACACTACAGTTAAGGCTCAGAGGTCCTAGATGATACCCCGCCCATTGAGCAGATAGTTTTGTTGCTCTTTTTCACAGGACACTTAGTTCTGAAAATGGAATGGTTAAATTTGGTTTACAGTACCCCAATACAGTACCCCATACATTCTAGGCAAAATGTTCCATGCAGCAGGCCCTTCTCTGTCCAGGACGGAATCCAACATGGAATACAAGGGAAGTGAAACATAATATTATAGAATACGTGATACATAAATTAAATATTTTATCAGAAGAGAACAAGCAGTTCATTGCAAGAAAATTTATTCGAGTTAGAGCTCAAATTTAATGTATTATAAATGTACACCCTGCATACGCTATTTAGACTTGAAACTATACAAAAATAAATCTGAAGAGGAAGATAGCTGAAGCATGTGATTACTTTTCTCTCATTTGTTTTAAAGGACTAACTCTTCTAGTAAGTATTATTTTATGCCCAATTATGAACAGTTACTTCAGTTTAACAAATGCACTTTAAATCCTTAATTTTTTCCCCACATTCATGTTTATTCTTCCACCACCAAGCACAAGGAAAAGCTATGATAGAATCCAGCATATCTTTAGGTGACAAAGAAATAGATAAATTAAAGATAACTAATATTAAAATATAAACACATCTTAACAACCAAATTATATCAAAACAAATTCTTAATAATTTTAAGCGTAATTATTGGGGTTTGACCAATTAGAGCTTCTAAATTTACTTTTTATTCTTCCAATTTATGTAGTGTTTACACTGTGGGTTGCGACAGGGTCACTTTTATAACATTTTAAGTGCAGTATAACTTCTGCTGCTTAAACTTATTTCCATGTGGTGGGGGCTCCATGAAGCTGCAATAATGTCTAGACAAAAGATGGGCTGAAGTAGTCAGCCCAGTCATGCATTAATTTAAGGGAGATAGGGCAAAAATGACTCCCCAAGATTATAAAAACCCATTACAAGTTGTTTGAAATGTGCTATTTGTTGTTGTTGCTGAAGGAGAGGTTTAACATTATTTAAGCAGAGGGTTTTGTCCTTTCCCCACTTATTTAAACAAGGAAAAGGCTTTGCTGAAACCTTAAGCAGCAACAGAGCTGCAATTAAAGCAGCCCAGTGGCATTCCATTTGGTACAGAATGGCCAAATTAGAACGTTCCTACATCATTACTGGAGCTTTTGAGAAAAAAGAAGGCTGCTCCCAGTGGCGAAGATTTTTTGTTGTTTAAGAAAGGAGAACAAAACCTGTGCTGCCTCATCTTAAATATTGGGAACCAATCCCCAACAAAAAATACTTGATTTTGGACCACCCCACCAAATGTCACTGAGGATATCAACTTTCAGAAGTGAAATCCAGAGCCCAATTGGGCGATGGATGATATTTGCGGGTGGGGGGGCAAAGAGTCGTGGGTGGGAGACTCCCATTGGGGCATCCCGATGGTGCCACTGGGCGGGGCTACGGATGGGCGGTTTTAATTGCCGCCGAACGGACCTGCCTGCCCTCTTTTGCTCGGCGCAGCTTCAGGAGACGGAGCTCCTTGAAGCGGCGGCGGAGAGCGGCAAGGAACGACGAGGCGCTTGGCGCACCTCCACCGCAGGCCTACCTTGCGCCGGACGAGAGATCTCTTCGGGGCACTCAGCCCCCAGGTTGACGGGGTTCGGGCCGGCTGGCCCCCTCCCCCCCTCCCTCTGCCGGTTTCCAGCGGCGGCGGGCGGGATCGTCCCCGCGGTTGGGGCCGGGTGGCGGGGCTGCGGCTGAAGGGGCCAGGCCCGGACGGGGAGCGTGCCGGTCTTACGCCCACTCCTTAAAGCCGGGACAGGCGCGGACGTGCTTAAAACTACTGGCGGAGTTCGTCTCCGCTCGGGGGAGGGCCTGGCGCGCTTGGCTGCGCCTGCAACTCGGACAGGGATTGGACGCTGTGGCAGCTAAAGCTCCGTCGGACAGGCAGGGATAGTCGGGGCCTCTGCCCTGGGTTGTGGGGCGGGCCGGCTGGCCCTCCCTCCCCCTCCTTGCAGCCCGAAGGCCAGATAGGGGATTCCCCTGGCTGAACGGGCCCGCTGACGGCTGCTGGTGGACAGATCGTCCCATTTTGACTTGTGCGCCTTCACTGGGGGCGCGGGGGGGGTGTGAGTGTGAGATTCCTCACACAGGCCGGCGCTTTAATTCAGAGGGGCGGCAAAGGACTAGGCCTTGCGGCTTAGAGTGGGCCTAGCGGTTACCTGGGGCTGCAGTCGAGCTAGGGCAGCCGTTGTGAGTGTGGCTACACCTCCTGTCAGAGCCCTTGGCGCCCAATTGTATCTGTGGGGGGGTGGAGAGTGTGCTAACTGTACAGTTATTTTTGCCTCTGGGTGTGCTTCTACTCCTTTTCTTGCACAGGCCTACGCTTCTGCTGTTTGAAGGGGGCAATAGGAGAGCCCTCGCGGCTCAGAGTGGGCCTAGCCTTATTTCGGGCGGCAGAGGGGCTGGTGTAGCCGTGGTGTGTGTGGTTACACTTCAAGTTACAGGCCTTCGCGCCCATTTGAGTCAGCGGGGGGAGGGGAGTGTGCTAACTGTTACAGTTGGTGCCTCCATTCCTTTTGCACAGGAGCCCATCCCTAGTTTCGGCACTAGGTGGTGCCATTCTTCTGGAATTTTCCGCTGGCTCAAGTAATTCTCCTGTTTCTCGGCTAGGTGGTGTCCGTCTCCCCCTTTATTCTTGTATTCATAAGTAATTCTTAGTTTGCCCACAGGGTGGTGTCATTGGCACTGTGTGTGAGTCAGTCATACTAGTTTCCCCCTGGTTAATATTAGGCAGCATGGCATCGCGGAAGGGCCTAGGGGGGAGGAAGGGCAAAGGAAGAGCCGCGCGTCCTCCGGCAAAAAGGCCTAGTGCTCTGAGCAACTCTTCTTCTGACGAGGAAGTTAACCCCGAGTTGGCAGTCATTTTGGCACGACTGCAATCCCTGGAAGAGGGGAGAGGTATTATACCTATTGCAGCTGATCAGAGTCAGACGGTTTCGCTGGTTACCCCACGCCGGCAGACTAGGCAACAAAAGTTAGACAGTATGTTGTCGTCTATCACTTCCAGGTTGGATGCGGTTGAAGCTACCCCCAACCCTTCAGCTGGCAGTCAGGGTCCCGCAGTGGTGGCGCAGGCCTCCCAGGCGACAGATGGGCAGCAGGCACGACCCTTGGTGATGCCCCAGTCCGCAGTTCCTGGCACGTCATCGCAGGGAACAGGTGAGCACATTTCGAACACCTTACATACCTCGGTGCAGGCCATGGGTGCCCTTCCCCCGTGGGGATGGTTCCCATGGACGCCTGGGATGGCATATACCACACCTCACGTGGGAGGTCCTTGGTTAGGAACACCGCAAGGGTGCATCACGTCTCCACCCTCCACGGCACCAGCACAAGGCCAGGGGGGTAATTCAGAATGGGCATCAGGGCAGCCTGCTGGGCAGCTTCCTGGCATGGATTCCGCTGCAGTCAGTCACAGTAGCACGGTAAGTGACACTAGGGCGACACTACCAGCTACAACGGTCACCTCTGGACAAGCACTCGTCACCTCGACTCCCGGTATAGGGGCTGTCACGACAAGCGGGGGGGCGTCAGACCCGCAGGTGCCAGCCGGTGTGGCGGCCTGCGCAGAGGTGTGGCAAGGTCCGGTTGGTTCAGTGGCCGCATCAAGCATAGCTGGCACGGATCCTTTAGCAGGCGCGGAGCGGTCAGCAATTCCCACGGGGAATACTGCTGCTCCTTTGGGTTATCATTTATTGCCAGCGACTAGGGATAAAATCCTTAAAGGGGATTTTATAGATATTTTTTCTTTATTGTTTCGAGAACCCGAAAATGTAGATAAGGATAGGGCAGCAGAGAGGGAAGCAGAGAAGCTGCGGAAAAAGAGGGTAGCCAGGACCTGGAACAATTGGTTACCAGGTTTCTTAACATATATGGGCGTTCTGCAGCAACGCTTCCCTTCCAAAGGGTATATACTTACTAAATACCTCGATATAATTTATCGGGCGTATAGGGAATACGAGGGCGGGGCCTGGTTGGCCTATGATGAATCGTTTAGACGAAGGGCTGCCTTTCATCGCACGTTGCAGTGGGATATTAAGGACAACGACTTGTGGCTGCAATATATGACGCCGGCTAAGCCGGGTCAAGGCGATCGGGCGGATAGCGGTCACCTGTTGGAGAAGCCTCAACCCGCCACCACCCTGAGTGGGTCGGCGGGGCGGGGGGTTCAACTCCGCCCGCCCTGTTGGGAATTTGGCTCTCGGGGGTTTTGCACAAGATCCCCCTGCAAATACAGGCATGACTGCCTTGTTTGTGGCGGCATCCACCCAGCACATGGTTGCCCGTCCGGCAAGAGGGGCAGGGCCAACTACCGGGGGGGATCCAATTTTAGGAAACCAGGGGGTCCAGGGGGACAACAGCCGCCTCCCAAAGGGGCCCAGCCCAATTGAACTGGTACCCCTTAGGCGATTGCTGGCACGTTACCCGCTTAGGGAGGAGGCTAGGTATTTAGACGCTGGTTTTACTGTGGGTTTTAGAATTCCATATGAAGGGTTAAGGTTTGCTTCCATAGCAAAAAATCAGAAGTCCATACAGGCTATGGATGCCTTGGTGCGGGAAAAAATTTCGAAGGAAGTAAGTTCGGGGAGGGTACTGGGCCCTTTTGATACACCACCCATACCCAATTTGCGTGTGTCTCCTTTGGGCATAGTACCAAAGAAGGCGCCTGGGGAGTACAGGTTGATTCATAACCTGTCCTTCCCCAGGGGAGCGTCCGTGAATGATGCCATTCCAGAGCATTTATGCTCTGTTAGATATGCTTCATTCGATTCGGCGGTAGCCCTTGTGCGCAAGAATGGAATAGGCGCGTTGATGGGCAAATGTGACATTAAATCCGCATTTCGCATATTGCCCATCAATCCCCGCGATTTTGACCTTTTAGGTTTTTGTTTCAAGGATCAATTTTATGTAGACAGGGCATTACCCATGGGATGCTCCATTTCGTGTGCCATGTTCAAGAAGTTCAGTTCATTTTTGGAATGGGCGTTACGTGACAGGACTGGACTTGTGGACGTGGCTCACTATTTGGATGATTTTTTACTCATAGGTCCTGGGGGGTCTAACCAGTGCCGCTTCCTGATGCAACAGTTTCAGGAGCTGGCACAAGAATTGGGGGTCCCTTTGGCACAGGAGAAGACGGAAGGCCCCGTTACTACCTTGCGTTACCTCGGAATCGAATTGGATTCCGTGGCGCAGTGCAGCAGATTGCCCCAGGACAAGATGCAGACACTTCTACAGAAGCTGCAGGTGTTGATTGGCTCGCACAAAGCGACATTGCTACAGTTACAGGAGATAGTAGGGCATTTAAATTTTGCCTGCCGTGTCATAGCACCAGGGAGAGCTTTTATCAGGCGTTTATGCACAGCCATGCAGGGCCTTCGCTCACCGCACCATAGGGTCCGCGTGTCAACCCAGATGCGGCAAGACCTGATCGTCTGGGTCTCGTTTTTACATAAGTACAATGGGGTGTCATTTTGGCGAAGGGACCTGCTTCTCGAAGCTGAGATGCAGGTCCATTCGGATGCCTCGGGTGCTCTGGGTTTTGGTGTAATCTGGCGTGATCGGTGGTGCGCGGAGAGATGGCCATCAGACTGGATAACTTCCGGCGTCTGCAGGGATCTGACTTTTTTAGAGTTTTTTCCCATCTGTGTGGCAGTGCATATATGGGTTAAGGAGATGGCCAACTCGGTTGTCCATTTCTGGTGCGACAATCAGGCCACGGTGCAGGTCATCAACACGCTGACCTCACGTAGTCCCAGGGTGATGGGGTTAGTTAGGGCATTTACGTTACATTGTTTGTCCCATAACATTTGGTTCAGGGCACGACACGTGCCGGGAATCAAGAATGATATCGCTGACGCTTTATCGCGTCAGCAGGTTCTGAGATTTCGGGAACTGGCTCCGTGGGCGCGGCCACTGCCGGAGATAATGCCAGCTGCGCTGTGGAAAATTGGAGGGTCGACATAGAGCAGGCCATGTGGCAGTCCGTGGCGCCTGCCACCAGGACAGTCTATGCCAAGACAGGTAGGCAGTTCCAACAATTCCTGTCCTCTTACAATTTGAGTGAGAGTTGGCCTATTCTGGTCGACCAGATCTTGCAATTCTGTGCTGCATTGCGCAGGTCTGGGTTAGCGGCCCGCACCATTGGGGGTAAGATGGCTGCGTTATCCTTTTTAGCCAAGATCCGTGGAGTAGCGGATTCCACCACGGATGAGAGGTTTAAACGTACAATCAAGGGTTGGTCTAGGATGACGCCTAGGGCTCCGGATTCGAGGATTCCCGTATCTCCCAAAGTACTACAGGGACTGGGGGCGACTTGGGGGGAGCTTTGCTCCTCTCAGTACGAAGCTTTGCTTTTTCATGCGGCCGCTCTGACGGCATTTTTCGGGGCCCTTAGGATTTCAGAATTGGTAGCAGCATCGAAAACGGATAACTCTGGCAGAGCGCTGCAATAAAGTGATGTCACCTTATCTGACTTAGGTGTCTCTATTAGGTTGAGGTATTCCAAAGCGGATCAAGAGGGAAAAGGGGCGGACATTGCCTTTTTTCCTGCACCAAGGGCAGAAATATGCCCGGTACGCACGCTGAGGTCATTCCTCGGGAGCAGGGGAAGTGAGGCGGGATTCCTTTTTTGTCACATTGGGGGATCCCCTCTGACCAAGTTCCAATTTTGGTCAGTGACAAAGCGGGCGCTGGAGCACTTGGGTCTCCCGGCTGATTTGTTCGGGACGCATTCCTTCCGGATAGGTGCTGCATCGACAGCGGCCAGCGCTGGTTTTTCTCCCACACAGATTCGAGCCGTGGGGCGATGGCAATCCTCTGCCTTTAAGGCGTATATTAGGCAATTTCCTGCGATGCAATGAGTTGTGGGGTGCTGACATGCTCATGTTTAATTTTAGATACCTGGAGACCGCAGACCCCAGTGAATGTGATTATATGCGGACACAGCATGGTCTTTTGGGCTGGACGGCGAGCGTCTTCCTCCAGCTTTGGAACTCAGCTGGGGCTGAGTCAATGCGCTTCTATTCTATGGCTGGGCAGACGAGGCATGCGGTGGGAGCGTCTCCTGCCCACTTTATTTCATCAGCGTGCCAGCCGTCCCCCCCCCGCAAATACTTATCATCCATTTGGGGGGGAATGATTTGGGCTTGCTTAAGGGCAAGGCCCTGATATTACAAGCTAAGGCCGATTTTGAGATCATTCGGCAGCGTTGGCCAGACATGCTGATCATATGGTCATGTTTGTTGCCCAGGCTTACCTGGAGAGAGGGTAGCGACCCTCTGGCGATGGAGCGTGCTCGCAGAAAAGTTAACTCTGAAGTATTTAAAGAGTTATCCAAACATGGGGATGTCAGTATTCAACATCCTGACATCTTGCGTTCCCGGAGGGAGCTGTATCGTTCGGATGGTGTGCACCTTTCGGACTGCGGCAATGATTTCTTTTTGGCAGATCTGCAGAAGGGATTGAAGGAAGTAATAGAGGCCAGGTGGGGGGGGGAATGACTAATCGAGTGGCTTGTCAGTCCCCATGGCGGTAGGTGCGGGCATCCTTAGGGCCTTTTTTCAACTGGTGAACATTCTCAGGAACCGTTGAGGTAAAGGGTAATACCTGACGCCCACATCTGGGAGCCACGCGGCACCAGATCATGGGAATAAGGTTTACCTTTGAGGCCAACTCTACTCACACGCTCGGAGCACTGCGGCACGGGTGTTGTGACAAAGGAAGGCCTCCCAACCCCAAATGGGGTATGACCAAGGGGTGGCGAACGTGGGATGCCACCCGGAGGTCAGAGAATGGTTCGCCCATTCCCAAGATTTGGCCTGGAAGAGGCCAAGAGAGGATGCCCGCATAGGTCTTATCCCTTGCTGCAGATCTTGAATAAAAGTGGCCCATTTTATACCCAATTTCCTTGTCTCGACTCTTTATTTTGCACCCTACACTCCGCAAGTGAAATCCAGAGCCCAATTGGGCGATGGATGATATTTGCGGGTGGGGGGGCAAAGAGTCGTGGGTGGGAGACTCCCATTGGGGCATCCCGATGGTGCCACTGGGCGGGGCTACGGACGGGCGGTTTTAATTGCCGCCTAACGGACCTGCCTGCCCTCTTTTGCTCGGCGCAGCTCCCTCCCTCCCCTCCCTGTTGACAGTATGGGCTAGCCGGTCGTCATTAGGAGACCAAGTAGGAATTTTTTACTCTTACCCTAATTTGGTTAGGAGTTTTTTCGCCTACTTCATACTGTAAGACAGCTGGGGAGTATTAAATAGGTTGATTTGCACTAATTTGGTCACTTTAATTTGGCGGTAGATGCGGGCATCCTTAGGGCCTTTTTTCAACTGGTGAACATTCTCAGGAACCGTTGAGGTAAAGGGTAATACCTGACGCCCACATCTGGGAGCCATGCGGCACCAGATCATGGGAATAAGGTTTACCTTTGAGGCCAACTCTACTCACATGCTCGGAGCACTGCGGCACGGGTGTTGTGACAAAGGAAGGCCTCCCAACCCCAAATGGGGTATGACCAAGGGGTGGCGAACGTGGGATGCCACCCGGAGGTTAGAGAATGGTTCGCCCATTCCCAAGATTTGGCCTGGAAGAGGCCGAGAGAGGATGCCCGCATAGGTCTTATCCCTTGCTGCAGATCTTGAATAAAAGTGGCCCATTTTATACCCAATTTCCTTGTCTCGACTCTTTATTTTGCACCCTACACTCCGCAATAGACTGTACGGTTTATGAAAAAAGCACCCATTCTACTGCCATACCCCTCCAGCAGTGCTTCAGCTAACTACATGAGAAGCTCATCCATGTGATGATAATTGTGTAGAGCCCTTTCATAAAAACCTTTTGGGATCAATAAAGATAAGGGGTACCACTTGAATGCAGCCTAAGAGGTATGTACGTGAGGAGGTGTAAACAGGAATATGAAGTCTTATTTTTTTTAATAGAAGGATAAGCAGTGTCCTACCTCCTGCACGGTTCACATGATTAACCAGTACAAAAGTACCTACCTCTGTTTCTGATGTGGGTGAAATCATTGACGAGCAGAAGAGCAGATAAAGGTTTGACCTAAATTCTGTAATAAAAAGAATGGGGGGGGGGGGAATACTTTGATTTTATGCCCATCCTACTCCAGTTGTGTTTATATAGCCACAAATGCCTTGATAATCTAAGTAAGATAGCATAGGAACAATCAGCATCAGGCAAATGAATGCACTTGGTGTGCAAATATAATGCGCAAGATCTTCTCTAGTGTATTGGTGGTAGACCCAGTTAGAGGACAATCTTCACAAATGAGACCCCACAACTTTTGATGAAGTTCTTATCTTACGAATAAATATGTACTTGTTAAATGTATGTTAAAAGTCCGGTAAACAAACTATTGCTTTTACAATTTGTTGGCATGCTGTGTATTGTTATGAAGTCATATATAATAGTATGAACACATGCACAAATGACCAATGACCTCAATTGAATTCAAAATGGTATTTTCACTTCTGCTGTTAAGATATGATTCTGTTAAGACATGGGCCATGCAAAGTGCAATTCAAGCAGTTACTGAAGGTCAATTGAACATGCTAGGCTGTCCTGAATTATCAATCAGTTACAACACATGTGAGTCAAAGGTCATTTATTTAAAATGAATGCATTTTTGTTATCTGTATTGCACCAGCTATTATAAAAAAGAAAATTTGGACTTATTTTGATCTGGAACGATATTTTATCAGTATCAAAGCAGCAGCTGAAATTCTCTTGAACTTAAATGTGTGAAAAAAGGAAGTTGGCTCACTTTTCAAAGAGCAACAATTGCTTATTTATCTCATAAGGTAACACTGGACTGAGTCGCACGATTGCTGCAGCCCAGCGTGGCTTATTTAAGCCATGGTAGCTTGCAGCATTTGCTGCCCACGTATTTGAATATTCAGGCTGCGGTCACCATGGTGTGTCATATCATGCAAACCCAGCAAGGGCGGCTTATGCGAGGGTTAAACGACTGTTGCATAACCGTAAAACAGTCCATGGGTTATTTGAGGGTTGTTTAACCCTTGCATAAGCCACCCTCAATGGGTTCACACAATATGATAAGCCATGGCACCTACTCACTATGGCTTGAAGTCAAAAGGGGGGGCACTCACTGCAACCCACATTGGGTTGAAGTGAATGTGCAAACCCAATCACTGTGTGATCTCTTTTAAATATACTACACTATAAACTGAGAGAAGAGTGGCTGCAAGTTATATTCCAGACCACATCTAACTCTCATTTCGGAGAAAAAAGAGAGATAATAAATACTAGGGGTGCGCACGCCAAAAAATATTGTCATTTATCATTATCGTCATTTCGGACAAAAAAAATTATCGTCTTCATTCATATCGTAGGTGAACTGTATCACCTTCACGATAATTATTGGGAAAAAATGATATTTTTGCAGCCCTATTTTTAAAGAAAAATGCCTATAACTTCTGTATTTTAAAAGTTAGAGACTTGAAATTTGGTCACAGTGCTTATGGGGTATGCCTAAGTATGTGTATGAAATTTGAGATCGATCCTTCCAACCCTTGATTTTATATGAATTTATTAAAAATCATTTCAGTTCTGACAGATCAGAATGACAGCTCGCCACGTGCGTTCATTCAGACCTGACAGAACGGAAACTATCTTTTAAAAATCCATATAAAATCGAGAGTTGGAGGGATCAATCTCAAATTTCATACACATACTTAGGCATACCCCATAAGCACTGTGACCAAGTTTCAAGCCTCTAACTTTTAAAATACAGAAGTTATAGGTATATTTATATGGCAGTCTGATAAAAGGATAAAATCGCCCGAAAATTATCGTCTCCGATGATTATCATAGGTTTTTCTATCGTATTGTCATCGTTAAACACATGCACGATAACAACATTATCGTATCGTTATCGTACATTTTAACGATACGATGCACATCCCTAATAAATACAGTCCAGAGCACCTATATTCTCCAGCTAAAAGTCCATGTAGGTGGTAATGGAAAAGTCCACTCAATGGCAAAAACAATGTGTAGTTATGTAAATAGGACTCCCATCTGTGTAGCTTGAAGCAAAGCTTCATGAAATGCAGAATAAAGCTTCTCTAGAAATCAATGGGGCTGGGGAAGACTCAATAAATCCAGAACAATTAATAACGCTTTCAAATAACAGATTGTGCCTACTGAGCTTAGTACTTTTTCAAAATAATTACTTTCTTCTCTATGTCTTTAGAAATACCATTACCAAAACGTTGGCCTGGTTTGGACAATCATATCTCAGCTTTACCCAAGATGTGAACAAAGCTTGCCTCAATGCTCCCCACTTTGCTGTGCAAGTAAACCAGGAAGCGTCTAATTTGTCATCGTTTCTTCATTCATCCCTATAATATGGAAACTATAGTTATTAGGTTTGGAACAAGCCAGGATCTGAAATCAACTTGGAAATGTTTTATATAACATTCTGCGCTGTAGAACAGGGGTACTGAACCTCTTTCAGCCCAAGGACTGAATTCCATTTCAGATAAACTTTTGGGGCTACATTCCAGTAGTGAGTGGGGGGCCAAAGGCAAAACAGACAAGGCTAAATCTCCCAAAATAGCTTCTTACTGCCAATAACAAATGATCAGGAAAGGCTTTGAGAATGGAAAAAAGAACTACACAATCAGTGTTTGAGGAAAGGGAGTGTGGCATCTAGGGAATCCCTAAGGACTGGATTGGGATCCCAGGAGAGTCAGATTTGCTTCCAGGCTTGAGGTTCGAAAACACGGCCCCTTTATGGAAATTAAGTTGCTTTTCCTACATAGTAAAAGATCTGCAATCCATAAAGGAAAAAAACTACTAAATTAGTAAAAGAAACATTGGTTACATAAATCATTTAGGTCAAAGCTGGGAGGGTCCTTAAACTGTCTTTGGATAGGTATATGATTCATGGGAGAAGTTAAGATTTATGATACTGCTGACAAGATTACCTATCAACACCTATAACATATTTAAAGCTCTGTGGGGTATATAATTTTAACTAATTTGCCTCCACATCCTACACAAAAAGGTCATTCGTCGGAAGTGCTGATTCAATAAAGCATAAGATGCTGTCAGTGAAAAGAATTAAGATAACGAGATAGAGAAGGGTGACTATTTCAAAGCTGCCTAATAATAGCAAAGACAGGCAATATCCTGAAATGTAGAAATCAGATCTGTATGAATAAGCATTTAATGTTTCCAGGATGTATTTTATTATATATATATATATATATATATATATATAATGCAAAACAGCTGCTTCATGTAATATTTTACATTAGATCAGCTTTTTCTCATTAAGCAAGGTTACAGTCACTGATTTTTTTTCCCAAATAGTTTATAATATTGTTTTGTGGATAGATGGTGAAAACCAAACCTTCTTGTATCCCTCTGCTATAGAATGTCATGTCCTTCTATTATATATCATAAGAAAGCAAGTCCTATTTATACCACTGGAAATGCTTTTCATGTGGTGACTTTGCACTAATTTGAGTTTCCTAATTGCTCTTCATGTGGAACTTCTCCAAGCCAAAGGCCACACCCTTCCTGGACAGTAGTGCAAGTATGTAGATGCCATGTAATGAACTACAAGCAGAGACGCTACTATGTATTATGGCCTCAACAGGAGCTGTTGCACACACTTCGGTCATTTTCTTTTTCAATCATCAATTTGTTATTTCCATAATATATATATATACCAGCCTGAAAAGGTAGACTAAATAAATTCTTTAAAATGGCTTGGCAACTTCCAGTTCTTTTAGTTGCACCTGGTCTGCCAAATTTTATTGTTTTTCTAAAGGATCTCTAAACTTCCCCTCACAGCTTTTTCAAATAATATTCTCATTCAGTACAGCAATACATGCAAGGATACTTGAATAATTTGTGGGGGGTTTCCCCAAATTATGGTAAAAACTGACCTAGCTAGACCTCCTGAAACAATAGTTGGATTTCAGTCCTCTGAATTTTGTGATACAGTAATAATTATAAATTACTCAAATGCATGGAAATGTGTATTTTATGAAAAAACATTCAGAAACATGTACTTTGATATAAAATACATTCAACAATCTGTACGTAAATACAGATTTTAAATACAAATGTTCAAGAGGATTTCAAAATTTTTTAAAAATGCAGATTAATGCAGAAACGGGATGGAACAGATTTATGCAAAACTAACTCAAACTAGACTGGGGGTGGATTAATCCACCCAGTCCTAACTAATATATAAATGAAATTAAAATAAGGTGAATTCTGATCCTTGACTAGCAACCCTATCATACTTTAAAATGAGAAAAATCTTTTTAATCTTGACCTATATGCTGTACCAAATTACATGCTATAGCTGTCCAGTGGCTGGAAAGGAAAATATCCACTACTTTGTGATTCCTTCATTTCTCATTCCCAGACACATTTTTTATTTATTGCAATTATTTATATACCACCATTAAAGATACAAATCCTACCAATGTGGTTTGCAAGTAACTTAAAAATAATAAAATCACAATAAGCTACATTAACATTTTTTTTAAAAAAATCATGATCCTTTCCACGGAACAATTATTTTATTTTATTTATTTGTGATATTTGTATACTGCTAAATAGAAAAATAACCCTCAGGATTCACAATAAATATTAAAATACATTAAAATGCAATATTTAAAACATAGCAATAAAACCACAGCATTAAAAGCACTAAATTGGGGGAAAAACTACAGTAAAAATAATTCAAGGAGCAGCAACGTGGAATGGCATGAATCATTTTCTTACAACCCAGGGAAAGCCTGGATGAAAAGGTGTGTTTTCAGGAGGCAATTAAAAGGCGTAACTTTTTCTGCCTCCAAAACTGAATGAAGGTTTTCCAAATGGTGGGTGTCGCTATAGAGAAGGCCTGCCATTGGAGTTGTTCATGGCAACATTCCATCCATTTTGGAATAACCAGCAAGACCTCCTCTGATGATCTGGGCATATATAAGGGAAAGAGGCCTGCTAGGTTTTCTGGTCCCATGTAGTTTAGTGCTTTATATGATAGCATAATCATGTACAGGGCTCGGTAACTAACAGGCAGCCAGTGAAGTTATTTTTAACACTAATGTTATGTGAGTCCCACATAGAGCACATTGTAGTAGTCTAATTGTGAGGTTACCAGTGCATGGATCACTATGGCTAGGCTATCTCTATCCAGGAATAGGCATAGTTGGCATACCAACAGAAGCTAGTGATGGCTTTGGACCACTGAGGCCACTTGGGCATGCATATGACAGAGATGGATCAAGGAACGCCCCCGAACAGTGGACCTCCTCCTTCAGCAGGAGTGCAATGCCATCCAGAACAGACAAACTCCAATAAACCATGACAGTCAACGGTCGAGAGAGCATGTGGTGGGTCGAACAGATGCAACTGAAATCGATCCCACAAAACAGGAAGAGATGACGCACTGGACACCTCAATAGACACTGCATCAATAGGGGTGTACAAGTCAGCATGAAGGTGAGCGATTTTATCCTCGAAGTGTCTTGTGAACTCATCACAGTGGGCCTCCACAGTTGGAGGAAGATGCTCTGGGGGCAAGGAGAGTCCAGCTTGAAAAGCAAGTGTCTGACATTATCTTCATCTACCTCTCTCTCGTAATTCTTTCCACAGGGCAATTGATAGTAGATTGCCCTGTTATAGTGGTGGTGGGGAGTCCCCTCCCCCCCCCTCTCTTCTGGAATCAACATTAGGCCCTATTGAATGTCAAATTGTGACTACAAATCCTTTCTCTTTGGTTCTATCGAAGCATGGTCAGGAATGACAGACTTCCAGTTCAACCCTTCCACACACTCTTAAATATTTCTGCTTAAGAAAGAAAAAAGTTACCACCTTTGGCTTCCTATCAATCCAAAAGAGATAAAAGAATGCTTTATACAGCAAATTTGGCAGTGGACCAAAAACAAAAAAAAATTCACACAGGGAAGAAAGTTTATGTGGAAACCACAAGTTCTCTTGTTTGGTTATATCAGTGGGAAATCAGTGGTTCGTGAGGTATGACTGAGCTGGGAAATATTTTTTTCAACCACAATACCTCCCCCTTTCAAACCTCAATGCACCTTGGGCAAAGGGACCAGCACATTTGTGCCAAGTGACAAAGGACAGGAACCCATTGGGATGTACATGTGACTGCTGGACATCAGGGCTCTGGGACCTAACAGTTGGGTTTCATATCGGGGATGGGTATCAGGGGTGGGGGTTCTGTAGAGAGCTTGGTTGGGAGATCCAGGCTTAGGGGATATTTAGAATGATAATTTGTACCTAGGGCTCTGGATTGGGAGCTCATTCCTGGGTTTGTATAGTGGGGGCTCAGGGGAATTATATATTGAGGCTTAGGGGTATGGCATGGCATGGGACCTCATCCCCAGGCATCAAAACCCTGAGTGCTCACCATGCAAGCCTGGACACAAGCTCCCCTAACTGCTCTCTGAACTCCCACTCCTAACCTAAAACCACCACCACTCATACCCCCAGCCCAGCATGAAATTTCACCTCCAGTGTCCCACCCCAGGCACCAACTTCCAGACACCCACACCCAATACAAACCCCTATCATCACACTTTAGACTCCATACCCTGAATGAACCCCACCTGAGGTCCTCCAGAGGCACTACCTCCTGAGACCTGAACTGAGGCATGAACCCTCCATACCCCCTCCCAGCCTGCAGCCTCCACCCCATCTCTCACACACCTACTTCTAGCATGAGCCTCCTGGCCTCCTGCACTTTCTATTGTAGCCTTTTTAGAAACACAATAACTTTGGTAAACAAAAAATGTGAATCAGCCACTCCTCTGCAGGGAGAACTCTCCCTGCAGAAACTCTCTGAAGTCTCCAAACAACTTCCCTAGGTACAAACAAATGAGTTTCTTTTGGGGGGGGGAGTTCATATCTCCCCCCAATCCTTAAGCGATCTTGCTGGATTTTGACATCACTGCTAGTTGGCTCATTTTCTCCCAGTCTGACAAATTTGGTTGCTTTTCATCCATATTTCATGCAACAGGTGGTTGGGCATGCCTTTTCACTCTTATTTCTCAAATTTTCACACAAAACATTTCTACCATACCATAGCCTATGTACTAATAGAGCTCCCCTTGTCCTGTATGACAAAGGGCAATGCAAACTTCCACCCATGAAACCCTACATGGGGGAGGACTAATCCATTTCCCCATAACATCCATATCAAGCTTTGTTATGTACCAAACCTATGTAATTGACTATCAAATTACCATAGCAATCTATGTATAAAATTTGGGGCAGATTGGACAAGGGGGAGCTGAGCTATGCCCAAAATAACTGTCTCTTTGCCCCATGGGAAAATCCTGAAAGCTGGTGTTCCCAACCATAACTGGGCCATCCACAAGATAAACATTTAGGGGTGCAATCCTATCCAGATAGTCACCAGCTTCCAAAATCAGAGGCTGCAGACTATCCTATGCAGGGTGGCTGGAGCACAGAAGGGATCCTTTCCTCCGTGCTCTGGCTGCCCTGCATTTTAGCCTAGACAGGCAATTTCACCATCTAGTCACAGCTTCAGGGAGGGAAGAGGTGTGGAGAGATAATAAGAATAAGAATAAGTATTTTTATTTCTTACCCGCCTCTCCCTCTGGAAGCTGTGATAGGAAGCTGTGTAAAGCAGCTTCCATGGTCTCCTCCCCACCATGCCCCCAGGGTCACCCCCCTTTTGCTCCATGCGCCATTTCCGAGCACTGAGACATAGTTGGTGCAAGGGAATATTGCTTAATTTCCAGAACCTCCATTGTCGTGCACAATGGAGGCTCCGGACAAGGACAGATGGCTGCCAGGCACTTGACCTGCAAACCTACAAATGTGCTACAAGCATCCGACTGGGTCCCATGGGGCAGATGCAGGATGCCTGCAACTTTCTTGGCATCTAGTGGTAACAGGATTATTCCCTATAAGGAGTAATTGTATTACAGGCCAAGTTTCTAGCACAGACAACATTGAGTAAGAGCAGAATGACATAGACTTTTGAACTACAAGGAGAGAGAGAGAGATGGTAGACTCATTAGGTTTGAACAAACTTACAACATGGAAATAAAATTGGGGACCTTATGAATCAAATGGTAAAGTGATGGTGAGAGAGGGAAGACTCTAGAAAGCCTTCATTGCTGAAACGGGCACTCACCAGGGTTGGAGGGGCTCTACCTTTCTTGTTCTTGTTTTTGCCTATACTAGCCACAGAGAAATAACCGCCCACCCCTGCTACTGTGGAAGTGTGTTACAAACACTAGATCTAAGTGACAAAATATGCTCATGTCCAAAGATGGCAGGAGCCTCACCTGGAGAGATTATGATAACAGTATGAGTTACATGCTGTTCAAGAACTGTCAAATACACCTACACATTCAAATTTCTTAATGCATTTACTGCCTTATAATCTTCGAAAAATCTGTTCATACAGTATAACTTCAGCATGTAATAGTCTCTCTTTTTTTTTCTTCCCACGCAGGTTAAGAGGAAAACATCTATAACTACATAAAATGCCTAGCTTTCACAATGGAGTATCTTCTTTTCTTCAGATATGTGTTGTAAGTCTAAAGCAAATATGCTATTGAAAATTTTAATTGAAAGTTCACCTGAAATAACTTTTTATTTTGTTTATGGTAACTTGTATAAAGTTTATGTAGTTTATTTCTAAAATCTTTTAAATAGTGGGTACCCTTTTTGGCAAGAAAAAAGAATACACTAGAACAATGTTGCAACACAACTAAAGCTCTGAAGAACAACTCCATTTCATTTCAATTCTAGCATGAAATAGAAGCCAAGTTGTGAAAGGCTCCTTAGTTTTTATAAACAAATGGCATTTATTCTAAAGTACTGAAAGGTTTCTTTACTTTCTTGGCTGAGGTTTAAGTCTCCCCAACTCTCAGCATCTTTACTCACCAAGTTCTTCTCCACTCCCTGCTCACACTAAGCATCCTCATTCCTTGATTTCTGCCCGCCACCAGTACAATTTATGATGAACCTAACGCAATGTTCCCAAGGGGCAGGGATGGGATAAAGTTATCACTGTGAAAGTAAGGATGTTTCAGCAACTTTTATTCCCGCCCACATGAATTGGCCACAAGAAAGTTAATCAAAATGTCCTTTCTGAGAAGGTAATTTGTATAAGATCCTTGACTCAATTCAAATAAACAAGTAGCCTATTGGTGACTGTTTTAAATAAGACCATGCGGTGAGCCTTTTGTATGCAATTTGACAGGTCGCCCAATTCCCACCTGCTATCCCATATCCTTGTTTCCAAGAAAACAGAGAGTAGAATATAGGATGAAGGAAGCATGAACAATTTTGAAAGGTTTCGTCCACTATCATTTTTACATCATTTTTATAACTATATTCATTATTAAAAGTGTCATATGTTCCTTGCTGGAAAGACTTGTTTCCACTTTTAGTCCAGTTCTATTTATTTTAGGGAACTTCAACAATATGAGGGGGAGGGAATCTACCACAAAAAAAGTTAGATTAATCAGCATGTTTCTTTGTATTGCCTCAAGCAGTGTGCTTAGTAATTGGATAATTTGTCTTTGCTTTCATAACCATAGCGGATGGAATCAGGGGACAGCTCAACTCATTTTGTCAGAACAGCCATACATTTATTCAGAAGGTTACTTTACAAGATGAAGTGTGAGAATTTGACACTCTGCTGTTTGGTGCCATTGTGCTATATTATGCACATAATATAAACACACCAGGAACAATTCGTAATGCATTTCATATGTGAAAATTGTGAAATAACTGAAAAGCAAACTTACTTCAAGAGGTAGCTTTGCTGACAGTGGGCAAGTTTTTCTGGTGTGACAGATACTTGGGCTATCATGATTTTTTTATTATTATTTTTTTTAGGAGAGGGGTCCAAGTTGAACAAAGGAAATGAATTGTCCAATTGTTCTCAAATTAATAATCCTTATCCTTTTATCTTATTCATGGGCTGCTCTGTGAAGTGTTTTTATAACATGAAATTGACAAATTATCCGAAAAACTTTGAAAGTAATGTGCTTCTAGCATGCTTAGACATGCAGTGTCTGTATGCATGCATGCAGAATAACATATATGTAAACACTATGCATTCAGTATAATGTCCAAAACAGTCTCCATATGTACAAATGTATGCATGGAGGGTTTTCTCCACATGATCAGGATTTTCATGATTCCCTACCACATGGAGATATTCCTTGACGTGTACAGTTGCATGCAACTAAAATTTCCCTGACATATGTGTGTGTGTGTGTGTGTGTGTTATTTATAAGATTTCCTATAATAAAAGTTCTCAGGTGTGGCTTACAGAATACACAGTGGTTGTGTCTACATGCTCTCCCTCCTCCTTGTTCAGATAACAGGGATTATATTCTCCAAGTTTTTAAAGTTTATATTACAAATATGTAAGTAACTTGAAAACATGAGAACTATATCACTATCAATAATTTAAATAATTTAAAATGATTTAAGATGTAAACTTGCTGTGCATTCATGCTGCAAAAAAAGATGCCTGACCAGAAACAATACTGTGGAATAAATTCTGATACCACTGCCACATTTTATACAAAGAACATAATTTGGATGCCCTAGAGTATCCGCTTGAGCATTTAGTTGAGGGTCACAACTCAGTAGTAGATTTTTCACTTTGCATACAGGAACGCATGCCCACATTCTAGGCTCAATCTTGCATCTCCAGTGAGAAATCTGATGTAACATTTCTGTACATATTCTATGCAAGGTTGGAAACTGTTGCCAATAAGGACAGACAATGCAGGACAAGATGGATGAATTTTCTGTCTCTATATAAGACAGCTTTATAATTTCAAATGAATACATTTTAATTATATTCTAAGCAATGTGACATCTACTACAGGGATGTGGTCCTCCAGATATTGGACTACAACTCCCATAATCCCCAACCCAATGCCATGCTGACTGGGGCTGATGGGATCCCACAGGTTCTCCACCTCTAATAAACCATAATAAAATGAATAAAATCACATTAGATTATTTTTAAAAATATTCTATCACAATGATGTAGAAAGGTAAATTCAATGCACAACTATCCTATATTATTCTATTTAAGCAGGAAAAACTGTGATTATATGACGTACTGTCAAAAAGAAAAGTAAAAACATGTAAGGTAATCATGAAAATTCTAACCTATACACAACCATAATGTAGAAACTATATATCCACTGAAATTGTGCATGGAATGTACACTTCAAAATGGATTATTGATCCATTTGTAGTTCTTGGAAGAATTCCCATCTAGTTCCAATGGGAAGCCAGTTCAATACCCCACTTTGGTTCTCAGTCCTGAATAACTGACTAATCAATATACATTTTTAAGGGCTACAGCAACACTTCATGTACTGACACGGTGGACTGAAGCTGCTAGGCTGCAATTCTAACAATGGTCCTGTTCAGACAACATGCTAAGCCATGGTTAGGCCACTAACCATTTTGCAGCAAATGGTTAGTAAGCGTGTTTAAACTGTGGTTATGTAGCATGGTTAGAAATGGTTCACAGGACACGCTAATATATGGTTTGCAGGACACGCTAAGCCATAATGCTTACCTCAAAATGCTTGACCACCGTGGCTTAGCATTTCGTCTGAACAGGATCATCGAAATCAGTTGAAATTACTGCCCAACTGAATGGCTTGTGTCTGAAGAACTATGAGCACAATGGTGCTACCCATTCCCTCTTCAACCCCTTGCTTACAGTATGTAAAAAGATGCTTTAGACCTTCCAGAATAGCAGGTCAAACAGCATGAGGGGCTGCAACAGGAATAGGTGGAAGATGAGGAATCCCTCTCATGCAAGTAGAAGCGCTTTCCATTTGTGCTAAGGTGTCTTTAGATACAAGCAATAATGGTAATTGCTTTAATGCCAGTTTTTAGGTAAGATGAGCTGATAAATTATCACATTCACACAAATATGAATGGAAAATTAATCTGTGCTAAAAACTCAACCTGCCTTAAGTCAGAGATAGGCAATGTGGTGTTTTCCCAATGTTTTGGATTACAACTCCTATCAGCCCCAGGTGTGCCACTACTATTCAGGGGTTATGGGAATTGTGGGCCAAAACATCTGGAGGGCACCAGGTTGCTTAACCCTGCATTAAGGAGAAACACAATAAATGTAATACTCATGCAAAATCACATTTTAATGTTTCACACTTATCGAAATCTTGTACCTAAACTAGACAACAAAAGTGACTCCAATTTTTAGAGAGAAAATTACCTAGAAAGATTAAAGAAAACATGTCATGTATAACAATAGCATATGGTAGACTGCACATGACAAAGACAGGCTGCACTCAATATCAATACTTCAAAGGGGAAAAACTACTAATACTGCCATTACCTAGCAATTTAAATCCTGATATAATTGCACAAACAGATGGAACTAGAAAGCTTGCCAGAGTCTATTAAGCATTTAAACTAGAGTGACAGTTAACTGACAAAGTTTTCTTCCCTGTGATAACTTATGAGAGAAGTAACATAAACAAAGTAGGCTAAATGCAAGATTTTATTGTGTATATATGGGAGTGTCAATGTAACATTTGAATCAATAATCAAGTAGTGAAAACCTTTTTCACTTTGGCTTTAGATATACACCTCATAGTTTCAAAGCTCTTTACAGTATCTTTGCAGAAACATTCATATCAAATGCATATTTAAAACTGCATAATTACCTCAAAGTACTGGGCTGGAATCTGACTTAAGACACAATACTATGCATGATTTTTCCCCCTTTGACCCAGAATAGTTGTTTTAAATGGATATTGTATTTGTAATCTGTTTTTATGCGTTTTATGGTTTTAAAATTTTGTATATCGGTTTTTAATGTTCAATGTTTTTAATCTTTGTAACCCGCCCAGAGAGCTTTTTTTTGGGGGGGGGGGGGGTTATACAAATGCAATTATTATTATTATTATTATTATTAATAATAATAATAATAATAATAATAATAGGTTTAGTCAGAAAAAAAGCCTATAACTTCCATCATTCCCCAGCCTGCCAGATGTTTGAGCTTGCCAAGATTCTCCGAACATCAGCTCACTGCTCATCTCTCTTCAAGTTGCACTCATGTTTGCAATCACTGTTTGCTTTGCACAAACTGAAAAATTGAGTGCAATGAACAACGAATGAATGCGAAAGTTGCACAAACAATTCCCAAATTTCCAAAATTCCACAAATTTCCCCATAGACGAAACTGTAGCTGGTTTAAAATGTGTACATTTTGAGAAAGTTGTACATTTAGAGAAAGTTATGTATTTTCCACGTGTAACATTTTGTGAACATGAAGGCAAGTTTGAGAACTGGCAGACATTTTTGGGAAAATGTGCTCCTGTTTGCATTCAGGATTTTGAACAGGGCATTTTTGAGTGATTTGCGAACTAAAATGAAATTCTCGAGAGCGTGAACACAGAAATCAATGGGATGTAAACTAATCATAGTTAATTTACATCCAATTGATTTCAATAAGTCTATTCTAAGTATGACTAGATCCAATCCACTGGTTTTCATTTAAATTACAAGTATTTAGATGACTAGTATTCTGTATTCTGATGTACCTAGAACAAAATCTAGTGTCACCTTGAACATCTGGTAACCTGGAACTCCTCCGGGAGGACTGAATAAATCTACACCCTGGTCTTTGTCCAGAAGTTACTATCGTTTACAAATAACCCAATTGGAAGAAGCTGGCCAGTTTTTTTGAAAAGTAAATTTATAGATGCTAAGCAGTGGTAGCAACCTCAGGATAATGTTCTCATTAGCTGACTAGACCACTGACATCAGAAATTTTATCCTCTCATTGGCTAAAACAGTCTATGTCCATTAAGAGGCCAGTTTTTACTGATCACAGATTACCATAAATACATGAGACTGCTCTCAGTCTGTGTCTTCTGGCAACATCTAATCCGGAGGCCGATTTTGCTTCTCTCAGATCATTTCTCTACAAGGAACTTAGCTTACGCTCTGATATCCAAGATGCTACTCAAGGAGGTAACACATAACTAGTTCTGTTAGATTGGCTTTATTGATTTCTTTTTAATTGCGTGTGTGACTGTTATTTTCCTTTGTTCTTCTCTCTCCGCCCATTTTTCCCCAAATCAACATCCTTTTTATATCTGGATATTTGGCTGAATTGTTTTAAAATTGATTTTTTTTCATTGAAATCTCTGCGCAGCACTGCATGGTTGCTAAACTACCCCATATATTCTTAGGCTATTTCACAAGGTTTTGCTATATTCTGTGTTTTCTGGGTTTTGCATATGGAAGTCCAAAGAGCCTTCCTTTGTGTGGGTTAGGAAAGTGTTTTTGTCTTTCTAGAGCTGGACTGAAGGAGAAGGCTTGGGGATAGGGTTTAGAATTTTCTGAAACAGTTGGTCAGCCTAGTGTGTTAAGCAATAATCCGCCTGTGATAGCATCATAGTACTTCTTTTGAGGGAACTCTACCTAAGAGGAGTACCCCATTATGGAAAGTTATCCCTGTCCCAGATCCGTATCACACTATAACAGTAATAAAACATTTGTAACCTAACATCTTACTCGAATGCATGAGGTAATCATCAAGGGCTTGCAATTTGTCTGTGCTTGTATAGGTAATTGCAGTTATCATTGTTAGTGTAATCCTACAATGCAATCCTATATAGGCCTACACAGAAGTGAGCCTTAATAGGACTTACTCCCAGTTACATATGTATAGGATTGAAGCCTAAAATAGATTTTATCCACTGCCCATGCTTAGACTTTATATATATATATATATATATATATATATTAATTAATCACTTTTAGACCACACACTAACCCAAGTTCTATGGGTGCTGTTCAAGTAAATTAAAAGTATAAAGCACAGTAAAGCACTGACAAAAAAAAACCGTACATAATAAACCAACTATTTGCCTCAATCCAAATCAGGGCCACATGCAGTTACATGGAAATAAGTGAGCCAATATGCAACTTTCCCATTGCAATTGTATTTTAAAAAAAGGGAGCAGGGGGAGGACTAAGAAAAGAAAATAACTCAGGCAATACTAGCACATGAATCCTTACAGTGAATGTAGTGAGTAATGCCAATGACTTAATGCCACTTAATGCTGATCATTAAGCAACTCACAATCACAAATCAGATTTCAATGAAACCACTCATTGGGGTAATAATGAGCCCTTCCTACTCCGGAGAGTAACTGAGATGATAATGACTCAGGGAGGAAATGTTACTATTGTTTGAGACAGTTTATCTCAAATTGTGGTGCGGAGATAAAGGAAACTTGAGTTAGTCACGCTGTAGGATACATTAGTTCATTTATCTATACTAATCTGAAGAAGCAGAGATCCCAGGTTAAAAAGAAGGTTGGGGAAAATAGTCAATAGAGCTTGATTTTCTCTTTTGTTAGAAAATGGTCTTTCCTTTGTCGCAACCCCTAAATATGAAATAGTTCAGACACAGTTTGATTTATTCAGATTTTTCTGTAATAATAAATTGAAACATTATTTCCAGAGTCAAGGTATGACATCTATAAGAGTGCAATCTAAGTTCAGGACCTCCTCAAATTTTATGTCACCAAGACTCGTAGATCCAGCTATCCAACTGTATGAAGAATATTACAACAAGTTGAGAGTTTTGAATCAGCGACACATAAACCAAGACAGAATATGACCAGACAAGAAATGGATGCATTACATTGTCTGTCCAACAACACGGACGTTGTGATCAAAGAGGCAGATAAGGGTGGAGCAATAGTTATTCAAAATCGTAGTGATTATGAGGCAGAGGTTAAACAACAGTTACAAGATGAGGTAGCATAAAAGTCAACTGCACATGACTCATCATCAGATAACCCATTCACAAATCAAGACTGTACTGGAAGAAGGTATGGTCATGGATCAGTCTATCAGAATATTTTTTTTACTTAAGAAAAATCCTAGAATTCCCTTATTTTATGTTTTACCAAAAACCCATAAAGGCATCATTACACCTCCCAGTAGGGCCATTATTTCGGGTAATGATTCCATTCTGGAACCATTATCACAATTTGTGGACTACTATCTAAAGCCATTCATTCCATCAATGCAGTCATATATTCATGATTCCAAACATTTTTTTTTACAAAGAATAGACTCCATCAAGACACAACCGGAGGACATGTTAATAACCATGGACGTCAGGTCCATAATACACTAGTATACCACAGGACCAAGCACTGGACATTGTATCTGGAATTTTGCAAAAATGTAAAATTCAGCAACCATCATCACATTTTTTAGTGGCTCTAGCAGATATAGCCTTATGAAAAAAATATTTTTCGTTTGATAAAAAATTCTTTTGGTAGATTAAAGGAATAGCAATGGGGTGCCCCATGGCACCAGAAATTGCTAACTTACATATGCAGGAGTTTGAACAGCAGTTTATTTTTTCTAACAATGACTATGGATCTATATTAACCACATGATTAAGATATATAGATGGTTTTTTAAAAAAAATTTGGAGAGGTACATAGGATGGATTAAAGGAGTTTATTGAATGGGTGAACACCAGAGATCCTAACCTTAGCTTTGAAACCACTTACAGTATGCAACAGCTAAATTTTAAACAAGCTCAGGGCCTCACCACTACAATATTCAAAAAATCTACAGACAGTAATACTTTCCTGAAATACGATAGTTAGCATCCTATACATCTCAAAAATAATCTACCATACACCCAGTTTTTACAGATTAAACGTAACTGCTCTAAAAATCAAGACTTAATTCAAGTCACAGGCCTTAACAAAATGCTTTCAGAGTAGGGGTTACCCATAGAAGATAATTGAAACAACCATGTTTAAGGCCAATAATTGTAACTGTGAAAAACTCTTGCACCCCTTAAAACAGAGCGGTAAATAATCAAATCTCATGTATTTTGCCTTTCAATCCAGTCACCAAAACAATTACAAACACACATATGCTCAAATTGGCATTCACTTCACGACTTGCCAGGCTTAACAACGAGGCCCGTGGTCTAAAAGATTAGTTAATACATACAGATCACACAAGGTAAAGGAAAACCACATTTCAGCCCACTGTACTAAATTTACACAGGCCCCAAGGACACCATCCACGTGGCCGATGTGTGTACTGTAAATTTACAAAAAAGGTTCACTCTTTTGCTTATCCTAACAACGGAAAATCTATACAAATCGTAGATTTTCTTAGTTATAATACCGCAGGGGTTATTTACATCATTACCTGTCCCTGCAACACGATCCATGTAGGGAAACTGTCTAGACCATTAAAAATAAGGATCAGCGAACATCTTTATAACCTGAGACATCAGAAAGTAGGGGCTCCTCTGGTTAAACACTTTGTGGATAAGAAACATCAACCTTAATCTGTAATGTTTTGGGATAATGAAAAGGTGAAAGGAGATGGAACAATACTCAAAAAGAGAGAAGTTTTTTATTCATTTATTTATTTATTGCATCTTTACACCGTCTAATAGCCAAAGCTCTCTGGGTGGTTTACAAAAATTAAAACCATAATAAACATTCAAAATATAAAACAGTATAAAAATACAATATAAGAACACAAGCAGGATAAAACAAAGCAGCAATGCAAAAATTAATACCAATTTAAAATACAGATTTAAAACAGCAAAGTTAAAAATTAAACTGATAAATGTTAAAATACTGAGAAAATAAAAAAGTCTTCACCTGGCATCTAAAAGAGTATAATGTAGGTGCCAGGCAAACCTCTCTAGGGAGCTCATTCCACAGCCAGGGTGCCACAGCAGAGAAGGCCCTCCTCCTGGTAGACACCTGCCTCACTTCCTTTGGTAGGGGCTCAAGGAGAAGGAGACCCAAGGATGATCTTAGTGCAGGTACATATGGGAGGAGGCGTTCCTTCAGATAACCTTTGGATTTTGTCCTTGAAATGACTGGCACCTAGGGGTCTGAATGACTCTTTAGAGTTTGCTAAGTACAGATAATGAAACAGGATTCAAGAAAAACATCTAATAGTCAGTTAGCAGGTGATTAATGCGATGCAAGAATAGGAGCAGCTACAACTAAGTGTGAGCAGGATCTTCAAGATCCAATATAATTGCAGCTATGGACTGCTCTTAAATTAGCTCTAACAGCTTATCAACTCGTTTCTATAGTTTGGCAGGAGTAGGAGTTTTCTATATAATGCAGATCTCAGTGGGGATGCCCCCCAAAAAGCTGAGGATTCATTAATCTTTGTTGTATATTTTAACAGCTCGTGTTACTTCAGGTCAGTCTATTTTTGTTTTTTGTTCTATCGGAGTATGTTTGGTAATTACAATGTACAATGTTAATAATTTGTGTATAAGCATATGTAATTGTTTATAGGCATGGCTCTTGCATTGCATTTGTACTTATTGTATGTTTATCTGACTTGTAGCTCCTGAGGAAGGATTTTTATCCAAAACACGTACGGCATATTGAAGAATATTTTTTATTAAAGATAATTTTTTCCAACACTTTTTGCATCTTGCTAGGATACCCTGATATTTTCCACCTATTTGGATTCATGTTCAAAGGTGCTTTTGTGGTATGACCACCTCTTGCTCTGCCTCAGCATATTCTTAGAGTGGTGCATCCAAAAATCCTTTAGAAACTAATCCATCACAATGTGGATGACTTTCCCTTTGAAGGCCGGAAAGGCACTATAGACAGTGCCAACACTCTGTTCACTTTTCAACAATTAGCCAGGGAACTGAGGGAGCCTACAGCCCATGAAAAAACAAGGAGCCATAGTAGTTGTGGATGAAGGAAGGAATCTTCAGGAAACTTATTATCAGCTCCATAACACTTCTAGAGATGTGAAGGCCTAGAAAAAAATACATTTTTTTTCTTTTTTGCCCACCCCATCCCCTTTCTTCCCGAGGACTGGTGTGTTTTTTCCCTGAAAAACTGAAAAAAATGGAACAGCTTCAGTTTATGAAATATTTTCTTTTAGAATTTAAGACAAAATATTTGTATATTGTTACTCAGCCTTTACTCTCCCCAAAGAGATTTGTGTAAGAGTGGGATGAGCTGGAGAGCGAGTAGAGTGTGTGTGTGTGCGTGTGTGTGTGTGTGTGTGAGAGAGAGAGAGAGAGCTCCGACAGGGGGTGTTGATTGGACAGGGAGGTTTATTATGAGTTGATTTGGGAGAGGGAAGATAGAGTGAAAGAAAGAGTATTTGAGGAAATGTGAGGTGTTTGATTGATTTAATATTGTGAAAGGAAAGTTTAGCTTTAAGAACATTTGAAACATAAGCATTGTACTTGAAACCACTACGCAAATGAACTGAGGAAACCAATAAGCTTACTGAGATGCAATACACTTATGTTAATCAATCTTGTTAATTTCATCCAACTGGTGTGGTCATTGAAGTGTACCTGAGGAAGGTATTTGTGGCAGCGGGAACAATAGAGGCTTATCTGAGGCCAGGTTGCTGGGCTGTGGAGCTGTGGGCCCAGATAGTAAAGACTGGACAGGGGCAGCAGCAGCAAAGGGGAAAGGATAAAGTGTCACAACACCAGATTGGGGAAGGCTGTCTTAAAGCAACAAAGTGACTTTACATCTGTAATGGGTGATAACAAAAATCAGTACTGCTTATTTTTTACATTTTCTCCCCCTCTCCCCAAAAATAACAGCAAAAAACATTTTTTTCCCATGGCCTCAACATTTCCAGGAATCGTACATCTCAGAACACTACCCATTATACACTGTGTCAGCAAAACCCAACCATTCAAGTAAAAATAGAAATAGTAAGGTTAGTGGATGAGGCATTCTTTAAAGGGCATATAGGTTAAGTCCACACATGACTATTTACTGGGGTGTGAGGGGAGGATACCCATATTTTATCTTCTTCAAAGAAGATAAAATGGGGATCCATCTGTCACCATTCCTCCACCATTATGCTATATTTAATAAAGGTTGCAGCAGCCTTTAATGCCGTATGTGTGTCCACCTCTTTATTGTTGATGCAAGAATTAAGTAAAGGCTGGACATTTTTTCTCCTTGTGTTTGATGGAATTTCTACTACTAATGTGAGCAGATTAAATATTGTTGTGTTATCATGATGGGACTAGACTTTACAGTGAGCTAGTACAAATGAATGCTTGGCTAACAAACCCAGCCATAATTTGTAGACACCAGTTCACAATATTGTGTATAAACTTTTTCATGCTGGCTTCTATAGTGAGCTTATGTCCATTCACATGCTAAAAATTCAAAATGAGCACTGGAGAAAAGGGTGGGGGTGAAAATTCTTAGAATTACTGGAAATGTGTTAGAATGGTTTTAATTATCGGTACAAAACTAGTATGTGTGACCTAGTTTAACATTATTTCTGGAGGGGAGCTATGTGGACAGACATGTGAAAGGGAAAGGGGCACACTGTCTCTTGTATATGTGACTGGTGTGCACTCAAACATGATTATTTTGTTGAACATGAATAGGCATATATAAAATACCATCAAATGTAAATAATTATACAATATTAGAAACACTACTGTGCTTATTTACATATGATACTTCCCCACAAAGATACATGAAGTTACCAAATCATGTTGCTAAAACAAATTTCTGAAAGCTAATTACATTTTCAGTATTTATGGTTCATGCATCAGTGACAAAGGCAAATAATATCACACTGCAGTAGACAGGGCGGATGGAACAAGTTCTAGGAGATGGGTCAACGTGCAAATATTCCCCAGACTACTTTGGCAAGTCACTATTTCTTGGCCATGTCCTTATCAGCAAAATGGGAATAAACATGACCATTTCACAGAACAATTGTTACAGCAAGGTTATGCCAACTGATTCCCTCCAAATATTTTGAACTAGAATTCTGATAAACCTCAGCAAGCAAGACCAACATCTGGAGGTTGCCTGCTCCTGCTACATATACGCACAAATGTAGAGCACATTCTTTGCTATTCCAATGATAAGCATATTTGATTATAAATGACATTAAAAACATTTTGCTTGAAAATATGAAGATGTACAATACAGTAAGACAGTAAGTATTTTAAAATACAGTAAGACAGAAAGTATTTTAAAATACAAAATATCAATTCATATCCATTTATAAACATCACCAAACCAGCCTCTTGTCAAATTGGAGCTGCCCCTGATCAGTTTCTTGATACCTAAAAGTATTTTTCTTTTAAAGAGAGCAGTTATTTGATTGGATCTGTAGAACTGCTATCCAGGGAGAAATAAAAGTGCCATTCAAAGAAGAAATGCTTTCAGAAATCATTCAAAGTTGGCCCCAAGTCCTGAAAACCACCAAAGGCTAATTAGTAGGACACTTAAAGGACTGATCCATATTGAGATTAATGTAAGTAAACTGGCACACATCCAAATATTTCAACTTAATTGGGTTATAGATGGGACTACTATCATAAAGTAAATACTGGTAACTAGATGGGACACTATCATAAATACTAGATGGGACATAATCATAAAGTAAATACTGGTAACTAGATGGGACACTATCATAAATACTAGATGGGACACAATCATAAAGTAAATACTGGTAACAATCCACTAAACCCCCCAACATGTACTACCATGCTTGTTTGGGTCAGATACCTCCTGAATACCATCCTGAATATAAATGTTGGATTTAACTCTAGTGCTAGGCCGGAGGGTGAGGGAACATGTGGCCCTCCAGACATTGATAGACTGCAACTCCCATCAGCCCTACGCAGCATAGTCAACAGTGAGGGATTCTGGTTGCATTCTCGTCAGGATGATGAGCTGATCCACTTACAGCGCATTTAACTTTAATCTATGTGGTACAGTGGCTCTTGTAGGGTATTAAGAAGGGAACAGTAGTAGGCTGGGAGCTTTTTCCAGGAAAATAGTTTTTATTGAATAAGTAAAACAAAAAGGCAGTTTGCAGTTTAAACACTGAAGACTGTTCCAAAGGGAGGAGAGAGAAACATAAGAAGCTGCCTTATACCAAGACAGACCATTGGACCATCCAGCCTAGTACTGTTGACATTGACCTTGTTCTCACAACCACTGAGGGTTAAACCAGTTTATGGCATCCAAAAACAGTCTTTGTCAGTCTATGAATTCTTGCTTATGATAATTTGGGAATGAGTTTATCTCCCTCAATCCTTTGCAAGATATACAATGCTGAAAGGATTTTAGCTTGAGGCTGCTTTCTCTGGACTTAAGTGGATGGGTCCCTGCTGTGAGGAAGCCAATTGTTTGTGGTGTGGACTTAAAGTGTTGCAAGCCACTTTACAAGTCTTTGGAATCCACATGTGTGTGGAAATAAAAGCCTGAAGGCAAAGAGGGTTCTCGTGTTATTTTTACTAAGAAAACCAAGAGCCAAGCTCCAATTGTGGGAGGCAAACTCAAGTCAGCTGTGCAATTGTACCTTAGCCTTCTTGTACTAGAGAAATGGTGCAGGATTGAAATGGTGGAGACTGGAAAGCTGTAGAGGCAGAGAAATAGAAAGAAAGGAATTGGGAGAGGAATTGTAATTGTATACCTGTCCTTTCTCACAATCTGTCTGATGACCACATCAAAAGCAGAAGGGAGTGAGGGCCCTTACCATCAGAGTGAATCAAAAGAAGGTAGAAAGAGCAGGTGTTCTGGAGTTATGGTACTTATTTACCCTGCTTTTCAGCGGACAAGGGTCTCAGAGTATCAGAAAAGGATTGAGGGTTGAGGGTGTGCAGAGACAGGCACCCAAAGCCAGGAGTCTCAAGAGTCTTCTGAAATCACACTGAGGTCTCAGCTCCAGTTCAGTACCTGATACTGAACTGTAAATTCCCCCATAGCCCCACCCAATTTTTTTTAATGAAGTGGGTAGAGAATTTCTGTAACTTTCCCGTGGGGAACAAAAGTTCATATGGGAGATTTACTTCTATTTTTATGAGTTGGTCAAGATTATTTTAGTCACATGTTATAGGTTAAAGGGCAGTGTCAAAATAAGGTAAAACCTTTTTCCAAAACAAGCAAATAGTGTTCCAAAAGATGCGTATCATAACATTCTCTTAATTTTGTATGTTTGTTACATTTATAGGTTGTCAAGTGCCAATTAAAAAAGAATCTCAAGAATGTATAATATACATTCTGCAGAAACACATGATACATGAAACATGCTTAATAGAATTTTATTTACATATAGCAAAAATATGGAGAACGCATATAGCTATAGCAAAGTCAAACTATCCACTTTTATTTTTAAAAGTAAGCATCACTGGACTACAGATATCACAGATTTCTATCTGGAGTAGCATTACACTGACTCAAAGCTTAGTGCTTCCTTCCATTAAGCCCTTCTCAAACGCATGCACAAAAATACCCATACAAAATATCTTCATTCTTATGAATGCCTTACTACTCCCCCCCACCCAGCCCAGCCACAGCATGCGCCAAGAGAAAGCATGTGAAAAATAACAAATCTGACACTGCTTTTCTCTTTTTTACTCGGTTCAGTCCCAAATTTCAGCTGGTCTATTACAATATAGCATTCAATACAGATAAGTATGTTTACTCTCACCCACACAAAGCATCAGCAAAAATATGGCACATGGCAAACACACAGCTCTGAGTTAAAATATGACTTATGGGGAGCACAGTATTTTTCATAGTGTAGAATCTGTGAAGGCCATCTGGTGGCTTATAGACTTGTGAGCATTCCTGAATTAGTTTATTCATGCTCCCAAGGATCGGGCTTTGTTCAATCAGATGGCATGAATTTTCTACAGTATGTGTGACTTTCTATGCATGCCTACAAACTAGAGGTTTCATCTGACACCAGCATGGGGAATAACTTCCACCAACCATTGCCTTAACAGTGTTTCCCCATAGAACTAAGTGAATGGCCCTCAGTGGGATATTTGTTTATTAGACATCAGCTGCTCTCAATTGGAATTCCCTTGGAAGTATTTTCCCCAGCCCTCCTGTAAGGCAATTCATTCTAAAGATTCCCAATGAGAACTATACCAAATCAATGAAAAGTCCTTTGAGAAGAGTCACAAAAAATGCATGTCTCTTACCTATAACAGTACTTGTGTTCAATTCGTCCCTCATCTATTTTTAAGACACAACTTTCTGTCTTCAGTTTGGCTGCCATTCAAGCTGTATGAAACCGACACTTACAGTAGCCCAAAATTATAAAATATTGTGTTGCAGACTGATACTGCTTTGAAAATAGTGCTTATGAGAGGACAAGATAGTTTGTAGTCCCTATGTATGTCACTATTAACTGAACCAGATTTCAGAAGAAGAAGAAGAAGAGGAGGAGGAAGTCAGTGAAAAGAAACATACAGCTCCAATGGAACTCAAGACTAAGCTTGATTGCATAACCTGAAACCCAGCATTTTGTCAGTGGTCCTCTAATCTTTTGTATTTCTTGGGTACTTCTGTGGAATTATCAAGTATAGCCTGAATTACAGGTAGAGAGCCCCCTACCCAACCAATATAGAATCTTGGTAACAATTCCAGGAAGTATCTAAAAGAGAGATACATTAGGCACAATGCTTACCTTAGAATTTGTGTGCTTCACCTTCCTACCATAACTGACCCTGATGGAAGTTGTATTAGGAATTTTTGCCAGTTGTAAAATAGATCAATAGAACTTTCATTAGTCTATTCAGTTTCATAACATGCATTCCAAGGGTAACAAAAACAGCCTTTGAAACATCAATGCCGCAGACATACACACACACACACACACACACACATATATATTAATGTGTGATATGCCAATGAAACTGGGATGTTCAATATATATCCCCAATAACCGCAATGAACAAAGAAGTCCTTCTGCAAGTGGAAACTATATTTGATCAAACAACCAGAACTGCAAGGTTTGTCCAATAAAGAGGAGTATCGATCCATTTTTAGCAATGCAAATTGCAGGCATGCGGGGAGTGCAGCAGAACAGAGGTCTAAGCTACCCTACCCTCACACCAGGGCCAAAATCTGGATCATGTCCCCGTGATTAATTTTTAGTAAGGAAAAGTATGTAATTGCTAGCTGCATCTTTGAAGTAATATGTAGCTTGAACCTAGCACACACAGTTCTTTTGCAACTGGTATTTCAAAGTCATAGAAACCATTATAAATGTGAAATATCAATCAAAGATGTATTGATTGCTTTAATGGAAATGCTCTCAGGAAACAAAATGAAACTGTGGGGCCAAACTCACTCAAGATTCAATGAAATACATAAGATTCAATGAAATACATAAAAACAAGAACTGTTTACTAACAAAACCCATCACGTTTAATTTCCAGCAAAAATATTCTTTTTAATGAGAACATACTTTCTCCAAAGAAGACTCCTTTTTCAGATCATGACTGTATACCTATTACATAAAAGGTTCCTTTTAACATACTCAACTTACCACACATTTACATTTCCCTGATGCTGTTGGGTGCTCTTTTGTTCCGTTGGTCCCCATTTGTTTGGTACCATTTGTCTTCCTTTCCAGTTAACATTTGGGGCTTCATTTACACACACTGGCATGGTAGCGGCTAGGACAACCAACATATTGTTTACAGAATCCATAATGTCACTTTGTCAATAACATGACACTTTCAGTCAAAGTCATGTATGTTGCTTATTAAACAGCAATACAGGAAAGGAAGGTCATTGACCGTGAGGCAAAGAAGAAAAGGATACCAAGACGCAGCAGCCAGCAATCAAAAAGGCACTGAGGAGCGTATGACATGGATATGACATGATATGCTTTTCAACATGCATGAAAGCAAACACAAAACTAGGCAAATAATTCCAATTGGCTATACTACTCATTTCCTTGATATGACTGCAAGTTTAATAATATTCAGAATGATTTTAAATTTGCATTAGTTTTTTTTTATTTTCCCCTAGACTGAACTATATCTCCAATTTTGAAGCAACCTTCTTTCACTCTCACATCCCAAGAAGCTAAAAATAGGGAGCAAAATTCTTTTTTTTTTTTTTTTTTTTTTTTTAGTATAATTTTTATTCATTTTTTAACAAAACAAACAAACATACACATAATACATAATATAAAACAAACTAACTCCCTCGACTACCCCCGTGCACCCCCCCCGAGACCTACTCCCATTCATTCATCTTCCTTCCAGAATTTTAATGACTCTTTTGAAGGCGACTGTCCCTTTCCCGATCTTAAAACATATTCCAAAAAGGGATTCCATATATCTCCAAAATCACTCTTACTGGACATTCCCCTCATTATTTTCATTTTACATGTCAACATATCATTCAATGCTATATCCCAAATTTCTTTATACCAATCTTCTATTTTATAACTTCGTTGCCCTTTCCAATTTTTAGCAATCATTATTCTAACGGGTGCCAGGAGGTTGTTTACCAATTCTCTATTAATTATATGCTTATTCCTGCTATCCCATATTGCTAGTAGAGCTAGCTTCGGGTTTAATTCCAATTTACTTCCAATTATATCACTTATTTCTTTAAATACCTTTTCCCAGAATTTTTGTATTTGTTCACAGCTCCACCACATGTGAAAATAGGTCCCAACCTCCTGACATCCCCTCCAACAATTCTTAGACACTTTTTTATCGATCTGATGAAATCTTACAGGTGTTAGATACCATCTCCAAACTGTCTTATAATAGTTCTCCTTTATTCTAATCGACAATAATTTCAACATTCTTACATTCCACATCCTTCCCCAATTATCTTCATTAATTTTTTCCCTAATATCTTCTTCCCATACCTCTTTTATAATCTTAAGTGAGTCCTGACTTTCCCCCTCTATTAAAATTTTATATATCTCGCTAGTGAGTCCTTTTTTAGCTCTGGCTTCCTCTTTTTTTTCTATTTGTTCAATTAAATCTTCAAATCTGGTATTATTTCTACATTTCTTATTTTTTTTCCTCCATTCCTCTGTCCATTTTACCAGTTGCAGAGACTTAAACCACGCTATCTTCTGTCCTTTAAACAAATCTTTAATAGACTCACTATCTTTCATCTTTCCCATCCAATTCCTTAGCTTAAAAATATCTTGTTCTTTCAGTCTCACTTCCATCTCTGATTTTAATGCTCTTGGGAAGTTTCCCACTACTACAACTGGGGCTAGCGGAGAATCTCCTGGTATCAACTTCCCCCTATACTTCTCCCATATCGACATTATATTTTCCAATAATGGGTTGTCCAGTACCTTCCATTCTTTCTTCTGCATTTTGGTAAAAAATATATTTCGCAGTTTACATTCTATCTCTACTGTTTGCGATTCCAACCATTCCAAATCTTGCTCCCCTAAAATAGCATGAATAACATATCTTAACTGATTAGCAATATAATAATTCTTAATGTTAGGAAGTCCTAAACCTCCTTTCTTTTGAGTCTTATACCATAACCCCTTATTTATCCTAGCTCTTTTATCCCCGTTACAATATGCATTAATCATATTTTGCCAATTTTTAAGCTCAGCTGCTGAAATTCTAATAGGTAGCATTCTAAACAAAAAATTAACCTTAGGTAATATCTTCATTTTAATAACCGCTATTCTACCAAACCAAGAATGTTTTAATTTTCTATAAAACTGTAATTTCTCCCCTACCTCTTTTCTTAAGCTTACAAAATTAAGTTCCTCTATTCTTTCTAATTCTTTATCTATATTAACTCCTAAATATCTTATTATATTTTTATGTCTTAATCCTAACTTAACTTTACATTTCTCCATCTCTTCCTTGTTATAGTTATACAACATCATTTCTGACTTCCCCCAATTAACTTGTAATCCTGTAATTTCCCCAAATTCTCTCAAATGTTTCTGAATCATCTCCCCACTTTCTAGGGGGTCTTCTATTGTCAATAACGTATCATCCGCAAACATATTTACTTTAATCTTGTTTTTTCTTCCTATCCCCTTTAATCTTTCATCTTCCCTAATTACATTTGCTAAAATTTCTATAACTATTGCAAATAAAATCGGTGAAAGTGGACATCCTTGCCTAGTTCCTCGGGCTAGTATTATTTGTTGCGTTAACCCATCATTAACCATTATTTCCGCTTTATTATTTTTATACATCTGATTTATCACTCCCATAAATTTATGTCCAAACCCAAATGTTTTTAATATTATTTTTAACGCTGGCCATTCCACGCAATCAAAGGCTTTGAAAATATCCAGAGCTAATAATCCTGCTTTTAGTTTTCTTTTTTTTATAATATTTATTATATTTATAACTCTCCCAATTAAATTCGGCATTTTCCTACCTAAAATAAATCCGCATTGATCATTTTTAATATATTTAAATATAAATGTACCCATTCTTTTAGCCATAATTGCTGAAAATATTTTTGCATCCTGATTTATTAAAGATATTGGTCTATATGACGCTGGATCTGTCAAGTCCTTGCCTGGCTTCTGTATTAATACAACCAGGGACTGGTCCCACGATGGCGGGGTCATTCCTCCTTCTATTATATTATTGAATAATTTTTTTAATCTAGGTATTAAAATATCTTTAAATATTTTATAAAATTCCGGCCCCAGACCATCAATCCCCGGAGACTTACCTCCTTTTAGTTTTCCAATAATTCCCTCAATTTCTTTATCAGTAACCAAGGCTTCCATACACTCCCTATCTTGATCCTCCAGTCTTATTTTCCAATTCCTTTCTACATATTCCCGAATCTTTTCTTGTGAAAGCGCCTCTGAAGTATATAAATCTTTATAAAAATCCTGAAAAATCCTTAATTTATCTTTCATTACATTACATCTATTCCCTAACTTATCTCTTATTGTCCCTATCATATTCTTAGCCTTCTCTGACTGCGTGGATCTAGCCAGCAATCTGGAATTTCTATTACTAAATTCAAAAAAATCTCTCTTTAAATATAATAAATTCTTTTGGACCTGTTCTATTTCTTCTTTCTCCAATTCCTTTTTTTTAGCCTGAATTAGGGCATATAATCGCTTATCTTTTGACTGTCTCAGTCTCTCCTCTAAACTCCTTCTTCAACCTTTTTATTAAGTACTTCCTGTTGCTTTTTAAGTGTGGACATTTCCCTAATACAGATCCCTCTTATTACTGCTTTCATCGTATCCCATAATAATCCTTGCGAATTAGCTCCTTTTTCATTTATCTGCCATATTTCCTGCAGTTCCTTTTTTAATTTATCCACTATGTTTTTATTTTTAAAAATTCTTCCGTCCATTCTCCATCTCTTTGCTTGTTTATAATCCTTCTTTAACTTGATGTCCATCATCATTAGAGCATGGTCTGTGATCTTAATTACTCCAATATCACAATCTGTTAATTTAGGTACCATATTCTTTGATATAAAAATATAATCAATCCTTGAGTAGCTCTTAAATCTAGGTGAATAAAATGTATATTTTCTTTCTTGCCCTTTTACAACTCTCCATACATCCATTAATTCTTTCCTCTCCATTAATTTAGCTAATTCTGTCTTACCCTCTCCTCTACTATCTCTTGTTATATTATCTCTATCTTTCCCTTTATCTAGTACCATATTAAAATCTCCAGCCATCACAATATTCTTTTTCCCTAAATCTCCCACCATATTAAATACTTCTTTAATAAAATCAATTTGTTTCCCATTTGGAGCATAGACGTTTATCAGCACAAATTCTTCCTCTTCCAACGTACAGTAAATTATAAGGATCCTTCCATTCTTATCTTTCTTTATATTTTGAATATTAACACCACATTTCTTCGATATTATTATTGCCACACCTCTCGCTTTAGAAGTACCAAATGACTTTTCATACACTCCTACTTCCCTCATTCGTAACTCATTAGCCCCATCCTTTATCTGATGAGTTTCCTGCAAAAAAATTATATCTATTTTTTCTCTTTTCAATAATGTTTCAATTCTTCGTCTTTTAACCACCGTTCCTAGCCCCTTAACATTTAGAGTTGCACATCTCAATCTATTCTCCATTTCTTACTTTCAACCACGTCATTAAATTGGTCTCGGTCAGTGAAACACATACCCCCCCACCCTTTCCCCCCCCCACACACACACCCATTTTTACCCCCCTCCTCACCAGTCATCTGGGCTCTGGTCCCAATTATTTTAGAACTCTTCAGGGGGGGGGAACACGGCCCAACCCACAGAGCAAAGTCCGATCCTCCCCTCCTTTTTTACTCTTTCCCCTCTAATCCCTTTTCATTGACTGGAACCTCCGACCGCTCCTTCTAGTTGATCTGTGGAACCTCCAACCGCTCCTTCCACTTGGACTATTTCTCCCAGATCCTTGGCATCGATTATGCCCAACTTCTCCAACAACTCGATTCCCTGCTCGCACGATGTTATTCTTTCTTGCTTCCCTTGCCAGAAGAATCTCAAAAATACTGGGTATCCCCAGTTGTAGGTTATCGATTTCTTCCTCAATGCTGCTGTACAAATTTTGACACTCTTCCTCCACTGGACAGTATGCGCCGATAAATCCTGATAGATTTCTATTGCTGTTGCTTGAATCTTTGGTTGAGCTTGTCGTCTGATTGCCTGCATAAATTTTTCTTTTTTATAATAATTTGCAAATTTAACAATTATGTCCCTTGGAAGCACTCCTTTACGCTTAGAACCAACTCTATGCACCCGTTCGAGATCAGCTTCCTGCCAGGCCTCATCTGGAAGTTGTACTTTTATCCATGTCAAAATAGTATCTCTTAAATCTTTTAAAGTCTCTCCTTCTTGTTCTGGATATTTTCTAATGCGAATATTAGCCCGTCTATCGCGATCCTCCATAGCGATAAGGCGTAGTTCATGTTGAGATAGCTGGTCATCCTGTTTCTTACAAACTCCCGCCAGAACTTTAGTATCTGCCTGAAGCACTCCAACATCCATCACCACTTGCTTTAAACCCGTCATGAGTTCAGTCTGCGTATCTGAAATGCGCTTCGCTAAACGTTGTTCCAATCCAATAAGCATGTTTTTTATGTCATCCTTCAATTCATCCATTGGGTCTGGCTGCCCTCCTCTGGGTATCTTCAGTATTGCAGCTGGCTCTGAAGATTGCGAAACAGAGCCCTTAACGGGAGATTTTTTCTTATCCGGCATTTCTTGAAGATCCACCCGGGTCAGTCTGTGCCACAATCGATCTGATCCTCTCTCTCTTACGGGTCTTACCCAGGCGGGGGTGGGAATAGAGGGCTTCTGCCGTCTCTGCTTCTTCATAAAATTCCCTCCCTCTTTCACCTGGAGGCCCCTCACTTATATCTCTGCGTTGCAGCCAATACTTCAAGTTCACTGGGAGTTAACTTAATTTCTTCTCAAACTCCCTCCAAATGTGCCATTAAACAGGCTATCTGCCAATTATAGTCCATAAATCAGTCCAATAATGGCGTCTCGCTCCTTAGTCTCCCTTTTGCATCCAGCCGGAACAGCCAGCAATCAACAATTTCTTGCTGCTCTCAAATCCCCCTTCTAAGATTGTTCACTTCCAGTCTATATATAATGCCTTTTAATACTTTAAGTCAAGCAAGCTGTGTTATTATAAGTCCATAAATTACCTCATTCATGGCGTCTCTCCTCCTTTGTCCAAAGGAATTCACTTTCACTTTTAGGCAGCGTTCAGCAATCCAGCTCCAGCCAGCTCTCGCTCGTTTCCAACTCACCCTGAGCAATCATTCACTTCCAGACAATATTTCATGCCTTTTATTAATCTTTACGATAAGGAATTAGTGCTTATTTCATAGCTTTTATAGGGAGCTCAGAAGATCTGCGACTTTACTCTGACTCGATCATAGCCACGCCCCCCGGGAGCAAAATTCTTAAAATTTCTCACATATTGTATGCTTTTGTTTTACTCTGCACAGACTTCTAGCACCAATGTTATCTTATTGATCTTGTTTGCTGTCCTATTTCCCAAAGGTATTTCCCACCCGGCCCAGCAGTAGAATTTACTGTCTAAATTGTAATGATAAAAACTAATCCCTCAGCTCTGTTAATCCCTCTTCTGTTAAGAAAGGAAACACGAACACAAGAATGTACTGAATCTGAAATTTTGAGAATAACGATTTCATGTTCATCACTTATTCGAAGTCTGCTGGATTCCAGGGTAAAACGCATTTGGTAAATTGATTCTCTGCATGGGTGCTCTACCCAGATTTCCCCACAATATTTTGTTAATTTCCTTAAACGAAGTATAATAATTTTTAGAACGCCAATGTTTTTCATGTACCTGACCTCTGTCATTTAAAAACATCCATCACTTCATGAAAGTTAATAATACAAGAATTAAGTTTTTAAAACGACATTACTATCATTTATCATTCTATATTGCCGGATTTTTTAACCACTGAGTGCTAATAAGTGCCTGCTGCTGAAGAGGTTTACATTTAACATCTGTTACTTGCATCCAAAAGTGGCACCTACAGGGAACTGTCACATTGTTATTCTCCTCCGTAACACTATTGAATCTGTCTCTCATAATTTACATACAGATCGTTGTAAGTATTCATTATTTCATCCTGCTGACTGCTTCACTATTCCAACATATAATATATTTTAAAGAGCTTTAAGAAATACATTATTTGGATTTATGATAACCTAACAGAAAAAAGACACAACTGACAAAAGAAACCCTTACAGTCTATTTTCATTTTTTTCCCCTTACTTAAACCTAAAGTTTAAAAAAGGCTCAGAAATTGCTATCAATTTCAGCATTTCAAAAGAACAAAATACACTTTTTTTAAAAAAAAAATCACAGATCATACAGGCATGTTTTTTTTCAGACTCATGTGAAAAACTGCACTGCTTCTAAAAACTTGGCAATTTATATGATCACTTTTCTTCAGAAAAACAAATATGTTAATGACCAATTTTAGTCAAATCACAACATACCTACTGTAGCTGGTGGAAGTTATCATTTGGAACATTACCACATTTGTCTTTCACAAACAAATAATAAAACAGCCAATTTCCATGGTCTTGTAAAAATTAAACCTCACTTTACTGTTTAAATGCTGGTTTAACAGATGATTTCCAGGAAGTATATAAAAGAGAGATACATTAGGCACAATGCTTACCTTAGAATTTGTGTGCTTCACCCTCCTACCCTAACTGACCCTGATGGAAGTTGTATTAGGAATTTTTAATTTTTAATTTTGACAGATGATTTCCACACACACACACACACACAAAAGCATTGAAACCACAGCTAATTAAATGTAAGATGTATGTCAGCACTACAAGTGAAGGTCATGGCATTAATATAGGTTCAGCTTCCTTTGGGCTTTTACTGTTACACTTGGCACTTCAATATAGAGCAGGAATTATAGTCATGGGTAAGCAGGAGAGGGTTGCCTGCAACAAGGGGTCTTAAGAGGCCTCAGACACACAGGTCAATGGGAGCTGGTGATTAGCTGCATCTCCAGATGTGAGCAGTTCACACCATCTGCATCGTAAAACACTTTCCTCCCTGAGCCATCAAGCAAGAGTGCTGGACATTTTATTTAGCTGGCAGTTAAACAACAATCACAAGTCCCCGCCTGCCTTATGCCAAACATTTTGAGCTTCTTTACATGAAGCAAAAACCCAGCAACCTTACCAGGGCTTTATGTTTTTGGTTTCTTTGTGGGATTACGATGAACTTCTTTACTCAGCAGACACGTGATCAGAATCAAGCAAAGCCCTTCTTCCGCATGTTCTATATGTTTCTGTATGTTTCAATTTTCAGCCACTAGATGGTGCTGTCATTATAGTGCTCTTCACACAGTCGATAGATGGAACATCCCTTTTCGATTATCTCCGATCTTTTTGAAAGGAGGAAAGTGTGAAAGATATCCTGGAGGTTAATGGCATTGTGTAAAGGACTCGCTAACTTCCATGAGTGACCAATCATGAGCGTGCAATAAGTCTCATGGAAGTGGAAGTAAAGTTGTGGTTGCATGTGTATTCTTGTCCTTTTCCCCATCACCATTACTGATAGCGCAAACAAAAGCATTGCTTAACACCACCCAGGAAAAGCAAGCTGTATAAGGTCTGAGAGGTACAGTCCTTTGTATGCGGAGGAAGTCAAGACAAATATGCACTGCTTTTAGACCCAATCGAAAACCATATGGGAGTGTAACCCAATCAGGATACATAGGAAAGAGTTCCCAGTTCCATTGCTGGCATAAAGCCCCAGCAATGTTGATGCAATGTCACAAAGCATTCATGCAAATGCAACAGTCACAGGACTGGGCTGTACACGTTATTTTTTTGTTTCCTAAAAAACTGTAGTTTAAAGCACCCTTTGGATTGTATCCAGATTTACGTGCATGCAACTGGTCTGGTTTGGGCTAACACCCTTCCTCTCCATAGCAGCCACTTCCCCCTCCCCAAAAAAATGCTGCACAGAGGGTCAGATCCTGCTGAATGGAAAGGAAGATCCCCAAGATCGGGCAGAGACATCTTTATGAGTAAAGCCCTTCTGCCAATGGAAGGCAGTTTGTGGATATAACCATGCAATACATATCCATTTAAACATGTTTTTGCACTGTAAGCACCTAAACTACCTCAAGTTAAATCTTCCTTCTTCCAATAATGTTCTATTGTAATTAAATCTATTTATGTTATACTAGCTGATATGCCCGGTGTTGATCGGGTCCATGAATAATGTTTATAACATTTATTTGATAAATAATAAATTTCTCTGCAACTTATTCATCTTTAGATTAGTTGTTGTTGTTTTTAGTTTGGTTGAGTTAGTCAATTGTCTTGTTAGAATCAATGGGAAACTGTGTTAATAAGAGCTGTATTTTAAATTAGAACTTTGTGATAAACCACATTTTTTGTTTTACAAGAAATGCGTACACCTCTCATGGTGCTTTGGCCAGAGCAGCCGTCTAAACTTCAAAAACAATCAGGACACACAACACCCTTTCTACCAGCTAAAAAAGATGCAAACCTAAAAATATGTTCTCAAAATATACCCAGCATTGCCCAGATATCCGAATAACATATACGGGGAACTGTTGTATGTATGTGCTCTGAAGTTATCATTATGAAAAAAGGAAAGCAGCCAGAACACAGGCCAGTGCTAGGTTTGTGAGTTAACTTTTAAACAAATTAAATTAATTTCTTTTTTTCCCTCTCTCACCCTCATGACAACCCTGCAAGGTAGGGCAGTCCTAGGCCTGTGAAGTAACTTTAATACAAATTAGTTTCTTGTCACCATGATTTTCCTTGTCTCCCACAGAAATTAAAAACTACAACTCCCGGCATGCCTTTTGCTGTGGTGCCCAACTTGCCCAATGGGAGTCCTGCTGCTGAAGCTCATGGGAAGTGAAGTCTGGCTGAGCCAGTCCACACCACACTGAGGGAGCTAGCTGGCTGACTCACAGGTAGCTTGGCCGTTGCTGTTGGTGACAGGCCCAGAGCTGTGACCTCCTCCCCTTCTGCTCCCAATGGTGCCTAGTAACCAAGGCAGCCAGCCCAGGCACTCTCCCTTCAGGTCCAGGATGGCAAGCTATTTCCAGATGATGGCCGCCAAAGCCCAATAAGCCTTCCCTTGTGCCCAAGGCATGCTGCAAGTTGTAGGCACAAGCCTAGTTCTCTGAATAATGTTAATCTTGGAATACATCTGAGGTGTCGTGGGAGAGTGGGCCTTCTTAGCAGTGGAACCCTGCTTAAGGATTTCTTTTTCCCAGGCGGGCCGGCCTGATGACTGCATTAATGGCTTCTAAGTGCCAAGTGATTTTTTTTTAAAAATATATTTTCCAGGGCCTTTTAACTTGATATTTTTTTATGCTACGCTCTTTTTTCCTGTTATAACTAAACTACATTCCAAGACAGATGCATGAGCTATTGGATAAAGTTTATGATTTTTATGTAAAAGTCTGACTTTACTATTGAAACAGAACAGTGAATGGAGGAATGACTGATAGCTGAGGCTAGAATGGAATTGGGGGGGGGGAGGGGGTTGAGTGACAGTTGGGGAAAGTCAGTTAGAAGAACGACAGTTAGTGAGAGGTCAGGAAAGCGGGGACTGAGTTAGGACTGAGAGATAGTGACGTGGTTTGCTAAACCCTACTTTATTTAAAATCAGCCACCAGTTCACCTCCCAGCATGCATTTGGCAGCCTGCAGGTGCCCACATCCTCTGAAACATCCTCTTGTTGTCAATGCTGCTTCTCGATAGAGCGTGAAGGAGTAGCATCACCAAGGAGGGGATGTAAGCAGCTGTCAGTGGACATGCACAGCTCCAGCCAATCCTGCTGGGATTGCCTCGTCCTGCACTTCTCACCCACCAAGTGCTACATCAGAAGCCGGGCACTTCCCCCCTTTTGTCGGGTCTGTTTCTGGGCATGCACAGAGTGCCTTCCCTTCCTCCCTCTCTCTTAAGGGCAAAAGTTGTGCACTTGCTTCCCCCAGATCTGAGAAAACAGCGATATCAGGGTGAAGTGCCTTTGAGCATGTTTGGCCCCTCAAAGCCATGCTGTTGTGTCTAGTCATGATTTTAAAACCACACAGAGGATGGGAGAAGGCACCACAAATGGACACAGCCTGTTTATGTGGGTTGTTTCCTTTTATGTGGAATTGGGTTGACTGTTCGAGAACAACCTTAGGAGTCAGGTTGTTAAAGACATGCAGCAGCCATTCACCTGTGCACTCACAATGGCCGCCAAAGGCCAGTAAGTCTGGCCTCCTGCCCAATGCATGCTGGGAGTTGTAGGCATAAGCCTTGGTTTTTATTAAATTCTTAAAAAAAAATACTTAAACCCCCAAAATTCATGTTTTTAGATTTTTCTGGTACATTGTACAGCCAGACCTATCACTGTGTCACCGTGTCAAGTTATTATTCATCTGGAAGTGGGTAAACATTTCTCGACATACGTGACACACACATACTTTCTGCTTTATAGGTAGGGATTCTATAAAATAAATGGATTGTTGAATTTACTAGAGCCAAAATATTCCCTAGTATTCCTTAGTAGTTAAATTATGGAGTGTGTATATGCTCATGTGAAGAAAAGGAATAATGTAGTCATGTCTGGCACAGTGGGAAGTACAAGAAAAGAGTTTCTAAGGGTAAGATGCAAAGGGCCATGGTGAATCTGATGCATCCCAAATCTATATTCCACTATATAGCAAATCTGCTTTGAACATAAAGATGCAAAGACCAAGACAAATGTTCCATATGAGTACACTTTTGTGAAGTAAAAGAGGTATACATGTTTCTCACATGTTTGTTATGGCGAAGTTTCTTCTAACAGGAAACCCAAATTGGCAGTGGGTTACCAAATATACAGAAAAATTGGCACGTGCACTCAAACACATGTGACTGAGTATATAGTACACATAACATACACTCAACATCTTTTAAGGACTGGTCTCTCTAAAGCAAGATTTGTATGTAGCAAAACTTTTACCAGGTCATTAGGAATAATACAGTTTAATATCCTTACGGCTTTTTTTTTTTTAAAAAAAGCATGTGTATGCATGAGTAAGATGTCAATCAGAAGATTAGTTGTAGATTCTTAATTATAAATGGATGTTGTGATTAAATACTTCATTTATCTCAGAACATAGAATGAAGAAATAGAAAGAAGTTTGAGGGAATCTGCTTAAAAGAAGCAAACATGTACAGAAATGAAGAATATAGTAACTCAGGTCAGAGAGAGAGAGAGAGAGAGAGAGAGAACAGAACTATGCAAACCTTCACTGTTTATAGGCTTTTTGTATGGATGTTATTCTAAGACCAAAGTTCTTCCCTCACCAAATCCTATGAAACTACCTCAAAATCCCTGGATTCTGTGACTGGCACCAAACACCACCAAACAGCTGTTACTGTTACACCTAAACAACTATCTGGTGGTCTATAAGAACAGCACAATGACCACAAAGAGAATTGGCAAAGTTTGTTTCCCCTTGAACACCATAACTAGGCTACAAAACAGTATCCTCAAAAATGTGAGTATTTATTGTGCAGCATACATAAAGCAAACAATAGCCTTCTGTTGAACAAAGCTACTAGCACTAAAGATTAGGAACAATAGCAACAAAAGATAGGTTGAGCCAGAAATCACAGTTATTCTCTCTCTCTCTCTCTCTCTCTCTCTCTCTCTCTTTTTGCTCATTATGCAAATTAGACATCTTTGGACCAAACAGCCAAGATATAGATAAGAATTAAAACTATTCCATATTGGACAATATATGAAAATTTAGTCATAGCTTTCTATGGGTTTGCAGAGAGAGAGTAATATTAGTCTACTGCAACAACAACAACAAAATAATTATTTTACCTTAAAGACTAACTAATTATGGCTAACTAATTTGATGCTGTTGCCACTTTCAACAGCAACACACAGCTTTACAGGGAAAGAAAGACGCTATACTGAAGTCCTGTACTACAAATGGTGAGCCCAATCTGTGAGAAAGTGTTGGGAGGATTTCTCCTCCTCCTGGAGTAATTTTATAAAATTATTCTGCCCCCATCAATTTATCTGCCCATAAATAGGACAGAAATGTTTGAGTTGCCATTCGCTCATAACTCTAAAAGAAATGTCTGTTTTGACTGATACGTATCTCCAGAAACAGTTCTCCTGCTTATGCCAAAAGTGCCTCAGTTCATGATAAAGAAACTTCTTTTCCAAAATAGGAATGATCCTATCACTATTCCAAATCTTCCTCTCTCAGTTGAAACCCAAACCAGTATTTTAAGAATGACATTTCCAGGGTTCATTTCCAATTTCTGGAAAATCCTGCCCTATGATTCTGACATTTCCAGATACATGTCTTTGTGAAGGACATGGGGTTTCTAAGGGCCTTGACGCTTCCAGAGGGAGGGAGGGAGATGAGTTCATGTGTTGACATATTTCTGAGCTACTTATCTTGTTTGGTACCAGCCCGAGTGAAACAGGTGCTCCAACTAACGAGCAAGCTCCCAACGACTCTCAGCTGAAAGCCATTAGGGAGGATTGGTTTCCCAGGCTTTGGGGGGAGGAGGGCTGCTTGAGAAAAAGATTGAAAAACGAAGGTCTACGACGGTTGCATCATCTCTCTTCGGACCAAGGCACGGTGAAGAGCTGATTTTCGTCCGGCCAGATTCAGCCGGGTGTTAGATAGATTTTTATTGTTTTACAAGCCTGCTCGGTTTGGGGTTGCTTAGCACTTTTAAGAGTGTGCCTGATTGATTGGGGACCCAATTGTTTTATGACTTGTGCCTTTTTGTGCTGCTACCCACACCTACCTCATTCCTTTCTCACACACACACACCCTTTCCCTTTCCTAACAACCTTGCCCTGCTTTGGCTTTCTGCTGGGTTTGAAGCGGGGTGCTTTGACCAAGGCCTTAACTTAGAATAGTGTGTAAATAAACTTGCTTTGGTCCTTAAATTCTGTGTGGTTATTTCCAGCGTTGGCTCAAGCCAGTTTTGGCTGGGAAACCGGGTGGCGGGACGGGATTTGTCCGCCACGGCAAGGGAACGTTTGTTTACGTTTTCTTGACAGTCCTCACTTCATTTTGTTGCATCCCACAGAGTATAGGGATAGCATTAAGCACCACCACAATAGCATTTTTCTTCCTAATTAGTTTCCTAAGCTCTTTTTAGAAAGGATCAAGATCTCTAGACACGCCTCAGGATCCCACACAATACAAATCATTAAAGACAAGTCTGACAAATCTCGTAATCTGACAGCTGCCTTTAGTTGTATAGCTGAAAACTCTCATTTTATCCATCTCCTCCTTGGCTCTCCTCTTTATGAGGAAAGGGATACTGAGCACATATATATTTTTTGAAATACCTTCCTTGGATAAACATAATTGCTGGTTGAAGGAAATCTGAAATTAGATTATGAACCCACAGTTCCCAAAGAGTTATATTTCAGTAGCTTTCTTTCTACTATTATCTCCACTCCTAGATTGGTCAGGATGGGGTGGGTGCTTCTGAGAATGACACTCCTAGATTGGTCAGGATGGGGTGGGTGCTTCTGAGAACGACACTCCTAAGGAGGGTTTGCTCTTTGTTCTGCCACCACTGTGGAGGGCAAGAAAGCCACGCCACAGACAAGGATGTGTGACAGAGGGGAAACCAATGTCCCTCCTGTGAGAACATAAGTCTCTACTGGATCAGGCAAAAGGCCTATCTAATTAAATCCCCAAATATGAGAGCAAGTGGTCACTAACAACATGATGCCACTGATCCTGGATATAGCTACTGTGATTAGTAGACATCCATATCTTCCATGAGTCTGTCTAACCCTTTTTTAAGCCATCTAAGCTGATGAGCATCAACACACCTTGTGGTAGCAAATTCCACATTTTTTGTGCTGTGTGAAGCACTTTCTTTTAACTGTTCTGTTCTGAATCTACCACCACAGCTTCATTGGTTGACCCTGGGTTCTAACATTGTGAGAGGGAGAAAAAAATAATGCCTGCTTCTCTAGCAACTTTCTCTACACTATTCATAATTTAATGCACTTCCATTATGCCCCTTCTCCTTTAACGTGCCTTTCCCTCAACTAAGAAGCTCTGGTAGGGGAGTTGTTCCAGCTCTTGAGAATTTTCGTTTCCCCTTTTCTGCATAATTTCCAGCTCTACAATATCTTTTTAATAGTGCCACTACCAGGACTGAATGCATTAATCCAAGTGTGGCGTAGTGTTATGGGTTTCTTTTCCAAGTTGGGATTGGTGTTGCGGGAATATTTCAGGTATGATCATAACAATAGCTAGTGATAACAACATTTAAATGATTGAGAAACTAACATTGATTTCATGCTTCCAATAAAACCATGTATCTGTTCTCCTGTAAGATAGAACCAGCAATGTACTAGCTAGATGTGTTGAGCCTCATCATAATGAACTTTGGTCCACTAGCAACTATATGCATTCTGTATTGTTTTAGTTTATCTTGACCTCCATCATTCATATGTGGCGCCTTTCTCTGTTTTGACTTAGAGACAAATTACATCATTCCTATGTGCTACCCTGTATTATTGTAAACTTTCCCCTGGTACAAAGGTGATTCTGTACAAAAAGCTAGATATGCTAATTCTGATGTTTCCAGTTTCCTATATAAGAGTGATACCCTATATACTTAATTCAGTCAGAGGTCTATCTCTGGCTCCCTCAGCTGATGTGTCTTCTTCAATAAACCTATTCTTTAAGAACCCAATACGTGAGTATCTTTGGACTCCACTGTAACTGAGTTTAATTGCTTGCATGAATATAACTCCTTTGAAGTTATTGGGTGGGAAGTCACTGATCTATGGGAGGTCCCTTCCCCATCTTAAGGTTATTCATCCCTAGTCTACATTTAGGCCAGTTACTGTATCAAAGCATTATAAAGAATTAGAGTAAAGATCTTTCTCATAAGGGATCTGTGACAATAAATGACCCCTTTCTCATAAGAGGGAGTCATAGGCCTCCCTGGGGGACTCAAATTCCTGCCACAATTGGACCGTGGAATTCTGAAAGCGGTGAGGAAGAAACAGAAGCAGCAAGAAACTGGGCTAGGGGGGCGGGGGGAAGGAAGACATACTAATATTTACAAGACAGATAGAAACTGTAAGATCTGTGCCTTGTGATAGAGGGGGTATGTAACATAAAAGAAGTTAGAGGACAGTGTTTTGCCCATTTTGTTTTGTTTACCTGTTTGGCTTGGTTGACTATGCAGAAGTTATGAAGTTATTACTGTTATTTCAAAATAAGAATAGTTGTTCCTTATCCAATGTGGCTTGAGCACATCCAGTTCCTGCATTGCTATTCTGAAGTCAAACAGCTTTTACAGCAGCAACAGGTGAGGGTGCAGAGTAAATGGAAGAGAACTCAAGTGGTGTCAGTAGGCCAGTAATACCAGCAACAGACCTCTCACTCCTACAGAGCAAGAGGTCATAAAGAGGATATGAATTTGCAGTAAGATCAGAATTCCGTTTCCTTTATATTTCCAAATTGCAGTATTTTAAAATGCACATTAACTGACTTGCAAACTATGTTCTCTGAAATTGCAGAAAAAACAGCAGATACTGAAGATGGACCAGGCTCTACTTTGCTGAGGAGCAGTTCATGCCCTCAAAAAGCACAAAATGTTTTTCTTCTCTTGCGCTACTCAGGAAACCAAGAGCACATGAACCAAGAAACTACCTCTTGGGGGTAGTGAACCTATTTTGAACAGGGGCATGAACATAAGAAGTACTAACCATGTCTAAGATTTTAGACGGGGTGGTGGTGATTTGAATTCTACTTTTGGAATGTCAGAACAAGGAGGACAGTTTCAGATAAATATCAACTATTTCCACTAAATCTAGCCTTTTAAAAAAAAAATCTCTTGTCTTGTGATGTTCTTCTGCTCTGGCTACCATTTTGTCGAGCTGTCTGAACACAGTAACTTACTATTCTAGGGTTGATCAGAGTACATCGCCCTACTTTCTGAACCCCATTCTCAGATTTGAGAAAGGGCAGGGAGGAGCAATTTCTTCTCACATTTCTCGGGTGGGTTTGAAGAATTTCTGAAGGAAAACGTGAAGGGTGGGAGATTTTGCAGAGCAAACCTCTGACTGCTACTCCTCTTTCTTTCAGCTTTTTTCCTTTCTTGTTTTTATTTAAACAGTTTCTGCTCTCCCTTGTTTTGGTTTGAAGGACTTTGTTCATTGATATGTGAAGAGGATGTTGTTGTCCAAAACTAACTGGATGATTATTTCAAATACCTAAGGGCTGATTAAGGTTACAAAAGAAACATGTTCTGTATATGCTCAGAAGCACCTTAAGTGGATTCAGTATACTGACAGACTCCCACTCCCTCCCCACTAAACTTCCACTCTTCTGTCTCACACTTCCCTTGGGGTTCTTAGACCTCCCCATTTTAGATTAAAGTCTCTCTTTATAGTTTTTTCTTTGTAGTCTTCTCTCTTTATAGTCTTTTCTTATAAAGAAGAAATGATCAGAGTGCCCTTTCATAACATCTATGCTGAGGATCGTATGAAACTTTTGAGCCTCAGCACTTCTTATATTAGATCCCTTCATATCTAGCATCCCACCCAGAAAAGTAAACCAAGGAAGCTCCCCACTCCTAAAAAGAAAGGCACCCATCTTGCATACAGACACACTATAGAGAACAGAGAAGACATATCCTCCTCTCATCCTGCAAACATGCCCTTCTTCTCTCTAGGGCTCATATCTAATTCTAGATGTTTTGGGCTGAGATAACTGTCTGGATTTGAAGGGAGAGAAGTGAGAAGCAAAGAGTTACAGAACAACTCTGTTGTGCTTTAACATAAAATCTTGATATACGCTGCACAGAAAGAGATGGGATGGGAGGTGAGCATGACCACAGAATAAGGAATAGTTTAAATGACTGCAGTAAAAAACTTCAAAATGTTTTAAAATGTTTGCTTTTTTTTACCTTCCAACAACCCTGTAAAATAGGTCATGCTCATTCCAACGGCTAAAGTTTTCACTAATGAATTTTTCACACAGAACTCTAAAAGCATGCTCTGCATTTGATGTCTATGTAATGCAAACTTATGTAATATGTAATCCCCAAATAATACCTACACACACTAGCTCTTCACAAGAGAAATATCAGGGTTCAGTGAGAAATTATTTAAAACATATGTCCACAAAGAAAGCTTGTTACATCTCTGACAGAGGCAGGGCAGAGTAGTGAATCATCTTACCAATCACTACTATGTAGGGTTGCCACCTATCAATTTTTAACCAGGACGGTTCAGGAATTGAAAGTCTTATGTCTGCTACCTGCATATTCAAAATCTGGCAGGATCTCTTGATCCATTCTTCCTCTGTTTTTACTTAACATGCTTATCTTTGTTCAGGAGTCTATTGTGAAAATGCTGGCGATAGAAAGGAAGAATGCATTGGTTACTTTTGCTGTCATTTGACTCACCTAGGGCACATACTAGTTCACTGTGATCAGAAAGACAGAGCACATGCAGTATGACAGCACAAGGTCTGGCTAAGTCAAGTGATAGTAGAGGAGCAGAAAATAGATTACCCAGGCTTCTTCGGGTATTACTGTGTGCATTTGAGCAGCAGAATGGGATCTTGCACCAACAGAATGAATACGAGCTCAGAAAGAGGCCACCATTTGCAACCGTGCACTCCTTCCAAAATAGGAGCACCTGCACCCAATCTCTGTTTAGCTCATCTGTACCAAAAAGGAAGACAAAGAATATCTAAGATTTGAGTATGGAGCTTTGATCTCACAAGATCAAACTAGTGTAAAGCCCATGCCACCATGAGCGCTAGTAGTCTGAGGGATAAGCATACAGTTCCTTGACTCCTGCTATGTCAGTCCTCAAGAGGTTACTTCAACACAACCAAAGATGTTTAGCCCTCACTTCCTCACACCCATCACTGCTGAATGACACTTGCTTCCTCTCAGAAGTCAAACCCACCTCCTTCCCTCTTCTCCCACATTTTAAAACCCAGCTTTTTCTAGGGTCACTTCTTTTCCTCCTGTTCCACAGCTTCAGATCATTCGTAGCTACCCCTGCCACAAATATGGCCACTTTGAGAGTGGGCTCACCTTTGCAAAACCCAAGGCCTTCCCTCTATCCCCACCTTTCTGTTTTTCTCCCTGCACGCCTGCACAATGCAGAGCTACTTGGGAGCTGTTGTTCCCTGACTGCCTGGCCAGGGCACGAAAACCTACTGTTTGGCTATTAAAGCTTGAGCTTTGATTTTTTTGGAAATTCCAACACTTTCTGCATGTCTACACTGCTCAAGCTGCAGTTTAAAACAAAAACAAGCAAAATCAGTCTGGTTGAACTCGAGCAATAAGCATTATACTATCGTACGTAATCTTATGTAAACCGCCCAGAGAGCTTCGGCTATGGGGCGGTATACAAATGCAATAAATAAATAAATAAACTATTCCTATATAAGATGGATGGATAGAAAGTAGAACAAATATGTTGCAGGTAGTGCTGTATGCTGAATTTGCTTCTGTTAAAAATGTGCTTGATATTCATGTGGCAGATTTATATGAAGATGGGGTGGAGAACTACTCTTGAAAAAAATGTGAAACTGACTTAGTAGAAAAACTTCGGATCTGGAATATACAATTGCCACTAGCAGCAGCAATATAGGTTATGCTTTCTCCATCATGGGCAAAACTTGCACAAATGAATGAAGTTACATTCATATTTATGTATAAAGTGTGCACTTCAATGCCATGCAATTTTGACATGTCTTGGGGTAATTTATATAACAACATAATCAAGGAACCATATTATATGAAATAAAAATTATGGAATGCTATTTAAAAACATATATACCATACCAGTTACCAGGTAAAACATAGGATTCCACCACACTAGTTTTCATTCTTGCAGTTCTAAAACTATAGCTACAATGATATACAAACAAGAGCCTTGCACTCTATAGCGTCTCTAGGTGCACTGATATGCATAAATAGTTGTTGTGAATTGCACAAAATAAAATCAAAAAGTGATCTTCTAAATTTAAGATCTTGCATTTCAATTTTAATGTGATACTGAAATCATTTATATTCCTCAGTTTGTCATAAACACTAATGATACAGTTTCAACTGTTGTTCATTGCCTAACAGTTTTATACTACATCATTGTTTAAATTAGCAGCACTATCTTTAATGATGCTTTCAATTACGTTTCTCTCCATGTTTGCCTGTGTACGTAAATTAATTGTAGGCTAGACACCAAATAAAATATCATGAAATAAACTGTATTTTATTACATCTACAATTATTTCATCTTTATTACCAAAGACCTTCTCACACTTGTATCAATACATTATGACTTACTTCACCAACTGTGATAGGCCACTATTTGTAGCTTGGCAGTGTGTCACTGTGGTAGAACTGCTTGACTATTTTATGTCTCTAGGAAGTTTGTAATGGTCTTCGCTAACTCATAAAATTAAAATCTTCATGGTCTCTTGAAGCAGGGCAGTTGAAAAGGTACTCTATGAGATAAATTATTTGGTAATACTTAAGATTCTTTTCTTAAAGAAATTAAGGGCACAATCCTATGCCTCTTTAGATTGAAAAAAGTCCTACAACTCCCAGTATTTCCCACCCATGCATATCTAAACATGCATAGGATGGCATCATACATTTTTTAATTGATCAAGTTTCATTTGGTAGTCTATATTTCCATTGGGGCATCTAAGTATTTTGAAGCATTTTAGGATAGCAGCCAAACACATCTCTTCATCATAATATATACAACAATCTCAAGTGTCATATCATCGAACCCCAAGGATATTTTTCTGCATATCTAAAGGGTTGCTGTCAATAGCTTGAGTATCATGCCATTTGAGCAATAAAACTATTGTAAAATTTACTCGGCACATTTGCTGCAATATATTCACCTATGTCCAACTCAGCAAAGTAGTAATAGCTCTTGGCAGGATGCACATTTATCTTGGCTGAAAACTTGTCAGTAGCAACATGGTGGGTGTCAATTGGCATGAAGTATGCGATGCAAACACATTTGCCAATTACATGCATTAGGGGCCTCATAATGACTGATGTCACCAGTGCAGTGTACCAATAACTTATCTTAAGGACACTAATTATATTTTCCCCTTTAGATGAATTTATTCTTTGTAAAGTTGCAAATGAAACCTAAAAAGAGTTTCACGTTATACCTCACAAACCCCAGGCTCAGGATAAGGATCAAATGGCAAGTTCAGATAAACAACCAGAATAGACACTAGTATTCTCTAGGTGACCAAGTGAGTGATGTGAGCCATCATTAAGAACTGCCTGGCTTGATTTAACAGGAAGACCAAACATTAATATTAATTTATTAAGGAGTCACCTATTGGGAAGCTCCAATCCTGGGAGAAAAAAGTTTCAATGAGACAAAAGAAAAGGACTAGAAGTGTACATTCAAATCAGAATTTGCGAAAGTGCTTTGACAGATGAATTCCAAGTTCTCTCTAGACATCAGATGTGACTTTTCTGTGCTGGAAACCTATATTCAAGATAGTTTTATAAAATAAAAGCAGTTTTTTTGCCTTAGAGTGTATAACTTATTTTATTTACACAATGACCACAGTGATAGGGACTATCTACATTGGAACTTCTACTAGGATTTTATTGGAAAAACTTCCTCTTCAATTATCAGTGTTATGAAAGCAGATGGATCTGGACCATAACATGGTAGAGAATGCAAATGGGAGTAATGCAGAAAGTAAGGCTGTCACTTGATTAGCCTTAGGTCCAGTCTACAGAGTTACAGAATGGCTGAATTCGGATGACACAATAAGCAACTGGGGAGGGGGGGGAACAATTGTCAGTTGTATTGACTATCGTGTTGTCAGTATGCTGCCATAGTCAACTCAGTGCTGATCCTAATCCACACCACAGTTGATTATTTATTACCATGTTGTGTGGGGAGTACCCCTAGATGAACAACTGTAAAGTTGATTATTACCCCACCATTGACTATCGTGATGTCCGAATTCTGCCAATGAGTTGGAGGAGCCCTGATGTGGTAAAATGAAATGCACCACTTCAAGCTACAGACAGGGAAAACACATTTGTAATGTTGTTGTTGTGTGTGTGTGTGTGTGTGTGTGTTTGAACCTGCTCTACTAGTAGAAACTAGCACAAGGGAGATTCTAGCCTAGCCTGCCACTAATGTACTAGTTGTTAGGATTAAAGTTTGCACATAGATAATTCAATGATTGCATCCTGCACCTTGAAGTAGTACAGGCCATCATCACCACAGGATTCTACCCCATCATTCTTCTATGTATGTTGAACAGATAATTTGTGTTTATCAACTAAGAAAATTTACATTAATTAGTGGAGCTTACACAATTAAGTATAAAAAATTACCTAGCTATAAACTTTTAGCTTTTTGATTGGGATCAGGAACAAGGAATTCTCTTTTTAGATAAAAAATTTGTCACATTTGTATCCTTGATAAGCTAAAGACTAGTACTTCCAGATGGGAGAAAGAACTATAGGATTAATTTATTTGATCAACACATTTGCTTTTCCTATTACTCCTCCATCACGGTTGCAGGAGGGAGTGGAGTAAAACCCAAAGTGCTGATGCTGATCTTTAAACCATCTGCAGCCATATGAGCCTGTTTAAATATTACATTTATCATGAAAGGCCCTCCACCTTCAGAAGTCAGGTATGCAGATCGACCATTTTCAGTTGTGGCACCCTGCACCTGAAATGGCCTTCCCAGAGGGGATTGCCTGCTACAAAGTTTAATATCATTCCTGAATCAGGAAAATAGCTTTTCAGTCTTCCAGGTCCAAATGTTTATCTAATTGGTCTCTGCTGGTTTCATTGTGTGTGTGTGTATGTATCTGTGTATATATAAATATACGTGCATATAAATATATGTGCAGGTTGTTGTTCTGTGACAACTGTCTGAGTTTCTCAAGCTGAAGAATGGCAGTGAAAGGTCAGTCTGCACGAAATGACGTTTCCAAAACTGTTTCCAAAGGCAGCCCCATGTATATGCACTGTAGTAATCCAAATGGGAGGTTACCAGGACATAGTTTACAGAAGCCAGGCTCTGTCCATGTAGGGTCAAAGCTGTAAAAGGCACTCTCCACCAGAGGCCATGTGCCTCTAGTAATCAAGGTGGATCAAAGAGCATCCCAAAGCTTCTGACATGATCTTTTAGGAGAAGTACATTCCACTTCCAAAACATGATGAACACCACTTCCTGGGTAAGATGAGCCAGTCACTCAGACTACTTTGTTTTGTCTTGACTGAGTTTCAGTTTTATTGGCCCTTATTTAGCACCTCCACTATCTCACCCAGACGTGAAGAAAAGTAATAGAGTTGTGTTAACAACATACTGGTGACACTAAATTCATGGATAACCTCATTTATTGGTTTTATGTAGAGATTTTATGGCCCTAAAACATCAATACCACCTGATTGAATACAAATCCTCCACAACTACTGCTGAAAATTGCAGTCAGAGTATTAGCAAGAATATCATGTACTAGTACTTCCCTAGATGGAGAGGCGGGTTAGAAATGAAATAAATAAATAAATAAAATAAAAAATCAAAACCAACTGCCGAGAGGCCCTGGAGACTCAACAGGATTGCACCTAGCCATTTCTTTCATGGAAATGGTCATCATACAGGGAGACCAAAGCCGTTTCAGTGCCAAAACCAGGCCTAAATCATTATTGAAATGGGTCAACGTAATCAGATTTACCCAAGAGTCTATGGAATTGATTGGAAACCATTCACTCAACCATCTTGCCTAAAAAGAAGGCATCAGCCACCTTCCTTTTCTTTTTAATAAGATCTATTGCTCCAGAGAAGACTTTTCAGAAGTGCTGCCTCCTTTAAGTTGTCAAAGAAGATAATAACTTGTAATTTAATAAAAACTACTCGTTATGAGAAAGGAAGGCAACCATTTAAAATTTTCTTTTAAATCCTATATTACTCTAATCCACTGAACTAAAAACAATACCACAGTTTTCAAACTAAGTTACTGTTCCACCAATTAAAATTAGCTACCTCCTCCATTTAATTGTTGCTTGTGTTGATCTGCTGATTAAACTGGTAAAAGTGTGTAGGCCTGAAAACCACGTTCAATAAATTAGTTAACAATAAATTTGTAATAATCAGTATACTGTTTTTTCTCATTATCATAACCTCTGTCTGGCAGAGGTGGGTTTTTTTTGCTTCAGGCATTTTAATTCCTCTAGCAACACTCAATTGACACCATTTGGGCCAAGTGCCAAACATTCAGTAGTCTGTTTGTATTGACATAACCTCATTGAACTCTGCAGCAAAGGATGGGATCTAAACCAAGAGCTGCATTGCAGAAAATAACAAATAACAAAAAATACCTAATGTTCAATTCCTGTGAGATGAATAACATTACTCAAGGTAGTTATATTACCAAGGTTTACTTAATTTAAAAATTACCAGCCTAGAGAATTTTGGCAGTGAGACAGATGCTTTGAATTACTAGCTTTAGGACTTTTAGAGGGTAGTTCATCCTAGAAATTTACCTTCCACTCACAGTTCGACATTACAATATTCAAACAAAGCAAAACTAGCTAACAAGGAGAAAGTGTACAGCTTTAAAGGTCTTGACAGTTAAAACCTTTTTTTGTTATTTCACTGATGTCATAATTGAAGCTGATACTCTGCATTCTCCAATATACATCTCTTCTACACTTGAATGTACCCTTTTCATTCCCAGTTAACCATTCCCTATATACATGTACTTCTACTCAGAGCTGAGCCCTCTATGTCTTTTTCTCCCGTGTGTGTCATTTTGCCTCTAGAAAATCTTTAGTATTTTCCCCTTGCTCTTTTTTCTATTAAAAATTGTATTTTTAAAATATTGCCAAGGTTAAACAGAGAACAAGCTGATATGAAAGGTAACATCCTATAAAGCTTCTTTAGGCATGCCCAAAGGCTTTTGTGTGTCTACTGGGATCTTTGATTGGTTTCCTTGGAACACCAGGTGCCCATGTCGTACCAAGCACTGCTTCTGAAACCAAGTTGGTTTTTTTTAAAGTTAGCTATCTGGCTGCTGTTTGATATAAAAGTCCAGATACCCAACTGAAACTCTAGAAACAGCTTCACCGTTTTCTGGATTGCGGATCCAAGACAACTAGAGCTTTAAACCAAGCTTAGTTTACAGTATAATCTATGAGCCTGTTCAGGCGATATGCTAAGCCACAGTGGTTAAGCATTTTGAGATAAACATTATTGCTTAGCATGTCATGTGAACCTTAAATTAGCATGTTGCATGAACCACTCCTAACCATGGTGGCTACATAACCATGGTTTAAACACACTAACCATGTGCTGCAAAATGGATAGTGACCTAACTGTAGTTTAGTGTGTTGTCTGAACAGGCCCTATAACATTTCCCCTACCACCAAGTGACAAGTGCCCATAAGAAAAGCCATGCTGGAACAGACCAAGGGTCCATCTAGTCCAGCATTCTATTCACGTAGTAGCCAACCAGCTGCCCACAGGAAATCCACAAGCAGGACATGGGTGCAACAGCTCCTGAACTATAGACTATAGATCTGGCTTAGGAAGTTAACATGTCATACAGAGTCAGACTGTTGGTCCATTTAGCTCAATATCATCTCTATTGAATGGCATCAACTCTTCCAGCATTTCAGACCGAAAACTTTCCCAGACGTACCTGGATACACTGAACCTGGTACCCTCTTTATGAAAAGCATGTATTCTATCCTGGGCTATTGCCCTTCCCAAAGAACAGCTTAACTTTCTAGGATGTACCCAAAGTGACTTCTGTGGACAATTCCACACACACACACACACACACACACACACACACACCACACATAGCAAGTGCACTTTGAAATTGAAGGATTTTTCAAGTGCAGTTTAAAATATTGGGCTGGGACAAGTCTTTTGGCACGAATGAAGAAATCTTTGGATACTGCCTTGATATATAATGGACTGCCATGTAAATATCAACATGAAATATCTGGAGTGAATTAGACATTTATAGTTTCTGTATTATACCAATGGCCAAAACATTCAGATAGCCATTCCAAACAATCACTTCTAGGTAGAGAAATCCAAGGAAGGTTTGATCTGATAGACACCTGTACAATTTTAAATGGTAAGGATGCCTAAGAGCAGGATCTAACATGACAATCACAGCAAGTCAGCAAGTTGATATAGGAGAAGGTGAAAATCCAAGTTACCCATGTCCCAGAAGTATTTAGAGCTGTACAGGTTGATACAAGACTGATACTCCAAACAGCACCTAGAGAGACACTGGAAGCCATAACACTGCAATACCTCAGTTCATAGAATCATAGAATAGTAGAGTTGGAAGGGGTCCATAAGGCCGAGTCCAAACCCCTGCTCAATGCAGGAATCCACCTTAAAGCATACCTGACAGATGGTTGTCCAGCTGCCTCTTAAATGCCTCTAGTGTGAGAGAGTCCACAACCTCCTAGGTAATTGGTTCCATTGTCATATTGCTCTAACAGTCAGGAAGTTTTTCCTGATGTCCAGCCGGAATCTGGCTTCCTGTAACTGGAGTCCATTATTCCATGTCCTGCACTCTGAGAAGAGATCCTGGCCCTCCTCCGTGTGACAACCTTTCAAGTATTTGAAGAGTGCTATCATGTCTCCCCTCAGTCTTCTCTTCTCCAGGCTAAACGTGCCCAGTTCTTTCAGTCTCCCCTCATAGGGCTTTGGGTGCCTCTTCACGAGAGGTTTAATGCTCTTTGAAGTCTCATTAAAAAATTTACCTCCACACCAGCAGAGCGCAAATGAGGCACAGAGGCGCGTTATCTCTCCGATTATGCACATTATCGAATGCGCGTTAAATCGTGAGTTTTATTTTGCTCCGTCCGTTAAAGCGCATTTTGACTGTGTGAATATGCGCTTATGCGCATTAACTACTTGTAAACCGCATTTTGTATATCCGTTAATGCACTTTGCCACCTCTCGCCGCCTCTCGTGCAGAGGGATTAGGTGTAAACGCGCTTCTGCGATTATGCGCATAATCGGCTAACCAGGCACAAAAGCGAATCCTTGTAGAGGGGACCTTTGTTTCCAGACATCTGATCATCCTTGTTGCCCTCCTCTGAACACGCTCCAGCTTGTCTGCATCCCTCTTGAAGTGTGGTGCCCAGAACGCGACACAATACTCAAGATGGGGCCTAACCAGTGCCGAAAAGAGGGGAACCAGTACCTCACACGATTTGGAAACTATACTTCTATTAATGCAGCCCAAAATAGCATTTGCTTTTTTTGCAGCCACATCACACTGTTGGCTCATATTGAGCTTGTGATCTACAACAATTCCAAGATCCTTCTTGCTTGTAGTATTGCTGAGCCAAGTATCCCCCATCTTGTAACTATGCATTTGGTTTCTTTTCCTAGGTGTAGAACTTGGCATTTATCCCTATTAAATTTCATTCTGTTGTTTTCAGCCCAGCACTCCAGCCTATCAAGGTCACTTTGAAGTTTGTTTCTGTCTTCCAGGGTAATAGCAATCCCACCCAATTTTGTGTCATCTGCAAATTTGATAAGCATTCCCTGCACCTCCTTGTCCAAATCATTAAAATATTGTCGAGCCCTGAGCCCTGTGATATCCTGCTCGTTACCTCCTCCCGATGTGAGAAGGTACCTTCGATAAGCACTCTTTGAGTCCGATTCTGTAGCCAACTGTGGATTGACCTAATAGCTGTTCCATCTAGCCCACTTTTCACTAGGTTCTTAATCAGAATGTCATGGGACACTTTGTCATAAGCTTTGCTGAAGTCAAGATATACTGTGTCCACAGCATTCCCACAGTCCACAAGGGAGGTTACCCGATCAAAAAATGAGATCAGATTAGTCTGACAGGATTTGTTCTTGACAAATCCATGCTGGCTTCTAGTAACAACCTGGATGCTTTATTCTAAAACTGCAGTTTTTGAAAGTGTATAAACGGCAGCTCCAGATAAAGTGTACTGCAGTATTTAGCATGTGCAAGCCAAAAGCACAGATAAATGTGGAAAGCTTTCCTTGTCTAAAGGGAATATGCCTAACATACTAAAATTTGTGAAAGGTACCTCAGGCCATGGATACCAAAATTCTCATCCGTTCACATCTTACAAATTAACAAAAAGCAAAATGTACTCTTCTATAATATAGCCAGTTAATTTTTCCAGTACCAATAATGTTTTCCAGTCAGAGCACTTAATGCAAATATTTCTTCTGTCAAGTAGCATTAACTCCTGCACTGGATATGAAAAAAAACCTTAATGGATGGAGTGGGGGTGAGTAAATAGATTATCCAGAGAAATTAAAAAACAAACATATGTAAGTAACACACGCGAACACACAGATACACATCCATACACATATGGATCTTTGTTTTAAGCTCAGACTTCTCATCTTAAAAACTTAAGAGATATAAACATTGCTAGAGGCTCTGAGGTAAAGGGCTGCGGCAGTACTGCAACACTAAAATACACCTTTCTACTCAATAAGATCCACTGGAGTTAACAAGGCTTACTTATGTTTTATGGGTTTAAATTTTGTATATTGAATTTTTAATGTTCAATCTTTTAATTTTTGTAAACAGCCCAGAGAGCTTCGGCTATGGGGCGGTATATAAATGTAATAATAATAATAATAATAATAATAATAATAATAATATATGATTGCAGTCTATGCCAACATAGTGGGGAATAAGTACCACTGAAGTCAATGTATCTTACATCTGAGTAAACATGCACAGATTTATACCGTTAAAACAGTCAGTGCTTTATCTCAATATGCCTCCAGACTTTATAAGCTATACATACGGAAATGAAAATTGAAATATTAGAACTAGCTTAGGGAAAGTAGTATGGGCACCAACAATCCTGAATGCAAAATATATTGTACACCTTGATTTAAATATCACATTTGTATCTTTGCACCACCTTTTCCCCAAGAAATACAAATCTATTGTTAAATTGCTAGGTGGTATTTAATACCAGCAATGTTTAATAACATATTTTCCATCACTTTCAATACTGGAAATGTAAAGCACCCAGTCAAATTTTATTTATCATATGTGGGGGGAGGGGGTGTTGCCAATTCACACAAACTTATTGGTGCAGAAATGGATAAGCTAACTATGTTCATAGGATGGAAAGATCTTGTCGGATTGCTAATGTATGAGATTTTGCCTTGTAGGAAGCATGCTAAAATTGCATCCAGAAAAACTATATTTCAGTCCTCATTCAATGTGTTCACTAATATGCAACAATGCACACCTTGTACTGAAATCTGAACACTTCAAAATCAGAAGGACTTTAATGGAAGAGAGTTAAGGACATTCATAACTCTCCAATCCAGATTAAAGGGCTTTTTAATCTCAAGAATGCTTAACAAGCTTTGAATGCAACATCCTAAATTATATCTAGGGATGGATAGATCCGTTTACTTCCAGTCCATGTAATTTCCCCCATTTTTCTGTATTAATCTGGGGATATTGTTTTTAAAACACAGTTTATGGGTGTTCGTGTATATATGAATATATGTTTAAATATGTATTTGAACAAATTTTAACAAAGACACATTTCTAAATGCATTTTACTCTAATGTTACTGTGTTTTACATTTTTGAGCCAAGAACTGCATTGCAAAATCCAGATTAGTGCAAAATCTGAATAATAACTGTGATCCGTTAAACACAATAGTCCAGGATGTGCAGATCAAGTCAGTTTGTATTGGTATTTATGAAAAACAAATTCCTCAAGCACTGCTGTTATCCTAGGTAACAGAAAATTTAATCCCATACATTTTGCTCATCAGTAGTATGAGCCACACCTTGAAGAGAGAATCAAAGATGGTAGATGAATATTCTTACTTCTTAGAGACTAATGTAAGATGTCAAGAAAAAAAGGGGAATTCAGAAAATCCATCTGTATATATAATATGGGTTTGTGTGCAGCCAGGTATAGGTAGTTTACTTTCCACCACCAGCAGCCCTTTGTATCTCATAGTGTATCCTGACCTTTGAGGGAGATTGGAGAGCCGCCGCCTTTGAAAAGTCATCGTATGCTGCCTTTACATCATTCCTACCTCCACTTCGTGATGACATTTACTTAAGCATGAGTGCTTGAAAGTAAGAGCTGAGCCAAAATTTCTCAGATATTTTCTAACGTTTTTCTTTTTCTCCCTTCCCCCACCCCCAGAAAAAGGAGATGACTTTGCAGAATTTTGTCCAGGTATTCTTCACAATTGTTTTGTGGTGGCCACTATTTTCTCCCATAATGTCTCAGAAGGGTCCCCTGGGGCATCGTGGAGGATGCAAAAAGATAGCCAGGCTGCTAACATAGTGGTTGCTGCAGTTTAGGATAAAGAGAAAGTAGCTGTGTTACTAATGGTGAGCCCCATCCCTGAGGAACTACTAGAGAATTCATCCTGCCCTAGACAAATTTGGTGAAATTCCTCCTCCAATTACTCTGCTCACAAATAAGGTGAAGAACTTCGAGAGACCATTTAAAACAATGGTAACTCCTTACAAGTGTATATCACATTTTAGATTAGAGTGAAAGTTATTAAAATAATGAGCACGTCCTCTAAGATATACAAATCAGGACCAAGCGTTCAGTTCAAAATATATATCATATTTCAAGATACCATAGTCAAGGCTAAACTTATCACATTATAAGGAAAGCTTGAAGCTTGTTTTGTTTTTTGAACATGCACCTCAGAAAAATGTCACTAAATTTGCATGGTAGCTCATGGAGCTGAGCTACAGTAATTCACTGAGGCAGACAACTGCCCTTCCTCAGGCTACATTATTTGAATCTAGATTCCTAATTGCCTTATATTTCATAACACATTCTATCTGTTTTTCTTCTCTAGAATATATCCCCAGGCCTTGATATAAATCTAAAAGGTTTCACACCTTTCCATCCTAATCATTTGGTCAATATTAACATCAGTGAGGGTCTAAAACTAACTTTTTTGGTGCCTACGCCCTCCACCAGTAGGTCTCAAGACTGGCTTTTGCAAGTGGTCATCAATTGCATTTTTTCATGGCCTGTTTATTATAAAAATTTAGCCCTAGGGCTTCAGTACAGTTAAACAAGCATGCTAGGTTTTAACAAGACACCACAAAGCAGAGAAAATCCACTTAATTTTCTCTTGAGGATGCATAGAGGTGTTTTTGTTTTTGTTTTTAAATCTTGCTTCCCAGAATGCAGAATGAAGAGCTGGCTAGTAGGTCAAATCAAGAAACAAGTGAGCTAGAACAAGATCTGGTTGAAAAGCAAGCAAAGTTCCATCTTTAATGATGAAATGAGTTAAAGGGGAAGAGATGAGAGATTAAAGGAATGGGAGGTAGTTTAGTCTTACTTGAGTGAGACACATGTCTCTGTATACATCTGAAACCTACTTTTCTGTTCTCGCAGAATAATTTTTTCTTGAACATGAATTTCCAAGCGATGTGTGTGTGTGTGTGTGTGTGTGTGTGAGAGAGAGAGAGAGAGAGATTGAGAGAGAGACTTAATTCAAGTGCTAGGGGAACTGTTTCCATTCTGCAGCCCTGACTATTAGTCCTGTAGTGCTGGCCCAGGAACTAACACATTTAGAAAATATACAAGAGCTCACAATTTGTAAACTGAATTTAGGCTACTGGTATTGAGGAGGAAGCAACATAAATAAGGTCAGAACCATTCCAGAGGAAATTAAATTGCTTAGAATAAAAGTCAAAAGAAAATTATGCTTTAACTATTGGAAGGAGGGATAGGTGGGGAGCAAGGCAATTGTGAGCCTAAGAAGGCTGCACAGCAGTGCTTCCAACATATGAAGAGAGACAGAAAAAAGGGAATAATGGAAGTTGGAAAACTGGCAGGAGAGAGTTAGTTATATCTTTCCTTCCTTTCTGGTCTTTTACATCAGGGGGAGAGGGGCAGAGTTGCAGAAGCAGTTGAAAGTGGCATTCCCAGGGCAAAGGCACAGCTTTGACTGGCACAAAAACCAGAGTCATCAAGCGCGGATGAGGCAGGCTGTCTACCAAACGCCTCTTGGAACTGATAAAAAAGACCAGAAAAAAGGAGGCCAAGTAGACTCTTAGTGAATTTTACAGCAAGGGAAAAATAATGGACAATATAAAGGGGTCAGCAGGAACGTTCCCTAACACACAACACACAAGTATTGCGAAGAACAGAAGAGTCTGGATTATTATTATTTTTTAAATCATGATGATTCCCAGGTGCAAAAAAAAGGGGAAATGACTGCATGCCATTCTAGATAATGGGAGATATTTGGCTTTTTGTGTTTGTCAGTATAAACTGAAAGGTCACACAAGAATTCAAGGCTCTGAAAAGCCAATTAATGAATTGCAGTGCCTTGACTGAATTCGGAAGCAGAGGTGATTTGACTTTGCACTTCCAAGAATGCCCATGCTAGCGTAAAGAGAACTGGGCACTCTCTTCCATTCCAGTAGAGAATATCAGCAAATGCATTCTATTCTAATTTGTAAGACCTCGCCAGCTAATATTTCCAGAGAACAAGGAAATAGACATTGATAGAATGGATGGGCATTTTGCTAGGATAATAAATAATGGTTTAGGAGAGGGCCAAAAAGTCTGAATTATGGAGGAAAGGAACAATGGGTTAGGAAACATAGGAAACTTTGGTGGAGGTTAGGAGAGATTAATTTTAACCAGATGGCAGCTTTTAAAGACAAATTTATACACCCAAACGTGTGTTGAGTTAAGGTGGCTGATAAACAAGAACAGGACAGAAGCAAGAGGTCTTAGCTGAATCTGGGCTCAGCTAATTATAAAAACTATTTTTTCTACCTCTATAGTGCACATAAATACTCAAGCTCAAGATTGCCATCTGTTACATTAAAAGGGAGCGGGAGAACACAAAGTTTAACCTCAATTAAGTTTGTAAAACCCTTGCAAACTAGAAGATAAATAGTTGCAGTTTAGCAGTAGTAAAAGACACACACAAACCAATATTTTTAGTCATGGTGAATTTAAGGTCCCCAGAAACAGATGTCAATGAAGTCTTTGAGATCCTTCAGCTGCAGCCGTACCAGATGTAATTGGTACGGCTTTGATTAATGAAATCTAAAAATAAAATAAAAAACATACCTGATTTAGGTGGCGGTAAGAAGAAGGCTGGGTCCTAGAAAACTAGTTGGAAGCACTCTATAGGAGAGAAGCACTCTGCACAAACTTGTCCTTGGGTACATTGCTTGCAAGCAAAGTATAGCAATGGTTCATGCATTTCATAGGGCTGTCATCAGCTTATTTTTGCACTCACAGAACTGATCCATTTGACACCCAGGCAAATAAATCTGCATGATCTCATATATTCTGAATGTTTTTCAGAAATACCATGAGAACATGAATGAGATACGGAAGAATGAGTACTATTTTTTGGATGGCAGTTAGGGTATAAATTAAATAAATAAACCACTGGCTCATGGATTTCGTTATTCATGCGTATGGGTAACTTCTGCAAATGCAAGGGATTCCCAAAGTAGCAGGTGCATTTGTTATCAGTCAAATAGAAACGATATTACTTTCCTCCAAATAATTGTGTGGTTTTGTTGCCAAAACCCTTTTAATGTTATGTGAAACAAAAAAAAAATAACAACAATCAAATGTCAAGACTATTATTCTTGTTTTGTGCTCTAAATAAAGAACACCATTTTCTTTTTGTGCTCTGTGTGACCACTCCCATTTGGCTATGTTGAAATGGCACCTAGTGATTGATCCACCTTTGTCTCCACCTTTGTCTGTGAGTCTTGTTATCTTGAGATATTTCCAGCCTTCAAGAGTAAGACTCTGTTACCAGGGACTGAATGGCCTCAGCTGCATTCCTATGGAAACTTACCCTACTCCCTTACAGGGTTTGGGAAGCTGTGGCAGTCGACTTGTGATTGGCCCCTTTAAATCTTCTTTTGAGTTGTCAGGAGTCTGAGCATAGAAGAGACAGGCTTGGAATTGCCCATTTGTCTTCAGCTACCTGTTCTAACTTGCTTTTGGGCTGGTGGGCCCTGTTGTATTGGAAGACCAGACTCAGCTAACGTACAGGATACCTAAGGATAGGTTTAGTTATTTTTTGCCTGCAGCATTGTTCCAAAGGTGTTCTGATTCTTATCTACTTTTTCATCCCTTTCAATTTCCCCTATATAAATAAGCTTCATCTCTAGCTATAGAGCTGTGTGTGCTCAGTACTAAATTCAGAGCCTTGGCTAGTTTTACCGTAAATTTTTCAGGCTCAGGGGCTTTAAACAGAGGGTGCCAGGTTGGGCCCTTATTTCTGCACCAGAAGCATGCCCTGAAAGATCTGAGACTCCCCTGGCTCAGGCTGACATGGTCGTACAGGGATGGTGACAGTTTGAGTAATTGTTTGTCCCTGGCTACACCCTGCAGGGAATTTGGACAATCCCTCTCTCCCTTCAGTCCTTGCTTATTTAGAATGCTTTATTTTGTAAGCTGCAGCCTTTGTCCAATTTTGTTTAATAAAGGATGTAAGTTAAAAAGTAGATTTATTTATGGAAACCTCCATTAGATGTTCCATTGTTATGGTATGTTTTACATTTATGTTTTACATTTAAATTGCTGTCTATAAAAACAGGAAACATTGATCATTTAAAATATGCAATATACCCATCATCAAAGAATGCTGCACAATTAATAGCTATCAGACCAGTATAAGGTGCCAGTTGCGGGTGGGGTCAGTTGCAAGGCGTGGAGGATGGTCATTGGCCATCTCAGTTTGGCGCCACTGGGTATGGGATGGGGCACAGCTATATAAATGCTGCGCCTCCCTCCAAAAGCCCTCTTCGTTTTCTCGGCTCCCTCCCTTGTAGGCAGTGTGGGTTCGCTGGTTGTCCGTTTGGAGGCCGAGTAGGAATTTTTTGTTCATAATCTAACTTGGTTATGAGTTTTTTCGCCTACTCCACACTGTGAGACAGGTTGGGTGTAATAATTAGGTTAATTTGATAATTGGTCACATTTGATGGCAGTTAGGTGCGGGCATCTTGAGTGGGGGGAATATTGGTGAGCATTCTCAAGCACCTTTGGGGGTGATAGGTAGTGCTTGAAACCTATGGCAGGGAGTCTTGCAGCACTAGCCATCGGGTTAAAGGTTTAGCTATGAGACCAATCCTCCTCACCTCCTCGGAGCCGTGCGGCACGGGGACGGTGACACCGGAAGGTCTCCCTACCCCAAGTGGGGAACCCATGGAGTGGCGAGCTGTATGGTGCCACTTTCGGGGCTAAAAATGGGTTGCCCACTCCTAGAAATGGCCTGAAATGAGCCATGTGAGAGATGCCAGCATAAGAATTTTTCCCCGCTTGCAGATATTTAATAAATGTGGCCCATGTTTAAAATCCATATACTTGTGTCGACTAGTTATTTCTCATCTCCATTCCGCAACAAGGATTTCACTCCAATAGGGTTGAGAGAACTCCTTCCTCTTTGATGTGATAAATATGTGAATGAACTGTACAAATTATTGCTTTAACCGGTACTCATAAGGTTCTCCTATAGCTCTCCTAAAGGAAAGTTACATGCAATTTTTGCAAGAGAAATAGGATGAAGTTTGGATAAGGGATAAAGAGAATACAAATGTACTACAGCAGCAAGAGTTGGCAAGACAGATTGATGTGTCTGTCTGAATTCATGGAAGTGAATGCATGAAAAATAACTCCAGCTCTCCAGACTGGCATTATATAATGAACAGGCAATTGTATTTCTTTTAATTTGCCCTAATGTTGTTGCCATTAATTTGAATGAGCCATTGCACTAATGCTGACAGAATTTTAGAAATGAAGCCACAAAGAGATTTATTCAGCATTTAATCTCCCCTCCCTGATAAACTCCAATCAAGTCAGTTCCAAGAGGCAGCTCTACCTTGTCTCTTTCAATAGAAACCACTTATTTTCATATTTGCTACATATTGCAAAAACAATTGGGGGGCAGGGGTAGTGGAGACAAATGAACCAGACCATGTGTGTTGAAGATATGATTGAATTAAAACTTATTTAACACGTTACAAAAATACAATAGCCATTCCATGTTATTTAGTGGGAGCTCCCTTTGCCAACAGCAACATTCAGGGGAGGCGATCATTAAAACCAAGTCATTCTTGTAATATTTACCTGTCTGTTTTGTCATTTTTCTTATTCTATACACAGTATTTCACAATTTCAAAAGCTTTTTACCCAGCAGTGATTCTCAGGACATCATTTCCGAATAACTATATCAGTGGCCTTATCAAAACCAGTAAGCTGTCCTTGCTATACTAGATTGCAGTTTTCATATGAAGTTCCTAACGATTGTTCATGCACTAGTTATATAGAGTGCCTGCACCAGCAAAGGATATTAACATACCTGCTTCAGTACTTAACACACATATGATGAGGTTCAAAGAGAAACGAATGTGCTAAATCCTGAATCATAAGGAGCCAAGCAAGTTAATTTTATTCTTCTGGAACATACATATTCATGCTGTTTAGGATAGATATCCCAAATGAATTAAGTAGGACATGAATTCCATAAAATTGCACAAGTTTTTACTTAACAAGTAGCCTTCCTCTTTTTTTTTTTTACACTTTAATTTTTATCCTTAGCGTTTCTTTACCATCTGCACCTCTAGCAGAGTATTTCAAATAGCTTCCAGGACTACTGTCTTAGTATAACCTTTTTTTTTTACTTTGCCCTTTTGCCTGCTGTTAAACTATTTCACTAATAAAAAAGTCTGCCCTTTCTAAAAGTTCACTTATACTTTATACCACCTGAAGACACCTATTCCTATTTTACTACATGTAGCTGTAATGGACTTTCCATTTTCTACCAATATACCTCATACTAATTTCTAAATGGAGATGTCACCTGATTTCCCCTTCCCTCTTGGATTCAAAACCCATCAACTGTTTGACGTGAAGGCACAATTAATTTATTGTTATCTTCCATGGCGTTGTGATTATTTATAAAAAGGTTATTTAAAGCAACAACTTCTGTATAACTGTGTTATTTACTTCTTAATACAATGTAATGTAACAGGGAGTTACCATAATTAGTCAATAAAGGATTCACTTTCTTTCCATGAAACTGACCTACCAGGCACAAAAAGAACAATCGTGAAATAAAAGAATGCAGAAATAGACCATTGGTCCATTGGCAGTAATGGACTGGATGAGGACAAACAAATTGAAGCTTAATCCAGACAAGTCAGAGGTGCTCATGGTCAGTCGAAAGGCAGATCAGGGAATATGGATTCAGCTTGTGATGGATGGGATTACACTCCCCTGAAGATACAGGTTCACAGCTTGGGTGTACTCTTGGATGCAGCCCTGAGCCTGGATGTCAGGTTGCAGCAGTGGCCAGGAGTGCAGTTAAAACTTGTGTGCCAGCTGCGCCCATTCCTAGAGACGTCTGACCTGGTCACAATGACACATGCCTTAGTTACATCCTGTTTGGATTACTGTAACACATTCTACGTGGGGCTGTTTTGAAGAGTGTTCGGAAACTTCAGCTGGTTCAAAGAGCTGAGCCAGATTGTTGACCGGAGCTGGTTGCAGGGAGCATCCAACTCCCCTGTTAAAACAGCTTCACTGACTTCCAGTCTGTTTCCGGGCACAATTCAAAGTGCCGGTTATGATCTATGAAGCCCTATACAGCTCAGGTCCAGGTTATCTGAAAGACCGTATTCTCCCTTACTAGCCTCCCTGATCTTCAGGGGAGGCCCTTCTCTCGGTCCCAACACTATCACAGGCACACCTGGTAGGAATGTGGGAGAGGGCCTTCTCGGTGGCTGCTCCAGGGCTCTGGACCTCCCTTCCTAGGGAAGTTAGACTGGCTCCCTCCCTGGTGTGCTTCCAGAGGCAGGCTAAACCTTTTTCATTCCGGCTGGCCTTTGGGGAATAGTCTGGACCTCTGCTTATGTGTTGTTTATATATTGAATTTTTAAAAATATATATTCGTATTTTAAATGTTTTAATATTGTAGAATGTTTATTTTTTTTACATTTTTGTATATCTATCTGTTTTAACTGTACATATTTTAATTTGTGAAGCCGCCTTGAGTCCCAGTGTTGGGAAAAAGGTGGGATATTATTATTATTATTATTATTATTATTATTATTATTGATAAGTATTTCTGGTAAGTGACCTGGTTTGCATGATCGAACTTGGGACCTTCCCCAATGAGGTTTTTAAATAAGTTTTACTGTTAAAAAAGTAGGTGCCCTTAGCCACCTCACCTCATCGGTTAATTAAGCTATATAGAAGCCTCTTTCTGTCTCTAAGGGCCATGGAATGTGGGCTGTGTAAAGTAAGAGGGAGGAAAGAGAAAAATGCCAGTTTGAAAGGTAAGATGGATGGTGACAGAAAAGAGGCAGTGGGAGCGAAGGAGAAGCACTAAGAAGGAAATTCAGAGAAACCAGCTGCATGGTGAAGAAGAGAAACAGGTAAGGCAGCCTTCAGCTAGAAGTAGATCGAGAGCCTCCACAATAGAGGCTGGCAACAAAAGCCCAAAGGAACAGGGACAAGCAACTGTTGTTGGTTTACCAACAGTAACACTGATCTGTGGCTTAAAGTCAGGGTTGTTCATATTTGGTTTATAGTTCTATTAGTCATTTCCTTAATATTGTTATTTACCAAATATTCTAAAATTAAGTAAATACTGTTAAACATTTGTTTGTCTATGTAGTGATCGCAACTGGCTCCTCCTCATCCTAGTTAATAGATAACTGAAACATTACAATCACAGATCCCTCCACCAAATCCCAAATTCCTCTGAAGTGATACTCCTCCCCCAACCCTCCATTTCCAACCACCATTCTTCTTTTCCTTCCCCCCCCCTCATCCTACCCTGGTCTTTCTTTTCTTTATTCCATCCACTGCAAGTCTTTGAATTTTCAAGAACATTTATTTTTCCCCTTCTCTTCATCCAACATTTTGGTAACAGTGGGTTCACATGGTTGCAGAGGAATGAATCTGGAGCTATTTTATTTGTCACTTGCCACAATCCAGCACTAGAATGATAAGCTTTAATTTAAAAAAGGAGTTGTCAGGGGAAGGGTGCTAAGTAGCGCTCACTTATACAAACCTAGATCTATCTACTCAGAAGTAGGTCCCATTAAGTTCAATGATGCTTACTTCCTGGAAAGTTATTTTTTGCAGCCTGATCCTCTGTACATGCATATGCCAGGGTGGATAACAAGAAGCCCATGGGCCACATGCAGTCCCCGCTACCCACAAAATAAAGAGAAAGAAAGTGTATATATACAACACATGGAGTGGCTATTTTGAAGTTTTTTTGACCCACCAAAAGGGTAAAAAAAAAACTCTAAAAAGGGCAAATTTTAATCCTTTTGGTGTTCTGTAACAGCTTTAGAGTCCATCTAGAGGTGTGGCCCATGGAGGAGGGTGTACAGGAAATGAAAATGGTCCCTGGTACTCCCAAAGTTGACCATCTCTAATATATAAATATACATACACATGTGTATATGAACACAGATGCTAATTTATGTCATAGGCCTGTGCCCTGGTTCTTTCAAGAACCCAGCAAAATACCTAACCATGAGACTCAAAAAGTGTTAACTTTATATTTCAGACCATAAAATTTACCCTTTTGAAACTGTTGCATTCTCTTGTCTGTCAAATCACAACAACTCTAAGCACCTACCCATGTTAAAATGTCCATCTCTCAAATACAGTGCTGCTCACAATTTTAAAGGAAAGAGGAGAATGTTTAGGTATCCCCAAGACAGAGGAATTCCCAAAATAAATAATTTAACTATGGCCAAAGAAGTTTACAAGCACCATTCTCATTAAAACATTTTGTTTCCAACACAATTTAAATGCACACAAGGCAAATCATCATCATCATCTTTTGGACCCAAAGATAATATTTTGGTCTGACAGTCTGACTGTTCTAGCATTGTACAGATTATCTCTCAAGGAGCATTCTAACAATTGAGCATTTTTAAAAAGCAACAACAATATTAATTTATTTATTACTATTTTCTTTATTTATTGCATTTTTATACCGCGCAATTCCTGAGTGGTTCACAAAAATTAAAACCATAACAATTATTCAAAATATAAAACAACAGTATAAAAATATAGTATATAAGACACAAGCAGGATAAAATCAAGCAGCAATATAGATTTAAAATACAAAGTTAAAACAGAAAAGTTAAAAATTAGACTAATAAGCTGTTAAAATACTGAGAAAATAAAAAGGTCTTCACCTGGCGTCTACAGGAGTATAATATAGGTGCCAGGCGAACCTCTCTAGGGAGCTCATTCCACAGCTGGGGTGCCACAGCAGAGAATGCCCTCCTCCTGGTAACCACCTGCTTATCCAATTGCCTTACACAACAATGCCAGAAAAAAAAGTTTCCACAATTGTTCAGCTTCAGTTAGCTGACATACTGATACTGTTCAGACAACATGCTACACCACAGTGGTTAAGCATTGTGAGATAAAAATTATGGCTTAGCATGTTGTGTGAACCATGACTTAGCATGTCATGTGGACCATTTCTAACTATGGTGGCTACATATCGCAGTTTAAATATGTCACTAATCACTTGCTGAAAAATGGTTAACCGCCTAACCATGGCTCAGCATGTTGTCTAACAGGCCCTCTATAGCATCTATTGGTAACCTATAGTCTTTACTTTTTTGTTTGGATGCTAAAGTCATAAGCATTCTTGAAGACATATACAATGCAAACTTGCTACCAAAGAACTCCTAAAGGATTTGTCAGGAAAACCAAGAACTTTATCTTGTCACCTCTAGTTCCCTCAGTTCTTCAGACACAGGTGTACTGAGACAGACAAAGAGAATTCATCCAGCTTTTCTTCAATCTCACTATTGTCCTTTAGCACAATTTTCACCCCCTTGTTATCCGACAGTCCATCTACTTCTCTTCCTGCTTTTAAAAGTTTTAGCAATATTCAAGAATAAAGGCAAATAGAGACCTTTAGATTTAGGAGCCAGAAGATCATTTCTGATTTTTTTGCAAGAGTGCTCTCAATAGAATGGAAAGGACATGAACCAGATTGAAGGGGTCGGTCATGGGAGCACTTAAAGGAGAGAAATTTAAGACAGCGGATTTAGTGGGTAAGACACATTCAAGTAACTTTGAGACAATGGGAATGAAAGATATTGGAAGATAGAAGGGATGGAGAGGTCAAGTGAGATTTTAAAGAAGGGAGTAAAAATGGCATTTTTGAAGGCTGTAGGCAAGGAAAAAGTGAAATTGTGGTAGAAGTGTTAAAAAGAAGTGGGGAATGAATGAGCAGGTAAGAGATGTTATCAATGGCATCAAAGTTGAAGGCAGAAGAGAAAATTAGATGTTATATGATCTGGGGAAAGTAGTGTCAGGAAGCAAGGGCAAAAGTCAAAGCAAACTTGAATCCAATTTGGGTCTTTAAATAATTAGGAAGACAGTGGCCAAAATACTAAGGAAGTAAATATGGTAAGAAAGATTTAGGGGGTAATGTATGTAGAAATGCTATAATGTAGTGCTTAGCCAGAGCTAGAAACAGAGAAATGTATAAGTACAGACTAGTTGTCAAGTCAGCCCCCATCCAGGCAAAGTTAGCTGTGATGAGATAAATGGAATTTAGGCATGTATAAGTTTGGATCAGTACCTATATAACACAGACACACACACACACCAATTTAGCCTAATTTAACTTGTTCGCCCAACATCACACTGATTTTAAAAAAGGGATCCAGGATGGATCAGGAAATTATATTCCGGTTAGCTTAACATCTGTCCAGGTAAATTGGTTGAAAGCATTATTAAAGACAAAATTAGTAAGCATAAGGAGGATAAGTCTTTCTGAAAAAGAATCAACACAGCTTCTACAAAGTTAAGTCCTGTCTCACTAATCTTTTAGAGTTCTTTGAGAACGTTAATAAACACGTAGAGAGGGGTGATCCGGTGGACTACCAAAGGGTTCTGATAAAGTCCCTCACCAAAAATTCCTCAGCAAACTTAGCAGTCATGGAATGAGAGGAGAGGTCCTCTTACGGATCAGTAACTTGTTAAAGAATAGAAAGCAGAGAGTGGGAATAAATGGTAAATTATCCTGATAGAGGGAAGTAACTAGTGGGTCCCACAGGGATCTGTATTGGGACCAATTCTTTTCAACTTGTTCATAAATAATCTGGAATTAGGAGAGAGCAGTGAAATGGCCAAGTTTGCAGATGTTACCAAATTATTTAATGTGGTTAAAACAATCAGGGATTGTGAGGAGCTCCAAAAGGATCTCTCCAACCTGGGAGAATGGGCATCAGATGCAGTTCAATGTAAGCAAGTGTAAAGTGATGCATGTTGGGGCAAAAAAATCCCATGTTCAAGTATAACCTGATAAGATGTGAGCTGGCAGTTGCTGACCAAGAAAGAGCTCTTGAGGTTGTGGTGGACAGCTCAATGAAAATGTCAACCCAGTGTGTGGCCGCTGTAAAGAAGACAAACTCCATGTTAGGCGTTATTAGAAAAGGAATTGTGAATAAAATTGCCAGTGTCACACTACCTTTATACAAATCTATGGTGCTTTATACAAATCTTTATACAAATCTATGGTACACACTTAGAATACTGTGTACAGTTCTGGTCACCACACCTAAAAAAACAGATATTGTAGAGCTGCAAAAAGAGCAGAAAAGGGCAACTAAAATGATCAAGAAACTGGAGCACCTTCCCTATTAGGGAAGGTTGCAACAGCTGGGATTGTTTAGCTTGGGAAAAAGGAGGCTAAACAGAGAACTGTTAGAGGTGTACAAAAGCCTGCATGGTGTGGAGAATGTGGATAGGGAGACATTTTTCTCCCTCTCCCATAATACTAGAAACCAGGATTATCCCATGAAGCTGATTGGGGTGAGAGTTTCAGGCCACATAAAAGGAAGTACATCTTCACACAGTCCATAGTTAAACTATGGAATTCGCTATCACAAGATGTGATGGCAACCAATTTGGATGGCTTTAAAAGAGGTTGGATAAATTCCTGGAAGAGAAGGCTATCAATGGCTACTAGTTGTGATAGTTATGTGCCACCTCGAGTATCAGAAGCAGTAAGCCTATATACACCAATTGTTGGGGAACATGGGTGGGGGGGTGCTGTTACTGGACTAAAATGACCCATGGTCTGATCCAGCATGGCTCTTCTTGTGTTCTTTATTACTCAGAAATAAGTCCCACTGAGAGGGACATATTTCTAGGTAAATGGATTGCAACAAGAATTACTCCTTTAAAGGAAGGTTTAAAGTTTGAAAGACGTTTATACAAGTCTATCTGCAAATCAGATAATAGTATGATGAAAATCCCGAACAAAACTTAGCCTTTGAGGTAATAGTTCCTATAATGACCCCACTGTGGTCCCTTTTCACTTCAAGGCATTTCAAGAGCTCTTTTGCCAATTACTTTAGTGTAAGAATATTCATGGTGTTGCTAAATCAACAAGCGTCTCCTACCTAGGAAGAGCCGATCTACACTCTAGCTTTGTAAAGTTTTATAAGGGTTACCAAAACTCTTTGGGCCACATGACACACTCCCTTGAACGTTGTATACCCGAGGTTTTTTAAAACTTACTTCAGCTATATACAACGGTTTTTACTTTAAATAAATCGTTTTAAGTAAAATAATGTGTCCTTCCTTACCATTTGTGATTCGTGAGCACAGTGCTTCATTTACCGGCACCCAAATGCTTAGCAGTTGATTGGTGGGGAAGAAAGAGGGGCTAAGGAGAAAGTGGGCAAGTGAACTACAGTGCCCACAATGCTTTGCCCTAAACTCACTGAAATCTAGGGAATGAAAGGGGAACTAAGGAGGAAGTGGGCGAGTGAACTACAGCACCCACAATGCCATGCCCTAAACTCATTGTAAAAACGAAACAGAAAGAGATGGACAGAAGGGTGTGAGACCGCACATACCGCTTTGAAGACTGAAGAATTTTTCTCCTGTAACGTAAGTACTCATTAATGTGGCCTAAGACATTTTGGAACGCACCTATTTGGAACGTTTTAAAATACTATTTAAAACGTTCCAAGGTACTGTGTAGATAGGCTCCCAGACTCACTAGAACTGTTCTCTTCATTGTTTTAGAAAACATCCTAAAATGTTTTCTTCTTCTTTTGTAATGTTCTTGGTCTTAAAAGGATAAAAGCTTTTACATATTTTTTGCTATTCCCTTTATTTAAATTTTAGTTTTATTTCAGTTTTAATAAAACTGTTTTTAGTTTTTAGATTAGCTTTAATTGTACCATATTGTTTATAAGCCACATGGAGGACCTTTTTGGTGGGAAAGAAGACTATTGATTTAATTATAAGCATTCTTTATTGTCAATGCCACTCAAAGCCCCAAAGCAATACTGTGAAAAAAGTACTAAAATCGATCTGGATATAATAGAGTAACAAATATTGTCTTTAAAATCTTAAGTTCGTAAGAATGGAAGTGGAAACTGAAGACAGCAACCATCTGCAATTATACTACATGGCACATGTGGCATAAGAATCCTTAGCATAAAAATGTTTCTAGAGCACATGGTTAAGCATAATAGAAAGTTTCAGGGAACTGCCACTGTTCCGGGTTGCAAACACCATGGCTAATGTTTGGTAATACCATGAAAGGGTGAATGGATGTCTTTTCCAGTGTCAGGTGGTCAGACCATGCCTGTAATTCCACCTTTGCCAGTAATTGCCTCCTTATGTCCCCAAAACGCTATATTATGGTAATCTATACAACCTTTTTAAAGTTTAAAATTCTTCAAAACAAGCCATATCTTTAAAATAGGTTTATACAAAATTAATGTATTCAATGTATGCAGACACGAATTAACAAAGTCAAGTTCAAACCACTCTTTTTCTAACATGTAAGGGGAATTATTAGAAAACTGAATTAAGGTTGTATTACAACCTGATGCAGAGCACTAACATGGCTGACTAGAGAACAAGAGTACAGATTACTACAAAGACATGTTCCCCTAAATACTGCTGCTGAATAGCTCAGCGCCTTGCAATAGCAAGACATTATTCACACTTATTCTATATTAAAAGCACTAGCCAAATTACTGTTTCACATGGCTCAAGTGCTGTTCACATCAATTTTTAAACTGAGGGAGCAATCCTATATGGCCCTAGACAGCACCTGAGGAGCCATAGAATTTTTGGATTCTTGGATGTGAGCTCCCTGCCCCCCCCCCCCCTTGCAGCTGGCATGGACAGAACCATTTCGGATGCCTCTTCAAGGTCGCAAAAGCATCAACGGAGAGAAGGGAAAGGGGTGGTTCTGTGGGTGGGCAGGGAAGGAATTGTAGAGGCTAGCTCACGAAGAATCGTCCAGTCTTCCCAGGCTCCTTCCCTCTTGCTCCGCAGAGCCCTTGCTAAACGGGCAAAAAAGTCTGTCAAGAAAAAATCCAGAACAGGTGGCGTATGAAGGCAAAGATTGTTTCTTTTAATGGTTCTGTGATAATGTTTTAGAAATCTATTACTTTAAATACTTTTCCACACCTGCAAATATTTGATTTTTTTCCTTTGGAAAACAACATAAAATACAATTAGTGCATTTCTAACATTACTTTTTTTTCTGTAACAGCAAAGATCAGTGAAAAACTTAAAGACTTAATCACACCTGCCTGTAGTCCCACTTTTTATGTAGATATTAAGTGACTGATTCAATACATTGCTGGATTTCAACCAAACAAGATCAAGCAGCTCATCTAAAATAATTCACCACAATAAAGCACCTTAATGTGATAGCTGAACCACTAGATAAGATATATGACCTCTATATAAAGTGATTATTGACTATGAGAAGCTTTCAATTTAGTTGAAAATGGCTTTGTGTAAGAGCTCTCAAGAGGCAGTGACACATTCAGCACCTTTAACATATAGTAAAAGGAAATGGAACTTCCAGCAACCTTCTTTATATCAAATTATCATACTAAAGAAAGAAGGTAAGTCACAGTCTAACACCTCTTTCCATATCCATTCCTTGCATGTCCAGATGGCATCTGACACAAAACAGTTTGAAAAGGTCAACTCAGGTAATTTCAACATTATTACTTCACTAGCCTGCTTGTGACCCTAAGACTGCTATCCTAGGCTCATAGAACAAAAGTCCCATGAAAGCAATGGAATTTGCTTCAGAGTAAATGTATTTAAGAATTGGAGTCTGTACACAAAGTGTAATGGTTACTGAACATTAAAACACCTGTAAAATAAACTGGGGAAATGCATGCTATTTCATCATTTTACTCATTCTTATTTTTATTATATACAAACATATTTAGCACACCTTGATTAAACAAGAGAATGAGCTGGATCTCAATAACCCTGAGTGGTTTTCAGTCACAGTATGGAGCTTTTCTGTCTCCTCCTCCCTGCTGGAGACTTCAATACCACCCAAAATACTGTTTGTGAGAGATGGGGAATCCTTGCTGAAAGAGAGTCAGCGGAAATAAGCAGAACCCCCCCTTTTGCGTAAGTGAAAGTCCCTTCCAAAAGGGCCTCTTTAGATCCAGCACAATAAAGTATATTCAGTATTGGCAAAATACCTGAAATTCTCCTACAATCTATTATTATTAAAGGGCACAGGAGTATCCCTATAGTTAAGGTGAGCCACAAAAATAAAGTTCTGCCATTTTAAGCCTCAAAATTCTACTGCTTATATAAATGACACCTGTAGTACTATTAACTTAAAACCTGTCGTTCAGAATTCACTTGATTTCTACAACTGTACTGGCTTACAACCAATGAACAAGTATCAGTCATGTCACAAGAGGATTCCTCTAGCAATACAGTAAGTGTGCCTTGTGACGCCCTACTTGCACCCGTGACACTCACCGGGCTACACAACAGGGCTGTCCATGCCACTCGCACTCAGGGCTTACTTCAACACCCCCCCCCCCCCGTGCTTATGACGTATTTCAGGGTTTAGGCTTACTGCTGCTGCTCCTGTCTCACCTTTATTCTTTTAGGCCCCACAGCTCCACAGCCCAGCACCCTAGTCTTCAAATGCCCTTTCTTCTATCCGCTGCCACCAGTACCTTCCTCAGGTACACTTCCAAAGATCACACCAGTTGGATGTAATTTACACTATTTATTAAGATGATTGTTCAGGTAGCAGAAGCTTGATGATTTCCTCAGGTCAACAGCGTATTGGTTACAGGCACAATGCTTAATGGTTTCAGTATTTTCTGTTCATAACACTTCAAATAGAAACTCTCACGTTCTATGTTTCTCCTGCTTACTCTACCCACTCTAAACTACACTACACTCTTTCCCACAATCTAGGTCCACCAAAATAATAAAACACGTTGGCCCTTCCTAGCCTCTAATCCAGTCAACAATAATTCTCACCCTCACCCTCTCCTGTCAGCTAAAAATATATATACAGACCTCTTCTCTAATTCCTCCCACTCTCACACAGCCAGCCAATCCAGGCACTCTCCCACCACCATCCAATCAGCACTCACACATGAAGTCCCTCCCTTATACTTACCCAGTTACAACATAACTGTGAGTCTATTTAACTTCCTTTATGGCATTTTATAAACAACTACTTACAATCTTTTATATACAAGGATCTCAACAGCAGCTGAACATCATATGCCTGTTCAGACATCACACCCATGGTGAGTGACAAGCTACACAGTGCAAATAGGCTACTGTGCTCCCATCAGACAATCTTACAAACAAGCAACTCAGCAAAGTTTATTTTCCCCACTACCACCACTGTTCCCCTGTAGTTGTTCCACACAGCTGGCAGGTATCCCAGCTTCGTGATGGAAACCATACCCCATCATCCCTCACACTCACACTACATCAGTGGTCTGTCTCCAATTGGTTTGTTTCATACTAGGGGCATCTTCTTCACCCTCTGTCAACTCTGCCCATTTACAGCCCAGTGTCCACCCTTAACCAGTGTCCTGCACCTCCCCACAATCCCCAAGCCTTGCTGTCTCCCCCATTTTCCACCCGTTTACTTCCCTTCCCTCTGAATGCAGCAGGAAGAGGCTGTATGAAAAGATCACAAGGGATGGTGAGATTTCAATGCAAGAGAAACCAGTGCTGCCTGTGATGTTGAGGTTCCCAGGATATTATTAGGCCCTGAGAATTGCCTTCTCTGGCTGTGGTAAATCCACAATGTGGGAATATAGATTCGTGCCCAACAGGGTCCCTTGGGAACATTGCCCCGAAAAGAGGAGGCTCCAACTTCTTGAAAATTTGCAAAACTGCAACAAAAATTAAAATGTAGGTTCCCCATATGGGGAGCCACCACATGCACTGCTGGATAAATGCACAAGTTTGCACTTTCATGGAATGTGAGGATTTATTCGCATGTGAAACAATTCAGGAACCACACAGGGTGGGGGGAACAAAGTCGGAGACACAGCTGAATATGGCAGGAAAACAAGTTTGTTTAAGGTTGCTCTGTGGTTAGACAGAGATGCGAGAAAAACAACTTTGCAAAGTGCATTGCCAAAGGCCGGGGGGGGGGGGGGGAGGGAGTTGGGCAGTGAAGGGTTGGAGTGCTGGTGGCAGGAGCAATCTGTTGCTAGGCAGATCTTGGGAACTGGGATCGCTCAAGAGGAGCAGAGCGGCAGAGTTTTTGGCTGCTTTTGCCAGGGGGCTCTGCAGGTGATCACCATAACTCATACCGGCATGCCAGACAACATTCTAACCCACCATAAGTAAACAACCCCTACTGCAGCCCGTGGGTTCTCAGTGGGAGGCTTGGAGAAAACAACCCACCATGGGGAATAAAAACAGGACACAGACAATACTATAACCCATCGTGGGTTGCTCCGGAAAACAAACCATCGTTGGCTGGTGTGTCATGCGAACGCAGTCTAAAGTTCAGATGCTTCATAGAGCAATATAGGACAATGTGAAGAATCTTTGTGAACCCAGGCACTCTATCCTCCCCATCTAGATTTGGGCCTGAAAGACCAAGGAACAGTGTAGAGAGTAAGATGTAAGCAAGTACAATTTGCGACATTACACAACATCTTTATAGATAGCAGGACACGTCTGTTAAGGCATCAGCCTTATATTCCATTTTTTTCTGGCTTTGTAGAGCTTGAGCCAACATGGGATAGAGTTAATTCTGGTCTTAAACTAGCAGGTTTTCTTTTCATTGAATAAAGATATTACTCAAAGCATAAACAAGTATTCCAACTTCATTATGTTAAGTGTATCTCATATGAAACTGTATACCCCATCAATCTTGAAATTTCTGTTGATTACTGCAGATGGTTTCAGGGGGCTAATTCAAATGATTAAGATTTGAAGAAGTCAAAATATGCATGAGCCTTGTGCCTGCACACGGAGGCCCTTCCATCCTCTCCACAAATTAATCCTGGAGATTTTCAATTAACCGTAGTTTTCCATTATAAATGAGCTAGGAAATGTTAGTTACAAAGTTTTGAACAAGCAAGGATTTTAAATCAACTTCAGATCAGGACTTAACATCCCAATGTGTTCTAAAACAGATTGCATAATGGAGAGGGTTTTTTTAAAAAAGGAAAGAAAATTAGTATATTACAAAATTCAAATGGAGCTTCCACTATGCATAGATAATATTTAATGAAATAACTAATACATAGAGTTGAACATATAAATTAATAATTAACACCAAATAATATAAAAAATAATGATTTTACGCACAACATAAAATTTTGCCAGAATAAAAACTAAATAGTCCACAAAGACTCAATAGAAACTACACATATCACTTTTTCTACTGATCATGTGGGGGGCTATGTACATCCACCTGTCCCGTAAGCATTTCAACCACAAGGGACTTCGTCAGTGGGATAAAAAAATATTCAACATTATAGCCCAAAACACAGAAAATTTTAATTAACTAGATTGTTCCATTCAGACCTGCAAGGCAAAAGCAAAAACAAAAGTAGCTGGTTACCAAGCCCAAATGGTCCTTTCCTAAGACCAAACACAAGAACTTAAACTGATAACAACTGTTTAACCAAACATTGACCCTTGAACAGCTTATCTGTGTCGATCAGCTTATGGATGCATCAGGAAAGGAAAGGGGACTTGGCATTCCCTCCTGTCTCTGAAATATACAAAAAATGAGAAAAACAAACCATATTAAATTTCTCCAAGTAGCTTAGTCAAGGACAAACTATCTAGAGGCAATTCAAATGGAAAATATAATCTTACCATAGCTGAAGCATCCATAAGCCAAGTCTACAGTCAACACAAGCTTTCAGTAAAGCACTTCCTGGAAGGAACCTATGTACAGGTGCTGTTCATTGGGATTTTATTTACTAAGTACTTGGTCATGGTCAAAGCCTAGTACAGCTGCATTAACAACTCATTAAGGAGTAGATAAGCACAGAAATCTGTTCCTAATTACATTACTTGAGAGGTCCTAGAGCAGTGGCTCCCATTCTCCCAACGTATGCAATCCCCTTAAAGGCACAAAGTGGACCGTTACAATCCAACACATATGGTATTACTCCAAATATGGTAATATGCAATCAGCCTATTATATTACAAAAGATACATGTAAAACGCATATCAAAACAATGGCAAACAAAAACCAAATACAGTTCAAAATATAGTTCTAAACATAGGAACAGAATTATAACCATGGCATCCACCTGTACTCTTCATTGAGACCCTACGGCTGCATTGTCTTAAAGTGAAGATACAAAAAAATCCCTCCTTCTTAATTGAGAGTCTAATCCCATGTCTTTGGACTCTTTCAATTGTTCAAAATCTCAGATCTTTGTCCTCATGTCCCATGTCCACTAAGTGCTTTACCGAAGGTGCCTGGAGTCATTTGGAGCGGATGCAGCTTTTGTGGTCACAGATGCGGGTTCTGATGGCTCTCCATGTCATACCAATGTACAGCAAATTGCATGGACACTGAACAGCATAAATCACTCCCTCAGTGGTTCAGTTCAAACTCCTTAATATAGTGTTTGTTTTATGCAGAGTTTTCAAAGACCTTTGAAGTAATACAGTTTATACATACACTGCAGCGTCCCCATGGGTAGTTTATCCACCACTGATATTAGAGGGTACTAAGGCAAGAGGAGCTTGTACATCCCTCAAATTGTGTGTGTGTTTATATGCAATAACAGGGTACTTTCTACAGCATGGAATCTCTGACAGGAGGTGCCAATGTTTACAAATTGCTGCTCTTCTCTGAGTTGTGTAGCCATCATAAGTCAAGGGCACTATCAATGCCTCCTGACTGGTTTATTCCCGTTTGGGCTTCAATAGCATCCTCCTGTCCAGGGTCTTAGTTTTATGTAATGCCTGTTTTAAGACCCTATTCAGATACCCCCCTTTGTTTAAGTTGTTCTGAGAGAATACTAGCCTGTGTACTAAATTCTCTTCTATTGCTGCAGTTCCTACGTAGTCTAATTGTATAGCACACAAGCAACTTTCTGAGGAGTTGCAATCTTCACTTATTCATTTTATATTTATAGACTTGATATTTTATAGACTTTGGGGGGAGGAATTAGAAATCCTCACTCCTTCCCCCTCACAGCTGGCATGGAAAGAATTGTGCTGACTGGCCTCCAAGGTCAGAAAAGCAACCTCAGAGAGGGGGGAAAGGGGCATTTTGGTGGATGGGGAGGGGAGGAGACCAGAGAGACCAGGATACAAATAATTGTGAGGCCTCTCCAGCCTCCTTCACTCTCCCTTAAAAATGCCTTTGCTAGATGGGCAAAAAAAGCCTATATAACAAAAAATGCAGGGCAGGAGGACTCCACCGCTCCTCCCACTCTGCATAGGATGATTGTAAATTCTCCAAGGTCTAGGGCTTACAATCATTGAGGGCACAACCTATAGGATTGTGGCCTAGATACTTGTCAGAAACATGGTATAAACATGTTTAATATCTTGTCTGAAAAATCACACCTCCCACATTTGCTTTCAGATAATTGGAACATCATGGGGCACTCCTGCTAAGGAGAACTTTTATATTGATTTTCTATTATATTTAGATTTAAACTATTTTTCCTTGTCAGTTTCAATGAGTTCTTCCACATATTTTCTCATATATAAGTCTTAAGATTCCTCTTTCGTTTACCCACATCTAATGTTAGATTACCAAAAGTTTTATTTCCGCCCACCATGCATATTTTTTGAAAGCAAGTCCTTTTTTTTATCCCTATTCCTCAAATTCCATTTTTTCATACTCAGATCAGTTAAACATTGCTGAATTGACAAATGACATACTTGGAAATCCTGAAGCATAGAGCCACAAGAACAATGGACTAGAAATTCAGCCACTTTCCTTCACATGTGATAGTGAGGGGTAATAATAGAATTTCTACCTCATAATGAGTAAGTTACTAAAATTTCTACAAATTCATTAGCAGTGGACAGACAGAGACAATGTAAATTAATGTGTTGAGTAATAAGGATATTGTGCTGTTTCTTGAGAGTATTGCAGTGGCAGTCCTCCAAATTAAGCTAGGATCCTTCTTAGGGATTTGTATAGTATTGCAAGTGCGGGGAGGGGGAATTGTAGATGACAAGTGGTGTTCAGTTTTCCCTTCTAGGTCTGTCTTGTAGCAGATTCTTCCTATAGATACACACACACTCCACATTTAGATGAGATTGCTTCCCAAAGCAATTTATAATCCACATACATGTACAACATATAAGGTATACCTAGAAGTGTTTTGGGCCATCTCTTCTGATCTCTGTTGGCTAATGACATAGTCCAGCCTCTTCCCTCCGGAGGTAGGGGCCAGAGGTTGCTGCAGTTGGACTCAGGGGCCTGGTTCAGATGATCATATATTGATTTAAGAAGTCCAAATATGCATGAGCCTTGTGCCTGCATACAAAGGCCCCTTTCCTCTTCCTTTTCAGTGTGTCACAATTAATCCCGGAGGTCTTCAATCAACCATAGTTTCCCATTACATCTGAAACAGGACATGTTAGTTATCTGGGGGCTGTCTAAATGCTCGGACAGCTCCAGGGTGGGTGTATGGTGGCACAGCATCAATTATATGATGCCGCTGCAACTGTGCACCCACCCCAGGGCTTTCCACCGAAGCTGTGGAGAAAAAAAGTCGGAGACTTACCCTGACTTTTTTCTATGGAGTGAGACAAGGGCGTGCAAGATGACATCAAGTCACCCCCTCACCTTGCTCCAGAATCGCAGCACAGGTGTGGCCAGGCAGTGCCTGATATGTCAGAAGATAAGCTTAATAAACATTTTTGTAGTAAACTAGCTTAATAAACATTTTCAAGAATGCACTGTTGCTACAGCACTGTTTGATGACATCTTAAAATTGAAGCTACCTGATCTTTCCAATGCTTCTGAAATCCCAGAAGGTATTTTATTGATTTTCAAAAATATATTTCTTTTACATGCTTGCCTATAATTGATACAGATGGGTCCAATAAACCCATCTGCTCATAATCAGACTTTACCACATAAATAAGAAATCAATACCAACATAAAAGGATCACCTCAGACACAATGATAACCCATGATTTCCCACTAAATATACAGGTTGTGGCAAGCTGGGGATTTGAACGCTCCCCATACCCTCTCCTCCTCTGGCACAACCATTTTGTTAACTTACCACAGGTCCCCGTTAGGTGTGAATTCATGGAACTGAGGTTTGTTATTTTATTTATTTATTTTATTTCTAACACGCCTCTCCATCCAGATCGAGGCAGGGAACAACAATAAATATAAAAATAAAAATAAAAAAATAGATAAACCATTAAAACAGATAAAAACAAATACATTATTAAAAACATCTTAAAATTCACCTGGGTAGGCCTGCTGGAAGAGAGCAACCATGAGTGAGCAACCTAGGGGCCATATTCTCTCCTTGGACCTCCCCCCCTCCCCAAATAGGCTGAAGGACGCCACACAGTCTGTGGAGATTGTGAAAAAATCAGCAAAAAAAACAGTGGTTAACTGTTCCATAGTATAGTATGGTATAGTATTATTTATTTATATACCGCCCCATTGCCGAAGGTCTCTGGGCGGTTTACAAAAATTAAAACTTTGGACATTAAAAATCAATATACAAAATTTAAAAACATAAAAACAGACAACATATAAAATCAGTGTACATTTAAAACCACTGCGAACTCTCAGCCAGGCCTAAACATAGTTATGGGGTCAATTGAAAACACAGTATATGCTGTTAAATGCCTGGGAGAACAGGAAAGTCTTAACCTGGCGCCAAAAAGATAACAATGTTGGCGCCATTCCATAATTGGGGGGCCACCACAGAGAAGGCCCTCTCCCTTGTTGCCGTCCTCCGAGCTTCCCTTGGAGTAGCCACCCTGAGGAGGACCTTAGATGTTGAACGTAGTGTACGGGTAGGTTCAAGTCGAGAGAGGCGTTCCGTCAGGTATTTGGTCCCAAACCGTGTAAGGCTTTATAGGTTAAAACAAGCACCTTGAATCGGGATCGAAAACATACAGGCAGCCAATGTAAGCGGGCCAGAGTAGGTCTTATATGCTCGAACCTCCTGGTCCCAGTTATCAATCTAGCCGCTGCATTTTGCACAAGCTGCAGCTTCCGAACCACCTTCAAAGGCAGCCCCACGTAGAGTGCATTGCAGTAATCTAACGTGGAGGTTACCAGAGCATAGACAACTGAATCCAGGTTATCCCTGTCCAGATAAGAGCGTAGCTGGGCCAGCAACTGAAGTTGGTAGAAGGCACTCCGTGCAACTGAGGCCACCTGAGACTCAAGTGACAGAGATGGTTCTAGGAGAAACCCCAAGCTATGAACCCGCTCCTTCAGGGGGAGTGCAACTCCATTCAGAACAGGTTGAAGACCTCCATCCAGTCAGCGGAACCACCCACTAACAGCATCTTAGTCTTCTCTGGATTGAGTTTCAGTTTATTAGCCCTCATCCAGTCTATTGTGGCAGCCAGGCACTGGTTCAGTACATCCACAGCCTCACTTGATGAAGATGAGAAGGAAAAGTAGAGCTGCGTGTCATCAGCGTACTGATGACAACACACTCCAAAACTCCGGATGACCACGCCCAACGGTTTCATGTAGATGTTGAACAGCATGGGAGACAAGACTGGCTCCTGCGGAACTCTATACTGGAGAATCCATGGGCCGAGCAATGTTCCCCAAGCACCACCTTCTGGAACCGACCCACCAAGTAGGAGCGGAACCACTGCAATGCTGTGCCTCCCACTCCCAACTCAGACAGTCATCCCAGAAGGATACCATGGTCGATGGTATCAAAAGCCACTGAGATATCAAGGAGAATCAACAGAGTCACACTCCCCCTGTCTTCCTCCCGACATAGGTCATCATACGACTAAGGCTGTTTCCATGCCAAAACGAGGCCTGAAACCCAACCGAAATGGATCCAGATAATTAGTCTCATCCAAGAGTACCTGGAGCTGGCCCACAACCACTCACTCAAGGACTTTGCCCAGGAATGGAACAGTTGTCACTGGCCTATATTTATTAAGATTTTCTGGGTCCAGGGAGGATTTCTTCAGGAGTGGTCTCACTACCGCTTCTTTCAGGTGGCTTGGGACCATTCCCTTTACCAAAGAGGCATTAATAATTTCCCTGGCCCAGCCGGCTGTTCCATCCCTGCTAGCTTTTATTAGCCAAGAGGGGCAAGGATGCAATACTGAGGTGGTTGCACAAACCTGTCCAAGCACCTTGTCAACATCCTTGAGCTGTACCAACTGAAACTCATCAAAGAGAACAGGACAAGCCTGTGCTCTGGATACCTCACTTGATTCACTTGCTATAACACTGGAGTCTAAGTCCAGGAAGTGCCTAGCAAATATATTACAGCAGGCCTCAGATGGTTCTACCATGTCCTTGGGGCCAACGTGTAGTAGCCCCCGGACATAGCAATAAGAGGATCAAGGAATGTAAGTTTCAAAACAACCTAAATTTGAACCTTTTAGTGCTTAATAGCATAAAAACACATTTTTCATTAAAATATTGCTTTTTGTTTAACTTCCATTCAACTTGGCAGCAAAGCGGGGGGCACATGAATCCCATGGGTTTGAACTCTACCTGACTGCCCATCCATGGTTTGAACTCTAATTACTGAAAAGGCCAGGATCTGATCCTCACTTGTTTAGCTAGTTTAAAAAGGGGAAATCTGACCTTCTCCTCTGAAGCACCCTAGCTAGACGGGCAAAAGTCACCAAACACATAGAATGGGGAAGCAAAGATCACATCCGCTGCTCCTCCCGCCCTTCCAGCTTTAGCCCAGGAAGGCATAGGAGTCATCACCTCTAGAAGAGGGAGGTCCATCGCCCAGGGAAGAGGCGGTGCCAGCTGTTGCCGCCATTGCCATTATCATCATCATCACCACCACCACAGCTTTTCCCTGTAGACTTCTGCCTGGCAGACTACCACTCCCTGCAGGACCAGGCCCCCAGGTACTGAGTCAGCTGCTATGGACAACTTCCACCTGTCTCCCTCCTCGGAAGGGATATATAAGCTTGCTGGCTGAGGTGACCTGGAAGAGCCATCAACTGCAGAAGATGGAGGTCCATCGCCCAGGGCAGACGGGGTGCCGGCTGCTGCCTATCTGTATTTTTCCCCCGAGCGTGAGCTATGTGCCTGGGAAGGAAGACACAGAACCAAGTGGGTGGGGTCTGAGGGGTACGGAATCAGTGTAGTGACGGGTAGAGGGAGATATGGCATTGTAAGGAGGACTTGCCAGGTAAGGGGAATGCGGCCCAGACAGTTAATGGCTGTGCTGTCTTTCGGTCCTCCCTGCACTCTGAGTCAGCCCTCAGGTTTCTGGAAGTTGCTTTTAAATACCAGATCAGAGCATAATAATACCTCCTTCATCCATGATTTAATAATGGGTGAGGTGGCTGATCTGGCATGCATTACCGAGACCTGAGTGGGTAAGCAGGAAGGAGTTAGTCTCTCCCAGCTATGTCCACCAAGGTACTTGGTTCAGCATCAGGGTAGACCTGAGGGTTGGGGATGGGGAGTTGCTGGGGTCTATAGGAACTACATCCCCCTCTGCAGGCTCCCTGTCTATGTGACTGCTGGCCTGGAGTGTTTGCACCTTGTGTTGGGTCAACAGGACAGATTAGGAATTCTGTTAGTGTACAGCCCACCCCACTACTCAACAGACTCCCTAGGTGAACTGATGGAGGTGGTCTAGGGTGATCTGCTGAGATCCCCCAAGACTTTTGGTTCTGGGGGATGTCAACGTTCATGCCAAGGGCACTTTATCTGGGGTGGCTCGGGATTTCATGGTTTCCATTGACAACCATGGGACTGTCCCAACATGCTAATTTTATGTCATTTATTTTGTGAGAGAATTTGGAAATGTAAAAGTTAAATAAAATTTGTGATTTTTAAAAGACAGGAATTTGGGGTTCTACAACGTATACTTGGAAAACACCTGAACTAATTGTTCTTAAATTTGGCAGGGTAGGAGAGACACATTTGATAATGACCCATTCCAATTTTGAGGTAGAAAGGGTACAAAATTTCTTATTTATAAAAGTCCAGCATTTGATGAATGACCTCCAGAAGTTTGACAAGTATCATCAGTGGTAGTGGAAATGGGAGGGGGGCATGTCAGAGAGCTTACACCATGGCTGTGCATAGTATAAGAAGAAAATTGAACGGCTGCTTCAGAATAGGCAGTAGCCCCTAGCTACTATAACACTACTTTTTAAAAAACAGTTTTACATGACTTTTGTGATACATTATTAAATTTGTAGGCACACACAAACCTGGAATAGAAAGTGTTTACTCAGTGTGCAGCAGCTATGAAAACAGAAAATTACATGCTAGGTATTATTAGGAAAGGAACGGATATCGATCGGCCAGTATCATAATGCTGTAAACAAATGCATGGTGTGGCCACACTAGTGATACTGTGTACAAATGCAATGACGAATAGATTGCAGTATGTTCTCCATGAGAAAAGGATAACCTATTTGCTAATTTTTCCTCTTTTCTTTTCTTTGAAAAAAAGCAACTAAGGGAACACGTGACAGAAGTTTATTTTATGCATCGTGAAGAGATGTTTCTCCCCCTCTCATATAATTCTAGAACTTGGGTCATCCAGTGAAACCGATTGGAATAGATTCACATCAGACCAAAGAAAGTACTGCTTCATGTAGCAGATAATACAAGATGTGGTGATAACTACCGGCTTAGATGACCTTAAAAAGGATTATAAAATTTTAAAGATGATTAATAGCCATTGATACATTTGTCATGATGGCCAAAGACCCACAAATTATGTCCTGGCTTAGTAATAGACTCAGAGGCAATATGATTTCAAGTAGCAGTTGCTGGAGAGCAACAATGGGACAGGGCTACTGCCTCCATGTCTTTCCCCAGGCCATGTTCAGAAGACACCTTAAACCATGGCGTTAACCATGGTGAATAAGGCCTTTTGCCTTTTCCACTATGGTTAAACCTGTGGTTTAAGGTGTCTTCTGAATGAGGCCACACTCTCTCTTTCTTCGTTCAATTTCTAATAGTCTTCAGCTGTAATCCTATGTATGCTTACCTAGGAGTAAGCTCTTCTGAACATAAAAGGCCTTCCTTCTGTGTCCACAGCCATAAGATTATGCTGTTTATGGCTAGTCTACTCTTCTAAAGTAAACTAACCATGAATGTTCCAATGTCTGGAGGAAAATCAGTACTAAAATGGTATGATGTTCAAATATTGGAGGACAACTTGGGGATACAGAAATGGAAGAGTATAAAGTCTGGACAATCCTACAAGGTTTGGTGACTCCAGGAATGACAGAAGTGGAGGAAATATTACCACCTCTTGCTCTGACCAATGAAAATATGTGGCAAGGATATGGCGATTGCTAAGAATTAAGGTGCCCCACAATGGGTTAGGTTAATTTGGCCTTTACAAGACTAATGAAGGTGTGGTCCAGTTTGCTTCCTTTTTCCTGAGATGGGGTTGGGGGCAACTCTTGTTTATGTCAAAATAAGGCTGCACACTGAAACCTCACTGAACTCCTATCTGACTACTTAAGACTAATTCTTTATTTTTAATTTGCTTTTATGAATCTGCTTATAATGTTAATGTATTTTTAATGTCTACTTACTTCATTATGTGAACACATATATGCAAATAGCTTGCTAGAGATGATGCTAATTATTTGTTTCCAAGAAGAAATTATATGTTAAACTATTTTCAAGGGCTGCTTATATGGTTGAGACCAGACCATATGCTTCATTGTAGAAATCTGACTCATTGCCAACTGTATCTGTCACAGTGAAAATCATGCAATTATTAGTTTACAAGTAAGAATTAAAAACATATTTTGCTTTCCAAAATTACAAAAATAAGATGGAAACTTGCAGTTACCGTTAATTGCAGTAGCAACTACTTACACATTGCTGATTTGCTAGAGCTAGACATTAGCTCTAGCAAATCAGCAAGCATGTTTGCACTAATTTAATGCTTGAATTATTGGCGTGACAGTGAAAGTTAGTCCCAAATGAGGTGTTTTTAAAAGCAAACTTGAATCCAATACACACTTCCCAAAGTGACCATCCCCACTGATTCTTACAATGGAATTACAGGTTTCAGCTATTAGGCTCAATCCTTATAATTTCCTGTACTGGCCAACATGCCAGTAGGGAAGGGATCTCATGGAGTCAGATTCAAGCACCAACCTTCTCCTGAAAGCCTACTAATCTGCTCCAAAGTTCAATTTAGGAGCCATTTGATGGTCCCTTTGGCAGTATTCTAGGAGTTGTGAGCTATATTTTTATTTATTTATTATTTTTATTTATTTTTTTATTCTAGAAACAGTGTGGGGGCAGGAGACTTTGAGCATCATCACACAGGCAAAAACTGTGTTTGCTTACGGTTCCTTCTCTGCCCACGTGCTTGTCCCTCATTACTTTCTCTTTCAAAAGAGGAAGTAAACAACGTGCACGTGGCCCGTTCAGTGGGCCATTTTGATTGTCCTGCTTCTCCTGCAAACAGCAGGAGATAGCGGAAATTTCTATCTCACAAAATAAGTCAGACTTACTGGGGGGGTTCTCACACGAAGGCTAGAAGGGGCGGGAGGGGCGCGGGATACAGATGACATCATGAGGGAGAACTGCAAAAATCCATGAGTGACCAGCAACATGTGTGCAACAAAATACTCATCTGATGACGCCCTTTAATTCTTTTCCTCCCCGTTATTGGCCAAATCCAGATTGCACCATCACATCTGCAATTTCTACTGCAAAAGAATGATCCATTTGCTTTATGGATCACTAGTAGGGATGGATATCAACCACTGCATCACTCAGAGGTCACGTTTGTTCCATCCCATTTCCATTTGCATTTTTTTTTAAAAAAGGTTGGAATGAAATTCATATCTTTTTTTGTTCACATTTTTGAAGCATATGTATTAACATATGGATTTAAAAAGCACATGCCTTTTGTCAAGTACTTTATGTTTCTGAAATGTTATTGTGTGTGCTTCTCAAATATATGCATTCTGTGCCAACTTGCCTTGAATATGCAAATTTTGTGAGCATTTGTCACCCCGACTAACTGCATTGCAAAGCTTGCAAATGAGCAATTTCAGAACACGTGTGTCTTGGCTCACTCAAACAGTCAGGACTCAACCTGTGGCCCTCTTCAAATCTCATCTTGTCTCACCACTGTCAGACACCCTTGGTTATTTTAATTATATTTCATTGTTTAAATGATTGTGTTGATTGTATTTTATTATTTTATCTTGTAAACTGTTTTAGGGTTTTTCTAAAAATGGGAAGTGGTATAGAAATACTCTTGACATAAAATAAATAAAAATTGGCTACAGTGGCTAGAACTAAAGGGAGTTGCAGCCCAACAACATCTGGAGGGCTGCAAATTACCCACCCCAGATTAAAGAATACCAAACTGCTACTCAAATTAATGGATGACCAACATTTGCCAATTTGTGCACCAATAGAACTACACACATCTTACATAATGACCTGGTTCAGACATTATGGTTATAATTGCAGGGATGAGTTAAGTGCATGAGCTGCATGTTCATCATTTCTACTTTTTATTAACAACCCAGAAGCACCCCTTTTCTGGGTAGTTTCATGATATTGGTTAAGCAACCCAAAACTGACTCAACAATTGCCCATCATTCATTGTTGGGTTAACTCTGGGTTCTTTAGTCCATAAACAACCCAGAGTTTCTGGGTTTGGACATCACAAAACAGCCCAGGAACAGTATTCCTAGGTTGCTGATTAAAAGCAGAAATGATGAGCACATGGCTTGCACGCTCGACTCATCTCAATTCCTGGGTAAAATAACTCACAAATTAAGTAACTTCACAACACAGGAGTTAAATTACCTAGGAATTGCCACCATGGATTATTATTGTTTTAATAAATAATTCATTATTTTAAGCCACCAGAGAACTTTGTTATTGGGTGGCATATAAATGCTGTTAATAAATAAATATTAGTGTAATTGTTGAACGTTATTCTCCTCCTTGTATTCCTCACCCTAAATATGAACATTTTGCAAAAAAGCCAACTTTACACTATTTGATTGAGAAGAAATTGCTGGTTTTAGTTACAGTATTGCCATTATTATTTTCAAATATAAAACAGAACTAACTGTCATGGTAATGCCTTCGCATATGATAGTCCCTACTGTGAGAGGACTGGATTAAAGAACTAGCAAGCACAGCTGAACATGTTTGTCAGCCTTACAGATACAGAAATTATTAATGATGGTATTTGCCTTCAGGGAATTTCATGTTTGATTCATCCCTCTCATCTACCCATTCATAACCAAGAGAGTATAAGTACTCCTTCTATAATGTAACAGGGTTTTCTTTTGCGAAGAGATATGATATCTTTTCCTGACAGGTCTCCCTATGCCTAACAACTGTATGACAGACAGAAGACAGAAAAATATTGTTATTCTATCATCATTACGTCACCATTCCGGGGGGGGGGGGGGGAATAGGTTGTATTAACTTTTGCTGTGTTAGAAAAAACAACCATAGATACGTACATGGAAATTCTTATATTTTAGGTTGCAGTATCGTTGGGGCAGGGAGCTGTATTCTAGATGAACATACATACTTTTTTGCTATAAAAATAGAACAAGAAAATACTAATGGAGATATCTACTTTAAAAAATATATGTATATGTAAAATCGTTATCCATCAAGCGTAGATTTAAGAGACTAATAGTCTGAGAGAAAGGTGGATTGAAAACTTTTATGTACAAGCAACTTGTACACCTGTTTCTTGGCTGATGGGCAGATGGTATAAATCCTGGGCCAGTCTCACCATACTACAGTTGGGCGAACAAGTGATGATAAAAATCACTAGGATTCTCCGAACATCATCTTGCTGCTCGTCTCCTGCCCAATTCCTGTTCATGTTTGCAACCGCTTCTCATTCTGCATGGATGGGAAGCTATGCAAGTCAAGCAGCAATTGAACATGAAATTTGCACAAATTAACTACCTATATTAAGGTGGGCTTTCAGTCTGCAGGGGTAATCTGCATCATTTAGGAAATCTATCTGAAGACATTTGCGTAAATCAAATGCAAGCACAGCTGGCAATTTACAAACATTTTTGGCTGCCACGTGGTGGCACTCAGCACTTAGAACAGGGCATGGCTGCATATCTTGCAAGCAAAACCAAAATTCACACGCTTCCTTTATACAAACCCCAAAACGGTTTGGTGAGGTAAGAAAGCTGAGTCAGTTGCTTTATTGCAAATGCCTCCTGAGATGCTTAATACAATAGTTATTTTATTTTCAGCAAGATTTATAATCCACACTCCTATAAAAATAATATCGAAGGCACGTCATAAAAGGCGAAAATGATCTAATAACGAAAAATATGAAAGGCAGTAATAGCATAAGAGCACGTTAAGGCTACAATCCTTATGGGTCCTAGAACAGTAACCCAAGGACCATATGTTGTATTGGGACTCTGCCTTTTGGGGGAGAGAGGTCCACTTTGGAGGGGTTATCTGACGCCTCCCAACACCCACTGAATTCTCGGAAGCCCTTGACACTCTGACATAGGTAAAGACAAAAGGGTATGCACTGACAGAGAAGGGGAAGCTTTGGATGCACAAGATCTAACGCCTTCCCAGTACCCAGGTATGCCCTTGACATGGGGGGAGGGGGGAACATATGGTAACCCTGGAACCTGCATACAAAACACTCCCTCATCCATGCTAAATAGAAAAAAAATGCTGCTACTCCTTCCCTTCCACCCTGCCAGACATGTCAGGATTTTTACGTTTCAGGCAGCAGACTTTATTGGAAAATGAAAAATATCACAAGGTATGTATGTAGCAATACACATGGTCCATGAGCTCATCAACACCATGAAAATAAGTATTTGTAGCTAGGTGTTCTGGAAGCCATTAGTTTACTAACTTCTTAAAGGCTTCTTGGTTAGTAGAAGCATCCTTCTAGCATCTTTCTCATATCAGTTAACTTTTCATTACGATAAAAAAAAGAGTACCAGGTGGGCTGTCTCTGAAACAAATATGCAGACACCCAGTTGTAATATAAACAAGATATTTTAGGGAAACATATTATCAGAAACATTTTTATTTAGCAATCACAAACAGTCCTGCATATACCAACTGACAAAACAGATGTGGATCCCAAGTCTTATGTTTTAACTGAGTTAATTTTAATTTTGCTTCCATTTTCCCTGGAAAAAAAGCCAAAGCACCAGAGTTTGTAAATCAACAGTACAGAAGTTAGACAGAATTGAAACAATTGCTAATATTTTGGCTTTGCCTTTGAAGCATTTTTATTTCTTTCAAAAAGAAAAAGTGCCACGTAATTTACATTCTGTAGGAAATCATTATGCTGTCATAACAAACTATTCTATTCACATTATCTCTTAATTAACGCTGAAGCATTTAAAAGCCATTAGAATCCATCCTCAAGAGTTCTAGATTACAAGAGTTCAAAGCCAGCTGCTAGATATTACTTCTCCTTTTTAGGTATATGAAATGTTAGAACATTGGTCTCCCCCTTCCAAAAACACTTGAGAGACGCTTATCTGTACTGATCTGCTTACCTACTCCCTCAAATTACAATTATTCCCATATTAAAGGTGCAAGCTTATCAGATTGACACCCACTATATGGAAGCCTCCAATCTCGGAGGCTTCTGAGTATCCTATGTCCTGATGGGCTACTGTTGGCATGGTGGGAGGAGTGACCAAGGCGATTTTCACCTCTCCAGCCTCCTTTTTTTAAACCTTTTCCTCCAGATGCACCTCTAACTCTGTCCAGAAAAGCCATACTAACAGGAACAATGCAGGAGAGGCCATAGGATTTTTGCTTATCCTGGCCTCTTGTCTTCATGCTTCCTGAAATGACCCCATTTTGATCTCTACAGGTGAATCTGAGGCCATTTTCCATATCTTGAAAAGCAGGTATTGTGGTTCTTTCTTCAATGGCTGTGAGGGGGAGATATTGGGATCAGAAACACCTTCTTGAAGTTATGGCAATCTCTTAAAATTCAGAAGAGGGAATCTGAAAAATCTTATGGTTTGCGGGATGGTTTCCATGGACTACAGGATTGTACCCTAAAGAATTCAAACGAATTGCATATTCTTTCAGGGTTGGGGAAATAATATAATAATAATAATATATTTATTTATTACCCGCCTCTCCCAACAGATGGCGGGGAACAGCATTAAACACAAAATACAAAACTGATTAAAAGCACACAAAACCAATAATCATTAAAATACCAATAAAACACCAATAAAACACTTTAAAATTCATCTGGGTAGGCCTGCCGGAACAGATCAGTCTTTATAGATCTTTTAAATTCCTGAAGACTAGTGAGTTGGCGAATCTCTCCCGGCAGGTCATTCCACAATCTGGGAGAGGCAGAAGAGAAGGTCCTCTGGATAACAGTTGTCAGTCTAGTTCTTGTTGACTGTAGTAAATTCTTCCCAGAGGTCCTGAGCATGCGGGGCGGATTGTATGGGAGAAGGCGATCCCGTAGGTAACCTGGACCCAAACCATGTAGGGCTTTAAAGGTAATAACCAACACTTTGTACTTTGGCCGGAAACTGATTGGCAGCCAGTGAAGAGATTTTAAAACTGGTGTAATGTGGTCACCCCTAGATGTACCAGTGACCAACCTGGCTGCCATATTTTGAACTAGTTGAAATTTCCGGACTAGGCACAGAGGTAGCCCTATGTACAGCGCATTGCAGAAGTACAGACTGGACTATAAATCACAAACTAAAGTAATGTGCAATAGACATCATTACAATTACTAATGAATATGGTCAGCAACAATTATTTTCAGAATAAAACCCATGTAGCATTGCATACAAGTCAGCAGACTACAACTACTGACACAGTATCCGAAAAGTCTCAAGGGTCTTAAAAATAAACAAACATGCTTCTAGCCATTACAGACAGTGGGGTACATTCAAAGATGTCCAATTACTAACTGCAAAGGGCTCTAACGTTGTGTGGAAAACACTCTACGTTCTGTATGAATACTTGCCCATTCCATTCAAACCCTAATAATTTCCTATCTTCTAGCCCCCCCAGAACTGAAACTATCATTATTCAAATTTATAACAAAACATGCAAAATTAAAACATATATGCAAAGGAAAACTGCACATACTGTACTGATTTGCATAATTTATGCTGCATACAATCTGTATTACCTGTGATCCCCATTTTAATGGTCATCACATCAATGTTTTCGTTTCGTACCATAAATTCCATGATTTATAGAAACTTTGGCTACTTTTAAAGAGCTAAACATTGCAAAAAAACATGCATAAAGAAGAATCGTACGATGTTTGCATAATCCACATTAAGATGCATAATGTTAACACGACCTTTTCAGCATATTTTGGTGCAGAATTTGGATGTACATGGCAGAAAATAATATTTACAAAGAGTATGATAGACCATCACCATGTCTTGCTTAAATAACACAAATATTTTGCATGTTACTGTCATATGATATATTAAAGAAGTTCAGTTGCCCTGATATGGCAAGACACTGATGATAAATAATCACGGTACTTAACTTTTTCTATTATTTATCTCTGTGAAAAAACAGCATGTTAAAAAGAGTTCTCCCATTTATTTAGAGTAAAATGCAGGCTTATCAAGTGGACATACGTGCTCTTGGATCTTATGATAGGATACACACTCCACATACCTATTCTTGAAGTATTCTTGAAGTACTTTGCCCACTTGAACACTGCTGGTTTCTAGCCATTATGTTTGTGCCAGGATTTGTCTGTAATCTCCCCTAGTTTCCACTGATGGGATTGAGAAATACACTACTCAGAGGCAACTCAACTCTTGTTTCTTCCAATCCTACACTGTTCTGTGCAATTAATCTTCCAGGTGGCTTGTAAGCACAGTGAAGGGGTATCAGCATACCACATGCATTTAAGATTATTCTTTGGAACTGTCTGAGTGAATTCATTTCTTCTGAAGGTTTCTTTGCTGAACTACATGTTAGGAATGCACACCCAGGTAATGCAAAAGAACACTAAATACGAAAAAGATGACATTCATATTTATTTCATGTTAAATAAATACAAATTTAAAATAATCCACACTCCTTAATCACAAATGAAAGTGTGTCTGGAGGATTGCATTCAGATTTCTTTAAATTTATATACACACTTCTCATTTTGGAGACAGGGAGAGCAGCATCTTTTGAAAGTTGGCAAACTGAAACCATGTTTCCAAATTTCAGTGAGAGGGAGTTAGGAACTAAGCCGTTTTCTTCATTACTTTTCAAAGGGAGAAATAGTTGGCGCACACATGAAAATGCCTAGAGGGAGGAAAAATCCTACCCCTGTCAAGTACACTATTGCCTCAAGGGACCTTGGCACAGGGCTGAATCCCTTTCCTATATCCATTTTCAAACATGCACCCCTTCTCTCCCCTCAATGCACAAATGAACACATCACCATTGGTTTACATTGAGGAAAGGAGACGTATGCAGTAAAACGGCTGGAAGGGGCAAAACTCCCTCCAAAGACACTTAGGGCAGCAAAACCATTGTTGGAGGGTGGGCTTCTTCCCAGCAGTAGACTTGGGGACTGCAGACTTTTTAAAAAAATAACTTTTGGAGTTGCACAATTGTATTATAGAGGAATCACATAACTAAGTATGTATTGCATTATTCCTCCCTAGTTCAATGATAGAACTCCATAAATTCAATTTAAGACTTTTTAAAAAAGTCTTCATCCTCCAAATGAAGGAAGTGGAAGAATCTGTCCCCCCACAAGGATCCTGTTGCCCAAGGGGTCTTTGGAGTGGAGTGGGATTTTCCTACCCACCACCCTATTTGGGAGCTGCAACCTTCTTCCTCCCAATGCATTTCAGTGGAAACTCTTCTCCATTGAAATATGTTGGGAGAAGAAAGTCTTCAGCCCCCAAATCGGCTAGTTTGGTGTGGAGTGCGGGAGCCTAAGCAGCAGCAATTACTCTTTGCCTCAAAGATTCTTGGTGTAGGGTGGAATTTTCCTGCATGTGACCTCTTCTGTATCTTTATCAGAAAGTCTTCCAAATATTTGATCCAGCACAGCTATTCTGGTATGATACTCACAAGCTTCTCTGAATACGCCATTTTAAAATTACTGTAGCAGAGCCTAATTCTCCAGCCATTTAAACCAGAATAATCTAGATTTAATCTTAAAATATCAAGATCAATTGACTAAAATTAAATATCAAGATCAATTGACTAAAGTTCATAGTCATAGTACTAGAATTAATGCAATCTTATATGTAAACTCAGAAGTATGTCCTGTTGACTTCATCGGAACTCACTCCCAGCTAAGTGGGTACAGGATTGCAGTCACGCAGTATAAATTTACCCATCTGGAGTCCTTAGTATCAGTTCTGGAGTCCTTAGTATCAGTTTATACCGCTATGGGGCGGTATAAAAATGCAATAAATAAATACAATAAATAAAAATAAAAAAGGTGATTGCATATTTAATGAAGTAATAATACATAGCTTTTTTCCCTTCTTTTTGGCGTTCAATAGAAGTCAACATAACATCTGTATTATCAAATTTCATTCTAACACTAGAGAAAGGTATACTACAATTTTCTGCATGTGTCTCTGCTCAGAAGTAAATACTATCGAATTAAATGGGTCTTCCTCCCATGTAATGATTGCAGACTTAGATACAGCAAATTATCCACTGAGAAAATCAAGTTACACTACATTATATTGTCCTGTATCAGTTCTAGCTAAAAAAACCTGCTCATACTGATGATATAGGTTTACTTTCGGTTCAAAATAAATGTATGATGAGCAATAAAATGTAGAACTACAATTTGATAGCTTTAAATGCAAATATTTCATAATTAAAAGTATAGGAAATATATTAGGTTCTGTCTAGACTAAATTATGTCCCAGTCCCATTGAAATCAACAGGGCTTAAGTTACTCATGACTAACTTGTCCCAATAATTTCAATGGTACTGAAGTGTTGCTTACATGGGACGAAGTCCCACTGAACTCACTAGGGCATACTTCTGAGTAGACATATGGGATGGCACCAAATGTTTTATAAATATACTGATAAAACTGAAGAGCACTACTATTAATTACGGCTTGATTTTTTATCAGTTTCAACTTCCACTGTACGTGAAGCAGTTTAGATCATCTAAACTTTAGAATTTTTCACAAGTATTCAATACCATGCCAGAGATGGTAGCTAACTAACATTGCCAGCCACCAATGTCATGCATAGATACCACAAGCAACAGCAGACACCTGAAGATGGCCATAACAACTGGAGCTTCTAGTGCGCATGAGAGGGCATATGGGGAGAAGAAATCTAAGAAGTAATATTATTTGCAAGAAAAGAACAGAATGTGCACTCTGAACATATACGCAGCAAGTGTATAAAATCTTATATCTCACACAAGGATTTATGACTTAATCATCAACTTGACCCATAGTCCAGTTGGACCAGGCTACTCTTAAAGAACTCTATTTAGTACCACTGATTTCAATTAGACTACATCCACTTAAATCAAAATGTTTCACATTAACAGAATTCTAGATCAGCTCTTGAGCCATAAACCTGTTGAAGTATTTGCATTTAAGACAATCAAGACAAGTTACCATCAGGGGGGAGAGTCATCTTAAACCCCAATGCTTTAACATAGCTGAATTTTTGATCTGACCGCCCCCTAGTTGAAATACACAAGAATATTTTATTAAAGCAATGTTAAATATGTATATCAGTCCTGAAAAAGTATAGATTATAATATATTTTAACAATGTATTATTCTCTCCAGCAGTCCTTCACAAAGTATAAAATGTGTGAAAATGTTTAAAATTCAGGTTTTAAAATGGCATATTCACTGCTCAAAAGTTAAATGACAAGTCTGTAACAGAAGAAAAAGATGATAAATCAAATTTTAGAAAGGACACAAAGTTATAACAAGAACCATGAAATTTCTTTGTTTATTGCCCCTTGTCCTATGTACACATTTGCCACCTAATTAAAAATTATAAATAAGAGATTATTTTTAGGGCTATCAAACAGCATAATTCAGCCACAGCTGAGTTCTTTACCTTCTCACTGAAGTCAATAAAAAATAATAATTAAAACACATGATTAAAGTTAGTAGTATATAGGTGCACTCGACTCTGGCTGGATCATGTTTAAACTAACCGATATAACATAAAAAATCAGCAGAATATATTTACAGTTTTTGAACTTTCTACATTAGAATGTGATGAACTATATTGAAACACAGTGCAGTTATAAGAGCAAACTTTTACTCAGCTGTGTTGCTGTTGTAGATGTGATTGAAACACACAACTGCAGGGGGAGAAATTATACCTTAAATTGCACTCAGATTTAGGAGTACAGACGCTAAAGAGTAACAACCTGCTGCATGTCATCTTCTTCTGGCAGCTTGACTGAGTAACAGAACCACCAAAACTCATTTTCAGCCATAACCATTTCCCTGTTTTCTTTGAGTAACCTTTTTTTGTTAAAAAAAAGAAGTGTGCATTGCTGTAACATAGCAACCAACATTTCTGTCACTCCTCATCTCCAGAGTGGAGGACAAAATTCACTGCAATACTGAATTAACCATTTAATGAGTATAATCACTTAAAAACTATCCACAACGAACTGATATGTTTTCCAATTATATCTACCTAAACTGCAGGTATCCTTTATCTAGCTTCAACAATTACACTCCTCTAGGTATGTACTTAACAAAGAGTTACCTTCCTTAGAGCAAGGCACACGTCTAGGCACGGCAAAAATAACCCACACACCCACAATGGGAGTCATTAATACCAAAGAAGTACACCCAAGGCAGACAATGCTAGCCCTCAAACTGTATTTTACCACCTAATACAGCCACATTTTAAAACAGAAGAAACTGATGTGCCAATCACCAATTTTAGCAACTGAGATTTGTTTTTCTCCTTTAGGAAGTATGCAATATCACCATTTATTTAGCTACAATTAGACAGTGATAATTTATTATATGCAGAGTCTAGTACAGTTTTCCATTGCTCCATCTGCTGGATGTCTGTACAACATGAACAAGTAACTCCCTGCCTAAGGAAAAAAAAGTAATATCAAACAGTTCTGCAGGTGGCTTCGGCAATCTTTGGGTACCTTTTACCAAGTTGTTACTCAAAATTCACCTGGCATTTTAAATTAAAGAAAAATAACTTGCTCTTTGCTGTGAAAACAATATTCTACACAAAGCTTTCAGTTCATATAATCTGCATCAAACCAGCACTGAGGTTCAAGACAAATGCACCCTTCTACTAACCAAAAGCAGGCAGGCCAGATTGATGTTTTTAAGGATACCTGTATTTGTACAATCATATTTACATAAGATACATCTATAAGATAGACATCCATCTGCTTTCAGGAACTATGAATGCTTTTAATATGGTGCTGCAAGAATGAAGATGTCTTTACCTAAAGGCATTTGCTTTCGATCCTGGATCCATGCGAGCCTGAACAGGAGTCTTTTTTATTATTATTTAACCGGAAAATTCTCTTCATTGCTATTCAGGATTCAAGCAACTTAGAACAGGAGAAGACCCCAAACAATGCCACAGTCCCTCCCTCCCTTCTAAAATTAAGTAGCGGCGAGGACAAACTTCGCCGCTCCTCTACAGTCCTGAAGCTTCCAAACTTGCCTGTCTACCTTGCTGAACTCTTTATAAGGCGCAACAAGCACAGTGGAAAATTCGAGCAGAAAAACTGAAGCGGCAAAGCCCAATTATTCAAACGAAGCGTCTATATAACAGGGGAGCTTCAGCGGAGGAGGGTCTCCCAAGCAGTCGCGCCCATGGGGGGTGGGGGTGGGGGTGGGGAGGGACGGAGTGGAGAGCGAAGGAGGAAAGCTGTCAACGCCATGTGTAAGGCGAAGGCAAAGTTTGACACACAGCCCGGGGCGGGCTGGGGGGGGGGGGAGAGAGAGAAACGACAGAGCGCATTTCTTTCTAATCCTTCCGCTCCGCCTCCTTCCAGAACAGCCAAGCTTAAGATGAACGTACCTGCGTCCTGGGTCTGGTCCAGACTCAGGGTAGGCAAAGTAAAGCCCCCATCCGAAGAACGGCCGCAGCCCCGAGCTCCCGCAAGGCAGCGCCGCAGGAGCCACAACCAGCGGGCGCAGGCAGGAGCTGCGGACGACCAGCAACACGTTTACATTGAACTTTGCCGCGTCAGGCTGGGAGAGAAGAGCAGCAGCAGGAAGGAGAGGAAGCCCGGAAACCTTGCCGTCCGATCCTGTCGCCTACGCGAGCGCGCCGCCCCTCCAAAAGCAGAAATGCGGCTCTCTCCTCCTCCTCTTCTTGGCGCCGAGGTTAGGTTGTTGCAGACAGTTATTTCTGATTATTACTATGATTTCAGGTCCTCTCCCGCCCACCTCCGGCAGTCCCGCTTGCCCAGTCCTTGCTCGCCTGCAGCTTCGGCAGCTCTGTGGCTGTCAACACCGCGCCGATTTACTCCGGCCGTAGGTGAGGCGAGGAGACGACGGGTAGTCGGAATGGACTGTGGCGGCGGCGGCTAAGGAGCAAAAGGGCTTGGCCGGAGCAAAAGAGAGAGAGAACGGGAGAGCGCTGTTTCTTGGGCTGAAGCGGCTCCTTCCAGGTGCCCGCGAAGAGAGATGAGCTGCTCTCCCTGCACCCGCAGGCTGAGCGGGCGGCAAGGCAAGACACGCGCGCTGTCTGCAGAAGGAGCCGGCCGGCGTGTAGCAAGCGGCTGCTAAAGCCTGCCAGCGTCCAAGGGCGGCTGCTGCTGCTGGTTGCAGCTTTCTCCTTTGCCTCCTCTTAGCCGGCAAGCTCGCGGCTGCCGCCGGTCGTCGCCGCTTCCCTCATTAACCTCCTCAGGAGGAGCGCTCCTACCAGAACGCCCTTTAACCGGGGAGGAGGCGAGTTTGCAATTGTTAATGGAGGGGCTTTTAGTGATGCGCCGGCGGGGGTTCTCTCGCGCCCTCTCGCTCACGTGCCTTAAAGGTGCATACCACAGCCTCGCCCCTCTCGCCTTGGCGCTTACGCTGGTGAATGGGGCACATAAAACCCTTCGGAGAGGACGCCGAGAGCACGTGACACCGGAGCGGGCTCGTTCCCTTTTGGCGTGAAGGAGGCCTGCCGGAATAGCAATGAATGAAGAGGGGCGGGGGCGCGGCGGGGCTGGGGAGCGAGTGCCAGCAGGTGTCCGTGGAGTAGAGGGGAAAAGGGAGAAACCTGTTCCAAGGAGCAGGTGGAAATAAGATATAGATGATATGGGGGAGGGGGGCGTAGGGAGGGAAAACTAGTTGTGGAAAGGGGAATTCCAGATGAGGAAAAATAGGGAACAGGTTATGTGCAAGGAGGGGACACCCAACTACGCTTGAGGTTTGGACACGTTTTTGGAAAAGGGTGCTTAACGCTGCTAGTTCTATTTTTAAGGAGAAGCAGCTAATTAGATGGGCAAAGGTAATTAAACAGTAACTAGCCATCTCTGCTCCTTTCCTTTGCCTCTTCAGCAGAGGGTGTGGGGGGAAAGTGCGGGAAGCACCCAGACCACTTCAGGGTTGGGCACAAAAGTGTAAGAGAAGATATCAGCTGCGCCTACTTCTCTCTTCCTTACTCTCTCTGGATTCCAAACTGTGGACCGGGTCCACAATACTAGCTAGAGAGAAAGAGCAAATGCCCTGCATGTTCACTTACCTTCTTTCTCTGGACAGTGCAGCATGCAGGATTTTACTTGCTCATCTGTTTACTTGCTCACCTGAGTTCTGCCTCTGTTGTACAGTAGTGGGAATTCTGCCCAGTGATCCAAATCATCCCTGTTACGCCATTCAGAGCGAAAGGGGGAGTGGGGGGGGGGAGAAGCTTTTTACTGGAGCAACCACTGTTAGTTCAGATGAATTGGAGGAGAGTTGCTACTGTCTCCAATTCCACCTGGCCTCTCCCTAGGCAATACTCTCCCTTATGGCTCATCCTCTCTCCTTGAGCAATGCAGCCAGGAGGATTTGGCTTTTCAGGGCCATCCAGAGTGAGCGGATGAGTGAGCGAAAGGAGAAGGTGGCCAGCTCACTGGTCCTGTGCCTCTGCCTGCTCACTACTCTCTCTCGCACACACATACACAGAATGGTGTAGAAGACTGGGTTAGCTGGATCCAATTGCCACCACCGCACCACTCAGAGGAAGAGTGCAAGTGAGTGAGAGAATGAGGTAGCCTCACTCAGGTTGTATGACCAACTGCCAGAGGGATAGAGGATGGCTGCGTTCGGATGACATGTTAGGCAACGGAGGGGGGGAATAGGCAACTGACTGCATTATTGTGGAGGTACTCCCCACATGACATGTCACCCCACCGCAGTTGTGCGGCTGAGGCTCCCTTCGAGCACATGAATAGTCAACACTGCACTTGAGTTACATTCCTACCGGCCGGTGCGCCTCCCTCCCTCCTCCCAGGGCTGTCCCATCAGCCCTTGCAAGTTCTGCTGGCTGTAGAAGAGCGGCCAGGGCTCTTTCGGCCGCTCCTGCTGGAGAACCCTATGCATTCCTGAAATAGCTCAATGCATTAAATTTGACAACGGAGCCTGCCACACAACATGTTAAGTGATAATCAACAGAGCAGCCCGTTGTTTTTCTCCGTTGCTTATTTGGGGGGAAATAACGCATTGTCCGTTGTCAGTTTCCCGCCAGACAACACGATAAGCAACGAAACGGGCGGTTGTCTGATTAATTAATCACCCGTTGCTTGGTCCAAACCCAGCAGATGGGAAAGAAAGTAGATGCAGATGTTCAGCTCTGCATCTAGGTAGCACTTTGGGCCCAATCCTCCCTGTCCAGCAAGAGAAAGAAGGTAGGAGTATCTGCTACTCTCTTTTCATAGCTGTCTTCTCTGCTCTCACTCTCCCCACACACACACAGTGGCAGAATGTGGGAGAAGTTCCAGGGGCTTCCTGGCTGGGAGGTCCCTCTCCCTTGCTCTTTTCCTGCCACCGTTTCAGAGAGAAGGAAAAGAGGATATATTGCTGTTTACTGTTTGATCACTTCGCCTCACACACAACTTCTTTTAGAAAGCAGGAGTGGGGGAGGAAATAATAAAAAGCTAGTGGAACATCAAGTGAGGGCAGGCACCTGTATTTGTTTAAGGCAGGGTGGGGCAACTTGTGGCCCTCCAGATGGTTTTCCCTAGGCAGCATTCGGACAACACTTCAGACAATGGAGGGGGAAAGAGGCAACAGTCAGTTGTGTTGCTTATTGTGTCGTGCGACACACAATGCACACACAACTGACGTTACGTTATTAAGCAACGGGGAAAAACAACGGGCTGCTCCGTTGTTTATCGGAGCCCTATTGCTTATTATGAGGCTAGGACTTTCAGTGCGACGGGGGGAGGGGCAACATGTCATGTGTCGGGCAAAAATAACGAACCGTTAGTTGCCTCTTCCCCCCTGTGTTGCCTAAAATGTCCAAATGCTGCCCTAAACTTCCATCAGCCTTAGCCATTCTGAATGGTGAGGGATGATGAGAATTGTAGGACACAACACTGCTGGTTTAAGATAAGAGATGAGTGGTAGCTAATGAGGAAAGTGGTGTAGTAATGCTAGGTGGAATGGCCAAAAAGGGATGCCAAGAAAGTCAATAGTCAGAAAAATGGAAAAGGTGGGGTGGGGGAAAGGAATAAGGTGGAGACATTTCACTGGTTGAGTTCGGATGACACTTTAGGCAATGGAGGGAGGAAGAGGCAACTGACAGTTCATTATTTTTGTGGTGCCCGACACACAACACGTTGCCCATCACCCCATTGTGCGGCTAAAAGTCCCGGCCTCATGAGAAGCAATGGGTCTCCATTAAACAACGGAGCAGCCCATTGTTTTACCCGTTGTTACATAATATACTGTCCGTTTTGTGTCCCCCCCACACACACATGACACAATAATCAACACAACAGACAGTTGCCTCTTCCCCCTTCCGTTACCTAAAGTGTCGTCCAAACTCAGCCACTTGCTACCTACGGAGATGGAGAAATACATGACAACCAGTGGGATTTGGCCAAGGCAAGATTAAAAAAACTGTGGAGGAGTGTGGGTGGGCACAAAACATGGAGTATACCCATGGGGTTTGGTGAATGAAAAACAAAGTACCTGTGAAATGTCAATGGGTATAATCAAGTCATGGTGTCGTGACAGAACGTGGAACTGCAAGGGAATACTATGATATTTGTGAGCATGGAAATATAGGATATAAAATCTATTATTAAGCAGTGGGATCCTTTACTCAAGGGTAAATATGGAAATAAGTAAATGTAATAGCTCTAGAAATGGCTAATAAATATGACTCATGAGATCTCAGACAAGAAGAAAATAGCTGAGTGGGAATGCAGTGCCTAGTGTTTGCTCCAATGTGAGAAATTTAGGTTCAAGTACATGAAAGACATTAGTCTTGGGCAAGTTGTCCTCTTTAAGCCCAACTGCCTCCCAGGGTTACTGAGACAGTAAATGACGCAGAGCCAACTTTCTAGAAGAGAGCTCAGCCCTGGAAGTTATGAAGTAATAATAAACAATCCCTTTCCCTCATTCCTAAGCAACCACAACCAGCTTTCAGAGATGAAGGTGTTATTACTTATTATTATGTTATTTATAAACTGCCCTTCATCAAAAGATAACAGAATGGCAAACAATAAATATACCTCCCCAAATGGTGTTACAACCACAGACTGCAATATATAATCTGTAATGCAAATATATGCAATAAAACAGTGTTAACAGGCAGAAAATAAAGTAAGATAGACTGACCAACCTAAAATGCCTGGGCAAACAGAAAAGTTTTGTTGTGGTGCCAAAATGATTTAAAAGTCAGTCCCAAGTGTACCTTTATAGGGAGAGTGTTACAGCAACAGTGCACCAGAAAGAGAAGGCTTTTCCCCTAGTTGTCACATTACAAGTAGAAGTAACTTTGAGAAGAGACTCCTTTGCAGATCTTAAGTGTAGAAAAACAACATAATAATATGGTGTCTTACAGTACAATCATGTACATGTCTGCCCAGAAGTAAGGCTCATTGATTTCAATTAAGCTTGCTCCCAGATAAGTATGTATAGGTAGGCTGACCATATGAAAAGGAGGACAGGGCTCCTGTAACTTTAACAGTTGTAGAGAAAAGGGAATTTCAGCCAGTGTCATTTATATGCAATTAGTTCCTGATGAAATTCCCTCTTCATCACAACAGTTAAAGTTGCAGGCACTATACTAGAGTGACCAGATACAAAAGAAGGCAGGGCCCCTGCAAATTTAACAGTTGTGATGAAGAGGGAATTTCACCAAGTACTAATTGCATACAAATGACTCTGGCTGAAATTCCCTTTTCTCTGCAACTGTTAAAGTTACATGAGCCCTGTCCTCCTTTTCATATGGTCAGCCTATGTATAGGTATGAGTCCTCAAAAATCTAGGTCTGCAATACTAAGCATAATTTGATTAGGGCTAGAGAGTAAGCCCCTTTCAACACAATTGGATTTACTTCTAAGTAAACATGGTTAGGACTACACCATAAGATTCATTGTTACCTTTTCATGGAATAGAGCCCACATCACTGGATGCGTGATATGTAATCCTCAGTGGGCAGGCAAATACACATGGGTACAGAGCGCAAAGTTAGAAACAGTGGAACCAAAAGTCCATGAAATGGAGGAGGTCTAGTAGATCTGAGATTTTACTATGCAAAACTCAAGTGAATACTGCTGTCACTTCTAATCTTGTATACATTTGAGCTTTGCATAGAAGTATCGCAGACCTACTGATACCACCATTTCCATCTTTTTCTTTGTATCCCTGTGTGTGTATTTGCCAAGTGAGGCATACCATCAGAATATACATTCTCTCAGAGAAGACTCACAGGAAGATTTGAGAGCTGGAAGCTCACATTTTAGAAATTAAGATCAGAGAAAATAATAACAATAAGTTTCAAACCAGTATACTAAGTTTAGGGTGACCATATGAAAAGGAAGACAGGGCTCCTGTATCTTTAACAGTTGCAAAGGACAGGGAATTTCAGCAGGTGTTGTTTGTATGCATATATAACCTGGAGAAATTCCCTCTTCATCACAACAGTTAAAGCTGCAGGAGCCCTGTCTCTTGACCATGTACAAAAGAGGGCAGGGCTTCTGCAGCTTTAACTTTGTGATGAAGAGGGAATTTCCCCAGGTTCTGCTTATATACAAATGACACCTGCTGAAATTCCCTTTTCTATGAAACTGTTAAAGATACAGGAGCCCTGTCCTCCTTTTCATATGGTCAGCTAATACTAAGTATAAAATCGACTAACAACACAGGCCTATGCATGCTTACTTGCAAGTAAGTCCTACTATGTTCATTGAGGCTTACTGTCAAGTAAATGGGTGGATTGCAGCCTGGGAATGCAAGCGTTGCTCACTGCTGCTTGGTGTTGCATAGTGGAGGGGGGTAGATATGATAAGGGTGCCAATGGTGTGGGGAGCTCCATAGACCTACTAGACCTCCTGCATTTCATAGCTGTTTGACTCCACTGTTTCCAACTTTGCTCTCTGTACCCAGGATCCTACTGTGGAGGATGCAGTCCTCCCATTGAGAGGTTGCTAGGCAGAAAGGTACTACTGCTGGTAGCTGGCACGAGGCTCTAAAATAAAGCATTGTGGGGCAGGGATGCGCCAACTTTGAATCTGCTAGCAGCAAAGCTGATCCAGGCCTATCAGCTATGCCAGCTATAAAATAATTCCACACAACTCCATTGCTTTAAGGGAAGTGGAGATTTAAAATTCAATGACTTGCTGAATTGAAAGGTTCAGTGACACCACCAACACACCTAGCTGTTGTGAGCTCGCTGGGTTTGAGACGTGAAAGGAGTTCTGCTGCTTTATTTTTCCCAGCCCCGTTTGGGCTTGCTTTGTATAACAGTAAATATACTGGAGCCAGTTTTATATCCAAATAATTTAGGGTGACCAGATAAAATCCAGGTCAGGGCTCGTGTAACTTTAACAGTTGTAGAGAAAAGGGAATTTCAGCCAGAGTCATTTGTGTGCAATTAGTTCCTGGTGAAATTCCCTCTTCATCACAACTGTTAAAGTTGCAGGCACTATACTAGAGTGACCATGTACAAAAGAAAGCAGGGCCCCTGCACCTTTAATTGTTGTGATGAAGAGGGAATTTCACCAGGAACTAATTGCATACAAATGACCCTGGCTGAAATTCCCTTTTCTCTACAACTGTTAAAGTTACATGAGCCCTGACCTGGATTTTATCCGGTCACCCTAAAATAATCAAACATGGAAGATCATATAGATCCACCATTCAAATAGATTTTCAGGGCCACTGAAGGCCAACTGCAGCAACAAGTATAATTCTTATATTCTAGGCAGTCCTCAGTGTTGGTATACTTGTTTCATTATCTCAAGGAGAGGTGGGAGAGAATGACTAATTGTTGTCATTTACCCTGTTCAGACAACACCCTAAACCATGATGGTTAGGCTTTTGAGCTAAACGTTATGGCATAGTGTGTCGTGTGAACCATGACATAGCATGTCATGTGAAACATTCCTAACCATGGTGGCTACATAACCATGGTTCAAACACGCTCACTAACCATTTGCCGCAAAAGGGTTATTGGCCTAACCATGGCTTAGTGTATTGTCTGAGAATTAAACAACAGAAACAATAGTTTGGCTCTTCAGTTTCCCTTTTAGCAGACATATGCAACTGCTTTTATTCGTGGGGAAATGATCTTTTTCCTCTCCTGATTGAGATTAGAAAGGAAACAGAAGCTTCAGTGAAAGAATGTTCTGCGTAGTTAGTACAACAGAATGTGTAGACTCACTTGTACCTGTTCTCCAGCCCACAGCAAAACAAACATTTTTCATTGTGTTTGTCTGCCCCAGTCTTTGTAAACTGATACACACAGATAAGCAGTTAACAAATATACCTATGGATTAATAGTAGTTCTGTAACTACTGGAGCATTATGTCTCTACATCTTTTCAGAAAATGCCGCATGGGCAATCCAACAGATTCTTTTATCCTACTAGCAAGTCAATGAGTTTACATAGATTTGCCTTTTTGAACAGAGTAGAAATTATTCTTTGCATAACAACTTTGTAACTCCACTGCAGTCAAATAACAGCACACTGAAAAAGATAAATGCATGTTTTCTCCTTAGTAATAAAGCACATTGTAAAATACCAAAGGGGAAAAAAAACACCAACCCACCTCTTTTTATCCAAAGAGCAGATCAATGGTTGACTTCGTTTTGAAGCATTTATTTAAGAAGGCATTCAAAAGGAAAGCAGTTCATGGTCTTAACATCTTGAGAAATCACTCCTCAAAGGATATTGCTCTTGTCAAGCATAGAAGTCACTACCACTTTACAGAAAGTATGAAACTTAAGTATGGAAGCCCCTTTGGGTTCAGCCATTTTTTCTCTCCTCAGGAATGAATCAGAACAGGAGGTAATAAAAGAATGACAGATGCTTTTAAAAATAACTATAAAACTATTTCAATTGGTTTCATTTCGTATGTTAACACTTAGGTTCAAGGATATCTAAAGATGGAAATTGCACTTAATATTGGAGAAGTCTTGATATTTATAATACTTAACCGTTCTTGCTTATTATGGATTAGCTTGAAATCTGAGTTTGCACATACACTCATGTAGGATTCATCAATAAGAATTTTTGTTTTCTACAAGCAATAGTTTGCTCCTTCCACATGGGGTGATCTACTTTCAGCCCATAGTTTAGCAAACTTATATGATGTATGGAGTAAGAGATTGCTAAAATAGCTACTATTAAAATGTATTTACCAGTAGTATAAAGAAGGCTACATATTGACATGGCCTCTGCGCTTTAGAGTTACAGTTTTTTGCTGCAATCCTATGCAATATAGTGAGGTTTACTCTAAAAAAATCTGCATAGGATTGGGCTGCATGGAAGATGGTAGGAAGAAGGAAGGCTTTCATTAAGGAAAAGAAAGTTGGGAAGGAGAGAGTAAGGACAGTTAACTATTCAAGGAACAATGAGCCTATGGTGGTTTAATAAGGATTTGTGTGGAAAGTTATTTTGAGACTGTTGTGAAAGCTTCCAAGAGAGTAGGAGTTGGTTGTTCCAAACCAACATGAAAAAGCTCAACGGTACAAGAAAAAGTGAAGGAGATCAGCTGAAGAGGTTGTGCAGAGGAGTACGAAGAACAGGCATACTGGGTCCCATAAATTGACTGGCGTAATGATTTTACCTTTGTCACTGTTAGGTTACGTAACCAGCATCTAACCTGAAGCATTAATGTTGAAACTTCACCAAAATGTATTTCCAAGGATTAAACTATACCATCATGGTAATGAAAATATTTCTGTCAAACCTTAATAAAGTACATTTGAAGATGGAGATTTAATCTTATTCTCAATTGATTTAGTAGTTTGAGGTCAAACTACCTTGCCTTGTGCCTCTCTGACTTTTTAGCCATGCTACCTTTTGTTTAGTCTGCATGGCTTAAACTGCATCACTTGAAGGCAAAACCATTTCCTATTTTATTTCTATTTTATAGGGTGTGTGTTTTTATAAATGCACTGTTTCTGTGAAATCTGACTTGTAGAAATGTGCTTATTGCTGTATTATTTATCTATTGGTTGTGTCAATGCACCTAAGAGCTCCATCACACCAGCGATTTAGTGCACTCTCGCCATGTCTGGTGTGCGATTTGCAGCACTCACATAACACCGTGCCTGTCCTGTTGACACCCTGCCTCTTCCCCAGCCTTTTCTGTTCTTTCTTAGAATGCTAAAAGTCTTGATTATTTTTCCTACACACATTTAATGCACCCTTAAGCCTCTGTGTAATTTTTCTTACAAAGGAAAATGTGTGCTGTGATGGGAGGCTTGCTATTGGCTTGAATGGATTGCATCAGATCCCAGCAGGGAAAAGTGATCTCTCCCAGTAGCTGGCTCTAAGACCCCCTCTAGATGGATTCCATTTGACGCCTGGTTCTCCGATTATGCGCATCTTCTCGGAAGCGCTTTATCGTAAATGCTTGTATGCAGGAGGTAATTCACCACTCAACAGGTGACCTTACCGGTTGTTTCAAATGCGCTTTACAAGTAGTTAATGCGGAGAATCGCTTGTTCACATAATCACAATGTGCTTTAACCGCTGGAGCAAAATAAAACTCGCTATTTAACGCGCATTCGATAATGTGCATAATCGGAGAGAAAACGCGCCTCTACACCCGATTTGCGCTCTGTTCTTGTAGAGGTAAATTTTTTCATGTGCCTTGAAAGAGCTTTAAATGCCTCTTGTAGAGGCAGCCTAAGCCTCAATATAAAACCCAAACCTTGCATCCCAGGCCTGAAAGCATTTTTTTAAATCATACAATGCCTGAATCTCTGCAGAGACAGGATTGTACTCCCTCGATGCCCCCAAAGAGCCAGGCTAAAGGGTCATTCCATTTTTGCCCAGTAGAAAGGCGGTCTGGTTGAAGTGCTCATCTGACAAGACCTGACTGGAGGGAGAAACAGAAGGGGAGGGGTGAAGTGAAGTGGAAGAACAAATAAACCAAAGAGCAGCTATTCAGGCGAAAGGGATCATAAGCATGACGCGCTTTGCATCAGAGGTAAAAAAAAGTGGAGGCAAACCGGGGGGGGGGGGGGGGAATTAGATGTGATGGAGCTCTAATATTAAAGAAAAACGATCTAGGAAAGGTGAGAGAATAACAGAATTCCACCAGTCCCCCACCAGACCTAGAAGGGCTCTGTTTACAAACTTCTCAGCAGTGGGCCTTATTTGTGGAAGCCCTCCTCCAAGATATATGCTTGGCTCCCTCTGCTGGGTGTTTTAGATTAGTCTTTAAGACTTTTTTGATGGCATTGGTTTTCTCTTGTTAGCACTGAAGCCTTTTTTGGGGGGGCCTGGTTTTTAAATGATATAAATCTTTTAAATGCATAAATATTAATGTGTTTCTTTTATTGTTTTTTGAATTTGTGTTTTCACAGTTTTGTTCTTGACCTTTGTAAGCTACGTTGGAGGAACTTTTATTTTGAAAATAAATACAGAAAGTAAATAAAGTTGTTCTAAATTGGTGAGCCCAGTGCTCAGTCCTTGTGTTCACAACAGAACCTGCAAATTTGGGTTAAATCAAGGGACAGAGACCTGCTGACAAAGCATTTCTTAACTTTATTGGGTATTTCAACATTTAATCACTTTTCTCATCAAACCTGACCTGTTGTGATATGAACAAAGGAAATGTATATTTACCAGAATTTCATAAGATTTCTCTTGGGAGCAAGTGATAATGGAGAGAGTGGAAACTGATGATATCCTTCCTTCCCTGTTGTTGGATTATTATTTTTTAAAACAAGAGTTGACTCCACAGAATATGTAGTTTCATACATTCAGACTGTGCGTACCATTTATATCCTATGGGACTCCATATTTGTGAGCACAACCAGATTCCTAGGAAGTCAATATCTTTCATGGATATATATGTAAATGTATCAATTATATATAAAAAACACTTTCACAGATGAATGCATTATATTATTTCGTAAAAAAGGGATGGAACTGGCATTTGATGAACAAATTTGCATACAAAATAGTGAATTAGCCAACCCATTAAGTTTTTTTTTTGCAACTATACATCATTGTTATCATATTCATTTTGCAACCTAAGCCTGTATGTGACATACACACACACACACACACACATATATATATATCTATGATACAATGTATATTCTATGTGTTTATCGATAGAGTCTTTTTTAAAAAATGATAATCTCTATATATTTTTGTACTTGAAATATTTATTGTAAATTGCTCATAAATCCTAATTGTTAATTCTTTGTTTCGTAACTTCTTCTGGGGTTCTTCCCACCTCAAATGTCTTTGAAATGTCCTATGTAAACCACCCAGAGAGCTTCCGCTATGGGGCGGTATACAAATGTAATAAATAAATAAATAAATAAATAAACAGATGCAGCTTCCAATTAAAGAAGGTGGGTTTGCTTTGCCAGACCTTGCTTTGTACCATTGGACCTATCTATTGGCTTGTACTAAGATTTGGTCTTTTCCAGTTCGCTTAGATTTGTCACCATGGTCAGTTCTGGAATCCTTATGGTTAGAACCTCTTCTCAAATGGATGGCACTCGGTTCTCAACGTATTAGAATACATATCCCCCACTCTTACAATCTTGGCTGCTAGAGAGGTATGGCATATAGTATCACATCAATTACAGTTCGATCCATTCTCTTACGCAAAATTGACTTTGTAGGGAAATCCAGATTTAAGAATTGGAAAGAAAGTGTTCTTGTGGATGACATGGACAGATAAGTTGATTTTTACTTTGGATCAATTAATAGGCCCAGATGACGAGTTATTGTCATTTTCTGATTTCCATATTAAATATAATTTACCTACGATGGCTGAATGGCAATTCTTGCAATTGCAACACTTGCTGGAATCTAGTTTTGGTCTGGCTGCTTTCACAGCTTCAGAACCTCCATTATTATTAGAAATGCTTATAGCAGCTGAACAGACATGTTGACCCATGACCCATATATATAAGGATTTATAATAGTAAATAAATATGAACCCATGGTTTAAGGCAGGATTGGAATAGAGAATTGGAGTATCCTATTTTGCCTAATCAATGGATTGTTGTCCTTGTGTCTGTATCTGAAGCTTCTATGGATTTTGGGCTACGTCTTAATCAGTAAAAAAATGTTTCAGGTTTATTGGACTCCACAACGCCTTTTCAATAAGGGTTTGTCTAACTTGTATCATTGTTGGAGACGTAATGCACCTAATGCTTCTTTAATTCATACGTTTTGGCAATGCCCAGTAGTTGCCCCCTTTTGGGTGGAGATTATAATATGGATAAACTTTGTACTGAAACAATCATTAATATGGAATTATGTGCATGTCCTCCTAAACTATCTACCGGCTTCTTGGACATTAACACATGGTCAATGTAAATGGATTTTCATAGCCCTTATGACAGCTAAAAGACTGATATTATTATGCTGGAAGGATAAATGCTCACCTCCCATAACAAAATGGACTGAGGACTTAACAATGCTATCAACATTTGAATGGGTGTTATATAGGCATGACTTGTGAGTGGATAAGTACATGGATATTTGGTCTGCTTTTCTTGAAACCTATGGATAACTCTCCACTATTATTTTTTTAATGAACGGTATATCTGATGGAAAAAGGATGATATTTGTATATATGTAATGTTTCTTTGTTTTTCTTTTTCACTATTTTTTGTTCTGTTTTGTTAATATTCACAATAGAGAGAGAGAGAGAGAGAGAGAGAGCTCCTCATTGTGTAGGAAGTTTATCTTTTGCTTGTCTGATTCAGACTGTTACCTTAAAAATTGGTGGCAGTTATAAATGAAGAGAAGGCGCAATCCGATCTGATCTGCCCTGGGTACGTATAAACTTCTAAACTTGGAGGATTACGAGCATCTAGTGTAGAGTGGGAGATGCGAAATGCCTCCCGCTCTGCATTTTAGCCAGATGGGTGATTTTGCCTGTCTAGCAGAGGCTGATACCTCATATCTCCATGACCCTAGTCTCCTTCTTTCCTCACCCCTTGGAACACCCCGTTTTATTCCCTACACTGTTCTCCCCAAGCTGCCTGGTGGGGGGGAGGGAGAGGTGTGGAACAAGCTCGGATACAGAAAGCTGAAATATCATACTCTGTCTAGAGAACATAGGATTACTCTCTGACCAGATGATAACCCATCCTTTGTATGGACATAGTAGAGTAACTTTGGTTTCTCTTTGGAGGAAAATTATTGGAGGTACTGGAGGAATAGGAATACAAAGTTCTCAGTAAGTGATACATTAACCTTGAAAGACTTCATCTAATGTGACAAATCTATAGTCTCTATTGCTGAAAGTGGTGTGGTCACATTGGTTTACGTTTTTGTCTATGGTGGGAATGTTCAATAGTGTGGGAGTTTGGGATTATGTTGTTGATTACTATAAGGAATTTCTCCACAATTAGGCCACTGGTAACCCCTAAAGTTATGTTTCTTTGTCATTTTGAATCTAATGACAATGGATTCCTGCATAAAAAAACTTAGCAATTGTATACAGCAACAATGTTGTGTATAGCATATAATCAGAAGTCTCCAAATCAACCATCTAAACTGCAGTGGATTTATAAAACTTTGGTAACCATGATTACTTGCAGTCCTACTCAGCAATTGCAGCAAGCAAGGAATCCTATTTTTAAAAAGATATGGCACCATGGTTTCCTTTTATTTCCTGTGTCAAAGCCATTCAAGCTTCTAATCAAATTGCAATCAAGTACAGAAGCATATATTTTTCCAACTATAATATATGATTTATATATCATATATATCATATATGATATATAACTTGATGCATCCAATCTTTCATTGGACAGTGACCTCATCTTTAGGCTGTTTTATTCTAGTTGTCTCATAAATTAGCATATATCTTAATCTTTTTAGTAAGCTTGTTGTATTGTTATGTGTGTGCCTTTCGGTTGCTGGCATTCTGAACCTTATTTCATCATAAAATAAAATTCCATGAGAAAAGAAAAAAGAACTAATTTCAGAGGTGGTATAAAACTTACAAACCATCATGATGAAATATAATGAGGTACAATCTAGATAAGCCTTCTGAAAAATGTAAAGCTGACACTAAAGAATATAAGTATCACTGTGGGATTTCAGCCTATTATATGGAAACCTCCAAGCTCAGGGCTTCCTAAAACCCTACGTCCTGCCAGGTTGTTGGCAGCATGGCAGGAGGAAGATGGAGGCAAAGTCAGTGAGATGGGCCCCTGAGACCATCTAGCTCATTTTCCAGTGGCAGTCAGGGATACAGGTTGGAAAGGACACAGGAGACTGTGGATCCTGGCTTCTCCTTTCCCTGCCCACTCTTCCACTTTCTTTTGACCCTCCTCCAAGTCATCTGAGGTCAAAAGCAGGCAAGGATTGCATCTCGGAGTCTTGTCTCTCAAGGTAGTATGAGAATTTCTCCCAGGACCATAAGATTAGTCTCTTACAGCATTTGCACAAGATGGGAGAGAAGTCTCAGGGTGTTATACAAGATTTATTATACAAAAGCCCGACACGTTTCAGCCTTTTGTTTTTTAGGCCTTCTTCAAGGGGTTATAACGTCTGCAGTCTTGTCCCCATCACAAGGCAATTCGTTGTTAATAATTTCTGTAGACATTACAGCAACTCCCATAGAAGGCCTAAAAAACAAGAGGCCGAAATGTGTTGGGCTTTTGTATAATAAACCTTTTTGTGTATATCTTGGATGCTCACCTGCCTTGCACCCTCTCTTACAACATTGTCTGATTTTTAAAATACAACATTTTTCTCCTGCCTTGTAAGGACTAAAGTTCTGTTCATATTTTAAAAAGACACACAGTGATGAAAGTGTTGCTCCCTTTCTATTCAATCATTATTTATTGTTCTATAGGCCTGCTTTAGTAATGAGTCAGATACTGATCATTTTAATATCTAAAATTGTCACTGCATTCAATGGACTATTCTCTCAGGTAAAGCAATTAGTCCCCCCTCCCCCCCAAGTGTTTAGGAACTTGGATTAAGAACACAGAGGTAGGAGGGAACAGATGGCTGCAGCAAAGGGGGGGAAAGCACAAAGATGATAATAAAACATAACAGAAGAAAAGATAAAGAGTCAAAGACAGGCTAAGTAAGGAACTGTTACTTTGAAAATACTGTCAGTTGCTTTATTGAGTTTCAGGTAGTTGCCTACTTCACTATCATTTTATTCAATTTTTCAGTTCTTCTGTGCTTAGGATATTAATAATCATATATTAAAATCCACATATTAATTATTTTAAAGATTGAAACATCAAACACAGAAGTTAAAAGAGCTCTCTGAAAGATACCTTTATACTAGATTTCTGTAGTCTGAAGCATAGTGCATTTTTTTTTAAAGAGCAGTTTCTGGTACTATATCTGTGTCTCTGTTACAATTATTCTCAACACACACACACACATACTTTTGAAAGATTCATGTAGTGCTATTTTTCTTGTCCAGTGTATATTTTGTTAACCAACCGTTAGATCATTGATCCTTTATCTGTTCATACAGTATGATGTCAACAAATTAGAACACCATCATGTTTCCATTGCCTACGTATGTAAGATCATGCAGGACCATTCCAGCAGTGAAAAAATCAATAGATTCTACTGATGTATCCTCATATTTACAATTTCCTGGTGTGCTTCTTGACAAGGCTTTTACAGTACCATCCCCTGCCTAATTTTCAGAATTTCTCAGGGGGTTTAGACGTTGTTGTCTTCTACTCATAATCCTCTTTCCCTGATTTCCCACTGCTGCTTCTGTCTTTTTTCCTTATTGTGGAAAAATTGGTTATGGAGGAAAATATGGAATTGCTGCACAGTGCTTTCTGAGCGCTCTACTCCCCTCCCCCAAACACTCTGGGCATCCTCAGACAAACATTTGATTGCATGCTCGTTACTGGGCACTCATAGATTTTCATGGGTCCCTCTCACGATGTCATCTGCCTCCCATGTGTCTCCTGCCCCTTCTAGCCTTTTTCGTGCAATATTATTCGTCCATATTATTTTTACAGATAGAAGTTGCTGCTATCTCCTGCTGTGTGCAGGAGAAGCAGCATGATAAAGAGGCCCCTGAATGGGCCACATGCACTTTTTTACTTCCTCTTTACTCTCCCTGAGAGAAAGAGGAAGTATTGAGCAACAAAAGTGGGGGCGGAGAAGCGACAGTAGGTAAGCGTAATTCCCACCACCATCATCTGATGGAGCTCTTTAATTGAACGTAGAATGAGAACCCTGAGGCAAAGGCATTCCCTTGTTGGAAACGAGAGCTGTCAGTCACAATGCAACACACCCCTCTTCTGCCTCCTGTTTGGCATTCTCTGGCTTGGGGGAGGTAAAACAATGAATCAAAGTTAAAAACTGAGACTCCAAGGCAAATCTGAAGCCTCAGAAGTGGTCTGAATATAATAAAAGTCAGAATATTCACCTTAGTCCTGTTCCTTTTCCGAGGTAATTGCACACTGAACACCAAGTTTCTAAACACCACAGATGACATAAGACACAATGAAATTAAAAGGATTTACATGTTGCTACACATATGTGCCAAATTTGAGATCGATCCCTCCAACCCTCGATTTTATATGAATTTATTAAAGATCGTTTCAGTTCTGACAGGTCAGAATGACAGCTTGCTACGTGCGTTCATTCGGACCTGTCAGAACGGAGACGATCTTTTTAAAAAAAAATCATATAAAATCAAGGGTTGGAGGGATCGATCTCAAATTTCATACACATACTTAGGCATACCCCATAGGCACTGTGACCAAGTTTCAAGCCTCTAATTTTTAAAATACAGAAATTATTGGTATATTTATATGGCAGTCCGATAAAACGATAAAATCGCCCGAAAATTATAGTCTCCGATGATTATCGTAGGTTTTTCTATTGTATCGTCATCATTAAACACATGCACGATAATGACCTTATCATATCGTTATCGTACATTTTAACGATACGATACACATCCCTAGTTCAGTGTGCAGTTTTGGGCAATTGGAACTCCACACACATTTGTGGGGATGGTGAAGGGGTTTAAACTCAAAATGTTTTGAATCTCTTACTTTTTATGCATCTCAGATGTATGTGTGAAGTATGTGAAGTATGTGTGTAGTATGTTAAATTGTTATTATGCTATTTACTGCTATTTAGTCACTAATTTTATTGTTATAATGTTGGTTACTGGTTTATTGTCATTACCATTTTTTACTTTCCACATTAGGAAGACCAAGGAAATAAAAAACGTAGTGCATAACCGCTGTGGTACTTCTCTCTACCACTCTTGGACTCTGCTGCTATTATTATTATTATTATTATTATTATTAAAGAAAAGTTGATGTTTCTGTCAGCCTTGTGGTAGGTTGTATTTGAGGTTTCACTGAGCAGGGTTTATGTAGTGCAAACATTTTGTGGGTAGTCAGTAGAAGAAGAGTATAGTGGAGCACAGTGTGCTTCCAGATGAAATATTTATGCATCATCACCCTGTCTCATTCACAGAATTTTATGGGAGGGGGGGTTCAAGTGATGTCATCTTCCACTTGTAACCCCCCATGCTTCCCCAGCATTTCTTCCATCTTTTTTCTTAATGCAGAAAAAGACAGAATTTCTGCAGAATGCCTTCTAATTTGTAGGTCTAGGAACCCTCCATTTGCAAGCATCCATAAAAGGTTGAACTCGTGAGTGGGGAAAATATGTCTTTTTTCCTTGAAATGGCAAAATGGCTCACTAAAAACTTCTTTGCATTCTCTACCTCACTGCACAATTAAGCTGCCACTGCCTGGCAATATTGCTACTTATATAATTACAATCATTCTAAAACTGACCTATAGACGGCCAGCTGCTAGCAATTTATATTGTAACAAACATTGATCCATTTAATTCTTGCTTTCTTTTCTGTGTTTTCATCTAGCTCTTAATCCACAGAAGTGTCTTACCTCCACTTCACATGACAGGCACCCCCAATCCTGAGCTTATTCTTGCCTGCCATTTATCCACAGTTTTTGTTGTTATGTCAGTCACTGCCATTTATGCACTAATTTTGTTTTTGTTTATGCACTAATTTTGTTTTTATGTTGTTGGTTAATGGTTTATTATTGAATGCCATTACCATTTAAAAAAAAATAAAAACAAAACAATTGATACAGTAATATATAATAGGGCATTAAAATGGTATATAATTGTTAACGGACTGGCCAACGAGACCATATTATGCCAGTACTTTTCCAGCTTCACTGACTGCCAGTCCAGTTCCGAGCCCGATTCAAAGTGCTGGTAATATCATTCAAAGCCCTAATTGGCTTGGGACCAGGTTATCTGAAAAATGCTTCCTTCCATATGTAGCTGCCCAGACCCTAAGATCATCTTCAGGGGTCCTTCTCCGTGGGTCCCTGCCAAAGGAAGTGAAGCAGGTGGCTACCAGGAGAAGGGCCTTCTCTGTGGTGGCACCCTGGCTGTGGAATGAGCTCCCTAGAGATTCGCCTGGCACCTGCGTTATACTTTTTGATGCCAGGTGAAGACCTTTTTACTTTCCCAGTATTTTAACAGTTTACCATTTTAGTCTTTTAACTTTGCTGTTTTAAATCTGTATAAAATCTCTGTATTGCTGCTGAGTTTTATCCTGGGCAGGATCTACACTACTGTTTTATAATGGTTTATAATGGTATTGACAACCGTTGGGGCCCAGGACACACTCCAGATACAGCTTTCAAACTGTTTTCAAAGTGTTATATCCTGCTTGGGGTAGATCTTGCCCCAGTTGTGCTTTTATATTGTACTTTTATATTGTGATTTGTTTTATACCTTGAATTGTACTTGATGTTTTAATTTCTGTGAACCGGCCAGAGAGCTTTGGCTATTGGGTGGTATAGAAATGCAATAAATTAATTAATGAATAAATAAATAAATTGGACCAATGGAATGAGGCTGGGACATTCAGCAATGCTTTACAGCTCTCTACACCATCAGAAGCTGATAGAACAAAGCTGTTTGGCTAGGTGATCAGTCCTCCCCTCCTTCTGTGGCTGCTATGAGGCATAACACTGAAAAGAATGGAGAAGGCATCCAATCCTGACTGCACAAGAATAATAATCTTTGCAATTCTTCTGCACTGTTGTATCTGGCACCTACCCTTTGGAAAACCCTCCCTCGTGCGGTTCGGGAGGCAGACAATTTCACATCTTTTAAACGCCTTCTGAAGACATACCTTTTTACACAGGCTTTCCCTGGTTTTTAATGTAGCTCGTCTTACATTGCCTTTTAAACTTTTTAATGTTTAAATTTATATTGTTATTTTTATGGTTTTTAATTGTGCACTACCCAGAGAGTTTTGGCTGACGGGCAGTATAGATAAATATTTATTTATTTATTTATTTATTTATTGCATTTTTATACCGCCCCATAGCCGAAGCTCTCTGGGCGGTTCACAAAAATTAAAACCATGAAATCATTTTAAAATATATAAAACAAGGCACAATCTAAAAACACAGAATAATATGGGTCAGCCCTGTTCCTATGAATGTAGATGTCCTGTGCATATAATTCCATCATGCACAATGGCCATCTCAAGAAAGAAAGCATAGGGTTTATACGGAAATGGATGGCTCAGCATGCATTGAAAACCTCTCATTCCTACGACGTTGCTTTCTCCATGTTTTACATACTACTGTGTCTCTATGGAGATAGGTGCTAATGCAGTTACTTGTTACAAGACTGCAACTATTTATTTTAATTACATCAAAGGATAACCATTTCTTATTTCACTAACTAAAGGACAACACCATTAGCAGTATTCAAGCCCTCAATTTTATTATGTTGCATGAATAATACTTCCTTGCTGGTTTTGCTCTAATTATGCCATCAGTTTCCAGTTGCAACAATTCAAAACCCACACATCATTTATTGGAATTGAAGATGCAGAGACTTGAAACACTAAGGATGACCCTGAGTCTTGGCTTGTATAGCTGACGCATATGCATAGCTCTGTGAAATCCCTCCATTGGGGGGGGGGGGGTATGTGTGAATTTATCAATTTGTTCTGAACTGCTTGTTTATGTGTTTTCACATTCTTAACCTATTTTTATATATCAGTGAAAAATATCATTGTGGCAATTTAAAAGTGATACAATTGCTCCATATTATGTGGATTGCAATTTTGTGTTAACATCCAGTAGGGGTATGCGCTCCGCCCTGGAATTATCTGATAAACACGAACATCCGCAGTGCATTCAATCTTCCAGAGCAGGTATTGGCTGCTTCTACACCAATTGAATCATTCAGAGCGGAGATGCGCCCAATTGGAGCTTCTAACATCTCCTAAAATATTCAACCATTTTGTGTGTGTGGTGTGTCTAATTGAAAACTTCCCAATACAGAACATGGGGTGATGGGGTGGGGTAGTTTGATAATTAATACTGACATCTGTGGCTAACCAGTTAGAAATTGCCACGCACTGTCTGTGACCACGTTCTGTTCACCTCCAATCGCAGTTTTCGGGGGAGGGAATTGCAATTATTTTTCTCATGGTCCTTGATTCCGGCCGCTCATTGCGATTCTTGGTCTTGCAGCAGTCATTTCAGAGAGAGAGAGAAATAGAGAGAGAAATAGAGAGAGAAATAGAGAGAGAAATAGAGAGAGAAATAGAGAGAATCCAGTGAGATAGCATTTGATATAAAGTGAGATATAAAGTGAGATATAAAGGAGAGACGGGGAGAGAGAGAGAGATCTATGAGGTCTTCTGTTGCATTGCTGAGATTTGTGTTGTTTTCCTCGAGTTTTCATTTCAAAAGAGGAAAGACCCTCTTCTAGGAGAGGGTTAAGGTCCTGAAACTTTTTCCTCCGATGTGCTGGCCCGGCCCGCCTTGCAGGACTGAGTTGCATGTTTTTGTTGTTATTGTTGTTATTATTATTTCATCTCTTTTTCACTCATGGCAGTTTTTCTAGATGGACATGATGGGCTTTACCAAGTCATGCTGTGTTTTAAAGATTCAGGAATTTCCTGACAATTGAGCAAGTTTTAAGTATGACTGCTTTCTGGATGTTGGTGTGGATGTATTTTGGTAGGCCCAGTTTCTGAAGGTTTTCTGTATAATATTTTGATGTGATGCCAGTGACTGAGGTGACTAATGGAACAAATGTGACCTTTTCTTGTTGCCATAGTTCTTTGACTTCCATGGTCAGTCGTATATATTTGCAGGCGAATAGTGTGGAAATAAAGAGACGGCACAAAGTATGTATGGTTTCAAATCAGGGCCACATTTATTAAGATCTGCAAAGGAAGCACTGGGCGGGCCCTCACTATGCCATTAACTAACAGGCGTTTTAACGGGCGAAACATTCTATGCCTGCTGAGTGGCGTCTCCTTGTTCGCCACCCCCAGGCCTACCCCTTGTGGGGAGGGGAGGCCTTCCCATGTCGCTCCCCCCCCTGGGCTGAAACCCAGGTGGAGCGAGGTGAGTTGGCCTCACAGGTAAGCCCTATCCCCCCACTGGGGCCGCAGAACCCTCAGCGGAAGACCCTCAGGCATCACCTGTCACCACTTAACGGTGCCACAGAATGATCACCGTCCCTGTTCTCTAGACGTGCCCTCCCCTAACGCCTAAGCCAAATGTGACCAATTCATACTACTCTGAGGATTCCTAAGACACTCTCTTCCAGACTTACAGTGTGAAGTAGGCGAAAAACATGTAACCAAAGCCAATCAGGCTACATGAAAAAATTCCTACTCGGCCCCCAAAAGGGCAACCAGATAACCCACACTGCATACTGGGAGGGAGGGAGGGAGCAGCAGTCCGAAGAGGCCGGAGGTTGAGTGCAGCCTCCTAATATAGGCGCTGCCGCCCCTCCCCCGGCCTGTGGCACCATGAAGTCTCCACCAATGAGGAGAAGGCACATCTCTTTCTCCCCCCGGCCAGCAACAGCTTCCCCGTGGCCACGCGAGCGGGACGCAGGGGAAGGGCATTTGCAGGCAAATAGGGTGGAAATAAAGAGATGACACAAAGTATGTATGGTTTCAAATCAGGGCCACATTTATTAAGATCTGCAAAGGAAGCACTGGGTGGGCCCTCACTACGCCATTAACGAACAGGCGTTTTAACGGGCAAAACATTCTATGCCTGCTGAGTGACGTCTCCTTGTTCGCCACCCCCAGGCCTACCCCTTGTGGGGAGGGGAGGCCTTCCCGTGTCACTCCCCCCCAGGCTGAAACCCAGGTGGAGTGAGGTGAGTTGGCCTCACAGGTAAGCCCTATCCCCCCACTGGGGCCGCAGAACCCTCAGCGGAAGGCCCTCAGGCATCACCTGTCACCACTTAACGGTGCCACAGAATGATCACCGTCCCTGTTCTCTAGATGTGCCCACCCCTAACGCCACAGGAGATTGACAAACCTCTGTTTAGTCCATCCCCCCCACCTGCGCTGAATTAACTCGCGCAGGGCCCTTTGCAGATCTTCGAGGAATATATAATTGCCAGTATCAGTCAAATGGACCACATCTTGCCTATATAGCTCCCTCCTTGTCTGTCATTCTGAGGGTGAACAATGATCCCATCGCCGTGTGACCGCAGGGCGATGGCAATCTCTCAGTTCACCTATTTCCGTGCCCAGTCCAGGGCCCGCGGATCCCAACCATGTCTCCATTCCCTTCTGGGAATCAAATCAAGGTTGTTTCCTCCCCAGGTGTACCACCAGCACCTGCAGGGGACAACGCACCATACCGTGCTGGAACAATGTGGGTATGAGGCAAACAGATCTCAGATTCCAGCCGTCCCTCTGGACCTTTTGGGAATCAGGCAGGACCACATTATCACCATTTTTGCTTGCAAGTCGGCCAAAGCCAGGAGAACCGGAGTTTTGCCTTTGCCACCAGGTCAGTCCTCATAGGCATAACACCAATACCTACTGAGGGTGATCCACCAGTCCTTGCTGGAATAACATGAGCAGGAGGTGCTCGACAGCATGCTCCCTCTGCCCAAACTACTGGGTGTTGGAATAGACAGAGTCCTAGCTGTGATCTGGGGAGCCCTCCATCTGGTCTAGCCCCCCATGCTGTGCCCACAAATGAGCAGCTGCACAGGTTTACATACATTCCAGCCATCTAAGAGAAGAAGAAAACATGAGTTCGTATTCCAGCCATCCCTCCAGACCTTTCTGGGAATCAGGCGGGACAACGGCATTGCCATTCTCACTTGCAAATTGGCCAAAGCCAGCAGAAAAGTAGCTTTGTCTTTTCACCACCAGGTCAGTCACCCATAGGCCTAAACACCAAAACTTACTGCGGGCCATGCACCAGACCTTGCTAGCAGAACTTGTGCAGGAGGCTCTCGACAGTATGCCACATCTGTCAAACTACTGGGTGTTGGAACTGGCAAAGTCTTAACTGTGATCCATGAGGGCCCTCCATCCAGCCCCGCAATGATGCTGTGCCCACAAATGAGCCACTGCATTGGTTTACGTACCTTCCAGAGATCTGATAAAGGAAACGTGAGCTCCAGAACTAAGAGCTCATTGCAGTCCTGCTGCCCTGAAAGTACCTGGACATAGGAATGGAAAGCCTTGAGAAACTGCCTGCCTATTGCCTGAACTTTGTGGCTGCAAGGACATAGGGCATCAGTATAGGCACCCTGATACCTAAGGTATCTGTAACAAAGTGGGAGGCTCCCATGACTAACACTAGCAAAGACAGGCTTGTGGCAGCCCAGAATTGATCTTTAGGTTCTGGAGCTCCATCACAGTGACACTGAAGGGAGAGATCTTCTGACCCCCCCGAGTAGCCTGGAAAGCCAGTAAAGCCTTCATGGGGCAAAATTGAGAAACTAAGTGGTAAATGTAGATAACCATGTACAAAGCTCCTGTAGTCTGTCCGAATCCATCAAAATTTAATGCACACTGCATGCGGAGAGAAGGAATTGGCTTTTTATAGCCGAGCTCCACTGTAGACATTGTCTTAGAGACACCCCCCCCCACACAAAGAGGGCTCCAAGTGTCCAAAGGCAGTCAGATACAACATAAAATCAGGTAGCCTTGAAGGAAAAGCCACACATGGCAAGTCATATTCTAGATAAACTGTTGGAACAGTGGATGCCTAGCATTGGATGCTACAGGCGATTTCCACATCAACCCTAACGGGATGCAGAAGGCCATGCAACCTGAAGGTTCTGACTAGGGCCGACATTTCCTGTAAATTGAGACCAGACTCTCAGATTATCACATGACTGTAGCAACATAGACCCAGTGAAATGGCTACCTAACGTCTGCATTGCAATGCGAAGCTGCTTCTGGAAGGCCCACCCGCAGCTACTACTCTGCAGACCATATGCAGTGCTCAAAACCTCCTGTAGGACATACAGTGTGGCTTTGTGTAAATGGAAGATCATGCGGATCATGTCTTGACTATCACCAGTCTAACACCTGGAAGACTACTATAATGGTTACTGGTGTCAGGGCAAAGCCCAGGCAGATATATCAGTATTGGTGAAGGGCCTGCTATCCTCTAATGAGCTAGTAAAACTTCCCAACTTCTGGGCTCATAATGCGAGGCTTGCATTAACTAAATACATAAACAGTACCCCCAGCCCAGATAACAGGAATCATAACAGTATAGCCTAGGTTAAGAATGAACTTGTCTGCACACTGCACCTTCTTACAAACTATCTAGAATGTGACTCTCTCCAGTTGAGTATTGGGGGCTATGGGAACATGGCCTGGAACTCTACCTACCGTGACCACCTCTTCTATTACTGCTATACTGAGCTGTTATTTGCCCCATATAGACTTCTGATTACAAAATTGAGGATGTGCTATCCTTTGAGTGTGGTTCAGAAACCTACAACAGCTTTGCCCTGGGAACAGGGCATACTCAGGCTGTAATTACGACCTGAACAACCATAGTGGTGGTCCCTGACTTAAGGGCTCCTTGATCCTCTTGGCTAAGTCCCCTCCATCACAAGCTTGAACTGCCTGCTCCACACTTGCCCTTTGGGTGGAGGGGGGATTTCTTTGGCTAATATGTGCCCACTGTCATATCTACCCCCAAAGGAAGCCTAACTGGAGTCATGCACTGTAACTGGGTGTCCTGATCCTTGATATCGCAAATGGAAGGAGAATAAAAAGGCCATCCTCATGGGAAATACTTTCTGTAGGCCAACACACTCCTGCACCATACTCCACGTATGCCCTGTAATTATGTTGAAATAATTAATCAGGATCAAAACTCATTTTAAAAATTCCTGCTGTATGTCACCCATTTTAGTTACCTGACAGCCAACTGGCTGATGTGTGTGCCACCTTCCTGCATCCTAGATTCCTGATGTTGTGTAAGTTTATGCTGTGGTAGCCTTTCCAGCTGTCCATCGACACCCAGTCACCCAGGCAACTGGTGCCTAATGCGCCTCAAGCATGGCCCCCAGCGTTGTAAGCCCAAAAGGTGAGTCACCACTTGGTACGTTGATGTGCACAGCTTCTGGCACCCTAGGCTGAGGGCTAACTCTTGCTCTAGGATGGACATCCCAGGCAAGCCAGTGGGGGCTCTCTAATCACAAATGGCCCATCACAGCCTCAGATAATGGTGCTTGGCAGCCCGCATTAGCGGCATGTGCCGTTAGCTGATTGCCTGAGACAATGCAGGGGTGGCAGGCCCCTGACCATACTCACCCTGGTCCTGTGTCCCTACCCTGCTCTCCCGACACCTGGTTCTCCACATTAATTGAATGTGCCACCTTCTGTAGATGGCTGATCTGTCACCGATGAAGCTGCTTGAGTAAAGTGTATCTCTCCATGGCATCCAGGCAGGCTAAAACAACAAGCCATTAGCACCTGCCTCCTAATAGCTCTGGGGCAGGCATATTTGCTTTTCTGAGGTGTTGCGCTGAAAAGTGGATATGGGCCACCCAGGCGGTCTCCAATCTCAGCACTGACCATGTTCATACCTCTTCAGCACCAGCTGACATCCCCATAATATGCACCCGGATATACTTACACCTTCCCATTCCCCCCTTGCCCTTTCACGGGGGGCATAGTTGTATACAATAAAATCTGAGGGGTGGAAATTACACCAGAGGCGAAGGTTAACTAGCCAATAACTAGCTCACTCTCTACAACTCTCCTGGAGGGCCAGGACATGGAATAATGGGATTCAGGCATTCCAGAGGCAGCTGAACTGCCATCCGTCGAGTATGTTTCAAAGTGGATCCCTGCATCGAGCGGGGGTTGGACTGGATGGCCTTATGAGCCCCTTCCAACTCTACTATTCAATGATACAACCAAGGAGATTTAATCTCTCATACTCTGGGTCTTTGGCCAAAGTTCCCCTACTTTTCAAAGGCATCATTTAAACATGCTTGGGAATTAAGCCCAAATTACAGTCACCAAATATCTAGCCTGGGGGGGGGGGGGGGGGAAGGGACCCAATTTAAAAAGTTTAAGAAGTTGATTAATATCAGCAACTGCATAAAACACCTAATGTTTATAAAACAGGTGGAGCCCAGATCCCAAAAGACCCAGTCCAATACTCTAAGCATTAACCAAAATTCAATTTAACAGAACAATGGAACTTATTATAAGGAAGAAAGCTGAAAATATACTCGAATTCAACAGAAGGGCATAGCAGTCACCCATCCACACTCTGTCCAGGCCTGCACCTGCTTAGCTTCAGCTACCAGACTTAAGCTGTTGCCCTTCAGCCATCTCCCTTCCTTTAGAAAACACCCACACTCAGGAACTAAAACCAAGCCAGCCAGGCACCCTGAATAGTCCCTTTAAATCCCCCAAACCTGGGAGCCTCTGAACATCTGTATTTATTTAAAATAAAATAAAAAGGGAGGGTCAGAATTAGGAAATCCGTCAGCCCCACTTCCACCTCTCCAAACTGTTCAGGAAAGGCAGTTCATAACGCTGGGTCTAGCAGGAGCCCAGCCAGGTCCGGAGAGGCCAGAAGCAGGAACGGAGGGCTTTACAACTGCCCCGTTCCTTAGACTTCACAAACAATAATTTGGGCCACTGATCCCAGAGCTGAAGCCCCACTGGGTTCGTGCCCTACCTGGAGAAGGCAGGGATCAGACCTAAAACCTTTCTCATGCAAAGCAGTTGCTCTGCCACAGAGCTGCACCCCCTCTCTTTACTCAATTCCAGGAGGCCTCACTGCAGCCATATGCTGTTCTGTACCAAGGAACCAGCCCCTGCCCCAGGCACCCGAAGGGGGGGGGGAAACACTCCTTAAGCCCCCTCCCTACACTCCAAACCGTCCGAGTTATGCTGTGGCTGGCTCCGCCGCTGCAATGCTGTTCATGCTGCAAGTTCAGGGGCTTGGCTGACAATCTCCTCCTAGGCAGGTATGCTTCGTTGAACACGCCCCGCCGCCACCACTGGCGCGGCTAGACTGAAGCTGAGAGGCCTATATGCCACACGCTCCCCAGCGCACACTCCTGTGGCCCAGCCTGGCACCGTGAAGGAAATAAACACCGACAAGAACTGCCTCCACACAGCAAACGATCCTCCCGTCGCCTCCTTCAGTCCTCCGGTAAAGTATAAGAGCATTTGAGCACACGGAAGAGTAAACACCCGCGCGCCATTGTCTTAAGCCGCGATCCAAAGAGGCCAGAGGTTGGGTGCGGCCTCCTAATATAGGCGCTGCCATCCCTCCCCCGGCCTGTGGCACCATGAGGTCTCCACCAATGAGGAGAAGACACGTCTCTTTCTCCCCCCCCCCCCCCCCGTCCAGCAACAGCCTCCCCGTGGCCATGTGAGCGGGACGGGAAGGGCATTTCTCTCTCTTCTTCCTTTTCAACATTTTTGTCCTTCAGTATTGCTATGTTGATGAGGTATGTGTGTTTTTTGTCTATGACCATTATGTCTGGTCAGTTGCAGGGTATTGTCTGTTTGGATATGAATTGTTCTGTCCCGGTATATTTTATGATCTGCATTTTCCAAGATTTTATCGGGTGAGTATGTATAGTATGGTGTCGGTTGTTTGATAAGGTTGAATTTGATGGCCAGTTATTGGTGAATTATTTTTGCAGCTGTATTGTGTCTGTCTGTATAATCCATTCCTGTCAGAATTTTACATCTTCCTGTTATGTGGCCAATTGTTTCTTGGAACTGATGGCATTTCCTGCATAGGTCTGTTGTTACACTATTATCTCTTATGATGTATTTTTGGTAGTTCTTGGTGGCTATAACTTGATCCTGTATAGCTATTAGGAATCCTTCTGTTTCTGGAAATAGCTCACCCTTCCTGAGCCATTCGTACGATTGTTCTTTGTTTATTCATGGGTTCTGTATTATGTTGTAATGCTTCCCATGGAGTGGTTTTTGTGCCCATTTTCCTTTTTTCTCTGCAAGTGTGAGTGGTTGTGTTTGGTCTTTGTTTTATAGTGCTAGGTTGAGTGGGGTGTAATTTTTATCTGCTGTTACTATGGCTTTATAAATGGGGGTGTTTTTAGTGTGGAAGAATTCTCTGAGTGATTTTATCTGTTTAGCATGCATTGTGTTAATGTCTAGCAGACCGCTTCCTCCTCCTTTCCTGCTGATTGTTGTTCTTTCAATGTATGAGTTGGGATGGAGCATGTGGTGTTTTGTGAGTTCAATACAATTGATTCTGTTTATTTTTTCGAGTTTGGTGTGTGACCAGTGTATGATTCCAAATGAGTATGTGAGAATGGGAATTGCGTAGGATTTGTGATAGGCGAGTTTTATATTGCATTCTTAGTTGAGTTTTTACTGTGGAGTGATTGATTTTTGTGTTTTGTTGGAATCCTAAGTATTTGTATGTTTCATTTTCTTCCATGTTATCTAGGCTGACCATCTGAAAAGGAGGACAGGGCTCCTGTAACTTTATCAGTTGTAGAGAAAAGGGAATTTCAGCCAGTGTCATTTGTATGCAATTAGTTCCTGGTGAAATTCCCTCTTCATCACAACAGTTAAAGTTGCAGGGGCCCTGCCTTCTTTTGTATATGGTCACTCTAGTATAGTGCCTGCAACTTTAACAGTTGTGATGAAGAGGGAATTTCATCAGGAACTAATTGCATATAAATGACACTGGCTGAAATTCCCTTTTCTCTACAACTGTTAAAGTTACAGGAGCCCTGTCCTCCTTTTCAGATAGTCAGCCTAATGTTATCTAATATTTTGTTATTTAGTGTTTCTGATGTTTTTTTTCTTTCCATTTTCCTCTTTCTATGTGTAGCATATTGCATTTTCTTATCCCGAATTCCATTTTCATGTCTGTTGTCAGTTCCTCAGTGAATCGCAGGAGGCCTTTTATCTGTGACTATTATTATTATTTTTATTATTATTATTTCCCCTTAATGGTTTGACATGCTGTTGCTCTCTTTCCTCTAAGTTGAACCTTCCCAGCAGCACTTGGCTTCAAAGTTACAAGTGTCTTCTTGTACTTGTATGTTTGTGTGTTTTAGGGCTGTGCAGTGCACGCAAGCAGTACACAATTAATAATGCACATTTTGATAACATTCCATCATGAGGTGTGGGAAACATTGGTGCTGCTTGTTCTGGCCATGGGGGGGGGGGGGTGGAGAGGGAGTGCAGGGCTGGTTGGTTGCACATTCCTCATAGAAGTCAACTACAGTGTGAAAGTGCTGCTGGGCTGGCATCGTGAGTGAGTAAGCTTCTACACCTGAGTCAGGCAGGCTCTTTATTTCAGTTAAACTATTACTCCTATTGGCTGGTTGGGCTTCCAGTCAGGGGAGTTCTCCTCCTCCTACAACTACTACTACGGGAAAGCTGTTGTTTTCTTGGCTCAACTCGCTCCAATGTGCCCGACCAACAGTGGAGGAGAGGTGCCTCTTCTTCCTCGTCCTGCAAGACTCCTGTCCTCTCTGAGGCTGGGCAAGCTGTGTGCTGCTGTTGTGGCATTTATTAGTAGATATTTACTTATTTATTTTTGCACTAAGTGCTGTTATCCCACTGCTTCATTTCCCTCTCCCTCACTATACAGATCAAGGCACGAGAGGTGCCTGAGAGGACATTTGAGTTCGGACTTTAAAAATTCTCTATAAATCACTGCATGGAGAGATCTGCTCCAAACTTGGCATACCCAAAGGTCTCTTTAAAAGCTGTCACGGTGCCAATTTTCATGTATTTATTTTTGAAAATGTGGGAGTTGTGAGCATTTCTGTTAATTCCCATGGACGAGAATGTACCGGTTACCCAAAAACAGGGTGGTTTTTCACCAAACTATCCTTCAGAGCAGAGAGAGGGACCAACTCCAAAAATCGGGGTGGATAAATGCCTCAGCAGAACTCCACCTGGAATTTCAGAGCAGAGAAGACCTGCTCTGCACACCCCTAATATCCAGTCCTGCTGCTGCACCTCTGCTCATTCTGGAACCCACCACTACTGCAATGTGAGCTAACAGTTTCTGAAGCAATCCCAGAAATTAGCAAAAATGCTAGGGATATACCTGACCAGACCCGAAGATAATATTCAACTGTCCTTCTTTGAGAACACCTGCTAAAGGAAGTGAGGTGACTGGCTAAGAAGAGGGCTTGTTCTGTAGTGGCACTCCAGTTGTGGAATGAGCTTCCCAGAGAGGCTCGCCTGGCACCTACATTGTGTTCTTTCGGTGCCAGATGAAGACCTTATTTTCCCAGGCATTTTAGTCTATCAGTTTCTTTTGTTTGAAATCTGTTGCTGTATTTAAAGCCTTGCACCGGTACTAGCTTTTATTTCAGTTTTTGTTTTATTTTATACTGTAGTTTAAAACTTTTATATTATATTTTATTATATTGTGTTTTATGGTTTTAATGGTTGAGAACTGCCCAATGAGATCCAGATACTGGGTGGTATTTAAGGATGCACAACCGTGCACCCTTAGTTAAGGCTCGAACGGGAAAAATAAGTTCCACCATTAGAAAAGAGGAATGGGGGAGGTCATTCTAACCTTAGTAAAACTGAAAAAAAGTTTCACCAATCTTCCTGAAATGTACATATTCCAGAAAGAAACGTCTATTTTACATAACCTGAAAATTTCAGGAAGATTGATTAAAGATTGAGGGAGAAAGGGCAGTTAACTGAAAAAGAGAGAAAATAACCTCGGTCACGCAAAAGTGTTTTTGAAAATGGTTGGCTACTGATATGTGCCCATCTCTAGTTAAGCCATTATAACCCTCATGTATTAACCATTGCTGTTTTCTCATTTCCTTTCTACTCTAGTTGGTGGAATGGAATTTCTTTTTTAAAAAATTGATTTACTTATTTTTAAAATAATTTTTATTTCCTAATAAAAGCCTATGGAACTCATAACACAGCACTCATAATATTGAGGGTGGGGGGAGGAGGCGGGGATAACTGCCATCTGGAGTAAAAGTAGCAGCAACTGGATTTCTAGGGCGTGTCTGTATATGCAGACAACCAATCCCCTCAGTCTGACCACACCCTACCACATGGAAACTATGGAATCGAATGGGAGTGAACCTTTGTGGCATTAGCAGCTTGTCTTTCCTTGAGGACAGAGAATCTGGTTCTTGCCACCATTTTGGGAGAAGAGACCTCTTTTTTCTTTTGGGATATGTTTTCCCTTGGCTTTGAGTCTATTTTGAGCTATCTTTACCCAAGCCCAGTTTCTCTGAGCCAGGCACCTCTCCTGAGCAGCTTGGTGTAGTTTTTGCCCCCTATTTGATTTTACTCATTTGACTTGGGCTTCATAGCACTTTTCATTTTAAAATATTTTCTTCACTCTCTACCTAGGTTAATTTTTCCTACTTGGACTTTACTGACTTCTACACCCAGAATTCTAGAAGTGATCTCTTTCAACCTTCCTCTGGATCCATGATAAACTGGTCTTCAGATCTCTCCTTGGAATAGGTTGCTATACGTTCTTTTCTATCCCTCCCATACACACACACTGCTCCCTTCCTTTTTTCCTAAGAGTTTGGACCATACTGCTATAAAGTTGAAAGCTTCAAATCATTTAACTTAGGCTGACCAGATAAAATCCAGGTCAGGGCTCATGTAACTTTAACAGTTGTAGAGAAAAGGGAATTTCAGCCAGTGTCATTTGTATGCAATTAGTTCCTGGTGAAATTCCCTCTTCATCACAACAGTTAAAGTTGCAGGCACTATACTAGAGTGACCATATACAAAAGAAGGCAGGGCCCCTGCAACTTTAACTGTTGTAATGAAGAGGGAATTTCACTAGGAACTAATTGCATACAAATGACACTGGCTGAAATTCCCTTTTCTCTACAACTGTTAAAGTTACATGAGCCCTGACCTGGATTTTATCTGGTCACCCTATTTAACTAGTTTGGGCCGATGTAAGTTTTAAGTACAATTTTGAATCCTTTCATGGTGCTTGTGGGCCTACAACATTGTTTTCGGCCTAGTCACACTGTTTTTTTCTAATAGGCCTTAGAAACAGTTAAACTATAGTGTATATTGCACATGTATTTTCTTTCTAATCATTGCATTTTTGACATTTCACTTCTGTATCTGATGTACTTTTGCATTTACTTTTCTTTATAAACCATAGGGCTGTGCATGGACTGCCCGATTCACTTCGGATCCTGATTCAGAGGATCCAATTCAGGCATGATTCACTTTGAACTGATTTGGACCTGTTTCAATTTACTTCAGATCCAAATCTGAATCGAGTTTCAGATTTCTGAATTGAGATTCAGATTTCTGAATCGAGATTTAGATTTCTTTTCCCATGGACTTGCATTGGAAAAAGGAAATGCCTATAACATTTTGATTTTTCATGATACAAACATGAAATTTGGAGGCCTTACAAATGCTCTGGGGGTGATCATGTCTGCCAAATATCAGACAGATTGGCACAGTGGTATTGGTGCAATCAACTGGTCAAATTTGCTATTTTGGGGGGGGGAAACTAATCAAAGCAAAGTGCTATAACTTTTTCATTTTTCAGGACACAAACATAAAATTTGGATACCTTATAGACACTGTGGAGATGTTCATGTCTTCCAAATTCCAGAGGGATTGGTGTGGTGGTATTGGTGAAATTAACATGTAAAAGTGGCTTTTTTTTCAGGGAAAAACAGAAGAAGGGGAAGGATTGGAACACACTAAAGGCTAACAACTAAAAGATATATATATATATATATATATATATATATATATATATAAATAGACAAGCAGAAAGAGAAATAGAGGCAAGAGATAACACTTAGAGAAGGGGGAAGGCTCAAGAAAGATCCAAGTACCAATGCCCCAAACCACACACCAACAAGAAACCTAAACTAGCCAGCCCAAAACACCCTAGTCCTACCAAATCTAACCCACAATGAACAAGGAAGTACGAAGGAAGCTCAATCTCCTGATTGTCCTTAAGCCTTCCTCCACTACTGTGAATGGCGGCTGCTGGAGAGAAACTGTCACTTCACAGCCAATTTCCTCCTCCAAACTCTTCCTTCACCTTCCCTACTCTAACAAAAGAAATGTTGCAAGCACGTACAGGCTGTCTGCGTTTGAAAAAAAGGTCCAAATCAATCCAAATCAATTTGGACCATGCTGATTCACTTTGGACCAATTCAGACCTGCTTTGATTCAATATGGATGTTTCAAAGCCCTCTGAACCACACCAATTCATTTCGGATTTAGTTCCAAAGTGATGCACAGCCCTAATAAACCATTCATATCTTAAGACTTCTTGTGTGGCATGTTTTCATTGGTTTAACACATTAAAAGGGGTATTCATTGGTTTCCTGCTTCTGTTTTCAAATCTATTTTCAACCGTCTAGTAACTTCAAGAATTATGGAGTTGGGGAAATCCTCAATCTCTTTCTGATCAGAGGCACTGACTAAGGTACCCCTGCAGCTAATTTAGACTGACCCCAACCACATAACACTATTCCATCTTCTGAAGAGGTCTGGACTACAGACTACTAAAGACAAACAGAGTGACAGACCATAATAACAGTTCTTATGTGCCCATTTGCTTCATGAGGCAGGTGCTCCTGCAGGCAACCAAACAAAGGGACTAAGAGGCCATAAAGTTGACTGGCTGGGTCTGCCAGAAGCCCAGCCTCACCACTCCTGGCAGGTCCATGTTCTACAGGAACTGCTCTCAGCTGAACTTGATGGAATCCCACCCTTCACCCCTGGATTTAATTTACTGACCTCCTCTGGCTGGGCCTTGCAGGAAACTGTATGGACAGATAGAGCAGGCATACATAGCACACATAGAGTGCTGAGATTGGCAAAACTAAAAGCAAGCCGTTCTATATCCTTACCAAATACAGGCCTCTGCCCAATACTTTTCTCTCACATACATCTCCCATATAGTATCATGATTAATGACAAAAGGAGCACTTTTCATTACAGATCTAGAACCAGAGCATGTGCCAGGCACTTTCAATTTTTGGTCAATATCCTGCCCTTCAAAGAGCCAATGTTTTTCTTAAAATATGTTTATACAAAATGTACTGTAGACTCCCCACAATCCCTCCACAATCCATCATCTCATCAAAGTGACAGAGGAGCAGAAAGGGTTTAGTTTAGTTGTTTTTAATAGGGGTGTGCATCGGATCGGATCCGATCCACGATCCGAATCCGATCCGCCCCAAAATTGGGAAAATCCGATCCGATCCGATCAACCTCCGATCCGGTCCGATCCGATCCGACGAGGTCCGATCCGGATCGGACGCCATTTTGAATGCTTTTTCCCATAGCCAAGTATTGTTTTACAAAAACACCTATAACTTTTTCATTTTTAAAGATAGAAGGATGAAACTTGGGCACATTATACACTGGTTAGGGACAGTTATCTGTGAGAAATTTCAGAAAGATTGGTGCATGCGTTTTGTGGCAATTAATTTTTTAATAAATACCCAGGAATGCCTATAACTTTGTCATTTTTAAAGTTATACACATGAAACTTTGCCACATTGTAGGTGGTACCTTGGGACCTATGTGTGTAAAATTTCAAAAACGTAGGTGCTTGTATTGTGTGGCAATTAATTTTTAGAAAAATGGGTAGTAGTGGGGTAAATACAGTTAAGCCTCCCATTTTTTTATTTTTTAAGATACAAACAGGAAACTTGGGCACATTACAGATACCACTTGCCTTGATATGTGAGTGAAATTTCAGAAACATTGGAGCTTGCCTGGTGTGGCAATTAAGTTTTGAAACAATGAGGAAAGAAACACCTATAACTTTGTCATTTTTAAAGTTACACACATGAAACTTTGCCACATTGTAGGTGGTACCTTGGGACCTATGTGTGTGAAATTTCAGAAACATAGGTGCTTGCCTTGTGTGGCAATTAATTTTAGAAAAATGGGTAGTACTGGGGTAAATACAGTTACGCCTCCCATTTTTTTAGTTTTGAAGATACAAACAGGAAACTTGGGCACATTACAGGGAACACTTCACTTGATATGTGTGTAAAATTTCAGAAACATTGGTGCTTGCCTGGTGTGGCAATTAATTTTTGAAACAATGAGGGATTCATTGGACAGCACTTGCCCATAGGGATTCATTGGACAGTACTTTCCCATAGGGAATCATTGCATTGCACTTTCCCATAGGGAATCATTGCATTGCACTTTCCCATAGGGAATCATTGCATTGCACTTTCCCACTGAGAAATACAGTTATGCCTCCCACATTTTTATTTTTGAAGATACAAACAGGAAACTTGGGCACATTGTAGACTGGTTAGGGATAGTTATCTGTGAGAAATTTCAGAAAGATTGGTGCATGCGTTTTGTGGCAATTAATTTTTTAATAAATACCCAGGAATGCCTATAACTTTGTCATTTTTAAAGTTACACACATGAAACTTTGCCACATTGTAGGTGGTACCTTGGGACCTATGTGTGTGAAATTTCAGAAACGTAGGTGCTTGTCTTGTGTGGCAATTAATTTTTAGAAAAATGGGTAGTAGTGGGGTAAATACATTTATGCCTCCCATTTTTTTATTTTTTAAGATACAAACAGGAAACTTGGGCACATTACAGGTACCCCTTGCCTTGATATGTGTGTGAAATTTCAGAAACATTGGCGTTGCCTTGTGTGGCAATTAATTTTTGAAACAATGAGGAAAGAAACACCTATAACTTTGTCATTCTTAAAGTTACACACATGAAACTTTGCCACATTGTAGGTGGTACCTTGGGACCTATGTGTGTGAAATTTCAGAAACATAGGTGCTTGCCTTGTGTGGCAATTGATTTTTTAATAAATACCCAGGAATGCCTATAACTTTGTCATTTGTAAAGTTACACACATGAAACTTTGCCACATTGTAGGCGGTACCTTGGGACCTATGTGTGTGAAATTTCAGAAACGTAGGTGCTTGTATTGTGTGGCAATTAATTTTTGAAACAATGAGGGATTCATTGGACAGCACTTGCCCATAGGGATTCATTGGACAGTACTTTTCCATAGGGAATCATTGGACAGTACTTGCCCATAGGAAATCATTGGAAAGCACTTTCCCATTGAGAAATACAGTTATGCCTCCCACTTTTTTATTTTTGAAGATACAAACAGGAAACTTGGGCACATTGTAGACTGGTTAGGGATAGTTATCTGTGAGAAATTTCAGAAAGATTGGTGCATGCGTTTTGTGGCAATTAATTTTTTAATAAATACCCAGGAATGCCTATAACTTTGTCATTTTTAAAGTTACATACATGAAACTTTGCCACATTGTAGGTGGTACCTTGGGACCTATGTGTGTAAAATTTCAAAAACGTAGGTGCTTGCCTTGTATGGCAATTAATTTTAGAAAAATGGGTAGTAGTGGGGTAAATACATTTACGCCTCCCATTTTTTTATTTTTAAAGATACAAACAGGAAACATGGGCACATTACAGGGAACACTTCACTTGATATGTGTGTAAATTTTCAGAATGATAGGTCCAGGCATGTGGTGGCTACAAATTTTTTAGATTAAAAGTTATAAACGTTTTTCCACAGAGGCTGGGGCTGTCAATTGCACCCTCCTGCCTCCCGGGAAGAAGAAGGAAACACTTTCTCTCATCTCTTTGATCGTTGCACGCTTGGCTGCAACTGAGCTAGTATCCATTACAAAAGGAGAAACAAAGTAGCACTTGGCTCGTGTCTGCTTTGATACTTTCACTCAAGCAGAACGGCTGAGCCTAGGATCACTCTCTCTCTCGCTAGGATCGTTACAGGAGAAATTTTCTACAGTCTTCAAAGTGGTGTGTGCAGACACCTTGCCACCACATGCCTGGACCTATCATTCTGAAATTTTACACACATATCAAGTGAAGTGTTCCCTGTAATGTGCCCATGTTTCCTGTTTGTATCTTTAAAAATAAAAAAATGGGAGGCGTAAATGTATTTACCCCACTACTACCCATTTTTCTAAAATTAATTGCCATACAAGGCAAGCACCTATGTTTTTGAAATTTTACACACATAGGTCCCAAGGTACCACCTACAATGTGGCAAAGTTTCATGTGTGTAACTTTAAAAATGACAAAGTTATAGGCATTCGTGGGTATTTATTAAAAAATTAATTGCCACAAAATTCATGCACCAATCTTTCTGAAATTTCTCACAGATAACTGTCCCTAACCAGTGTATAATGTGCCCAAGTTTCATCCTTCTATCTTTAAAAATGAAAAAGTTATAGGCGTTTTTGTAAAACAATACTTGGCTATGGGAAAAAGCATTCAAAATGGCGTCCGATCCGGATCGGACATCCGGTCCGATCCGATCTGACCATCCTCCGATCCGATCCGATCCGATCCGACCCCCCAGGTCCGATTCCGATCCGCTATCCGATCCGATCCGGGGGGTCAGTGCACATCCCTAGTTTTTAACTCCTTTCAGATGAGATTAGTTTGCAATCCTATACCACTTGGGAGTAAACCTTAGTGAACTCAGTGGCACTAACTCCTGAGAAGACATGTACAGGTTCAAGTGTAAACCAACTTTCCCCAGCCTGGTGCTCTCCAGATGCGTTACACTGCAACTCTAATGTTATTTGGAAGACAAAATAATTTTGATCATTAATTGTAAAATAATCTTTACACATAAAATTATTAGGTGCTAGCCTTACCTTTGATCTCACACTGCTAAACACGTAAGAAAATCCTCTATGTTAGTCCCCCAACACCATATATCTGATATTCAATAAACAGAAAACCTCTGCCACATGTTGAAAACTAATTTTCACACTTGATGAACTGTCTGGATTAGGTATTGAAGATTCATTCATTGTTGCTTCATTTGGTTTAAGACAGTCTTTTTAAGTGTTGTACCACTTTTGGAATTTCTTGGTGGATCACTATCTTAATTCTGAAAAATACCATACTTTAGAACAGATGTGCGCAGAGAATAGATCTATTGTGATGTTTTGGACATCAATTCCCAGCATACCTGATCACTGCCCATGCTGTTAGGGGCTTCTATGAGTTGAACTCCAAAATGCCTGGAGATCTACATTCTGTCTGCCCTTGCTCTAGCACAGCCTTCCCCAATCTGGTGCCCAACAGATGTGTTGGATTGCAACTCTGAACATTAGGAGATGCTCTAAAAAAGAAAGAAGCAGGTGGCACAAAGTTGTTCGTCATCAGTTTCCCACAACTTCGAAGTCACCTCTGCATATCATATTCTTCATCCTGTCCTCTTATTTTATCTGCTTTGGGAGAATAAGAATTTCCCTTGCACTTTCTGCCTCCTTAGTGAGGAAGTGGCATTAAGGCTTGTGACCCTTAATACACAATTTCCCTGCTTTTTTGTGCTTGGTTGAAAGCTGTAGATCCTTAATGCTGTTTTGTAAACTGTACATTTTCATTTAATGAATAGAAATGTGATAAATGAATGAATGAATAAATAAATAAATAAATAAATTGTGATGGGTGAACCAGGGATGCTCATGCTTGCCCAGATTCTCCAAACTCCACTTTGAAGATTGGTTTGTTGTGCTCCTATTTTAATTTGTGACCTGTTTTTCTTTTCATCTAAAAGTGGAAAATGTGCATTTCAAATAGGAAAATCCACATTTTATGCATATTTTTCAAAAGTGTTCACTTCCCCATTGACTAAAGTGTGAAAATGTGTATTTTTTAAAAAAAAAATCTCCCCCCACCCTAAATGTCATTACACATTCAGGACTGTGTGAGCTTTTTTGGGAAATTGAGTTCATGTTCAAGTTGCAAACAGGGCCAATTCTAATTATTTGCAAACTGAAACAAAATTCTCATACATATCTAGGGAATGCTATTTTCAAGTCAATGGGGCTCCCTTCTACAAACTCTGCTGACCTGACCTGTTCCGGAAACTATCATTTCCACTTGTGTGTGGACAGAATTAGATACCGCTCTTTATTTCAAAATAATGAATGGAAAAGGAGGATTATTATGTATCATGTCTGTAGTCTATTTTTAGTCTAATTAAACTTTTAGCTTACCTGCTATTGAAGGCCAACATAGTGTGTATCCATGTAGTATCCACATAGAGGTGGTAGTATATGCATGCATCAATTCAATTGGTAATGAAAATAAATGAATTAATATAAGAAGTGTTCAGAACAGCCCAAACACCTCAAACTTAACCTTGGCAATCAAAGTTATCCCAAAGTTTGACAAAACATTGTCTTCCAATGTGTTTTCAAAAACACTGTTTAAGTGTGGACAATATTCAAGAAGTGAGTTTTGCAACTATGATGTAGCTTCCAGGAACTCTTTTGATCTACAAGTCCTTATATATATTTAAAAGAGACACTTTATGAATAAGCCCTAGGAGTGTGATCTTGTGCACACTTATTTAGCAGCAAGTCCTTTGTACATGGCAGGGCTTACTTTCAAGTAGACTTTTGTGGGATTCAACTGCTTCTCAGTTTTAGAAACAGTTTTAGAGGCCAGTTTTAGAGGCATCTCCTACGGATTTGGGAACGTTTAAAACATTTTACAACTTATACATGCTCAGAATCCTTAATAAGAACTGTTTAGAATGGCCTTCCCCAACCTTGTGCCCTCTAGATGTTGCTGGGAATAATGGGACTTGCCATCCAACACATCTGGAGGGCTCCAGGTTGGGAAAAGCTGGTTTAAAATATACAAATACACATAACAGTTTCTGAACAATTTGCAAGTGCCAGTAATAAAATAATAATCTTTATTATTTATTACACCATTCTCAGATACCTTGACTAGAACCATAAGAATCTTCCACAAGTTTTCTAATCCATATTGCACCACGGAATACTTCAGATTACTAGACAAGTCTGAAATAACTTACTACATCTGCAAATCTAGTCCAAAGCTGTTATTGTGTGGCTCATATGTGCATTCTCTATTTGGTAACCAAAGTACATAAGATAGAGCATCAGGTCTTACCTCCCTCAAATCCTTGTCAGATATTTTATTTATTTCTCTTAGCAGTTTATTTCCCTTAGCAGTTTAATTTGCTTCAATAATATTGTCCTAACTTGTGCTACTTTCTACTTATTTTACCTGAAGTCATAATAATCCTTCATGTGAGACATCCAAATTTGTTTCTACAGCAACCATTGTGATAAGAGAGAAGAGATACTTCAAATGTGAAGAAAGAGACATGAAAACCTCAAGCTGCTAAACCAATTCCGTGCTTCCATGAAACAAGTCCCATGCAATAACAAAAAGTCAACACATATTTTTTTAGGGTTAGGGATGGATTTTCAGCATTTTGAAATGTTACAAATCAACATATTGTACCAAGATTTTAATGCTAATTTTCTGAGAAGAGATTTGTTTATTTTATTTTTTTAAGGTATTTCTTGGCCACCTTTCAGGGCAGAAGCCTTCCCAAGATGGCTTACAGCAATAAAATATATACCAAAAAAGTGGTAATGAGGGCTGCAAGAGAAATTGGTAAAAATTCCTCCAGTAACTAGCTTTCATAATGCTTTCCAATGAAACATTTAGCTGTTAATCATGTACCGAGTGATCACATGATGAGAGATCAAGTGATGTACATTAATGTGTGAATTTAATCAATGGAAGTTTAATCAATTTAATCAATGGAAGTTCCAAGCATGTTTACTTGACAATATTGCCTAAGGACCAGAATCTGTGAGCCAATGCACAAACACGGTAGCTCATTTGATCAAGCGCTAAAATTCCTGTCCCAAGATGCAGTAATAGCCATCAACGCGGAGAGCCTGTCTACACTACTTCTTTAAAATGGTTTATAACAGTTTTAAACCGGTTAAAAACTGTTATAAACCGTTTAAAGCAGTAGTGTTGATAGGCTCAGCAAGTCCACCTGTTTCTCTCTAGCTTAATATTATTGCTCTAGGGGTGTACACAACTCTGATGAGATGGAGAAAGGACCCAGGCCACAACTGACACTGCATTTGTTAGAAACCTTAACTGTACGCTGCCACATGATTAAGTAAAAAGTATGACTAGGAAAATGCTAATAAGGGAAACATAAATATGTACAAATAAGGTAGGGTTTTTTTGGCTCACCTACCAGGGGGAGGGGAGGATTTGGCACCTAAATAGTAAACGTTGTGTTATTTCTGAATATCATTCATCCTGAAAAGGATAAATATAGAACTGGCTCCTATGAGCTGTTTGTCCAAAATAAAAATACTGATGTAGAGTTTTCCCAAAGAAACATAAAAGCAAAACTAGGCTTCTTTTAATCAGTAATATCTGGGTCCTAAGGAAGTTTACTTTGAAGTTAATTCTACTGATTTCAACAAAATATACTTACTTGCAAAAAAGACTAGCTCTAATTTTAGCAATTCTTGAGCACAATACATGCTCAAATTTGTACTCCACCTAAAATATAGTAAGAATGCAATCCTATGGAGTTATCCAATGCCCTGCCAGGCTGCTGCTGCTGGCAGAAAAGAAGCAACAGTGGCTATTTTTGCCTCTTCATTCTCCTCTTACAAAAGTTTCATTTTAGAGCCCATCTAGAGAAGTTGTGGGCTCCTTTCCTCTCCCTTTTCTGCCTAGTGGAACATCCCATTTTCCGTCCCCCGAGGCCCTATTTGCAACCTTGGGAAGCAGCCAGTGTGGTTGTTTCCATTGTGGCTGCGAAAAGGGAGGGGATTGGAATGCAGAATCCCTCTTCTGTGGTAACAGCAGTGACTACGGCCTCAGGACGCCACCCCCCTCCAAACTATCCTATGTCCACTGGGATGCTATTTATGATTTATAACATTAACCAAGCATTTCTTCTATAAGGGATAAGAGAAAGATGCAAGTGCTTACTAATTTCTTTTTACAAGAATGATTATATTCAAATGTTTTCTTTTGATTGCTGTTGAATGGCACCTGAAGTAGAATTTGGTGCAGATATAGCAGTTCTGCTCAGCCAGATTTTGGAAGGATATTGGGAGAATCCCACCACCCTTCTCTTTTTCTTCCATGTGATCAGAATAGCTATGGAAATTTGAAATTCTTCCTCTTTTAAGTACAATGAAAGGTTCTGGCTTAGATTTTTGCTCAACACTTCACAATGGGAAGTGCTGCCATTTTCTCCTAATGTGGCCACAGTGTGGATCACCATTTCTGACTAGGAGGAGTTATGCTCTCAGGAGGGGATATATCCAGTTTAATCTGACAACCTTGCCTCCAATGGGAGAATCAATTCCATTTAGCTTGTTTTTTGTTTTGTTTTTTACTCTGAGGGAAATGGTATATATCTATTAAATCTCAGTTTTCTTTGCTTTCAAGATATTTTTTTCCTGAAGATAGACTTGGCTCCCAAATATTTTGTGCTTCATTTTAAAAGCTTTGAAAGTTAATACGTGGTTAACAAACCACAGTATAACCTTTTGAACATGTGCTTTAGAAACTGAAGTTCAACAAATTGCTTAGCTGACTTCTGTTAAGAAAGTGTTAAGTCTGAGTTCTGTTAAGTCTCTCACATTTATATGTATCCCTATATTGTTTGATATGCTATATCTAGCTTACTCTTAGTCACAGTTCTGAAACAAAACATACCACTGGGACATTCATTGTTTTCTACTAAGTATAATTCCACCCTGGTCATATTTTCAATATGGTTATTAGGGTTCTGAGGTAGGATTTTGTTGTTATTTTTGTTTGGGTTATTTTGCACCTCACAACCTTTCTTATAACCTTGTGCCTGGGTAAGCTCATTAAAAATTAAATTGCTTATTCTACCATAGTATCAATTTCCACTTTGATCAGAAAGCACAATAGCTGTCTTAAGTAGATTTACCTATAAAATATTTTAGGAATGAGATGAGACAAGTTTAACCATTTCGATGCAAAAACAAAAATGACAAGATACAAAGGAAGAAATTAAATAGGCACACCCATGGGACAAATACTTGCAGCAACAGTTATGCAAGAATTCTAATAAACTAAAGCTTACTTAAGAGAGCAATCCAATAGATCCATAAGATAGATCAGAGAAACCCCTGAGGGTTTAGATAAAGCTCTGTCCTTGGAGGTTCTTTTCCAATGTCTTGGAGCCTTCCAGCTACTATGGAGGTTTCTGCAGTTGCTACTCTATGGGGTTCGAACCATGACCCTGGGGAGCGGAGGAAATGGACAGATCTAAATGAATTTCAAGAGCTGATTCAAATGAATTTCCTTCCATTTCAAGCAATGGGAGAGAATTTTATGTTTACATAATAATAATAATAATAATAATAATAATAAGCCCCACAAAGGGGAAAGAATCCCTGCTCCCAAATGGCTCTATCATTACTTCCATCCTGCCAGCAAAAGCTTGGCAGAAGCTCCAAATTGTGAGTTCCAAATGTCTAAGCGTGCATTATTGATCTAATCTGAAAAATGAGATTGATTAATAATGTAAGGAACAGTTATTGGTATTTATTATTTCATCATTATCCAATACTTTTCTTTTAACTGTTACCCAAATAAGACCATTTGAAGAAGGTTCTTCTGTGTTTTGGGCAAGAGGGATATTACTTTTTGACATACTGCCATCAAATGAAAAAGAATATTTCCTAAGTGAAATTGATATCCACAGGCTGAATCCTATGTACATTTACCTGGGAATAAATATGATTGAGCATAGTGCAACTGTCTGAGTATACAGGCAGAAGATTGCACTGATTTGTAGTGTTCTATTTTAAGTGAATCTGCTTTCTTGGACAGAACGTTGCTACCCCCACCCTCCATAAGAAAGATCACTAGTCTTACTGTTAAAAAAAGGTTTCCTTTGAAGCTTCTTTGGATGTTTTGCCCAAGCTGGAACATTTTGCTTTAAGTGAAATTTAGTGGCACCACTCAGAGAATGCTGAGGTTGGGGAAATGTCAGTGAAACAAAGAGCTTCTCTAAACAAATGATTTATAGCACACTCATGATTGGCCACTCGCAGACATTTGCGGGTCCATGACATCATGTTGTTAACAGTCAGTCTCCTGAACTATCCCCTGGAAATCCCGCATTTGGAAAAAACACAGATAATGTGGTAATATCCAGAAAAAGTGGGATCAGCCATTATATGGCGTTGTCTCATTAAAGTGGGGCTTTTCCAAGAAGGGAACAAAACGTGGTTGTGTGTGAAGGAGCACATCGCAAAGGTGGGATTATTGCGAGGAGGGAAGCCTCTTTAAGGTTTAGGATTTTTCCTGTGTGAAGAGAATCTCAAAAGAGTTAACAACAAAACCATTAGCTTCTCTGTAATGGTTTCTCTATATACATTTATTTGAATATCTGTCTGGACTCCATTCTTAAGGTATGTATAGCTCAAACATATGCCACACATACAATTCCCATATATTTTTAAGATTTGCTAGAGAATATTTATATTACATTTGCCAAGGGTAAATCATGATACAGGTTTGTGTTGTGAATACTAAACTTACTAGTAAAAAGCACCATTAAATTTCCCCTCCTTTAGTTGGTTGATAGTTTGCTACATTTGTCATACAAACACAGCCAAATCCATTTTCAGACTAGCTTCATTGACATGGAGCTACCCCAGGAATGAATTTGGTCCTCTGTGTCGGACAAGTTTCCAAAGTACATTTCTTAGTTTTTCAAGAGTGCATGTAGAAAATATCAGAATACTTTCTTCCAATGACATTTTGATTAAGAAGATACAGAATAACTAGTAGCTTACTGACAAACTGATGTATTTCTGTTGCCTTTCTGCTCCTGGCAGCCATTCTAATCGCCTACCTGGAGTATCCAGACTACCATGCCTTTGACTATTTGAAAACCAAAACTGAAGACACAGTCCTGATATTCCCCTTTGTGTCATCATTACCAGGTTTTGTATTACCCTTCACAATGACTTTCCTCTGCTTTTCTCTCCCCCTCCAGACATACTTATTATCCATTGAGTTTCAGCCATTGCCTACTACTCGATGCAGCAACATAAATATGCAAAAGGTTTGTGGCACTTCCACCTTTCTGGAAATAATAAATAGATTTCAACAGGAACCATGATTTTTCATACATTCTTGGATTTTTAAAAAAAACAGCAGCAGCAATAACAACAAAAGCTTATTTGGAACTTATAGTAGATGTTAAGTGTGCAAAAATAGCATACTATCTTGGGACAGATTTTTTTTTTAAAATTGAAACATATGTAAGCCAGTTTCAAATGTTCTTACTCTACAATTACACTACCTAGATCTTTGTTGTTGTATATCAACAGTGTATTTTAAAGTAATGTTAATAACTTATTTTACTTCTTCAGTTAGCAGTCTTTAAGCCTATTAATATTGGAATTAATTCAAATATGTATTACATCAATATGGATATATTAGGGATATTAAATATATACTTGAATAAATACATATAAGTAATTTCAATTTTTCTAAAGCATTGAAAAACATATACCCTGTTAAAAACAAGATTTGCAATAAGAGCATTAAGCCCCCAGTATTTAGTTTATATTGAATTGGTATTCAGTCAAATCCTCCAAATGTAGATTTTCTGGCAACTGTTGCTGCTGAAGCCATAATGCATCACACACCAAGCCAAATGCATCTCTTTTGGTTGCCCTCTAATTATAGCATGAAGTAGAAAGGTGGATTAACCTGATTCTGTCATTTTACATACATTTCTCTTTCAACCATCTAATTTTAGGCTACATTCCTGTAGTTTGTGTCCTCTCAAAATATGCTGAAGTATAGATTCCCAAAGCTGCTTTTGGTCCCCTCTACAAGGATTCGCTTTTGCGCCTGGTTAGGCGATTATGCGCATAATCGCTGAGGCGCATTTAAACCTAATACCTCTGCACGAGAGGCGGCGAGAGGCGGCGAAGCGCATTAACGAATGACCAAAATGCGCTTTACAAGTAGTTAATGCGCATAAGCGCTTGTTCACATAGTCAAAATGCGCTTTAACGGCCGGAGCAAAATAAAACTCGTGATTTAACGCGCGTTCGATAATGCGCATAATCGGAGAGATAACGCACCTCTACGCCCGAATTGTGCTCCGTTCTTGTAGAGGTAAATTTTTTTAAGCACCTTGAAAGAGCTTTAAACCTCTCTTGTAGAGGCAGCCTTAGTGAGTAGTCACTTCACAGATCAAATCTATATCCCTCCCAATAATACTTTGCTCCTCTGTAGCCCACTCTACTCCAATGACCCATTACCAAATAAGCAGGGGCAAAAAGGGAACGGAAGTTAGGAAGAAAGAGTTTATGGCTAGATTGTAGTCAAATGCTGTCACTTAAATTTCTTTGGTCTCTTATTCAAATAACTGCACAAATGTTTTCTAGATCTGATCATGGTCATCTGGGGAGGTGCCTTTTAGTATAACAGTGGGAGCCTATACTTGTCTACTCAAAAGTGAGCTCCATTGGGGTCAATGGATTTACATTGGGAGACAATAAAGAGGTCTTCCACGTAATCCACAAAGTTTTATTCAGGCAACAAACATATCCTCCCACCTGAAGGCACTCTAATTTTCTAGGAACTTTTCTCTAGGCAAGATTATGCAAGCGAGACACTATGTTCTGGTGCTGTCTCTTCTGCATCAGAATCTGACTCTGATTGATCGCCTGAAAATCTTTCTCCCAGCCCAAGGGGAACAGACCTAGTCATAACAGTAAGTGTGTATAAGGGTGTAGCCTATTTTTCCTATTTTATTGCTAGATCAATATGCCCTCTGTCCAATATTATGATGCCATAGATTACCAGCATAATAGCGATCCAGGTGAAAAGATACATGAGCTGAAATAGCGCACAGACGTAAAAGTGCCCAGCGCTTAACTCTCTAAGGAAACTGAGGGGAAAGCTGGAGATGCAAACCAGGGGGGGAAAGTAGGTGTGATGGAGCTACCAACATCAGAATTGTGATTGGCTGGAATGATGGGAGGGCAGCACCAATGTTCTGGAATGTTTTGTCTAGTGAGATCTGCCTTCTCCTTCCTCTAAAGTTTCCTAGAATCTAATGAAGAGCTTTCTATTTGTGATAGTTATTTGGTCAGTCGTATTGTGGATTGTTTTATACTCCCTAGAATATGACACCCCCTCTACTTTCTCTTGAACATGTTCTAACTCTGTGTTTTTTATATTGTAATTTTTATTGTTTTCTTATAGGGTATCTTGAGAGTTTTTAACTGGAAAGGCAGAATGTAAGTAAATAATTACATTAATGCATTAATAAAACTGAACCGGATGTTAGAACTACAAGGAATATCTATCTTTCCTAAAGAAGAGGCATTATGGAAGGGGAAAGATAGAACAAAGATTAAGAACAATGTAATTCCATATAAAAATTTCAACATTTCTTCTTTCTCCTTTGTTTCACAGAGGTTGTGGCATAGCTAGAACAGAAAGGTAAGATGTCTCGTTTTGAGAAAATAAGTTTTTAAATTACAAAGACTCTGATTGAATCTAAGCCCTAATCTCAACCAGGAATACAAGCAAGAGCCTTTTCATATATATATATATATATATATATATATATACACACACACACACACACATATATATATATATATATATATATATATATAGAAATTTTACCTTATGAGGATAAGTATTTATTTGTTAATGTACAGTACAATACTATGCATGTCATAAGTGTGATCCATTATAATTAATGGGCCTTGCTCCTAGGTAAGTGTGTATAGAATTGCAGCTTTTATATACTGCTATTATTCCATCATAGAACTCAAGGTGGTATAAGAGGAAATGGAAAGCAAATATTTCAAAAGAATAGGCCCAGTTTATTCTTGCAATGCAGTTATTAAGGCAAACATTTATAAGCTCTTACTTCAATGGTTGTGCCCCATGATAAGGTTAAAAATGTACCCGTCTATCTAATGAAACTATTTCATTAATGGCATTCCAGGCATTATCAGATGTACCTTCTTAATTATAATTCACTCCCTCCATCCCCCCTAGTCTTCCAATTCCTTTGCTTTCTTTCAGTCAGGGAAGTTTTGAACATGGAAAACACATCTGTTCTTCCTTTTCTCTTTGGTGCTTCCCCCAGTTTCTTACTATGTGTTGCTGTAAACAGCAAGCATTTTAGTATCATGCATGTGAAAAGCTGCCAGGGCCATCTTATTGCTGGCATGATATGTAGAATTATGTTACTATGGTAATATTTTAACAAAGAGAAGAGGAAACCTCAAAAGGTGCACTTGAAGCAGTTTATTAAAAATCAACACATTTAAACTTGATGGGTGACTCTTTTTTAGGAGCAATTTGAACCAGTTTTGTCAAGAGTCAGCTAAACTAATTCTGCATGGTATCTTCTAAAGCAAATACCTGGTTGAGTTGCCCCTCAAGAAGAGTTCCAGCTTAAAACTCGCTGGGTCTTATAGTTTCAAGTGTACCTTTCGAGGTTTCTGCTTCTTTTAATTCCTGTGCTGGCACCCTCCTTTTCTTCTTTCCATAACAACAACAACAACAACTACCAACAACAGACACATACAGCTGCAAAAAGAATTCACCAACAACTGGCCATCAAATTCAACCTCATCAAACAACCTACACCATACTGTACATACTCACCTGAAACAATCTTAGAAAATGCAGATCATAAAATATACTGGGGTAGAACAATTCATTTATGAGTGGAGAAGAAAGCACAAGAAATAATACACAGACACCAGAGCTTGGGTTAAACTAGGGCCTCTTTATTTACATGGAGATTCTCCCCTCCATGGATCTGAGCCTGAACGTGCGGGAATCTAGCTCATTTATCTCAGGCAACTAGCCTGCCAATCAGGGCAAGCCACTCAGTTGAACACAGGGGTCGGGTGACCCGGCCCCCTTTCCCAACTACACTTGAGAGTTTGGTGAGACCTACCTGCGTCATCCCCACCCAGGGCTCCAAAGGCAAACCATATCCTGACACAGGAGCTGCACAGCCCCCAAGGAGCAGGACCTCTGACTTGCCAATCACCAAAAAGGTGCCAGAGTGCTCACCATCCCTATTCTCATCCCCCCAAATTCCTACACCATCCGCAAAAGAAGGGAGCCAAGGCTCAGCTTTGGCTCCCTACCCCCTTCTGACTTAAAAGAAATCCAACAGGGCCACATGCACATCCTGCAGGAAAATGTCATTCCCTGCATCGGAGAGGTGAACTCTGTCAGCCCTGTATAGATCCCCTCTGGTAGTCATAATATCAGGATGCAGGATGGCTATTCTCTGCCTAATTTCCCTATTAACATTTTTAACTGCCCTATTGAAACTGTGGGCGTTCCATCCTTCATGCCATTGGTACCTAGGGAACATGTTTGACCACACTATCCAGGTGTCAGGCCACTGGCTCCATATAAACTCAAAATCTAACTTAGCCTGTATGATTAAGGCCTTCCCTATTAGAAGGACCAAGTCATTCCCACCCAAGTGTATCACTAACACCCTGGGCGGCCCAGGCACAGTACCAGATCTGAACAGGATATGGAGGAGACCTCCCCAGCACAAGCCGCGACTCCCCAACCACTGGATGGAGGCTGATGGACCGAGACCCAGCTGTGTGCTGGCAGCTGCTTGCGTTGTTCTATGGCTGGCCCAGAACACCATACTGTGTCCACAGATGTGTTCACACAGGCGCAGGTCTCCTCCAAAGATCTGTAGAAGAAATATAACTATTTTACAATATATCCCTGAATGCTAATTTCTGAACATAAGCCTTAAAGGCACCAGACCGCCATCTCCCTATGGCTCGTATTTTAGCGTCACTCATCCCTACAGCAGCCGCTGAAGTTGCGGTGCCTATCCTAAATGAATGGGTGCCAAATTGGTGATTTCCCAAGCTCAATGCTTTCAATGCCATTTTTTTTGCAGCCATCCAGATCTGATACTTAGTTAAAGGAGACTTGTTTAAATGATGGGAGAGGAAGCCAGGCTCACTTCCCCTGAGGGCTAAGTAGAATCTCAAGGCTGCGACAGGGCAAAGTTCCTTAAGCAGAGCCTCTGCTGATGTAATGAAGGTGCTTCTGCCTCGCTGGTCTGTCTTAGACCTTCACAGCCTTAAGATTACCCTGTCCCCAAACCTCTGCACATCTCCTAATTGCAGCGCTGTGTCAGATTGATCTGACTTGGAACAACAAGAACTTCCCCAATTCTAAAAGTGCCAAAATAGGTAGTGATTGCCACTGCATGGAATAGAGCCTGTTCAAATACTGAGAAACAGAGGGATACCCATTGTCCCTTTAAACTGACTAACATGTCAAGGGTAATAGGGTGACGTGAATCAGCAGCAGGCGGGGACAACCTAGCCTATTGCTCAAGCATCTTTCTTATGTGGAAATCAGACGTGATGTCTGGCAACCCATTTGTCTTCAACATAAATGAGAGTCCGGCCAGCATACCTCAGATGGTACGAGTGGACAGGCCAGTGCGGTGTAAAACCACACAGAACTCCATTATGTGTTCTATTGGAATGGGCCAGAGGCTTGGACGTTGCTGCTCAGCTCTGAAAATGCCGAAATCCCTACCTTCTCTCTCGTAGGCTGCTTGTGTGCTGGGAGCCACCGATATCATAATGGCTTCTGCTGCCTCACCTCTCCAAGATCCCAGAGAAAACTGGGCATGGGATCTGGGTGCAACCTGGCCATAGGGGCCAATTCTCAGAACCTGGACATCTGGTTATGTGACAAAGCTTCAGCGATTCCATTATCCAGCCCCGGTATGTGTCGTGCCAAAAAGGTAAGATTATATTGCAGGCAGCGTGAAGTCATGGCTCTCACAAGACACAATAAATGAGGATTCCAAGATGTCAATGAATTCACTATTTGGACAGTGGCCAGGTTGTCACACCAGAAATGTACCACTGCATTGGAAAGAGGCTCAGCCCAAAGCCAAACTGCCACCACAATGGGGGAAACGCGCTAGAAATGTTAAATCGCGGCAAATCACGGTCTCTTTCCAACACCTCGGCCAGTGCTGTGTGCACCAATGGTCTTGGAAAATTACCCCAAATCCTAGTGAGCCAGAGGCATCAGAATGTACCTGCAATTGAGCTTCCAGTAGCAATTCCTGCCGCCAGAAGGACACGGCATTATAGTGGGCCAAGAAGTTTTCCCAGACTTCCAAATCCACTCTCGTTTCTCCAGATACCAGGATACAATGAAGAGGTCGTCTTGCCACCTTCATCGCATCGCACAGACACTGTACAAAAGCCCACCCTGGAGCTATGACTCTACAAGCAAAGTTCAGATGTTCCACAAGCTCTTGCAGCTGCCGTACAGTGGTCTTCCATGACAAACGTGTCTGGGAAATTAATTTACCAAGCGTGTCCAATTTTTCCCTTGGATGATTGCAGGATTGTCTTATGGAGTCCAGCTGTATGCCTAGAAATATCAATATTGTTGCTGGACCTTCCATTTTTTCTCGGGCGAGCAGCACTCTTAGTTCCTTGGTTAGGGCATCAAATTCCATCAGTGCTATTTGGCACTGGTCAGAGTGTGCCCTGTCCGAAAACAGGAAGTCATCTAGATAATGAGTCGAATTATTAGATTCAGTGCGACGCCTCCAGGCCCACTCCAAAAAGTGCTAAACCTCTTGAATACAGAGCATGAAATAGAGCACCCCATGGATAGGGCCCAATCAACATAGAACTGTCCCTGGAAAGCAAACCCCAACAAATCAAAATCCTTAGAGTGCACTGGAAGAAGGATGAAGGCAGATTTTATATTGCACTTCCCCATCAATGCCCCTTGCCACAGCACCCAACCATTCTCATAGCGCTGTCGAAGGAGGCATAGTGTACAGTACCCAGTTCATGCGGGATGGCATCATTAACCAATGTGCCATGCGGATAGGATAGGTTGTGAATGGGGCAGTATTCCCTGGGGGCCTTCTTGGGCACAATACCCAAAGGCGACACCCTGAAAAGTGGTAATGGAAGGTGCGAAAAAGAGCCCAAAACCCATCCTGCCTTTACGTCCTTGTTTATTTTATCTAAGATTACTGTCTCAAATTTGGAGATGGAAGCCTAGTTCCTAGCAAGTCTATGCTCTCACACTCCTAAAAATGCGGTACTAAACCAGAGTAAAGAACCTTTAAACAAAAATGATGCATCTTCCTTTTGTGGACACATAGCAGGAGAGATGCCAGTATGTCCAATTTAATTAGTGCAGGACCAGGAGCATTAGGCTTAGGTCCTGGCAGGGGATCATAGAAACCTCTAGCTCCTCTGAATCTGGGATATCCGGTAAATAGATGTGCTCCACCGCACATGGAGCATTCATATTGGAATCTACAGGGATTCCTTGCACATATGCCAAGCTGAATTCCCAGCATAATAGGCAGGATTGAACCGCCTGCCTGGCTGGTCTGCAAGCTTGCTCGTTCCCAGTCGGGCGAGATAGAATATGCCTACTATCTGCTCTGTCACCCTGGACAGACCGGGCAGCCCTCATGTCCCATTTTAGCTCAGGGTTAAAAGCCACTTTTAATCTGAATGCTTCATCATACTCCAGAGTAATACCTCAAGATAATGTCAAGGTACTTTGTAAGTACCATTCCCTTATCAGGGTGTTTCTGTTGAGCCACGCCCATAAATATTATATATCCTGCAAGCCAATTGACCCAATTACATTCCACTTTCTTTTTTCTACTCCTTTCTTGATCCAGTTCCCTGTCCTTGTCTTTATCTTTATGTTCCTCTTCCCTAAATAGAAGAGAGAATAAGTCTATATATTCCCCCTTCCAAAATTTCTCTTTAGTGGCTGGCAACAGGTGATAGCCTAATGGAGTTGATACTTCTCCATAAGGCACCTTACAGCCCTTTGCAGATGCATAAAGGTCCTCATTAACTGGTAGGGAAACCAATTCTGCATCTGTTTGAGATACTAATGTTGGCTGGGAAAAGATGGTTTCCACATTCCCTGATTCAGTTTGTGTTGCTGTAACCACATTTGGAGTACCAGTCACTGTCTGCCAGACCGACGGACAAGCAGAAAACAGGGATCTTGTCATGCACTATCCCCTGTATTTGCCTCTTCTACATCGATTGGTGGAGAAAAAGGCTACACCTGTCCCATTCCCCAATTAGGCAAGCTACAAGGGCGCAATGGAGGCCAGCCCGGCCAACCAGATGCGCATGATGTATTGCACTCACCCTGAGCTGGAATATTAGGGACTGCTGGCACTAGCATCCTGAGCCACTGTCTCCTGAACCATCTCTGATCCATGTGTTGTTACCAAGAGGTCTTCTGAAACAAAACCCCTGGTTCTGTTAGATGCTCGCTTGTTGGGCAGCCCTTTACTAGGGCCAGGGCCTTTGGATGCTACCAGTTGATTTTTAAGGCGAGCATTATCCCTTTCCAGGGCAGCAATGCATTTTAACACTAATGCTAGGCTGACCATATGAAAAGGAGAACAGGGCTCATGTAACTTTAACAGTTGTAGAGAAAAGGGAATTTCAGCCAGTGTCATTTGTATGCAATTAGTTCCTGGTGAAATTCCCTCTTCATCACAACAGTTAAAGTTGCAGGCACTATACTAGAGTGACTATATACAAAAGAAGGCAGGGCCCCTGCAACTTTAACAGTTGTGATGAAGAGGGAATTTCACCAGGAACTAATTGCATACAAATGACACTGGCTGAAATTCCCTTTTCTCTACAACTGTTAAAGTTACATGAGCCCTGTCCTCCTTTTCATATGGTCAGCCTAACTAATGCAAAGTCGGGCGTTTCTTCATCTGAGGAAAAAAGAGGTTGCTGTGGGGGGCGTTTGTCAAGGGGGCGCTGAGCCCTGCCCTTGCCCTTTTTCCCACCTATGCCCTTCTTAGGTGGCATGACTCTAACTTGTTATCCCCAGTTAACTGCTTTAGTAATGTAAGTGTGTAAACTACTCAAAGAGTTTCAGCTATGGGGCAGTATAGAAGTGCTATGATCAGCAATAATAACAAAATAATCTTATTATTAATATCCTATTAGGCTGACCAGATAAAATCCAGGTCAGGGCTCCTGTAACTTTAACAGTTGTAGAGAAAAGGGAATTTCAGCCAGTGTCATTTGTATGCAATTAGTTCCTGGTGCAATTCCCTCTTTATCACCACAGTTAAAGTTGCAGGGCTCCTGCCTTCTTTTGTATGTGGTCACTCTAGTATAGTGCCTGCAACTTTAACTGTTGTGATGAAGAGGGAATTTCACCAGGGACTAATTGCATACAAATGACCCTGGCTGAAGTTCCCTTTTCTCTACAACTGTTAAAGTTACAGGAGCCCTGACCTGGATTTTATCTGGTCACCCTAATCCTATTGATCTACACCATCTACAAAATGGCTGCCCTGTGTTAAACAGGCCCAAATCCTACCACAATATGGCTGCCCTATGCTAAGCAGGCCTAAATATGAAGGACGCCTGACTGAGGCCTAAAAGGTCTAGGAAGTCAGTGATAAGCGGCCTAGCAGCCCTGAGTCTAAACTCAGACACCAAACCGCTTCCCCCCTTCCTTCTGCTAGTACTCTAAACAAGGTGGGGGGGCAGCACTCATGTGGCGCAGGAAAGGCTAGCTAATGGCCGCCTATGTTAAAGCCAGCCCAGTTGTTGGAGGACGCCTGACTGTGGCCTAGTAGGCCGCTGACAAGATGGAGTCCAGATGCCCTAGATCTTGCCCTGCTTGCAGCAAAGCCAGGCCTGGAAACACCAAACCTTTGGGTGGGGAAAACTTTCCAGCCCCTGATGGGTGATCAGTGTGCGGTTACCGCCGAAAGCCTTGTGGTCGCACACTCTCGTTCCATTCTGCTGCTGCCTCTTCTTTTCAGCCAAAGCGAAAGAGGCCGAGGGGCCATGCGGGGCAAGACTTTAGAGGCTTGGCTCCGCCCCCGCATGAGGCTGTATGTGTACCATGCATGTGTACCAGTCTCTTGTCTTCTCTCCTTCTCCCTCGCAAAAACCGATCCCACCCCAAGCTGTTCCGGCTGGGAGAGGATCGGGCATGGACAAAACAATATCTTGCAACTGACCAGACAAAAAGTTATAGACAAAAAAGAAAACACACTTACCTCATAGACAAATGATCTACCTAATGTAGATCATACGTTTGTCATACCAAATGCCAAAAAATGTTGTAGAAAAGGAAGAAGAATAGAGAGAAAATATACTCCACTGGCTATGGAAGTTAAAGAACTATGGCAGCAGGAAAAGGTCACAATTATTCCATTAGTCACATCAGTCACCAGCATCACATCACAAAATTACACAAAAAACCTTCAGAAACAAGGCCCTACCAAAATACATCCATACCAACATCCAGAAAGCAGTCATACTTAAAACACGTTCCTGAAATTCCTGAAGTGGTAAAAGACAGTATGGCTTGGCAAAGCCCAACATGTCCATCTAGAAAAATCACCACGAGCAAGAAAAGAGAGATAGTAATAATAATAATTGCTGCTGCTGTTGCTTGAATTTCTTAGTCACCATTCTCATTTTTTTAAAAAACCAAAGTGACTTAAAGTAACATTATTAAAAACACAACATACCTAAATACCATTTCCATTAAAACATAATAAAACAACTAAAGTATCAGTACAGAATAAGCTCATCACATGCCTTCAAATGCCTGAGAGCAGAAGTCTGCCTTGATCACTGTTGCCCTTGACCTCTTGATAGCCAGGTTGCTCTGTGATTTTAAAAATATGAAAATTGTCACTTGATTGTCCAACTACTTAGATCTTCTCATTTGATATTAATCATAGTTAAGTAATTGACAAGTAACAGTTACTATTTTATTCCTTATTCACTGTGAGGTGTATGTAAGGTGGGGGCAGGGAGCAGTTTTTTAAATGTCTTAATGAATATACACCTAAAACTTGCTATTTTTATTAGATAAGTCCTGAAGTGATGATATCTCTATTATGAATCACAGAGTATTGGGAGCAAAAAATAAATCTATAAGCATTCCCACTTGCTCCAATTACATTTTTTGGAACTTCTTTTTATAGATATTTTGCTGTGTTGTGTTTTTTTTGGCATTCATGTTCACTTATTAAGCCTTGAGAAGTGAAATATTTTAACTGTGAGATGTTCATTTCGCCTCCTGAGATTATATTTTTTTAAACAAAGTTTTATAAGACACAATACTTATTTATACCGTCTGGATTCTTATGCAGCACACAATATTTCCTCCCAATGGCTGCCAAATGCCCATTCCCTTAGCAAAGGAAAACATTATGGGCTTCTTCAGGTGAGTATTCCCCCAGTTTTTTTTCTCTTTTTTATTGTGAATACTAACAAAACAGAACAAAAAATAAATAACAGAACAAAAAAACTTGTCCATTCACAAGTTGCACCTGTATAACACCCGTTGAAATGTTGATAGCATTGTTAAGTCCACAGTCCATTGCATTATGGGAGGTGAGCATTTATCCTTCCATTGTGATAATATCAGTCTTTTAGCTGTCATAAAGGCTCTGAAAATCCATTTGCGCTGACCATGTGTTAACTTCCAAGAAGATGGTAGGCAGTTTAGGAGGCCATGCACATCGTTCCATATTAATAATTGTTTCAGTACAAAGTTTATCCTTATTATAACCTCGTCCAAAAGGGGGCAACCACTGGGCGTTGCCAAAACATATGAATTTAAGAAGCATTAAGTGCATTACGTCTCCAACAGTTATGCAAGTTAGAAAAAAACCTTATTAAAAAGGCATAGTGGCGTCCAATAAATCCGAAACAAGATTTTTTGCTGAATATAAGACATATCCTAAGATCCATAGAAGCTTCAGTTACAGACGCTAGGGCAACAATCCAGTGATGAGTGTTTGAAAATACTCTCGTGACTGGCCACTCACAGATCTTTGTGGGTCATTTTAACGATGCCGTGCTCCTCCTGTGTGTCTTCCACTCTTCTCCTGCTCCTTCCGCATTTTTTCATTATAAAATAAACTTCATGAAACGTGACTCTTCTGAGCTCTTACACGATTTCCTGCCATGGGCAGGAGAGAGTTTACTATAAAATGCCCACTCAACTGAATGGGCCACATGGTCGCTTCCCTTCCTGCTCTCTTCCTCCGTGTAATGTCAGCTCGTTGCAGAAGTGGAAGAGATGCAACTTCAGAGCCAATGGTAAGGGAACATAACCCCCCCCCCCCCACACACACACACAATCAGAAGGAGCTCTATATCTTTCCCCTCCTCCACCTCAATTAAAAAAAATTGCAAGGCAATGGTATAAAATCAGTCCTAGGGAACTATCAATATGTACCGTTCTGGTACAAAATCAAAGGTTGCTAGTGCTACGAAGCTTTATTAGAAATATTATATTTAAATTGACCCAACACAGGCATTTCACATGCAACACATGTAAATATTCAAACTGTGGGTCATCAGGCAAAAAAACCAATAATGGAGAATAGTCCAAAATAGGATTCCTACATATTGGAGAGAGGCAGGGTTGTAGAACTTCTTTCAGCCTAAGGGCTGGATTCAATTTTGGGCATGTTCCAGTAGTGGGTAGAGCTGAAGGCAAAAGGGGGTAAAGCCAAAGGAAAAAAAGGGCAGAGTCAAAAATACCAGCATATTTTAGTGTAAAGCTCTTACTGCCAGCTATCAAACCTTAAAACCAGGAAACCACTGGATTTGACCCACTGGTGGGCTGATTTGTCCCACAGGCCTGAGTTCAAGATCTTTCTCGGGAAGTATGCAAGAAAATCATGTTGTCGTTATCATCATCATCATTGTGGAAGTGGAGGGGTGAAATAAAGAGACGAGACAACATATTTGGATTTTAAACATGGGCCACATTTTATTCATCAAGATCTGCAAAGGGGAACTCCTAAGCTGGCATCTATGTTATGGCTTCCTCAAGAGCCATTCTAGGATCGGGTGAGACATTCCTGTCCCGTGGAGTGATGCCTGCCATCTTGCCACTCCACAGGCTCCCCCATTTGGGTAGGAAGGCCTTCCGGTGTCACTACCCTCGTGCCGCACAGCTCTGAGCAGGTGAGTAGGGTTAGCCTCAAAGGTAAGCCTTAACCTTCCAGCTGGTGCCGCACAGCTCCCAGCCTTGGGCTTCAGACTCTACCCCTACCACAACGGTGCCTGAGAATGCTCACCAATATTTCCCCACTCTAGATGCCCGCACCTAACTGCCACAGGGGGTGACAAGCGTCTGCTTAGTCGCTCCCCCCCCACTACCTAGAATTACTTCACACAAACCCCTCTGCAGATTGTCCAAGAAAATGTCATTTACAAGGTTAGACAGATGCACTCCATCCTGCCTATACAGCTCCCTCTTAGTTCGAACTATCTTTGGATGTTTAACACTAATATCACCATGTTTAATCAGATCTTTATAAATCTCTGTGTTCACCCTTCTCCAGGCACGCTCCATAGCAAGGAGATCTCCCCCTTCTCTCCATTTGATCCTTGGTAGAATACAGGACCAAATGATCCGGACACCAGGCCAACGCATCCGCAAGCTCTCCAAATCAGCTCTTACTTGCCATATCAGGGCCTTGCCCTTCAGCCGCCCAAGATCATTGCCCCCCAGATGGATGAGCAATATCTGCTGCGGAGCCTGCACCACATGCCGTTGCAATAACCTGGGAATAAGGCTCTCCCACCTCATACCGCATCTGCCCAGCCATTGAATATCTGCATGCTGGCTCAGTCCAAGCTGCGATCCTTGGCTTGATGTGGCAGCCCACCTGCTGGCCCAGAATATCATGCTATGGCCACAAATGAGCACATGTACTGGGGTGAACCCCTTCCAGAGATCTAAGGATTAAACATGATAATGTTAAACTTCGGCCGGGCCTGGCTTTATTGAGGCAAATGCCTCACATATGCCCTAAACACCCCAGAACGCCACCTCCCCACAGACTGAATTTGCTTTATTGTAAAACCCAACGATGCTGCTGTTGAAGCTGCCCCAATATGAAATGAATGCGTACCAAACTGTACATTGTCTAATCCTAAACTGGTGAGTGCATGCTTCGTTATAGACCAAAATTGGTATTTCGTCAGTGGGGAGGTATCAAGGTGGTGGAATAAAGCACCAGGGGAATTGCCTCTTAAGGCTACAAACTCCCGAAGAGCCCACACAGGGCACAACTCCTGTCTTGTAGCTGCAAACAATTGTATATCTGTGCCTTTTCCCAACTGATCAGTTTTGGAGCGCCGTAAAATTATGTGCATTTCATTATCCTTGACATGTAGATCGGCAAACTGAAGTGCCTTTCCAGAACAATCATCCCTAGACGCCACCACGAGCTCTGATATCCAAAACACTCCAAGAAATGCCATCAATGATGCAGCATGAAACAAAGCAGCCTCATAGCTTGATCGGCACAGCGTGGGCCACAATGCCTTCAACCCAAGCAAGATATTAGCAGATAAAGGAAGTCTCTTGTCCGGGGTCTTAGAAGACCCTCGGGTCCAACCACACAATGTGTGCCTCTAAAGTCATTAGTATTATCATTTTATTTTTGACCAAAAGGCCAAAGCCGCTAATTTACCTCCAGTGGTGCGGGCAGCAAGGCCCTCCTTTGGGTGTAAACGCAAAACTGTAGAATATGTTCTACAGGTATTGGCCAAGATAACTGAAGTTGAGTGGTTGTATGGAATGTTAAAAATTCCCTACCTGCCCTTTGGTAAGCAGCCCTGGTGCTAGGCGCCACTGACTGCCACATGGCCCACTCTACCTCATTCCTCCAATCTGCCAGAGTGTTGATGGCATCGCTTCAGGTGTTTGCCGAGCCCAGGGAGCCAATTCCTGGAACCGCTGTACCTGATGACGCGATAAAGCGTCAGCAATGTCATTGTTCATGCCCGGTATATGACGAGCTCTGAACAAGATATTATGCCGAAGACAATGCAAGGTAAAAACACGCACCAGCACCATTACTCTGAGGTTATGGGAAGACAAGGTATTAATCACATGAACCGTGGATTGATTGTCACACCAGAATTGCACTGTTGAATTTGCTAATTCAGGTGCCCATATGTGTGCTGCAACACATATCTGAAAAAATTCTAGAAACGTAAGGTCCCTGCAAAGGCCGTCTGCCTTCCATTCTGCTGGCCACTGCTGTCTCCCCCTGAGTGATTGCTGTTCGCATTAAACCATTGTACCTGAAAGCTATCTGGTCCGTCTTCAGCTTCAATTGTGTGTATGCAGAAATGAAACCGTTATGCTTGAATTCCGTGTGATTTCACAATAAAAGAGGTCTCACCATTTTGGAGTGTGTCAGTTTGCCTAAAGTTCGTGAGCAGAAGCCTGGGGTGGGCTTGGGTGACGGCAGCCGCGCCCCCCAAAACCTCTCTAATCGGCAGCAGCCGCTGCCAAAATGGCATGCGCGGTCACCACAAACCACCCCGCTCCCTCGGTGGGGACAGGAGCAGCCGCAGGTGCGGCCAAGAAGGCATTTCCTATCAGCAGCAGCCGCTGCTAAAATGGCACGCTCAGGCGCCACACACCACCCCGCTCCCTCGGTGCTGCACCAGCACAGAAGGTGGGAGACAGGAGCAGCTGCAGCCCCCCTAACCCCCACGAGGTGGGTAAATTCGTTCAGGGTGGACCGGCCAACCCACCCCACCAAACCTGAGGCCGAAACGGCCCTGCAGCTCTCCCGCCGTGCAGCCCGGGTCGCGCTTGTTTTCCCCGCAACGCAGCATGAGGAGCCAAACTCTTCGGAGAGGGAGGGTGTAGCCTGTAGCCTGTTTATATAGCTGCAGCCCCCCTCCCTTCGCATGGCGCCATTCAAATGTAGCCAATGGGCTACCACCATGCCTCATCTTTCCACCCCCACCCGCAACTGGCCTCCCCCCGCCCAGGCATGGCTGGGCGTGGGTCTGAGGCAATTGTTTTAAATGGTCCTCCTAAAGCAGCGATGGGGAACATGTGCCCCCAGACATATTTCAACTACAAGTCCCATCAGCCATAGCCAGTGGTGATGGATGATAGGACTTGCAATCCAACAACATCTGGAAGATCACTGTCCTAAGGAGATAGGCCTGTGAATGTGCTTTTCCCTCATGCTATCTCCAGCCGTTGCCAGCAGAGACCAGCACATGTCAAGCACATGTCTTCTGAGCCCAATTTTCTTCATAGGATAGTCTGTTCAAGCTGGGCACTTCATGGCTTAGCTGGCAAATATCCTAGAGTTGATTCTGAGAAGCTATGCCTGGAGAGACCAGATGCTGGTCCCCTGTTTGCACCAGAGCTTTCTAAATGTCTTTGAATGCACAGCTAATTTAAATCCATGGTTCCCGATCCAGCTTCCATACATGGCTCTCCTTAGTCAAAGAACATAGGAAACTACTTTTTACTACATCATACTATGTCCATTTAAACCAGCATTGTCTGTTCTGACTAACAGCGGTACTCCATGGTCACAAATTATTCTTGTTTTGCTACCTGATCCTTTTAACTCAATGTGCTAGGGATTGAACCTGGAACCTTCTGCATAGCATTTGTTCTATCATTGAGCAATTGCCGTTCCCATGGTTGGATTGGAGGGATAACTATTGGGTGGATGGAGATGGGTAAAAGAAAAGAAAATCCTCCTTTCTATTGTCCCCTCTTTTCTCATCCCCTCTCCAAATGTGTTTAATATAGAGAGCCCATTTCTATATGTGGTATTTAATTTTTAATAATAAAAAAGCAATACAAGAGCAAAATGCTCAAATTATTATATGTTTTAATTGAGCTGTATTTGGGCTATACATTTAATTGCATTTTAAAACACATTTCCATTTTTTAAAAAGTCCTCCATCACTTGGGCTATACAAGGTATACATACAATGAATGAAGTCTTATCTAAAACCAGTGTGGTGTAGTGACTAGAGTGTTGGACTGGGAGTCGGGAAATCTGGGTTCTAGTCCTCACTCGGCCATGGAAGCTCACTGGGTGACTTTGGGCTGGTCACAGACTCTCAGCCCAACCTACCTCACAGGATTGTTGTTGTGGGGATAAAATGGAGAGGATGAGGAGGATTATGTATGACACCTTGTATTCCTTGGAGGAAAAAAGGTGGGATATAAATGTAATGAATAAATACATATTAAGGGAGGTTAAGGGACACTGTAGTGGTCAACTTAGGGTGAATAGACATTGCCTCAGTTCCCTAGATCTGAGGACTCAATACCTTGATCTCCTTACAGTTGGATGGCAGAAGGTAGAGGATCTGAGGATTCACTTTCTTTTGTGATGTCAATTGTATCGAGATCTGAGGCCTCAATGCCTTGATCCCCTAGCTCACCTTTAAACAAAATTTTGTTTTTATTGGCTGGAACAGATAACTTTGTGACATATCACACTGCTAAATTTCTTAAGTTGGCTCAAGAGAAGAGGAAATAATTTATCTTGACAGATGATAAAATAGGCCATTGAGCTATTTTAGCTATTTTAACAATTTTAGTATACAATCAGTTGTTGATGGTTTGTTAAATGTTTACTTATTTTCCTGTTATTATATTAGCCTCAGTTTTTGCTATGCTAACTCATGGTGGGTAGAAAGCTATGCTGGGTTGGTGGTTATGCAAAAAACAACACACAGTTCTCCTGTCAGACAATTTAGCAAACAAGCTACACAGAGTAGTTTATTTCACATCCCCTGAGCCCTCCTCCTATAGTCCTCCTGCTCAATAGGGCAGATATTCTAGCTTCCTTTGAGGCTGGAATAGAGGTTGTTTGAGAGAAGCAGAGTGGTGGCAGCATTTTTGGCCACTCTTGCCAAACAGCTCTGTAAGTGACCTCCATATCCCATGCTGGCGCAACAAACAACACACTAACTCACCATAGGTAAAATAACCCTTATTGCAGACCATGGGCTCTCAGGATGGCTTATTTGAGGGAAATATTCCACTGTATGTGTGGGGGTTGGGAATACCACAGACAACATACTAATGCATCATTTATTTATTTATTTATTTATTTATTATTTATTAAAACATTTGTAACCTGCCCTATATTACTAGGGTCTCAGGGCAGCATACAGATAAAATTATGCAAACAATATAAAACAATAAATATACACAGCTAAAAAGAAATCAAACCATTAATAAGCTAAAACCAGTATAGAATTTAAAAGCAGTAAAAAACAATTAAAACAGTTAAAACAGTGCAAGCTTGGTGAATTTAGCCATCAAATGTTTTGTTAAAAAGCCATGTCTTCACTTGGCACCAAAATAAAGCCAGCACTGGCCCCAGCCGGGCCTCCAAGGGGAGGGCATTCCACAGCCAGGGTGCCATAACAGAGAAAGCCCTTTCCCATGTCCCTCCATAGCGTATGTCGCACATTGGTGGGACACAGAGGAGGGCTCCTCCAACAGATCTCAAGTCTCAGGCAGGCATATATATGGAGAGGCACTCCCTCAAGTATTGAGGTCCCAAGCCATTTAGGGCTTTAAATGTCATTACCAACACCTTGAATTCAGACTGGAACTCTATAGGCACCCAGTGCAATTCCTTTAAGACTGGTGTTATATGGTCTTTGTGGGATGTACCAGTCTGCAGTCTAGCTGCTGCATTTTCCACTAGCTGCAACTTCCAAGTCGTCTTCAAGGGCATCCCCATGTAGAGTGCATTGCAGTAGTCTAATCAGGAAGTTAACAGCCATGATTATGGCTAGATTATCCCTGTCCATGAAAGGATGTAGCTGGCAGATCAGCCAAAGCTGGCCCCAAGCACTCCATGCCACAGAGTCCACCTGGGCCTCCAGTGACAAGGATGGATCTAGGAGTACTCCCAAGCTACACACCTGCTCCTTCAGAGCCAGTGCAATCCCATCCAGAACAGGTCGCTTACCCAATTCCCAGACTCAGGAACCATCAGTCCACAGAGCTTCTGTCTTAACAGGGTTCAGCTTCAGTTTATTAGCCCTCATCGGGCCCATTACAGCTTCCAGGCACTGGTCCAGCACCTTCACCACTCCAGCTGACTCCAATGACAAGGAGAAGTAGAGCTGAGTATCATCAGCATACTGATGACACCCAACCCCCAAACGCTAATGACCTCACCCAGTGGCTTCACATAGAAGTTGAACAGCATGGGGATAGAATAGAACCCTGTGGCACCCCACAACTTAATAACTATGAGGTGGAACAGGAAACCTCAATACCACTCTCTGGAATTGGCCCTGCAAGTAGGAGTGGAACCACTGTAACACAGTGCCTCCTACTCCCATCTCACAGAGCCAATCCAGAAAGATACCATGATCAATGGTATCAAAAGCCACTGAGAGATCCAGGAAGATCAACAGCGTAGCACTCCCCCTATCTTTCACCCAGAGTTGGCCATCGGTCAAAACAACCAAAGCTGTTTCAGTGCAGTGCCGTGCCCTGGCCTGAAACCAGACTGAAATGGGTCCAGATAATCAGTTTCCTCTAAGAACGTCTGAAGCTGTTCTGGAAAATAAACCATCATGGGTTATGTTTCTTGCTTTGTGTTATTAGTCTGATGTGTATGCAAAAGCCTGGCTGCCTACTGAGCAATTAAAAAAAGGAGAAAACAAGGAAAAAATACACATTACTCAAGTTTGAAATGGCTTCCCGTACATTATAGAAGTCATCTAGTTTTAATTAGTGTATTACTAATACAATATAATTAGAATTGTGTCTAGTGCAGCATTAGTTATACAGAATTTCTAAGAAACCCTTCCTTTGTCCCATGCACCTCTTTGAAGAGATACTGCTCCAAATTTTCTCTTCGACATTGAATTGTTTCTGTGTCTCTTGCTACCTCAGCTAAAAGAACCTCCTCCAAGAAGTTGCAACTAATTCAGAACAAGAGCTACTTTTAAAGTTATCAAGAGAGTTATGTCCTTCTTGTAAATCTTTAAACTAAAAAAAAAAATATGATCATCTGTACATCAATGACCACCAGATTCTTACTGATGTTGACTAGTGAATGTATTAAGCTTTTTATGATTTCCTCACATCATAGTTCAAAACATAGTTCATTGTTAGAAATGCTTCTAAAATTCTGGAACCTTTCCCCAGATTTTTGAGTTCTTAGGGCTGAATTACCTAATAGGAATGAATGATCTAATAATTTTTTTCTGGGAAGCGTGGCAGCGATATGTGGTGACCGTAGCCCCCTCCATGAATATTTCAACATGTGTATCCCCTTCTCTACTTAAAACAGAATTTAGGGTGAGAGGCCAGAATAAACTCATGGAAGAATAAAGAAATGGTACCCATATATCCCTAAGCATAATCTGCATCATACCTTGAGTAGGGGCTGGGTGAGTGCAGGTCTAGGATCTGGGGTGAGCTGTTAGTCCAAGTGGGTCAGTGTGGTCCAAAATAGGCAGGGGTCAAGTTTCATTGAAGCAAACAGGGCTTGGGTGTAGAGGGGAGAGATGGAGAGGTGTAGTCAAGAACAGCAGGCAACAGTTTGAGGTCAAGTATAACAATCAATGATCAAAATGAACAGAGGCAGATGGAGAATCAAAACCAGGCAGAGATAAGTCCAGAACTGTAATCAGAGATAAGGAGTAGGTGCCTAGGCAGTGTCCTCACTCAGGAGTCCAGTTCTTCAGACTGCGGAGCAAGCTCTGAAGCTAGGACGTTACAGCACCTGGTGGACTAGGGTTAGCTGTTTGGGGTCAGCTGATGGAGTATGCAGGGAAAGCTTGTTACATAACCTAGGTCAGGACCCAGTGGTAAGGGATTATGGAAATGGAAGTCCAAAGGATCTGGAGGGCATCAGGTTGTCCAGCCTTGATCTAGTTGATAGTGCCTCAAGCACTATCAGTCTGATGGGTTGGCAGTAGAAACGGTGCCACAGTGGTGCTTCTGGAGGTAAAGTTTGGAGCCAGACTGTTGGGAGCCCAAGACCAACACCCCACCAGTACCCTACAATCTGTTAATTAAGATCTCAAATGTATACTTAAATAGCCAGACAAGAAAACACTTTCAATTGTATTCAGTTTTATATATCTATAGATGAATTATAACAAAGCTATTTGGCCAGTACAATGTGCTTTCATCTGAAGCAGGAATGAGAAAACATTCAGTGTTGGTCACAGCAACATTGAATAAGAGATTCATCGATCTGCGGCAAGCTATTGTGATTAGTGATGCTTCTGAAGTTAAATAAAATAGCAAGCTCAGAATACAAATCTGACCAGGTTGCAGTGCACAAATTATGTCCAGGCAGGTTCCCTTGACCTTGAAAATGATTCTTTTTCAGCCCCTAATTTAAATTGAGAACATCATGTCTCAAGTTTGCACCTGTGTGTTCTGCATCCCTCAGATGAGGCACTCTTCTACTGTTTTGGTACTTGTTTGTTGATTGCTGATACTATTGAAGGAAGAATAGTGTCTGGCTTCCAGAAAGTGGCTTACAAAACTTACAACTACCCTGCGATGTAGTCCATTTGTTACTATTATTGTACAAGATTGTAGATGGAGGGAGTAGTAACTGACTAGTGGTTGCAACAACTCTACAATGCCACCCACATTTTCCCCCCTATTCTTCAGACAACATCTTATCGATCTACAACACAGAGCCTATGGTCTTTCCAATTCTAATCTCTAAATTAAGTGGTTCTGCCCCAAACCAGAAATCCACAGTCTGGCTTCACTTGCATCTGGGGAAAAGTGAGCAGGAACTGAAGAAACCAAGTAGTGGAAGCAGGTGTTTCTTCTTGGGTGGTAGCCCCCAGCTATCTGGGAAACAAACTGTTGCTATTCCTGCTGATCTTCCAGCTACCACTGCATCCTTTGGCCCATGTTCCAGATATGTAAATATGGAGCAGAAACCAATAAACGTGGCAAAGTGTCATTATGCACAAAGCACATGGAAGGAAAGTGAGCATCACGCAGTTGCCTTCTCCTGTCCCCAGTACCTAAATTCCCAAGCAGTATTGCAAGTACACATATGTATTCCAAAAAGCAACTGTACACACACAATGATTTAGGCTGAAATCCTATATGGATCTACCTGGGGGGGCAGTCCAAGTGAACTCAACGGTAGCCATGTATAGGACTGCACTGTTAGTTGTATGTGTGTATGTGTGTTCCCTGATGCCAGTCTTAATGCCAACCAGTTTCTGATCTGAGCCAAGGAGAGCTCACCCATCTCTAGCTGAGATGAAATGTTTTTGGACTTGCCATATTTACTCATTCTAATAATCCAGCATTGACTTCTAACCCCTGTGCTTTCAGTATGGCCTTTGCTTTGATTGAGTGAGGCAGTTTAGTAATAGGACTCTAATAGCTTTTGTTGCCTGTAATTACATCTGATATTAAACCAATGTTTTTAACGAAATAAATCTTGTCATACCAGTATATGCTCCATAGCTAGCCAAATACAAATGTGTTGCTTTCCCCCTCTCTCTTAGAGGAAAAATATTACTAAGTGATGATTGTGAATAAAAGTGTGTGATTAAAAAAAAAAGAAAGGTAAAAAGAACCATGTAATATTCTCAGGGAAAGAGCAATTTGGAGAGAAGATTTTGCAGTCAAATTAATGCTAGAACCTACAATTGTATACATATTCTGCATTTCAGCTATCTCACCTTCAAACGAATTCCTTCCATCTGATGCATTTTAATATTGTTTAGCCTTGTTCCATGTCAGTTTTCCCAATTCTTTTAGCATCTACAGCTTTGTAGTCACCAGGGATTCTCTGTGTACATAAGATTCCTCCACATCTGTCTGTTATATTCCAGATCCAAATGCAAAATCCAGTGCTCATAAACATTATGCGGATTTGTGAGTGACAATCCCTGGAGGGCTTCAGATTCACAAACTAATGAGACATCAATATAGTTGGGAAGAGTTGTTTTATATGTAATGTGCAAACTTGCTCCAAACTTGTTTGTCATTAAGGAAAACTTGCAGTACTCCTCTTGCTATATGCATTTGATATTTCCAGACTGTAATAATCACCCTTATGAAAAGAGCAAGTGTACAATGTGAAAAAATGATCATCTTTCCCAAAGTTGCTTTAAAAAAGTGCAACATTTGTTTGCTAAGGGACATTGCAAATCCAAATGAAGCATTGCTATTTTGTGACATATGCCATACCAGCCAGCCTAATAAGAATAATGCTCACCAAATAATATGTTTAATCCAGTCATGGTACAAGGTAGCCACAGTGCTGTCATACAGTGGTTAATTTGCCACACTTAACTTCAGGCAGAGATGGTCCCTGTTCCATAGTTAATATGGGCATTGGGTCACGACTCTGAAGATGTCACAGTTGGAGCCAATTATTATGCTTTGCTTCTGCCGAGTTATATGCCTATATCCTTGCTGCATATTTATCACTATGCACATAGCAACCAGAAATAATTCAACATCATGTCTGTATGCTGAAGACAAGATACAAAGAAATGCTGAATGACCAGAATAAAAATAAACATGTGGGTGTGTTTAGCCATTCATATGCAAGCTGAGCATTTTTATAATACATGGTTCACCAGAAATGAACTACTTGCTGAAAACTGTGGCATTCTTCTTTATTGACTAGTCACATAAATATATAGTATTCCTTGTAAGTCATTGGGTAGGAGAATGGTTGTTTGGTTTGTCTGTTTGGGTGTACCCTGTTGTTGATAACAGAATAGTGTAATATTGTAAATAGTTAATAGTGCTTTTTCCTAGTGTAACTCAAATGTTTAGAACCTTTACATACATGTTTCACATTTTCTCAGTCTCATGTTGCCCTGAAAGTGATTGTTTTTAAAAATACAGAATATAACAGTTCAGCTATTTGAACTTAAAGAATATATATGAGGAGACATGTGGGGGTAGGAGTGTATGATAGTTTCCATATTAAATGAATATTTTGTGTAACTTTACTTACAAACAGCAAAATATTTTCTCCCATTTTCAAGAAGCGTGTATGTGTGTGTGAGTACACGCACACGTGTTTTCCAAATAGAGGCAACATTTAAATACACGTGTGTGTGTATTTACTTTGTTTTTGTACAGAAATTTGATTTGGTAGTGATACTCAGGGCCAAACCACACATTATACTTAATGCAGAGATCTGGCTTGCGCACAACAGTGGAAAATAATCCACAATTTGCCAAGTGCATGCTGCTACTGTTTTGCCTAATTAACCTACAATCAACTCAATTGGAGATTGTTTCATTATGGACACTATGGGTTATTTGTGGGTTAAACAACCCACAGTTAACCTGCAATCAGTTATTGTGTTAATTAACCCATGATTTGCCACAGTTACATGCAAATGGGCCCATTGCAGGAGGGCCTGGTTAGTATCAGGATGACAGGAGAGGAGGACACCTCTTTCCCAGGGGTGGTCTTAGGGGTGGGCAAGTTAGGCGATTGTCTGGGGTGCCGGGCTGAGGGGAGTGCCAAGCAGAGTCCAGTGGTTATTTGTTTTAATGTACTGTCTGCAATGAGCTAAGGTGGCAAAAAGCAAGTGTCTGTAACCTTTTTGTTTCTTCAAGATTCTACAAGTTTTTTGCCCAGCACATGGGTAACCTATGGAATTCAGTGCCGCAAGATGTGATGGTGACCACATATTTTGATGGCTTTAAAGGGGGATTGAACAGGAGGACTGGCCTATCAAATGTTACTACTCATGGCCATACTAGTTTCAAACTAAAGGCAGTATGACTCTAAATATCTGTTGCTGGAGTGGCTATTGTTCTCATGTCCTGTTTGTGAGCATCTAGTTAGTCACTGTGGCAAACGAAATGTGGGTTGGCTTTTGGTCTGATTCAGTATGGCCATCTTACATTAAGAAAACTATACATATGCACATCACACATTGCCTCACTACCTTTTCTTGCTCTTTCACACACATTACTCGCACAAAGGGCATTTTTGCACTATCTAGTTTTCCTGGGTTGCACCTCTGGAACATCTTGGTGTCATCCACACCTACAATATCTGCTGTCCTGGTTTAGGTTCTATTTCCAGGCTTCATAACTGAGAATTAAGTACCTGATTGAAGACATACTCACTTCCTCATCAGTGTACCTTACTATGTCTGTAGAGTTATTGTACGAGACACATTGTCCATAGTAAGCTAAGATGCTTGCTCAGAAGTAGATGCAGCCATGGATAGGCACCAAAGCCTGCCAGCTTGAAGCAGCAGGCTTGCTGGTTCTCTCTTCAGCAACACATCCAGAAGCTGTTTCTGCTCTAATCCATTTCATTCTTAATTGAAGAGAAGTAACTCTTCTAATCATTTCCTATTCGGACTGCTCCAAAAGCTTGCTGTTTGCAAGGAATGGTTCTATCCTATAGTGACAAGGAGTAGGCTATGCACACTCACCTGGGAGTAAGCCTTATTGCACACAATGGAAGTTAACGTATAAGGAGATATTTATGCATGTTAACTTGTTACTGGACTGCAAACAGCGGCACAAAAAAAGGCAGATGTAAGAGAAAAGAGGACAACTGGCAGAGACCATAGTAAATGCTGAACTATATGCTAATCAGGAAAAAGGTTGCACCAAATTAGAAGCAAAACTGGTAGTGGAAATCCACAAAAGGTGCAAGCTCCAGAGGACTAAGTGATGAAAGTGTCCCAATGTATTTTAAGCCAAAAGGGCTCTTCATTACAGGTAAAACACAACAGCAACGAAAACAAAAAGGCTTATTTTGCAGGCATTCTGGTAGTTCCCCATCTTCATAAAGATCCTTTGTTGCTTGAACGCATTGGGAGCCTTTCATCATATAGTCTTACGGAATAAAGACTTGCACTTCATATGGATTTCTGTTACTTTTTGTGCATGTGAAAAGAATGCAAGAAGCAGTTCTGATATAAAACACCTTCATTTCCTAACGAGTGTACTCTTTCCGACCACTGCAGTAAATTGAAAGTTTTGTTTACTCAGGTTGCATTCTGTCCATTTTGTGTCAAGAAACTGGTTTCATGGGCATCCTTCTAAATGTCTCACTCTGTGTCAATGCAATAAACCACAATATTAAGGAGAATATTAACAGAATTCCATGATGGGTGTCAGATGTTTCTGTCTAGTGACTCTGGTATGAGAACTGCTGGGAAATAATATTGTTTGACAAGGTCCTCCAACATCTGTGAGAATTTGTCATCTGAACTCCAGGTAAGTATATAAAAAGTATAAATAGAAAACCTGAAGAGTTTGTTAAAAGCAGCAAATTAAAGTAGGATTCATTTTTTTTTTTTTTACGATAGAGAGAAATATTGGCTAGAAGCTTTGTTCATTGTTCACAGGAGCTCTGGCAGATCTGCCACACAATTACAAGATCAGAATTAGGCTGCCTCCACACCAGAGGTTTAAAGCTCTTTCAAGGCTGATTAAAATTTTTACCTCTACAAGAGAGGAGCGCAAATTGGGGGCTGAGGTGCTTTAAACTTCCAATTATGCGCATTATCGAATGTGCGTTAAACCACGAGTTTTAATTTGTGGCAGCAGTTAAAGCACCTTACCACCGTATAAACATGCGATTCTCCGCATGTCAACAAGTTTAAAGCGCGTTTCGGTCGTCCAGTAATGCGCTTCGCCACCTCTCGTACAGAGGTATTAGGAGTAAATGCGCTTCTGCGAATATGAGCATAATCGGGCAGCCAGGCGCCAAAGCAAATCCTTCTAGAGGGGGTCTCAGACTAGTATTTGCGGAAGTGGAGGGTGAGAAATAACGACGTGACACAAGAATATGGATTTAAATATGGGCCACATTTATTAAAGATTCTGCAAAGGGGAAATCCTAAGCGGGCATCTCACACTTGGCCATAAGGCCATCCCTAGGATCGGGTGAGCCATTCTTAACCCCTGTAGTGGAGCCTAACAGCTCACCACCTCATGGGTTCCCCAGTTGGGGTAGGGAGGCCTTCCGGTGTCACCGCCCACGTGCCGCACGGCTCCGAGGGAGTGAGGAGGATTGGCCTCAAAAGGTAAACCTTCCACCCGCTGGCTGGTGCCACAAGACTCCCAGCCATAGGCTTCAGGCACTACCCATCACCACCAATGGTGCCAAAGAATGCTCACCAGTATTCCTCTCTCGAGATGCCCACACCTAACCACCACAGGGGGTGACAAACGTCTGCTTAGTCGCTCCCCCCCACCTACCTACCAACCCCTCTGCAGATCTGCTAAGAAAATGTTGTTTCTTCAATCTGACAGATGTACACCATCCTGCCTGTACAGCTCCCTCCAGGTTCATGAAATCAAGGGGTGTTTAATGCTAATATCATCCTGTTTAAGTAGCTCCTCATAGATCTCCATATTCACCTCTCTAGCTGCCCTACTCCACTTCATCCTGGGGAGAACTCAGGACCAAATGATTCTGACTCCAGGCCAATGCAGTTGCACCCTGAAATTAGTTGACACTTGTAGTATCGGAGCTTTGACTTTCAAAAGGCCGAGATCGTTCCCCCCCTGATGGGTTATCAAAATCTGGGGGGGGGGGCCTGAAATGCCCACTTCTGGCATAATGTGGTGAAAACATTCTACCACCTCATACCTCACCTGCTGAGCCACTGGATGGGTGTGTGCTGGCAAAGCCGCAGGTGCGAACTATAAGTGGACCTGGAAGCCTTTCTGCCGGCCCAGGGATCATACTATAGCTACAAATAGCGTACCCCTTACGGAGATCTAAAACTAAACCTGAGTCATACTATGGCCGCACATGGCCTCACGCACTGGAGTGTACCCCTTCCAGAGATCTAAAATGAAAAATGAGTATGTTAGACATTCCCAGGCCAAACACCATCATCTGGGAAACCACCACATGTATGCCTTAAAGGCCGCAGACAGCCATCTGCCCGCTGCTTGTATTTGTGCTAGGGGCAAAAACCTGCTGACTCTGCCATGGAAGCTGCTCCAATTCAGAAAGAATGAGTGCCAAACTGCACTATATCTATACCTATCGCTCTCAGAGCCATTTCGTCACTGCCCAAAACTGGTATTTAGGCAGTGAGGAAGCATCGTGATGACAAAATAGTACACTGGGTAATTGCCTCATAAAGCAGTAAAATTCCCAAAGTGCTGGCACCAGGCACAGCTCTGGTCCCTGGAGCGACCCCATAAGTTACTTTGGTGCCTTTCCTGAGTTGGTTGGGTTTGACCATCTGAACGTAATGTGAACATCACTCTGTATGAAATGTAAATAATTGAATTGCTCTGTCAGACCGGTCGTCCTTGGACGAGGCCACAAGCTCCGAAATCCAGAATGCTCAAAAAATGCAGTTAAAGCCGCTGCATGAGCCAAGACATCCTCATAAACAGAGGTACACAGAGCTGGTTATAAAACCGACAGGCCTATAGGACTATCCAATGATAAAGGAGACCTGGGGTCCAGCTTGCATGGGGACTCTCTATTCCAACCTTGCATTGTGTGCCTTACCCTGAAGTCAGAGGAGTTGCCTGCCACCCCTTTCAGCTTAAACCCAGTTGTTAATGCTGCAATCCTATCTCCAACGTTACTGGCCAATAGACCCGTCCTTCAAGAGGAGACACAATAGTGCAATGGAGAGCTCTGAATAAGATATTATGTCTAAGACAATGTAGGGTAAAAACACGCAGTAAGGCCATCATTCTGGGGTTGTGCGAGGACCAGGAGTTGATCATTTGGACAGTGGCCATATATCTCCCCAGAAGTGCACTGTTGTATTTGACTGTTTGGGAGCCCAAATGTATCCTGCAACACATACTGGGAAAATGATCAGACGGTGAGGTCTCTACCTAGGCCCAAAGACAAGCCATCCACAGGCCACTGTTCATCACACCAACAGTCCTGCCAAATCCTGCCTAAACCCCAGGAGGCCGATGTGTCTGTAACTCGTCTTCCAGCAGCAAATCGCGTTGCCATAAAGAGACACCCTTGAAATGGTACAGAAAGATGAGCCATACCTTAATATCTTCCTACGTGGGCCTGTTAACCCGTATTCTGTGATGCGGGAGATGCCGGCCTGACATAGCATTGCAAGTTGGGGTACTTTCATTGCATGCTGGGCAGACTCAGGAAAGGGGCATAAGACCCGGCCGTGACTTCCTTTTGAATTTTTTCAAGTACCAGTTGCCCATCAGAGAGATGAATTTTGGTTCCTGGAAATTGAAGCCGTCCTTTTTCCTTGAAAGGGATAAACGATATCCCACTATAAAGCTCAGCTCCAAGTAGGCTTCGTTATGGTGCTCTGGATGAGCCAGCAACCGTCTGAGAGGCTCACTTTTCATTGGGCTGGTGCCCTTGGGAAGGAGGCTGTTGACTGCCCTGTCTCCCAGGCCCTTGTCCCTCTCCATTGGTGCTGCACCCGCTTCTATTCCTTGGGCAGCCAGAAGTGGGGTGGTGCCCAGAACACCAGGTACATTCATGCCTATAGTGACACCGAGAACGAGTACATTGTCCTTGGGAACTAAACTCCCAGCAATGCGGGCGGTGATGAACCACCTGTCCCGCACTCTCCTTAAAGGAAGTGGCGGGCTGTTGTTTGGCCAGAATATGGCCACTGTCGGACCTGTCCCCAAAGCCCGGTCTTGCCGGTGTCATGTATTGGAGCCAAAGGTCGTGATCCTTGGCATCCCACTGGAGGGAGTGGTCAAATGCTGCATGACGCTGAAAAGATTGGTCGTATGCCAGCCAGGCTCCACCCTCATATTCCGAATATGCTCGATATATCATATTGAGATATTTTGTTAGGATGGCTCCTTTTTCTGGGAAGCGTTGTTGCAACACACCCATATATATGAGGAAACCTGGCAACCAATTCACCCAGGTTCTTGCAACCTTCCTCCTCTTTAATTTTCCAGCATCTTTATCACCAGTTTTATCTTCCTCTGGGTTCTCTAATTCATGAAACAATAGGGAGAATATATGTACATATTCGCCCTTCCAAATCTTTTCCCTGGTAACAGGTTGGAGGTGGTAACCCAAGGGCGTGGAAGTACTCCCTGAAGGTATGGCCTCCTTGTCAGCTCCCGCAAAATTATCAATGATTTCCTGTCCAGGCCGTAGAGGCCGAGCCCTGGAAGACCCTGCAGGCCCCTGCCAAATGACTGTACCAATGGTCTCAGCCGAAGCCGACTGCTGGCCCTCTGCAACTGATTTCCTAAGAATATCTGTAGAAATCTGTCCAGCTGAGGTAGTGCTTACTTGCACCACTCCTGCCCTGTCAGTTTGCGCATTAGGAGACCCTACAGGGGTAGGTGGAGCGGGCACAGCTGTCCCACTAACCACCACCTGAGATGCAATGCCCCTAACAGGAACCTCCCACTGGGGAGTCACTGGCATTGTGTTCCTGGAAATGTGGCACCTCCTAAGTGTGAGGGTGTCCAACCCGTTCCACCAAACCATGGGAACCATCCCCACGGATGAGGAAAGGCTCCCGCTGGCTGTGAAGGAGCTGGTGTAATGCTTGTGGTTGACTCACCTTGCCCCACAGGCCGTTGGGATGTCCCGTGTAAGATTGGTTCTTGAGTTGGAGCTGGGGCACTGTCCTCACTCTGCTCAGGTGGCAACATTGGCAGAGTAACTGCTACCCTCTGTTGTTCAGTCGCTTGCTGTGCGCTACTGTCCCGCATGCTGCTCTCCATGGCATCTAGTCTACTTGAAAGAAATAACAGCAAGTCACCTTGTCTTTGCTTTTTAGTGTGATGGTGCTTAGCGCTTGACATGCCATGCTTAGCTGGGGGTTGAGGCAGCGTGGGAATGCCCTTATCCTTTTCCATTGCCTCCATACGCGTAAGTAACACAGCAATTTGGGGGTTCATCTCTCATCAGACTCACTCATACTCCTATTTCGTTTAGGAGGGCGAGGGGCTTTGCCCTTCTTTCCTCCTATTCCTTTCCTCGGTGGCATAATAGCGTCCTGTTGGGACTATGAGCAATACATAACTGGTAAGCTGCTACAAGCGGCTGGTCTTGCAAACCAAACAAAATTATATATCTACCGTATGTATACTATCAGTAATTATATAACCTTATTTATTTATTATAATGTGTGTGTGTGTGTGTGTGTGTGTGTGTGTATATATATATATATATATATAAACTAAGATGAATTAACTATCAATTAAATCAACCAATTGCTATTAATGAAATTTAGAACACTACTAAAATGTATTAATGCAGTTTTAAAATCCCACGAGACCAGAACAAACACAAAGAAAGAAAGTGGGGGCTGGATGCAGCCCACCTACAACCCTTTGGCATGCTGTGCCTTTACCCCCTGTGACTCCCCCCCAGCACACTTCACAGGAGGCAAAAGAACCCTGTATCCCCACTACTCCACGCCCAGTTCTCTTTCCATGAGATGGGGGAAAAAAGGGGGGATCGAGCCCTCTCACCCAGACCTAGCCAAGAGCTTCGTCCAACCCCCAGCTGGGCCCTGGGAGCAGCCACACGCCACAAAGGCTGCGCGCCTGAGCGCCTCCACGGCAGCGCACCTCAGCACCTCAACCGCCGCACGCCTTCAAAAGGCTGCGTGCCTCATTGCCTCAAAGGCTGCGTGCCTCAGTGCCTCGACGGCCACGTGCCTTCAAAAGGCTGCAGGCCTCATCGCCTCAAAGGCTGCGTGCCTCAGCGCTTCGATGGCCGCGCGCCACTGCGCCTCGGCCACACCCGGACATCCCCTCCTGCCCTGCAAGGGAAAACAACAGTCACCACCGCGGCCGGGTCGCGGCTCCTTTTTTCCCATCCCCGAGGGGCTGGAGGTGAGTGCGCGACTGGAGGGAAGCTGTGAAAGAATCGGCTGGTCCTCCCACCAAACCTGAGGTCAAAAGGCCCAAGAACTGCAACCCTGCTCTTCGCTCAGCAGTCGCCCGTCCCTGCAGCAGTCCTGCAGCCACGCCAGCCAAAACGGACGAAGAGGGCTCTGGGCAGGAGCGCAGCCCTTAAATAGCTGTGCTCCTCCCTGCCCCAGTGGTGCCAAAACGAGGTGGCCAATGGCTTACCTCCATGCCACGCCGTCTCCCCCCCATCCGCAATCAGCCTCCCCTCGCCCAGGCGTTGCCGGGCGTGGGTCTGAGGCTCTTGGATAAGGGATGTACAGAGTCCACCAGAACCACAGAAGTAGAGCCTTTACACTAGTCCTGCCCAACCTGATGCTCCCCAGATGTCTTGGGCTACAATTCCCGTTATCCCTTACCCCGGCCAGCATTGTCTTCCAACACATTTGGAAGGCACCAGGTTGGGGAAGGCAGCTTAGAGCAGGCTGAGAATCAAAACAAAGTTTTGCCACAGTGTTCAGGCAATAAAGCATCTGGCCAAAGTATGCCCCAACTGTATTTTACCCTATGTGAGACGTTCCACAAATCCTGTGAGAGTTCACTTCCAGATACAATAGGAACTGCATATGAGGAGGTAGATGGACTTGCTTTGGGGTTCATAGCTTTTCTGCAGTCTTTAAAAGGCTATATTATGTGCGTCTATATGCACTCAGTGTTCGAAAGTGAAGCCCCTGGAACTGAAACTGACTAGCATCTGACAAGGACTTCTCCAGATTTTTACCTTTGGCAGTAAATTCCATGGCAAAGTCTGGAGAAATTTGTCATCGGGTTTACTTTCCTTCGCTTTCCATAGCTCACTGTTTAATTCCCCCCCCCCAATCATTGTCATGAGTCTTGACATGGTTTGCAAATAACACTAACCCATGGTTTATTTAACCTATGGTTAGTTGTCCAACTCAGGGTTTGTCTGGCAGATGATTGAACAAGCCAGGGTTTGTTTTCTCAATTCCAGGTTGTTTGTTTCGCTCCTTCTTCTCCTGTTCCCTCTTATATTCCCTGTGTCTTTTTGGTGCTGTAGTACTGGCATATAAAGCAGCTGTTTTCTTCTTTTTTTCTTTTACCTCTCTTGCCTACTGCCTCTTTAGCATGGAGAAACAACCCAACCAAATTTTGGGTTCAAACATAACCTATGGTTTAAGCAACCAGACTTCACAACCCAATAACAAACATTGGTTTGCACATAAGAACAACCTAGAGTAAGGGTTGAGTACAACCCATGGACTAAATAAATCATAGGTTAGTGTTTTATGCAAACTAGGTAATTGTCAGTTTCATGTTGTCTATATGTAGATCCCTAGTCTCCAGATAATGGTGTGAGCAAAGGATGTTTTGAGTTGTCAAATGTCATGTGATGAACAACAAGCAAAAGGAGTTTATAATGTCCAGCACATAACTGAGTTTTTAACTGAGTTTTTGGCCTGGCTGAGAGTTTGAAATTGTTTTAAATGTTGGCTGTTCTTTATGTTTTTAAATTTTGTATATTGATTTTTAATGTTTAGTCTTTTAATCTTTGTAAACTGCCCAGAGAGCTTTGGCTATGGGGCAGTATATAAATGTAAATAATAATAATAATATATATATATATATATATATATATATATACAGTAATAATTGGAGGAAGATTTGTATTATGTCTGTTGAATGCTTGGGAAATACAATATGCTTGAGTCATAATGTAACCTAAACAAAAAAAGTTTGGAAAATACAAATGAAATGTGAATAAAATCCGAGGGAGAAATCTGAATAACTCCTAATTAGCATTTATATTTTTAAATGTGTCCATGGATTCTAATGGCAAGTAACCTTTGGTGCAGCCTTATATCTTAACCAAATTAGGGCTGCAATGCTGAATACACTTACCTGTGAGTAGGTCCCACTGGTATGCATAGGATTGCATTCTTTTATAACACCCTCCTCCTCCCCATCTTACAAGATGAAACATCCTTTTCTCCTCTCCCCTAATATCCCTGCTCCCCCCCCCCCTTTTTGGCTAAGCATCCAGCTTGAGAAATAATTCCAGAAAATTTGGAATCTTGCTCACCACTTTGTAACCTTTTGGTCGGCTCCAATAAAGATATTTCTAACCGTTCCTTGTAGAAAATGAGCAATACATTATCCTTCAGAGAACAGGTTTTCAGCCTACTTAAGTGAATAGCAAGAGAGCTGGGGAAGTGGGGAGAAACAACAATGAAAAGGCCACAAATGCCATTTCCCTCAGTACCTCTTCATTAGTCTTATAGCAACACCTATGCAGATTGTCACACTTTGAAACATTGTTGAGGCAAAGAATGGGATAGACTAGGGAAGAAAGATGTTACTTTTTTGGCACAAGCCACTACTGATTTCATATGCAAGCTTTTGCGGAAGTGCAGTGACACAGTGGCTATTATTACTTGTGAGGATGTACCCATCAGAAAAAAATCACAAAGCAAACTCTGACACACACATTTTTGAAACAGGCTCATAGATGAAACAGTATAATGCCTACCAAGAACCTCTTCTTGGTAAAGTGAGCAAAGGTGTTGAAAAGTCTTGACAAATGGTACTTGAAAAAGTAATATTTATCCTCTGCTGCGAGTAGACCTGCTTGTTAACCCCAAGTCCTAAACATGCTCATTGAAACATTGGGAATGTTAGCATATGCACACATTTATTTTGTTCCAAGTTGCCAAGATCACAAGAAATTTCTCCAGGCAGTATGGTCCTGTGTACAGCCTTGAATTATATTATCAATAGGTTAACACAAAAGTAGCTAAATATACAGTGGCTCCATTCTTTCCTTTCCCTAAATGCTGACAGTTTAGCTAGAATTGAATGAGTGAATGGAAAAGAATCATCTAGTCCTGAGCTAAAGCTGAATCTTTCCAAAGACATTTCTAATGCCTTAAAATAGACTTTAGCATGAGCGACCACTAGGAAGGTGGGCTTGATAGGGACAAAACAAAGAACTTTGGTAAGGGGTGTTTGTCAGTGCATTAGAAGACTTTGAGCCTACCTACACCAAGCAGGATACAACACTTTGAAAACATTTTGAAAACTGTATATGGAGTGTGTCCTGGGCCCCAACAGTTGTCACTACTTTTATAAACCGTTTGAAACCATTTTAAAGCCGTAGTGTAGATAGGCTCTTTGAAAATGATAAGGAGAGTTCTGAAGAACAAGAGGAGAGAAGACGATGACCCAAAACAAACTTAAAGACACATAGGGCACATGCTTTGCATGAAGATGGCACTAGGTTCAGATCCAAACATCTCCAGGTAGGAGCGGGAACCTCTTTCTGAAACCTTGAAGATCCACTGCCAGTCAGTGTGACAGTTCTAAGGTAGATGGAGCAATGACTTACCTTGTTATAAGGAACTTCCTAAAATGTAGGCTCTGAGCTATGACATGTCCTCCAACATATGTACATACCTTCTACTAAGAGGTCTAGTCAGTTGTCCAGCATTTAAGGATGAATCTAGAAGTTTGGTGGACCCTTGGGTCTGGGAATCCAGCATTCTGTTGAATGGGGGTTGGAGATTCACCAGGGGTCTGAATTGGTTTGTGACTGTTTGGAAGAACTTATGAACATACACTTGTACATCTTGTTGTAGGACAATTTCATGCACGAAGATTAGGAATTTGGCGAGCAGGTGCAAACAGTCATCCCTCCTGCCACCAAAACCCCACATCAATATGCTTTATTATGTGTACATGCAACAATTGGCCCAGAATGAAATGTTATAGTTTTATGTTATCTGCATAAACTCCATTGAGGGCAGAGCCAAGGCCCAGAGGGAGAAACTAGGGATGGCTCATAGAGAATTTTCCAACAAATTGGGCAAGGCTACTTCAGCTACCTGGCTTACTCAAGAAATCTTATCTCAGGAGAGGGGTGGTATAACTGCCTAAGGTTGGGTAGTTTGAGGTGGCTCCTCCCACTGCTCTGCAGTCACCAAAGTCCATTTATGGACCCAATATCAATTACCAGGGGCAGAAAGTTGCTTTGTGCAGGAGGGGCAACACCAATCTGGATTCGGCCCATGTGTTTAAGTGAGAAATGGAGTGTTAAAGTGGGTGTGTTTGTGTGTAAAACAGAGATCATCCCCCCTCGCTTTGCACAAATAACCTTTACATTACTTGTCTAGTTTTTCTTTGTTGTGCAATGGGCATTGTTGCTGAAACAGAAAAACGTGGGTCCAACAGAGTGCTTCTCTGTTGCTGTGTGGCTCTCCACCACCCAGTCCTCTGTTTTGCAGGCATGATCTCAAAGCTAACTTGTCTCAGTTTTCCTTTTCTGTAAAATGGGTTGCTGCTGTGGATAATCGTGACCTCATGGCTCAGCCTACTGCAACCCATTCATTCACTTTGTTTACCATTAGTTGCCCTGCCTCTGTCTCACCAGTCCTATTAGGCATCAGCCACCACTGCTATCTTCTCATGAGAGGAAGCCATTTGAGGCTTCTTCTTAGATGGTGACAAAAAAACTGGAAGGAATGCCATTGCCTGCTAAAGAGCATTCCTGATCTAGCTGCTATACATAACCGCACTAGATTCATTTGTTAGCTATAATCAGCTTATCCTTTGCTCAAAGACTTCCTTAATTAAATCAATTTAGTTTCTCTTTCTCATGTGATGTGTAGGCTAATGCAAAGTAATCTGTTCTGACAGAGGTGTAAATTCTGACTCAACCCCTCCCCACCCCAGCATTAAAATGCAGGAACCCACACTCTATGAATATCAGACAGGCAGCCTGACCATTGCATGTTTATCCAGAACTCAATGGGATTTGCTTCCAAGTAAGTGTGCAGTCTTCAGCTTATATTGAGGCTATATACTTTAAAATGAGATGATGCTGAGGCAGATTCAAATATGTGCAAATGTCATTTCCCCTACTATTATTATAATTAAGTAAAAACCAATTTTTCAGTATTAATACACTCCAAGGCTAAAAACTAAAATGATATGATTGGGTGTTACATTCCTAGGCAGCAGTCTTCTTGCTGTGTTGTTTTATCACAACTTCAGCCTCAAGATAATTGGGAACTGCTGACAATTTTTTTTTCACACGTACCTATTTTCCTGTCTTCCAAACCAGATATGGAGACAAGGAGACTTTTTGTTCCATTGCCAAAGTCTGGATACATTTTCAAATGTACATGAGTTTACTACCAATGTACCTACTGGATTGCTAATGGTAAAGCCACAGCAGTAACCAAACATACTGTCAACTTTCTTGAAGTGAAGAATTGAGAGCTGCAGAAGAAACAAATCAAATTCTCTTTCTTAACAATGGTTGGAACCAGGTAGTTTAAAAGTTTGGTGAGAACTAGATGAATTCTCATATTCCCCCTGATGTGCTTTCGGAGTGGAAGGGAACAAACTTCCACAGTGGTTCATGAAGATTTTAGCTGTGCCATCAACTGCCTAAGAGCCTAATTTCTTAAGTCGATTGCTAGCATAAATTCCTTACCACACACAAGCCCATTATAGCTGGAGAGGGGTGGGTGGGAATTAAAACCTGACTGAACACCACAGTGGCATTTTGAGGTTATTGTTGCAATTACGGAGGTGTCATTGCAGCATAGACAATGCTGATTGATTTGCACTACAGTGTCGTTCTCAGAAGCGCAAGACAAACTTGTTCGAAAGCAAGTCTTCCGGGAAGTCACAAGATAGCTATTTGGATTACTTGTGGGTATGTGGAGGTTTTTATGGTGCTTAGAATTGCAAGCGCGCAATAAGCATTTCAAGCCCAGCCAACACTGACCTATTGCAAATCGTACTTGAGCTGTGCATCGAATTGAGGGCTGTTTTTTTTGTTTTTAAGATTCTCAGGTAGGATGAATGAGTTAATATGGCACGTTTGTGTTTGGCATGATGAGATAATTATTACAGTCTGCTATGTTCCAAGGTAGGACTGGCAGGCCCTTGGTTATTAACGCCGCTGGTATCAGTCAGATTTGCCAAGGTATCATTAACAAAGAGACGTCTCTCTTTCCTCTTGGATATATTTGCTTTACTGAGAGCTTATCTCCCTTTGCTCTGTACATTATTTTGCAGCTTGCAGGTATAGCATGAAGACTTGCATCAATCTTTTACAGTCATTTGCATCGCTATACTTAGATTGGTGTGAGTGGGGCAGGAAGTAGGAAAGACGTGTGTGTGTGTGTGTGTGTGTATGTCACTGATTTAGGTACTGACCCATCTTCTGTATGAATATGTTGTCCTAAGAGCTGTGGGGTGGCATGGACCTTAGTTCATCTAAAAGCCCATTCCCTGGAGATTTCTCTCCATGGATGCTTCATTAACAGAGCCAGGGATGACAGCACCAATGCATTTCCCTACCTATCTGGCTGCCATGGCAGGAAGAGGGGGAAGATATTGTGTTGGACACTGCCAGGTCAGCTCTGAGGAGCTGGCTGAACAGAGGGAGGAAGGATGGGATACTAATGTGATAAGTGAACAAGTCCCCCTTCCTTCTTAAGTGCTACATCATAACAGCAGCATAGTGGTAAATTTGGAAGTTCAGACACTCATCACGACAGTCTCCATATCCATGTCCCCAAGCAAAGTCCAAAATTGGAGGCAGCTCTATTGATTCCTGTGATATAATGCAAAGTTTATTGTTTGTGATATGCATTTGTTTATATCTTTAAAAAGAAGTAAGAATAACAACAGGTAAAGTAAATAATTTGGCCGAAATGTACTTACTGTTTGTGGTTAAAGGTCTAGGTAAGTATGGAGTGCCTGGATTGGCTGGCTGTGTGCTTGAATGGAAAGTGAGTGCTGATTGGCTAGTTGTTTAGAGTGCCTGGATTGGTTGGTTGTGTAAGAGTGGGATGAGCTAGAGAGCAAGTGGAGTGTATATATGTGTCTGACAGAGAGAGCTGACAGGTTGATTTGGGGGGGAGATTTGAGGGAGTTGTTGAGAGAGAGAGAGAGAGAGAGAGAGAGTCTGAAGCAGGGTTATTAGATGAGTAGAGTGTTTGATGGAGAGATTGAGATAAGATTTTGGAGCATAGATTAAATAAAGAACAGTTTGTTAAAGTATAAGAGTTCTGACAGAAACCATTAAGCATTGAAACCTTGTAACTGCTATGCAATTGAACTGAAGTATCCATTAAGCTTGTTGACATGCAATTTCTTATTAATAAATTCTTGTTCATTCCATCTACTGGTGTGTTCTGTGACTGTACCTGAGAAGGTACTTGTGGCAGCAGAACAAAGAAATTATCTGGAGGCCAGGTTGCTGGGCTGTGGTGTTGTGGGGTAAAGGCTAGACAGGGGCAGTTGCAGTAAGTGGTTACGGATAACCTCACAATTCCTAGCAACAATTGAGTTCTAGAAGTTTTCATTTCCACTAGCAGCAGGTCTTTTTGTAAAACAAATTGGTCTGAATTACCCATTCAAGACCAAGACACCACAAAATATTTTGCATGACACCTTTGTGTGATATCTACAAAATTGTGGGTAATTTCACTATATATTGGGAAAGTAATATTTTTTCCTACCTATATGTGCATTTGAATTGCAAGATTCTGTTCTGTAGCAAGAGGCCTGTTCATCATATGGAAATCATGGAGGTCTGAGCTGAGGATTTTGGATTTCATAATGTTAAGTACAGGAAATCCTGAAACTTTTCTCTAAAATATTTCTGATCAAATGGATCTGTCCTGAATACCTAATCATTCTAACCCCTCCCCAATCCATTTTTGATTGCCACATGTTATGGCAAGACTTTGAGACCTTTAAGACTTAGAATAGGGGAACACCTATGCAACTTAAGACATCATAGGGTGGGAGCTCCAATGGTCAAGAACTTTAGCGAGAAAAAACATAAACCAAATGTTTTTTTTAATATTTTGGGCTATTGAAAAGGTGAATGGGAATGATAAACTACTGAGCAAAAGAGAATTATTTTGGATTATCTCTTTAAAATGTATGTTGCCAAATGGGCTTAATGAGGACTTAGACTTCTCTGGGCTAACATAGAGGATGCAATGTGTGTTCAACACCAATTGATAACACATATTAGGGTGACCAGATAAAATCCAGGTCAGGGCTCATGTAACTTTAACAGTTGTAGAGAAAAGGGAAATTCAGCCAGTGTCATTTGTATGCAATTAGTTCCTGCTGAAATTCCCTCTTCATCACAACAGTTAAAGTTGCAGGCACTATACTAGAGTGACCATATACAAAAGAAGGCAGGGCCCCTGCAACTTTAACAGTTGTGATGAAGAGGGAATTTCACCAGGAACTAATTGCATACAAATGACCCTGGCTGAAATTCCCTTTTCTCTACAACTGTTAAAGTTACATGAGCCCTGACCTGGATTTTATCTGGTCAGCCTACACATATCAAATGCTTATTGGAAGTATTAGCAGGATTAGTGCCTGAGCTTTATTGGAGTGTAGTCTAGATAAAAACCACCTGGGATATATAAGACACATCTCAAGTTTCCATCGGGTATGAGAGTCAAATGCTCTTAAAAACAGTGTGTACAAGCACCTTAAAGAAGGAAGTATTGCTGGGCTTGGAATCGAAGAATTGAATAACTCTATACAGGTTGGTTCATGTTTATGGGAACTGGGAGGACAATGATTTGTGTAAGGAGTGGATTTGTTAAAGGCTGTGTAAATGTAAAATGGCATTGTTTTTACTACTGTCTTAATCAGAAGTAAAAACATGGGAATATTGTATGTTATGTTAAAGTGGGAATTTACTTTAATTTTTTTAATTTTTTTTTTAAAAGGTGGAATTCACATGTAGAAAATTCCCTTGAACTTTGTAAAAAGGATGAGGATGTTTGTCTATGAGATACTATTCTGACTTTCAATTTATTTGTTTGATTTATAGTTCCTGAAGAAAGACACATCTCCAAAATGTGTTGAGCACAATAACTTTTTCTTCTCTTTTGTTGGCAGTTTACCGTGCCTTTCCCTCTTCATCCCTCCCAAATGTTATTCTATGCCAATCTGAAATTAAGGTGACCATTTCCCCCTATAAGCTGCAACAATTATGACTAGCTAAGGAAAAAGACCAAGCAGTGAAAAGTATTTAAATTGCTGTGCTGAACAGTGATTGATCTCTTGTAAAAGTGCAAAAGGAGCAGATTTACACAAGAAGCATATGTAAAGTGATGCACCTTGGGGCAAAAAATCCCAACTTCAATTATAAAATCCCAAGTTCAAGTATAACCTGATGGGATTTGAGCTAGCATTGACTGACCAAGAAAGACATCTTGGGGTTGTGGTGGACAGCTTGATGAAAATGTCAACCCATTGTGTGACCGCTGTAAAAAAAAAAGAAAAAAAACAGAAAAAAAAAGAAAAAAAAAAGGCAAACTCCATATTAGGCATGATTAGAACAGGAATTGAGAATGAAACTGCCACTATCATAATGCCTTTATACAAATCTGTGGTGCAACCAAACTTGGAATACTATGTTCTGGTCACCACATTGAAAAAAAAACCTATTGTAGAGCCGGAAAAAGTTCAGAAAAGGGCAGATAAAAAGGAAGTACTTCTTCACATAGCACATAGTTAAGCTATGGAATTCATTGGCCACCAATTTGGATGGTTTTAAAAAGAGATTGGATAAATTCCAGGGGGAGAATGCTATCAAAGCTATTAATCCTAATGTCTATGCGTTACCTCCAGACACAGTAAGCCTACATACACCAGTTGCTGGGAAACATGAGCTGGAGGGTGCTGTTGCACCTTTGCCCTGCTTGTGGGCTCTTGGTTGACAGCTGGTTGGCCACTGTGTGAACAGAGTGCTGGACTGGATAGACCCTTGGTCAGATCCAGCATGGCTCTTCTTATGTTTTTATGTTTCTATCTGTGGAGTCTGGTGGCTTCCAATTTTGTGATCTGCTCTGGGATTTAGTCAGAACCAGTCAGGACTCTAAAGGAACTGTGCCAGACTGTGGAATGACCTGCCGGAGGAGACTCGTCAACTTAACAGTCTTTTAGAATTTAAGAAAGCTATAAAGACTGTTCTCTTCCGGCAGGCATATCCAGTGGAATTTTAGAATGTTTTAAGGATGTTTTTAGGATGTTTTAGGATGTTTTAATGCAGTTTTAATAATATGTGTCATGTTTTAATCAGTTTTATGTATTTTATCATGTTGTTGTTCCCCGCCTCGATCCAGACGGAGAGGCGGGTAAGAAATAAATTGTTATTATTGTTATTAAGTTCTGAACCCTTATCCTCAAAATATGTTCAGTATCTTGGATAGCTACTTTGGAGTTCCAACTGGTTCTGGTGGAAACCCAGATCGGATTCACAGCCCCGCTGAAATCGAAACCACAGCCCCCACTGGTTTCCACAGTAGCTGCAGGAGTCTGAATCCTGCAAAGATTGGAAAACCTTTGTTGGAGACCATTTGATATCCCAGCTCTCTATAAAGTCAACCTGCCTCTGTTATCCCCATGAGAGAAGGCTAATGTGTCACCTTTGAGTTAACAGATGGTGTGCCCTGAGGGGCTGCCTCATACCAATCCCCATTTTCCAATATAGCACACACTCTACCTACCAAATTAATGCCCCATTAAGTGGCAATAGTTAAGGAATATTTCTTCTGTCATCATCATTATTCCTTCCCTACTTCAAGTGCCTGTACTAATTAACACACCATTTGGAGGACGTTAGCAAAGCTATTTACCCATTAGTGGTGGTAAATCCACAGGTGGCATAAATTCCCAGTCTATCAAGCCCTATTTGGAAAAGATGCCTAAAGGAAAATTCTGCCTTCAGAAATGTCTTTTTTTTTATAGAAGAGGGGCTTTTCCCATGAGGATATATATTTGTCAGCTGTGCCACCCAAAGCATTTTTATGCCTGAAGCATAACCCAAATTGCCAGCCCCCTCTGTTGCTGCATCATTAAGACGCCAGTTCCATCCTCCCCGCCAGCCCCATGGAGATGCCTGAAGCAGGCTGATCCACCCTGCTGAAAGAGAGGACCAGCCCTGTCTGCCAGCAGCAGCAGCAGCGTTTCCCACGCCTCATGATGGAATGTTATCAAAGTGTGCTTTGTTACACTGCTTGTGTGCACTGTACAACCCTGGAACTCACAAACGTACAAGTACAAGAAGAAGACACTTGTAACTTTGAAGCAAAGCGCTGCTGGGAAGGCTCAACTTAGAGGAAAGAGAGCTACAGCACGTCAAACGATTAAGGGGAAAATTATCATCATCATCGGGCAACCCAGCCCTGCAAGGCGGGACGGGCAGGCACATTGGAGGAAAAAGCTTTTGGACCTTAACCCTTTCCTGGAAGAGAGTATTTCCTATTTTGAAATGAGAACCAGAGAGCACAAATCTCTGCAATGCAACAGAACATCTCATAGTTATCTCTCTCTCTCTCTCTCTCTCTCTCTTTCTCTCACCAAAACAAACACCGCAAGAACCACAATGAGCGCATGGAATCAAGGACCGGCATTCCCTCCCCCAAACACTGTGAGTGGAGGAGAACAGAACACGGTCACGGACAGCGCTGTGGCAATTCCTAATTGGCTAGCCACAGATGTCAATATTAATTGTCAAAACTACCCTACCCCATCACCCGATGTTTCTTAGTGGGACGTTTTCAATTAGACACACCACACACACAAAACGGCCGAATAATTTAGGAGATCTTAGAGAAGCTTCGATTGGGCACATCTCCACTCTGAAATGATTTGATTGGTTTAGAAGCAGCCAATCCCTGCTCTGGAAGATGGAATGCACAACAGATGTTTGCAGTTATCAGATAATTCCAGGGTGGAGCATCCCCCCAATACTGAACATTATTCCCAAAATAGGTTTAGAGTTCTGACTGGTTTTAATTGAACCCCCCAGAATGGTTTTATAGCCCCACTGAAAACAGAGCTACAGTGGCTAGTCATTAGGTTTCAGAGATGGCTCTGTGGAACTTCCATCAGTGACTAGCTTTTCTAAATTATCTCTTTTATTGATGCTTTTTGTCTCTGTATAAATACAATATGGTTATCTTTTCGGCACCAGGTCAAGACTTTCCTCTTCTCCCAGGCATTTAACAGCATATGATGAGGGTTTTTGTGTTTTTGTGTTGTTGTTGTGCTTTGACCCGGAAGGATATTGTAATTTTAACTTGTTTTTATGCTTTATGTTTTAAATTTTGTATATTGGTGTTTTAATTGGTCAATGTTTTTAATTTTTGTAAACCGCCCAGAGAGCTTCGGCTATGGGTCGGTATATAAATGGAATAAAATAAATAAATAAATATCTTGTTTTGTTAAGCCAGATCTACAACAAGCAGGAAACAACACTTTGAAAGTGGTTTGAAAACTGTATATGGAATGTGTCATGGGCCTCATCAGTTGTCAATATTGTTATAAACCATTATAAAGCAGTAGTGTAGATTCTGCCCTAGAACGGATTAATAGTCTTACAGCACAATCCTACACATGTCTACTAAGAAGATAATGTTGAGGAGGGGAAGCAAAAGAGGGCAAACGCTGCGAGCGTTTGTATTAGTAATAAGTCCAGTAGCAACCCAGGAGCTGAAGAAATACTCACACACCAAATCTTGTGTATAGTACAGATTGTCCAATATATACAGCAGCACAACAGTTTCCATCCAGGTATGTACAGTCCTTCGTCATAAATCTCTCCACGTCCAAATACACCACGCCTGACACCCACAGTAGCCATTAAACTAAGGCTCACTTATATACATTCTAGACATCAGCCCATCCCAGATTAATCATCTTATCATATTAGACACTTAGCAATAATCAGGTTGACCTTTCCAGTTCTACACAGAAAAAACTCTCTCTCAACCTTATTGCCTGCAGCTGGCTGATATGTCCTTCAGGACTCTAAAACTTTCAACCAATCCACTTAGATATGGAATTTTCCTCAACAGATAAGACCAACTGAGTTAAATGGGGCTCCCTCCCAGGTAAATGGGTATAGCCTCAGCCAGGCTTGGAGACATAAGTTAGAGGAAAACAAATCCAGTAAGGATTTTGCTTGCACATTTTCCCTGAGGGGAAAAAGTGATTCTGTGTTGAAAATGCAACAGAATTAGCTTGGCATTGCACCTCTTTTTTTGGGGCAAACAGTTGTGTTCACATTTTGCATCTTTTCATGATATGGTATGGCCCTCCCTCTCTTTGTTCCACCATTTGAAAAAAATACAAAAGCTGCCATGTCAAACTATACATTAGATTTGAAGGATTTTATTAATTTTGTCTGCAATTGCCCCTATGAGAAAGTCCACAAATGGCTCCCTGTAAGAAGATGAGATTTTACAGTCACCATATGAAGACCTAATCACCATATGAAGACTTAATCACCACAGATATAAACATATGATTCCGCCCTGATGTTTTAATATTCAAGAACCTTTGCCAAGCCTCTATACTAGAAACGTCAAGCAGTCTAAAACATATTAGGTTCCCAAGGAGCCCCTATTATTATCAATCCACTCACACAAAAAGCACACAGCACTCTTCAGTCTAAGTTGGTAGTGGTTTCTGTTGTACAGCAGAAATTGTGGATGAAGTAGGCATGAGGTTAAACTACTTAATCTGTCCATAAAGATTTTTGGCAGTGCAAAATATGGCTCTCTTTTTTATGCTTTTCCCAGATCCATTTAATGCTGTCACTTGTCATCATCGTCATCAGTTGCCTTCGGTTTCCCTCAGTGGCATCATAACACATCCAAATTTGATTGGTTATATAGCAAAATGACATAAATCACAGATTCCCTGACAAGGTGAGATCACCGATATGAGCATTCTCTTAGATAATAATAATAATAATAATAATAATAATAATAATTTATGTCTTACCCGCCTCTTCGTCTGGATCGAGGCAGGGAACAACAATATGATAAAATACATAAAACTGATTAAAGCATGACACATATTATTAAAACTGCATTAAAACATCCTAAAAACATCCTAAAAACATCCTTAAAACATTCTAAAATTCCACTGGATATGCCTGCCGGAAGAGAACAGTCTTTATGGCTTTCTTAAATTCTAAAAGACTGTTAAGTTGACGAGTCTCCTCCGGCAGGTCATTCCACAGTCTGGGAGCGGCAGAAGAGAAGATCCTCTGGGTAACGGTTGCCAGCCTAGCCTAGTCTTGGCCGACTGCAATAAGTTCTTCCCAGAGGACCTGAGCGTGCGGGGCGGATTGTATGGGAGAAGGCGATCCTGCAGGTAACCTGGACCCAAACCATGTAGGGCTTTAAAGGTAATAACCAACACTTTATACTTTGCCAGGAAACTAATTGGCAGCCAGTGGAGTGATTTTAAAGCTGGCGTAATATGGTTACCCCTAGGTGTACCGGTGACCAACCTGGCTGCCATATTTTGAACTAGTTGAAGTTTCCGGACTAGGCACAGAGATAGCCCTATGTACAGCGCATTGCAGAAGTCGAGCCTCGAAGTTACCAGCGCGTGCACTATCATCTTTAGGTCTTCCAACTCTAGGAAGGGGCGCAGCTGGCATATCAGCCGAAGCTGATAGTTGGCACTCCTGGCCATCGCATCTATCTGGGCTGTCATTTGGAGCGACGGATCCAGGAGCACCCCCAAGCTGTGAACACAGTCTTTCAGGGGGAGTGTAACCCCATCCAGAACTCCAAACCCAGGTTGCAGCCTTTGACAGCAAGCACCTCCGTCTTGTCTGGATTCAGCTTCAGTTTGTTTTTCCTCATCCAGCCCATTACCGCCTCCAAGCATTCATTCAGAGGAGACACACTATCCTTAGCTGGCGCTGTTATCGAAGGCATAGAGAAATATATTTGGGTGTCATCAGCATACTGATAGCACCTCACCCCATGCCTCTGGGTGACCTCTCCCAACGGTTTCATATAAATGTTAAACAGCATTGGGGAAAGAATGGCACCTTGTGGTATGCCACACAGCAGCTCCTTCTTTGCAGAGCAGCTATCCCCAAGCATCACCATCTGGAACCTGCCCGAGAGGTAGGACCGGAACCACTGAAGCACAGTGCCCCCGATTCCCAATCCCCTCAGGCATTCCAGAAGGATACCATGGTCGATGGTATCGAATGCCGCTGAGAGGTCCAGAAGTACCAACAGGGACACTTTCCCCCTGTCAATACTCAGGCGTAGATCATCCACTAAGGCGACCATAGCAGTCTCAACTCCATATCCTGCCCTGAAGCCAGTTTGAAATGGGTCTAGAAAATCAGTGTCATCCAAGACTACTTGGAGTTGAAAGGCAACCGCCCTCTCAATCACCTTGCCCAAGAATGGAAGGTTTGATACCGGTCTGTAGTTATTAAAGTCCAGGGGGGTCCAGGGAGGGCTTCTTTAGAAGCGGCCGTACCACCGCTTCTTTGCTATCAGAACTGATTTTTGAACATCAATAGGAGAGTGTGAGGAGCAATCCCATGGGCTCCAAGCCATGTATGAGATCTGCATGTGAATAGTAGAAGCCTTTCATAAGCTTAACCTTAGGTCTGAGAGAGGACAAACCACTGATGTAGAAGGAAGAGCCTGGTTTGCTGCAGCTCAGGAAATGAGATATTTAAAAAAATCTGTTGGGGCTTGACAAGCCACCTCATTTATATAGCACTTATGTATGTTCAAAGCATCTCACATACTTTGAGCTTCTCTACACACAGGAAAAATCCCATGCTTTACCGTGGCTTTTGTCCTCATGGTAATTCCACCATTGTGATGCGCTCCTTCACATGTGACTAACTGATTTGTTCCCTTCTCTGAAAGGGCCCATTGTGTTTTAATGAGACAGCACCATCTAGTGGCAGAGAGGTCCCACAACGTCCATGTAATACCATATTATCTCTGGTTTTTGTTTTTAAATGTGTGATTTCCAAGGGCTAGCACAGAAGACATCCTGGCTGTTGACGTCATCATGTAATAGACTGCAAATGTCCATGAGTCACCAGTCACAAGTGTTTAGAGAAGCTGTTTATCTTGTTGCAATTCTTACAATAAGTCTGTAAGATAGATCACTATTATTATACTCATATTACAAGGAGTGGTGGTGGGGAAGTGATGTGATGTGATGCTGAGGGTGGGTTGCCTCAGGCCACCTGTGAGATCATAGCAGAGGCAAGATTTGGAACAGCCACTGCCTATGCTTTATTAGCTCAACTGAGAAGGGCTACTAGGTTCAAGAGTTGGAAGATACTGGCTGCATTCTGACAACACATTAAGCAACTGAGGGTTGGGGGGAAACAATCGTCAGTTGCGTTGCTTATTGTGTTGTGTGGAGGGTAACACGCCACTCACAAACTACTACGGGATGCTATTCCGCCCAAATAAGCAACTGAGAGAAACAACTGGTTTGCAAGTTGTTTAGCTCAAAGCCAGTTGTTTAAAGTGTTGTGTGGAGGGGTGAGTGTGTTAATGGAATGTGGTGAGTGAGTTAAAACACAAGCCCATAGAGGCAGGCGGCAAGAGCGACCAAAGCAGTGGCTGCCACTCTGCTACAACTGGTGCAACTTGCAGAGGCTGCTGGGATAGAACTGGGAGGACCGAGGGAGGAGGGGAGAGGGGCGGGGGCTGTGTCAGTCAAATGTTGGGTTGACTATTAGTCCACTCAGCGCCAGCCCCAACCACCCACAGTTGTGTAGGAATATGTTGTGTGGGGAGTACCCACAAAATAACCAACTGTGAGTTGGCTACTCAACCCACCATTGACTATCGTGTTGTCCGAATTCAGCCAATGACTTTAATGGTTTTTTTTAGTCTGCTAAAAGGCTGAAACAACTGGACACGCATGCACACCTGTGGATTGAACTGAAATGGCAGAATTTGGGACTGAAATAAGGAAAGGTGTGCAGGGAAATATGAGGTTAGTATTGGGAAGAATATTTTATCCAAGGCAATCATATTTGCTGACTGGAGGGAAAAGTTTTTATGGATACCCTTTAAACTTTGTCAGCACATCACTGTCTGCAGCATGAAAAAGAACGTTTCTAGTTTACACAATGCATGCTGTTTAAAATCCCTTCAAGAGGCTGATTACACTTGAAGAGGTCTGTAACCTCCAATGCTTTAATTGCTGAAAAATAGCTTATGTAGTTAATTCTAAAAGGAGTGCAGATGTATGCGTAGTGATGGCTATGAGAAGGCAGCTGATTTGGATGTAATGAGTGCTTTTTCATCAGCGCAAGAATGACATTTCTCATTTCCCTTCAAGTAAGCTACTTCATGCCTTTTTAATCTGGTGTTCTACAAAGAGAACTATTCCAAGCCCTAAAAATAAGCCCCCCTTGCCCTACATGGGTAGGCTAGCTTCCTTGTTCCATCACCTCCTGGCTCTGTTTGTTTTCTCCCTTTCCTTCTTTCTTCCTTGTTTAGGCTGACCATCTGAAAAGGAGGACAGGGCTCATATAACTTTAACAGTTGTAGAGAAAAGGGAATTTCAACCGGTGTCATTTGTATGCAATTAGTTCCTGGTGATATTCCCTCTTCATCACAACTGTTAAAGTTGCAGAGCCCTGCCTTCTTTTGTATATGGTCACTCTAGTATAGTGCCTGCAACTTTAACTGTTGTGATGAAGAGGGAATTTCACCAGGAACTAATTGCATACAAATGACACCGGCTGAAATTCCCTTTTCTCTACAACTGTTAAAGTTATATGAGCCCTGTCCTCCTTTTCAGATGGTCAGCCTATCCTTGTTCACATTTTTCTGTCCATTGTGTGAACTTTTAACTCTTTTCATTCTCTTCCTTTATTTTGTGTACTCCCCTGGTCTCTCTATGTGCCTCTAATTTGGGGCTTTGACTATGTCATCTTTTGTCATGACGCTCCTGAGGTGAGCAGCTCAAGGTTCTCCAAGTGCTGTTAGGCTGCCCCTCCCATCAGCCCTAGCCAACAGTGAAGGATGATGGGAGCTGTAGTCCAACAACATACAGAGAGCCACACGTTGCACACCCTTGCTCTTTTCTAGTCCTGTGCCAGCCCCCCTCCTGCCGTTTCGCAACTTCTTTAGCCAGATCTACACCAAGCAGGATATGAAAATGGTTTGACAATAGTATATGGAATGTGTCCTGGGCCCCAGCAGTTGTCAATACCATTATAAACTGTTATAAAGCAGTAGTGAAGATCTTGCCCTTGTATCAAATCATTACGATCTCATTATGGTGACAATACATCCCTCTTGAGCATATAGACCTTGTAGGACACACAATAATATTTGTTGTGGTGTTTTGGATAATGTCAAATAAAAAGCAGGAAATAACACTACAAAGATTGTCTATGGAATGTGAAATGTGCCCAAACAGTTATCAATACACTTCAATACCACTATAAAGCAGAAGTGTAGATCTAGCCGTTGTTCCCCTATGAAAGAGGCAGTTGTGTTTCTGCATTTTTCGTAGGGATTTTAAGAACTTTGGAGCATTTTTTGCAGTGCGCAGGGTTTCGTGCTTATCTTACTGAAAGGAGATGGCTGAGGGCATGTGTGGGTGTTCTTTATTTATTTTTTATCCCATCCCT